>JAWDJD010000004.1:311113167-312343792 GCA_035047305.1 Bradypodion pumilum
CCCTTTTCCTCCCCCTTGGGCTAAACGGGTGGGGGAGTACCCTAACACTGATTCGATACTATTCTCGTCCGCGTCCTGTTCTCCGGGGACCCTACGCCTGAGTTGGTCTACGTGTCGCCTCCACAGGAAACCTGTACTGGTCTCTACGCGGTATGAGACGGGGCCGGTTTGATCTACTACGGTGCCCGGCACCCAGGCTGGCCCCGTGCTGGCGTAGTTCCTGCAATGCACCGGGGCGCCTACGCTGAAGCTCTTTGTGGGTTCCACCCCTATGTTCCGCCCTTTGTCCTCTACTCTCGTGGGGTCTAGCTTGGAGATTCCCGTGGCCAGCTTCCTGCGCATCAACAGCTCTGCGGGGGAGTACCCTGACGCTAATGGGGTGACCCTGTATCTTAGCAGGAACTGGCACAATTTCAGGTCGAGGTCTCCGGGGCCCATGCGCAGCAGCGCGTCTTTCGTGGTGCGCACGAGGCGCTCTACTTGGCCGTTGGTGGCCGGGTGAAAGGGGGCAGAGGTGACGTGCCGAATGGCGTTGCGGTCCAGGAATGCCCCGAACTCGGCGGACGTGAAACAGCTAGCGTTATCGCTGACGAGGGTGTCGGGTAAACCGAACGTGGAAAAGACCCTCCTTAACTGTTTAATTGTTGTGGCCGAGGAGGTGCTCGAGACTGGAATGACCTCCAACCACTTGGAGAACGCGTCCACCACGAGGAGGAAAAGCGTTCCCCTGAACGGGCCAGCAAAGTCTACGTGTACTCGGGACCAGGGCCCCCTTGCAGCGTCCCACTCCCTAGGCGGCGAGCGAGCCTCTTCTGGCCTTGAGCTTTGGCACGCCTCGCAAGTGCCGACCATGTGCTCGATGTCGGCGTCTAGCTGGGGCCACCAAAAGTAACTGCGGGCTAGTGCCTTAGAGCGTACGATCCCCGGGTGGCTGACGTGCAGCAGTTTAAGCACCCTCGGCCGGAGAGACGTGGGGATCACTACCCGCTGTCCCCACAAAAGGCAACCCCTCTCTAGGGACAACTCCAGTCTCTTTTTGAAAAATGTGTCGAATTCCGCTGCTGGGGAAGACACGGGCCACCCTTTCTGCACCCAGGAGCAAACTGTGGCCAGCGTTTTGTCCTTGCCTGTCGCTTTGGCGATGTTGGCCGGTACTACTGGAGGGGAGTCTAGGACCTCTATCATTAAGACCTGGTGGTCCCTCTCTACTCCGCCCACGTGGCAGCAATCCCGGGGAATGGGGGACCTCGACAGGGCGTCGGCATGGCTGATCTCCTTCCCGGGCCGGTATACCAACGCGTGCTGATACGCGTTGAGAAAAATGGCCCACCTGAGCATTCTCGGGGACAGGATCTGGGGTGTGGGCTTATCTGCGGTGAAAATGCCCAGCAAAGGCTTATGGTCGGTCAATATGGTGAAGGGGCGGCCGTACACAAAATCATGAAATTTCTTGGTCCCCGCAATTATTGCTAGTGCTTCCCTGTCTGTCTGAGCATAGTTCCTCTCCGCTTGGGACAGGGATCTAGAGTAGAAAGCTATCGGGGCCTCCCTACCGTTCTCCAGCACGTGGCATAGCACCGCCCCCACCCCCACCGGGGATGCATCGCATATCAGGACCACTGGGCGTTTGGGATTGAAGTGGGTCAGTACAGCATCTGATGCCAGGAGTCGCTTCAGGTCATTGAAAGCCTTCTCCTGGTCATCGCCCCACTTCCATGCCTCGTCCTTTTTTAACAGTTTGTGAAGCGGTTCTGCCACGGCTGCCTTCCGCGGGAGGAAGGAGTGGTAGAAGTTGAGCAGTCCGAGGAACGACTGCAACTCGGGCTTGGAGGTGGGGCGAGGGGCCTTCTTGATGGCGGCTACCTTGGATTGGGCTGGCCTTATTCCCTCGGGAGTGACACGGAACCCTAGGAACTCAACCTCTGTAGCGAAGAAGACGCATTTGTCTTTCCGCAACCGCAACCCCGCCTTTTCGAATATTGTCAGGACCTTTCCCAACCTTGTTGCTAATTCGGCCCGGCTCCCCCCTGTAATTAATACGTCATCAAAGTAGGGTAACACCCCCTCTAACCCCTTCAGGAGGCGTTCCACAAGTGACTGGAAAATCCCGGGCGCCGAATTCACGCCGAATTGGAGGCGCGATACCTGGAACGCCCCTTTGTGGGTGACTATGGTCTGCGCAGCAGCTGCGGCGGGGGTCACCGGGAGTTGCTGGTAGGCTTGGGCCAGGTCGAGTTTAGCGAAACACCTCCCCCCGTGTAACCTGGCCAACAAGTGGCTGACTACCGGCACCGGATACGCATTAGGGCGGATCGCCTTATTGATGGTGCACTTGTAATCAGCGCATATGCGGACCTCCCCGTTGGCCTTGAGCGCTGTTACAATTGGAGTTTCCCACTCCGCAGAATCAACAGGAACAAGAATCCCCTGGCCCACCAATTTGTCCAACTCCGCCTCTATTTTGTCCTTTAGTGCGAAAGGCACTCTGCGCGGTTTAAGTCTGATTGGACGCACTCCAGGGTCTAGGTCGAAAGTCACTGGGGGGCCCTTGAATTTTCCGAGCCCCTTTTTAAAAACCTCGGGGTGCGCGTCGCACACGCTCTGTATTGGATCAGTCCCGGCGACGTGTGCTCCCACGGCGTGCACCCCCCCAATGAACAAACCCAGGGGCTGGAACCATTGAGTCCCGAGGAGGCTGCATTTACCTCCCTTGAGGACGACTAGGGGAAGCGTTGCGGTGTACTTTTTGAACTGGACCTGGAATTTCCCAACCCCCAACACTGGGATGCGGTTCCCTTGCACGTCCTTCAGTGTGGCCCTCAACGCTTTGAGCTTGGGCCGCACGCGGGGGGCGATTTTCATGAACTCCCCCTGGGAAATAATAGAGTATGAAGACCCCGAGTCCACCTCCATTCTAACAGGGGCCCCTTGTATTACTACCTCAACGAAGTAACGGGGGTGCTCCGTGGAAACGCTGCAAACCGGCGCGTCGTCCTCGCTATCGTCGGAGATGCGCCCTACTCCGTCCCGCGTCCTCGTGGTCCGGGTGCCGTCCTTTGGCCTCGTGGTGCGGTCCTGCCTCGTGGTGCGGTCCTGCCTCGCCGAGCGGTCTGGAGAACTCCTGGTGGCCTCGCGCCGTTTCCGGCAGACCTTGGCGATGTGCCCGCGCCGGCCGCAGTTGTGGCACTCGGCCTTGCGGAATGGGCATTTGGTGCGGGCGTGGGCGCCGCCGCAGCCGTAGCAGCGCCGGCCCTCTCTCTGGACCCTCCGGACGTCCTCATCGTCGCTGCTCTCCGCAGACGAGTTCGAAACCCGCCGGGCCGCGCGCACCGAGCCCTCTGCCTTGGCGGGCTTCGGGCGCCAGTCCTGAAGCTCGTGCACCCCGGCAGTCGTGGCCTCCGCGGCCTGTGCCGCGTCGAGGACTTGTTGCCACGTGGGAGGCGGCTCCCTTTTCATCAGCGTGCGCTGAGTCTCTGTGTCCCTCAGACCGCAGAGCAGGCAGTCCCGGAGGGTGACGTCGGGGAGTTCCCACTTGCATGGGCCGGCGGCCAACCGCAGGGCCGCGGCGAACTCATCGACCGATTCCCCGGGTGCCTGGACTCGCCTCCAGAACGCGCTCCGAGCGGGGAACATCGCTATTGCTGGCCGGAGATGGGCGCGCAGCGCCGCCAGGAGCTCTGTGGCCTTGAGGTCGCTCACCTTCCTCGGCGCGATCAGGTCCACCAAGGTCCTCTTGGTCTCGTGTCCGAGCATGCGGACGAAAATGGCCCTCTTCTTGGCCTCATCTGAGACTTCGAGCTCCACCAGCGCTGCGTTGAAGTCTATCTCAAACAGCTCCAAGTCTCCCGGCTTCCTGATCTCGTAGCCGGCGCATGTCTTGGTTCCGTGGGCAGCCATATCCCACCTTCGTCGCCAATTTAGTGTATGGGACCAAAGACGACCAGACAACCGAAGGGTTGGTTTAACACAGGTTTATTGCATGAGGTTCCAGTTAAGCATGAGGTAATGGCGGTGATACATCTCAATATATACAGTAGCCTTCTACATTTGAATCATGTAGCACGGTAGCTCATTGGCTGCTACCGGCGTGGCCTCGCCCAGGCACGCCTCCTTTCCTGCTGCTGTTTGCGGGGAAGGTTTTCCCGCGGCTGTCCGTGATTGCGCAATGTGAACCATGTGAGGGTGAACGCTCGCAGCTGCCCTCTATAGGCTGTCTGCTCGCGTTCCTTTACAGCTGATGTCGTTTGTATCTGGAGTGGTTACAATCTTGCCTTTACAGTATAATGAACATGCATACATACATACATAACAGAATATCAGTCAGAAAGAAAAAGAACAATTATATGTCACATCTAAGTATACCTGTCAACCCGCGGCTCTGGAAAAACGGGATCATTGCTTGTGCGCAGGGCGCGTTCCACGCATGCGTGGAAAGGTTTTACCCCTTCCACGCATGCGCAAAAGCACTATGCTGCTTGCGCAGCCCTTACGCAAGCAATGTAGCGCTTCCACGCATGCGTGGAAGGGGTAAAACCCTTCCGTGCATGCGCGGAAAGCGTTTCCCCCGCTGCCAAATTATGGGGTTTTGGCAGTGGGGGCCGGGTTATGACGTCAATCGACGTCAATTTACGGGGTAATCCCGGCCAAATCGGGAAGGTTGACAGGTATGCATCTAAGGACTGGGGAGAATAGGATTCAAATTTTCATTCATTCTTGAGGCCCATGGAGTGACTTTTGGCTAGTCACTAGCAACTAGCCCAACCAACCTCAAGGGTTGTTATATAGATCTGTGAGCTGTTTTTTAAAAATATATTTCAGAACAGCATATAAATCAGAAGTGAGCAACCTCTAGGAGTGAAGGTGATATTTCCATCTGATGAATCCATGGGGGTTATCATCCCACACTGCTTAGACTGGGCTACTTAAAATGCTGGGGAAAAAAGTTCAACTTTTCCTTTTAAAATAAGCCCTCCATGCATATTGTTTACAAGTAGAATCCAACTTTTGGAAGCTTTTCCAGAGATTTACATTTAGTGATGGCAGGCACTGTGGGAGCCTCAAAAGATAACCTAGATATAACCAATATAGCTGGACTCTGTCTAAAATGTATATAAATAAACATGATGCAACAATGAAATGGATACCAAGTAATCTTTTCCTATTAAAATAAAATATTTTATTTCACAAGCCTTGTATATGTTTGATAAATGTCACATTCCTGACGTATGTCTTTTGTCTTGACTCTAAATGAAACATAATGTACATTGTACATCAGAGAGTAGAACAGATTCCCAAGGCAAGTGGTAGAACCCTGTTGCTCGAGACTCTTTAAAGTGGATTAGAAAGCAGACTCCAAATTATCCTGTTGGGAGCAATCTCGCCTTGACAGTGTGATGGAATAGATGACCTCATAGTACAGCTGTGTCTGGGAGAAAAAAGTCTAACACATGAGTTTTTCTTCTCTCAAGAAGCTATGTAGTGATAAACCGCCAAAGAAATAAATATAGACATACAGTACAATGTGGTCTTAGATGGTAATATTCCTTTATAAACTTTCAGTGTGGAGCAGTTCTAAAGAACGCCTTATACACTGGCATTGGCATTTATTGCATTGTAAATGAATAATAAATAGAGATAACCCTGTTCTTCATATGCTCAGCAAGAAAGCAAAGTGTTTCTGTGCTTCTGGTTACTATTACTCAGATTTTACAACCTTAGGGGGATATGAGTTCTTCTTTGAAATTTGTGATCTGAGGTTAATCCTAATATAAATCACTGTATTTGCGTTCATGTGATACACGATCACTGTCTTTTTCTGGATTATAGCTTTAGCTCCATTGCAGGCGCACCCCCCCAATAACGGACACAGACAACATTGAAAGTGGATAACAGCAAAGGGCCACATTTATTGATTCAATGCCCTAGTCCGAATTATAAATTTGTATTGGTAAAACGACCAATCATAATTCCTAAGGCAAGCAGGCCGAAGTAACACTGGTAAGGTACCACCCCAAAATTGCCAACGGCAATTGGTTACAATGTATCAATTTGTATCAATTTGTTTGTTAACAACAAACAAATTGTTGACCGTAGTCAATAACTAACTCATGACCCCACCCTCTGACGCGTATCCGTGAAATCACAGGGGTGATGCATGCTGGTTAGCAATCATCATCACCCCATCGCCTGGTTCGTCGTTGACCGGACAACGTTTAACTACTTTATTCCTGTCTAGTGTTGTCCAGTCAATTGCGAACCTGCCGGATACTTGTGGGTCATACTGTTTACCTTACCAGTGCTACCCGCCCATGTGACCAAAGTCAAGTAGGAACGAAGAAAGACCCCTATATCAAACCATAGCAACAGTGTGGGATGGGCAAAAAAGCCAGGACCCGAAGCCAATATGGGTCCCAACCAAAAATTCCCACCCGGCCCCGAAGCGACCATAATCACACTGTTAACTAGGGAGGGGGTGGAGGGGAAAAAACTTCTCCGCTCCGTCGCTGAGGCAAAATGGCAGCTCGGCTGCCTCGTGGCCACCCCTTTTATAAGGGAGCTGGCCACGCCCCTAACTACCCGGATTCTCTGTCCTGTGGGGGGGGGCCCGCAAAGGGCGCGGCGGCCATTTTGGCGCCGCGCTTGCATTGCAGGCGCACCCCCCCAATAACGGACACAGACAACATTGAAAGTGGATAACAGCAAAGGGCCACATTTATTGATTCAATGCCCTAGTCCGAATTATAAATTTGTATTGGTAAAACGACCAATCATAATTCCTAAGGCAAGCAGGCCGAAGTAACACTGGTAAGGTACCACCCCAAAATTGCCAACGGCAATTGGTTACAATGTATCAATTTGTATCAATTTGTTTGTTAACAACAAACAAATTGTTGACCGTAGTCAATAACTAACTCATGACCCCACCCTCTGACGCGTATCCGTGAAATCACAGGGGTGATGCATGCTGGTTAGCAATCATCATCACCCCATCGCCTGGTTCGTCGTTGACCGGACAACGTTTAACTACTTTATTCCTGTCTAGTGTTGTCCAGTCAATTGCGAACCTGCCGGATACTTGTGGGTCATACTGTTTACCTTACCAGTGCTACCCGCCACACGGAGGGGCTTCACAGAAGACCTGACGCCCCCCCCAGACCGTCAGCTCGGTCAACAGGCCTGCTCGCCAGTCACCCAACAGGAGGTCCATACCTCCTCGCGACAGATGGACCCCATCCCCTGCATACAAGTCATAATTTGTAGACTAATATCGGGGCGATGACTAACCCGTCCCCAAGCCCTGGTGGTAAGAAACCGCGCCACTGCCTTATTGACCGCGCGCCTAGCTCGGTCAAGAGCCAGGAGGTTAACGCCCCCTCTGTAAGAGTGGCGCGGAACAATGTCCGACCAAACCAGGGCTGTGGCAGGCCAGACATAATGCAAGTAGGCGAGTACCTCGCAAATCGCATGCTTGAGCGATAAGCCGGTGACCTGGCCCAAATCATTGCCCCCCAGGTGTATGATTAGAATGTCAGGCTGGTCAGCCCCCAGGCCAGAAAAAAGGAAAGGCCGCAGCTCCCGCCATAACATCCCAGGCTTACCATGCCATGCGAGACTGGCGTGTTCACCCAGTCCCAGTCGGGGTCCACTCTGTCGCCGCAGCGTAACGCGCTGCCCTGAGCACATAGCTGTGGGCCACCAGCCATACTGTCACCGGTGTAATACGACACCCAGGGTCTGTAAGAAAATTGAGAAAAAGGGAGGTAAGGTGACTGGATTGGTACTCATGGCGGGAGTGGGCGCACATAAAACTGAAAACATTGTGAGCCCCACCTCCCCATGCTGCGTATGTCAGCCCCAGAGTACCCAAAAGCAGCTGCTGTAGAGGCTGCACCCATACGGAACGAATGTGTGCCATAACGGGCACATGGTAGGCCCACCCTGGTGAGGGCTCCGGCTGTCACCTTCCAAAACTGAAATTTAGTAAGGGGAGACCCATCTTGGTGACAGAAAAACGGGCCGTGGTGCATGCCACGCAGTGCCAGGTATTCCTGTAGGGCACCAACCGGACAGATGTCTGCCAAAGAACACCGTAGCAGTCTTACTCCACTGCCTACGCCATGCTGATCTGTTTTAGAGGAGCGAATCCTCAACTGGGCCCAGTCTTTGGCAACATATACATCTCCGCGTTCCAGTGCCCTACCACTTGCATCCGCCTTAGACAGCATCACGAGTTCGCTGACGCGGAGCGCTCCAAAAAATGTCACCGTTGTGGCTGCATGAAAATGGGCTGCCTCATAATGATCAAAACAGAGGCCTGGCCAGCCCCGGGCCAACTGGGTAAGAACCCCTGGGGAAATAGGGTGCCGGTCGTCCGGGCAACGCCCGCGCTCGCGCACCCACCCCTCCAAAACGTGTCTCACACGGAAGTCAGAGGTGGTATCCACATGACCTCCCACTTTGGCCAGAAAAGCCAACGCCGAGAGCTTGGATGCTATGGTGCGAGGTGCAAGGCCCTGTGCATGCAGGTGAACCATGAACCGCAGAACATGGTCCACCGGGATAGGCCAGGTCTCTGGCAAGTGAAATTGAGTGGCAAAAGCCCTATACGAATTGAATGCTTGTTGATACGCCTTACGCGTGCGTGGCGCTAGTGACAGGCCAATCGCCCGGTTCACCTCTCCTTGCCAATAGTCCACATCTCGTCCGGGAGTGGCGAGGGAAATTCCTCCGCATCCGGGGCCAAGGCGCGGAACCGGGAGATCTGCAGGCGGGACAAAGCGTCAGCAATATCGTTATTAACCCCTGGGACATGCCTGGCCCTGAACAAGACGTTGAGGCGCAGGCAGCGCAGCACAAAATGGCGCACTAGATCCATGACTCTGGGCGATTTAGAAGTCTGTGCATTGACAATGTGTACAACGGCAGCATTGTCGCACCAGAAATGCACCACCGAATTAGCCCACTGTTCGCCCCATAGCATCAAAGCCCCCAGAATGGGAAAAAATTCCAGGTATGTGAGATCCCGCAGGCGACCTGTGCCTGCCCATGCCGGTGGCCACCCACCATAGGCCCACTTCCATTGAAGTACATCCCATAACCCAGGGATCCTGAGGCGTCAGACTGGATCTGGAAATTGGGGGATGCCAGGAGGTCAGACCTCCAAAATGAGACCCCATTAAACTCCCTCAGGAATTGCAAACAGACGAACATGTCTGCCCTGATACCCCGGGTAAGCCTGACTCTGTGGTGGGGCCTGGATAACCCTGCCATGGCGTCGCATAAGCGCCGGGCGAAAGCCCTGCCCGGTGCGACCACCCTGCAGGCAAAATTGAGGTGCCCGTGTAGCACCTGCAGTTCCCTCAGGGATGCCTTACGCTTGGCCAGCAATTCCGAGATAAGGGTCACTATCCTGGACACCTTATCACCCGGTAACCTAGAAGCCTGTACTACTGTATCAATCTCAACCCCCAGGAATACTAGTTCGGTCGACGGGCCCTCGGTCTTTTCGGGCGCTAAAGGGACACCAAGTTCCTGCATTAGCGTCTGAAATGTATTGAGGAGACGTGCACACGTGTCCCAGCCCCGTTCACCCCCGAATAAAAAGTCATCCAGGTAATGGGCTACAGACCGGGACCCTGCCCTGCGGACAAAAGCCCACTCTAGGAAGGTACTAAAACGCTCGAAAGCCGAGCATGATATGGAGCAGCCAAAAGGCATAGCCTTATCAAAATAATACTCCCCTCTAAATTTAAAACCCAGCAATTCAAAGTCGCCCGGGTGCACTGGCAAGAGGCGAAAAGCTGACTTAATGTCGCACTTGGCCAGCAAGGCACCCGGGCCACACGAGCGCACCATGCGCAGCGCATGGTCGAACGATGTATACCTGACCGAACAAAGGTCATCAGGTATCGCATCGTTGACCGATCGGCCGGCTGGGTAGGACAAATGATGAATAAGGCGAAACTCACCTAGGGACTTTTTAGGAACCAAACCCAATGGCGAAACCTTAAGGTTGGGAAAAGGGGGTGCGGGAAAAGGTCCGGCGACCCTGCCCGCGTCTAATTCCTTTTTAATGCTGGCCGCGGCTACCTCCTCCCTTCCTCTGAGGGATAAAAGGTTTGGAGCATCCTGAGGGGATCTATCACCCATAAAAGGGATACGAAATCCCTGCTTAAAACCTTGGATGAGATACTCTCTGTCTTCTCCCCTTGGGTACGATGCGAGCCAGCGCTCCAGCATGTCCACCTTAATTGGGGAGGGGGCCTTTCGGAGAACTAGTTCCATCCGTGGCAGGCTTGCCAGCCCACTGTCCACCCCTCCCTCTGCCTCGCGCCCCCCCAGGCTTGGGACAAGCAGAGGCTGCATGGGGACCAGAACATGTGGGACACTCGTGTTTATACCTGCAGTTCTTCCGACTGCAGGAACCATTGGACGAGAAAGTCCAGCACAGCAGGCGGGCTGGAACCCCCTGCCCCGCCAGTTGGCGGGCAACCTGCGCTGGAGCTGCTCGCTGGACCGCATGTCCACAATGGTATCTATCCCCCGGGGCAGGACGTGTGGGTGTCATATACAAGAGCCACAGTCTCTGACACGGCTCATCCCATCTCATCTCGGGGTGTAGGGGAATCCTCATACGGAATTCCTCATCGTATGCTAGCCATGAGGGGCCCGGGAAATCTACCATCGCCCTATATATGTTGTCCAAATATTGGACCATGGGAATAGCTAGATCCGGCCGCGCCCTCAAATATACCGCCATGTATATTAAATAAGCGGGGAGCCAGTTGGCCCAGGTACGCGGCGGCTTACGGCGGCGTGCCTGCTCCTTGTCCTTCTCATCCTGACCCTCCCTTTCTTCCTTGGTGGGCTCTCTGTTCAGGAGTGAGAAGATATCTACGTACTCCCCTCGCCATATCTTTTCTCTGGTAGCCTGTGCCAAGTGATCACCCAGTGGCAAGGAATACCCTGCCGTCGGCAAAGCCGAAAAGGGGATAGCTGGACTACCCAAAGGGGTCTGAGTTAACCCTGCCACCCCAAGTACGTTCCCAGCAGTGTAAGAACCGGGGCCCACCCCAGCGGGCATGGTGGCAGTAGTTGTCGCCGGGTGGGTCGCTAGCGGCGTAGCCCCTGCACCACCCGCGCGAGGCCAAGGCCACTGAAAGGTCCCCCCAATATTGGGAATGTGTGTGGATGTACTCGTTTGCACCATATACTCACACGCTGCACCCCCGCGGGCCGCCCCCACCGGGGGTTCTGGCCCACTGGGGGCGTCGGAGCTCACGACCGATGAAGAGCTCATCACCGGGGCTTGCCCCGCACCAGGTTGCTGGCTGGGGAGCTGCGAGGCAGTGGCCGGCGCCGCGCCGCCCGCCTGCAGCAGCTCAACCCTCGCCGCCGGCCGTTGTCCTGCTGCCGATAGCGCCTCAAAAGGTACCCCAAAAGGGGCGCCTGCCTGACTGGCCCGGGCCAAAGACTCCTCCAAGGCCGCCATACGGGCCAGTAAGGTGTCTACATTGACTATGGGCAAAGAGCCGGCCGGCCCGCCTGGCCCTTGCATGGGTACAGTTCCCTGCACCCCATGGCCCATATATGGCCATTGGCCAGGGCCGAAGCCCGGTAGGGCTGGTGAGGAAACCTGCCAAGGCAGTGCGCCGGGCCACCCCCCAAGGCTAGAGGGCCCCGGGAGAGGCTGCGGCCCGAAAGTAATAGGCCCAACGGATTGGGCAGGAGGAGGAGCGGTGTCCACCGCTCGCGGGCCGCGGGCCGGAGCGCCCTCCGCGCCCGCACTCTGATCGGGCCAAGGGGCGATAGACCCCAAGCCACCAGCCCCGGCCGGGGATGGCAAAGGTGGCTGTTGAGGAGGCGGCACCACGGTCCTCCGACCTGGGTTGCGCCTCCTAACAGCCCGGGCTGAATTCGCAGCAGCCTTCTTTTTGGAAGGCATCTCACCGCAGCAAAAAAGGGAAGCTAGCTAGGCAAAATCGACCCAAAAGGCTTCCCGGTGATACCAACGAGCGACGGAGGCACAGGGGAAAAAACTTCTCCGCTCCGTCGCTGAGGCAAAATGGCAGCTCGGCTGCCTCGTGGCCACCCCTTTTATAAGGGAGCTGGCCACGCCCCTAACTACCCGGATTCTCTGTCCTGTGGGGGGGGGGGCCCGCAAAGGGCGCGGCGGCCATTTTGGCGCCGCGCTTGCATTATGCTCACTTTGAACTGGCCATCTATTTGGTCTTGGTCTCAAACATAGATTTTAAAATTAGTAGTGCAGATTTTTAATTAGTTGTTTTTGTATTGAAGAACAAGAAATGTTCCATCCCTTTTTATATGTGTAAATGGCTGCCTTAGGCAGGATCCACTAGTCTCTCTTCCAACATGGTATCATGTCAAGACAGGGGTTTTGTAAACCAAATTGTTTATTGAAACAGGCAACTAGGACAACTAGATGTAAGCTCTGAGTCCAGGGCAAGTTCACGACATTCCCCCTTCATATCCATAGTTTGTAGTCCCACATGGGCTTCTTCCTCCCTAGTTCCTAGCATCGTGAAGACTATTCAGTCTCCAGAAATCCAGGGTAGGGTAACATGGTTGTGGGAGTAAGGACACTATGCTGACACAGAACTGGGTGCCCCGAGAGGCTTGGAATTGATGTTTCCCCAGGTTATGGATGAGTTGATTTTGCTGTTGGGGCCACCCCAGGTGGGAGGAGCAGAACAAAAAAAAGATCATATCCCAAATGGCATTTGTGGGGTTAAAAAGACTGGAATTGTGGGAAAGGAAAATAAAAAGTAATAAAGTAGCCTGACCTGCAGATACAAATGCAAGCGCGGCGCCAAAATGGCCGCCGCGCTCTTTGCGCCCCCCCCGGACTTGGGCATCCGGGTAGTTAGGGGGAATGGCCAGCACCCTTTAAAAGGGGTGGCCATGAGGCAGCCGAGCTGCCATTTTGTTAAAGCGACGGAGAGGAGAAGTTTTTGGCTCCGTCGCTCTCCGCGCTGTAGGGAAGCCTCCTTCGGGCAGCACGCAGTTTCTTCGCCTGCTCTCAGGCTTCCCATCCAGGATTGATGCCTTCGAAGAGGAAGGCGATGGCGAATGCAGTTCGCCCCGCAAGGAGGCGGCAGCCGGGTCGGAGGACCACGACTGCCCCCCCCTCAGCTGGCCCCCTTGACGGGGGCAACCACCGGGACCGGTGGAATGGGCCAGATTAATCCATGGCCTGAGGCTGGACAGCCCCAGGCCGGCCCAGCGGGGGCTGCGGCCCCCGGCCCGCAATCCTCGGCCATGGGCCTGGGACAGGTGGGTGGGCATAGCGCCGCTGGACCTTCGGCCCCTGGCCTGCATCCCCCGGCCATTGTTTTTTCTCAGGAGGGTGGGCTTGGGCCACTTCCTCGGCAGGGTATGCCCCAGGTACCTCGGGGGCCGGAGTTCCGGCCATGGCCATACTCGGGCCCAAGTGCATTTCCACCGGCCACAGGAATGGCGGCCAGTGGGTCGCACGCCCCCCTTGGCCCTCTTTGCGTCGGGGGCTCCGTGAATGTCGACGCCCTTCTGGCCCGCGTGGCGGCCTTGGAGGCATCCATGGGGGTGGCCACTCAATCGGGGGCGCCTTTTGGCCTTCAGTTTACCACGCCGCCGGCCAATCTTCAGCAGGCGGCCGGCCGGGTAGAGCTGCTTGAGGCCCGCGGGCCGGTGCCCGCTGCGGCCCCGCAGCTCCCTGCGCAGCAGTTACCTCCAGCTGGTGGTGGTCAGGTGTGTCCGCTGAGCTCGAATCCGGTCGCGAGCTCCGACGCCCGCCGTGGGCCGGAACCCCCTGTGGGGGCGGCCCACGGGGGTGCAACTTGTGAGTATCCGGTTCAAACAAATGCACCCACACCATCATCCACCACGGGGGAGGGCCCACAGTGGCCGTGGCCACGTCAGGTGGGAAATGGGGGTCAGCAACCCCCAGTGTATTCAGGTCCGGCTTTACCGACCGTAGGCCCCACATGGGGTGGGGGTCTTCCTGTTGCTGGGAGTTCTGTGGGGGTTTCAGGGCAGGTTGCAGCCCCAATTTTGATGCCCCGCACTGTTCACGTGCCGGTCTCGGCACTCCCGACTGCTGGGTACTCTTTGCCCCTCGGGGATCATTTGGCACACGCCACAAAGGAAAAAATTTGGAGGGGGGAGTACGTGGATATTTTCTCCCTCCTGAACAGGGAGCCACCAAGGAAGAGAGGGAGGGGCAGGACGAAAAGGACAAGGAGCAGTCCCGCCGTCGTAAGCCACCACGCACGTGGGCCAATTGGTTGCCCGCATACCTGATATACATGGCGGTCTACCTCAGGGCCCGGCCTGATCTGGCCATACCGATGGTCCAGTATTTGGACAACATTTACAGGGCAATGGTTGATTTCCCTGGCCCGTCGTGGTTGGCTTACGACGAGGAATTTCGAATGAGAGTGCCCCTACACCCGGAGATGAGGTGGGATGAGCCCTGCCAGAAGCTGTGGCTTCTGTACATGACCCCCACGCGCCCTGCGCCTGGGGAGAGGTATCATTGTAGACATGCGGTCCAGCGAGCCGCTCCAGCGCAGGCTACCCGCCAGATGGCGGGGCAGGGGGTTCCAGCCCGCCTGCTGTGCTGGAGCTTCTCGGCCAATGGTGCGTGCAATAGAAAGCAGTGCTGGTACAAGCACGAGTGTCCCTCTTGCGCTGGCCCCCACGCCGCTGCTGCGTGCCCGCGAGCGGGCGGGTTTCGGGGCAGGGGTAGGGGTGGACAAGGGCAGGGCAGACCTGCCGCTGAGGGCGCTGGTCAATCAAAAGGCCCCCTCCCCAATTAATGTGGTCATGTTGGAGCGCTGGCTCGCAGCATACCCAAGGAGGGGGGGCGCAGCTTACTTGCTGGAAGGTTTTCAATGGGGGTTTCACATTCCATTTGAAGGGGATAGGTCCCCCCAAGATGCACCCAACTTATTTTCCCTTAGGGGCAGGGAGGAGGTGGCAGCACTCAGTATTGCCAAGGAGGTCAGTGCAGGTAGGGTGGCTGGCCCCTTTCCAGCCCCGCCATTTCCCAACCTGAAGGTTTCCCCTCTGGGATTGGTCCCTAAAAAGACAATGGGGGAATTTCATCTCATTCACCACCTGTCGTACCCGGCTGGCCATTCGGTCAATGATGCTATCCCTGATGACCTTTGTTCGGTCAGGTATACATCATTTGACCAGGCCCTGCGCATGGTGCGCTCTTGTGGCCCGGGTGCACTGTTAGCTAAGTGTGACATTAAGTCGGCGTTCCGACTGTTGCCTGTGCACCCGGGCGACTTCGAGCTGCTGGGTTTCAAATTCCAGGGCATGTTTTACTTTGATAAAGCCATGCCTTTTGGCTGCTCCATCTCATGCTCGGCATTTGAACGTTTTAGCACCTTTCTCCAGTGGGCCTTTGTTCGCAGGTCGGGATTTTATTTTTTATTTATTTATTTATAGTCAAATTTGTATATGCCGCCCGCTCAGGCAGAACCCGACTCAGGGCGGCATCACAACAATTCACAAAAGACATAAATACAATTATAAAAAAGTATAAAAAGCCCCCCCAACCCACCCCCCTTTAAAAACCCATATGTCCCACCCACCCACTATACAAAGGAGGAGGAGAAAGTTCTTATACAAGCCAGCAGGCGGGCACCATAGTCCCATTCGGGCCCCACACCTGCCCTGCCAGCCAGGTCTTCACTCCTTTCCTGAAGGGCAGCAGTTCACTTTGGAGTCTTAGGTCTATTGGCAGGAGGTTCCAGAGAGTTGGTGCGGACACGGAGAAGGCCCTCCTTCGGGTGCCAGACAAATGTGCATCCCTAGCCAGTGGCACCACTAGAGAACCCCTCCTGTCCGCTCTGGTTGGACGGGCAGACACTCTTGGGACGATGCGGTCTCTAGGGTATCCCGGCCCCCTGCCATGTAGGGCTTTAAAGGTCAAAACCAGCACCTTAAATTGCACCCGGAGACAAACTGGTAACCAGTGCAGCTCCCGAAGTAGGGGAGAGGCATGGGCATATCGCCCACACCCCATCACCACCCGGGCCGCCGCATTCTGGACCAGCTGCAGCCTCCGAATGGTCGTTAAGGGCAGCCCCATGTAGAGCGCATTACAATAGTCTAGTCGGGAAGTAACCAGAGCATGGGTGACCATAAGCAAGGAGCCCCGGTCCAGGAGAGTGCGCAATTGGCGAATCACCCGAAGTTGGGCAAAAGCCCTCCTGGCCACAGCCGCCACTTGTTCTTCCAGCAGCAGCCGCGAGTCCAGAAGAACCCCCAAGTTGCGCACTGGGTCTGTCTGGGGCAAAACAGCCCCATCCAGTACCAAAGATGGTAACTCCTTGGATAACATGGGGCCCCTTATCCACAGCCACTCTGTCTTGCTGGGATTCAGCCGAAGCCCATTGGCCCCCATCCAGACCCCAATGGCCTCTAGGCATCCGGACAGGATTTCAACAGCATCACTGGGGTCCCCACGGGCTGAGATGTACAACTGTGTATCATCCGCGTACTGATGGTACCGCACCCCGTGGGAACGAATGATCTCACCCAGCGGCTTCATATAGATGTTAAATAAGAGAGGAGAGAGCACAGAGCCCTGAGGCACCCCATATTTGAGGGGCCTAGGGCTGGACCTCTCACTCTCCAACCATACCGACTGGGTACGGCCCTTCAGAAATGAGGAAAACCAGGACAACACAGTGCCCTGGATCCCCAGTCCTTCGAGCCGTTCCAGAAGGATACCGTGGTCGACGGTATCAAAAGCCGCTGAGAGGTCAAGAAGAGCAAGGACGGATGGACAACCCCCGTCCCGCTCCCGCCAGAGATCATCCATCAGTGCGACCAATGCCGTCTCCGTTCCATATCCGGGCCTGAACCCTGATTGAAAGGGGTCTAGATAATCCGCTTCCTCCAGGACACTCTGCAGCTGACGCGCCACCGCCTTTTCCAAAACCTTACCCAAAAAGGGCAGGTTGGAAACTGGCCTGTAGTTGTTAAGGACAGCTGGGTCGAGGGACAATTTCTTCAGGAGGGGGCGCACCAAAGCATGTTTTAGCTGTGCAGCAAATACCCCCTCCCGTAAAGAGGCATTTATTATCCCCCCTATCCAGCCACCTGTTACCTCCTTGGAGGCTTTCACCAACCAAGTAGGACAGGGATCCAAAGGACATGTAGTGGCACGAACAGCTGCAAGGAGCCTGTCCACTTCGTCAGGGACAACAGGATCGAACTGATCCCAGATCGTACAGCAAGACAATGCTCCGGCACCTCCCCGACCCTCCCCATCCACGCCAGGATTCAATCCTGAACGAATCCGATCGATTTTCTCCACCAGATGGTCAGCAAAGTCCTCAGCCGAACCCTGCCAACCGGGCACCGATCCCCCTCTACCAAGGAGGGACCTGGTTACCCGGAACAGGGCGGCTGGGCGATTATCAGCGGAGGCAATAAGGGTGGTGAAGTATTGCCGCCTCACCACCCCTATCGCCACTAGATAGGCCCTAATAGCAGCTCTAGCTAGTGTCCAATCGGAGTCATCCTGGGTCTTCACCCAGCGGCGCTCTAGGCGTCTCTTTGCCCGTTTGAGTTCACGCAGTTCATCTGTGAACCACGGAGATGACCTAGTCCCCCGGGCGTGGAGAGGCCGCAGTGGCGCGATTTCATCCAAGGCTACTGTTGCCGACCTATTCCACAGGTCGACGAGTGCCTCGGGTGAATCGTGTAGCCAATCCAGAGGAACATCCCCCAGTTCCCTCTGGAATCCATCTGGATCCATTAGTCGCCGAGGGCGGGCCATTTTAATCGGCCCAGCCTCCCTACGATGAAGTGTCGCCCCCAGGAAGTCAAGAGTCACCAGATAGTGATCAGACCATGGCACAGGTAAGATGACTAAATCCTGTAATCTTAGATCACTCTGCCACTGCTCCGACAAGAAGACTAGGTCTGGCATGTGACCACTGCCCCTGGTCGGACCCCGGACTACCTGAGTCAGGCCCATGGCTGCCATGGAAGCCATGAACTCCCTTGCCACCTCAAGGTCTGTAGCCCATTACCTCGATGATTTTTTGTTCGGGGGTGAACGGGGCTGGGACACGTGTACGCGTCTCCTCACAACATTTCAGACGCTAATGCAGGAACTCGGTGTCCCTTTAGCGCCCGAAAAGACCGAGGGCCCATCCACCAAGCTTACATTCCTGGGTGTTGAAATTGACACGGTTGCCCAGGCATCCAGGTTGCCCATTGACAAGGTTTCCCAGATCACTTTGTTGATCTCGGCCTTGCTGGCCAAGCGCAAGGTGTCCCTCCGTGAGCTACAGGTACTCCATGGTCATCTTAACTTTGCTTGCAGGGTGGTTGCACCTGGCAGAGCTTTTGCTCGGCGCTTGTGTGACGCCATGGCTGGCTTGTCCAGGCCCTACCATAGGGTCCGACTGAACAGGGGCATGAGGGCCGATCTGTTGATATGGCTTCAATTCCTTAAGGGTTTCAATGGGGTCTCATTTTGGAGGTCCGATCTCCTGGTGTCGCCTCGTTTCCAGGTTCAGTCGGATGCATCAGGGTCCCTGGGTTATGGGATTTACTTCGAGGGGAAGTGGGCGTATGGTCAATGGCCACTAGCATGGGTGGGCACGGATCGCCTGCGCAATCTCACGTTCCTTGAGTTCTTCCCCATTCTGGGAGCTTTGATGCTATGGGGTGCGGAGTGGGCTAATTCGGCCGTCCATTTCTGGTGTGACAATGCTGCAGTTGTGCACATTGTCAACTCTCAGACTTCAAAATCACCCAGAGTCATGGAACTAGTGCGCCAGTTTGTTTTGCGCAGCCTACGCCTCAATGTGCTATTCCGGGCTAGGCACATACCAGGTATTAATAACGACATCGCTGATGCTTTGTCCCGCTTGCAGATCTCCCGGTTCCGTGCCTTGGCCCCGGACGCAGAGGAATTCCCCTCACCGCTCCCGGACACCATATGGACGTTTGGCAAGGAGAGGTGAACCGGGCGATCGGGATGTCGCTGGCGCCCCGCACGCGTAAGGCGTATCTCCATGCATTCAGTACTTTCCAGGCCTTTTGTGCCCAATTTCACTTACCAGGGCTATGGCCCATACCAGTGGCACAGATTCTTCAATTCATGGTTTACCTACACAGCCAGGGCCTAGCTCCCCGCACCATAGCATCCAGGCTGTCAGCACTGGCGTTCATGGCCAAGGTGTGGGGCTATGCTGACAGCACAAATGACTTCCGTATACGACATGTTTTAGAGGGGTGGGCGCGGGAGCGTGGACGCTGCCCGGACAACTGCCACCCAATATCTCCAGGGGTACTTACCCACCTTGCACGGGGCTGGCATGACCTGTGTTTTGACAGGGATGAGGCAGCCCTGTTTCATGCGGCTACCACGGTGGCCTTTTTTGGAGCGCTCCGCATCAGTGAGCTTGTGCTACTGTCCAAGGCGGATGCGACGCGTAGGGCACTGGAACTCGAAGATGTCTATGTTTCTGATGAGTGGGCTCAGTTGAGGATACGTTCCTCAAAAAGTTGATCAGCACGGTGTAGGCAGTGGTGTAAGACTGCTACGATGTTCAATGGCAGACATCTGTCCGGTTGGTGCCCTACAAGAGTTCATTGCACTACGTGGTATGCGCCCTGGCCCGTTTTTCTGCCACCAAGATGGGTCTCCCCTTACTAAATTTCAATTTTGGAGGGTGACCGGTAAGGCGTTATCCAGTGTTGGCCTTCCCGGGGCTCGTTACGGCACCCATTCTTTTAGAATAGGAGCTGCTTCTACTGCAGCTGCATTCGGGTACTCTGGGGCTGAGATACGCCAGATGGGAAGGTTGGGATCACAGTGTTTTCAGTTGTATGTGCGCCCACTTCAACTGTGAGTACCAGTTAAGTCACTGTTCTTTCCCTTTTTTCTTCACCAGACCCTGGGTGTCGGATCACACCGGTGGCAGTATGGCTGGTGGGCCATAGCTATGTGCACAGGGCAGCGCAGTATGCTGCGGCGACAGAGTGGGGACCCCAGCTGGGACTACGTGCGTCCGCATGTCTAAGGTGGTACGGTAAGCGCGGGATGTTGTGGCGGGAACTGTTGCCATTCCTTTTCTCCATAAGGGATGCTGACCCGCCTGATGTCTTGGTTATACACCTCGGGGGTAATGATTTGGGCCAGGTCACTGGCCTGTCCTTGAAACATGCGATCTGCGGTGACCTGGCTTACTTGCATTATGTGTGGCCTGCCACAACCCTGGTTTGGTCGGACATCATACCGCGTCATGCTTACAGAGGGGGCATTAACCTCCAGGCCCTTGACCGTGCTCGCCGCTCGGTGAACAGGGCGATTGCCCAGTTCATGTTGGACAAGGGTTGGGGGCGCGTCATACGACACCCCGATATTAGTCTTCAAAATTGTGACCTTTACGCAGGGGATGGGGTCCATCTGTCGCCAGGAGGTATGAACCTCTTTTTGGAAGATTTGCAAGCAGGCCTGTTGACCGAGCTGACGGTCTGGGGTGGGGCGGTGAGCCTTTATTGAAGCCTCCCCGTGTGGCGGGTAGCACTGGTAAGGTAAATATTTATGACCCACAGGTATCTGGCAGGTTCGCAATTGACTGGACAACACTAGATAGGCACAAGTTGGTTAACGTTGTCCGGTCAACGACGAACCAGGCAATGGGGTGATGGCACGAGCTAGGCAGCATGCATCACCCCGTGATTTTACGGATACGCGTCAGAGGGTGGGGTCAGTAGTTAGTTTATTGACTACGGTCAACAATTTGTTTGTTGCCAACAAACAAATTGATACAAATGGATACATTGTAACCAATTGCCGTTGGCAATTTTGGGAGGTACCTTACCAGTGTTACTGCGGCCTGCTTGCCTTAAGAAGTATAATTGGTTGAATACCAATCGAAATTTATAATTCGGACTAGGGCATGAATCAATAAATGTGGCCCAATGCTGTTATCCACTTTCACCAGTGTCTGAGTCCTTTTTTGGGGGGTGCGCCTGCAATGCAAGCGCGGTGCCAAAATGGCCGCCGCGCTCTTTGCGCCCCCCCCACCGGACTTGGGCATCCGGGTAGTTAGGGGGCGTGGCCAGCACCCTTTAAAAGGGGTGGCCATGAGGCAGCCGAGCTGCCATTTTGTTAAAGCGACGGAGAGGAGAAGTTTTTCCCTCCACCCCCTCCCTAGTTAACAGTGTGATATTTGGGTCGCTCCGGGGCCGGGTGGGAATTTTTGGCTGGGACCCGCAATTGGCTCTAGGGTTCTGGCTTTTTTGCCCATCCCACACTGTTGCTATGGTTTGATACAGGGGTTTACGACTGTTGACTTTGGTCACATGGGCGGGTAGCACTGGTAAGGTAAATATTTATGACCCACAGGTATCCGGCAGGTTTGCAATTGACTGGACAACACTAGATAGGCACAAGTTGGTTAAACGTTGTCCGGTCAACGACGAACCAGGCAATGGGGTGATGGCACGAGCTAGGCAGCATGCATCACCCCGTGATTTTACGGATACGCGTCAGAGGGTGGGGTCAGTAGTTAGTTTATTGACTACGGTCAACAATTTGTTTGTTGCCAACAAACAAATTGATACAAATGGATACATTGTAACCAATTGCCGTTGGCAATTTTGGGAGGTACCTTACCAGTGTTACTGCGGCCTGCTTGCCTTAAGAATTATAATTGGTTGAATACCAATCAAAATTTATAATTCGGACTAGGGCATGAATCAATAAATGTGGCCCAATGCCGTTATCCACTTTCACCAGTGTCTGAGTCCTTTTTTGGGGGGTGCGCCTGCAAAGGAAAGCACAAGAGATAATTGAACACCCCAATAAAGCCCAAGATCTCTCCTGATCCATTGAGATGTTGGGAGGACTCAAACAGAAGTGACTGTGTGGGTGAGAGAGAGTGTGTTGTGTATGCATAACTGTATGTGTGTTAATGATTGCGCTGCCTCTCAAACACTCTGTCAGATTACATGTCAAACAAAAGCTCCTGCTCTCGGCAAGCTCATGTAGTATTGCGAGACTTCGGAGAGCGCGCAGCTTGAAGTATGAGAGGTGCACGATGTATCTTTCTAATGCAAATGAAGGAATTAAGAATTGTACATATGTTAATTGTCCAATCAGCATTGTACCCGCTTAAAATGTATCATTATGATTGTATATATAAGACCTCATTTTGCCCCATCCAAGTTTTGTTCAGAACCTCAAAATAAAGAGCTGAATTTCACTACGTCGGTTGTCGCCTCTGATTTCTGAATGCCAAAGTGTGTGACAGCTATAATCAGGTAAATGTCATGTCTTATATATCCTGTATCCATCCATCTACCCATTAGTATGTATGTGCATATGCATGTATGTGTGCATACGTGTCTGTCTGTCTGTCTGCCTGTCTCATTGTCCTTATTTATTTTTGAAAGTGACATGGCACTTATATGATACCATTGGCACCCTGCACACCCCATTTGTGTGAACTGTTTTTTAACAATAAATTGGAAGCAAAGAGATAAATGACATGAATATGGGGATGAAGTGGGCTAGAATGATGGGAAATATCCCAGACGGGCGGTATTAAAATATAACACATAATAAATAAAATTATGGGATAGTGAGCACCTTAGGCCCAATCTGGATGCCCTCAATTTGGGAACAAAGCAATTGGAGAGCTTCTGCAGATCTCTAGTGTTTGTGAACTTTCTCATAATAACAGTCAAGAGTGTAAGCATTTACTTATTTTTAAAATACATGCAAGGAAGGCCGTTGTTAAGGTGTAGTATCTGGCAAGAGCAGACAGACACAAACTCAATTCTTTGTTCCTAGTCTATAGTCTATGGTATGTTCCTACTGTTAGCTGAAAAATTCAAACAATGCTTGTCCATGTTAGAGGTGATTTTTCTAGTATGCTAATGACAGAAGACAGCTTCTCACCCAACATATAAAGTCATCTGTTATTTTTTCAGCTCGGGAAATTGTTAGTATTTAATGCTGCTTTTTCAGCTGGAACAATTTAGTGAGCCAGGATTAATGTGAAATGCAGCACATCAATCATCTCCTATGGATCACAAACTGATGCCAAGCAGAAGGAAAAGTGAGAGAAAGGAGAGAAAGAAGCATCTTTGCTCATCGGCTGTGAACCAGACACTTCTCTGTTACCATAACTTTTCCTTAACACACAGAAGGAACAAAATGTTTATATAAAACTGTTTTGCATCACTTCAGTTATACCAAGAACAGCAGTTCACATTTGAAATGCAGTTTCTTTCCATCACATTACATTTGGAAACTAGTCCTCTGCTGCATTACATCTCATGTGGCTATGTTAGCTTACCATGTGCTAGATCAGGAGTGCCCAAACTACGCCCATGGGCCAGATCCAGCCCCCGATGCCAATTCATCTGGCCCATGCTGCCCTCATCGCTCCCGGAAGCGGACGTAAAATGTATGGGTCCCTTTTACTTCCACTTCCGGGCGCAATGAGGGTGGCATGGGATTGATGAATTGGTGTAGGGTGCCGAATTTGGCCCATGGGCCGTAGTTTGGGCTCCCCTGGTTTAAGCAGAGAAATTGGGAGCCTAAAATCTATCTCAGTGATGCACTGCAAAAAAAATTCTACCTACTCTGTGGCCGTGGCTAACTGTAGGCGTGGCTAACTCAAAAAACTCACAAAAATATATAAATCAAAAAGTTAAAATGTAACAGTATTAAACACACCAAACAGCTAATATAATAAAATAAAATAACAATTTTTTTAGTAAAGACTAACTACATGAAAAAAAATTACTAGCATTACTAAAATCAGGATTTTCCTCCCCCCCTCCCAAGAACAGAAACCGGCAGCAGTAGGTGGGCATGCACTTCCTCTTCCTCATGGCCCCCGGCCACGCCAGGAGTGCAGGGGAGGGGGAGGCGCAGGTAGGCATGGTGTGGGAGGGAGGTGGGCGTGGCCAGCCAGTTCTGCTACCGGTTCTATAGAACCTGATAGAACCTGCTGCAGTGCAGCACTGATTGCAAGGCACATTTTACTTCAGCTTCCAGTAGGAGGAACCACATGACCGAGCCACAGCCCAAAAAGTTTGGGCACCCCTGTGCTAGATGGTCTCAGATTATTATTTTCCATTCTAACTACTTCATGGAGTTGTTGGTTTCCCCCACCCATACAGATGTTGTTATGTTTTTATTATATGCAACAACATTTTGCTTTTCAGTAGGGGAAAAAACCCTTTAGGCCAATAAAATCTTTGCCCCGCGACAGGCTTGCAGGGTTGTTTGGGGTCAAGGGGAGGAGAAACGAGCCAGTTGGTGTGATCCTCATGTCCAAATGGCATATCATCCTCAAGTGACCCTATTTGATATTTCATTTTGGTTTTGCTGGACCAGATGTTTTTCTTAAGTTTTGATATGCTTTGCTTTTTGGAGCAGTATTTGCCTTATGGACAATGCTTTGCCTATTATTCAAATAAACACATAAGACCGTCCTAGGTCTTATTTCCAGGGAATTTGGACTTTGCTTACCAACGAGCCAACTAACCACCATTTTACTTCTAAAATGCTACCACACTCAAACCTTCCATGGCTCATCGTTTGGAAATTGGGACCAGAGGGCAGGAGAGGCCAACTCAGGGGTAGCGTACTTGCTACAGGGCTAGAGTTTTGGAGCTGTGGAAGTCAAAATTGCCCTTATCCTGGGGGAAATAATTTTGGTAGGTGCTGACACCATCTCACTGACCCCCATCTCCCCCTTTCAGGTTTCGTGGCATGAGCCACTTCAGCATTTGGGCAAATTGAACACTTCCCCTGATTGTCTACAAAGGGGCAGGGGAAGTGATTGCTTTTACTCTTCTAGACCACTGCTAATGCCCTGAATCTCTTAGATTAAATTAAAAACAATTATTTTCCTTGCCTTATGTGTAGTGCTGATTGAGAAACTGCCTGCAGCTATGATTTTGATCAGCATTTCACACAAAGGCAAAGACAAATAATTTTAAATTAAGTGATAAGATCATCAGCAATGATCTAGTAGAGTAAAAAAAAAAACTTTCATTTCCTCGTCCTTAGTTAGAGGAGCAGAGGAAGTGTCCAATGGGCAAGACAATATTCTGAAGTGGCTTATTTATTAAACCACTGCATGATAATGGAAATTAACATTGGAAGGAACCTTGGCCGCTTTGATATTTTACATTTGGCTGCAGGTGATGGACCGCACCAGTGTCCTGCAAGTTTAAAGTCTGGCCTCCCCTAGTAAACTAGAAGGATAATTAATGGCAGTCCTCTAAAATAGTTGCAGAATGCCACAGTTAACATTTCCTGTGTAGTAAGATGCAATGAATGGAAATCATTTTTTCAGTACAGTATTAGCCTTACACTTGTTTCCATCTGAAATAATGCATCAAACTAACATTCCACTCTTCCTTTAAAAAAAGAAAAGATGTCTAGTGACAGAGATTGGAGACAAGGAAATAATGCCCTCCTCATCTGGAATCTCTCTCCTGAAGCAAATGCTTTGCACTGTAGATTATTTTGATGATTTTCCTGCACACAAGTGAATTATATTCAAGTGCATGGGATGATAACATTCTGATACAGAATCCATGACTCTTGTGTGTTGTGTTCTAATGGTTTTACCTTCCACATGGATTACAATGTATCTGAGCCAATGTAACCTTGCCTATAGCAACAATGTAACCTTCAGCTGTATCATATAAACCCTGTAATAGGACGCGAGCTAATGACCACCAGCTGGCAGCAGCGAGCGTCCAAGCTCTCTTGGTCCGAACTCATCAAAGGCAACAGCGCGGGAAGCTTTCCCGCCACCACCTACACCTGGACAAGAAGGGCGTGACCCACAATGACGTCACGCAGACAGTAGCCAATGGGCTACCATGGCACCACGTTCAAATGTATTCCTACTGTATATAAAGAGCTATCGATCCGCCATTACCTCATGTTCCCTCTGTCCACGATGCAATAAACCTGAGTTAACCCAGCCCGGGGCTGTGTCCTGTGTCTTAGTTTCATACACTAAATTGGCGACGAAGGTGGGATTATGGATCCCCAAGGAGCAGCCAGGGCACAGAGCGGGTTCAACATCACCAAACCGCAAGACTGGGAGTTGTTTGAAATGGACTTCCATGCGGCGCTGGTGGAACTCAAAGTCAAGGAAGACGATGAGGAGAGGAAGAGGGCCATCCTCACCCGCATGCTTGGGATGGAGACCAAGCGGACGCTGGTGGGCATCATCGCTCCGAAGAAGGTGAGCGAATTTAAGGCGGACGACATCATGAAGCTGCTTCGGGAGCGCTTCCAACCCTCGAGGGCGATGTTTCCCGCTCGGAGCGCGTTTTGGAGGCGAGTCCAAGCGCCGGACGAGTCGGTCGAGACATTCGTGGCCGCCATGAGGGTAGCCGCCGCCCCCTGCAAATGGGGCAACATCCTAGAAATGGCCCTCAGGGACGGCGTGCTGTGTGGCCTGAAAGACAAGGAGGTGCAGCGCAGCTTGATGAATAAGGAGCCGCCACCAACGCTGGCAGAGGTCGTCGAGGCCGCGGAGGCCGCAGAGTCCACGAATGCTGGAGTGGACGAGATGCACCAGTGGCGTGAGTGGCGTCCCAGAGCCGGTAAAGCGGAAAAATCGGTGCACGCAACTCAACGGGCCTCAAAGTCGTCTTCGGAAGGCAGCGACGGCGAGGAGGTCCAGAAGGTCCGAAAGGGGGGGCGCCGCTGCGATGGTTGCGGAGTGGCCCATGAGCGTGCGAGGTGCCCATTTAGAAAGGCCGAATGCTACACCTGCGGCCGTCGGGGGCACATCGCCAAGGCATGCAGAAAACGGAAGGAGGGCCGGAGGCAGTCGCCGGACCGTTCGACCAGACCGGACCGTTCAGCGAGGCCCAAAGATGGCGTCCAGACCACGAGGAAGCAGGACGGCGTGGGCCGCGTCTCGGACAGCAGCGAGGACGACGTCCCAGTGCTCAGTGTGTCCGCGGAACAGTCCCATTATTTCGTTGAGGTACTAGTACAAGGGGCCCCTATCAGGATGGAAATTGACTCGGGGTCCTCCTATTCCATAATTCCCCAGAAAGAGTTCTTGAAAATCGACCCCCACGTGCGGCCCAAACTTAAAACATTGAGGTCCACGCTACGAGATGTGCAGGGGAACAGCATTCCGGTGTTGGGGGTCGGGAAATTTCGGGTTGAGTTTAAGAGACACTCTGCGGAGCTGCCCCTAGTTGTCCTCAAGGGGGGGAGTTGTAGCCTCCTAGGGACACAGTGGTTCCAGCCTTTAGGCCTGTTTATAGGGGGAGTACATGCAGTGGGGGTGGACCCAATACAAGCGGTGTGCGATGCGCATCCCGCCGTTTTTGAAAAAGGACTTGGAAAATTCAAGGGACCCCCTGTAGCTTTCGACCTAGACCCGGAGGTCCGCCCGATAAGACTCAAACCGCGCAGGGTGCCCTTCGCACTAAAGGACAAAATAGAGGCGGAACTGGACAAATTGGTGGGCCAGGGGATTCTTATTCCTGTTGATTCCGCGGAGTGGGAAACTCCAATTGTAACAGCTCTGAAGGCTAACGGGGAGGTGCGCATTTGCGCTGATTATAAGTGTACAATTAACAAGGCGATCCGCCCTAATGCATACCCGGTGCCGGTGGTCAGCCACCTTTTGGCCAGGCTAAATGGGGGAAAGTGTTTCGCTAAGCTCGACCTGGCACAAGCCTATCAGCAGCTTCCCGTAACACCCGCCACGGCCGCGGCACAAACGATAGTCACACATAAAGGAGCGTTCCAAGTGTCGCGGTTACAGTTCGGCGTGAACTCGGCACCCGGCCTTTTTCAGTCGCTTGTGGAACGCCTCCTGAAGGGGCTGGAGGGGGTGTTGCCTTATTTTGATGACGTATTAATAACAGGGGGGAGTGAGGCCGAACTGGCACAGAGATTGGACAAAGTACTAACTGTATTCGAGAAAGCGGGGCTGAGACTGAGGAAGGACAAATGTGTCTTTTTCGAAACCGAGGTCGAGTTCTTAGGGTTCAGGATTACACCCGAGGGTATCAAGCCATCCAAATCCAAAGTAGTAGCCATCAAAAAGGCCCCTCGCCCCACATCCAAAACCGAGCTACAGTCATTCCTGGGGCTCCTCAATTTTTACCATACATTCCTTCCGCGGAAGGCGTCCGTGGCCGAACCGCTTCATCGGTTGCTTAAAAAAGAGGAGACTTGGATGTGGGGTGACGAGCACGAGAGGGCGTTCAAAGAATTAAAGCAACTCTTGACCTCTGACGCAATTCTAACGCATTTCGACCCCAAACGGCCGGTGGTCCTAGTCTGTGATGCATCACCGGTGGGGGTGGGGGCGGTACTTTGCCACGTGTTGGATGACGGAAGGGAGGCCCCGGTTGCATTTTATTCAAGGTCCCTGTCCCAGGCAGAGCGAAATTACGCACAAACCGACAGGGAAGCATTAGCAATTGTAGCGGGGACCAAAAAGTTTCACGATTTTTTGTATGGTCGCCCGTTCAAAATCGTGACGGATCACAAGCCCCTGTTAGGGATTTTCACGGCAAGCAAGCCCACCCCGCAGATCCTATCACCGAGAATGCTGCGATGGGCCATTTTCCTCAACGCTTACCAACACGAGTTGGTGTACCGGCCCGGAAAAGAGATCAGCCATGCTGATGCACTTTCGAGATCCCCTTTGCCCTTGTCGGACGACCAGAAGGCTAGAGTAGGAAGAGACCGCCAGGTGTTACTAATTGAGGTTTTAGATGCACCCCCAATAGTACCAGCCGATATTGCTAGGGCGACAGGCAAGGACAGAACGCTCGAGAAAGTCAGCTCATGGGTACAAAAGGGGTGGCCGGCATCGTCCCCAAGCACGGAATTCGACCCATTCTTTCGGAAAAAGCTAGAGTTGTCCCTAGAAAGGGGGTGCCTATTGTGGGGCCAACGGGTGGTGGTTCCTGCAGCCATGCGGCCGAGGGTGCTCAAACTGCTGCACGTCAGCCACCCGGGCATCGTTCGTTCGAAAGCGCTGGCCCGCAGTTACTTTTGGTGGCCACAGCTGGACGCGGACATTGAGCACATGGTCGGCACTTGTGAGGCATGTCAGGGATCCCGACCAGAGGCGGCCCGCCTCCCGCATAGGGAATGGGACACAGCAAGGGGGCCGTGGTCTAGAGTACATGTGGATTTCGCTGGCCCATTTCGAGGAACCATGTTTCTCCTGGTGGTGGATGCGTTCTCCAAGTGGCTGGAGGTTATCCCAGTAAAGAGCACGTCCTCCGCCACGACAATTAGCCAGCTACGGAGAGTCTTTTCCACGTTCGGCTTACCCGACACTTTAGTCAGCGATAACGCGAGTTGCTTCACCTCCTCGGAGTTCGAGGCATTCATGGGAGCAAACGCCATTCGGCATGTCACATCCGCGCCATTTCACCCGGCCACGAATGGCCAAGTGGAACGGTTGGTGCGTACAACAAAGGATGCGCTGCGGCGCATGGGCCCGGGGGACCTAAATCACCAAGTATGTCAGTTCTTGTTAGCGTATAGGGTGACCCCCTTAGCGTCGGGTTACTCGCCGGCAGAACTCTTGATGCGGCGAAAACTGACCACGCTTCTGACCAGGCTGGACCCGACGAGAGTCGAGGATAAAGGAAAAAACATAGGATTGGCAGTCTCGAAAGGGTTCGCCGCCGGCGACCTTGTTTACTGCAGGAACTATGCAAGCACAGGGCCAGCCTGGGTGCCAGGAACGATAATAGAACAAACAGGGCCAGTGTCATATCGGGTGGAAACGAGCACCGGTCTCCTCTGGAGGAGACACGCTGACCAACTGAGGCGCCGAGTGAGTGAAGGGCCGGTCAGTGGGGCACAGCAACAGGATTCAGCGATAGGGTTCTCCCCCACCCGTTTAGCCCAAGGGGGAGAAAATGAGGGACATCAGTCCGAATCCGGGGGGGAAAGCAGTGATCCCGACTCATATCCTTTTGATACCCCAGTTCTATCAGGGCCCGGGGGGAGGGAAAAGGAATGTGCGGCCGCCGCCGCGTCCCCCGAATGTAATTTTGATTTTGATTTTGGTTTTGCGAGCCGGGGGGGTTTTCAGGAGTGTTCCCCCACCCTTCCAAGCGAGAAGAGGGGTTTTTCGTTAGCCCCCAGTGCCCCCGGTTCTTCCCCGAGAAAGAGCACACCTCCCAACAACGCCGCGGAGCCGCGGCAAGTCACTAACAAGTCTCCCTCTCAAATTACAGGGCAGGAAACCAGGGGACAAAGAGAAGGTAGCAAACCCGGGGAAAGGCAGCCCGCATCGAGACCCCAGCGTGTTCGAAATAAACCATCTTGGCTGAGAGACTTTGTCTCCTAAGGGGGGGGAGTATGTTGAAGTGTGGGCTCGAGACATTGTCTCGTCCTAGGGGGGAGGGGTGTTGTGTTCTAATGGTTTTACCTTCCACATGGATTACAATGTATCTGAGCCAATGTAACCTTGCCTATAGCAACAATGTAACCTTCAGCTGTATCATATAAACCCTGTAATAGGACGCGAGCTAATGACCACCAGCTGGCAGCAGCGAGCGTCCAAGCTCTCTTGGTCCGAACTCATCAAAGGCAACAGCGCGGGAAGCTTTCCCGCCACCACCTACACCTGGACAAGAAGGGCGTGACCCACAATGACGTCACGCAGACAGTAGCCAATGGGCTACCATGGCACCACGTTCAAATGTATTCCTACTGTATATAAAGAGCTATTGATCCGCCATTACCTCATGTTCCCTCTGTCCACGATGCAATAAACCTGAGTTAACCCAGCCCGGGGCTGTGTCCTGTGTCTTAGTTTCATACACTAAAATCTTGAATTCCTATCCTCTAAAGTGAGCAGCCTTTTCTGTTTCATTCCTGTTCTTTAGAGATATTTTCATACATTCATCCTGCGCTGCGTAGCCAAACTGCATTTACTCCACAATGTATTATAGGAAATGGGCATTGTTGTGTATTGAATGTAAAAATATTCGCCATTTTGGGCTCCTTCATCAGTTAAAGTAACGTGAGATTGGGGTTCGCGCCATTATGCTTCGAGAAGCGCGAACTGTAATTAATCCAGGTCACCTCATTTCTTTCCTCAGTTCTATTAGCCAATCTTGTTGATTCCCGCCTAAATGTAACTAGCTTGTCCTATATATAAGTCACTGTGGCGCAGTTAAAATTGTGTTCTTATCCTCAAATAAAGTTATATGTTTGGTCCGTTATGTTGGCTGCTGCTCATTATTTCAAGCACACTAAAGCATGAATCTGAACACACATGGTTATCTGTGTACATTAGCATATTCTGAATACATGTGGATGGGCCAGGTCTCATCTTCATTGGATGAACTGCCGGGAAATTCCCTGAGTAGATTAGGGCCAGTTATAAACATTAGGAGTAATATATTAAAAATGGCTGCAATCCTTTATGCCAGTGATCCCAATGCGTAAAGAGGGCCACATCTTGAATCAAAATGTAACAAAATTATTAACCTATTAATTTAGATAAAATGTAAACATTCAGAAGTAAACTGAAAAACACGTTGATAGCAGAAACTTTTTGTACCCTATGTATGGGAAGGCTTGAGACAATGATTTTCTTCTCTGTGTGTATCTAACAGATTTCTCATATTCTGTATTATTTTTTGCGTAGTTCTGCAAAGGCTTTACATTCATGAGGGCAAATCTGTCACGTAAATCAGCAGCAAACTGCCCTTTTAAACTCTCAATTCCAGGAGAACATTATATTGTTAATAAATAGTGAAAAGACGAAGCAGCAGCTCCAGACAAACATTCAGACAGCAGGAAGCACATTATTGTATCTCCACAGAGAATCTGACATGGCTTCTGCAAACTTATTTATCTTGCTACTCAACCAAAATTATACATGGCATTTACCATTTACCATGGGAACCCTTCTTTCTTGTGTGCATATTATTTTTGCCTCAGATGGGTGGGCCACTTTCTTTCTAAAAAAACAAACACAAATGCATATCCAGACACCAGTGTCACACAAGAGCCTTTTTATTTCATGGTGCTTTGATATGAAAATGTGTACCTTAGAACCAAACAAAGCCATCTATTTCTCCTCATTGTGACCCCCCTCAAACACACATTGTTGTTCTTCCTTCAAATATCAATATAATAATAACAACAAGGTAAAGGTCACCCTTGCTTGAAAGCCAGTCATATCTGACTCTAGGGTCTGGTGCTCATCACCGTTTATAGCCAAAAAGCCAGCACTATTTGCATCTGCAGACATTTCTGTGGTCATGTGGCAGGCATGACTTGGTGCCAGAGCTCATGGAATGCTGTTACCTTCCCACTGAAGTGGTACGTATTTGTTGTTGTTCAGTCGCATAGTCATTTGCGACCCCATGAACCACAGCATGTCATGTTCCCCTATCATCTCCCATCCTTCGTAGTCCACCCAGATCTATGCCCACTGCATCAACGATGCTATCTAATGATCTCTTCCTCTGTACCCAGTCCTTATGTTCAGCATCTTTACCACTAAGCTACCACAGTCCAAATAACAATTACATGCCATCAAATTGATTTCATCTTAGAGTAATTGGAAGTGATTTACCAGTTCCTTTTTCTGGGAAATGCACGATTAGGAAATGCACAGTTAGTTCAAGGCTACACAGGCTGGCTCTTCTTCCAGAAGGCACAATGGAATTGAACTCTTGATTTGCAGCTAGGGCTATTATTTATTTAAAAAATTTCTATCCCGCTTCCCTCCTTCAAGAGTGACCCGAAGCGGCTCAACAACATAAACTAAAAACAAAAGCAATAAAACAATTTAACAGACCCATTTAAAATCTCATTTTAAAACCATGTAAAAAATCCCCACCCTCCCAACACAGTTAAAAAACAAACAGGACAAAACCCAATATAGGCTAAATAGCTATTAGCTATTACACTGACAAATAATACAGGGATTTCTCTGGGACTGAGATGGTCAGATTTATATTATTTTCCATTCACAGATGACATACAAGACAATGTAAATCAGGTGATGCTTGTTCTCCACACACCAAATCTGTACTTACTTTCTTCCTCTGCTGCTGGTGCTCCTACTGTCTTGACCATGAATGCATTTACTGATGCAGAAAAACAATCAATTGTGTGCATGGGGTGGGCGGCTGGGGCACTGTGGCAACTGGTGGTTGGAGGACAAGAAGAGAGGAAGCAAAGAGCCTCTCTCTGGGGTATCAGTTTCCCACAACTGAGCATTCCTTTTCTCTAACTATTTCTTTCTTTTCTTTTCTTTGTGCCAGCACTGTACAAATATGTTCTAGTAGAGTGCTTAGGAGGCAACTAAAAAGCAGAGAGAGGAGGAAATTGCCAATCAGCACTTGTTACCACCTTGTTACACCTTCTGTAACTGTCCAGATTTGCCACAGTCAGCAAGAGCGGAGGGATACAGAAGCTGCCTTAGCAAGATCCTAACAAGTACCGATGGGCAATTTCCTCCCTCTGTTTTTGCTGACTGCTGTCTGATTAGCTAAAGTAAATTTTGCTCAGCATACCCAACTTCCTGGATGTGAATTTACAGTGGATCGATTCATATTTTCCCCACCATGTAGTCACACCAGTAGGTAAATGTAAAGGTCGCTCTTGCTTGAAAGCCAGTCATATTCGACTCTAGGGTGAGGTGCTCATCTCTGTTTATAGCCAAAGAGCCAGCCTTGTCTGCATCTGTGGCAGGCATGACTAGACGCCGAACTCTTATCTTCCCACTGAAGCAGTAGCTTTTGTTATGTATGTTAACTGTGTTTTCTGACAGGAGCAGAATGTATCTTTTCTCATGTATTTATTCTTATGCAAATAAGTGGATCGAAAAATGTGCACACTCTGTTAGCCAATGGGCTTGTTGTATTATTGTTGCTGTTACTGTTTATAGTGAATATAAGTCCGAGTTTTGCCCCATCCAAAGTGTGTTCAAACCCCACTAATAAAGAGCTGAATTTCACTACTTCACTCGTCTGCTTCTTCATTCCCTGAACACGAAAGCTTTCAAACTGCCATGTTGGCAGGAGAGGGGACAGAGACGGAAGCTCACTCCATTGTGCAGCACTTGGGTCTTGAACTGCTGACCTGCCAACCTTCCAGTTGTAGAATAAAAGCATAGAAGCTGAAAATCAGAGCCTGTCTCCTGACTTTCCTCGGGCTTCTCTTTTTTCCCTGCTGACCACTGCTGTGGAAGGCCCTGCCCAGCCTCAAGACCTTTCATCAAAGTACACACAAGAAACCTTCCCACCTGGTCCTTTGCTAAGCCATTAATATTTGTTATATTCTTTGAAGGCTGGTTTGAAGTTAAGCAGGAGTCATGTTTCCAATAAATCTTAAGTAGTGCCCCTTTATGTAAGTTAAAATATAAGTCACTCCTTAAAAAGGTGGTTTTTTAATTTTCCAGAAATAGTTCCCAAAACTCTGCTAATGTTGATGTTGCCAGCATTTCCATGGAAAGCATTATCAGCATGGAAGGGTTGATGGCAGTGAGTGTACAAATAATGGTCCTTCAAACCCTTCTCCTCTTCCTTCTTCAGCTATTTTGTAGCAGGGTTTTTCTTTTTGGCTGGAGTTTCTGAAATGAAATCATGTTCTCTACTTTAGCAAATATCAGCAACACTTGTTGTTCTTGTTGATGTTAAAGGGTTGCCTACAAATCTCTCTTACTAGAGGCTCTTAAGGAAACCCAGCAGTCATGGGTCAAGAATCAAACTGCTGTGATGAGTTCAAAACTGTCTCTCCAAAACTAGGGCAACAAAAAGGTAAAAACTACCGGTGGAAAAGATAACTTGGGAAAGATGGCAGAAGGAGAGTGTTATGTGATCACTTACACACCAACAGAAGTTTTACAAATGGATCACCAAGAAAAAAGGAACAGAAGACAAGAACAGTAAAACCCTGACTTACATATGCCTCAAGTTGCATAAAATCTGACTTACATACTGATTTTGTGCTAAAACCATGTCCCAATTTACACGATTATCTATGGGTTTGCTTCGAGTTACATACAGATTCTTTTTCCTATGGGTTTGCTTCGAGTTATGTAAAAAAAAATTTTCCCAATGGGTTTGCTTCGAGTTCCAAAGAAAATTTGATTTAAGCAAAAGCCTTCGGAACGGACTTTTTTTTTCTAAGTAGGGGTTTTACTGTATTCATACAACACTTGCACAGACTAATTTACATATGAGACCATCCAGTGTGGTGTAGTGGAAAAGATTTTGGTCTAGGACAGTGATGGCGAACCTTGGCACTCCCACTGCTCTTGGACTTCAATTCCCTGAAGCTCAAGTCCCTGTGAATCCACACAAATGGGTTTACTGCACATTCACAGGGACTTGCATTCACAGGGACATGGGTTCACAGGGACTTGGGCTTCTGGGAATTGAAGTCCAAGAACAGCTGGAGTGCCAAGGTTTGCCATTACAGGTCTAGGACTCAGGAGGTGGGGGTTGAAATCCTAAATCAGTCATGGAAACTCACCAGATGTCATTATGTCAGGCTGGACTAACAATGCATGTAATAGGCCTTTCATGGTTTTTATGGATATGACATTTGGCGTAGTATATTAGATAGACTGTTGAATTATATTAGGAATCAGGAAACTTGGGTTCAAATACCAGCCTGGCTCTAGAAACCCACTAAAGGGCAGCAATGAAAAACCACTCTTTAAACACCTCACAATATTAAGGTTTCCATAAGTGGGAAGCAACTTGATGATGCAGAAAAATAACAATTTATAGGCATGAATGAAAATTTAGAAATAGATACTGCAGTTTCCATCTCACAGGAGTGGTAAACCACAGTATACCCACTTCTGGCTCTGTGATACAAGGATCTGTATGAGTCCCCCAATCTACAGATGGGCAATGCCTTTATTAGGACTAACCATACACTCACCAATTGTTTCACTCCTCCTTCTGTATGTTATGTGCCATCAAGTTCCTTCTGATTTATGGTGACCCCATTAATCCATGAATTTCAAAAGGTCTTGCCATTAACAACCCCACCCAGGCCTTGCAGACAAAAGGCTGTGGTTTCTTTAATACAGGAGTTCTCAGACTTTTTAAGTGGGGGCCGTGTCATGCTCCCTCAGACAGCTTTGGGGGCTGGATGGCCATTTTGCCCTTCCTTCACCACATGGCACTTCCTGGTGTGGTGGAGGTTGTGGTGGGCCACATGAAATGGTGACATGGGCCACATCTGGCCCACGGGCCGCAGGTTGAGAAGACCTGCTTTATTAAATCAGTCATTTTACGTTAGTTTTTGGCTCTCTTCCTACTTTCTTCCAAATTTTCTATTAATATTGTCTTCTCCAATGAACCGTGTCATTTGATGATATGTCCAAAGTATGAAAGCCACTGTTCAGCATTTTTAAGTTTCTCCTGAATTCTCAGTCTAGAACCCAATGATTTGTCTCTTTTTTTTACTCAGTACAAGGTGGAATTTATATAGATTGATTTAATTAAAGATTAGGCTATATGCATGGGATATGCTCCCTCATATGAGGAGAGAGAAAAATAGCAAGATGGTGCAAAATATTAGGATATTGGTTTTGAGGCATTGAGGTTTGTTATTGATCTTAGAAGGTCATTGCATGCCCTCAGGAACAGGCCATAGGAGGAAAACAAGATGCCCATTCCTTTTACCTGGAGTTTATGGACAAATATATATACTGTATCCTGGGATAACCCATGCTGGGCAGTGAGGAAGATCCTCACGCATATTGGTGTATAATTCATAGATACCCTCTGTCTAATGTGGGACCAGACTCCAAACAGTGTTCCTTTATTGTGTAGAGATCATTTTATCTGGAGGGGTACACAGAAAGAGCTTCCTCAAAGATTGTGGTATTTTTGAACTACAATCGGGCATACCTTGGTAATGGGAACTTTGTTGTGCCAGCTAATCTTTCTCACACTAGGTCAGGTGAAAAGAACTACAGAATTAACCCTTCATTTTGGTAGTTTCACATCTGGCCTAGACACAAGAAGAAGAAAAAGGATGAGGAAGATAGATGGTAAAAAGTATTTTCTCCTTTTTTACCACCTGTGAGAGGTGAGCATAGGGAGGCAGTGCTAATCTATGTAGTATTGCGATCCCTCACATGGTCTTTCAGTGTGAACTTCTCAAAGCAGTTACAACTAGTGGGCACTATTTTGAAAACAAATAAACAAAAAATTATCATAAGCAGCCTTACAAAATAGCAAGATTCAGCAGAGAAATGTTATGGAAAAGGGACAACCATGTTGTTTTAGCTGTTTTCCCACTTCCAGTCATGTTCCTAAACTGTTTTTTTCTGAAGTGGAAAAAAAGGCATGTGAAGATTATGGTGTTTCTTTTTTAAAGTAAGGCAATAGGAAGAATGCAAGAGTGTCAAGCAATTCCTTTCGCAGGATGGAGTCTGCTTGAATTCACAGCCTAGTTTTTTGAAGTCTGTTTTTGGTGAAAGCAATATGGAGAATATTACACCTATGATTTCCTAATGGTGGGTGAGAATTGGTTCCAAGTCTGTACAACCTGGATTTCACCTGCTTTTAGAAAAATACATCCAGCAATACATTACTTAGGAAAGAAATTAGCTTTCCTCAAGATAGGCTATTTCTTTTTAGTTACGGAATTGTACAGCTGTTGCCTTCCTTGATTAACACCATTTGGCTCACTGAACTTCCATGGAATTGCCCCCAAGTACAACAAAAGCAAAGGAAAGAACTTATTCATGCTGGTAATTTATATTTAAAGCTGTGTTTTCCAAAAACAGGATCAATTGAGCATGCAATGTCATTTGGCTGTAAACAGGATGATGTGTGGAGGACCAGAGAAAATGCCTTGCTGAGCCTGAGGACTTTGGGGAAAGTCCTGGCAAAAGAGAAAATTTTTGATGGACTGCGCTCACTTTCAAATAGGTCTTTGAAGTTACCAGGACCTTGGATGGGAACCAGGATGTTCAGGAACTGCACTTTTTCAGAATCTGATGAATAAATTTCTCCATTTTATTTCTGTTGATGTGTTTTGAAATCTTTAGAAAAGTCTACTCCTACAAGAAGGAAATAGGGTATGGTTTTTATTTTTTACATTCTCTCCCTCCCCACCATTCAAAATCTCTGTGCCTGACCAACAGTAGTAACTGGGGATATATTCTCAGCAGCCAACAAAATGGAGCATCAAGGTACATGAGAGGGGAGTGCTTTAAAAATATTCTCCAAATGGTTTAATGCTAGAAATTAATATAATTTTTCTTTAGGTAGCACTGTGGCTTGTAAATTAGATGAACATAGTTAAAAAACTGGAGATGTTATTTTTCTCAAACTTGAAATAAGGCATTCAGCAAAGCTCAGTTGCTTCTATTCTGGTCTTCCAGTATTAGCATAGGGTTTCTAACTTATAAAAATCATTTTAAAAATGGGTCTGAAAAAATGAAGCCACTTTCTTGGCTTAGTCATTGGCCAAAATTAAATCTTCATCTTTTCATGTTTCTGGTAATAATCAGCAGACCAGTGAATAACCCGGATTCTGTATCTCTCCACATTCACACACCTTGTTGTCTCCCAGCAACATCTACTTGCGCATGTTGGTCTTACATTTAGGCATTCCAACCCCCCAGCCTATTCAGAGTCCTTCAAGTGACACAGGGGAGGTTGAGTTCCTCAGCTATATCCTCCTTTAATGTTATTCTTTGTCCAGTGAGCTCCTTCCTCCATTATCTAATTTGGGTTTGCTCTTGTGTTCCCTCAAGAGGTCACCAAACTGATTCAGTAGGCCTACACTAGTGCAATTGAGGATTTTGACCATTGATTCTTTCATATGGAGCTCGCTCCTAAAGGCCTATGTAAGAAAATCCACGATGGCTTAGTGGTTAAGATGCTGAGCTTGATAACCAGAAGGTTGGCAGGTCAGCAGTTGTATGTACTTGTATCTGACTGGGAGGTGATTACAGAGACAAAGTGGGGTCATTGCACTTGATGGTTCACTCCATAAAGAAGCACCAGCATGAGGAATGTTCACCTGCTGAAATTGTCTGAAATTTTCAGTACATACAGTACTAAAAATTGTACCAGATCAGCTCAAAGTTCTATCTTATCGATCATGCTGCTTCCAGAGTCCTGGTGGCACAGTGGTTACAAACTGTTGTACTGTGGCCAAAATGTTTTGAGTTTGATCCTGACCAGGGATCTAGGTTGACTCAGCCTTCCATTCTTCCAAGGTCGGAACCCAGCATGTCGGGGGCAAAATGCTAATTAGCTTGTGAACCACCCAGAGAGAGCAATAAGGTCTATGCATTGGTATATAAGTATACAGTAATTGATTGCTATTCCACAGTGGCTGACCAGATGCTTCTGGGAAGCCCACCTGGGAGGCCTGGATCACATATCAGCATAGCTGTCAAGTATCCCTTATTGGCCGGGAAAACCCCTTATTTTACCCTCTTTCCCGCCGTCATCCCTTATTAATTAGACTGCAACGCCCTATTGCCACCATTGGAGGGCAGCACAGGATAAGCATAGCTGTCAAGTATCCCTTATTTGACAGGAAATTCCCCTTATTTCCAAATCCAAAACTTGACAGGTATGCATATCAGCAGTGCACCATCCTGCCTGTTTTCCCAAGCAACTGGTTTTGAGGAAGTTTCCGTTACTGCAGGTAATATCTGGTCTGACTAAAGATATTTTCCAGCCTGAAGCAAAGGACGAGTGGTTGCTACCCTGCCGCTCTATATGCAAGCTGAACTGGTAATATAATGCAGTAGACCAAGTTTGGAAAATTAATTTTAAAAAGCAGTTAATCTTACATGTTGCAATGCCCCAAATGTACGTCATTTGTGCTAATTTTGTAGTGACTTTTTATGTTGTTGCACTGTTATGTGTTGCTTTCTTATTATTTTAGTTCCTTAAATTAGCTTCTGAAAGAAAGAAAAATATTGCCTAAAAATGGAAAAAAAATTCCCTGCAAGATGGAAAAACCCAGAGGCCACATAAGGGAGATTGTTATGTATTGAATGCAGTGCAATGAAACTCTGTAAAACATCTTTAACGGAATGTAACCAATGATTGTTACCAATTGTATCTCATCAAGAACTCATTGTAACAGGCTGTGTGAGGATGCGAGCCAAGTGACCACAGGTGTCAGTAGCGAGTATAGAGCTCACATGGTACAGATTCCCCAAATACCTGAAGGGCGGGAAACCTTCCCGCCACACCAACACCTGGAGAAGATGGGCATGACATGCAATGATGTCACGCGGGTGGGAGCCAATGGGCTGCCATACCTGCATGTTCAAATGTACAGTGCAATATAAATAGAGCTGCCTGTCCGCCATTACCACATGTTCACCCGGACCACCATGAAATAAAGTTGTGTTGAGCCTCACTGCGGCTGTGCCCTTGTTTTCATTGCAAGACACTAAAGAGATATAACCTATTGTTTCTCTCTTTACCTAGATGAGTATGGTCTTTCTTATTCTGGTATGGACCAGGTGAGAGAGCCAATGTATTTTTCCTCAATTGTTTTATCCTTAACCCTTCCTCCAATGTATGGGCTGAGGGAATTCTCTTCCCTTGCCAATTAATAGTTTTCTTTTGTTTAGAGCCCCACCCACATTTAGAAGGGATGAAATTTAATTTTTAAATGTTGCTGAGGAGAAATTTTCCCCCTCCCCACATATAATAGTCCTGTTCTGGATTGGGGCCCTAAGCTCTTACTTATGAAGGAAAATAAGTAAACAAACAAACAAACAAACTGCCAAGACATATTTTAATGTGACATCTAGTTTGATTTCAAGTTTACTTTCTCCACCATACTCATTTTTACAGTCTCAGTTTCGTTCTGTTTTATTTATCAATGAAATGCACTTCTTATGAAAAAGAAACAATGCAAAATGCTTTCTTAGTTACCCTTAGCTCCTCTAATTATTATGTCCCAATGTCTGTCTTTCCTCCACTAGATGTCCTTGTATTTGTACTATAAAAGTAGGCTTTATTAATGATGAGATATTTATCAAGGAATGGAGCAAGTCTGCCATAGTCCCCTTCCTTTTTATCTTCTGAAGTTACGTAAATATATTAAAATACAACTGATCTCCTTAAGATGAAAAAAGAAAAACTCAGTAGTGATCAAGTTAGAATTCCAGTGGGCTAGGTATTGTTGCTACATTTTATCAAGTTACTTCCAACATATAATATTACTGCAAGTGCTTTTAAGCTATGTGGGATGTTCATGGAGTAGCTTCCCATTGCCACTTCTCAATGAATTTCCACAATGAGCCAACCTTTCCTATATCCTAATCCAAGACTCTATCCATATTGGGTATCATCTCTAACAGTGGTGGTGAATCTATAGTGCACGTGCCAGAGGGGGCACTCAGAGCCCTCTCTGTTGGCACCCATGCCATCGTCCCAGCACAGAGTTCACCTTGCCCCTCTACCTAATAGCCCAATGGGAGTGCTTCTTCCTTCCCCCCAGCACAGAGATTGCTCCGCCCCTTTTGTTTCGGCACTTGGTCTCTAAAAGGTTCACCATCACTGATCTATAACAAAAGGTACCCTTGTTGCCCCTTAGAAACTAAGATGCTGTCTACTATTACCTTTGGCCAACTTTTGGAGGCATTTTTGCAGGGGGTTGATCCACCTCCTTCCTGTACGATGTCTACAGCTGTTGGGCACAGGACTGAATCAACTAATTCCAAAGAGCTACTTTTTGAACCCCCATTAGGGGTTCTACTATTTTGTGGTGCTCTTTTTTATCCCATTTGCAGCACAGATAGATACTGGGTATGAGATAAAAGAGCAAGAAGCAATTGAGAACTGCTTTGCAACTATCATCTAGGAAACCAGCAAAGTAAACAATTATTTCCCCTTTTTGCTGGCAATCAGAGGAAATGTTTAGTTTCCACGTACATCCCATAGCAAAACTACCAATCAGTTGATTGATGCTCAGTTCAGAGGCTGCTTGTAGACAGCTGATCAGTGGTGGCCTTATTAGTATCCCTGGCAGTAGGGAGTGGGCGATCATCCCAGCAGTGAATTGGCAGTGGAAGAGTCATGGGGGAAGCCAATCTTCCAGTCAGTGACTTGGTAGGTCTGCTCCCCTATACCTCTGCTGCTGCTGATCTGCTGCTAGGACAGTAATTTCCCCCACTGCTGGGAATGCTGTTGATGGTGACCATCAATCTGCTGAACACCAGCAGCCTCAAATCTGAGTGGCAGTCAATTAATTGGTGGTGGTGTCAACAGAGTTCCCAGCAAAAAAAAAAAGAGAGATAGAGATAGAGAGAGAGCACGAGCGAGCGAGCGCTGCTTTAGACTGGTCTGGGAGGGCTGGGGTAGACAAACCCTAAGAGATTATGGTAACACACATAAATTCTGTTTTGTTAGGTGCATGAGTAAAGGTAAAGGTCGCTCTTGCTCGAAAGCCAGTCATATCCGACTCTAGGGTTCGGTGCTCATCTCCATTTATAGCCAAAGAGCCAGTGCTGTCTGCATCTGCAGACATTTCCGTGCACAAGTGGCAGGCATGACGAGACACCAGAGAACACTGTTACCTTCCCACTGAAGTGGTGCCTATTTATTTACTTGCAATTTCTTGCTTTCAAACTGCTTGGTTGGCAGGGAGATACATAAACTGAGGTTAATATTCAGAAATGAGTTCCATCTAGTAAAGCCAGGTGCCACAGTACATCTGGTAGACACAGGGTATCTCAACTTTGGGCCTCTATGTGTTCTTGAACTTCAGTTCCCAGAAGCCCAAGTCAACACAAATGCTGATCAGGGCTTCTGGGAAATGAAGTCCAAAAACATCTGGTGCCCCAAGATTGAGACACCCTGTTGTAGACTATGTTAAAGATAGTTTTAATAAATTCCCTTGCTGGTGAGCTCCATTTCCCATGGGACCCAATTTCTATGCCCAGTGACCAGCGCTTCTGGAAGCAGCAATCAAATAAAATTTTCTTTGTCCAACAAAGAAAATAGGACCTATTGAAGGAACACGCTAATTATAAGCTGGGTAGCAGATAACGATAAAGGATTCTGAGGACAGAACTGGATATTAGCTGGCTAAATATTTCCATGAGTTTAGATAAGATTGCAAGTCAGATTCCCCACTGTTCCTCCTGGGAGCCAGCTTGTGTAGCATTGGGCAAGCTGCATAGTCTCAGGGCACCCTGGAAGAAAGGAATGGTATGATACCTCTGGGTACTTTCTAGTTAGAAAATCCAGCAAAGTGTTGTGATAGGTCAGAATTGTTTTGACAACACACAATTATTATCTGGATAATATAGAACAGATCTGGTACTGGAAGTCCTGAATTTTAAGAGTTCTACAGCTAGCCATGCTAATCACTGGCCATTCTGACTGGGAGATACTGGTAGCTAAAGTCCCAAAAGTTCATTTTTTCAATCTGGCAGTGTATTGGGGCAGAGTTTGAATTAAATAGCTGACAAGAAAGACTCTGTTAAATATTCCAAGATCATCATCATCATCATCATCACTTCCTCATTTACCCTTTTGGGTGTCAAGGTTCTGGCAAAAGGAAAAAAGGAAACAGTCCTTGCCTGGCATTTGCAAAACCAAGCCTGAAAAAGAATGAGTTTTGAAAAACCAAAACCACTCCTGATTTTTCCATTAAGTCCCTAAATGTTCTCATTTTGGTGTTAGAAGTCACAAAGAGTCTACAAGATGGAAGTAGTAATTCATCATTCCTGTCTGATACAACGTGAGGTTTCTTTATGATGTCCAATTTCCTTTCAGTAGTGGAATTAGTGGTTTTGTTGGCTTTGAGCACTCCTCAAGATGTAAAGCTATGAAGAAGAAATTATTCAAAAAAAGATGTGGTTGAGTGTTCCCGTGAAAAGGAAAAAAGAAAAAACATGTTCTTGCCTCAAATATTTAATAATAGCTTCTCAACAAATTTTAAAAAATAAAATGTGGTTGCAATCTTAAATTTTATGACTACAATTGATTTTAATTGTATAAATCTGAATGTAATTGTGGTCTCAGGCTGACTAAACTCAGGCTGACTAAACATGTTTTTGGGAGTAGAGAGTGGTTTAGTTGGTCTTTCAGATGATTCTTGACCCTCAGTTTATGAGGGTCACGTTTTTTCCTAGTGGATTTTCCACTCTTTTCAGTATTGACTTATATTAAATAGTCTTGTTCACAAAAAAACATGCAAAGGGAGCTGGCTATCCTATGTGTACAGTAAAACCCTGACTTACATATGCTTCGAGTTACATAAAATTTGACTTACATAATGACTTTGTGCTAAAATCATGTCCTGATTTACACGATTTCCTATGGGTTTGCTTCGAGTTACATAAAGACTCTTTTTCCTATGGGTTTGCTTTGAGTTACATGAAAAAAAGATTTAAGCAAAAGCCTACGAAACGGACTTTTTTTTCGTAAGTACATAGCTGTCAAGTACCCCTTATTGGCCAGGAAAACCCCTTATTTTACCCTCTTTCCCGCCGTCATCCCGTATTAATTAGACTGCAATGCCCTATTGCTGCCATTGGAGGGCAGAACAGGATAAGCATAGCTGTCAAGTATCCCGTATTTGCTTGGAAATTTCCCTTATTTCCAAATCCAAAACTTGACAGGTATGCGTAAGTAGGGGTTTTACTGTGTATTGCTATATGTTGATGAAGTTCCTCATGGAATTAAACCATTATAGATTGCAAGGATCTGACCAGGTCGAAAGCAATATAACCTATCTCTCCCACTTTTGCCATGTCTTGGTTCTATACCAAATAACAATCAAGATGGCACCCTTCACCAGAGCCCAAACAACTGGCAGCAGTAGGTTATGAAACCTCCCACTCTCTGAGATTCCAGGGTCAAAGTCTAAGACAAAAGCCCCTTGTAATATCATAAAGGTGTGTGTGTGTGTGTGTGTGTGTGTGTGTGTGTGTGTGAGAGAGAGAGAGAGAGAGAGAGAGCAGTGCCTTTTTTGATGAATTTAAAAACTACCATAATTTCAGAACATGCAAAATAATGAAAAAGACATTTAGCCATTCAGATCGTGCCTAACTGGTGTCTCTTGGAGTCATGAAGAAGAACTCCAAAATCTAAACTTTGCCCAACTGGCACTGCTGTATTCCCTGAGATCTTTGACCCAAAGAAATAGACCAAGATAATGGATCCCCAAATGTGAGTCTCAGGATCAAAATCTGAGACCTAGCAACTCTGATCTGTAGGATATATTTGCCTGGGGGTGAAGGTCAGCTGGTACAGTGAGGTGGCAGAGGGAAGTGACTACTCCACTAGCAGCAGATACTTGGGAGAGGCTCCAGGCTGTACTTCAGGATCTCTCTGTCTCCTTTCTTCTGTTGTAGGACTGAACAACCATAGGCTACACGGTCTTCCTGGACACCCTAGAATGGTTTGTTGCTTTGTGCTGCCAAATCAAAAAGGGAAAACCGTGTTGGCGAAAGAGGAAGCTTTTTTTTTTTTTTTGAGAAATGGCTTTATAACTCGGGAACAAATGGCTTCTTCTTTCCAGGGTCTCCCAAAGCTTCACTGGCTCACTGCAACACGGTCCTAACCTGTTGCTGTGGACTTTGGCTGTTGAACACCTGACGTACTATGCTGTCTAATACTGCAGGTGGTCATGATCTGATTGTGCTGTATGAATTCTGGTATGTACCTACACAGAATGACCTTCATCAAAATACTACACTGTTTTTGTGGCATGAGTGAGAAGTTGCTTGTAGGCTTTCCAGATGCATCTGGTTGGCCATGTGTTCTATTTAGCTTGTGGACTTCCTTAAGGTGTTGGGTTCATCACTGTGGAAACAGAATCTAGACTAAACAGGCTTCTTATGACTTTTTACTTTTGAAACATGTCCGCTGTCACTGAATTATAGCCAATCTTGAAGGAAAAGTCCTTGCACCATTATAAAGCACACTGTTGTTTATTCAAGCATTAATTTTCTCACCACCACCTGTCTAGGTTGCTTGCTGAGAAGTGTTTACATTTACTTCTTATCTGTAAATGAAGCAGAATGGTTTGGTTAGGGAGATGCTTCCAATCTCTGAAGCCAACCACTCCAGAAAGTTCATGATGCAAATGAACAAGGTGGTGTGAAATAAGCCTGGTTTCTCCTGCTATAAACAAGCCAATTTTGAGACATTGGCTTTGTCCTTAGTCTTTCTCTAAAGCTATGATGGCGAACCTTGGCACTCCAGGTGTTCTTGGACTTCAATTCCCAGAAGCTCATGTCTTTGTGAATCCATACAAATGGGTTTACTGCTCATACACGTACACACAGTAAACTCATTCGTGTGGGTTCACAGAGACTTTGGGCTTTTGAAAATTGAAGTCCAAGAACACCTGGAGTGCCCAGGTTTGCCATCATGGTTCTAGAGTAATCACAAACTTTGGCTAGCAGGAAAACATGTCTCAATTGTACAAAGCTACCGTACCTTTCTTTGTTGTGGCTATGAAGAATGGGGAAGTAATCTGATATAAAATACAGTATGTAAGACCCAAGAGGAACAGGCTTTTTACACTCTTCCTTTTAAAACTAATGTGATACAGAGCCAACGGAAAAGAAGCAAGAGCTATAAATATTTGAATAAGCTTCTTCAAATTTGTGTTGCCATAATCCACCTGCTAATAGAGTTGTCAAAATCTCTTTCTTGTACAGGGAATCTTTTCTGCACTGAGTAGGAAAGTCATTCTATACCAGTGATGGAGAACCTTGGCACTCCAGATGTTCTTGGACTTCAATTCCCAGAAGCCGTATGGGTGCGCTTTACTCCCGCTTCCAGGAGTGGTGAGGGCGGCGTGGGCCGGATGAATAACAGTAAACCCATTCGTGTGGATTCTTGGGGGCTTGGGCTTCTGGGATTTGAAGTCCAAGAACATCTGGAGTGCCAAGGTTTGCCATCAGGGTTCTATGCCTCCCTATACATTATACTGGAGCAATCTGTAACCCAGCAAAAGTAGCTTGGTAGCTAGCTAGAAGTAATGGCCAGAACAGAAAACTTCACTGGAGTTGAGTTGAAGGGGGAAGAAGAAGCTTAGAGTGTGATGCTTAAGTATTGTCTTCGGACTCAGAGATCTGAACTCGAATCTCTGTTCAGCCATGAAACTGAGACCGCAAGCATAGGCAATTCGCAGTCTCTCAGCTTGACCTATTTCAAAAGGGTGTTGTGAAGTTACAATGGAGAAGAGTGGAGCCATGTATGCTGCCTTGAACTAGTTAGAGGAAAGGCAGAAAATTAAGTATAATAAATAGCCAAATTACAGTCCTTGTTAGAAGTAGAAAGAAAGAAACTGAGAGACTGTCTACACCAGCATATAACCTGCTCTTTGGAGAAGGTTGAGGGACTTGGGTGGCTCAAGTGGTTAAGACGCTGAATCCACTGACTGGAAGGTCGGAGTTCAATTCCCAGGTTCTGCATGATGGAATGAGCTCCCGTCTCTGTCCCAGCAGTTCGAAAGCAATAAACTACAAGTAGATAAATAGGGACCACTTTGAAGGTAAACAGTGTTCCGTGCACTCCAGTGTGGAGGCATGCCTGCCACACGTCCACGGGAATGTCAGCAGACACAGATAGCACTGGCTCTTTGGCTATAAACAGATGAGCACTGAACCCTACAGTTGGATGTGACTGGCTTTCAAACATGGGCGACCTTTACCTTTACCTTGAAGAAGGTTCAGATAGCACAGGCTGATCAGTCCAATCTGCCCCAATATATTCCATTTTGAGACCCTGTCAGGAAGCTCAAATAAATTGCTCCGCTGTGTTTTATTCCATCCCCAGCATACACATAGATAGAATGGAACAGAAACAACCACTTTGCAGCTGACAGGAGATGTGTTGTGCTCATCAGCTGCAAAACAGCTGTTATGCCCTCAGCGTGGCAGTAATAGCTGTTTGGCAACTAATGGTTCTGTCAAACAAAAGTAGGTCAACTTTAAGGTAGTACATGTCTCTTTGGTATTCTTGTTTCATATTACCAGGCACATGTTAATTTCTTGTTGCACTTGTACACAGAATTAAAAGGAGGACACCCCTGCTCTCTCCAAAAGCCCTTTAAAGATTATGACTGAATGTTTGCTTGTGGACTTTCTTGCTTCTGGTCTAAACGGGCTTCTTGTGACTTTTTACTTGTGAAACATGTCTCCTTAAGCCAAGCTTCTTTGCAGGCGCACCCCCCAATAAAGGACTCAGACACTGATAAAAGTGGATAACGGCATTGGGCCACATTTATTGATTCATGCCCTAGTCCGAATTATAAATTTCTATTGGTAATTGACCAATCATAATTCTTAAGGCAAGCAGGCCGAAGTAACACTGGTAAGGTACCACCCAAAATTGCCAACGGCAATTGCTACAATGTATCCATTTGTATCCATTTGTTTGTTGACAACAAACAAATTGTTGACCGTAGTCAATATCTAACTAATGACCCCACCCTCTGACGTGTATCCGTAAAATCACGTGGTGATGCATGCTGTCTAGCTATAGCCATCAACCCGTCGCCTAGTTCGTCGTTGACCGGACAACGTTTAACCAACTTATGCCTGTCTAGTGTTGTCCAGTCAATTGCGAACTTGCCGGATACCTGTGGCTCATAATGTTTACCTTACCAGTGCTACCCGCCCATGTGACCAAAGTCAACAGCAGCAACAGACAAAACCCCTATGTCAAACCATAGCAACAGTGTGGGATGGGCGAAAAAACCAGGACCCGGAAGCCAATATGGGTCCCAGCCAAAAATTCCCACCCGGCCCCGAAGCGACCAAAACATCACACTGTTAACTAGGGAGGGGGTGGAGGGGAAAAACTTCTCCGCTCCGTCGCTTCGCAAAATGGCAGCTCGGCTGCCTCGTGGCCACCCCTTTTATAAGGGAGCTGGCCACGCCCCTAACTACCCGGATGCCTTCGTCCAGTGGGGGGCCCCCCGCAAAGAGCGTGGCGGCCATTTTGGTGCCGCGCTTGCATTGCAGGCGCACCCCCCAATAAAGGACTCAGACACTGATAAAAGTGGATAACGGCATTGGGCCACATTTATTGATTCATGCCCTAGTCCGAATTATAAATTTCTATTGGTAATTGACCAATCATAATTCTTAAGGCAAGCAGGCCGAAGTAACACTGGTAAGGTACCACCCAAAATTGCCAACGGCAATTGCTACAATGTATCCATTTGTATCAATTTGTTTGTTGACAACAAACAAATTGTTGACCGTAGTCAATATCTAACTAATGACCCCACCCTCTGACGCGTATCCGTAAAATCACGGGGTGATGCATGCTGTCTAGCTATAGCCATCACCCCGTCGCCTAGTTCGTCGTTGACCGGACAACGTTTAACCAACTTATGCCTGTCTAGTGTTGTCCAGTCAATTGCGAACTTGCCGGATACCTGTGGGTCATAATGTTTACCTTACCAGTGCTACCCGCCACACGGAGGGGCTTCAAAGAAGGCTCGACGCCCCCCCCCAGACCGTCAGCTCGGTCAACAGGCCTGCTCGCCAATCACCCAACAGGAGGTCCATACCTCCTCGCGACAGATGGACCCCATCCCCTGCATACAAGTCATAACTTTGTAAGCTAATAGCGGGGTGACGACTCACCCTCCCCCAAGCCCTGTCGACAAGGAACCGCGCCACTGCCCTATTCACCATGCGTCTAGCGCGGTCAAGGGCCAGGAGGTCAACGCCCCCTCTGTAGGAATGGCGCGGGACCATGTCCGACCAAACAAGGGTTGTGGCGGGCCAGACGTAATGCAGGTAGGCGAGGTCCTCGCAAATCGCATGCTTCAGCGATAAGCCGGTGACCTGGCCCAAATCATTGCCCCCCAGATGTATGATCAGAATGTCAGGCGGGTCAGCATTCTGGCCTGAAAAAAGGAAAGGCAGCAGCTCCCGCCATAACATCCCAGGCTTACCATGCCATGTGAGACTTGCGTATGCACCCAGTCCCAGTCGGGGTCCCCACTCTGTCGCCGCAGCGTAACGCGCTGCCCTGTGCATGTAGCTATGGCCCACCAGCCATACTGTCACCGGTGTAATACGACACCCCGGGTCTGTAAAGAAAAATGAGGAAAAGAAGGTAAGGTGACTGGATTGGTACTCACGGCGGGAGTGGGCGCACATAAAACTGAAAACACTGCGAACCCCACCGTCCCATGCTGCGTATGTCAGCCCCGGAGTACCCAAAAGCAGCTCCGGTTGAGGCCGCCCCTATACGGAATGAATGGGTGCCATAGCGGGCGCCTGGGAGGCCCACACTGGCCAGCGCTTTGCCCGTCACCTTCCAAAATTGAAATTTAGTAAGGGGAGACCCATCTTGGTGACAGAAAAACGGGCCATGGTGCGTGCCACGCAGTGCCAGGAACTCCTGTAGGGCACCAACCGGACAGATGTCTGCCAAAGAACACCATAGCAGTCGCACACCACTGCCTACGCCATGCTGATCCGTCTTAGAGGAGTGTATCCTCAACTGAGCCCAGTCTTTGGCAACACAGACATCCTCGAGTTCCAGTGCCGTACGACTTGCATCCGCCTTAGACAGCATCACAAGCTTGCTGATGCGGAGCGCTCCAAAAAATGCCACCGTTGTGGCTGCATGGAATAGGGCTGCCTCATATGCATCAAAACAGAGGCAAGGCCAGCCTCGGGCCAACTGGGTAAGGACCCCTGGGGAAATCGGGTGGCGGTCGTCCGGGCAACGCCCGCGCTCGCGCACCCACCCCTCCAAAACATGTCTCACACGGAAGTCAGAGGTGCTGTCCACATGACCCCCCACTTTGGCCATAAAAGCCAACGCTGAAAGCTTAGATGCTATGGTGCGAGGTGCGAGGCCCTGAGAATGCAGGTAAACCATGAACCGCAGAACATGGGTTACCGGGATCGGCCAGGTTCCTGGCAGTTGAAATTGGGTACAGAATGCCCTGAAAGAATTAATTGCGTGGTGATACGCCTTACGCGTGCGTGGCGCTATCGACAGGCCAATCGCCCGGTTCACCTCTCCTTGCCAATGGTCCATATCTCCTCCGGGAGTGGCGAGGGAAATTCCTCCGCATCCGGGGCCAAGGCACGGAACCGGGAGATCTGTAGGCGGGACAAAGCGTCAGCAATATCATTATTAATCCCTGGGACATGCCTGGCCCTGAACAGTACATTGAGGCGCAGGCTGCGCAACACAAATTGGCGCACTAGGTCCATAACCCTGGGCGATTTAGAAGTCTGTGCATTGACAATGTGGACCACAGCCGCATTGTCACACCAGAAATGCACGACCAAGTTGGACCACTCCTCGCCCCATAGCATCAAAGCACCCAGGATAGGGAAAAACTCCAGATATGTGAGATCACGCAGGCGACCCGTGCCTGCCCAGGCCGGTGGCCACCCACCATAGGCCCACTTCCCATTGAAGTACATCCCATAACCGAGGGATCCCGAGGCATCAGACTGAATCTGAAATTGAGGGGAAGCCAGGAGGTCACACCTTCAAAATGAGACCCCATTGAACTCCCTCAGGAACTGTAACCAGACAAGCATGTCTGCCCTAATACCCCGGGTAAGCCGAACCCTATGGTGAGGCCTGGATAATCCCGCCATGGCGTCGCACAAGCGCCGGGCAAAAGCCCTGCCCGGTGTGACCACCCTGCAAGCGAAATTGAGGTGACCATGAAGCACCTGCAGTTCTCTCAGTGATGCCTTGCGCTTGGCCAGCAAATCCGAGATAAGGGCCACAATCCTTGACACCTTCTCCCCTGGCAACCTAGAAGCCTGCGCTATCGTGTCAATCTCCACCCCCAGGAAGACTAGCTGAGTAGATGGGCCCTCGGTCTTTTCGGGCGCTAAAGGGACACCGAGTTCCTCCATTAGCGTCTGAAATGTGTTGAGGAGACGTGTACACGTGTCCCAGCCCCGTTCACCCCTGAACAAAAAGTCATCCAGGTAATGGGCTACAGACCGGGACCCTGACCTGCGGACGAAAGCCCACTCTAGGAAGGTACTGAAATGCTCGAAAGCCGAGCATGACATGGAACAGCCAAAAGGCATGGCCTTATCAAAGTAATATTCGCCCCGAAATTTGAAACCCAGCAATTCAAAGTCGCCCGGGTGCACCGGCAAGAGGCGAAAAGCTGACTTAATGTCGCACTTAGCCAGCAGCGCACCCGGGCCACATGAGCGCACCATGCGCAGCGCGTGGTCAAAAGATGTATACCTGACTGAGCAAAGGTCATCAGGGATAGCATCATTGACCGATCGGCCGGCTGGGTAGGACAAGTGATGGATAAGGCGAAACTCGCCTGGAGACTTCTTGGGAACCAAGCCCAGGGGCGATACCTTAAGGTTAGTGAACGGGGGTGCAGGGAAAGGGCCAGCGACCCTGCCCGCATTGACCTCCTTATTAATGCTGGCGGCAGCCACCTCCTCCCTCCCCCTAAGGGACAAAAGGTTGGGGGCATCCTGAGGGGACCTATCACCCATGAAAGGAATACGGAACCCCTGCCTAAAGCCCTGAAGGAGATAATCCGCATCCTCCCCCTTCGGGTACAATGCGAGCCAACGCTCCAACATGTCCACATTAATTGGGGAGGGAGCCTTTCGGTGAACCAGCTCCATCTGCGGCAGTCTTGCCAGCCCACTGTCCGCCCCTCCCTCTGCCACGCGTCCCTCCAGGCCTGGGACAGGCAGAGGCTGCATGGGGGCCCACACAGGTGGGACACTCATGTCTGTACTTGCAATTCTTCTTATTGCAGGAACCATTAGATGAGAAAGTCCAGCACAGCAGGCGGGCTGGAACCCCCTGCCCTGCCACCTGGCGGGGAACCTGTGCTGGAGCCGCTCACTGGACCGCATGTCCACAATGGTATCTTTCCCCTGGCGCGGGGCGTGTGGGCGTCATGTACAGAAGCCAAAGCCTCTGGCATGGCTCATCCCACCTCATCTCAGGGTGCAGGGGAATTCGCATACGGAATTCCTCGTCATAAGCCAACCACGACGGGCCCGGAAAGTCAACCATCGCCCGATAGATGTTGTCCAAATACTGGACCATCGGAATTGCCAAATCCGGCCGGGCCCTCAGGTACACCGCCATGTAGATGAGGTAAGCCGGCAGCCAGTTGGCCCACGTACGTGGTGGCTTGCGACGACGTGCCTATTCCTTATCCTTCTCATCCTGCCCCTCCCTCTCTTCCTTGGTGGGCTCCCTATTTAGGAGTGAGAAGATATCTACATACTCCCCCCGCCATATTTTCTCTTTGGTGGCCTGTGCCAAGTGGTCACCCAGTGGCAGGGAATACCCCGCTGTCGGCAAGGCCGAGACAGGCACCGCAGAAAATGCGGGCATCTGGAAAGGGGCTTGGACTAGCCCAGCCACCCCCAAAACATTCCCCACAGGGTAGGAAACACCCGCCACCCCGGGGCCCTGGGTGGTAGTTGTCGTCGCCGGGTGGGGCGTCAGTGGCTGGACCGCCGCACCACCCACGCGAGGCCAGGGCCACTGGAACGCCCCCCAACGTGGCCACGTGTGTAGGTGCACTAGTTTGGACCGCATACTCACATGCTGCACCCCCGCGGGCCGCCCCCACCGGGGGTTCCGGCCCACTGGGGGCGTCGGAGCTCACGGCCACCATTGAGCTCGTCGCTGGGGCCTGACCCGCACTGGTCTGTTGGCTGGGGAGCTGCGAGGCAGTGGCCAAAGACGCACCACGCGCCTCAAGCAGCTCAACCCGTCCCGTCGCCTGCCGCTGCCCAGCAGACGACGCCTCAAAATGAACCCCAAGAGGAGCCCCAGCGTGGCTGGCCCGAGCCAGGGAAGCCGCAAGGGCCGCAACGCGGGCCAGTAAGGCCTCAACACTGACGAGGGGCCAAGGGCCGGCTGGCCCGCCTGCTACAGGCGTGGGTACAGGCCCTTGTGCTCCGGGGCCCGAATAAGGCCATGACCCCACACCCAGGCCTGGTAGGGCCGATGTAGGCACCTGCCAGGGAAGGGGACCACACCACCCCCCAAGGCTGGAAGGCCCCGGGGTGAGCTGCGCCCCTATAGAAGAAGGAGAAGCACCAGGAGCGGTGTCCACCGCTTGCGGGCCGCGGGCCGCAGCCCTTGCTGGACCCATGCTTGGGTCCCCCGCCTCCGGCCAAGGGGGAATAGACCCCATCCCACCGACCCCGGTGGGTGCAGGCAAGGGCGGCAGCTGGGGAGGCGCAGCCGCGGTCCTCCGACCCGGATTGCGCCTCCGAACCGCGCGAGCCGCACTCGCGGCCGCCTTCTTCTTCGAAGGCATCTCAGTCCAACCTATGGGAAGCCGAAGGAAGAAAAATCAGCAGCCAAAAGGCTTCCCAGTCAAGGCAAAAGCGACGGAGGTAAGAGGGAAAAACTTCTCCGCTCCGTCGCTTCGCAAAATGGCAGCTCGGCTGCCTCGTGGCCACCCCTTTTATAAGGGAGCTGGCCACGCCCCTAACTACCCGGATGCCTTCGTCCAGTGGGGGGCCCCCGCAAAGAGCGCAGCGGCCATTTTGGCGCCGCGCTTGCATTGTTTCAATGGAATAGGTTCCTTGCATAAAATACAACATTACACAGACGGACAGACCCACACAAATCCTGATAGGAAAAGTGCGTGTGTAGAGAAAAAGCTTTGCAACTGTTGTCTGTTCTAATATTATTTTATTTTATTTTCACCTTTCTTCATTCTTGCCCTTGCCATGCTGATTCCTTTTTCTTCTTAAGCAGACCTAAAGTGGGCTTAAAATATTAAAACTTTTACATTAAAAAGTCATAAAGAAAGAGTGCTGCAACTCATTCTTCTTATCTGCCACTTCATGATTTCTCGCAAGCTTGCTATTGCTTTCCATTTTGACTCTCACAGTTGCACACTTTCTTCATTACTGTGGCTTCTTGCCTCCTGTGGCTCTAAGCAGTTAGTGGACATAGGGTTGCCATACATCCCGGAAAACTGGGATTGTCCCGATTTCAAGGTCGGAAAAATTGTCCCGTCCAGTTCAATAAAAATCATGTTAAAGTCCCAGATTTTTACGCTCACATTAAAATACAGCAGTTAGTCTTTAAGGTGCCACAAAGGGGTGGTGGTGTCTTTTTGTTTTGTTTACTCTCTGATATTCCCTCCTTCATTTCCTTCCTATGATGGGATCACCATGTGCATGTGTTCTCTCTCAGCCAGGCGTTTATCGTTGGCATGAAGTGGGCTGGAAGGCGGGTGGGGCGGATGAGATCAGCCTCGGGGATCTGCCACCAATGGCATAAAGTCATCCGTTCTTTGCCATCCCACGGAGATCTTTCTGCCTTGGCACTGGCAATGGTGAGCACACTCTTGCCAGAGGGGGACATACTGGTGCTTTGGAGGAGGGTTCAGGGAGCCGCCACCTGATTTCATTCCCACCCCCGAGAGCAAAATAAATCCATGCAGGGATTGTGGTTGAGACACATGGCAGGGGTCAGGAGGTGAGTGGGTGAAAAGATGCATGGATGGTGCCCGCAGAATAATCTTTCTGTGTCTTTCCATTGGTTTCATGCTTCCCCACCCTCTATTAAGAACAAGCTTAATTTGCTTCCCCATGGTAGATGACCCACCCATTTTTGTCAAGTATACTTCTGTCCCGGTTTTGTGGGAGAGAATTATGGCAACTCTAAGCGGACACTCTCTTTCTGTGCACTTGTGTATTAACCGTAAGAAAAGCATCTAGAAAGGAAAGCTGATTCCATTGGAGAAGATTGCAGTTCGCTCTAGGTTAATTTTGTTGTTAAGCACTGCTGCACTATAATTAGGATTATGGTAGTTCTAAAGCAAGAAATTGTGAGTAGATAAATAGGTACCAATTTGGGGGGAAAGGTTACAGCATTCTGTGCATACCTGCCACACAACCACAGAAACGTCTGCAGATGCAGACAGCACTGGCTCTTTGGCTATAAAAGGAGATGAGCACCGAACCCTATAATTGGATACAACTGGCTTTCAAGCAACGGTGACCTTTATCTTTATAGGGCAGTGGGAGTAAGGAGGGAGTGAAAGGGAGGTGAAGTGAATTAAAGTTAACGTGAGTAGGTGAGGTTGCTGAAGGCAAGAAGTGTATTGCCATAGGAGTGTCCTATCTCCATCCATTGATCAGAAAGTTGGAGTGATGCAGAAATGTAACAGTTGCAAGTTTGGGGGGGGGGGAGAGAAAGTAACACAAATGTTAATGGGAGAAAATTTAATAATATTAATGTGACCAGGGAAGGATAGCAAATGAAATCAAATGGTGAGAAGAGATATAGGACCGTGATGGTGAACCTTTGCACTTCAGATGTTCTTGGACTTCAGTTCCCAGAAACCCAAGCTCCCGTGAATCCACACGGATGGGTTTTCTGCGATTCATCCGGCCCGCGCCGTGCCACCCTTGTCGCTCCTGGAAGCGGAAGTTAAACGCGCCTGTACAGGTGCATTTTACTTTGGCTTCCAGGAGCGATGAGGGTGGTACAGCATGGGCCAGATGAATCGCAGCAAACCAATTCGTGTGGATTCATAGGGGCTTGGGCTTTTGGGAATTGACGTCCAAGAACATCTTGAGTGCCAAGGTTCACCATCACAGATATAGGGACTGGGGATATGGATGGAGATAGGACACTCCTATGCCAGAAGTCATGAGAATTCTTAAAAGGACCCACCAAGCATAACAACCCAGGAGCTATATATATATAAAAGAAAGCTGTCCCCTTGTGTGTGCTGCATACGAATCTACACCCTTTTACTATCCATGACCACACTTTGCACACACTTACTTAGCATCATGGAGAAGGTCACAGCGGGGGACTGGAACAACATGGGGGGTCCTGCGCCCCACAAAGTGGAAAAAACATGAAAACCACAAGTCTCAGCAACCACTGTGGCAGGCCACAGCCAATCAGGGAAGCCAGAACGAACTCAGGGGAGGCAGAGCAGCAGACACGAGGCCAAAACAGCAACAGACGCTGCACGCACCAAGCACGGCTGCATCGCCATCACCCTAGAACCCCATTGCCCAGAGCAGAGTGACCAAAGTGCTCAGTGATGGGTCGTGGCAACATGGAGGCCGGGCGCAGGCTGAGAAGGCCCCTGGACCCTACATGCAACCCGGGACAGCCAGCCAAAACCATCACTGCTGGGCCTGTGGAAGCCACTCCCATGTCCGGGACAGTGATGGGAAACATGCACAAAAAGACCCTCCCGCTTACCTTGGAGCCTCGGCCAGCAACCTCAATGGCAGGCTATAAGAGCACAAACAAGGGAAGAGACCAGCCATGGAAGAGTCAGCAAATCATCGGCGCCCTAGGACACACCCCTGGCCACAGCTCAAACAGCCACGCCGAAGGCAGGATCATGCCACCACCCAGGGACTTCTGCGGCCACCCCAGGCACACAGCCATGGCCACAGACCCACAAACTGCCACACCGCCAATGTCCTGCGCCCCACACCTAGCTGGGATGCAAGGGGCCACAGCGGCGAGCACTCCCACAGAGCCCCCAAACCTCTGCAATCGGGACAGGGAGCAAACTGTGCAAAGGACCATCAGGACCACCCCGCCTCCACCCCACAGATTACCCCCCCCCGGGCGCAGCCGGGCACTTCTGCTAGTTTACTGATAAGGAAGGATATGTGACTGAGAAAGCATGGGATGTACCATCACACCTCTCAAGTTAAAAACAAATATGATATGGGCCAGTATTAAGTGATCTATGAGGGATGCTTTATGGATGTTGGGAAAGCCCAAAAACAATAAGTAAGGGAAACAGTTCTCACAATTGGTGCATCTGGATGTCCTCTTTGTTACAATTGAAGGGTCTCACTAAGAGCATGCTTCATGGTAGATGTATGTTGGCCACATTTAACTATATTCTTTCTTTGCCACCTCTTGTTGACTTTGCTGCCTACTTAGACCGGCCTTTTGATTTTTTTTTTAAAAAAATCATCAATTTATACCCTCTGGAACTGACAGATTAATTAGCTGTGTGAAGGTGAAATTGGCTTCAACACTGGTGGTATCTGCCATTTATCCTCAAGTTTAAATATTACTCATACTGCCTTGTTCTTCCAAATGGGGTTAGGTGTTCTTCCATTGGTGATGTCAGTTCTCCTCTTCTGGAAAAGCTGAAGAGGAGTGGAGCTCAACATGGGAGATGGTAAAAGCTCTGAATCCAAAAATGGATGTGCTATCTCTAGGATTATGGTTCTCCATTACATTTGTGACCACATGTAGTTTACCTTTCAAATTACCAAAGATTAGGGCAGGGGTTCGCAACCTATGGCCCACAGGTCAGATCCAGCCCATGGCATCAAATAATCTGCCCCCTGACTTTACTCCAGCTGCCTCCCCCGCCCCTGCCACCCCTGCCACCCCTGCCACCCCTGCCACCGGAATCAGCCACGACTCATTTACAGCCACGTAAATGCATTTACTACGGTCGTAAATGAGTCTGCGGCCATCGTAAACATGTTTATGATAGCTGCGGAACCTTTTACATCACCAGTCCAACTGTCCAGACCATGGCTGAAAAACATTGAGAACCCCTGGATTAAGGTTGAGGGGAAGTGAGTGGTGGAACATCATATTTTTTGCATGGTTCAATATTGACTCTTCTAGTTAAAAGGATTAGATCACAGGCTGTGGAAATGAGGCTTTTGTTAGAGGTCCTGGAGGTGAATTTATAGCCAGACCAGATAATACTGAGTAGATAGATAAATAGATAAATAGCTGAATCTGATATAAAGCAGCTTCTTTTTATTTTATTTTAAGAACAAACATAAAAACCCAATACAACAAAATACATTACAATTGATGAGGACTGGTTTTTATTATCTATTATAGTTACATAAGAAATATATTTTACCTAACACATTGCATTTATCCTTACTATACATGTGTCCCAGGTAAAGTGATGGAAACCATCCTAAAAGATAGAATTAAAAGGCACATAGAAGAGAAGGCGCTGCTAAAGGAGAGCCAACATGGCTTTTGCAAGGGCAAATCATGCCTCACTAATCTGTTGGAATTTTTTGAGAGTGTCAACAAGCATGTGGATAAGGGGGATCCAGTTGACATTGTTTATCTGGACTTTCAGAAGGGTTTTGACAAGGTCCCACACCAAAGGCTCTTGAATAAACTTACCAGTCATGGAATAAAGGGACAGGTCTTGTCCTGGATCAGCAACTGGCTAAGGGACAGGAAACAGAGGGTAGCACTAAATGGACACTTCTCCAAGTGGAGGGAAGTAAAGAGTGGGGTCCCCCAAGGTTCAGTACTGGGACCCCTGCTTTTCAACCTCTTCATAAATGATCTAGAGGTAGGAGTAAAAAGCAAGGTAGCCAAATTTGCTGACGACACTAAATTATACAGGGTAGTGAAAACTGTGAGAGATTGTGAGCAGCTCCAGAGGGATCTCTTGACACTGGGGGAGTGGGCAAAACAGTGGCAAATGAGTTTCAACATTAGTAAGTGCAGAGTGATGCATGTTGGGGCAAAGAACCCCAATTACATTTATAAACTGATGGGGTCTGAACTCTCTGCGACAAACCAGGAAAGGGACCTTGGTGTCCTGGTGGACAACTCAATGAAGGTGTCAACCCAGTGTGCCTCAGCAGTGAAAAAAGCAAACTCAATGCTAGGGATCATTAGGAAGGGTATAGAAAATAAGTCAGCAAGTGTCATTTTGCCTCTTTATAAATCTATGGTGAGGCCCCATCTGGAATACTGTGTACAGTTCTGGTCGCCATACCTCCAGAAGGATATTATGGAGCTGGAAAAAGTGCAGAGGAGGGCAACCAGAATGATTAGGGGACTGGAACACCTTCCTTACCATCTGAGGCTGCAATGGTTGGGCCTCTTCACTCTTGAACGACGTCGTCTAAGAGGTGACCTGATTGAAGTTTATAAAATCATGCACGGTGTGGACAAAGTAGATAAGGAAAAACTGTTTTCCCTATCGCATAACACTAGAACTAGGGGACACTCCATGAAACTTTTGGGTACTAGTTCTCAAACAAATAAGAGAAAGTACTTTTTCACCCAGAGGATTACTGGTCTATGGAACTCCCTGCCTGAAGAAGTGGTGACAGCTGTCAGTCTTGACAGCTTTAAGAAAGGATTAGACAAGTTCATGGAGGACAAGAGTATCAATGGCTATAATTATGGATACTTAAGGACAACCTCCGGGTTGGAGAGATAGGCAGGATATCTCTCAATATCATTTCCAGGGAATCCTAAGCTGGTGAAGGCATCTGCTTGCGAATACCCTGAAGGAAATGGTGAGCCACTGTGTGAGACAGAATGCTGGACTGGATGGGCTGTAGCCTGTTCTAGCAAGGCTCTTCTTATGTTCTTATGTTCTTATCCCTATACTACACCTAAAACATTTTGTATTATCCTTACTGTAGCTACTTTATGAAACACTATTAGAATTGTAGTTTATAATATTCTTAAGATATGCTATGCAACACAAGAATATTGTAGCAAGCTTTTATACACATGATAGCAAGGTTTTTTTTACACATGATAGTTTTTATATATGCCTATATACTGAAACACAAAGAAAGCTATATCATCCATATATGTAGCTCCCTTTATTCTTTAATTCTTTTATTTAGCACACTCACATAATGATAAAGTACAGTATATTCATTCATTCACTATTTAGCATACCTGTCAAGTTTCGGGAAATTTCTGTCAACCCCCCCATATTTTACACTCTTTCCCGCCGTGATGCCGTATTAGTTAGACTGCAGTTAGACTGGAGTTAGACTGGAGGCCAGCACAGGATAAGCATAGCTGTCCAGTTTCCTGTTTTGGCCAGGAAATTTCCCTTATTTGACAGAAATTTCCCGAAACTTGACAGGTACGCTATTTAGTAGTAGTTAATACTAGTAGCCTTAGAACTTCATAAGCAAGACAGAACAGAAAACCAAGAAAAGCCCTTTTGTAAGCATAATCTTTTGAAGCCTTATCGTAAGACCTTGTGGGTCGTTAAGAGATTAAGAAGTTGGCAAGATGCTTTCCTCACCCAAATATACAAACCAGTCTGAACATACAAACCATTCATCAGCTTTGTTACAGCTCTATGGCAAAAATAGAAAGCTGAAAAACTCCAGCATTCTCCAAGGTTAGGACACTAAATGTTACCTTCTTAGCTTTCTGAAGTTCTGTCTCTCACTTCCCGGCAGATGAGAATTCTGAGACAGCCAATCAGAGGAGAGAAAAGTATCAGGACACTCTTGTGATTTTTTTAGATCAGAGTAAACATTAATTACTTACTAACAAGACAGTTTTTATTTTTAGTTTCAAAGGGAAAAATGTATATAGCCTACATCTTTTCTTTGTTTGGGGTGTTACTTTGACGAGCACCTCAGGCTCTGTAAAGTACACCAAATTGCTTCTTTGATATTGATCAACAATAAAGACTTCCAATTTGAAATAACTTTCTCCTGGACTGCTTTCTGACTCAGACTCATGAGGGTCTAGAGGACGGAGAGAGAGATCGGCTGCAATTTGGCCGTGAGCATCTGCTTAAGGATGAGTGAAAATGGGACTCATCAACCTAAAAATCTTCTAAAAGTATTGGGTATAAACTTTTAGAACTAAATTATATTTCTGGGCATAATTGGAATATAAGTGCCTAGAATCCAAAAGCCCCAGCTTCCAAAAACTCAATCAGGTATAAGGGTTTTGGAAATATATATATCGGACCACACCACATAAATACATATAAAATTGGGACACAACACAATTACAACGTACAACATGCAAGTACAAACTAATTATGTACCAGGAGTGATAAGCCAGAAAAAAAGATATACAATCAGACTGCAAACTTGCTAATGATGTAACATAAAAAAATCACATCAATATAACTATTCATTCTACACTTGATTTTACAATCTTTCTTCTGCCCATTACATTTAATGAAATCAATTTCTAAAAATGAAAACAACTTGTAAGGTTGCATTTCTGAGCAAAAAAGCAGGAGTGGCCCAGTGGTCATTTTCTATTCAGAGTCAGATTTTTGCTCATATCTATTTTTATTAGGTTTATGCGAAAAGAAAAGTGTTGAGGAAAAGTATGGGGAACCTTTAACGATAATGTGCATGGCTACTAGAATTGTATATGCAAAAAATTGTAGAAGCCAAGAAACACCTAACATGGACTATAAATACAATGGACTTGGGAGAAAAAGAAATATTGACTGGCTTGAAAACCCCCCACCAGTGGAAGTTTTCCAAAAGCTTTGGAATCCCCTCATAGAATATTGGAAAAATACACATGGAAACATAATAAACATTATATGAGGGTTAGCTCTGGACCTACAAACTAGAAAAAATACACCAAGAAATGCAAATATTATGATTCATGCCAAAAAAGCTTGAAATTTAAAACATGGAACTTGTTAACCCTCGGGTGTGTGTGTGTGTTATAGTGTCTTGTTTTATAACTCAAAATCACTTTCAAGCTTGTTTTTCACTGGAACAAATCAGCATTTCGAGAGTATATTATGCACCTGTGTGCGCGTTGTATCGTTTCTTCCTAACTGGATTGTACTGGGTTCTTCCTAAAACTAAAAGTAAACTGATTCCCGTAAGAAGCAAGAAGATTCAACATACAGTATTTTGATTCTATCCCCTCTTTGCTGGGCATTCAAAAGGAAGCATTTGGACAAACATCCAGCCTTGGCCACAAAACATTTTGCCTGCTTATTTTTGGCCACATTTGCTGAGGAAGTTCATTTGAGTTCAGTGCAGGATGTGGTCATGGACAAAAGAGCTGGAGGGGAACTTGAAAGTGAGGAAGAATTCATAGCTCACTCATTAATCTGCTACAATTTGTCAGCAGGACCTTTCTTATTCACATGAAGGTCATATTTTCCTTTCTTGTTTTACATAGCGATAATATGATATTACTTTTGTGTGACAAAACCTCCCACAGCATTTTGAGCCACCTATATATTATCTTTTTTTGGGAACTTTTAATAATTTGTTCTATTTTGTGATAGGTATGTAGTATTTGTAAGAAAGTCCAATATGATGCATAGGGAAAAATTCAATTAAAAACAATGATTAGAGATTCTCCTTCCCTTTCTATTGATATACTGTATGCACATGAGTATGAAAGAGCATGCTAATATAAGTTGCCTCCATTTGTGTAGTGTTAGAGTTTGGTGTAAAGGTGCTTGTTGTGACAGCCCACATAGGAAAAAGAAAAGTACATATAGCCATATCCCAATGAGTGGACCAGAATTCTGGCAGTTGTCATGAGCGATCCATCCCTGTATTTTTCAATCTCATATCAATTTCAGCTTTAACCACCACCACCCCTGCTCCTGGACTCTTCCAGCATCATGTACATGTATGGATATGTACCAGAATTTGGTAAGGTTACTTTTAGGACTATAATTTGTGGAATACACTAGTTATCATGACTGGTGTATTCTGGGATTTGCAGACCAAATAAACAACTCTTTCCAGCTCTAATATATGCAACTGTGTATGTGTCCACATTTACACATTCAGTGAGGTACTGTTACATGTATTGCTCTATATATGAAAAGTTCCACACAAGCTGCAACACTATTGAACCCAATGGGACTTCCTTTCTGATAAACTTCTCAATGGACAATGCCATATGGTTACAGTGGATATGGGAGTACAAGTCTTATGTGGAACCAATTTTTAAATATCCAATTAATTAAAGAAAAAGGATGCTTTAGCACAGGGGTTCTCAACCTATGTCACATGGGCCGGATGAATGAAATGTTATGTTTTTCTTAAAGATAAGATACAGCAGAATTTACAAAAAGTACAAAGAAGGAGCAGAAGGCATGCAATTTAGACTTGGAGAAGGAATCTGAGGGGAAGCACTATGCTACCTCTATGTACTTGGGAAGAGATGCTGTGATATAATGTAAAACATAATGTGAAACTCAAGGGAGTATTCATATAACTGGTAAACTATATTGGAAGAAAATATTTCAGTGAAAGTTGAAAATCAGTTAACAGAGGACATAAAGATACGGAGAAGAGAATGAGAAGCATGTGTATTTTCACCTTTGTGTTTCCATTTGTACTGTGTAACAATACATATTCATCATGCTATGATACATGAATAAGTGTGTGATATATAATCATCCTTTTGTGCTACATTTAGTGCATTGAAGGAAAAAGGAAAAGAACATAAAGAAGAGAGAAATAGTATTTTTTTTGCCTGTTTCAAGCCCAAAACATGCATAATGTCTGTGGCTTCTCCCCACTTCTGACAGCAGAAAAATGAAACCCATGAAAAATCTCTCAAGAGAGGGGGAAAAATGTTTATGATCCCAATGATTTTTTCATTCTCCTGCAGTCCTAGTAATGCTAAACATAAAAATTAATAAAAACTGCCTTTGGAGAAGAACTTTTCACCTCTCATAATTGACCTTTCATTTTCTCTTCAAACTTTCCCCTATTTATTTGTTGGCTTCTAAGTATTGTTTGGGGATTCGAAGCAGTAAATTCTAAGAATAATTGGTCCCAGTTTGTTGTGCTGTATTTTATTTATGCTGCTTCATTTTAGGTTTATGTTAAATATGTAATCTGTTTGCTAGATTTTTAAACTCTAGTCTGGAATCTCTAGGTGCAATTTGTTAGGAAAGCCTGCAGGACCACGTTCAGTGAAATGAAAGAGATTTGAGTAAGAACATTGCTTAGGGACATGAAAATTTTATTCATTTCTCTAAGGTCTGTACAAGATATGGTGTAAATATATCATGCCATTTATATAATTTACATGTTCTCCATCTTATATTCTGTGAGATTTGTGGCTATATACATGGGCCACCTAGAATGATATACTGTATTCAAATCAGATTAATAGGTTCTTAGGATGTTGAGTACTTGAATCAACAAGAATTGGTCAATGAAATTCTAAAGCAAATTAATAAAGACCAAGAAAACATTAAGCACTTAAAATCCAGTAAGCTGGAAAACATCAGCCATGTAATGAAAAACAAAAAAATAGATTTCTATAGCTGGTCATATAGGGAAAGGACATAAGAACTTACTGAATGGAAAATACAGGAAACTGGTTTGGGTTCAGCAGAACATAATTGTTCACAACTTCCTTGCCAAAGTCAATATAGCTATGATAATATCCAGTCTCTGATAGGAGAGAAATATGAAGAGCTTCGCATGCAAGGATTGCTTTGTTTCAGGGCTGGAATAATAATAATTTTATAATTACAGGGCTGGAAAGCGTGATATGGATCATCAGTCCCCGTCAAAGAGACACAACTCTCAACCTTTGGCTCTAGATACCTAAACTACTGAGCTATCCAGCCTGCACTGTTTTACAAGGGCATTATAAAAACTTAAAGACATCTTCTTTGGCTGCCTTATGAATGCATAAGGCAGCCAAAGGAGCTTTCGGTTTCCCGATATCGTGATGCAGCTTAAGCAAACAGGAGGATGGTTGAGACAGAAGAAACACCACAGAGGTGTGTTATCACATCCTGAATATCATACACAAGATCAAAATTCTGTCTACAGACCCAGCACTTCACTACCTCCATTATGCATCCAACACATCTGCATAAAAAAAACCTATTGATATCAACCAACATGAAAAAGTAGAAGCCTTTCAGTGACATAGAAGAACAAACACTTTGGGTGAAGAAACCCACTGATGAAATGGATGAATTAGATTCAGTCTTTGCATCATGCTGGCAGCAACCCCACAGAACTATACAACTATATGACTGTAATGTCCCAGGCTGGATCATCCCAAGCAGGCTTGCTTTGGTGTTCAGTATGTCATTTGGAGCAATCTTGCATCCACATGCAGAGACTGGCTGGCTGCATGGCAAGAAAGCACAGCATAATCACAAGTGACCTTATTTAGCCCATTCCTCCCTTTAAAGGAGATCTTCTTCTTCTTCTTGTGCCATATCCGATTCCGAATCTTGGCAATCATCATGGCAATCAACTATGAAGACTGTCCTGCAAATATAATGTCGTGGCCTTCCATTTGCCTTCCACATTGCAGCATGACCCCCATACCCCTGATCCAATTCCATGAGTCACTTTCTGGTCCTGAGCCCTTTTAGCACACATAAGAACATAAGAACATAAGAACATAAGAACAGCCTTGCTGGAACAGGCCACAGCCCATCCAGTCCAGCATTCTGTCTCACACAGTGGCTCACCATTTCCTTCAGGGTATTCCCAAGCAGATGCCTTCACCTGCTTAGGATTCTCTGGAAATGATATTGAGAGATATCCTGCCTATCTCTCCAACCTGGAGGTTGTCCTTAAGTATACACAAAGTCCTCCTCAGCCCCAGGCCAGGATTTATGAAGCTGCTGCCCTCCATCAAGATGGATTCAAGTGGGATTTAATTCACTTGGAGACCATCACCCTTCCCTGTGGGCTTCGGCACCCAAAGGGTTGTGAGGTTAGTTAACCACCGCCTGACGCTCGGCGTTGAGTTGCTGGCAGTATGGTCTACTCTATTACCATAGCAGGATAACCTGGCCAGACTTGCTTAAAGGAGATAGAGAAGGAAAAAAAGAAAACACAAAATAACAACAAGGATCCCTGACTTTGTCTCCTTCTCTCTCCTCTATGGGGGAGTGGGAGGAAGCTTTTAGTTTTTAAAAAAAGTATTTCCAAGTGTCACAGTGCTGAACTGGCTTGCAATCAACCAATGCAGTGCTGGATTAATAGAGTTTAATAGAGGATCCTTTTCATCCTCTTCTCTCTGCCCTTCCGGGGGGGGGGGCAGGAGGAAGTTCTCAATTTATTAACAACTGGTTACATCAGGGATTCTTAACCTGTGTCCCATGGTGCCATTTCATGTGGGCCCCCACTGCCTCCACCATATCCGGAAGTGCCATGTTGTGGAGGAAGGGCAAAATGGCCATCTGGCCCCCCAAAGCTGTCTGAGAAGGCGTGACTCAGCTCCCGACTTTAAAAGGTTGATAATTCCTGGGTTACCTCCTGCAATGGCTAAGCAAAGTTCTTTGGTTTGATCCTAGCAATTATACATGCTGGAGTGATCCTACATACTCTCTCACACACAAAACAGTAGACCTGACATGGGCTCAACAAGGTGTATGTGGGAATGGATAAGGGATGGGCTGATCACAATTGTGTGCATGTCATGTGGTTGCTCGCAAAAAGTGTGTTACAAAACAGAACCAACCTTTGTCTGATTGCAGCTTTACTTTCATACATCTAGGCACAAACTAAAAGCTGACTTGGGTTTATCTGGGAGTACACTGACTGAACTTAGTGGATCTTATATCTTAAATATCTCTGCTTCTTTTTTTAACTTCTAATTGTGGCTGTCCAAGACTGCACTTTGAACAGTGAAAGAAAAATCTAGTTGTTTGAGAATTAATTTGTAGGGAGTGGATCTGTTGACAACATTAAAAAAAACTTTATGGTTTACTTAGATTTGCTTGGATATACACCAAAACCTTTGTGGAGCTGCCCCAATTGGATTGTTCTAAAATAGTTTCCATTTGCGCGTGCAACTTCTTTTTGTTCCACATATGTTCAGAACTGCAAACACCACAAGAAATATTGTTCTTGTGGCACTTCCAGGCCAAACAGAAGCAGGAAGTATTAGCAATACTTAAAAATGTTTTATGTTTTCATGAGATTTCCATCTCCATTTTTGTGAACTCAGATGTTTGCATAAGCATCTCAATTTGTGCAAGATGTTCTGAACCAAAGATTCACAACTTGTAAATGAACAGGCTGAGGAGGAGGAAAGATGGGCAGACCACAGCAAAGCCATGGAGAACAAGAGCTCTACACTTCCATGGCGCCTTAAGGATACCATGGCCCACCCCCAAGGCAGTCTATGGAATCCCTTAATTATTAGAAAAAGTCACATGGATGCAACAAATGAAAACCGGCGTTCAGAACAGCATTTTAAATTGCTTATGGTGGTCTGTTTCCAAAATTCTTTATTTAATACTAAATCAACCCTGCTTTTAACTGAAAGGTCATTTTGAATGTAAGAAAGAGGGACTGTCAAAACACAGTTTTAGTCTATTTAAAAACATTGTGAGATTGATACAAATAAGCCAGCATTACGTATATGTCATTACACAATAGGTCACCCTTGCTCAAAAGTCAGTCATATCCGATTCTAGGGTTCAGTACTCATCTCTGTATATAGCCAAAGCATGACTAGACACTGGCAGGCATGACTAGACACTGGAGTGTATGGAACACTGTTACCTCCCCACCAAAGTAGCACCTATTTATCTACTTGCAATTTCTTGCTTTCAAACTGCTAAATTGGCAGGAGCTGGGACACAGATGGGAGCTCACTCCATTGTGCAGTACTTGAGTCTCGAATTGCTGACCTGCCAACCTTCCAGTCATCAAGTTCAGCATCTTAACCACTTAGCCACCACAGTCCCTCATTACACAATAGTAGGTACCAATCGCAGGCCACTCTGAGGATTTTCCAGATGGAGCATTTGTAGAACTTTATCCCATGACTTTTCTTTGTCACTTGCTGTTGTAAGAGGTCTAGAACTCCAAAGTGGTGTCAGCCATTATACTGCTTCACTACTTCAGTTCAATGTTCTTCCCATGATTTCTTTGTGAGAAGATTTATGTGGCTACCACCTTTTGCCCCAAGGCCATCTTGAACATCATTTCATTCTGATTATGTGCCTGATTGAGCATGCTCCATGGAGGAGCAGCTTTCCTCTCAGCCCATGTTTGGGCCCTACACAAAAGGAGCCAGCAAGATAATGTACTAAATCTCTATGGAACCAGCTTGGCTGCTTCTGTTGCCTCTTCTGCCTCTTTCTGTCCTCAGGTCCTGCCTGCCCCTGTCAATGCTTGCAATGGAAACAAATCAGAAAGGCATGAAGCAGGGTGTAGAAAACTTCCTCTCCTTCTCTGCAGGGAAGTGCGAAGGAAGCTTTCCATTTCTCAAGACCATTAAGCAGTTTAAGTGAAGGAGCAGCTTTAAACCAGCTGCTTTTGTTCAATCCAGTGATCACATATACTGTACTAGAACTCAAACAAAATGGAATAATCATACTTTACAACAACAACAACAACAACAACAGCAACAGCAGCAGCAGCAGCAGCAGCAACAGCAGCAGCAACAACAAAAGGAGCTCTTGAAAGGAACCTTAAAAAGTGTAGGTAGACATTTAGCAGAGGAAGGCTAACTCACGATGGCACATATGTTTTGTGGTAATTTGGAAAAGGAACAATGTAGTCCATTCCCAAGCCAAACCCAAGTGCAGAACACATGCTCATCTGATTGCACCCTTAATTTGCTCCCCAGCTGAGATTGAGAGAGTCTGTGTGGATAGGAGAGAGCAATGAAATTGGCACATTATACAAATGGAGGCCATCTGGAATTGTTGTCATTTTCCGCTTAGCAACATTTTCATACAGTTATTATTTTCTGATGTTATGGTTCTTGTTACATTCTGAATGCCTGACATCTTTGCAGGCGCACCCCCCCAATAACGGACACAGACAACATTGAAAGTGGATAACAGCAAAGGGCCACATTTATTGATTCAATGCCCTAGTCCGAATTATAAATTTGTATTGGTAAAACGACCAATCATAATTCCTAAGGCAAGCAGGCCGAAGTAACACTGGTAAGGTACCACCCCAAAATTGCCAACGGCAATTGGTTACAATGTATCAATTTGTATCAATTTGTTTGTTAACAACAAACAAATTGTTGACCGTAGTCAATAACTAACTCATGACCCCACCCTCTGACGCGTATCCGTGAAATCACAGGGGTGATGCATGCTGGTTAGCAATCATCATCACCCCATCGCCTGGTTCGTCGTTGACCGGACAACGTTTAACTACTTTATTCCTGTCTAGTGTTGTCCAGTCAATTGCGAACCTGCCGGATACTTGTGGGTCATACTGTTTACCTTACCAGTGGTACCCGCCCATGTGACCAAAGTCAACAGTAGGAACGAAGAAAGACCCCTATATCAAACCATAGCAACAGTGTGGGATGGGCAAAAAAGCCAGGACCCGAAGCCAATATGGGTCCCAACCAAAAATTCCCACCCGGCCCCGAAGCGACCATAATCACACTGTTAACTAGGGAGGGGGTGGAGGGTAAAAAACTTCTCCGCTCCGTCGCTGAGGCAAAATGGCAGCTCGGCTGCCTCGTGGCCACCCCTTTTATAAGGGAGCTGGCCACGCCCCTAACTACCCGGATTCTCTGTCCTGTGGGGGGGGGGCCCGCAAAGGGCGCGGCGGCCATTTTGGCGCCGCGCTTGCATTGCAGGCGCACCCCCCCAATAACGGACACAGACAACATTGAAAGTGGATAACAGCAAAGGGCCACATTTATTGATTCAATGCCCTAGTCCGAATTATAAATTTGTATTGGTAAAACGACCAATCATAATTCCTAAGGCAAGCAGGCCGAAGTAACACTGGTAAGGTACCACCCCAAAATTGCCAACGGCAATTGGTTACAATGTATCAATTTGTATCAATTTGTTTGTTAACAACAAACAAATTGTTGACCGTAGTCAATAACTAACTCATGACCCCACCCTCTGACGCGTATCCGTGAAATCACAGGGGTGATGCATGCTGGTTAGCAATCATCATCACCCCATCGCCTGGTTCGTCGTTGACCGGACAACGTTTAACTACTTTATTCCTGTCTAGTGTTGTCCAGTCAATTGCGAACCTGCCGGATACTTGTGGGTCATACTGTTTACCTTACCAGTGGTACCCGCCACACGGAGGGGCTTCACAGAAGACCTGACGCCCCCCCCCAGACCGTCAGCTCGGTCAACAGGCCTGCTCGCCAGTCACCCAACAGGAGGTCCATACCTCCTCGCGACAGATGGACCCCATCCCCTGCATACAAGTCACAATTTTGTAGACTAATATCGGGGTGATGACTAACCCGTCCCCAAGCCCTGGTGGTAAGAAACCGCGCCACTGCCTTATTGACCGAGCGCCTAGCCCGGTCAAGAGCCAGGAGGTTAACGCCCCCTCTGTAAGAGTGGCGCGGAACAATGTCCGACCAAACCAGGGCTGTGGCAGGCCAGACATAATGCAAGTAGGCGAGGTCCTCGCAAATCGCATGCTTGAGCGATAAGCCGGTGACCTGGCCCAAATCATTGCCCCCCAGGTGGATGATTAGAATGTCAGGCGGGTCAGCCCCCAGGCCAGAAAAAAGGAAAGGCCGCAGCTCCTGCCATAACATCCCAGGCTTACCATGCCATGCGAGACTGGCATGGTCACCCAGTCCCAGTCGGGGTCCCCACTCTGTCGCCGCAGCGTAACGCGCTGCCCTGAGCACATAGCTGTGGCCCACCAGCCATACTGTCACCGGTGTAATACGACACCCAGGGTCTGTAAGAAAATTGAGAAAAAGAGAGGTAAGGTGACTGGATTGGTACTCAAGGCGGGAGTGGGCGCACATAAAACTGAAAACATTGTGAGCCCCACCTCCCCATGCTACGTATGTCAGCCCCAGAGTACCCAAAAGCAGCTGCTGTAGAGGCTGCACCAATACGGAACGAATGTGTGCCATAACGGGCACCTGGTAGGCCCACCCTGGTGAGGGCTCTGGCTGTCACCTTCCAAAACTGAAATTTAGTAAGGGGAGACCCATCTTGGTGACAGAAAAACGGGCCGTGGTGCATGCCACGCAGTGCCAGGTATTCCTGTAGGGCACCAACCGGACAGATGTCTGCCAAAGAACACCGTAGCAGTCTTACTCCACTGCCTACGCCATGCTGATCTGTTTTAGAGGAGCGAATCCTCAACTGGGCCCAGTCTTTGGCAACATAGACATCTCCGAGTTCCAGTGCCCTACCACTTGCATCCGCCTTAGACAGCATCACGAGTTCGCTGATGCGGAGCGCTCCAAAAAATGCCACCGTTGTGGCTGCATGAAAAAGGGCTGCCTCATAATGATCAAAACAGAGGCCTGGCCAGCCCCGGGCCAACTGGGTAAGAACCCCTGGGGAAATAGGGTGCCGGTCGTCCGGGCAACGCCCGCGCTCGCGCACCCACCCCTCCAAAACGTGTCTCACACGGAAGTCAGAGGTGGTATCCACATGACCCCCTACTTTGGCCATAAAAGCCAACGCCGAGAGCTTGGATGCTATGGTGCGAGGTGCAAGGCCCTGTGCATGCAGGTGAACCATGAACCGCAGAACATGGTCCACCGGGATAGGCCAGGTCTCTGGCAATTGAAATTGAGTAGCAAAAGCCCTATACGAATTGAATGCTTGTTGATACGCCTTACGCGTGCGTGGCGCTAGTGACAGGCCAATCGCCCGGTTCACCTCTCCTTGCCAATAGTCCACATCTCGTCCGGGAGTGGCGAGGGAAATTCCTCCGCATCCGGGGCCAAGGCGCGGAACCGGGAGATCTGCAGGCGGGACAAAGCGTCAGCAATATCGTTATTAACCCCTGGTACATGCCTGGCCCTGAACAAGACGTTGAGGCGCAGGCAGCGCAGCACAAAATGGCGCACTAGATCCATGACTCTGGGCGATTTAGAAGTCTGTGCATTGACAATGTGTACAACAGCAGCATTGTCGCACCAGAAATGCACCACCGAATTAGCCCACTGTTCGCCCCATAGCATCAAAGCCCCGAGAATGGGGAAAAATTCCAGGTATGTGAGATCCCGCAGGCGACCTGTGCCTGCCCATGCCGGTGGCCACCCACCATAGGCCCACTTCCCATTGAAGTACATCCCATAACCCAGGGATCCTGAGGCATCAGACTGGATCTGGAAATTGGGGGATGCCAGGAGGTCAGACCTCCAAAATGAGACCCCATTAAACTCCCTCAGGAATTGCAACCAGACTAACATGTCTGCCCTGATACCCCGGGTAAGCCTGACTCTGTGGTGGGGCCTGGATAACCCTGCCATGGCGTCGCATAAGCGCCGGGCGAAAGCCCTGCCCGGTGCGACCACCCTGCAGGCAAAATTGAGGTGCCCATGTAGCACCTGCAGTTCCCTCAGGGATGCCTTACGCTTGGCCAGCAATTCCGAGATAAGGGTCACTATCCTGGACACCTTATCACCCGGTAACCTAGAAGCCTGTACTACTGTATCAATCTCAACCCCCAGGAATACTAGTTCGGTCGACGGGCCCTCGGTCTTTTCGGGCGCTAAAGGGACACCAAGTTCCTGCATTAGCGTCTGAAATGTATTGAGGAGACGTGCACACGTGTCCCAGCCCCGTTCACCCCCGAATAAAAAGTCATCCAGGTAATGGGCTACAGACCGGGACCCTGACCTGCGGACGAAAGCCCACTCTAGGAAGGTACTAAAACGCTCGAAAGCCGAGCATGATATGGAGCAGCCAAAAGGCATGGCCTTATCAAAATAATACTCCCCTCTAAACTTAAAACCCAGCAATTCAAAGTCGCCCGGGTGCACCGGCAAGAGGCGAAAAGCTGACTTAATGTCGCACTTGGCCAGCAAGGCACCCGGGCCACACGAGCGCACCATGCGCAGCGCATGGTCGAACGATGTATACCTGACCGAACAAAGGTCATCAGGTATCGCATCGTTGACCGATCGGCCGGCTGGGTAGGACAAATGGTGAATAAGGCGAAACTCACCTAGGGACTTTTTGGGAACCAAACCCAATGGCGAAACCTTAAGGTTGGGAAAAGGGGGTGCGGGAAAAGGTCCGGCGACCCTGCCCGCGTCTAATTCCTTTTTAATGCTGGCCTCGGCTACCTCCTCCCTTCCCTTGAGGGATAAAAGGTTGGGAGCATCCTGAGGGGATCTATCACCCATAAAAGGGATACGAAATCCCTGCTTAAAACCTTGGATGAGATACTCTCTGTCTTCTCCCCTTGGGTACGATGCGAGCCAGCGCTCCAGCATGTCCACCTTAATTGGGGAGGGGGCCTTTCGGAGAACTAGTTCCATCCGTGGCAGGCTTGCCAGCCCACTGTCCACCCCTCCCTCTGCCTCGCGCCCCCCCAGGCTTGGGACAAGCAGAGGCTGCATGGGGACCAGAACATGTGGGACACTCATGCTTATACCTGCAGTTCTTCCGACTGCAGGAACCATTGGACGAGAAAGTCCAGCACAGCAGGCGGGCTGGAACCCCCTGCCCCGCCAGTTGGCGGGTAACCTGCGCTGGAGCTGCTCGCTGGACCGCATGTCCACAATGGTATCTATCCCCCGGGGCAGGACGTGTGGGTGTCATATACAAGAGCCACAGTCTCTGGCACGGCTCATCCCATCTCATCTCGGGGTGTAGGGGAATCCTCATACGGAATTCCTCATCATATGCTAGCCATGAGGGGCCCGGGAAATCTACCATCGCCCTATATATGTTGTCCAAATATTGGACCATGGGAATAGCTAGATCCGGCCGCGCCCTCAAATATACCGCCATGTATATCAAATAAGCGGGGAGCCAGTTAGCCCAGGTACGCGGCGGCTTACGGCGGCGTGCCTGCTCCTTGTCCTTCTCATCCTGACCCTCCCTTTCTTCCTTGGTGGGCTCTCTGTTCAGGAGTGAGAAGATATCTACGTACTCCCCTCGCCATATCTTTTCTCTGGTAGCCTGTGCCAAGTGATCACCCAGTGGCAAGGAATACCCTGCCGTCGGCAAAGCCGAAAAGGGGATAGCTGGCCTACCCAAAGGGGCCTGAGTTAACCCTGCCACCCCAAGTACGTTCCCAGCAGTGTAAGAACCGAGGCCCACCCCAGCGGGCATGGTGGCAGTAGTTGTCGCCGGGTGGGTCGCCAGCGGCGTAGCCCCTGCACCACCCGCGCGAGGCCAAGGCCACTGAAAGTTCCCCCCTATATTGGGAATGTGTGCGGATGTACTCGTTTGCACCATATACTCACATGATGCACCCCCGCGGGCCGCCCCCACCGGGGGTTCTGGCCCACTGGGGGCGTCGGAGCTCACGACCGATGTAGAGCTCATCACCGGGGCTTGACCCGCACCAGGTTGCTGGCTGGGGAGCTGCGAGGCAGTGGCCGGAGCCGCGCCACCCGCCTGCAGCAGCTCAACCCTCCCCGCCGGCCGTTGTCCTGCTGCCGATAGCGCCTCAAAAGGTACCCCGAAAGGGGCACCCGCCTGACTGGCCCGGGCCAAAGACTCCTCCAAGGCCGCAATACGGGCCAGTAAGGTGTCTACATTGACCATGGGCAAAGAGCCGGCCGGCCCACCTGACCCTTGCATGGGGACAGGTCCCTGCACCCCATGGCCCATATATGGCCATTGGCCAGGGCCGAAGCCCGGTAGGGCTGGTGAGGAAACCTGCCAAGGCAGGGCACCGGGCCACCCCCCAAGGCTAGAGGGCCCCGGGAGAGGCTGCGGCCCGAAAGTAATAGGCCCAATGGATTGGGCAGGAGGAGGAGCGGTGTCCACCGCTCGCGGGCCGCGGGCCGGAGCGCCCTCCGCACCCGCACTCTGATCAGGCCAATGGGCGATAGACCCCAAGCCACCAGCCCCGGCCGGGGATGGCAAAGGTGGCTGTTGAGGAGGCGGCACCACGGTCCTCCGACCTGGGTTGCGCCTCCTAACAGCCCGGGCTGAATTCGCAGCAGCCTTCTTTTTGGAAGGCATCTCACCGCAGCAAAAAAGGGAAGCTAGCTAGGCAAAATCGACCCAAAAGGCTTCCCGATGATACCAACGAGCGACGGAGGCAGGGAAAAAACTTCTCCGCTCCGTCGCTGAGGCAAAATGGCAGCTCGGCTGCCTCGTGGCCACCCCTTTTATAAGGGAGCTGGCCACGCCCCTAACTACCCGGATTCTCTGTCCTGTGGGGGGGGGGGCCCGCAAAGGGCGCGGCGGCCATTTTGGCGCCGCGCTTGCATTCTGCATGTCTCTTACTTAAGCAGTAAGCGTAGAGTGGCAATTAAGGGGTGGAAAGTTGTTTCCTAATTTCTTTGCATAAGACTAGCTTTTGCTGGAACACCTGTAATCTAAAAATGTCTTTCCTTGAGATAAAATGGTGAGCAGAACAACAATACCTTATGGAGTAACATTTTGTAGTATGCATGATCTATTTTGTGGCCTCAGTATCAGTACTGAGGAGGCCTTCTTATGTCTATACTAGCAGAGTTTGCCCGGCGTTGCCGGGCTGTTTTAAAATGAGTTTTTTTAATGGACCATTAGAAAGGCTGAGCGCAGAAAAATAGATGCCATTGAGATGTGGTGCTGGAGGAGAGTTATGAGAGTCCCTTGGACAGCGAGAAGAACAAATAGGTCAATAGTAGAAGAGATTAGCCCCGAGTGTTCATTATAAGGTCAAATAGTAAAGCTGAAGCTGAAGTATTTTGGACATCAAATGAGAAGAGAGGATTCACTTGAGAAGGCCTTAATGCTGGGGAAGGTGATGGGCAAAAGAAGCTGTGTGTGTGTGTGTGTGTGAGAGAGAGAGAAGCTGTGTGTGTGTGTGTGTGTGTGTGTGTGTGTGAGAGAGAGAGAGAGAGCTCATTAGGGAAAGGAGCAGAAGAGGAATATGCGAGAGTGTGTGTGAGAGAAAGAAAGAGAAGCTGTGAGTGTGTGAGAGAGAGAGAAAAGAGAAGCTGTGTGTGTGAGAGAGAGGGAGAGAGAAAGAAAGAAAGAGAAGCTGTGTGTGTGAGAGAGAGAGAAAGAAAGAGAAGCTGTGTGTGTGTGTGTGTGAGAGAGAGAAGCTGTGTGTGTGTGAGAGAGAGAGCTCATTAGGGAAAGGAGCAGAAGAGGAATATGTGAGAGTGTGTGTAAGAGAGAGAGAGAGAAAGAAAGAAAGAGAAGCTGTGTGTGTGTGTGTGAGAGAGAAGCTGTGTGTGTGTGTGTGTGAGACAGAGAGAGAAAGAGAAGCTGAGAGAGAGAGAAAGAGAAGCTGTGTGTGTGTGTGTGTGTGAGAGAGAGAAGCTGTGTGTGTGTGAGAGAGAAAGAGAAGCTGTGTGTGAGAGAGAGAGAGAGAGAAAGAAAGAGAAGCTGTGTGAGAGAGAGAAAGAAAGAGAGGCTGTGTGTGTGTGTGAGAGAGAGAGAGAGAGAGAAAGAGAAGCTGTGTGTGTGTGTGAGAGAGAGAAAGAGAAGCTGTGTGTGAGAGAGATAGAGAAAGAGAAGCTGTGTGAGAGAGAGAGAGAGAAAGAAAGAAAGAAAGAGAGAAGCTGTGTGTGTGTGAGAGAAAGAGAAGCTGTGTGAGTGAGAGAGAGAAGCTGTGTGTGTGTGAGAGAGAGAAAGAAAGAAAGAGAAGCTGTGTGTGTGTGTGTGTGAGAGAGAGAAGCTGTGTGTGTGAGAGAGAGAGAAAGAGAGAAGGTGTGTGTGTGTGTGAGAGAGAGAGAGAGAGAGAGAAAGAGAAGCTGTGAAAGAGAGAGAGAGAAAGAGAAGCTGTGTGTGTGTGAGAGAGAAAGAGTAGCTGTGTGTGAGAGAGAGAGAGAGAAAGAGAAAGAGAAAGAGAAAGAGAAAGAGAAAGAGAAGCTGAGTGTGTGTGTGTGAGAGAGAGAAAGAGAAGCTGTGTGTGTGTGTGTGTGTGTGTGTGTGTGAGAGAGAGAGAGAGAGAGAGAGAGAGAGAGAGAGAAGCTGTGACTGTGTGTGTGTGTGTGAGAGAGAGGGGCTGGCTTCCCTGGCTGGCTCGAGGTAAGGAAGCCCAGCTGGGGGTGGGGTGGGGTGGGCTTCCCTTACCGTGGGCTGCCTTGCGGCCCGCGGTAAGGAAGCCCAGCGGCGTGTGTGTGTGTGTGGGCTTCCCTTACCGTGGGCTGCCTTGCGGCCCGTGGTAAGGAAGGCCAGTGGGGGGGGGCTTCCCTTACCGCGGGCTGCCTTGCGGCCCGCAGTAAGGAAGCTGTGTGGCGGGGGGTGGGTGGGCTTCCCTTACCATGGGCTGCCTTGCGGCCCGCGGTAAGGAAGCCCAGCGGCGGGGGGGTGTTTGTGGGCTTCCCTTACCGTGGGCTGCCTTGCGGCCCGTGGTAAGGAAGCCCAGCGGCGGGGGGGAGGGTGAGCTTCCCTTACCATGGGCTGCCTTGCGGCCTGCGGTAAGGAAGCACAGCGGTGTGTGTGTGTGTGGGTGGGCTTCCCTTACCGTGGGCTGCCTTGCGGCCCGTGGTAAGGAAGCCCAGCGGGGGGGGGGGGCTTCCCTTACCGTGGGCTGCCTTGCGGCCCACGGTAAGGAAGCCCAGCGGTGGGGTGAGGTGGGCTTCCCTTACTGTGGGCTGTCTTGCGGCCCGCAGTAAGGAAGCCCAACGATGGGTGTGTGTGTGGGCTTCCCTTACCGTGGGCTGCCTTGCGGCCCGCAGTAAGGAAGCCCAGCAGGGGTGGGGGGGTGGGCTTCCCTTACTGTGGGCTGCCTTGAGGTCCGCGGTAAGGAAGCCCAGCGGTATGTGTGTGTGTGGGCTTCCCTTACCGTGGGCTGCCTTGCGGCCCGCGGTAAGGAAGCCCAGCCGGGGGGGGGCTTTACTTACCGGGGGCTGGCTTCCCTGGGACACGCCGGCTTTCTCAGAGTTCTGCACGCTCACGGCGCGCAGGACACTGGGGATTGTATTTTTGCTTTCCCTTTGTGCTTCTTTTTTGTGTGGCTCATTTTGATTGGCCACGCCGTGTTTCCCCACCTTCTTTGTACTCCCGCCTCTCAGCCTGATTGGCTGTGGTGCAGCGCGGCGCAAAGAACATTGGGAAATGAAGTTGTTTCCTTTTTTCGCGTTTGTGGGGCTGTTACCCCATGCCGGTTTACTCAATCCTTCGTTGACCTGCGGACCCAGTCCGCCCATGTTCCCGAAGGGTGAGTGCAGGCAAGTAGGGCCGGCCGTAGGAACCTATAGCAAGTTCCAACGGTTAACCCTTGGTTTTATAGGTTAAGATATCATTCACTACACCTTAGATAAGTCTCCTCTAATGATCAAAGCATGTGGGTAGGATCATATGGAAGAAATCAGTACAATATTTTTTAATGTTGCTGTATATTAACCATACCACATTTCTTGGAAAAGGTGTGTCCTCCCCTCATGTCAACTATTTTATCTTCCAAAGCAAGATAGGAGAGAGCTATCTTGGTACAGTACTACTTAATGCTATCTGGCCATGCCATAGGATTTAAAAAAATCATATCTGGTAAATGGTTGTATTTTATTTGAATGTGGGTGCTTTTTAGAATTCAGTCCTGATGCTAACAAGCTAGCAAACCTCTGTATTTTAAAGTTTATATTTGCACGTTAAACAGTCACAATACTGATTGTCCCCTGAATCACATGTCTACAAAATGATCTCTAGCTGATCTCTAGCCATGTGGTTGTCTCTTATCACCCTGAGGACAAAGGTTAAGCCCTTCCTCCCTCACCCTTTTTTGTACAAGTGAAGTCAGTTCCCTAGTTCCCATACTTTTCTGTAAAAATAGTTAAGATTGTGCCACAAATCATTTTAATAATCTATCCTGCCATAGACCTTTACAACAGAAAACTCCTTTTTGATTGTGTATTGCATGGGAAAGCAAAAGTATGGCCTGTTCACTCCATGAAACTCATTGGCTTTTCCTCTTTAGGGATTTTAGCATCATGTTATTATTGATTCTCATTCCACAGCAGGCTTGGCAAGGAATAAATTCTTTCACTCACACAGAACAATGATTAGCATCACATTCCTCTGTTTTAAAGCATCCTTTAAAGCCCCTGTCCAAATAGCAATTTTAGCTGGCAAGTTTAACTGCTAGTGATCTCTTAGATCTTTATTGACCACAGGGCAAAGAAATTGTCCCTTAGCGTGTCAGTTCCAAAATAGAAATTACTAAATGGAACCTCTTAAACTTTATTTAAAGCATTGGATCATCTTTTCAAATGCAATTTCTCAGCAAGCATTGATCTAGATAAATCACTTTTTAAAAAATCTGTTAAAGAAACATTTATTTTTGGAATGTTAAAAACATTTTATCAAGAAGAGAATATTAACAATGATTCGCATATAACGTTCAGGTGCTAGAGTGGTGGAGTGGATAAAATGTCAGATTACTTACTTGGTTGATCTGTGTTTCACACGTCAGGTTGATGTGGCAGATCAAAGCATTGTCATTGAGATTTCAGCAGCCTCTTGCTATTGGGAGGTCCTATTGCTACCATAGCAGGGTCTGATGGCATGCGGGGATTGAAGCCCGTGTTTTCAATGCTCCTTTAACCATTTTAAATACAACAACACAGCTGGCTGGGCTCATGTCGAAGTTGGCCCTGGTACAGCAATGTCAGATTAGGGATGCAAATAGATAATGGCAAAGTTGTGTGCCTGATTGCATCAGAAAGTGTCACTTTAATGAGAGCGATGTCCTTTAAAGTGACTTCTGTCTACTGAAGAATTGCTCCAGCTTGGCTCCAAAGAGTAGAATACCTACAGTTGGATGAAAAAAGTCCATTTTGGGGATGGATTGGAATTCGGCTGGAGTGCGTTTTCCTGTGTGTCATGTGATCTCAGAGGAAAAGGTTGCACCAGACCACTCCACAAATGGACTAAATCATGATCTATTTTCTTGTGTGATTACACCGCAAGAACTCAGGAGAGCTGGGTGCAGTCATGGAAAACTATATGGGTGTGAGGCACTGATAAAACCTTTTCTAATATCATAGAATCATAGAATAATATAGTTGGAAGGGGCCTATGAGGCTATTGATTCCAACCTCCTGCTCAATGTAGGAATCCAAATCAAAGCAGATTTGGAAGATGGTTGTCCAGTTTCCCAAGAGTGCCTCCAGCATTGGAGTACTGTGATCTGTTGTATTAATTATTAATTAATTAATTAATTCAATTTGTATAGCCGCCCCAATCAACATGCGCCTCCGGGTGGTGTACATAAAAGCCCCAATATTAAACAATAAAAACACTCACAAATTCCTAAAACACAAAAAAAGAACATCTAGTTAAAAACTAAAAAACCTGAGTGATTCTGCTCTAAATGAGCCAGCGGAGGGTGGTGGTCACCCTCCCTCCATCTCCCCATACTTGCCCCGCCAGCCAGGTTTTCAGCTCTTTCCAGAAGGGCAGCAACTCTGTCTGGTGACACAGTTCAACTAGCAGGAGGTTCTATAGGGCTGGAGAGGATACTGAAAAGGCTCTTCTTCTAGTGCTAGAGAGGCAAGCTTCTCCAGTAGTTGGCATCTTTAAAGAGCCCCTCCGGTCCGCTCTAGTGGGATGGGCAGATGTCCTCAGGGTGATGCAGTCTCTTAAGTATCCTGGCCCACTACCATGTAGGGCTTTAGAGGTAATTACCAACACCTTGAATTGCACCCGGAGGCATGCTAGCAACCAATGCCGCTCCCATAGCAGGGGTGAGGCATAGGCATAACACCCACACCCCATCACTACATGGGTAGCTGCATTCTGAACTAGCTGCAGCCTCCGAATGGTTCTCAAGGGCAGCCCCATGTAGAGCGCATTACAATAATCCAGTCTGGAGGTGAACAGAGCATGTGTTGTTGTTGTTCAGTTGCACAGTCGAGACCGACCCTTTACAACCCAATGGACCATCATGCATCAGGCTCCTCTATCTTCCACCATCCTCCTCAGCCAACTCAAATTTACACCCATTGCATCTACAATACCATCTATCCACCTTATCTTCTGGTGTCCCCTTCTCCTTTTTCCTTCTATCTTTCCCAACATCAATGCCTTCTCCAGTGAGACCTTTCTTCTCATTTGGTGGCCAAAATACTTGAGCTTCATCTTTAGTATTTGTCCCTGTAATGAGCAGTCAGGGGTGATTTCCTTCAGGATTGACTGATTTGTTCTCTGCTGAATAGACTACCTTCTGAGTTTGGGTAAGACACTTCTCTTAGGTAAAAGTAAAGGCAAAGGTCGCCCTTGCTCAAAAGCCTGTTGTATGTGACTATAGGGTTCAGTGTTCATCTCTGTTTATAGCCAAAGAGCCAGCATTGTCTGTGTCTGCAGATGTTTCCGTGGACATGTGGCAGGCATGACTAAACACCGGAGTGCACAGAACACTGTTTATCTTCCCACCAAAGTGGTACCTATTTATTTACTTGCAATTTCTGGCTTTCGAACTGCTAGTTTGGCAGGAGCTAGGACAGAGACAGAAGCTCACTCCATCATGCAGCACTCGTGTCTCAAACTGCTGACCTGCTGTCCTTCCAGTCATCAAGTTCAACGTCTTAACCACTAAGCCACCACAGTCTCTTATACTTCTTTTAATGCAGCCTAAAATAACATTTGTCTTTTTTGCAGCCAACATTGCACCATTGACTCATATTCAGCTTGTGCTCTAGATTCCAAGATCCTTCTTGCTTGTCATGTTATTGAGCCAAGTATTCCCAATCTTATATCTGTGCATTTGGGTTTCCCCCCCTAGATGTAGAACTTTGTACTTATTCAAGTTAAATTTCACTCTGTTGCTTTCAGTCCAGTGTTCAAGCCTATCAGGATCTTTTGAATTCTGTTCCTGTCTTCCAAGGTATGGTATTAGCAATTTCACCCAGGTTTGTGTCATTTGCAAATTTGATGTCATCCCTTCACTTTCTCATCATACTCATTAATGAAAATGTGGAAGAGCACTGGACCTAGGACAGAGCCTTGTGGTACTCCATTTGTTTGTATGCCAATAAAGGTAATCTACTCTTCTCCACTTGTTATTCAATAACCAACTGTATATCTATCTGACATTTGTGCTATCCAGGCCACACTTAGTTATCTTGTTAATCAGAATATCCAGATGAGATTTGTCAAAGGCTTTGGTGAAATCAAGATATATTATGTCTACAGCATTCCCACTGTTTACAAGAAAGTTATTACAGTATCTAGTAATAGTTCCTTCTCATGCTGTGTGGCGCCTGTGTCCGTCACAACAGCAAATCAAGCAATTTAACTCCTCTTTGCTTCTTCAGCAATAAAATTTTATGGGGCCGGGGTGCCAATGCCCAACTCTCTTCCTTTCTCATCCAGACTTGGGACCAGTTACCAAGGAAGTTACCCAATAAAAAATAGAATAAGATTAGTTTGGTAGGATTTGTTCCTGACAAATCCATGTTGGCTTTTAATTATTAATGCACTATTTTCAAGGTTCTTACAGAGTGACTGTTTTATAATCAGCTCCAGAATATCTTATACATCCTGAAAACCCTTATTAGCATCTCTATATGGAGAGTACAACTTGATAGCATACAACACACACATACATAGTTCAAGAATTCACCTCAATGAGCATGGTCAGGCTTAGCAGAATTAAATGGCTGGCCAAAGAGATCCAAAAGCAGCAGATGGTTAGTGGTTTAATTTCTTGCTACCATGTGAGCAGCGGCTCAAGTGGCTAAGATGCTGACTGGGAGGCGGAAGGTCAGCAGTTCGATTCCCGAGTACTGCAGGATGGAATGAGCTCCCATCTTTGTCCCAGCTCCTGCCAACCTAGCAGTTCGAAAGCAAGAAATTGCAAGTAGATAAATAGGGACCACTTCAGTGGGAAGGTAACAGCGTTCTGTGTGCTCCGGTGTCTAGTCATGCCTGCCACATGACCACGGAAACGTCTGCAGAAGCAGATAGCGCTGACTCTTCGGCTTTGAAACAGAGATGAGCACTTCACCCTACAGTCGGATACGACTGGCTTTCGAGCAAGGGAAACCTTTACCTTTACCATGTTCTTACACCCAGGGATAGAGAGACATGTTTTAGGGATTTTGTGTCTTACGTACCAGAATAACTTGATTTGAGCTTCTTGATTTGAGTATGTGGGTACACCATTTTCTGCTCCATCTCAGTCAGCAAAATGTCTTGAGATAGTTCTGGTAAAATTTATACCTGGTTTAATATTTCCCATAGCATCCCATCCAAAACAACTAAAGTCATAAAACCTATCCACACAAACATAGACAGACACCTTTCAAGGCAGCCAAAAGCTTTTGCCAGTATTTCTCATGTATTGTATTTCATTGATCATTGTAAGTAGTACCTGGAGAGATTTTCCCTGACAATCTAAATTTTAGCAACACAAGACAGAGAGGAGGCTTAAAGTTATGTGAAAGGATTTTCCTAGAGTAACTGTTTTAGCTGTTTCTCAAACTGAAGGGATAACTTTGATCTTTCAGCTGTGAAAAGTAAACTGGGTGTGACCTTCCATCATCAGCTAATCATCTCCCCTAATGACATCTGTTAACTTGCTTCTTATATTAGATTGTGCTCTTTCTTTGTACTGTCAACATTTTTCATCCAAGGTCTAATTATTTCACTTTATATGTATAGGGATATCATATCAGTATGAAGTTCATCTTTCTTTTTTGCTTATCAGATTTCAAAAACTGATTGCAGCATTTTGATATTTTCTCACAGGATCAACATACTGATTTTCCATCCTTAAAATAAATAAAATAAATAAAAAATAAAAATGGCATCATATTTCCTGATCAGGTCACAACTGTGTTGTTCAAACTATTTTGTTTTCTAGGTCTCTTTTCAAAGGATATATTTTTCATTCTCTGGAGTTCCCAACTGCAATTCTTGGCCTCTCCAAGTAGGATATATTGATATCACACCTCAGTTAGCGGTAAATCTCAGAGATTATTGTTATGTGCTGTCAAGTTGGAGCCAATTTATAGTGACTCTAGGTGGGCTTTCAAAGTAAGTGAGATACATAAGGAGTTACTTTACCAGTTCCACACTCAAAGTGAGCTTCCATAGTTGAGCAGGGATCCTTGTGGGACTGGATCAGTGATATGGGTATCACGTTGCAATGCAGAAGGCAAATGAAAGGCCGCTGCATCATATTCTTCCCAGGACAATCTTAATGGCTGATTGCCATGATGATCACCAATATTATGAATTGGATATGGCACTGAAGAAGAAGAAAGTACTCATCATGATAGCCTCTGTTATAAAGTATTTGATAACCATACGTTTATAAAGTAAAGGTAAAAGTCTCCCTTAATCAAAAGCCAGTCGTGTCTGACTCTAGGGTGCAGACCCCAAATGCATCCAGATTGGTTGATATAGATGAACAAATCAGTCCCACTGTTTTAACACTTATGATGGGCAGGTCTTTTAGAAAGCCAATGTCCCAGATCCAAGGTAATGCCATTGTAGCAGAGTTATATTCATTGGTAGAATAGTTATACTGGATTACATTGTTGCTCAACTGTTGGCACAACCAAAACACTATTGGATATCACCTTTATGCTGAGTGTGAGAATTCTTGTGCTGAAGCAATGACATTGCTACATATAGATAGACCAATAAGTCTTAATTACCCATTTAAACCCAAAACTTGGTATTTCAACAAGATGGCTTTCAGTATTATTACTGAAATATCTGTCTCCCCATCCCATAGCTATTGTGAGAATTGCAGCTATAGTCAGAGGGAACAGGGTAGTATGGGGAAGAGGGAAGCAGATGATGTCACTATCTTTGCTAAGCTAATAGGCCATGCTAACTGGAGAGTATGGGAATTGCTTTTTAAAAAATCACATTTTTAAGTATTTGGTGTGGTGGAAGATGGTGCCTGGTGTTGGAGTGGGATTAAAATTAGAAGCCAGTCAAGTATTTCTTTACCTGTGTCAATCAGAAACTCTCAGTACTTAAGGAATTCTCTCTTCATATGGGAAGCTACCTGTAAGATATAGTTCATTTCCATGACTTTTGACATTAGTGGCTGTTATATGTAGGACTGTTTGGTTTGTTGTTGTTTTTTAAAAAAATTGTTTGTTCTTCATTGTTGGTATTAGAATGTCATCATTAACACCCCAGAAAATGGTGGAAAGATACTTTATAAAACATCCCAACCCCCTTTTTGTTGTTGTCGGATACACCTATATCTAATGTTACTCTTGATAGCTATTTCTTTCCATACATCTTTTATAACTTAGCTGTATCACTGAGTTCCAGCATAGTTTTCATCTTTTTGCTGCCAGACAATTCTAGACCAATTAATCTACAAGTATGTGTGTTTAGGGGGATGATACTCTCCAGTGACTCAGCAATGCAACAGATGGGGAAAAGCTTAACATTTATTTCTCTATTGAAGCTAAACCCAGATATCTTATTTTATTATTCTGACAGTCAGACAACATCTGTTGAGAACACTGTCAGCTGAATTACTGCCTCCCTGGCAGGTCCTACGATGGACAGCATGAATTAATTTCAGCAATCTTGAATAAGGCTCTATGTCATTTTCTACTACAACACACTGCCTTTATTGCAGAGACTTAATTTACAGATGCTGAACAGCTTTTTAGCTATACCCCCAAAGAGGCCAAATTGATTCATATGAACATAGTCCCTTAAAGAAGGCCTTGTGCATTATGTTGCAATAGCACTGGATTTGTTTCCACTCATCGCTCAGCCTAGTTATTATGAAAGAAATGATACACTATTAGAGCAGGTGTAAGGAATGTGTGGCCTCCAGAAGCTGCTGGGCAACAACAGAACTGGTAAGGAATGGTGGGTGTTGTGAACTGGCCATAATGGTCACTATGTAAGCACCTTGGAAGGTAAAGATCTCCCATGCTCGAAGGCCAGTTGTATCTGATTCTAGGGTTCAGTGCTCATCTCTGTTTATAGCCAAAGAGCCAGTGCTGTCTGTGTTTGCAGATGTTTCCATAGACATGTGGCAGGCATGACTAGACAACAGAGTGCACGGAACGCTGTTCACCTTCCCACCGAAGTGGTACCTATTAATCTACTTGCATTTTCCTGCTTTCGAACTGCTAGGTTGGCAGGAGCTGGGACAGGGCGAAAGTTCACTCCATCATTGTTATGTATGTATGTATGCATGTTCATTATACTGTAAAGGCAAGAATGTAACCACTCCAGATACAAACGATATCAGCTGTAAAGGAACGCGAGCAGACAGCCCATAGAGGGCAGCTGCGAGCGTTCAGTCTCACATGGTTCACATTGCTCAATCACGGACAGCCGCGGGAAAACCTTCCCCGCATTCAGCAGCAGGAAAAGAGGCGTGCCTGGGCGAGGCCACGCCGGTAGCAGCCAATCAGCTACCGTGCTACAAGATTCAAATGTAGAGAGCTACTGTATATATTGAGATGTATCACCGCCATTACCTCATGCTTCACTGGAACCTCATGCAATAAACCTGTGTTAAACCAACCCTTCGGTTGTCCGGTTGTCCTTGGTCCCATACACTAAATTGGCGACGAAGGTGGGATATGGCTGCCCACGGGACCAAGACATGCGCCGGCTACGAGATCAGGAAGCCGGGCGACTTGGAGCTGTTTGAGATAGACTTCAACGCAGCGCTGGTGGAGCTCGAAGTCTCAGATGAGGCCAAAAAGAGGGCCATTTTCGTCCGCATGCTCGGACACGAGACCAAGAGGACCTTGGTGGACCTGATCGCGCCGAGGAAGGTGAGCGACCTCAAAGCTACAGAGCTCCTGGCGGCGCTGCGCGCCCATCTCCGGCCAGCAATAGCGATGTTCCCCGCTCGGAGCGCGTTCTGGAGGCGAGTCCAGGCGCCCGGGGAATCGGTCGATGAGTTCGCCGCGGCCCTGCGGTTGGCCGCCGGCCCATGCAAGTGGGAGCTCCCCGACGTCACCCTCCGGGACTGCCTGCTCTGCGGTCTGAGGGACACAGAGACTCAGCGCGCGCTGATGAAAAGGGAGCCGCCGCCCACGTGGCAACAAGTCCTCGACGCGGCACAGGCCGCGGAGGCCACGACTGCCGGGGTGCATGAGCTTCAGGACTGGCGCCCGAAGCCCGCCAAGGCAGAGAGCTCGGTGCGCGCGGCCCGGCGAGTTTCGAACTCGTCTGCGGAGAGCAGCGACGACGAGGACGTCCGGAGGGTCCAGAGAGAGGGCCGGCGCTGCGACGGCTGCGGCGCTGCCCACGCCCGCGCCAAATGCCCATTCCGCAAGGCCGAGTGCCACAACTGCGGCCGGCGCGGGCACATCGCCAAGGTCTGCCGGAAACGGCGCGAGGCCACCAGGAGTTCTCCAGACCGCTCGGTGAGGCAGGACCGCACCACGAGGCAGGACCGCACCACGAGGCCAAAGGACGGCACCCGGACCACGAGGACGCGGGACGGAGTAGGGCGCATCTCCGACGACAGCGAGGACGACGCGCCGGTTTGCAGCGTTTCCACGGAGCACCCCCGTTACTTCGTTGAGGTAGTAATACAAGGGGCCCCTGTTAGAATGGAGGTGGACTCGGGTTCTTCATACTCTATTATTTCCCAGGGGGAGTTCATGAAAATCGCCCCCCGCGTGCGGCCCAAGCTCAAAGCGTTGAGGGCCACATTGAAGGACGTGCAAGGGAACCGCATCCCAGTGTTGGGGGTTGGGAAGTTCCAGGTCCAGTTCAAAAAGCACACCGCAACGCTTCCCCTAGTCGTCCTCAAGGGAGGTAAATGCAGCCTCCTCGGGACTCAATGGTTCCAGCCCCTGGGGTTGTTCATTGGGGGGGGTGCACGCCGTGGGAGCACACGCCGCCGGGACTGATCCAATACAGAGCGTGTGCGACGCGCACCCCGAGGTTTTTAAAAAGGGGCTCGGAAAATTCAAGGGCCCCCCAGTGACTTTCGACCTGGACCCTGGAGTACGTCCAATCAGACTTAAACCGCGCAGAGTGCCTTTTGCACTAAAGGACAAAATAGAGGCGGAGTTGGACAAATTGGTGGGCCAGGGGATTCTTGTTCCTGTTGATTCTGCGGAGTGGGAAACTCCAATTGTAACAGCGCTCAAGGCCAACGGGGAGGTCCGCATATGCGCTGATTACAAGTGCACCATCAATAAGGCGATCCGCCCTAATGCGTATCCGGTGCCGGTAGTCAGCCACTTGTTGGCCAGGTTACACGGGGGGAGGTGTTTCGCTAAACTCGACCTGGCCCAAGCCTACCAGCAACTCCCAGTGACCCCCGCCGCAGCTGCTGCGCAGACCATAGTCACCCACAAAGGGGCGTTCCAGGTATCGCGCCTCCAATTCGGCGTGAATTCGGCGCCCGGGATCTTCCAGTCACTTGTGGAACGCCTCCTGAAGGGGTTAGAGGGGGTGTTACCCTACTTTGATGACGTATTGATTACAGGGGGGAGCCGGGCCGAATTAGCAACAAGGTTGGGAAAGGTCCTGACAATATTCGAAAAGGCGGGGTTGCGGTTGCGGAAAGACAAATGCGTCTTCTTCGCTACAGAGGTTGAGTTCCTAGGGTTCCGCGTCACTCCCGAGGGAATAAGGCCAGCCCAATCCAAGGTAGCCGCCATCAAGAAGGCCCCTCGCCCCACCTCCAAGCCCGAGTTGCAGTCGTTCCTCGGACTGCTCAACTTCTACCACTCCTTCCTCCCGCGGAAGGCAGCCGTGGCAGAACCGCTACACAAATTGTTAAAAAAGGACGAGGCATGGAAGTGGGCCGACGACCAGGAGAAGGCTTTCAATGACCTGAAGCGACTCCTGGCATCAGATGCTGTACTGACCCACTTCAATCCCAAACGCCCAGTGGTCCTGATATGCGATGCATCCCCGGTGGGGGTGGGGGCGGTGTTATGCCACGTGTTGGAGAACGGTAGGGAGGCCCCGATAGCTTTCTACTCTAGGTCCTTGTCCCAAGCGGAGAGAAATTATGCTCAGACAGACAGGGAAGCACTAGCAATAATTGCGGGGACCAAGAAATTTCATGATTTTGTGTACGGCCGCCCCTTCACCATAGTGACTGACCATAAGCCTTTGTTAGGCATTTTCACCGCAGATAAGCCCACACCCCAAATCCTGTCCCCGAGAATGCTCAGGTGGGCCATTTTTCTCAACGCGTATCAGCACGCGTTGGTATACCGGCCAGGGAAGGAGATCAGCCATGCCGACGCCCTGTCGAGGTCCCCCATTCCCCGGGATGGCTGCCACGTGGGCGAAGTAGAGAGGGACCACCAGGTCTTAATGATAGAGATTCTAGACTCCCCTCCAGTAGTACCGGCCGACATCGCCAAAGCGACAGGCAAGGACAAAACGCTGGCCACAGTTTGCTCCTGGGTACAGAAAGGGTGGCCCGTGTCTTCCCCAGCAGCAGAATTCGACACATTTTTCAAAAAGAAACTAGAGTTGTCCCTAGAGAGGGGTTGCCTTTTGTGGGGACAGCGGGTAGTGATCCCCACGTCTCTCCGGCCGAGGGTGCTTAAACTGCTGCACGTCAGCCACCCGGGGATCGTCCGCTCTAAGGCGCTAGCCCGCAGTTACTTCTGGTGGCCCCAGCTAGACGCCGACATCGAACACATGGTCGGCACTTGCGAAGCGTGCCAAAGCTCAAGGCCAGAGGAGGCTCGCTCGCCACCTAGGGAGTGGGACGCAGCAAGGGGGCCCTGGTCCCGAGTACACGTAGACTTTGCTGGCCCGTTCAGGGGAACGCTTTTCCTCCTCATGGTGGACGCGTTCTCCAAGTGGTTGGAGGTCATTCCGGTCTCGAGCACCTCCTCGGCCACAACAATTAAACAGTTAAGGAGGGTTTTTTCCACGTTCGGTTTACCCGACACCCTCGTCAGCGATAACGCTAGCTGTTTCACGTCCGCCGAGTTCGGGGCATTCATGGAGCGCAACGCCATTCGGCACGTCACCTCTGCCCCCTTTCACCCAGCCACCAACGGCCAAGTAGAGCGCCTCGTGCGCACCACGAAAGACGCGCTGCTGCGCATGGGCCCCGGAGACCTCGACCTGAAAATGTGCCAATTCCTGCTAAGATACAGGGTCACCCCATTAGCGTCAGGGTACTCCCCCGCAGAGCTGTTAATGCGCAGGAAGCTGGCCACGGGAATCTCCAAGCTAGACCCCACGAGAGTAGAGGACAAAGGGCGGAACATAGGGGTGGAACCCACAAAGAGTTTCAGCGTAGGCGCCCCGGTGCATTGCAGGAACTACGCCAGCGCGGGGCCAGCCTGGGTGCCGGGCACCGTAGTAGAACAAACCGGCCCCGTCTCATACCGCGTAGAGACCAGTACAGGCTTCCTGTGGAGGCGACACGTGGACCAACTCAGGCGCAGGGTCCCCGGAGAGCAGGACGGAGACGAGAATAGCATCGAATCAGCGTTAGGGTACTCCCCCACCCGCTTAGCCCAAGGGGGAGGAAAAGGGGAGCATGGGTCCCCACCAAGGGGGGAGGAAAGGGAATCGATCCACAGAAATCTTTTGCGGGAGTCCCCGACAGAAAGGAAGAGCCCCGACCACACACATACCCCGCGGGAGTTTCCCCGAAACACAGAAGCCCATAGAAGTTTAGACGTTGATTTACAGTACCAGGGGGAGTTAGCGGAGTGGTCCCCCACCCGTCCTAGCGAAAAGAGGGGTTTCAGTTCAGCCCCTGATACCTCCAGTCCCAGTAGCCCCTGTGAGTTAGAATGCAATATAGCGCCATTTTCCCGGAGACCGACACCCCCAAGACGGGAGGCATCAGCGAGTCCGCCCACCACAGTCTCAAGGTCCCCCGAGCAGGGATCAGAAGGTAGCCGAACCACAAGGGCGACCTCATCGGTTCCGCGGTTCACAATAGGAGGGTCCCCGGGGTCCGAGAGCAACAGGCAGGGGTTCACCTCCCAACTATTCATTCCCTTCCCATCCCCGGGCGCGAGGCAGGCATGGACGCCCCACAGAGCCACTAACGAATCCCCGTTTCCCGTTGCAGGACAAGCACCCGCGGAGTCAGGGATCACAGGCTCTCCAGTACTAGGTCAGACGCAAGCGCGTCCCAAGCGCACGTGCGGCAAGCCACAATGGTTGCGGGACTTCGTCCCATCCTAGGGGGGAGGGATGTTATGTATGTATGTATGCATGTTCATTATACTGTAAAGGCAAGAATGTAACCACTCCAGATACAAACGATATCAGCTGTAAAGGAACGCGAGCAGACAGCCCATAGAGGGCAGCTGCGAGCGTTCAGTCTCACATGGTTCACATTGCTCAATCACGGACAGCCGCGGGAAAACCTTCCCCGCATTCAGCAGCAGGAAAAGAGGCGTGCCTGGGCGAGGCCACGCCGGTAGCAGCCAATCAGCTACCGTGCTACAAGATTCAAATGTAGAGAGCTACTGTATATATTGAGATGTATCACCGCCATTACCTCATGCTTCACTGGAACCTCATGCAATAAACCTGTGTTAAACCAACCCTTCGGTTGTCTTTGGTCCCATACACTAAAATCATGGAGCACTTGGGTCTTGAACTGCTGAACTGCCGACCGTCCAGTCATCAAGTTCAGCGTCTTATCCACTAAGGCACTACAGTCCTCATCTTGGAAACAAAGCAGTAATGACTAAAAGCTGAAATAGATTTGTCAAGAATAAATCCTGCCAGACGAAACTTATCCCAATGTCTTGATTGGACAATTGTTGTTATGTACAGACTTTTGAACTGGTTTTTTAAAAAGATCTTTACTGAATGAGCAATTAAGATCAATTTGAATCATTAAAAATACCTGTCTCTAGTGGAAAGAATATGGCTTAACATAGCTATTTGCATTTTTGGACTTTTCATGGGGCATGGCAAGCGGGAGGCAAGATCCCGAGGTAGGCCCTGTGTCAAGTGGATTGGCAACATCAAGGAGATCCTCCAGGTTCGCAGGAGTGACTTGAGGCGAGCCATGGAGCTAAGGAGAGATCTCAATGGAGATCCTTTGTGGGAATTTTAGTGTATGGGACCAAAGACACCAGGACAGCCGAAGAGCTGGCTTAACACAACTTTATTACATGCTGGTCAGAGGGAACATGTGGTAATGGCGGACGAACAGCTCAATATATACAGTGGCTATACATTTGAATGTGGCTCCTTGATAGCCTATTGGCTACAGGCTGCGTGACGTCATTGCAGGTCACGCCCTTCTTGTCCAGGTGAAGGTAGTGGCGGGAATCTTCCCGCGCTGTTGTTCTAGGTGAGTCTTGGACCAATGAGCTTGGACGCTCGCTATTGCCATCTAGTGGCCACTAGCTCGCGTCCTATTAAGGTTACAGTGATGCAGCTGGAGGTTACAATGTTGCACATAGAAAAGATTACATTGGATACACATGGATAGGTACATTGTTTAAAGGCACAGGCTTTAGGACACAACAGGAATCCTCTGCCTACACCGTAAAGTATAAGATGAGGTGATTAAGCAAGCAAGCAAGCAAGCATGGCAAGGGGTGTGTGTGTTAACTATCATGTTCAGTGCCTATGTGTCAGAATTTACTTCTATCTTTGCTTCTAACAATATGTGTTTGGCAAATGGCCATGGAAAGAGAGGCCTTTCAGCACCTTCAGTTATTGGCAATATTACCACAAGGAAATTCGAAGCCAGGGTTTCAGGCAGCAGGTTTCAGAGGGGACTCCCAGTTTGTTGTGCACAGTGGTTGCAGACTTTTTGTGTTTCATGTAAATTACGGCTGGGGTGTCAGAGCTCCCAGTGCTCCTGAAGTTTCAGGGAAATGGGTTGTGTCTCTGTTCCTCCTGCGGACTGGCAAATTTCAGGGCAAACCTCAGGCAAGTATCACAGGAGGAAATTATCTGAATGTTGTTTGTGAGGTAGTTTTAAAGTCTGGGCATCCATCTCCACCTGTTCACAGCTGGTAGCAGGGTTTATTGGCTGAACATGAAAGGATTCATGTGTAACTCACTCCAAGTGGCAAGAAAGACCCAAGTGAATGACTCACCAACTCTCTTACCAGTCCCCTCTCCTTGTTTCAGGACTGCAGTGGCTCAAGTGGCTAAGATGCTGATTGGGAGGTGGAAGGTCAGCAGTTTGATTCCTGAGTACTGCAGGACAGACTGAGCTCCCATCTTTGTCTCAGCTCCTGCCAACCTAGCAGTTCGAAAGCAAGAAATTGCAAGTAGATAAATAGGGAGCCCTTTGGTGGGAAGGTAACAACGTTTTGTGTGCTAGTCTGGCTGCCACATGCCCGCAGAACATCTGCAGAAGCAGACTGTGCTGGCTCTTCAGCTATGAAACAGAGATGAGCACTGAACCCAAGAGTCAGCTACAACTGGCTTTCGAGCAAGGGTGACCTTTATCTTTACCTTTAGTGCAAGAAACCTGGACAAGGACAGACATCTCTCTAAATGGATATCACTCACATGCAACAGAGAGATCTGCATAACTGGATTGAGGGTGACTGGCCTTACTGAGGTGGACTGGTCTTACTAGTCTCCACCTATTTGTGTGCAACCACCACACCACTTAAACCTCTCAATCAACTGGTAATGGCTGTCAAGATCCAGCTAGAAGACATTACGCTACTGGTAATGGTAGAAGACATTACACTACTGGTAATAAATGTATACCTACCTCCACAACGCAAGAAATCTGAAAGTAACAGCTTCTGGACCAAACTTGTTTAGATGATCACATGAAAACCAGAGATTGTTTTGGTTCTATACAGGTCTTCAATTTGATGTGAGTTGATTTGTGACTCTGTGGAGGGCCTTGGATATGGAAAATTGACACCCAAGACTCCAAAGTTGCTAATGACCACATAGCACAAAGCATGATCCCTTAACATATTTCAAAGCAGTTGCTGGGGAGGTCTATTATGCTTCTATTTCTTCTTACATCCTATGACAGAAATGGGGAAGTGCCATCTCCAGACTGCAGTTCCCATCATCCATTGTCATTGAAGAGGTTACCTAGAGCCTAATAATATGATCCCTAGACCTCTCCTAGGCCTGCTTTTCTGTCAGAATTGGGCCAGATGATAGACACTGCATAGTGTATGTACCTTTGTCTTCACTGTTGTGGCAACGAATAGTCCTAGAGGCCAATGGGACAACCTGAGTGTTTCAGAGGATTGTTTTTCCTTTCCCTGGGCCTCTCACCATGGTTCAGAAAGCCTTCAATGGATCTCCCAGGACGACTGCCTGCTTGCTTCCTTGGTCTGCTTAAAATTACCAAAATGGTCATTGTTGAATTGCTTTGCTCTTAGGCTAAAATGCGGTTTTGCTTCCCCTAGACACAGGGAGGTTCTCTGAGATGAAGTTTGAAAACACCTGGTTTGCATAAGAAAGAACAATTGCAAAGAGGATTAAGATGCTAAGGTTGCCTGGATAAGACTGCATAACAATTTCAGTTTAAAGGAAAGGATCATAATTTCATATGTTCAGAAAAATGAACTCAGATGTTAACTTAAATACCATAGAAAGTACACCATTTAAACTTCAGAGTGCCTTCCTGTAGTTTCTTTAAATGTCTCCTTGGGTGTATGTTCCACTGATTTCCATGGGACTGAGTCCCCAGCATATGACTGTACAGTATATATAGGATTTCCAACAGCTTTGATTAATAGTCCAGTTAATGAAGAGACAGAAGTTTAGTAGGATGCTTTTACATCAGCCTTAGGTACTATAGAGATCATCACAGTAGTCCAAATGTCCTGCTAAAAATGTATTGCTGTTGAGACTTGAATCACAGACATATGTTTTAGAAATTTCTTCTTCTGAACGAGGCTTAGCTGCCCACCCTTTAGGTGGGGTGATGGTCCCCTCAGTGGAGGAAATGCCACTGGAAACCATCATATGCCACTGGGAACCATTTTGCCCAACGGCAAAATAAGTGGAGGAGGAACTCTGATTCCCAATGGTCATGGAGGCAAAAGAGACCATGCCAGATGGACTGGCTGTGAAGGTGCATCTTGTCCATATCCTCAAGGCTGCAACAGTTCATTGCAGTCCCACTGTTAAATCCTGCATGTTGCGCTTCATGTGTGCCATGGGTGATGGCTCCGAGATCATAGTGTGTGGGTCACTTCATGGCAAGATGGGATCCACCTTAAACAAATTCATGTCAATGACATTTTTCCTGCTTCAGGAGAAAATGCATTCTCGGATACGAGTTGCAGTTGACCACGACTTCTACATCCTTTAGTGCAGGAGTTCTCAACCTTTTCAAGCTGGGGCCCAGTACATGCTTCCTCAGACAGCTTTGGGGGCTGGATGGCCATTTTGCCCTTCCTCCATCACATGGCATTTCTACTGAAATGACTACTAGCATTTCTGCCCGTGCTTCGCCACAGGGATGTGTGGGGCCCATTTTGGTCTTGTTCTGTGGCGAACTTACTGAGGGGGCCTGGCGTTGCAGTGGTGGTTGTCAGCCGGGCAGCAGCGGCGGCTGTCTCCGGTGGTCTCGTGTCCATGGTAAGGGGGGATGGTGTTGCAGCGTTGGCGGGTGGGCGGGCAGCAGCATTGGTTGGCGGTGCGGCAGCTGCCTCTGCCAGCCTTGCATCTCCAGTAATGGCATGGTGGAGGCTTGCTCGGGCGGTGGGGCTGAGGCGAGGCGGAGGCTTCCTCGGGCGCCAGTGCTGAGTAGGCGCCTTGCGTCCCCAGTCAGGGCATGTTTTCGTGGGGACGAGGTGGCAGCTGGGTGTGCGGCAACTTCTGGAGGAGTGCGGTGGCCACCTCTGGTGGCCTTGTGTCCCAGGTCAGGGATGGCAATTGTGCGTGGCAGCAGCCACCTCCGGTGGTCTTGCATTGCCGGCCAGTCACTTGGTGGTGATGCTCGTGTGCTGTTGCACGCGAGCGCACCCTCCCTTTGTTGTTGTCATCCAGTTGTGACGTGGGTGATTTTGCGGATCTCTCTGGTGGGGCTGGCACCCCACTCCGGGCTTCCGGACCCCCCTCTTTTGAAGGAGGGGGTGCAAGGTAGGTCCAGGGAAGCTGTTAGGGGGTGGGGCGTGGGTGGGCCACACGCATAGAGGACATACTAATGCACTTCTTTGCTTTATAGATATAGATAAAAGATTACACTTTGGCTAATATTCATAACCCATAATTTTTTATCTATGTTAAGTTTATAATGCTTCAAAATATCCAGTATGTGTTGGGGTTGGTTTTTTTCCTTTTGCATTTCGTTTTTCAGCGTTTGTACAACATTTTAATAGTACAAATGCAAGATTTTCAACAGCAGGTGGGAATTTTTTTTTAAAAAAATCTCTCTGTTTCTCTCTCCACCCCTTCCTCCAATTTATTAATGGATAATTTTTTTAATTTTTCAGATCTGTCATACATTTTGCTTTGAAATAAATAAAAATGGTTATTGCTGTTACTATTATTTTCCAGTTTAAAGGTAAAGGTTGCCCTTGCTCAAAAGCCGTCATATCCGACTCTAGGGTTCATTGCTGTTACTATTATTTTCCAGTTTAAAGGTAAAGGTTGCCCTTGCTCAAAAGCCGTCATATCCGACTCTAGGGTTCATTGCTAATCTCTATGTATAGCCAAAGAGCCAGTGCTGTCTGCGTCTGCAGACATTTTTGTGGACATGTGGCAGGCATGCCTCAACACCGGAGTGCACGGAATGCTGTTTACCTTCCCACTGAAGTGGTACCTATTTATCTACTTGCAATTTCTTGCTTTCAATCTTCTAGGTTGGCAGGAGCTGGGACAGATACGGGAGCCATACCTGTCAACTTTTGGCTTTGAAAACAAGGGAAATTTTATGGGCGTGGCCAAATCTGTGGGTGTGGCCAAATCAGTGGGTGTGGCCAAATCTGCAGGCGTGGCCAAATCAGTGGGTGTGGCCAAATCCCCCCAACCCTTCCAGAGCTAGGGGAACTGACAGAGAAGGGATCCCCCACAGGATCCCCCATTATTAAAGAGAAGAAACCAAGTGGTTTCTTCTCTTTAAAAACGGAGTGTTGGGGGGGATGGAATCGATCCCCTCTCTTGGGTCCCCTGGGTTCAGGGGGTTGTGGGGACAAAAGGGGTCTGTCCCCCAAACCCTTCCAGAGCTAGGGGAGCTGGCAGAGAGGGGATCCCCCCACAGAACACCCTGTTATTAAACAGAAGAAACCAAGCAGTTTCTTCTCTTTAACAATGGAGTTTGGGGGGTGAGGTGGATTCACTCCCTTCTCCTGGGTCTCCTGGGTCTGGGAGAGTTGGGGGACAAAGGGGGTCTGTCTCCCCAACCCTTCTGAACCTACCACCCTCTCCGCTGAGTCCCCTGGGTTCAGGAGGGTTGTGGAGACAGACCCCTTTTGTCCCCCCCAACACTCCCAACCCCAGGGGAGCCAGAGGAGAGGGGGATCGCAACCCCCCACCCACTGATATTAAAGGGGAAATCCTGATCGGGTTTCCCCTTTTAATATCAGGGAGTGGGGTGGATTCGATCCACTCTCCTGGGTCCCGTGGGTCCGTGAGGGTTGAGGGGACAAAAGGGGTCTGTCCCCCCAACCCTTCTGGCCCCAGGGGAGCCAGTGGAGAGGGGGATCGCAATCCCCCACCCCCTGATATTAAAGGGGAAACCCTGATCAGGTTTTCCCTTTTAATATCAGGGAGTGGGGTGAGGAGGAGGAGGAGGACCAGCTGAGTGGCCCCCGGCTCCGGAGGCCCTGCAGCGGCGATGGGAGCTGGCCTTCCTGCCTCTCAGCTCCTCCTCCTCCTCCTCCTCATCACCCCCAGCTGGGGGTGGTGGTCTCCATTCCGGGCGGCCTCCGCCCGGCTCCGGACGGAGGGAAATAAGGGAAAATACGGGGAAATTAATAAAATGGGAGGGGGCGGGAAGAGGGGTAAAAATAAGGGGTTTCCCCGGGTAAAAATGGGATGGTTGACAGGTATGATGGGAGCTCACGCCGACATGCAGTACCTGGGAATCGAACTCCAAACTTCCAGTCAGCGAGTTCAGCATCTTAATCACTTGAGCTACCGCAGTCCTAGTCCCAATTCACATGCTGTAAATTCATAGCTGATGTGCCAGTAGTTGCCAGATGCTTAAATCATGATTGGAGCACATTCTTGAAACTGAATTTTAAACTCTGAAAATAAATCTTCCTATAGGAATGTTGATGGACTTTGAAAGTTACTGTTTTAATGCTAGAACAGCTCTATTTATAACTATTAATACATCCAGTTTGGTGAAGGACTTAGGATTCTGTCTAAAAGAACTCTAGTTTACCCTTGTGAACCTAAGATTCCATAGTGGCATAACAATGTTGTGTAGATACACTATTTCTCTGGTACGTTGCTCTTGATGTACAATTAGTAAAAAATAATAATTACTTGCTAAACCACTTTAGACTGAGAATTCTCCAAAAAAATTTTTAAATACTAATGTAAACTTCATTTTAGGGACTGTGGTGGCTCAAGTGGCTAAGATGCTGAACTTGATGACTGGAAGGTCATCTGGTCAGCAGTTTGAGACTTGAGTACTGCATGCTGGAATGAGCTCCTGTGTCTGCCCTAGCTCCTGCCAACCTAACAGTTTGAAAGCAAGAAATGTCAAGTAGGTACCACTTTGGAGGGAAGGTAAACAGCATTCTGTGCACTCAGATGTCGAGCTGTAAACAGAGATGAGCACTGAACCCTAGAGTTGGATATGACTGGCTTTCAAGTAAGGGTGACCTTTACCTTTATCTAAACTTCATTTTATTAATATTTCCTTCATGGTTTGTGCCAAACATTCAGCTGTTGAGCTAATAGTTCTTAAGATTATGGGGCACATCTTTTTGCAAAAAAGCTAGAATAGTTTTGTCTGTTGCCTTAAAATGTTAGGGTTTTAATTTGTTTTGGACAGGACACGAAATGCAAGTGCATCAGCATTAAGAAACATAGTATTCTTCTAGGATTAAATGGAAGAGTGTCTTCCAGACACTCTGGAAGACTCTTCCATTTAGTCCTTGAAAAATACACAGGGAATACAGAAAACCCCCGACTTACAAATGCCTCGAGTTAAATAAAATTCGACTTACATAATGATTTTATGCTAAAACCATGTTTTGATTTACATGATTTCTAATGGGTTTGCTTTGATTTTTATAAAGATCCCTTTTCCTATGGGTTTGCTTCGAGTTACATAAAAATTCATTTCCCTATGCGTTTGCTTCAATTTACATAAAAATTTCATTTTCCCTATGGGTTTGCTTCGAGTTATGTAAAACAATTTTTCCTATGGGTTTGTTTCGAGTTACAAAAAAAATTCATTTAAGCAAAAGCCTACGGAATGGACTTTTTCATAAGTAGGGGTTTTGCTGTATACAAAAAGATTATTCTATATTTAACTAATGAGGAAAAGAACTAGGCAATACACAGGGCATGAAAATGTGATTCAAGATCTAAGAACTAATCTTTTAGGACAAAGAAAACGGGAGATAGTTGCTTAAATATATTTGCTGAAATACAGGGTGGTTATTCACCTCTGTTGCATCCCTAGGTTAGTGACCCTTTGGGATAAAGTAGGAGAACAGTTCTTTCTCTTCTTAAGCCCCTTTGAACATTAAGCAGAAGGCAATGACTATATCCATTTTTAAGAAGGAACAAGTGAAATCATTCACTTGCAAATACATTCCTTGAGCAAAGTCCATATGATGCCCTCAGATCCCATGGAAAAACAAATAAAACCTCAGTGAAACTGCCATACATGGGTAATTTCATTATAACAGTGTAGCTGTCACCTCTTGTTTTCTTAAAATGATATTACTGAAAGATTGGTTCTTCTGTTTATAGTTACATTTGTCATCTGTATCCATAGCAAACTCTGTCATTCACTCAAAGTTAATAGAACGAAAATTGACGTGGCATCATTTGTTTGGCTTAATTTCAGAAGAGGCAAATGGTTAAACTACAAACTATTATCATTTATTCTGGAAAAAATATATTCAAATGAACTGACTAGAAATTCTTGGATAATGAAGAGTAACAAGGCAGGATAGGGAAAACAAGGAAACATTTTGATATAGCACATACTTGTTACAAAAGTAAGTTTAGTTAAGAAATAGAATAACCAGACTTTTAATACACACTTACATGGAAATGAGACCAAGTGAAACTTATTTCAAAATAAAAACGGCAAGCTGTCAATGTTGGGTCCTTTGGGCAGAGAACTCAAAAGCCACAGTACAGCAATCCCTTTATTAGGATTAAGTAAAATGTCACCAGGTCCTAATAAAGGCATTAGGCAACTGTTACTTTTGGATTCCTTCCAAAGAAATATGCCTATTGCTGCACTCCATCGTGGCAATCCTATGCAATTGCAAACTGAGTGGGGAATAAGACCCTTTTCATTCAGGAGAGACTTCTTTTTCTGCCATATCCAAATTCAAATATTGGCAATCCTCATGGTGATCAGCCATGAAGACTGTCCTGAGAATATAATGCAGTGGTCCTTCATCTGCCTTCCGCATCACAGCATGACCCCCGTACCACTGATCCAGCTCCACGAGTCACTTTCTGGGTATGAGCTCTTTTGGCATGCAAAGTCCTCATGGATTCAAGTGGGATTTAATCCACTTGTCTGGCCAGGAGACACAAGGCTGAAAATGTGTCATACTGTGATTTCTTGCCAGTTGCCTTGGGAATTGCTGGCTAACAGAAGAAAAGTGGGATGCATATACCAAAGTATAATACACAAAGGGATCTATTTAAAGTAATCTTCAAAATCTAGTTTGATCTTTCAGAGCTCTTGGTTCTAGAAAACAGGTTGTAAGCACACAGGGTAAACAATATAATCCCATAGGTACTAACATGGAAGTATATCCCATTGAGTTCAGGGCAATTTACTCCAAAGAAACTTTCTCAAGCATTCTACTCATAATTTTTTCCCTTTCAGGTAGGCAAGATCATAGCAGTTAGCTGTGCTCTGATGAACACACAATTGATTTTACCCCTGAGATAAACCCACAAACACTTACACTCTTGATATTAAGGCAGACGTGGAAATGAAAGTACTGTATGTAGATCATGGAGAAAACCTAGAGCAAGGTCTCACCCTTCACCTATATGCTTCCATAATCCAAATGGTGAATGGCTAAAAAAAATCATCCAGCATCAATGTTGCGTGCCCTGCAGAGATTGGAAAAGTTACTTTCTTGAACTACAGTTCCTAAAATCCCACAGTCTAGAAGTGTATTTAATCGCAACTATAAACCTTATGTCAGTAGCATGGCTCCCTTGTGGCTCACACTGGACGTAGGATAGTAGGTAAATATGAGACTAGCTATTTATTCCCTGTTGGTGATTTATACTCAAAGATATATGCTTCGGCAGACTTGCAAATTAAGCCTGTTGTTACTTTCCAATTACTAGCAATAAAACAAACCATGCCAAAAATGTGAAATGTAGTTGAGGAAAACCAAGGTCAAGGCGAAGCATCTTTCACCACTTTAGGGAGCACATCTGCTAAAAATATGTTAAATATATTGTCTAGTTTTACACCAGGAAGATCCTTTCTCTGAAGAAACTATTAGAATGTGGAGTTTCATCCTTTGTTCATATGATTCTGATTTCTACAGTTCTTAACAATCCGAGTTTCCTCTTTCTCTTAGCTCCCCCTCACAACTCTCTCCCTTAGAAATAAGACCTCGGTTTTCCAAATTTGAATGGAAAGAACATGAACATTTTTTTAAATGAGGGAAAATCTGAAACAGAGATTCATCCAAGCAGGCCCAATATTTTGAATGCTTAACTCAAAGAGCTAAGGATGGTCTTTTTAATATGTGTCAGAAGCAATTCTGTGCTGCTTTCAACCTGACAGGATGCTGTCATCATTTTACAGATGCCTGGCTGTGCTAGTCATCCGCAAGTTATTTGGGGAGGTTCCTTCTGTGTCTTCCATCCAAACATGATGTAGAGGTGCCATCTTTTTCCACACTAAAAAGTTTATCATCTTTCAAATATGTGTCATGGGCAGATACCAAAAGAACCCACCATTTCTGGGAGAATAATGACTTGTTTAAATGTGGCTTAATACAGCTGTATGAGAACTCCTTAGATTATTTTTCGAGGGATTTATTTATTTATTATTTATTAGTTCAACTTCTATACCGCCCACTCGGCCTAGGCCAACTCAGGGCGGTTTATTGTCATAAATAAAATCAGCATGGTTAAAACTGATTAAAATTACCTACCCCCTAAAAATACCCACCCCTAAAAATAGGGTGCAGGGACCGAGGTGACAGGAGTTTCTACTGACTCGTGTGCGTGTTAGACTCCTTGGTCCGTGTTTACCAGACTAAACAAGCTGTACATTCAGAAATAAAATTTGAGGTTTGAAAAATTCAAATGGAGGGGGAAAGCAAATCCGACAGATTTCCCCCAAGCCTAACTCCAAGCTGGGAGTTCTTCTTTGTACAGTATATGAGAAAAGGTGACGGACTTGCAAGATAACAAGTTCTGGTGGAAGGTAAGTGTCAGGAGGTAAATGCTTTTGAGACTGTTTCTTTGCACATTTCTGAAAGATGCACATTATCAGAAAATGCATAAAAGTTTAAGTCATGCATAAAACGGAAAACTCAGGAGAACCATTTGAGTTGTTGTTTGTAACTTTTTAATCACTGCAGTTGGAGAATTTTCAGCAGGCTGTCTCAGCAGTGTAGCAATGACCTTTTCCAATCAAATCTGAGGCAAGACTTTTTTTTATATCCCAGGCCGAAATGCTGTGAAATGCACATTTTTTTTAAAACCCCCAAACTTCCATTTTTGCACAAGCTGAGTCATCTTCATTTAAAAATGGATCTACATTCACTTTGACAAACTAGAACAGGGGTACTCAACCTGTGGCCCATGGGCCGGATGTGGCCTGCGGCACCATTTCATGTGGCCCTCCCTTCCTCCACCACACTAGGAAGTACTGTAGCATGTTGTGGAGGAAGAGCAAAATGGTTGCCTGGCCCCCAAAGCTGTCTGAAGGAGCGTGACCTGGCCCCCAGCTTAAAAAGGTTGAGAACTCCTGAACTAGGTAAATGTTAATGCATTGCTGGACCTGTCCAGCTTCTTAGGGCATTGCTCTGAAATCTTTCATGCAGAACTCAAGCAGCACCAAAACAAATATTTGAAATCTTCATGAAACACAGGCCCTATTGCCAATGTGGTCAACTTCTCATTTGTTGAAAATATTTTCTCTTCTTCTTTTCATTCAAAAGAGGACATTTATCATGCCACTTATTCAGTGCTTCTTTTAGGAAATTGATGTGTGGAACTAAAGAAAAATCGCATTTTCTGAACTCATTTGAGAAACACTGCCAAGGTAAATGTTAAAAACTGAAGTCATAATCCTTTTGCACATGAAATCTCAGGTGTAGAACATTTCTCAAATGGTTGATTGCTCTTTGGAAGTCAAATGAAGGTTGGTGCTTGGTCTTCTCAGTTAAACTTGATGATAGATTGAAATATATTTCTCCTTCTGGTTATTTTAGACCAACAATTTGAGAAAAACGAGTGACATGGAATGCATTACCTGGTGGTATATATGCCTGTTTGAAAAATAAAAACAGAACTTAAACCAAAAACAACAATATGGCACATTTGGACAGGAGTACATTAATTCCTTTAGATCATTGGTCATGCCTATCAGAACATGGAAAAATTTACTGGTTTTGGATCAAAGTCCTAGAATCCTCCTTTTCACTCTCTGGCTCTTTTTATCTAGGAATAGGCTGTAGTACCAATTTATGTCCAGAAATCTCTGGTTCCTATAGATATGAGCAGTTCTGCAGCAATTACAGTGAGAAATGGACATTTATATCTGTCTGTTCCAGGTGTGGCTAGCCATTCCATTATTTTGGAAATGTTCTAGTATTGAACATCTTCCTCAAGGTCACACAAGCTGGATCTTCTTCTGAGAGACACAGTGGGGAATTGAACTCCTGACCTGTGCTCTGTGGCCAAATGACAACATTTTGTATCTATAAGAACATAAGAACAGCCTTGCTGGAACAGGCCACAGCCCATCCAGTCCAGCATTCTGTCACACACAGTGGCTCACCATTTGCTTCAGAGGATTCCCAAGCAGATGCCTTCACCTGTTTAGGATTCCCTGGAAATGGCATTGAGAGATATCCTGCCTATCTCTCCAACCCAGAGGTTGTCCTTAGGTATCCATAATTATAGCCATTGTCCTCCATAAACTTGTCTAATTTTAACCTATAAAACCAAGGGTTAACCGTTGGAACTTGCTATAGGTTGCTATGCCTCGCCCTACTTGCCTGCACTCACCCTTCGTGCACACGGCCGATCTGGGTCCGCAGGTCAACAAAGGATTGAGAAAACAGGCAGCAACAGCCCCACAAACACGAAAAAGGGAAACAACTTCATTTCCCAACATTCCTTGCGCCGTGCCACGCCAGAGCCAATCAGGCTGAGAGGCTCTCGCACGGCGTGGCGCAAGGAACGTTCGGAAACGCGCCGCAGCCAATCAAAAGAAAACCGTTTTTTAAAAAAACGCAGCACAAACACAAAGCACAAACCCATAACTACAAGCCCCAGCGTCCTGCATGCCATGAGCGTGCAGAACGCTGAGGAAGCTGGCGCGCAAAAATTAAAACAAACAAAAACAAAAACACCGGGAGAGCAAGTCCGCCAAGCCGTGGGAACCAAAGCCCCCCTCCCCAATGGCGCCTGAAGCTCCTAATCAGAGTTTCCCCTTTAATATCACTGGGTGGGGGTGAGGGTGTTGTGCTCCCCCTCTCTACTGGCTCCCCTGGGGTTGGGAGGGTTGGGGGGACCAAAGGAGTCTGTCTCCCCAACCCTCCTGACCCCAGGGGACCTGGCAGAGAGGGGATTTCCCTCACCACACACACACGCCCCTTATTAAAGAGAAGAAACCAAGCGGTTACTTCTCTTTAAAAATGGAGTTTGGGGGGGGGATCCCCCTCTCCGATGGCTCTCCTGGGTCCGGAAGGGTTGGGGAGACAGACCCCTTTTCTCCACTCAACCCTCCCAAACCCAAGAAAGCCAGCGGAGAGAGGGATCACAACCCCCCCCCCCACTGATATTAAAGGGGAAACCACAATTGAGATTTCCCTTTTAATATCAGAGGGTAGCTTGGATTCGATCCCCTCTCCTGGGTCCCATGAGTCTGGAAGGTTTGGGGGGGGGACAAAAAGGGTCTGTCTCCCCAACCCTCCTGACCCCAGGGGACCTGGCAGAGAGGGGATTCCCCTCCCCCCACACGCCCCATATTCAAGAGAAGAAACCAAGCAGTTACTTCTCTTTAAAAATGGAGTTGGGGGGAATCCCCCTCTCCGATGGCTCTCCTGGGTCCGGAAGGGTTGGGGAGACAGACCCCTTTTCTCCACCCAACCCTCCCATTCCCAAGGAAGCCAGGGGAGGGGGATCACAACCCCCCCTGATATTAAAGGGGAAACCACAATTAAGATTTCCCTTTTAATATCAGAGGGTGGCCTGGATTCGATTCCCTCTCCTGGGTCCCATGAGGGGACAAAAGGGGTCTACCCCCCCAAGCCTTCCAGAGCCAGGGAAGACGGCAGAGAGGGGATCCCTCCGTAGGACACACAAAAACACAAAAACAAACAATCAAACATTCAAAAATACACAAAAACAAACAAAAATAACACCAAAAAACAATACAAAGTAAACAACAACAAACATTTCCAAACACACCCAGCACCCAGCCAAACACCACAAAATCCAACCCCCCCCCAAATAAAGAAAAACAGCCAACTCACCACCACATGACCTCACACCACAACGACTGGAAAAGAAATGAATAAAGAAAGAAAGAGACTACTTACTGGAAGAAGCTCCACCCAGAGGCCACGACAGAAAAAACAGTCAAAATACAAGATAACCCCTACCAGCACCACTTGCTACCCATAATTGTAAAAAAAAAATCAAAAAACTGCCTTACAGTTTACAAGTTTTGGAAGTAAGAATTAATTCTATTTATATTAAAATATGAACCAAACAAACTTTCCCCCATTTCTAGATCAAGTAAGATCTAAGAGCTCTGATATTAAGTCAGCTTCCTGGCCATTACCCTTTACCTTAGGACAGTGATGACAAACCTTGGCACCCCAGGTGTTCTTGGACTTCATTTCCCAGAAGCCCAAGAGAGGACTTCTACTGATCAGGGCTTCCAGGAAGTAAAGTCCAAGAACACCTGGAGTGCCAAGGTTAGCCATCACTGCCTTAGGCAGTGTTTCCCAATCTTTGATTTTGAACTTCAATTCCCAAAAGCCTAAGTCAATTCCCCAATGTACTGACTTAGGCTTCTGGGAATTGAAGACCCCCTGTGGGGCATGGGCCCCACATTGGGAACCACTGCCTCAGAGAGTCCCAACTCTATCAGGTTGATACCCAACTTCACTGCTATAAAGACTGTAAAGTTAGTTACCACTAAGCTAGCTGACCACAGTTATTGTGAGGACAGAATTGATATACTGTACATATATACACATTCTCTTTCATTCCTTCCAGTTAGAACAGAATTTAAATACTGTATGGTGATTTATTTGAGAGTAGCATGAGCTAAAGCTCCCGAAGGTTCTTCATCCCTACAACCTGACTTTATAAAAATTAAACATTAAATGTTTTCATCAGAATGGATTGAATGGTTTTCCTTCTCATTTCCTTGCGCTGTAGCATGCTAGAGTGATCAGGCATTCATGATTAAGCCCTGGACAGCCACCATTCCATCCATGAGCAGTCAAGGGGAATGAAAGGGGAAGCCAGGCCATTCCATCAACTTGGCTGAGACACCATCTCCACACTTGGACAGAATTCAAACTAAGAACAACAGTATGGCACATTTGGGCAATTCTGAAGCGTTGAAGCCACCCATAATGGAACAGTGCTAGGATGAGGCTCAGAGATCCAGAGCATCATCCCTCCACTGCCATTTTATTGACTGCTTCAGTCTCTCATTATATTTGTTCATCTTAAAAGCAAGTTCTGCCTGTGCTGTTTTCACCTGGTCATTATAAGAACTACTATTAAAAATGAATCAAACTTCAAGGGGATTGTGGTGGGCAGGAAGAAAGTCAATCATAGGTGGGACCACCTTTCCCCTTTTCCTGCCAGTCATTTTTCTCTCTATTTCCAACATCCCTTCTTTTTGCTATTGTCTTCCCAACCGGCAGAACAATACAGAAAGGACAAATATGTTTTTCACTGATGACTTAGAGGAGGCTTTTGAGATTAGGCCATGAAGTTCATGGTTCCTAGGACCACATGTTGCCTCCAATAAATTTTTAAGAAAATGAATGGCTAAGTTGAAACTTTACCCTGCTGTTGCTGGAGGCCTCCTAAAGAATGCAAAATTCTATCTATTCCCAGATCTTAGGATTACTTTATTTGGACCGCAGTTACCAGGACACTCCAACCAATGTGATCCATGGCTGTTCCGCTGGGGAACACTAGATGTGGTAGTCCAAACACCTTAACTTTTCTAAACTCTGTTTATTCTCATCTTGTTTTAAGATAATTTTTTGAAAGCAGGAAAATTATCACAGCTTCTCTACATTAGAGGAGAACCAGAGAAGAAGTGTGTGTGTATGGCAGGGGGAATGATGACTATGGACATGTTTCACTTTATTAGTGGAAAACTGCAGGTTCCTTCAAGATGTTAATGAACACCACATTTTTTTCTACTGTTGGTTTCAATTACTGTAAAAGAGGATTGGATAAAAATCAGGGATGTGGTTTAGTACTTCCCAGATGTTTAAACAAAGTGATCCAGCAGCTTGCGGTTCTTAAGATTTCAGGAAAGGCAACCTCTTTTGGAGGTACATCAACAAGCCCACAAGCCATCCATCTTTAAAAATTCAAGGCATCCCACAACCCCACCTAAAGCCTTTATGAAAGAGTTATTATTTTTCAAAGTGAAACTGCATGGAAAACAAGTAGCTCTTCAATAGAACCTATAGTGGATCACTGGACTACAGTCTTGATTTTCCAAGACTACATATTTAATTTTCCAGTGCAACAAAGTATGAGGTTGTCCCATGTAGTAAAGAACTTTGGTAAGCAGAAAAGCCAACTTGTAAATCTCAGATTGTAAAATATGTTTTTTTAAAAAATATTATTAAAATACTTACATTATATTTGGGCATTGCACTGTATTTTATTCTTAGTTACATTCATCTTTTCAATAAGCCACTTGGAAGCCTTTTACTGGGAGAAAGGTAGGACAGGAAAGAAATGAAAGAATGAACAAATGGATGAAGTAAATGACTTTCCTATCATAACACTGTGTTGTATATGCAAAGGGCACTCATTGGCAGGGAAAAAGGGAGAGAGAAAGCTGTAATCTTTGAACATCAATATTTACCTGTCAACTTTAAAACATGGATTTGTTAAAGTCTTTACTTGGTCTGTGCTCTATTCTAATACAGCTGTATCTTTCTACTAATGTTGAACCTGCATTTACTCAATGTTAAATGAAAGTCACAATATCAGCAGCCAGCTGTTTTTTCACAACTGTACTGGAAGATATGTATGTTCTCGAAGAAACATTTACATTCCCACCAGCTTAGTGGCTTAAAATATGGATTCAGGCTAAATAAACCATCTTGCAGATTTTATGATAAAGCAGGAAGCTAATAATTGGATTAAACCAGAGCTTGCAAATACTACTTGATTTAGACTACCACTCCCCATAATTCTCTAGTTAGTGGCCATACTAATTACCAACCTTAGAAGGATAGAAGGCTGAGTCAATCTTGAGCACCATCAGGATCAAATTCACAATGTTTTGACTGCAATACAGCAGTTTAACCACTGTGCCACCAGGGCTGTGCCTGTAGCCATATGGCATTGTCCATGGGCAATTTTACCTGGAAGGCAGTCCCATTTGCGTGGATGTTACAATACATGTAACAGAACAGGATGATAATTTCTAGGACTGTCAGGAAGCCCAGTGAAAAAAACCTGGAGTAAAGGAATAAAGTCCAAGAAACCATAAAACACACAAAATAAGAAAAATAGCATACTTTTGATCACCTTACAAGGAACTAAAAGCACAGATTGTTACAGCAGGTCATTCAAGATAAATACAGGAGGAATTAATTGGTTGAAGAACCTTGAAGGTTGGTTGAGATGCAGCACAATATCACTGTTGTTCAGAGCTACCATCATCCAAAGTCAAGATAGTCATGATAATGACCAAAATTTTGTAGGACAGCAACCAAAAGGAGGAGGAAGAGGCATCCATCAAGAGTAAATCTTTAGATGTCACACTAGAAGAAGCTGTATGAAGACAGTTAAGTGAGTGGCCACAGTCTTTCCAGTCATCTTCATGAAGGTGACCAAAAATTATTTGTGCTGTATCACAGCAAAAGCTCCCTTGACTTTAAGATCTACACAGAAAGAGTCTCCTCAAAGATTGTGCTATTTTTGAACCACAATCAGGCGTACCCTAGTAACGGCAACCTTATATTTTATTTTATTTATTTTATTGATTTATATTGCCACCCAACTCAGAAGATTCTGGGTGGCTCACAGAAGATAAAACCAATATCACATTTTAAAACCAATAAAACCCCCATTAAAACTGCTACCCAAAATTACCCCAACCCCTACAGATTACCATATATACTCAAGTATTATAAGATGACCCAAATATAAGCCAAAGTACCTAATTTTTACCTGAAAACCCAGGGAAATAGATTGACCTGAGTATAAACTGAGGGTGGGAAATGCAGCAGCTGCTAGTGAGTTTCTATAATGAAAATACATGAAAATATGGTAAAATTAATTAAATTGTTGGCACATCTCAATCTGGCACAGTTCTGGGACCTTTGTGGTCATTGACTTGAGTATAAGCCAAAACCCCTTTTGGGGGCTAAAATACTCATCTTATACTCGAGTATATACGGTGAAAGAGATTAAAAGAGGGAGAGAGTGTTCTTACTAAATCAGCCAGCATGCAGGGGTCACCATATCGCTAGTGCCCCACACCTGCTCTGCCAGCCAGGTTTTTAGCCCTTTCCTGAAGGGCAGCAACTCTGTCTGGAGACATAGTTCAATTGGCAGGAGGTTCCATAGGGCTTGAGCAGACACAGAGAAGGCCCTCCTTCTGGTGCTAGAGAGATGATCTTGTCTAGCAGATGGCACAATGAGAGAGCCTCTCCGGTATGCTCTGGTGAGACGGACAGATGTTCTCAGGGTGATGTGGTCTCTTGTTTATTTGTTTGTTTGTTTGGGACACCAGGATAAGGTTTCTCTTCTGTTTTTTTGTTTTTGAAATGTTTTTAAAATGTACTGTATTACTGTTATGTATGTACAATGTTGCTTTAAGAAATGCTTGAATGTAACCTGACCATAATTACAATGTAGCTCTGCTGTTAAGGAACGCGAGTATGCTGCCTATAGAGGGCAGCTGCGAGCGTTCAGCTCACATGGTTCACATTCCCCAAATCACCGGCAGCCGCGGGAATCCTTCCCGCGCGAGGATCACCTGGAGAAGATGGGCGTGACGCAGAATGACATCACGCCGGTAGTAGCCAATAAGCTACCGTGCAACGAGATTCAACTGTGTATGTCCCACAGTATATAATGAGCTGTACCTCCGCCATTACCACATGTTCATCCTGATCATCAACCAATAAACCTGTGTTAGTCCTCACTGCGACTCCTTCTTTGTCTTCCGTGCAAGACACTAAATTGGCGAATCCCAAGGTCAAGCCTTACCAGTTCGATGTCAGCGAGCCCGAACAATGGGAGCTCTACAAGTGCCAGTTTCGGCACGCGATGGAAGCCGCGGGCGTCACCGCCGCCGCGAAAATGCGCTCCTACTTCCTGGCCCAGGTGGGGCCGACCACACTGCAGATCCTGATGAGCCTGGTGGCCCCCCGGAAGGTGGACGAGGTGTCCATCGACCGCATTCTGGAGCTGTTGGGCGAGCATTTCCAGCCTCCTGTGTCGATTTTCCCAGCCCGGGTCGTGTTCCACAGGCGAGACCAGCGACCGGGCGAATCCATGTCCGCCTACGCGGCGGCCCTCAGGCTTGCAGCGGTGCACTGCCAGTGGGACGACCTGGACCAGGCTCTCCGAGACCGCATGCTGTGTGGTCTGAAGGACGAGGAGCTTCAGCGGAAGCTCATGACCCGCGACTACCGCCTCACGTTCAACAAGGTACTGCGGGAGGCCCAAGCGGCCGAAGCGGCCAGGAGCGGGGTCAGAGTGTTCAAGTCCCGAGGGGCCACGTCCGAACGGGCCAAGTCACCAGTGCAGGCGGCCCGGCGGATACCAGTGAAAGCGGCCTGGCGGGCCCCCAAGCCGCCCGCCGGCATGCCAACGGCGTCCGAGGAGTCGTCGACGACGGCAGACCCTTGCTCCAGCAAGGACGACGACGTCCAGCGGGTAAAGAAGTGAGGAGAGAAGCGGCAGACCCGCGAATGGCAAGACCGTCGCTGCGACGGTTGTGGGGCGTCCCACGACCGCACGAGGTGCCCATTCTGAAAGGCCGAGTGTCACAACTGCGGCCGAAAGGGGCACATCGCCCGAGTGTGCAGGCACGGGCGAGTCGAGGGCAAGGGCAATTCGAGCCATTCCCAGATGCACCAACGGAAGGCGGCCGGCACCAGGACAGTCTCAGACGACCACAGCGAGGCAGGCGTGAACCGCGTGGACCTGGAGCACCGGCGTTTCTTCGTAGAGGTACAGTTACAGGGGCTCCCAGTGAGGATGGAGATAGACTCGGGGTCGTCCTACTCCATCCTGTCCCAAAAAGAGTTTATGCACAGTCCCCCAGATGCGCGGCCCAAGCTGCGGGCCATGAAGTCACACCTACAGGACGTGCAGGGAAACGGGATCCCAGTGTTGGGGGTGGGGAACTTCAAGGTGAAGTTCAAGAATTACTCCGAGAAACTGCCCCTAGTAGTCCTCAAGGGGGGGAGATGCTGCCTTTTGGGAACGCAGTGGTTCGCTCCCCTAGGAATCGAACTGTCCGGCATTAACGCCATAGAGACTGACCCAATGCGGGACGTGTGCAACGCACACCCGGACATTTTCAAGAAGGGGCTCAGGACTTACAAGGGGCCCCCAGTTGCTTTTGACCTGGATCCAGAAATCTGACCCATACGCCTCAAGCCAAGAAGAGTGCCTTTTGCCCTCAAGGACAAGATCGAGGCGGAACTGGACAAATTGGTGGGGCAGGGGATTTTGGTTCCAGTTGATTCGGCGGAGTGGGAAACACCGATTGTTACGGCCCTTAAATCAAACGGGGAGGTTAGGATTTGTGCGGACTATAAATGTACGATCAATAAGGCCATTCGGCCAAATGCATATCCGGTGCCCGTGGTCAGCCATTTACTGGCCACGCTTCATGGGGGGAGGTGTTTTGCCAAGCTAGATCTGGCGCAGGCATATCAGCAGCTCTCTGTAACCCCGGCTGCTGCCGCTGCGCAAACGATCGTAATGCACAAGGGGGCATTTAAGGTAATGCGCCTGCAGTTCGGCGTGAATTCGGCCCCCGGAATTTTCCAATCTCTCGTGGAACGCCTTTTAAAGGGGCTTCCAGGCGTCCTCCCATATTTCGACGATGTGTTGATAACAGCGGGGGGCGAGTCAGAATTAGCGCAAAGGCTAGACAGGGTCCTTTCAATATTCGAGAAAGCTGAGATGGGACAAATGTGTTTTCTTTGCGAGGGAGGTCGTGTTCCTGGGGTTCAAGATAACCCCGGAAGGCATCAAGCCCTCCGAGTCCAAGGTTGCGGCTGTGCAAAACGCCCCTCGCCCCACCGCGAAACCGGAGCTGCAGTCGTTTCTAGGGCTCTTAAATTTTTACCATTCCTTCCTGCCGAGGAAGGCTGAGCCACTGCACACACTATTGAAGAAAGAGGCGGTTTGGCGGTGGGGAGATAGGCAAGAGAAAGCTTTTAGGGAGCTGAAGGCACTCCTATCCTCGAGTGCTGTCCTGACCCACTTTGACCCTAGGAGACCAGTAGTCCTAGTCTGTGATGCGTCCCCAGTGGGGGTGGGGGCGGTTCTATGCCATGTGTTGGAGAGCGGGTGGGAAGCCCCGGTAGCGTACTACTCAAGGTCCCTCTCGAAGGCCGAGTGCAATTACGCGCAAACTGATAGGGAGGCCCTGGCCATCATCACGGGAACGAAAAAGTTCCATGACTTTTTATACGGCCGCGAGTTTACGGTAGTGACGGATCACAAGCCACTTCTGGGGATCTTCACTACCGGCAAACCCACACCGCAAATTCTCTCCCCCAGGATGCTGCGTTGGGCCATCTTCCTTAACACCTACCAGTACGAGCTGGTCTATCGCCCAGGGAAGGAGATCTCCCATGCGGACGCACTGTCCCGATCTCCCCTCCCAAGTGTAGGGGACCCCACATGCGAGGTAGAGCAGGACCACCAAGTCCTGCTGATCGAGTCTCTCGACTCACCCCCCATTCTCCCGGCCGACCTCGCCAAGGCCACGGCGGCCGACAAGATGCTGGCCCAAGTTAGTTCCTGGGTGAGGAAAGGGTGGCCCACTACTCCCCCGAGGAACAGTTCAAGCCATTCGTCAGGCGTAGAGTAGAGCTTTCTCTGGAAAGGGGCTGCTTACTCTGGGGCCAGCGGGTAGTTATCCCAGAGAAGCTGAGGGCCAAGGTACTGAAGCTACTGCATACCAGTCACCCGGGGATTGTGCGCTCCAAGGCTCTGGCCAGGAGTTTCTTTTGGTGGCCCCAGATAGACGCGGATATAGAACGTTTAGTGGGCACGTGTGAGAGCTGCCAGAGCTCTTGGCCCGAGGAGTCCCGGTTACCCCATAGGGAATGGGACACGGCCATGGTCCCGGATTCATGTTGACTTCGCTGGCCCTTTCCGCGGGGCCATGTTTCTGCTGGTAGTCGACTCCTACTCCAAGTGGTTGGAGGTAATCCCCATGAACAGCACCTCCTCTGCGGCAACCATTAAACAGTTGCGCAAGCTGTTTGCCTGTTTCGGCCTGGTAGAGCGCCAAGTGCGCACTACGAAAGACACACTGCGGCGCATGGGTCTCGGTGAGTTGAACCTTCATCTGTGTCAGTTCGTCATCTGTTACAGGACAACCCCCCTAGCCTCAGGATTTTCCCCAGCCGAACTCCTCATGAGGAGGCGTCCGGTAACACTTTTTGACCGGATGGATCCGTCCAGGGTGGAGGATGAAGGAAGAAATATTAACTTAGGGGGAGAGAGCTCCAAAGGTTTCTCGATAGGGGACCTGGTTCACTGCAGAAACTACGCTGCCTCAGGACCAGCGTGGGTACCAGGGACAATCATTGAGCAGACGGGGCCAGTATCCTACAGGGTCGAGACTAGCTCGGGTCTACTCTGGAGAAGGCACGCCGACCAACTCAGAAGGCGAGTCACCAGTGAAGGGGAATCAGCATTAGGGTCCTCCCTCACCCGCATTACCGAAGGGGGAGACACGGCGGAACCCGTGGATACAAATGCATATCCTGGGTTCCCAACCACAGAGGAGGATACTTTGAAATAGAGGGATCAGTTTGATTATGATTATGAGTTGCAGTACCAGGGGGGTGTAGCAGAGTGGTCCCCCACCCGTCCTAGCGAAAAGAGGGGTTTCAGTTCAGCCCCTGGTACCTCCAGTCCCCCCCCAGTCCCTTTGTTTTAGAATACACCATAGCTCCAGCTCCCCGGAGACCAACACCTCCAAGACAGGCAATGGGGGGGAGTCCGCCCACCACAGTCTCTAGAACTCCCGGGCAGGTAACGGGGGGTGGCGAGGCCACGAGGGCCTCTTCGTCAGTCCCGAGGTTCGTACTGGGGGGAACCCCAAGCTCCCCAAGCGATAGGCAGGGGTTCACGTCCCAACTGTTCATTCCATTCCCGTCCCCCAATGCAAGGTTGTCGCAGGGTCCCCACCGAACCACTAATGAGTCCCCACTTTCCGTTGCAGGACAGGACTCTGCGGAACCAGGAGCCTCCGGCTCCCCTGTGTTAAGTCAAGCGGCCGCACGCCCCAGACGCACGTGCGGCAAGCCACAATGGTTGAGGGACTTCGTCCCATCCTAGGGGGGAGGGGTGTTATGTATGTACAATGTTGCTTTAAGAAATGCTTGAATGTAACCTGACCATAATTACAATGTAGCTCTGCTGTTAAGGAACGCGAGTATGCTGCCTATAGAGGGCAGCTGCGAGCGTTCAGCTCACATGGTTCGCATTCCCCAAATCACCGGCAGCCGCGGGAATCCTTCCAGCGCGAGGATCACCTGGAGAAGATGGGCGTGACGCAGAATGACATCACGCCGGTAGCAGCCAATAAGCTAACGTGCAACGAGATTCAAATGTATGTCCCACAGTATATAATGAGCTGGACCTCCGCCATTACCACATGTTCATCCTGATCATCAACCAATAAACCTGTGTTAGTCCTCACTGCGACTCCTTCTTTGTCTTCCGTGCAAGACACTAAAATTACTGACATTTGTATTGCTGTTGCCTCTGTTTTATGGGGTTATTTTGTTTTCTATTGTAACTGAATTTCTATTGTGTATAATTGATTAATTGAATTATGTAACTTTGTATATACAATTTGTGCTTTGTCATTTCATGTTTTTGTAAACCGCCTTGAGTCGGCCATCGGTCTGAGAAAGACAGTATAGAAATATTAAATGAAATGAAATGAAAATGAAATGCGAGTCTCTTAAGTATCCTGGCCAGCTAATCTTTCTCACACTAGGCCAGGCAAAAGGAACTGCTGAATGAACTCACCCAAAGGTAGCTTCATTTTGGTAGTTTCACGTCTGGTCTAGATATGGAAGAAGAAGAAGATCTGAAAAACATAAAAGGCAATTTTAAAGCAAAATTAGGTAACTCTTTGCGGCTTGCTTTTCGTTTGCTGCTTGTAATCCGCATTCCATATTACAAGCAAAAGGACTGAGGCCTGTTGCTGAGCCAAGTGAGTCTTCTAAATGGAGCAACACTGTTTGCACTCAGCTTCTGTATTTAGACATGCTGTGCAGCAGAAACCACTTCTGTTACACCACAGAAGGCACTGTTTATTTATCCTGCAAAATGATCTCGTAACACAAAGTTATTTTTCACTGTGAATAAATATATTGGTGTTTTATATTCAATTGAGCTTCTTCAGCATTAAAATGTCATATACTTGTTCCCTAGTATTTTCAAACAATTCCCTCTATGTATTTGTTGAAATATTTTCCTTGCCTCATTTCTCATGACTTCACTGCTGCTGAACCAGAAGTCCATGTCTGGAAATAACATTTCAGAAACTTGTTTTCTATAAACTGCTCTGCTTTTATGCTGAAACATAATTTTTGTGGTCAACTGTTAGTAGCCTTTACAAAAATGTTTTAAAAATAGAAATTTTGTCCAATTTGGTGATGTGCTATATCAAATAAAGTCCAAATTCTTGATAGAAGTTAGAAGGGCTAAACTGTGGCTATAGTATTTTGGACAGACCATGAGAAGACAAGACCTACTATAAAAATATATATAAAATGGAAGGCAATATAAGAAAGAAGAACTAACCTAAGATGGATTGACTCAGTAGATGGTATTGTTTCATTTCCAAGACCTAAACACAGCTATTAATGAAAGAACCTTTTGGAGGTAATTAATTAAAAGGCTCACCATACATTGTATATATTGTATATCGAAAGCAACTTGACAGCGCATAACAACAACCACAAAGGGAGTTGTGGAGGAGGGGGACTAGTTCTCTGTTGGAAGTGAGGAATCTTGCAGGACTTCCAGGATCTGCATTCAAAGTGTCTCATCAAGCCAAGACAGCCTAAATCAATGAGGATGAGGTGTTTAAGGAGTATTCTTCCCAACACTAATTGGGAATGACTGGGAATGCAGGAAGAGGGAGAAGATCATGCCTCCATTAGAGTTCCATCTCTGTTTCCTCAAGCGGGTTGTGGTCTGCAGGGTACTATGTTGTTTCACAAATGATCACAAAATGGTGTACCTTGGTTTGTGTGTGTGTGTGTGTGTGTGTGTGTGTGTGTGTGTGTGTGTGTGTGTGTGTGCCAATTACAATGGCAAAGAGATGAAGAAACTGCCAGGGAAGGTTACAGTTGTTCATTATTAATGTTGTGGCCTCTCCTGTTGTGTAAAAATGGTTGATCCAAGGAATGGCCAGCTATGTGTCACTGGCCTTCAGGAGTCAATCTGCCCAGCAATAACAGAGAGGGAGGGGAAAATCCCTCTAGAATGTGATTGAGCTTCAATAGCTGGACCCTCTTGTTATCCAAGTTGACCTAATTTCACTTTTGCCCCTCATTTCCCTGGTTGAAAGGGATCATGGATAATTGTTAGTAAACACTAATGAACAGTCTTTCCCAGCAAATGGCTTTGCGCCCTAATCCGGGCTACCGGCAGAGCTGTGCCTTGCTAGGATGGACATTCTCCTTCCTAAGCCGGAGCAGATCTGATTGTGATAAGCCGTGCTGGAATTCCTGTCTGGGTGTTCTTTGTGACCTGGGTGGCAGGAAGAAGTCAGTGGCCATCATTCAACACTCTGTAGTGTCAATTTTCTTTTTAGCTGTGTGCGCTACATTGGAGACATGACCAGCTCTGAACTTTTTACCTTCTCCTCTGAAGACTCTTTTATGGCAGAGAATATAATCATGTTTAGCAGTTGGGAAAATAAATACCAGGCCATTACAGCAAGCAAGATATTTGCAAGACAATAACTAAAGAGTCAAACAGATGTAGCTACATAATATGCAGCCCTGTCTGATTCATTTTGTGATTTAGCAATCATATTTCATTGGTGATGGCAGCGCATACAATATTACTTTCAAATGTTTCGCTAGTCATCATAGCATTGAACCATCCAACCTGTGTGTATAATATAGCCTGCAAAAGCATTACCAATCCACTTACAGTTTTTACCACTCTATGCTTATAAATCCATGTAAAACCTGAACCATGTACTGATTTTTTTTGTTAAAAACAGACATATGAAATTTATCAAAGAGCTCATGTATGAATGTTCCTGTTCTTTTCTAAATCCAAGTGCAACACTATCATCTCTCTTTTTCATATGAGACATTGTAAGCCGTTATAACTGAAGTATGTTCCAAAGAAACATGGTCATATCTTTCAGATGTAGATGATCAAACATTCTTTTGCAAAGTTCATTGCATGGTTTTCCCAACAAATACCTACAAAAACCTTTGAAAGCCAATATAAAATGGAGATAGTGTTTTTCCAACTTGCAAAGAATAGATAACTAACTTGGGAAAACCCTAACTCATTACTAGACAGCTTTCTATCCTGTCTGCTTAAGTGTCCAAAATGATCAAGTGATTGTTTTTAATCATTTGGGTGACAAAGTAGATCTTCTTTAATTCTGGCAGAAAATGATGTAGGCTCAGAACTGTCATATTTTGGTGGGATAATAGAAAGTTTAATTGATTTTGAACAAGAAATGATATTTTCTGCACTGTTATTTCAAGACTTGAAGCCATGAGTGAGGTCTTTTTCACCCAGGCATGGTTGAGGTGTGATTTAAACAAGAATAGTAAAGTTTTTCTCTCAGGGGGAATATGTAGGCATTTTTGAAATAAAATGCATGTCCAGATCACCTTTTATGATGCAGTTTGGGGTTGCTTATTTTCAGGTTGTTTGAGAATGTGGGAGGGGATAAACTATGTTTAGTCTGAACTCCCCAAGCAACCTTTGCACTTATGGTGAAGTGGTTGATAAGGGCAAACTGAGCAGTTCCCTGCTCCTCTACTGAGGGGCAGGGGAACTGTTTAATTATTCCAACTTCCCATGTGATTGTTGTAGCGCTAAATTAGATAGGAAGGGGAAAATATTTTTTCTCCATTTTTCCTGTTGCCAATTGAAAACCTGCTGAAAGCCATGGTTATAACTGATGATCTAAAGGAAAAATGGAGGGGGAAAACATTCTTTTTAATCTTCCTGTCTTATTCAGTACTAAAAAGATCAGACAGGAAGGGAAAGAATAATTAAACAGTTTCCCTGTTCCTCTACAGAGGAGCGGGGGAACTATCTAATTGCAACATCTGATAAGCTGACAGGCCCTTTAGCCCTGTCAGCATACCAGACTTTTACCCTGGAAGCTGCCTTTTGGCTGCAAACTTCTTTTAATATATTTGCCCCAGCAAACCAGAGGCACTGGGAATGGTGTACATTTTGGTGTTGGAAAAGCAAGTAGAACCTTCTGACGGGTTCAAACAGCAGAGCTTGGCAGGAGGTTGTGATGCTCCGGTGAAGGGGTAGGCAACCTATGGCCCATGAGCTGGATCTGGCCCACAGCACCAAATAATCTGGCATCTGCCCTTGCTCCAGCATCCACAGCTGCCACCAGCATGGCAGCAGAATCTGCTGCAGACTCGTTTACAGCTGTTATAAACACGTTTATGACAGCCATAAATGATAGGGAGGGGGGCACCAGTCCTGCCCCTAAACTGTCTGAGGGAGCATGACCTGGCCCCCAACTTTAAAAGAATGGCAACCCCTGCTCCAGTGTCTGTACAATCAAGATGCATTGGGCTCAGGTAAACCTCTGAGAGCTCAAAGGAGCTCTAAGGGACTGTGGTGGCTTAGTAGCTAAGATGCTGAACTTGATGACTGGAAGGTTGGCAGGTCAGCAGTTTGAGATCTAAGTACTGCACAATGGACTGAGCTCCTGTCTCTGTTCCAGCTCCTGCCAACCTAGCTGTTCTAAAGCAAGAAATTGCAAGTAGATAAATAGGCACCACTTCGGTGGGAAGGTAAACAGCGTTCCATGCACTCCTGTGTCAAGTCATGCCTGTCACATGTCCACAGAAATGTCTGCAGATGCAGACAGCACTCGCTCTTTGACTGTAAACGGAGATGAGTACCGAACCCTAGAGTTGGATATGACTGGCTTTCAAGCAAGGGCAACCTTTGACTTTACCTAAGCATTAGTCTAGCCATGCTCTGAGTTGCATGCCAGAATTCAGATGTCCTGGTGCAGCTTAAGAAAAAGCAATCAAACTACTGCATGGAGACCCTGCCGTTGCTCACCTGGATGAGGAGTCTGGAGTATTTGTGCTATCAGGCATGCGGTGACTCCTTTGATCCTGCTATGTGAACTTTGCACATGTAGTGATGAAATCACACAACTTGAATTGCTGGGACTCATCCTAATGCAACAGCCATATGCCCAGGGCAGTTTTAAAAAAGCAAGCAGCTTTATCCTCCTTCCTGACTCAATCTCTCTTTCTCTCTGAATTATGCATGTCTTTGCTGAGTTTTTGCGTAATAAATGGGTCTTAATTATCTATTCATGGTCACCCCCAAATTCTTTGCTTTATAGCTCAGATAGTTCACAGTGCTATTTACATAGTTTCTATTTATAAAAATATATCTCATCCTTTCCAAGTGTGACCCTACAGATCTCAAGAACAATCCTTTGCTGCTGGGAAAATTTATAACCTTACACCCTGTTTTAAGGATTATAGGGAAGAGGTTTGATAGGTGGTGATGGTAGAAGTTATCCCTGCTAATCCAAAAATCTTGGTACTTTAACCCTGTATGTTCTGGCTGGACAGCAACACTTGTGGTTTATCCACAGAACTGATATAGCAAAGTGGATAAAAGACTGAATAAATAATCTGGAAGTCTTGGTTTGAATTTGTCTCTATTTGCACACAGTAATTCAGTGGGCAAAAACATCAGGAAAAATGCAGGCCAAAGCCCAGGATTTTCATGACAACATCATAAACCATCTTCTCCATTTTGATCCCATACCTATCCGAACATAGTTTGTATGCTGAATGACCTTAGTTCATTATTGAAGGTAAAGGTTGCCCTTGCTTGAAAGCCAGTCGTATCCAAATCCCGGGTTCAGTGCTCATCTCTGTTTATAACCAAACAGCCAGTGTTGTCTGCGTTTGCAGGCATTTTGGTGGACATGTGACATGCATGACTAGACATCCGAGTGCACGGAACACTGTTTACCTTCCCACTGAAGTGGTTCCTATTTATCTACTTGCAATGTCTTGCTTTCCAACTGCTAGGTTGACAGGAGCGGGGAAAGACAAGGGAGCTCATTCTGTCTTGCAGTACTCAGGTCTCAAACTGCTGACCTGCCAACCTTCCACACAAAAGTACTAGTCAGAGATGGAAACTTTTGTGTTTCAGGTCCCATGTTGCAGCATCTATCTTTACTTTTATGTTTTTGTTTATCTGGAGTTGTTTTGGGCAGTTATCATAAAGAAGCTACCCCTCTTTTAAAAAAAAACATATTTAAGAGAGATAGGCAAGTTCTCAGTTAGCAAGCCAGCTGAACATAGAAGTAGTACTTTTGCTTAGAAGTAATCATAGATGCTCACAACTCTCAGCACTAACAGCCAGTGTGGTGTTATAGATAGAGTGTTACATTAGAACTGAGGTGATCTGGCTTTAAATCTCCACTTAGCCACGCAAATATTAACTGTGGGATGGTGGAGGTGGCAATCATCTTATACACCTCAAAACCTCTGTAAGAGTCATCATATTTTGGAAGCAACTTGATGACACATAGCAGCGTACTAAGCCAACTCAAGGCAGAAACAGATGTGAGAAATAGTTTGTAATTAGAGTTAAAACACAGTAATGTTGTGGAAAGGTAAATGAAGTAGGTTTTCCACATTTGAAAAATGAGACTTCAAAGTAATGCTGTGCTAAAATCGTGAACGTCAGTTGCCAGAAAGACACCATAAGCAGACAGACATCAAATACAACTGTACAAGGAACATCTAACTAGTTGCTTGTTTTGTCCCCCATATAAGCTCACAATATACAGAAACAGATGGGGCAAGTTAATTGATCCTGGGCTTGTTGTGCTATTGAGATATTAAATTCTTGCCTTCTCATTTCTGTCTTCCTTTGTGCACCCTTGATTTTTTTTATCTTAAATTCTTTAGTCCTTTAGGTGATGGCATTTGGAAAATATAGAATGCCTCGGTGGGGAAAATACAACTAATGACTGGGCTATCAAACTTTTTATGAGCTCTCCTTTCATTACTGGCTTCACCTATCACTCAGCTCTCTGTCAAGTAGCTGTAGCATCTGCAGTAGCCACACCCCAATATATGTTGGGATATGGCAATTCAGCAAGCAAAAGGTTAACATATAATCCTTGGAAGGAGGGAGTTAACTTGCTTGTATGATTTGGTTGCTAACTAATGAGAATGCAAGCGCGGCGCCAAAATGGCCGCCGCGCTCTTTGCGGGAGCCCCCCCACAGGACGAAGGCATCCGGGTAGTTAGGGGCGTGGCCAGCTCCCTTATAAAAGGGGTGGCCGCGAGGCAGCCGAGCTGCCATTTTGCGAAGCGACGGAGCGGAGAAGTTTTTCCTCTTACTCCGTCGCTTTTTACCTTGAGCGAGAAGCCTTTTGGCTGCTTACTTTCCTCTTTTCGGCTTCCCTTAGGTCCGACTGAGATGCCTTCGAAGAAGAAGGCGGCCGCGAGCGCGGCTCGGGCGGTGCGGAGGCGCAATCCGGGTCGGAGGACCGCGGCTGCGCCTTCCCACCAGCCGCCTTTGCCGGCTCCCACCGAGACCGGTGGGATGGGGTCTATTACCCCCTGGCCGGAGGCCGGGGACCCGAGCAGGGGTCCAGTATGGGCTGCGGCCCGCGGCCCACAAGCGGCGGACGCCGCTCCTGGTGCTCATTCTGGGCCTTCCTCCATCGGGGCCCAGCTCACTCCGGGGCCTTCCAGCCTTGGGGGGTGGTGCGGTCCCCTCCCTTGGCAGGTGCCCACGCCGGCCCTGCCGGGCCTGGGTGTGGGGTCATGGCCTTATTCGGGCCCCGGGGTGCAAGGGCCTGTACCCACGCCCATAACGGGCGGGCCGGCTGGCCCGTGGCCCCAGGCCAGTGTGGAGGCCTTGCTGGCCCGCGTGGCGGCACTCGAGGCTTCCCTTGCTCGGGCCAGCCATGCTGGCGCTCCTTTTGGGGTGCGCTTGGACGCGTCGTCTGCTGGGCAGCGGCAGGCGACAGGACGGGTCGAGCAGCTTGAGGCGCGTGGCGCGACTTCGGCCACTGCCTCGCAGCTCCCCGACCAACAGGCCAGCGCGGGTCAAGCTTCGGCGGCGAGCTCTACGGCGGTCGTGAGCTCCGACGCCCCCAGTGGGCCAGAACCCCCGGTGGGGGCGGCCCGCGGGGGTGCAGCATGTGAGTATGCGGTACAAACTAGTGCACCTACACATGTGGCTACGTTGGGGGGGGGCTTTCCAATGGCCTTGGCCTTGCATGGGTGGTGCGGCAGTACAGCCGCTGACGCACTAACAGGCGACGTCAACCACCACCCAGGGCCCCGGGGTGGGTAGCATTTCCTACCCTGTGGGGAATGTTTTGGGGGTTGCTGGGCTAGTTCAAGCCCCTTTCCAGATGCCCGCACTTTCTGCTGTGCCTGTCTCGGCCTTGCCAACAGCGGGCTATTCCTTGCCACTGGGTGACCATTTGGCACAGGCCACCAGAGAGAAAATATGGCGAGGGGAGTATGTTGATATCTTCTCACTCCTAAACAGGGAGCCCACCAAGGAAGAGAGGGAGGGGCAGGATGAGAAGGATAAGGAACAGGCACGTCGTCGCAAGCCACCACGGACGTGGGCCAACTGGCTGCCGGCTTACCTCATCTACATGGCGGTGTACCTGAGGGCCCGGCCGGATCTGGCAATTCCGATGGTCCAGTATTTGGACAATATCTATCGGGCGATGGTTGATTTTCCGGGCCCGTCGTGGTTGGCTTATGACGAGGAATTCCGTATGCGAATTCCCCTGCACCCTGAGATGAGGTGGGATGAGCCATGTCAGAGACTTTGGCTGCTGTACATGACGCCCACGCGCCCCGCACCAGGGGAGAGATACCATTGTGGACATGCGGTCCAGCGAGTGGCTCCAGCACAGGTTCCCCGCCAAGTGGCGGGGCAGGGGGTTCCAGCCCGACTGCTGTGCTGGACTTTCTCGTCTAATGGTTCATGCAGTAAGAAGAATTGCAAGTACAGACATGAGTGTCCCACCTGTGCGGGCCCCCATGCAGCCTCTGCCTGTCCCAGGCCTGGAGGGACGCGGGGCAGAGGGAGGGGCGGACAGTGGGCTGGCAAGACTGCCGCAGATGGAGCTGGTTCACCGAAAGGCTCCCTCTCCAATTAATGTGGACATGCTGGAGCGTTGGCTCGCATTGTACCCGAAGGGGGAGGATGCAGATTATCTACTTCAGGGCTTTAGACAGGGGTTCCGTATTCCTTTCATGGGTGATAGGTCCCCTCAGGATGCCCCCAACCTTTTGTCCCTTAGGGGCAGGGAGGAAGTGGCTGCCGCCAGCATTAATAAGGAGGTCAATGCGGGCAGGGTCGCTGGCCTTTTCCCTGCACCCCCGTTCACTAACCTCAAGGTATCGCCCCTGGGCTTGGTTCCCAAGAAGTCACCAGGCGAGTTTCACCTTATCCATCACTTGTCCTACCCAGCCGGCCGATCGGTCAATGATGCTATCCCTGACGACCTTTGCTCAGTCAGGTATACATCTTTTGACCACGCGCTGCGCATGGTGCGCTCATGTGGCCCGGGTGCGCTGCTGGCTAAGTGCGACATTAAGTCGGCTTTTCGCCTCTTGCCAGTGCACCCGGGCGACTTTGAATTGCTGGGTTTCAAATTTCGGGGCGAATATTATTTTGATAAGGCCATGCCTTTTGGCTGTTCCATATCATGCTCGGCTTTCGAGCGTTTCAGTACCTTCCTAGAGTGGGCTTTCGTCCGCAGGTCAGGGTCTCGGTCTGTAGCCCATTACCTGGATGACTTTTTATTCGGGGGTGAACGGGGCTGGGACACGTGTACACGTCTCCTCAACACATTTCAGACGCTAATGGAGGAACTCGGTGTCCCTTTAGCGCCCGAAAAGACCGAGGGCCCATCTACACAGCTAGTCTTCCTGGGGGTGGAGATTGACACGATAGCGCAGGCATCTAGGTTACCGCGGGATAAGGTGTCGAGGATAGTGGCCCTTATCTCGGACTTGTTGGCCAAGCGCAAGGCATCACTGAGGGAACTGCAGGTGCTGCATGGTCACCTTAATTTTGCCTGCAGAGTGGTCGCACCGGGCAGGGCTTTTGCCCGGCGCTTGTGCGACGCTATGGCAGGATTATCCAGGCCTCACCATAGGGTTAGGCTTACCCGGGGTATCAGGGCAGACATGCTTGTCTGGTTACAGTTCCTGAGGGACTTCAATGGGGTCTCATTTTGGAGGCATGACCTCCTGGCTTCCCCTCAATTTCAGATTCAGTCTGATGCCTCGGGATCCCTGGGTTATGGGATGTACTTCAATGGGAAGTGGGCCTATGGTGGGTGGCCACCGGCCTGGGCAGGCACGGGTCGCCTGCGTGATCTCACGTATCTGGAATTTTTCCCTATCCTGGGTGCTTTGATGCTATGGGGCCAGGAGTGGTCCAACTCGGTCGTGCATTTCTGGTGTGACAATGCGGCTGTGGTCCACATTGTAAATGCACAGACTTCTAAATCGCCCAGGGTTATGGATCTAGTGCGCCAATTTGTGTTGCGCAGCCTGCGCCTCAATGTACTGTTCAGGGCCAGGCATGTCCCAGGGGTTGATAATGATATTGCTGACGCTTTGTCCCGCCTACAGATCTCCCGGTTCCGTGCCTTGGCCCCGGATGCGGAGGAATTTCCCTCGCCACTCCCGGAGGAGATATGGACCATTGGCAAGGAGAGGTGAACCGGGCGATTGGCCTGTCACTAGCCCCACGCACCCGCAAGGCGTATCACCACGCAATTAATTCTTTCAGGGCATTTTGTAATCAATTTCAATTGCCAGGAACCTGGCCGATCCCGGTAACCCATGTTCTGCGGTTCATGGTTTACCTGCATTCTCAGGGCCTTGCACCTCGCACCATAGCATCCAAGCTTTCAGCGTTGGCTTTTATGGCCAAGGTGGGGGGTCATGTGGACAGCACCTCTGACTTCCGTGTGAGACATGTTTTGGAGGGGTGGGTGCGCGAGCGCGGGCGTTGCCCAGACGACCGCCACCCGATTTCCCCGGGGGTCCTTACCCAGTTGGCCCGGGGCTGGCCTTGCCTCTGTTTCGATGCATATGAGGCAGCCCTGTTCCATGCAGCCACAACGGTGGCATTTTTTGGAGCGCTCCGCATCAGCGAGCTTGTGATGCTGTCTAAGGCGGATGCAAGTCGTAGGGCACTGGAACTCGAGGATGTCTGTGTAGCCAAAGACTGGGCTCAGTTGAGGATACGTTCCTCTAAGACCGATCAGCATGGCGTCGGCAGTGGTGTGCGACTGCTACGGTGTTCTTTGGCAGACATCTGTCCGGTTGGTGCCCTACAGGAATTCCTGGCACTGCGTGGCACGCACCATGGCCCGTTTTTCTGTCACCAAGATGGGTCTCCCCTTACTAAATTTCAATTTTGGAAGGTGACGGGCAAAGCGCTGGCCAGTGTGGACCTCCCAGGCGCCCGCTATGGCACTCATTCATTCCGTATAGGGGCGGCCTCGACCGCTGCGGCTTTTGGGTACTCAGGGGCTGACATACGTAGCATGGGACGGTGGGGATCGCAATGTTTTCAATTTTATGTGCGCCCACTCCCCCCGTGAGTACCAACCCGGTCACCTTACCTACTTTCCCTCATTTTTTCCTTTACAGAGCCGGGGTGTCGTATTACACCGGTGACAGCATGGCTGGTGGGCCATAGCTACGTGCACAGGGCAGCGCGTTATGCTGCGGCGACAGAGTGGGGACCCCAACTGGGACTGGGTGCATACGCAAGTCTCACATGGCATGGTAAGCCTGGGATGTTATGGTGGGAGCTGCTGCCTTTCCTTTTTTCAGGCCTGAATGCTGACCCGCCTGACATTCTGATCATACACCTGGGGGGCAATGATTTGGGCCAGGTCACCGGCTTGTCGCTGAAGCATGCGATTTGCGAGGACCTCGCCTACCTGCATTACATCTGGCCCGCCACAACCCTTGTTTGGTCGGACATGGTCCCGCGCCATTCCTACAGACCTCCTGGCCCTTGACCGTGCTAGACGCATGGTGAATAGGGGAGTGGCGCGTTTCCTTGTCGACAGGGCTTGGGGGAGGATCAGTCGTCACCCCGCTATTAGCCTCCAAAGTTATGACTTGTATGCAGGGGATGGGGTCCATCTGTCGTGAGGAGGTATGGACCTCCTGTTGGGTGATTGGCGAGCAGGCCTGTTGACCGAGCTGACGGTCTGGGGGGGGGCGTCAAGCCTTCTTTGAAGCCCCTCCGTGTGGCGGGTAGCACTGGTAAGGTAAACATTATGACCCACAGGTATCCGGCAAGTTCGCAATTGACTGGACAACACTAGACAGGCATAAGTTGGTTAAACGTTGTCCGGTCAACGACGAACTAGGCGATGGGGTGATGGCTATAGCTAGACAGCATGCATCACCCCGTGATTTTACGGATACGCGTCAGAGGGTGGGGTCATTAGTTAGATATTGACTACGGTCAACAATTTGTTTGTTGTCAACAAACAAATTGATACAAATGGATACATTGTAGCAATTGCCGTTGGCAATTTTGGGTGGTACCTTACCAGTGTTACTTTGGCCTGCTTGCCTTAAGAATTATGATTGGTTATTACCAATAGAAATTTATAATTCGGACTAGGGCATGAATCAATAAATGTGGCCCAATGCCGTTATCCACTTTCATTGGTGTCTGAGTCCTTTATTGGGGGGTGCGCCTGCAATGCAAGCGCGGCGCCAAAATGACCGCCGCGCTCTTTGCGGGAGCCCCCCCACAGGACGAAGGCATCCGGGTAGTTAGGGGCGTGGCCAGCTCCCTTATAAAAGGGGTGGCCACGAGGCAGCCGAGCTGCCATTTTGCGAAGCGACGGAGCGGAGAAGTTTTTCCCTCCACCCCCTCCCTAGTTAACGGTGTGATATTTTGGTCGCTTCGGGGCCGGGTGGGAATTTTTGGCTGGGACCCATATTGGCTTCGGGTCCTGGTTTTTTCGCCCATCCCACACTGTTGCTATGGTTTGACATAGGGGTTTTCTGTTGCTGCTGTTGACTTTGGTCACATGGGCGGGTAGCACTGGTAAGGTAAACATTATGACCCACAGGTCATAAGTTCGCAATTGACTGGACAACACTAGACAGGCATAAGTTGGTTAAACGTTGTCCAGTCAACGACGAACTAGGCGATGGGGTGATGGCTATAGCTAGACAGCATGCATCACCCCGTGATTTTACGGATACGCATCAGAGGGTGGGGTCATTAGTTAGATATTGACTACGGTCAACAATTTGTTTGTTGTCAACAAACAAATCGATACAAATGGATACATTGTAGCAATTGCCATTGGCAATTTTGGGTGGTACCTTACCGGTGTTACTTCGGCCTGCTTGCCTTAAGAATTATGATTGGTTATTACCAATAGAAATTTATAATTCGGACTAGGGCATGAATCAATAAATGTGGCCCAATGCCATTATCCACTTTCATTGGTGTCTGAGTCCTTTATTGGGGGGTGCGCCTGCAAAAAGGGCCGTCTTCCTACTTGAAATTTGTTGCCTAACCCTAATTCCTTGTCTCTAGTTTGCTGGGAGAAGATGACAATTTGTTCTTGGAAATGCAGATGTTTTGAACTCCCTTTGCATTTTTTCAGTCACACAGCTGTATTGGAGGAAAACCATTTTTCATTGTAACTAATCTAAATCTTCTAACAAAACTGTTAAGCTTTCAGATCATATAGTGAGTAGATACATTTATAGTGAGTAAATATTTATACTTTTGGTTTGAGAAATTATTTTAGGATGCAAAACATGCTGAGCATGAGGGGAACTTGCAAATAGTTCAAACCTTACTAATTGCCAAATTTTCGTTGTGCAACTGCATATCCCAACAATAAACTGCATAACTCACGAGTTAAACCGGATGACAGTAAACCTATGGCCTCAGCAGGTAGATCAAATGAAAATTACAGAATCATTACTAGATGCCTAAAGCCAACCTGTACTAATAATATAAATTACCTAGTGGGCATTGCACCCAGTACATACAAAGAGGGGAGAAGCTAATTGTGAAAGTCTCAAAGCATCTACATCAAATGCATATCCATTTTTTGGTCAACCATCCCACTCCTCTCTGACTGAAATCAAGGAAAGTGGTTTTCTTCAGATAATCTGAGAAACTTAAAGAAACAATTAAGAATGCTAGGATTTTGACATGGGGAAAAAGCCATCTACTTCTTAAAATGGATGGAACCCAGGAAAGTCTAGCCCCAAACACTCAAAGAACTGGTTTAACTGGAAGTTGCTTAGGTTCTGAAGTAGTCTTGGCAAAACGAAAATGTACCTAAGAACAGTATTTTATTTTATTTATTAACATGTATACTCTGCCCTTTTGATGCAAGGGCCACTCAGGGTGGTTTACAATATATAAAACAGATGATACAGTCATCAAAAAATAACCAAAATTAACTCAATGAGACAAAAACAGATAACATCAGATAATCTTACGACCATAAAAATATTCACAGTAAGCACTAATAGCAGCAGAAAGAGAAAGTAATAACAATAAGGAAAAACCCCAAGGCCAACACTATGCAGTTCTAATAGTCTTATAGCAGGGGTGCCCAAACTATGGCCATTGTTTGGGCACCCCTAGTTTAAGCAAAGAAAATGGCAGCCTAAAAATCTATTGCATCCTGTTTCAAAACAGTTTGCAAGGCATGTTTTACTTCCGCTTCTGGTGGGAAGAACCACGTGACCGGCCCACAGCCTGAAAAGTTTGAGCACCTCTGTCTTATAGCCTTGAAAGGCTTGCTGACACTGGTAAGTCTTTAGCAATGTGCAAAGTGTTAACAATGTAGGAGCATTTCTAATCTCCACTGGCACACTAATACAATCCTTTGCAAATGCGGAAAACAATAGGCAACTTCACAGCTGTGTTAGCGTGCTCTTTGACTCCTGCCAACATATATCATGGAAGATAATGCTAATTAACTTGTGAACCTCCTAGAGAGTGCACTAAGCACTATGGGGTGGTAAGGTAAAGGTAAAGATCGCCCTTGCTCAAAAGCCAGTCGTATCCAAATCTAGGGTTCAGTGCTCTTCTCTGTTTATAACCAAAGAGCCAGTGTTGTCTGCGTTTGCAGGCATTTCCGTGGACATGTGACAGACATGACTAGACACCAGAGTGCACGGAACACTGTTTACCTTCCCACCAAAGTGGTACCTATTTATCTACTTGCAATTTCTTGCTTTCCAACTGCTAGGTTGGCAGGAGCTGGGACAGAGACGGGAGCTCACTCCATCATGCAGTACTCAGGTCTTGAACTGCTGACCTGCTGACCTTCCACTCATCAAGTTCAGCATCTTAACCACTAAAATGTTATGGAATACTGAACTAGACAAAATCACATTCCACACGCTAAGACAGATTTAGGAGTTTTTATTATTAATATTGTTTAGCCAAACAGATTCAGGAATGCTTTACCAAGCTAATAGTCCCTGAATGAATATACATTTTCAGAGCCATCTTTTTATAGCATAAAATTTGGAAATTTCTACACATTACATCACTATGGGATAAGCCAAAATTATTAATTAACCTTCTGACATTTTCATTCATATCAGGTCAGAAATTCAGTAACTGTTATTTAGATCATGTCATATAAGAAACATGTCTCATGTCACATCATGTCATTTCACACAAATATTATTTACGGTTCCCTGTCAGCTGTACAAACTGTGCTGAGCTTGTGGACACAAAGCCTTCTGTTTACTTTAGCCTCGTCATCAGTTCTATATGATAGGTCAATCTGATCTGTTTAACTTTACAGAGTACTGAGAAAATAATTTTTACTTTTTAAACCAGAATTAATATTAGAATTCTTTCACCCCTACTTCATTCCCTCCTGATTTCTTGAAAATTATTAAAGTTTAATAACTTTTTCACATTCTATTGCAATAAATAAACATTTCTATCATGTTGATTGCAGATTCCTCAGGCTTCGGCTGGGCCATCTCCAGTTTGGGTCTTTAGCCAAGCTGCCGTCTTCTCTCTTGCGTTGATTATTTAAGCAAAATCTATGCATTTCAATCTTTCCAGTTCTTTTTGGTTTTGCAATAATCCATCTTATCAATATAGTTCTTTTTGGTTTTGCAATAATCCATTTTATCAATGTTTAACTATAATCAATCTCCTGGTTTAAAGCCATGTGTTGCCGTGGAGATGGGGAGGGCAAGCCTCCTGCACTGATTCACATTATTGATTTCTACTGCAGTGACTGAGTTAATAATTTCCTAACTTCCATTTTCTTCTATGTGGGCCAGATCTGGGCATCTCTATGTGTTTAGGACAGAAATTCAAATGGGGAAATAGGATACTTTGTACAGAGGGGAGTTCTTATATCATGCATTGTCATTGGCTAAAACCTGGACTTATTGATTTACTTTCATACAATTCCGCAATGCTTTCAACAATCCCACTTGCTTTCTCAACCTCTTCCTATCTGTGGATTAACTGAACAAGGATGATTCCACTAAGCCTCCCTGCTTTAAGTAAGTATTCCCTTACTGGCTTTTTATTTTATTTTCGTGTACTTCAGATGTCTTATACTTTCAAGTCCTCAAATTCTTTAATCAAATACAACTCCTGTGTTTGTTTTGGCTGTTTAAACATAGCTGTTTTTCGCTTTGCTTCTTCTGCTCCTTTTTGCCAACTGTGCCTTCTGTTTTCTGATTAATTGCAAGGGATCTAGGCATTTTGGGGAGCTTTGATCAGTCTTTGATTATTAACCCATAAATGTCCCTTATTTTCCAAATCATCTGGAGGGCATGGCCAGTATGTACTTGTACGTTTGCAGAAAAAGTAAACTTCCTTCTTGCGCAGGCCTTCAAGTTCCTCTGGAGTTAGGCAACTGACCTTGTGACATTTACACTTTTATTTCTGCGTACTTTCACATACTGCCTGAAACTGTTGGGACAAACTTAGTAGCCTTAAAGCTTGGGGCTGACTAGGGATTCAAAATCTTGGGGTTAGCTATTAAGTGCTCAGCTGTTTGTCCCCCCCTTTTCTCTTCTTTTTGTCTGTATCCATAACTTCCTCTGCCAAATGGGTGTATTTTTCCCATTCTTCTCTCGGGGCAATTCCTCTGCCAATGGCCCTCTTGCTTGCAGTAAGCACACTGATTGTTGCCTCTTCCCAAAGCAAGGGCGATCATCTCAGCTCTTTTATATTCTCTCATATTCTCCTTCTTCTCTTCCTCCTCCTCCCTATTAAAGTAGACCTTCCTCGCAATTTGCACCAGTTCGCTTGTGTTCTTTCCCAATGCTCCTTCCAGCTTTTGTAACTTTTTCTTTATATCTGGTGCACTCTGTGTAATGAATCTTTCATTTAACATCTGGCGGTTTTCAGGATCTTCCATATTTATCCCTGTGTTCACTTTATAAGCCTCAATTAACCTGGCTAAGAAACTTTCAGGGGATTCTTCTTTCTCTTGAATTATATTAGCAGGTTTGCTAAAATTGACAGGACCTTTTTGCTGCTTCCTTTAAGCTTTCCAAAATCAAATATCTGTACTGTTGAAGACTTGTCCTATGTGTTGAATCATTAGGATCCCAATTTGGGTTTTGTTCAGCAGCTGCCTCAAAGCGCGCTGCCTCCTGGTCAGAATTTGGGAAATTTCTACGAAGGATCCTGTCTTTTGCCAGTTTTAATTTTTCCTTATCCTCCATATTGAGGAGTGTATTTATTATTTGTTGCATATCACTCCATGTAGGGTTATGTGTCTGGACTATGGTTCCAATTAGTTCAATCACCTCATTCGGCTTGGTACTAAAAGGTCCATAATGCTGTTTCCAATTTAACAGGTCTGTTGTGGTTGTTGTTGTTGTTGTTCAGTCGCACAGTCGGTTCCGACCCTTTGCGACCCTATGGACCATTGTTCTCCAGGCATCTCTGTCCTCCACCATCCCCCTCAGCACTCCCAGTTCTGTGCCCATTGTGTCTACAATACCATCTAGCCATCTCATCTTTGGCCTCCCCCTTCTTCTTTTGCCCTCCACCTTTCCCAACATCAGGGCCTTCTCAAGTGAATCCTCCCTTCTCATTTGATGTCCAAAATACTTTAGCTTCGTCTTTACTATTAGCCCTTCCAATGAGCAGTCAATGTTGATTTCTTCTAAGATTGACCTATTTGTTCTCCTCGCTGTCCAGGGTACTCTCAAAACTCTCCTCCAACACCACATTTCAAAGGCATCTATTCTTCTGCGTTCAGCTTTCCTAATTGTCCAGCTCTCACATCCGTACATTACTACTGGGAATACCATTGCTTTGACTATTCTAATTTTTGTTTGCAATGTGATGTCTCTGCTTTTCACTATGTTCCCCAGGTTTCTCATGGCTTGTCTCCCAAGAATCAGTCGCCTTTTTATTTCATGGCTGCAATCCCCATCTGCCGTGATCTTTGATCCCAGGAAAGTAAAATCTGTCACTGCTTCTACTTCTTCCCCATCTATTTTCCAGGAACTGATTGGGCCTGTTGCCATTACCTTGGTTTTCTTGATATTGAGTCTCAAACCAGCTTTTGCACTCTCCTCCTTCAGCCCAATCAAGAGGTTCTTTAGGTCTTCCTCACTTTCTGCCATTAGGGTGGTATCGTCTGCATATCTCAGATTGTTTATGTTTCTCCCAGCAATTTTAATCCCATATTGTGATTCCTCCATCCCTGCATTTCGCATTATGTGCTCTGTGTATAGATTGAATAAGCAGGGTGATAAAATGCAGCCTTGTCTTACTCCTTTTCCTATTCCAAACCACTCTGTCATTCCATGTTCTGTCCTAACTGTTGCTTCTTGGTTCATGTACAGATTTCTCAGGAGGCATATGATGTGCTCTGGTATTCCCATCTCTTTAATTACTTGCCACATCTTGTTGTGGTCCACACAGTCAAATGCCTTAGTGTAATCAATGAAACAAAAGTAAACTTGTTTCTGGTATTCCTTTGTTTTCTCCATGATCCAACGTATGTTGGCAATGTGGTCTCTAGTCCCCCTGCCTCTTCTGAAACCGGCCTGCACCTCTGGTAGTTCTCTCTCCACATGTTGCTGAAGTCTGTCCTGTATTATCTTGAGCATCACCTTGCTGGCGTGTGGGATGAGTGCAATTGTTCGGTAATTTGAGCATTCTTTGGCGTTGCCCTTTTTTGGGATTGGGATGTATACTGATCTTTTCCAATCCTGTGGCCACTGTTTTGTTATCCAGATTTGCTGGCATATTGAGTGCAGTAATTTGACGCCATCATCTTTTAGCGCTTTGAAAAATTCGACTGGGATACCATCATATCCACTAGCTTTGTTGTTTGCAGTGCTCTTTAGGGCCTTTCTAACCTCGCTCTCCAGGATGTCTGGCTCGATTTCAGTTTTTTCATCATTGTGGTTAGCAGGAGTGTTGAGGTCCTTTTTGTAGAGTTCCTCTGTGTACTCTTTCCATCTTTTCTTTATCTCTTCTGCATCAGCTAGCTCTTTTCCGTCTTTGTCCCTTATCATGTTCATTTTTGCTTTAAATGTTCCCTTTATTTCCCCGATTTTTCTGAAGAGATCTCTAGTCCTGCCTCTTTTGTTGTTTTCCTCCATTTCTTTGCACTGTTCTTTTAGGTAGTTTTCCTTATCTCTCCTTGCTTTTCTTTGAAATTCTGTGTTCAGAAGGTTGTATTTTTCCTTTCTCTTTTGACTTTTGCCTTCCTTCTTTCCTCTGCTATTTTAAGAGCCTCATCAGACAACCATTTTGCTTTCTTACGCTTCTTTTCTTTTGGTATGGTTTTCTTTGCTGCTTCCTGCATGATGTCCTTTATCTCTGTCCATAATTCTTCTGGCACTCTGTCTATTGCGTCCAGGCCATTATATCTGTTCATCACCTCCACCGTGTATTCTTTAGGGATGCTGTCTAGGTGATATCTGTCTGGTCTTCTTGTTTTCCCTATTTTCTTTAGTCTTAACCTGAATTTTGCGATCAGTAGGTTGTGATCTGAGCCACAGTCTGCTCCAGGTCTTGTTTTTGCTGATTGTATGGAGGTTCTCCATCTTTGGCTGCAGAGTATGTAGTCAATTTGGTTTCGGTGTTGGCCATCTGGTGATGTCCATGTGTAAAGTCGCCTCTTGTGTTGCTGGAAGAGAGTGTTTGCTATGACCAGTGCGTTCTCTTGGCAGAACTCTATCAATCTTTGCCCTGCTTCGTTCTGTACTCCAAGACCAAACTTGCCTGTTATTCCCTCCACTTTTTGATTTCCTACTTTGGCATTCCAGTCTCCTAATATAATTTGGACATCATTTCTTGGTGTCTGTTCTATGAGGTGTTCTAGGTCCTCATAGAACTGGTCCACTGTGGCTTCATCTGCGCTAGTGGTTGGTGCATAGACTTGGATTACAGTGATATTGAAAGGTTTGCCTTGAAATCTGACTGACATCATTCTGTCATTTTTGAGGTTATATCCCATTACTGCTTTTCTTACTCTCTTATTGACAATTATGGCTACTCCATTTCTTCTAAGGTTTTCTTGCCCACAATAGTGGTAAATGGTACATATTGGACGATTGACTGATTTACTAGTTCATCATCTTCCCTCATATGGCTGGTTATCATCTCCCTCAGTGGGGCCATCATCTCCTTTCTTTTTTTCATCGTTGGCATGACGTGTGCCATTGGGGTGTTCGGAGGTGGCTCCCTACCAGCTTCATTGTTATAGGGAGAATATTGGCTGTACCTTTTGAATTTTTCTTCTCCCTGTTCAATTACATCTTTCAAGATTTCAGTTACTTTTCTTAGTTTTTCTGTGGTTGGGAAAGTCTCACTTCTGTCTGGGGTCTGAAATCTTCCTGCAGAGTGACTGCTTCCTGCATTTGCTAATGCAAGGTCTGGATAAATATGTGGAACTTGGCCATCTTGTGGCACTGATTTTGGCATGACATAAGGTGGAGGTCTTTGAAACAGAATTTCATCTTTTTCATTTCTGCTTAAAATTTTCAATCTTCCTTCTGTCTGCCATTCTATTTCTGGGGTATTGGGTGTTCTGACCACTTTCCTTCCTAATTTAGATTCCTTATCTTTGGATTTCTTTTCCTTCATTAAATATGCTTTCACACATTCAGCCTGGCATTTCCGTAGCCAAGGGGGGGGGGGTCATGGCTTTCTGCATTACAGCTTGCCATGCTGATATGTAGGCATACTGATCCCATTGTTTATTCTGCATTATTCTTCGAAACACTCTATTTATAATACCCAATTCTAAGGAGCCTTCTGGAGGCCACTCTACTTGGAAACTGGGCCATTCATATTCACAAAACTTTCTTAACTTAAATTTTGTTAAAGGGAGTTCATGTGTCTCTGGTGTAAATACCTCAAAGTTCTCAAGGAAACACCATAGCGACATTCTTGGAACGCTACTACCACCACCCATTCTAAACTAAACACTACCACCAGCCTGGGGCACCTGAAAAATCAAGGGCTACCGTCAGGGAATGCGATGGTTTAACCACCCACACAATATTAATTTTACACACACAAAAATCAGGTTTGCTGCCCTGATTTTTCCAGGAACACTGGGTTACCGCCCGTGGTTCATTAAGAACTTAGGAATCGCCGTCCCGTCCCCTTGAAGGTGATCAGGCTCCACTTCCACTCCTCAAATGAGTGGGCACACATAAGTATACTTCTACAGTTTCATACAGTTTCATACAATTTTATACTTGCCTGCAGGCTTTTGAAAATCCACCTTCTACAGTTCTCCGTCTGTCTTAGCCTTCCGGATCCTTGACTGGTCTGTTTCTTCGGACAGTTACTCGCCGCCTCTTCACTGATTTCCTAGAGTAGATCAAAGGTCTACTATGCCGGCATTTAGGTCATCGCTGGAGAGGTGTCATTTTATCCCATCAGGAACAGCCATCCAGAATGACAATGGCATTTGCTATTTGTCAAGTCAGTCCCGGCGGAGTCGCCAAAAATGTTATGGAATACTGAACTAGACAAAATCACATTCCACACGCTAAGACAGATTTAGGAGTTTTTATTATTAATATTGTTTAGCCAAACAGATTCAGGAATGCTTTACCAAGCTAATAGTCCCTGAATGAATATACATTTTCAGAGCCATCTTTTTATAGCATAAAATTTGGAAATTTCTACACATTACATCACTATGGGATAAGCCAAAATTGTTAATTAACCTTCTGACATTTTCATTCATATCAGGTCAGAACATTCAGTAACTGTTATTTAGATCATGTCATATAAGAAACATGTCTCATGTCACATCATGTCATTTCACACAAATATTATTTACGGTTCCCTGTCAGCTGTACAAATTGTGCTGAGCTTGTGGACACAAAGCCTTCTGTTTACTTTAGCCTCGTCATCAGTTCTATATGATAGGTCAATCTGATCTGTTTAACTTTACAGAGTACTGAGAAAATAATTTTTACTTTTTAAACCAGAATTAATATTAGAATTCTTTCACCCTTACTTCAAAGCCACCACAGTCCAGTGCGACAGCTTTTTACTTGAGATGTAATGCTAACTGCCTCGTATGTCCTTGGTGTTTATATTGCCTGGTGTGGGGCAAAAATAAATAGATAAAAATTATGTGAATTAGTTGTTAAGTGTACTGTGGGTGCTTTTGACAAAGAACCAAACAGCACAGGATAATCTGCATAATCATGGAGGTAAATGAAACACCAGCTGTGACCTTCCAATGCTCACATTAGTTAGGAATTTCCCTCTTCCAGTCACTGGGTATCTCAACTCTCTGCTTCGGGCCTCAGATGACATCTTTTATGTTTTGGGTTGTATGGACCTTACTCCAAGGGCTTTGGCATTTTTTTCAGGCCCACAGTCATGTGGCTATGGATGAATAGAATGGAATAGGAGAAGGTTAAATGTGAGAGCGATAGGTTTTTCCGACAGCTCTTATGCTCCTAGAAAAGTTAATTAGGAAGTGAAACCTTACACATCTGACAGTATGCTTTGCTGGGCCACTAGTGCTGTGTGACAAATACCACAGCGAGGTACTTCACTTTCTTTTGTAAACAGAAAGGTAAAGGATTTGCCCAAAAATGTATCAGTGAAGATCTGTTTTTCATCATGGCCCAACCACACAGTAAACAACTGAAACAACTTGTTTTAATAATGCATGGTGTTGAAACATTTATCAGCAGATGCTTTCTCCCCATCCAAAAGCATGTTTAGCTTACAGAAAGCTTCATAATGAAGAAACACAAACTGATTTTTGTAATATTATTCTTATTATTCTTATTATTATAACTTTGACCTCCAGCTCAAGGTCACAAAATGTAAAAGGCAGCTTTTGGAGTTCTAGCCTAAGCAATTGTACAATTCTCTCCCAGTCGATTAATTCACTTTGCCCAGGAATGCATTGATTGCAATTGGACTATTATTATCTTTGATTTCGTTCCTCATCACCATATTTTGTACTGTTGACACACGAATGAGAAACTTCTCAGCAGACCAATTACATGTATATAGAGGGAGTAATTTTCTGTTATATTCTCCAGGTATAATTATTGTGTCGAAATAACGCAAACTTGTGCTGGAAAAGGAATTAGTGAAACAAACTATGTGCTTGTGGGGCAACTTATGTAATCTGACAGGAAGCCATATGCGTGTTGCCGTGGGGAGACTGAATTGGCTGCATTCACCCAAAATTCTTCCATATGCATTTTGCATAATGAGTCATGAAAGTCCAAAACTTTATTCAGACATTGATGACTATGAATAGGGATTAGAACATCTTGGGCAAATCAAACTATCTCAGACAGAATAGTATTGGCTTATACAAAGGGCAAGCCAGAATCATGTTGGTTTACACAATTGCTCCATTCCTCCCAGTAGTCCCTTATTCCTATATTTTATCATTAACTGGTTAACAAAAAAAGAAAGATACAAGACTGGTCATACCACTGATCAGTAAAGGTACTTGATGGTACCTCAGCATGATTGGCGATCACTTACACATTGCCCAAATTATGCTCTGGGAGGAAAGTTCCAAAGTTCCAATTAAACATATACATGTAGGTGACCATTTAGGAGAGAGCTTCACAATTCTTGTGACTTTTGTTTTTGTCAGCAACTGCTAGAACCTTTCATTCAGTATGACCAGGAGATAGCAAGCACTGATTGAAATTATAATAATTGCATGCTGTCAAGTCAATTCTGACTTATGGTGACCCTTTCCATGGTTTTCTTAGAGAATACTCAGAAGTGTTTTACTATTCCCTTCTCCTGGAGGTGCCCTGGGACTGTGCAGCTTGCCCATGATTACATAGGCTGGCTCTTCTCCCAGGAGGCACAGTGTGGAATTGAATTCCCAAACTCTGACTCTGCAGCCAGAAACCTAAACCAGCCAGCACACTGATAGAAATACTATGATTTATTTTTTTAAAAGATGCATTTCTTCAACAGGCCAGTTTTGACTATGTTTCTTCATTGCTAAGCTTGCCTTGGCCCAGACAGCCTTTCAATCAGGGAATGCATTCAAACAAAGAAAGTGTAGCAGATATTTGTAGACCCAGAATGTGAATTTTAATTTGGGAAAGATTTGTGTGATGCATTCTAGCAGTGGGTAGGTCCAAAGGCATGGAGCAAGGCCATACCGAGAACAGGTGGGGCCAAAGCCATGTAAGGTAAAGGTCCACTTGCTTGAAAGCTAGTCATATCCGACTCTAGGGTGCAGTGCTCATCTCTGTTTACAGCCAAAGAGCCAGTGCTGTCTGCATCTGCAGACATTTCCATGGTCATGTGGAAGGCATGGCTAGACACCAGAGTATACAGAACACTGTTACCTTCCCACAGAATTGGTACCTATTTATCCACTTGCAAATTCTTGCTTTTGAACTGCTAGGTTTGGCAGGAGCTAGGACAGAGATGGGAGCTCACTCTGTCATGCAGCACTTGGGTCTTGAATGGCTGACCTGCTGACCTTCCAGTTGACAAACTCAGTGTCCTAACTACTAAGACACTGCAGTCCCAAAGCAATGTAGGCAGGGGCAAATACACAAAACATAACTCAGTTCTATGATCGCTCAGGAGTAAACCATAGTGCAACAGCTTTGCATCCTGGAAAGCACATCTCAGTTCCATGCAGTAGCTTTCTGACCTGCAAAGCACAGGTCAGTTCTATGAAATAATAATAATAATAATAATAATAATAATAATAATAATAATAATAATAATAATAATAATAATAATAATAATAATAATAATAATAATAATAATAATAATAATAATAATAATAATAATAATAATTTTGTGTCAGAGATTAATTTGGGGTGAAAGGATTTTTAAAGGACACCTGAATGAGGCTCCTTTCATATCCCCAAATGCAGCTCTCAGGTATCAAACCTCGACCTTCCAGTCTCCAGCTCAGCACCTTAACCACTAAGCCACCAAGGAACAACAGAGAGCCTAATGACAGCTTTAAGAAAGGATTAGACAAGTTCATGGAGGACAAGGGTATCAATGGCTATAATTATGGATGCCTAAGGACAGCCTCCGGGTTGGAGAGATAGGCAGGATATCTCTTAATGCCATTTCCAGGGAATCCTAAGCAGGTGAAGGCATCTGCTTGGGAATCCCCTGAAGCAAATGGGGAGCCACTGTGTGAGACAGAATGCTGGACTGGATGGGCTGTGGCCTGTTCCAGCAAGGCTGTTCTTATGTTCTAATGTCTTCTAACAAGTATTTATTTGACTACTGTGGGAAACAGGACTTTGGGCTTTGATCTGAGCCAACTTTCAGAATCCCGTCCATCGTGGCTGGAAATTTTTAGAAGCCCCTGAATCCCCTCCTCCACAAAAAACCCACACTCTATCAGCTGGACCACACGGATTCTTATTAACATCTTGACATATTTTTGATCCTTCAGCATTAGATGTTTATGTTACAGGAGAAATGGCCCTCCATTTCTGGAAACTGCTCTGACCTTTGTTTTCATTCCCTTGCTCTAGTTGATATCTTGTTGAAGAAGCAAAGAGTGGCTGCCTCTTTCTTCAAAAGCAGGCATGTTTGGTTTAAAAATAAAGAATTTCAGCTGCACTACAGGTAGGAAATAACTTCTTTCAATATTTATATTGGTCACGAAACACCTGGAGAATTTCAAACCATGGCTAATTTGAGGAGAGGAGCAGGAGAAAACTATTTAAAAATAAGAATGCTATTTATTTTATGAGGGGAGGAAAATATTTATTTCTTCCACATTCTCAAGCAGCAAATGAGCCTTTTATACATTCCAGCAGGAAAAAAAACCATGGTTAATAAAAATAGATTGCCTTTGTTAAAAAAAAAAGCAGTAGTCTATCTTCATAAGCTGAAACTGACATGAATGTTGAATTGTTGCAAAAAGACATCCGAACCTTAAACAATCAGCTTGATTCTGCCTACATCATTTCTGGTATCTGTCAAGAGGAATTCAATTTGATGCCAATGAAAGCAAAATCAGTTAATTGCTTTTATACAGAGCACCCAAATGTGAGCGCACACCTCTGCTGAACTGATTCTTTTTACAGAATAGAGTAGTAATTTCTAAGTTGTATGGCATTATCAGAGAGACATGTTGCAAGTAAACTGGCTTGTAGAGAAAAAAATGATTTACATTGTAAAGGCCTCTCTGCAGGGTCAACAAGCTTGTCACACAAAGCAAAGAGATTACATGTCAAAATCTTGTTCTTAATAAATGCTCTAGTGATGCACATACTGACAGGATGCCTCAAACCCAGTGGTGGGATTCAGCAGGTTCGCCCCAGTTCACCAGAACTGGTAGCAGAAATTCTGGCTGGCCCCATCCATTAAAGTTTTGAAATAAAGTACAGTACTGTAGTCCTAATTCGAGTGCAACACAGGGCTATCCATGGCCACGCCCACATACCACGCCCACAGAGTAGGTAGTAAAAAAAATTGAATCCTACTACTGCTCAAACCTACACCAGTTTAGAAAATATATCCTCTTGTTGGTATCTTTCAATCAAAGATAAGGAGAGAGTAGCAGTGGACGCTGAGAGAACTAAACAAGAGAATGAACCTTGACATCCTGTGAATGGATATGTATGTCAAGTCCAGCTCAGATCGAAGAAGAGCTTTATGGCAAGAATAAATATTCTTGAGGGTACGCAAGAGTAAAACTCAATTAGAAGATGGAGGAAGGAGCTCACTGGACAAAGAATAACATTAAAGGAGGATATGGCTGAAGAACTCAACCTCCCTTATGCCATTTGGAGGACCCTGAATAGGCTGAGGGTTGGAGTCCCTAAATGTAAGACCAACATGCTCAAGTGGAGGCTGTTGGCAGACAACAACATGCTGTGGAGAGATATAGAATCTGACTCATTTGCTGGTCCACCAGTTACTACCAGAAACATGTACCAATGAAGATTTAATTATGGCCAATGACAAAGCCAAGAAAATGGCTTCATTTTCACAGTCTAGGGTTTGATTGGGACGCAAAAAAGAAGAAGAAGAAATGTAGTGGCCATTCTGGCTAGAGGATGCTGGGAGTTGTAGTCCAAATGTAAGGTCCCTGAAATCTAATCCTCAGAGAAGCCACTATCACGTTCCTAGACCAGCTATTGCTTAAATGAGGGAGCTTCCTTATTTAATACAACTCAGCTGGGTTAGTGGTTGTTACAGAAATGCAGGGTCTTGATTCTGCCACAGAGTTTTGAATTTCTGGTAAAATTCCCTTTAGCTGCACAGTAAAAGTACAGAGACCCTCAGAGGAGAATAACTACAAGTCCCTCCCCCACCCCCCCAGTCCACTCCTTTCTCATTAACAGGCACTCAAAGTCTCAATAACTCCCTCTGAGACATTTGTAGGAGAAATAATAAAAATATTGCTTTTCTTATAGTTAATTGGATTTACAGATGTGCACACACTGCTTTCTTTACCACATGCATGCTAGCAACCAACCAACCAACCAGACCAACAGCAGCAAACAATTGACATCAATTGACAAAAGAGAGAGAAAGAAGACGGTACAGTGAGAGGTAGAATTCTCCTTGAATCTAGAGGTGGTAAAGAACTATCGGTCAGTGCTGCACAGATAGACAATTACCTGAACCCAGAAAAGTCCCTATCAATCACTCCAACTACAAGGAACATGCAATGTTGTTAAAATAAATCTCCAGTAGATAATGAGTCTGTGAGTTGAGGCTAAATCGACTGTAAGGTAGAGGTAAACATTACCCTTGCTCGAAAACCAGTCAAATCTGACTCTAGGGTTCAGTGCCCATCTCTGTTTATAGCCATAGAGCCAGTGCTGTCTGTGTCTGCAAACATTTTCATGGACATGACTAAACACCAGAGTGCACAGGATGCGGTTTACCTTCCTACCGAAGTGGCACCTATTTATCTACTTGCAATTTCTTGCTTTCAGACTGCTAGGTTGTCAGGAGCTGGGGCAGAGATGGAAGCTCACTCCATCATGTAGCACTTGGGTCTCGAACTGCTGATCTGCCGACCTTCCTGTCATCAAGTTCAGCGTCTTAACCACTAAGCCTCTGCAGTCATACATTACTGTAAATAAAGCCATCATAGCCCATCTAGTTCTACCATATAGGTTATTCATTACACACCCTGAGCATAGAACTAGTTGTAATGTAGTATTATTTAGCAAGTTATTGGAGGAAACAAGGGTTTAACTAACTTATCTCAAAAATAAGATAGCATATAATTGCAAAGCTTTCTGTGTTTCTTATAAGCATAGTGAGCAAGATTTTCTGTAATTTTCATTGTTTATTTCTTAAAGAACATCATAAGGCATTTTAGAAGAACTTTGAAAGAGCCCCCCCCAAACCAGGTTTTATGATATACTAGCAGAGTTTGCCCGGTGTTGCCGGACTGTTTAAAATGAGTTTTTTTAATGGACGATTAGAAAGGCTGAGCGCAGAAAAATAGATGCCTTTGAGATGTGGTGCTGGAGGAGAGTTATGAGAGTCCCTTGGGCAGCGAGAAGAACAAATAGGTCAATAGTAGAAGAGATTAGCCCCGAGTGCTCATTATAAGGTCAAATAGTAAAGCTGAAGCTGAAGTATTTTGGACATCAAATGAGAAGAGAGGATTCACTTGAGAAGGCCTTAATGCTGGGGAAGGTGATGGGCAAAAGAAGCTGTCTGTGTGTGTGTGTGTGTGTGTGAGAGAGAGAAGCTGTGTGTGTGTGTGTGTGAGAGAGAGAGAGAGCTCATTAAGGAAAGGAGCAGAAGAGGAATATGCGAGAGTGTGTGTGAGAGAAAGAAAGAGAAGCTGTGAGTGTGTGAGAGAGAGAGAAAAGAGAAGCTGTGTGTGTGAGAGAGAGGGAGAGAGAAAGAAAGAAAGAGAAGCTGTGTGTGTGAGAGAGAGAGAAAGAAAGAGAAGCTGTGTGTGTGTGTGTGTGTGAGAGAGAGAAGCTGTGTGTGTGTGTGAGAGAGAGAGCTCATTAGGGAAAGGAGCAGAAGAGGAATATGTGAGAGTGTGTGTAAGAGAGAGAGAGAAAGAAAGAAAGAGAAGCTGTGTGTGTGTGTGTGAGAGAGAAGCTGTGTGTGTGTGAGAGAAAGAGAAGCTGTGTGTGTGTGTGTGTGTGAGAGAGAGAAAGAGAAGCTGTGTGTGTGAGACAGAGAGAGAGAGAAAGAGAAGCTGAGAGAGAGAGAGAAAGAGAAGCTGTGTGTGTGTGTGTGAGAGAGAGAAGCTGTGTGTGTGTGAGATAGAAAGAGAAGCTGTGTGAGAGAGAGAGAGAGAGAAAGAAAGAGAAGCTGTGTGAGAGAGAGAAAGAAAGAGAGGCTGTGTGTGTGTGTGTGCGAGAGAGAGAAAGAAGCTGTATGTGTGTGTGTGAGAGAGAAAGAGAAGCTGTGTGTGAGAGAGATAGAGAAAGAGAAGCTGTGTGAGAGAGAGAGAAAGAAAGAAAGAAAGAAAGAAAGAGAGAAGCTGTGTGTGTGAGAGAGAAAGAGAAGCTGTGTGAGTGAGAGAGAGAAGCTGTGTGTGTGAGAGAGAGAGAAAGAAAGAGAAGCTGTGTGTGTGTGTGTGAGAGAGAGAAGCTGTGTGTGTGTGAGAGAGAGAAAGAGAGAAGCTGTGTGTGTGTGAGAGAGAGAGAGAGAGAGAGAGAAAGAAGCTGTGAGAGAGAGAGAGAGAAAGAGAAGCTGTGTGTGTGAGAGAAAGAGTAGCTGTGTGTGAGAGAGAGAGAGAGAAAGAGAAAGAGAAGCTGTGTGTGTGTGAGAGAGAGAGAGAGAAAGAGAAGCTGTGTGTGTGTGTGTGTGTGAGAGAGAGAGAGAGAGAGAGAGAGAGAGAGAGAGAGAGAGAAGCTGTGACTGTGTGTGTGTGTGAGAGAGAGAGGGGCTGGCTTCCCTGGCTGGCTCGAGGTAAGGAAGCCCAGCCGGGGGTGGGGTGGGGTGGGCTTCCCTTACCGTGGGCTGCCTTGCGGCCCGCGGTAAGGAAGCCCAGCGGCGGGTGTGTGTGTGTGGGCTTCCTTTACCGTGGGCTGCCTTGCGGCCCGTGGTAAGGAAGCCCAGCAGTGGGGGGGGGGTGAGCTTACCTTACCGTGGGCTGCCTTGCGGCCCGCGGTAAGGAAGCCCAGCGGCGTGTGTGTGTGTGTGGGCTTCCCTTACCGTGGGCTGCCTTGCGGTCCGTGGTAAGGAAGCCCAGTGGGGGGGCTTCCCTTACCGTGGGCTGCCTTGCGGCCCGCGGTAAGGAAGCTGTGTGGTGGGGGGTGGGTGGGCTTCCCTTACCGTGGGCTGCCTTGCGGCCTGCGGTAAGGAAGCACAGCGGTGTGTGTGTGTGTGGGGGGGCTTCCCTTACCGTGGGCTGCCTTGCGGCCCATGGTAAGGAAGCCCAGCGGGGGGGGGCTTCCCTTACCGTGGGCTGTCTTGCGGCCCGCAGTAAGGAAGCCCAGCGATGGGTGTGTGTGTGGGCTTCCCTTACCGTGGGCTGCCTTGCGGCCCGCAGTAAGGAAGCCCAGCAGGGGTGGGGGGGGTGGGCTTCCCTTACTGTGGGCTGCCTTGAGGTCCGGGTAAGGAAGCCCAGCGGTACGTGTGTGTGTGGGCTTCCCTTACCGTGGGCTGCCTTGCGGCCCGCGGTAAGGAAGCCCAGCGGCGGGTGTGTGTGTGGGCTTCCCTTAACGTGGGCTGCCTTGCGGCCCACGGTAAGCAAGCCCAGCGGTGGGGTGTGTGTGTGGGCTTCCCTTACCGTGGGCTGCCTTGCAGCCCGCGGTAAGGAAGCCCAGCGGGGGGGGGGCTTTACTTACCGGGGGCTGGCTTCCCTGGGACACGCCAGCTTTCTCAGAGTTCTGCACGCTCACGGCGCGCAGGACACTGGGGATTGTATTTTTGCTTTCCCTTTGTGCTTCTTTTTTTTGTGTGGCTCATTTTGATTGGCCACGCCATGTTTCCCCACCTTCTTTGTACTCCCGCCTCTCAGCCTGATTGGCTGTGGTGCAGCGCGGCGCAAAGAACATTGGGAAATGAAGTTGTTTCCTTTTTTCGCGTTTGTGGGGCTGTTACCCCACTGCCGGTTTACTCAATCCTTCGTTGACCTGCGGACCCAGTCCGCCCGTGTTCCCGAAGGGTGAGTGCAGGCAAGTAGGGCCGGCCGTAGGAACCTATAGCAAGTTCCAACGGTTAACCCTTGGTTTTATAGGTTAAGATATATAAATAATAATTTTAAGCGTTCTGTTTGCTTTTGTCATTTTGCATTTTCCAAGAGTGGATTTGGCCACTAGAGGGAATCACAGAGTATAGCCTTGTACAGTGCAATGAATTATTTTTAAGATGTTGCATATGGAATAATCATTATAAGGAGTAATGCAGCAAATTCATTTTAATTGAATAATCTTATTGATCTATATCCTGTAATCTAGACCAAGGGCAATCTTTTTGTTCCCGGGGTCATATGTAGTCAATGGGTGGTGGGCCCCAAGCCACAATTGTGTTTGCCTGAATATGAATACAGCTATAGTATGACAAGGGACTGCAGTGGCTTAGTGGTTAAGATGCTGAACTTGATGACTGGAAGGTCAGCAGTTCAAGACCCAAGTGACATATGATTGAGTGGGCTTCTGTCTCTGTCCCAGCTCTTGCCAACCTAGCAGTTTAAAAGCAAGAAATTGCAAGTAGATAAGTAGGTACCACTTTGGTGGGAAGGTAAACAGTGTTCCGTGCACTACGGTGTCTAGTCATGCCTGCCATATGTCTATAGGTGCAGACAGTGTGGGTTCTTTGGCTATAAACACAGATGAGCACTGAACCCTAGAGTCGGATATGGCTTTTGAGTAAGGGTGACCTTTACCGTTACCTATACTGAGACAAATACACACCCACACAAATACAACTTCCTTCATTCACACTCAGACACCAACAGAAACTTGCAGGAAGTTATTTGGTGTCCTTGTAGGAATTTGGTTGTCCTGGACAACATGACAAGTGAGGATGACTTACATGTTGTTCTCCCCAACAATTGCACCTCATGTGTACAGGATATGTGTGTCTGCATAGAATTCAAAGGAAAACAGTGGAAGCAACAGCTTAGGCATCCATGGTAGTATAGAAGGTTACCTGTCTGTCTGTATGTATGTATGTCTGTATGTCTTGTTATGGGCAGGCTGTCAAGTTGTTTATAACTTATGGTGACCCTCTATATTAATGCCTTCTAAAAGGTCCGATCATTAATAGCTTTGCAAACTGAAAGCCAATGGTTCCTTTATTGAGGCAGTCATCTTTCTCTTGTCTTCATGTTTTCTACCACATGAATTATTTATAGGTTGCTGCAGCCCCAAAAGATGATGTGTGTGAGGAGAGATGTAGGGGAAGATAAATAGGATAGAAAAAGAGAACTCGAGAGAGTCTGTTGTTGCTCAGCTTCCAGCCTGATGTTACAGGTAGCTCATGATCAATCTGAATGTGGACCTAGAATTCCTTTATTTAATAGGAAATGATTTAGTCTGTTGCTCTACTGGGTCACCACTAGGGGAGGAGATGGCTGAGGAACTCAACCTCCCCTAATAATAACTTTATGTCACAAATCATTTTGGGTTGAAAGGATTTTTGCAGAAGAAACTCTGCTCAGGGAACGCCCAAATGAAGCTCCTTTCATGTCCCCAAGAGCTGGGACAGAGACGGGTGTTCAATCTGTCATGCAGTACCTGCCAGCCTTCCAGCTAACAAGGCAAGATTCTTAACCACTGAGCCACCACAGCCCCTCCACTATGTCACTTGGAGGACCCTGAATGGGCTGGAGGTCAGCGTACCTAAATGCAAGACCAACAAGCTCAGGTGGGGTCTGCTGGCAGACAACAACATGTGCTCTGAATGTAGAGAGATACAGAATCTGGCTCATTTACTGGCCAGCCGATTACTGCCAGAAAATGCACTGATTAAATATGGTCAACGACAAAGCCAAGGAAGTGGCTTTATTTTGGCAGACATGAAAGAAGAAGAAGACCATTAGGGGAAGCAGTGCACAAATCTGTAGCACCCTCATTCTAATGCAAGGGATGTTGGTTTTCAACTTGTACAGTACTTCATGATTCTAAGTGAACAAGGGAGGCAGCTGTTCAGTAGAGTAGAGGAACATTCTGCTAATGCTCAGAGACCTTCAAAATGATCCAAGCTCTGAAGTAGAGATAGATTCTATCTGACTCACAATGATAGTATTCCATCCACTTCAGCTTCCCATTTAAACTGGCTGAACAGCTCAGTGGTTTAGGTTTCTGACCAGAGGTTGGGAGTTCAATTCCCCATTGTGCCTCTACACAGTGATATAGTGAACATGGTCCCACAGAATACTCCCTGTTCTGGAGTTTGTAAAGGTTACTTTCTGGACTGCAGCTCACTGATTTCTCTGACTAGTATTGGTCTCCAGGCTAGGGTTGTTGAGTAGTCTAGGAGTTGCTCTCCAGAAACCAGAACCCACCCCCACCCCACCCCACCCAAAAAAATCACAGTCTTTTGCGAGCTCTGGCAAATAACAAAACTCTATGTCTTCATATACTTTGAGATCTGAGGACTTCAATTATTCTATGACAATATTTTTCTTCTGTGTACCTTTCATTAGCATCTGGAGGCCACTTGATGGTTTCATCTTCCCATTAAATCTAGCTTTTCATATTCCACTATGTGTCACATAGGCTCAAAGGCACATCGTCTTGCCCTTTAGAACAGATGACAGTTGTCATGGCTACTATTTATAATTTCCATTTTTATTTTGGTCCAAATGAGCACATGTAAACCCCATCCCCTCCCTACACTGCATATGGTGTGAGCAGAATAGTAATATTATATGCATTCTGTGATTTCTGTCCAGTCTTTATGGAGCAATCTTCTCTCTATTTACATTTCCATCTTTCACCCTTTTTGTCAGCAAATGCTGGAGAGCTATGTTAATGTTTTATTTATTGATATAACTTCAGCTGGGGCTTACGGTTACAGTATAACGGGAAGGAACAAATTTATTTGATCACAATGAAATGGTTACTGGTCCCAGGTGGAAAAAAATTGACTGTTACGCCAAATATAAAAGACTAGAGATAAAGTAGGACTGTCCTTATCATGTTGAATCAAAAACAGCTGGAGTTTAGGGTAAGGAGCAAATGCACTTTAGAGAAATATGCACACAAATGTTGCTTAGATTGGCAAAGGAATGCATAAATGAGCTGTTTTGTGAAAAAATAGACACCAAAGTTCATGTTTACCCTGTTGCTTCCATGACAACAGTTCTGCCTGATGGAATATATCCATCCTACTTGATCCATAAGCATCTGGTTTCTCAGTTCTCATTCCAACACTCTAGGAATGAAAGGTAGGTAAACTTTAATCAGTTTTATAATGACTTTAGTACTTACACAAATTACTTAACATGATTTTGCAGCTGTCTCAGAAAAAGACCCAAAGGTCTTATTACTGTTTCATTGCCACCTTTAAGGAGTTGTTTTAGGAATTGTTTTGCACTCCACACACAGATGCCACTGTTGCGTCGTCTTTCATTTAAAAACTCTATTGCAATGACATCACATTCAGTAAGGTTCCACCCCCCCTTCCCCAGGTTCTGAAAGGTCAAAGCTATTTTTTCTAAATGACTCTGTCAAATGTAAAAATTAACCAACTTTAGAAAAGTATGTATATTTGTAATATATGGTTATGTTAGATTTTCTGTCAAAACAGGGATTAAAGATAAATGTAGCCAATTAAAAGAACATTTTTGTAGCGCTCCTGGTAATAGATACCTCATTGTGGGGTCCTGATGTATGAATTTCTTTACTAAGTGATGTGGATTTACAGTGTTCAAGTTGAACAGTAGAGTAACCTGTTTGAATTTTCTGAATTCCATTTACTAGCCTAAGAACAATCAAGGAAAAGTTTCGAGGAAGGTGAGGAAGAGAAGATGAAGGGGGACATGTAATGTTTTCTTTGTAAAATGTTCATGTTTGATTCACTTCCTACATTTCATAATTTTAGATAATGTTTCCCAGCACGACATGTGAATAAGCAAAGACCTAACTTTACGCATGGAAGGGGTAGAAGTGGGTGGGGTGAAATCCAGTAGGCATTGGATGAGTCAATGTGCTGGTAACCATCCAACAAGGTAAATAAAATATTCTGTGCAATTAGGTAATTGTTTCCTTTTATCTTGCTTTATTTGACAAAGCAGCTGTGCCCACAACATTAATTTAATTGCATATGACATGGGTGTTATCCTGGGAACTCCTTTGCTGGAGGAATACCCACCCCCCAGCTGTCCCTCACATTGATTTTCAATAAACCTTCAAAGGGCAATATGTTTCTCTCACTGCACCCCCACTGTCATTAATGCCCAAGGTGGGAAAAGTTAATTTTTGGGCCATGGCTCTCAGAATTCCCCAAGTGAGGGATTCTGGCAGTTGTAGTTGAAAGAGAACTTTTTCTGAGCTCTGTTTAGTACAGAGCTCAGATTTCAAATATAAAAATGATATTATTATAGCATATAATGTTGCAAGATTTTATGGCAAGGCAAAACTAATCAGAGATACCGCAGAACTATACTCAGACATTTGCCTCTTGCAACCAACTTGCAATGAAGACTAATTTTCACAATCACACTTGTTTGCTTCTTATGCAATAGGGCTCTTAAACTGAAAATTGGCCTTCCCAATTCCAGGCCCATCTGTAGCATAGTGAGGTACAATGAAGCAATCACCTCAGGAAGCATAAAATCACAGACTAATTGAACTGGAAGAAACCTGTGAGGGTATTGAGTCCAACCCCTGTTCAATGCAAGAATCCAAATCAAAGCAGATCTGACAGATGGTTGTACAATTTTCTCTTGAATTCCTCTGGTATTGGAGTACTCACCACCTCCTGAGGTAATTGATTGTCTTTCGACTACAATTGCCAGATGCTGGGGGCAGCAAGAACATCTTTCTGCTCATTCCTCCTGGATTGGGATGGGGTGGAGTTCTTTCCTTTTTCTTGGAAGACTGTGTTGAAGGATCTCTGAGACATCCATAATTCCACATCTGTTGAAAGAAGAGCTTGTCCCTTGGTTGGCATTATCACTTCTGTTATGCCACCTTGATCCCAATCTGAGCTGATTTAGTTTGCCATTCTAAGTGGCACAGTTTGCCATTCTAAGTGGCACAGGGCGGGGGCAGAGGCATTCTTCCTCTTGCTGCTTCCACCTCTTCCGGTGGTGGCAGTGGCGGCGACGGCGGTGTGTGTGCATTGATTGCCATTTTTGAGTTTTTTCACCACTCCCACCACTCCTCGTGGTGGTGGGAGCAAGGGCGGTGCATTTTCGCCAGGTTTGTCGCTTTTTTCACCGTGTTTTCACCATGTTTTGCAGCCTTTTCTGCACTGCCAGTGCATTTCTGGTGCTTCCGCTAGCAGCGGCGGCCCCAGGGTCCTCACCGCAGGCCAGATTAATTAGCACTGCAGGCTGGATTAGGGCCACAGGTCATAGGTTGCAAATGCCTGATCTACGCTATACGCACTATATATGATTATAGCAGTTTAACACTACTTTAACTGTCATGGTTCTGTGCTACAAAAATACTAGATTTTGTAGCTTGATGATGCATTTAGAATTCATTGCTGCAGTTGAAGTATGGCACCAGAGCCCTGTAATAGAAAATGTTATGTCCTACGATTCCTTTGGACAATTCCATAATAATTACAGTAGCTACTGAACTGCTATAATGGAGTGGAGTGGGATAAGCAGGTTTGCACCAGTTCGCCAGAACCAGTAGCAGAAATTCTGGCTGGCCCCGCCCATCCAAGACCTAATTTGGTTGCAACACAGGGCTTTCCCCCTGGCCATGCCCACCATACCACACCCACAGTGTGGTAGAAAAAAATCTTTTGGAGCCGGCAGCACTGGGTATATTCTTAAACTCGTTTGGGCCTTACTGTCTACCTTCATTGGTTTAAGACTAATGGTTGTTCCAAATAGTATACAGCCATGGAATTGATCTATAAATTGTGAATCAACCGTGATAAAACCCAATGGATTTTGCTGTATTGGTGGTGGTGGTGTTTAACAATTAGATCCAGTTTTAATTCTGTCACAGCCTAAAGAGGGTCACCTAAAACAAAGTTTCCTCAGTGGCCATTCTGGCTGGTACATGGGGAAGTTGGGTGTGCTCCCTGGGATTTTCTAATAGTTGATATCCAAAACGGAGGCCAAACTATTTGACGAAACCTGTGCATGCAAGGGCAATCACACAAATGGCTTCCCCCTCTGACTTGTCACTTGTTATGCAGCAAGGCATAAGATTATTTATTTAGTAAGGAGATACAGGAGTGTGTACCTATCTGCTGGCTAAAGACATAATTTTTTTTTGTACAATTAGCTTTATGTGATCATGTAAGGCAAAGGATTCTGTCCAGGAATGTATCCATGTTCTGTTGAAAAATGCTGATGATAGTCACAAGAGCTCAGCATCTTTCCCATGTGATACAATTTCCACTGATTACCCAAGAGCATAAATGCTAATCAAAGTTTATGGATCAAGACAGTAGCTGTGATGCCCATTCTTCATTCAGTCCCATCTTAATGTGTATGTGAAGGAATCACAGTAGTGGGAGAACAGTGAGTCAGCACTTGGCACCAATAACTTACATTCTTGCCTTGCCCTTAAATCTTTGCTTGGAATTTCCAGAGAATAATATTTGCATTGGCTAGTAATTCCCCACACCCACCCAAAAGCATTAAACACAATTTGCTGTTGTGCATTTCATCCAGTTGTATGACAGCAGTGTAAAATACAGAGAAATGAACCTGCATCTGTTATCCTGGATTTTATTAAATAAGGCCCTGAGTTCTTTTAACTGCAATTGTTGTAGAATCAGAAGGATATGTTGATTAATTTGCTGTTTGTTATAGACACACAACTGGCTAACTAGCTCAATGAGTTAAGTATTTGGCTGCAGAGCTAGAGGATGGAAGTTTGATTCCCCGCTGTGTGTTCTGTGTTCAAGGTAAACAGCCAGCCTTAGTTTGTAGCATTGGGCAAGCTGCACAGTCCTACAGTGTAGATGCTGTAAAAATGTGGACCAGACCAACTCTAGATCACTACAGGGAATGGACATAATGTCTGCCTAGACAGGCGCTGAGACTAAAGGATAGTTTTTCACAGATACATTCTCAACTGCGTTTGAAGTCAATATTGTAAGTCAATCTTTGATTTCTGTTTCATAACTTACAATGCTCAAATCCTCTGTATATAGAAAATCACTTCTGCAATGTGATATATTAAGCCAAAAATCTGAATGCTATTACAGTGGAATCTCGAGATACGAATGGTTCTACTTATGAAAAAATCGAGATACGAATGGAAATCTCAGGAAAAAAACAATTAGACATACAATTTTAAATGTTTTTCCTACATACATGCTAGCCTCTGTGGCGCCCACTGCTTATGTTTTTGGCGGTGGCGGCGGCAGTGGCGCAGTGGTAATCGGCTATTTTAAGGGCAATCGGCTGACTTCTGGTGCTGGGTGAAGCTTACATCAGCACCTGGGATGACTGTGCGGAACCAGGAAGTAGCCCACGGCCACTCTAGCTGCCGAAGAGCAGCTGAGAAGCAAAGGTAAAGTCCTACACTGGAGCGATCATGCTCCGAAAATGCTCGCACCGCCCTGGGAAGTGGTGGAGGCTGTGCAAAAACCTGGAAAAACATCCAATTGCTGCCACTGCCACGGCCACCGAAAACGTAAGCAGTGGGCACCAACATGCCTCAGGCCCGAAAAGCTGCCTCCTGCTGCCCTGGGAAGTGGCGGAGGCTGTGCAAGAAGCCATGCAACCGGTGTGATCTCTGCTACTGCTGCCACAGTAAGTGACATTTTTTGACTTCCAGTGGTGGCGGTGGTGGTGGCGGTCTTCTGCATCTGGTTGTTTGAGGTGCCATGTTTGCTATGAATTTGCACACAGTTTAGCATTCTTAATCATTTCTGTAGTCTCTGTTTGAGGCCATTTACAGCCAAAGAGCCAGTGCTGTCTGCGGTCAGCAGATGTTTCTGTGGTCATGTGGCAGGCATGACTAGATGCCAGAGGACACAGAACACTGTTACCTTTCCCACCAAAGTGGTGCCTATATATCTACTTGCATTTTTTTGCTTTCAAACTGCTGGGTTGGCAGGAGCTAGGACTAGACGATGGGAGCTCACTCGATCGTGCAGCACTTGGGCCTCGAACACCTGATCTGCTAACCTTCCAGTCATCAAACTCAGTGTCTTAAGTACTAAGCCACTGCAGCCCTGGTATTCCTGCAAATGGGAACACACAAACAGCAAGGGCAGGGCATAGACCGAATGGTATATGCAAAAAAGAAGGATATTAGCAGCAATCTACTGAGCCAGTTGTTCTGCTTGATTTCTGTTTCCTCCTCCCTCCATGAGAATATGCCCATGTGCTTCCCAAGGGAGCCACTAAGAAGGCAAAGAGGAAGGGACTTCAAAAGGGCAATAAACATGATCCTCTTTCAGTCCATCTTAACAGGGCAACATGGCAAGCCCTTACTACATTCCATAAATTATTTCTCTCCCAGCCCTTTCTGTTCCTTGTTGCAGCTGATCGCTGATGATTTTATCAATGACTAGCATTTGGTTTTTTTGTGTGTGTTGGTGGTTGGGGTGGCTTTTTTTGGGGGGGGGACACACACACACACACAACACAACCACAACCACAACACACAACACACAACACACAACAACAACCACACACACACACACACACACACACACACACACACACACACACACACACACACACACACACACACACACACACACACACGTGCATGGCCCTCGCCTGGAGGGGAAGGGGGCTCCCTTCCTCTGTCAGGCAAGGCCCCCTCCTTCCTGCAACCCCGCTGAAGCCGCTGGGCCGCTCACTCTATGTGCCTTTAGTGTATGAAACTAAGACACAGGACACAGCCTCGGGCTGGGTTAACTCAGGTTTATTGCATCGTGGACAGAGGGAACATGAGGTAATGGCGGATCGATAGCTCTTTATATACAGTAGGGATACATTTGAACGTGGTGCCATGGTAGCCCATTGGCTACTGTCTGCGTGACGTCATTGTGGGTCACGCCCTTCTTGTCCAGGTGTAGGTGGTGGCGGGAAAACTTCCCGCGCTGTTGCCTTTGATGAGTTCGGACCAAGAGAGCTTGGACGCTCGCTGCTGCCAGCTGGTGGTCATTAGCTCGCGTCCTATTACAGGGTTTATATGATACAGCTGAAGGTTACATTGTTGCTATAGGCAAGGTTACATTGGCTCAGATACATTGTAATCCATGTGGAAGGTAAAACCATTAGAACACAACACCCCTCCCCCCTAGGACGAGACAATGTCTCGAGCCCACACTTCAACACACTCCCCCCCCTTAGGAGACAAAGTCTCTCAGCCAAGATGGTTTATTTCGAACACGCTGGGGTCTCGATGCGGGCTGCCTTTCCCCGGGTTTGCTACCTTCTCTTTGTCCCCTGGTTTCCTGCCCTGTAATTTGAGAGGGAGACTTGTTAGTGACTTGCCGCGGTTCCGCGGCGTTGTTGGGAGGTGTGCTCTTTCTCGGGGAAGAACCGGGGGCACTGGGGGCTAACGAAAAACCCCTCTTCTCGCTTGGAAGGGTGGGGGAACACTCCTGAAAACCCCCCCGGCTCGCAAAACCAAAATCAAAATCAAAATTACATTCGGGGGACGCGGCGGCGGCCGCACATTCCTTTTCCTTCCCCCCGGGCTCTGATAGAACTGGGGTATCAAAAGGATATGAGTCGGGATCACTGCTTTCCCCCCCGGATGCGGACTGATGTCCCTCATTTTCTCCCCCTTGGGCTAAACGGGTGGGGGAGAACCCTATCGCTGAATCCTGTTGCTGTGTCCCACTGACCGGCCCCTCACTCACTCGGCGCCTCAGTTGGTCAGCGTGTCTCCTCCAGAGGAGACCGGTGCTCGTTTCCACCCGATATGACACTGGCCCTGTTTGTTCTATTATCGTTCCTGGCACCCAGGCTGGCCCTGCGCTTGCATAGTTCCTGCAGTAAACAAGGTCGCCGGCGGCGAACCCTTTCGAGACTGCCAATCCTATGTTTTTTCCTTTATCCTCGACTCTCGTCGGGTCCAGCCTGGTCAGAAGTGTGGTCAGTTTTCGCCGCATCAAGAGTTCTGCCGGCGAGTAACCCGACGCTAAGGGGGTCACCCTATACGCTAACAAGAACTGACATACTTGGTGATTTAGGTCCCCCGGGCCCATGCGCCGCAGCGCATCCTTTGTTGTACGCACCAACCGTTCCACTTGGCCATTCGTGGCCGGGTGAAACGGCGCGGATGTGACATGCCGAATGGCGTTTGCTCCCATGAATGCCTCGAACTCCGAGGAGGTGAAGCAACTCGCGTTATCGCTGACTAAAGTGTCGGGTAAGCCGAACGTGGAAAAGACTCTCCGTAGCTGGCTAATTGTTGTGGCGGAGGACGTGCTCTTTACTGGGATAACCTCCAGCCACTTGGAGAACGCATCCACCACCAGGAGAAACATGGTTCCTCGGAATGGGCCAGCGAAATCTACATGTACTCTGGACCACGGCCCCCTTGCTGTGTCCCATTCCCTATGCGGGAGGCGGGCCGCCTCTGGTCGGGATCCCTGGCATGCCTCACAAGTGCCGACCATGTGCTCAATGTCCGCGTCCAGCTGTGGCCACCAAAAGTAACTGCGGGCCAGCGCTTTCGAACGCACGATCCCCGGGTGGCTGATGTGCAGCAGTTTGAGCACCCTCGGCCGCATGGCTGCAGGAACCACCACCCGTTGGCCCCACAATAGGCACCCCCTTTCTAGGGACAACTCTAGCTTTTTCCGAAAGAATGGGTCGAATTCCGTGCTTGGGGACGATGCCGGCCACCCCTTTTGTACCCATGAGCTGACTTTCTCGAGCATTCTGTCCTTGCCTGTCGCCCTAGCAATATCGGCTGGTACTATTGGGGGTGCATCTAAAACCTCAATTAGTAACACCTGGCGGTCTCTTCCTACTCTAGCCTTCTGGTCGTCCGACAAGGGCAAAGGGGATCTCGAAAGTGCATCAGCATGGCTGATCTCTTTTCCGGGCCGGTACACCAACTCGTGTTGGTAAGCGTTGAGAAAAATGGCCCATCGCAACATTCTCGGTGATAGGATTTGCGGGGTGGGCTTGCTTGCCGTGAAAATCCCTAACAGGGGCTTGTGATCCGTCACGATTTTGAACGGGCGGCCATACAAAAAATCGTGAAACTTTTTGGTCCCCGCTACAATTGCCAATGCCTCCCTGTCGGTTTGTGCGTAATTTCGCTCTGCCTGGGACAGGGACCTTGAATAAAATGCAACCGGGGCCTCCCTTCCGTCATCCAACACGTGGCAAAGTACCGCCCCCACCCCCACCGGTGATGCATCACAGACTAGGACCACCGGCCGTTTGGGGTCAAAATGCGTTAGAATTGCGTCAGAGGTCAAGAGTTGCTTTAATTCTTTGAACGCCCTCTCGTGCTCGTCACCCCACATCCAAGTCTCCTCTTTTTTAAGCAACCGATGAAGCGGTTCGGCCACGGACGCCTTCCGCGGAAGGAATGTATGGTAAAAATTGAGGAGCCCCAGGAATGACTGTAGCTCGGTTTTGGATGTGGGGCGAGGGGCCTTTTTGATGGCTACTACTTTGGATTTGGATGGTTTGATACCCTCGGGTGTAATCCTGAACCCCAAGAACTCGACCTCGGTTTCGAAAAAGACACATTTGTCCTTCCTCAGTCTCAGCCCCGCTTTCTCGAACACCGTTAGTACTTTGTCCAATCTCTTTGCCAGTTCGGCCTCGCTCCCCCCTGTTATTAATACGTCATCAAAATAAGGCAACACCCCCTCCAGCCCCTTCAGGAGGCGTTCCACAAGCGACTGAAAAAGGCCGGGTGCCGAGTTCACGCCGAACTGTAAACGCGACACCTGGAACGCTCCTTTATGTGTGACTATCGTTTGTGCCGCGGCCGTGGCGGGTGTTACGGGAAGCTGCTGATAGGCTTGTGCCAGGTCGAGCTTAGCGAAACACTTTCCCCCATTTAGCCTGGCCAAAAGGTGGCTGACCACCGGCACCGGGTATGCGTTAGGGCGGATCGCCTTGTTAATTGTACACTTATAATCAGCGCAAATGCGCACCTCCCCGTTAGCCTTCAGAGCTGTTACAATTGGAGTTTCCCACTCCGCGGAATCAACAGGAATAAGAATCCCCTGGCCCACCAATTTGTCCAGTTCCGCCTCTATTTTGTCCTTTAGTGCGAAGGGCACCCTGCGCGGTTTGAGTCTTATCGGGCGGACCTCCGGGTCTAGGTCGAAAGCTACAGGGGGTCCCTTGAATTTTCCAAGTCCTTTTTCAAAAACGGCGGGATGCGCATCGCACACCGCTTGTATTGGGTCCACCCCCACTGCATGTACTCCCCCTATAAACAGGCCTAAAGGCTGGAACCACTGTGTCCCTAGGAGGCTACAACTTCCCCCCTTGAGGACAACTAGGGGCAGCTCCGCAGAGTGTCTCTTAAACTCAACCCGAAATTTCCCGACCCCCAACACCGGAATGCTGTTCCCCTGCACATCTCGTAGCGTGGACCTCAATGTTTTAAGTTTGGGCCGCACGTGGGGGTCGATTTTCAAGAACTCTTTCTGGGGAATTATGGAATAGGAGGACCCCGAGTCAATTTCCATCCTGATAGGGGCCCCTTGTACTAGTACCTCAACGAAATAATGGGACTGCTCCGCGGACACACTGAGCACTGGGACGTCGTCCTCGCTGCTGTCCGAGACGCGGCCCACGCCGTCCTGCTTCCTCGTGGTCTGGACGCCATCTTTGGGCCTCGCTGAACGGTCCGGTCTGGTCGAACGGTCCGGTGACTGCCTCCGGCCCTCCTTCCGTTTTCTGCATGCCTTGGCGATGTGCCCCCGACGGCCGCAGGTGTAGCATTCGGCCTTTCTAAATGGGCACCTCGCACGCTCATGGGCCGCTCCGCAACCATCGCAGCGGCGCCCCCCCTTTCGGACCTTCTGGACCTCCTCGCCGTCGCTGCTTTCCGAAGACGACTTTGAGGCCCGTTGAGTTGCGTGCACCGATTTTTCCGCTTTACCGGCTCTGGGACGCCACTCACGCCACTGGTGCATCTCGTCCACTCCAGCATTCGTGGACTCTGCGGCCTCCGCGGCCTCGATGACCTCTGCCAGCGTTGGTGGCGGCTCCTTATTCATCAAGCTGCGCTGCACCTCCTTGTCTTTCAGGCCACACAGCACGCCGTCCCTGAGGGCCATTTCTAGGATGTTGCCCCATTTGCAGGGGGCGGCGGCTACCCTCATGGCGGCCACGAATGTCTCGACCGACTCGTCCGGCGCTTGGACTCGCCTCCAAAACGCGCTCCGAGCGGGAAACATCGCCCTCGAGGGTTGGAAGCGCTCCCGTAGCAGCTTCATGATGTCGTCCGCCTTAAATTCGCTCACCTTCTTCGGAGCGATGATGCCCACCAGCGTCCGCTTGGTCTCCATCCCAAGCATGCGGGTGAGGATGGCCCTCTTCCTCTCCTCATCGTCTTCCTTGACTTTGAGTTCCACCAGCGCCGCATGGAAGTCCATTTCAAACAACTCCCAGTCTTGCGGTTTGGTGATGTTGAACCCGCTCTGTGCCCTGGCTGCTCCTTGGGGATCCATTATCCCACCTTCGTCGCCAATTTAGTGTATGAAACTAAGACACAGGACACAGCCTCGGGCTGGGTTAACTCAGGTTTATTGCATCGTGGACAGAGGGAACATGAGGTAATGGCGGATCGATAGCTCTTTATATACAGTAGGGATACATTTGAACGTGGTGCCATGGTAGCCCATTGGCTACTGTCTGCGTGACGTCATTGTGGGTCACGCCCTTCTTGTCCAGGTGTAGGTGGTGGCGGGAAAACTTCCCGCGCTGTTGCCTTTGATGAGTTCGGACCAAGAGAGCTTGGACGCTCGCTGCTGCCAGCTGGTGGTCATTAGCTCGCGTCCTATTACAGGGTTTATATGATACAGCTGAAGGTTACATTGTTGCTATAGGCAAGGTTACATTGGCTCAGATACATTGTAATCCATGTGGAAGGTAAAACCATTAGAACACAACAGTGCCTCAGGCTGGGCCACGGTGGCACGGAAGGCAAGTGGCCCAGCTCAGAAGACTGTGCCATGGAGGCGCAGAGTGTGAATGGCCCAGCCGGCAACAGGTAAGTGGGGTGGGGAACATGGAATGGGGGGAATGGGAGTGTGTGTGGGGGTTTGTGTTCCCCCTTTCTCCTCCCAGACCAGGGCGGGCAGCGTGGTTCCCAGGCCTGTTCCCCCCCCTCAGTCCCTGTCCTTTGCCCCACTTACTTGTTGCCAGCTGGGCCATTTGCTCTCTGTGCCTTCCCGGCACAGCCTTGTGGGCTAGGCCACTCACCTTCCGTGCCTCCATGGCGCGGCCTGTCCTCCGTCCCCACCAGCGCTGAGGCCTTCACTGGTCAGGCGGTGGGTACCAAGAACAGGCGGCCCAGCCGGCAATTGATGTGCCTGCCTGCCCGCTGCGGTGGAGGCCTTTGCCGGTCGGTCGGGCGCATTGGTTTATTTATTTATTTATTGTTTAGACTTCTATACCGCTTTCCTTCCCATAAAGGGAACTCGAAGCGGTTTACAACAATAATGCAAAACAATATAAAATATGATATAAATAATACGTCAGAATACAATCCAATAATAAAGAAGCATGAAAAGTAAATTCAGTACAATAATCAATAGTCAATAATAAACATAATGTTAGAAAACAAAATCAGTATAATACAATAATAAACATCATAATGCAATATACAAATTACAAAGCAATAAACAATACCCAATTCAAGATTAAACAGTACATATTTCAAAGCAGTTCACAACACTATACAATAAATACATTAAGAAGACTCAGTCCACTTCCCTTCCTGCTAAAACAGCTGAGGGGGAGAAAGTCTGACAACAGTTCCTGATGTGAAGGCATCAACGGAGCTAGCGGAGAGTCCTTTGCCCCAGGTGTTTCTCGGCCCCTCTAGCCCGGCTGGCCAAAGGGTGGGCGGTGAAGGCATCAGTGGAGCTAGCGGTGAGAGTCTTTTTAAACTCATTGGTTGCCGGCTGAGCCACCTGTTTTTGGTGCCTCCTGCTCGCCCGATGAATGCCTCGGCAGGGACGGAGGACAGGCGGCCTAGCCTGCCGGCACATAGAGTGAGTTGGGGAAGCTCAGCCCATGCAACTCCAATTAACCAATCAGCAGCCAGCGCGGGAAACCACCCAGTTTCAGGTGTACCTTAGTAGCTACGCGGTACGCCCCCAATGACATCACTGCCACCATAGCCAATTAGTATCCATGGCGGGGAATTCAAATACAGTATATGTTATGTATGTACAATGTTGCTTTAAGAAATGTATGAATGTAACCTGACCATAATTACAATGTAGCTCTGCTGTTAAGGAATGCGAGTATGCTGCCTATAGAGGGCAGCTGCGAGCGTTCAGCTCACATGGTTCACATTCCCCAAATCACCGGCAGCCGCGGGAATCCTTCCCGCGCGAGGATCACCTGGAGAAGATGGGCGTGACGCAGAATGACGTCACGCCGGTAGCAGCCAATAAGCTACCGTGCAACGAGATTCAAATGTATGTCCCACAGTATATAATGAGCTGTACCTCCGCCATTACCACATGTTCATCCTGATCATCAACCAATAAACCTGTGTTAGTCCTCACTGCGACTCCTTCTTTGTCTTCTGTGCAAGACACTAAATTGGCGACGAAGGTGGGATAATGGCGAATCCCAAGGTCAAGCCTTACCAGTTCGATGTCAGCGAGCCCGAACAATGGGAGCTCTATGAGTGCCAGTTTCGGCACGCGATGGAAGCCGTGGGCGTCGCCGCCGCCGCGAAAATGCGCTCCTACTTCCTGGCCCCAGTGGGGCCGGCCACGCTGCATATCCTGATGAACCTGGTGGCCCCCCGGAAGGTGGACGTGGTGCCCATCGACCGCATCCTGGAGCTGTTGGGCGAGCACTTCCAGCCTCCCGTGTCGATCTTCCCAGCCCGGGTCGCGTTCCACAGGCGAGACCAGCGACCGGGCGAATCCGTGTCCGCCTACGCGGCGGCCCTCAGGCTTGCAGTGGTGCACTGCCAGTGGGACGACCTGGACCAGGCTCTCCGAGACCGCATGCTGTGTGGTCTGAGGGACGAGGAGCTTCAGCGGAAGCTCATGACCCGCGACTACCACCTCACGTTCAACGAGGTACTGCGGGAGGCCCAAGCGGCCGAAGCGGCCAGGAGCGGGGTCAGAGTGTTCAAGTCCCGAGGGGCCACGTCTGAAAGGGCCAAGTCACCAGTGCAGGCGGCCCGGCGGACACCAGCGAAAGCGGCCTAGCGGGCCCCCAAGCCGCCCGCCGGCACACCAACGGCATCCGAGGAGTCGTCCACGATGGCAGACCCCTGCTCCAGCGAGGACGACGACGTCCAGCGGGTCAAGAAACAGGGGGGGAAGTGGCAGACCCGCGAACGGCAAGACCGCCGCTGCGACGGTTGTGGGGCGTCCCACGACCGCACGAGGTGTCCGTTCCGAAAGGCCGAGTGTCACAACTGCGGCCGAAAGGGACACATCGCCTGAGTGTGCAGGCGCGGGCGAGTCGAGGACAAGGGCAATTCGAGCCATTCCCAGACGCACCATCGGAAGGCGGCCGGCACCAGGAAGGTCTCAGACGACCACAGCGAGGCAGGCGTGAACAGCGTGGGCCTGGAGCACCAGCATTTTTTCGTAGAGGTACAGTTACAGGGGCTCCCAGTGAGGATGGAGATAGACTCGGGGTCGTCCTATTCCATCCTGTCCCAAAAAGAGTTTATGCGCATTCCCCCAGATGCGCGGCCCAAGCTGCGGGCCATGAGGTTACACCTACGGGACGTGCAGGAAAATGGGATCCCAGTGTTGGGGGTGGGGAACTTCAAGGTGAAGTTCAAGAATTATTCCGAGAAACTGCCCCTAGTGGTCCTCAAGGGGGGGAGATGCTGCCTTTTGGGAACGCAGTGGTTCGCTCCCCTGGGAATCGAACTGTCCGGCATTAACGCCATAGAGACTGACCCAATGCGGGACGTGTGCAACGCACACCCGGACGTTTTCAAGAAGGGGCTCGGGACTTACAAGGGGCCCCCAGTTTCCTTTGACTTGGATCCAGAAATCCGGCCCATCCGCCTCAAGCCAAGGAGAGTGCCCTTCGCCCTCAAAGACAAGATCAAGGCGGAACTGGACAAGTTGGTGGGGCAGGGGATTTTGGTTCCAGTTGATTCGGCGGAGTGGGAAACGCCGATTGTTACGGCCCTCAAATCAAACGGGGAGGTCAGGATTTGTGCGGACTATAAATGTACGATCAATAAGGCCATTCGTCCAAATGCATATCCGGTACCCGTGGTCAGCCATTTGCTGGCCACGCTACATGGGGGGAGGTGTTTTGCCAAGCTAGATCTGGCGCAGGCATATCAGCAGCTCGCTGTAACCCCGGCTGCTGCCGCTGCGCAAACAATCATAACGCACAAGGGGGCATTTAAGGTAACACGCCTTCAGTTCGGCATGAATTCGGCCCCTGGAATTTTCCAGTCCCTCGTGGAACGCCTTTTAAAGGGGCTTCCAGGCGTCCTCCCATATTTCGACGATGTGTTAATAACAGCGGGGGGCAAGTCAGAACTAGCGCAAAGGCTAGACAGGGTCCTTTCAATATTCGAGAAGGCGGGCCTCCGACTGAGACGGGACAAATGTGTTTTCTTTGCGAGGGAGGTTGAGTTCCTCGGGTTCAAGGTAACCCCGGAAGGCATCAAGCCCTCCGAGTCCAAGGTTGCGGCTGTGCAAAACGCCCCTCGCCCCACCGCGAAACCAGAGCTGCAGTCATTTCTGGGGCTCTTAAATTTTTACCATTCCTTCCTGCCGAGGAAGGTATCCGTTGCAGAGCCACTGCATGCGCTATTGAAGAAAGAGGCGGTTTGGCGGTGGGGAGATAGGCAAGAGAAAGCTTTCAGGGAGCTAAAGGCACTTCTATCCTCGAGTGCTGTCCTGACCCACTTTGACCCTAGGAGACCAGTAGTTCTAGTCTGTGATGCGTCCCCAGTGGGGGTGGGGGCGGTTCTATGCCACGTGTTGGAGAGCGGGCGGGAAGCCCCGATAGCGTACTACTCAAGGTCCCTCTCGAAGGCCGAGCGCAATTACGCGCAGACTGATAGGGAGGCCCTGGCCATCATCGCGGGAATGAAAAAGTTCCATGACTTTTTATACGGCCGCGGGTTTACGGTAGTGACGGATCACAAGCCACTTCTGGGGATCTTCACTACCGGCAAACCCACACCGCAAATTCTATCCCCCAGGATGCTGCATTGGGCCATCTTCCTCAACGCCTACCAGTACGAGCTGGTCTATCGCCCAGGGAAGGAGATATCCCATGCGGACGCACTGTCCCGATCTCCCCTCCCAAGCGTAGGGGACCCCACATGCGAGGTAGAGCAGGACCACCAAGTCCTGCTGATCGAGTCTCTCGACTCACCCCCCATTCTCCCGGCCGACCTCGCCAAGGCCACGGCGGCCGACAAGATGCTGGCCCAAGTTAGTTCCTGGGTGAGGAAAGGGTGGCCCACTACTCCCCCCGAGGAACAGTTCAAGCCATTCGTCAGGCGTAGAGTAGAGCTTTCTCTGGAAAGGGGCTGCTTACTCTGGGGCCAGCGGGTAGTTATCCCGGAGAAGCTGAGGGCCAAGGTACTGAAGCTACTGCATACCAGTCACCCGGGGATCGTGTGCTCCAAGGCTCTGGCCAGGAGTTTCTTTTGGTGGCCCCAGATAGACGCGGATATAGAATGTCTAGTGGGCACGTGTGAGAGCTGCCAGAGCTCTCGGCCCGAGGAGTCCCGGTTACCCCATAGGGAATGGGACACGGCCCGCGGGCCATGGTCCCGGATTCATGTTGACTTCGCTGGCCCTTTCCGCGGGGCCATGTTTCTGCTGGTAGCCGACTCCTACTCCAAGTGGTTGGAGGTAATCCCCATGAACAGCACCTCCTCTGCGGCAACCATTAAACAGTTGTGCAAGCTTTTTGCCTGTTTCGGCCTGCCAGACGTCCTTGTCAGCAATAACGCTAGTACCTTCACGTCTGCAGAGTTCAAGACATTTATTGAGCGGAATGCCATCAGGCACATTACCGCTGCCCCGTTTCACCCCGCCACAAACGGTCAGGTAGAGCGCCAAGTGCGCACTACGAAAGACGCACTGCAGCACATGGGTCCCGGTGAGTTGAACCTTCATCTGTGCCAGTTCCTCATCTGTTACAGGACAACCCCCCTAGCCTCAGGATTTTCCCCAGCCGAACTCCTCATGAGGAGGCGTCCGGTAACACTTTTTGACCGGATGGATCCGTCCAGGGTGGAGGATGAAGGAAGAAATATAAACATAGGGGGAGAGAGCTCCAAAAGTTTTTTGGTAGGGGACCCGGTTCACTGCAGGAACTACGCGGCCTCAGGGCCAGCGTGGGTACCAGGGACAATCATTGAGCAGACGGGGCCAGTATCCTACAGGGTCGAGACTAGCTCGGGTCTACTCTGGAGAAGGCACGCCGACCAACTCAGAAGGCGAGTCACCAGTGAAGGGGAATCAGCGTTAGGGTCCTCCCCCACCCGCATTACCCAAGGGGGAGACACGGCGGAACCCGCGGATACAAATGCATATCCTGGGTTCTCAACCACAGAGGAGGATACTTTGAAAGAGAGGGATCAGTTTGATTATGATTATGAGTTGCAGTACCAGGGGGGTGTAGCGGAGTGGTCCCCCACCCGTCCTAGCGAAAAGAGGGGTTTCAGTTCAGCCCCTGGTACCTCCAGTCCCCCCAGTCCTTTTGTTTTAGAATATACCATAGCTCCAGCTCCCCGGAGACCAACACCCCCAAGACAGGCAATGGGGGGGAGTCCGCCCACCACAGTCTCTAGACCTCCCGGGCAGGTAACGGGGGGTGGCGAGGCCACAAGGGCCTCTTCGTCAGTCCCGAGGTTTGTACTGGGGGGAACCCCAAGCTCCCCAAGCGGTAGGTAGGGGTTCACGTCCCAACTGTTCATTCCATTCCCGTCCCCCAATGCAAGGTTGTCGCAGAGTCCCCACCGAACCACTAATGAGTCCCCACTTTCCGTTGCAGGACAGGACTCTGTGGAACCAGAAGCCTCTGGCTCCCCTGTGTTAAGTCAAGCGGCCGCGCGCCCCAGACGCACGTGCGGCAAGCCACAATGGTTGAGGGACTTCGTCTCATCCTAGGGGGGAGGGGTGTTATGTATGTACAATGTTGCTTTAAGAAATGTATGAATGTAACCTGACCATAATTACAATGTAGCTCTGCTGTTAAGGAACGCGAGTATGCTGCCTATAGAGGGCAGCTGCGAGCGTTTAGCTCACATGGTTCACATTCCCCAAATCACCGGCAGCCGCGGGAATCCTTCCCGCGCGAGGATCACCTGGAGAAGATGGGCATGACACAGAATGATGTCACGCCGGTAGCAGCCAATAAGCTACCGTGCAACGAGATTCAAATGTATGTCCCACAGTATATAATGAGCTGTACCTCCGCCATTACCACATGTTCATCCTGATCATCAACCAATAAACCTGTGTTAGTCCTCACTGCGACTCCTTCTTTGTCTTCCGTGCAAGACACTAAAGTATATAAGGAGCTGCGTCTCCTATATGTGCCCATGTACAGATTGACCATGCTGCAATAAAGAAGTGCTTGGCCCGCCTGCTGGCTCCGTGTGCAATCAATCTGCCTACATCAAACCCTCCCACAATGAGGTTTCCTCAGAGATGTGGGTCTGACCAATCAGACTCACAAAGTAAGCCTGTTTTTACCTCCCACTGCCCAATCATCATCATCGTCGTCACCACCACCACCACTACCGCCATCATCATCATGACAAACAAAGTGTGCTAAATGTAAGATATATAGGATAGGAAAACCCCATAGTGTGAAAAACAGATGTTCACCATGTTCTCCAGTTGACTTGCCAAAAATCTGTTGAGAAATTGAATATCAAAATATTTAGCACCAGCCTTGTCAATAAAAATTTTCTTCCCCCTCATTGACGGGGAAATTTTTTTATCTTACTTTATTCCCTTTCTTCACTTTTTGAAGCTGCATATAGGAAACCACTCAGGAAACAACAAAAGCAACCTTGCCCCCACCCCTTAGGGAGTCTTGTGATATTGCACATTGAAACCACAGATATTAAGCTGGCATAGTCAAATATTTCTAAGACTTCAGGCAGTGTTATCCTTTTGAGGATGAATATGCACTTCAAAGGTGGTAGTACTTTCCCCCCCAGAACTAACCACACTTCAGAACACAGTACTGTAATTGCTTGCTGTCAGTTCTGACTTACGGCATCCCTTTCCAGGGTTTTCTAGGTATAGAGTACTCAGAAGTTGTTTACCATTCACTTCTTCTGGGTGAATGGTAAACAGCCAGGTGCTCCCTCTAACTGAGTTATCCAGCCAGGAGGAAGCATGCATTTGACATTCTCTTGTGTCCAGTGGTGGGATTTAATATTTTTTACTACCTACTCTGTGGGCGTTGTATGGTGGCCATGGCCAGGGGGAAGCCCTGCATTGCACCCAAATTATGACTATTTTATTTCAAAACTTGGGTGGGCGGGGCCAACCGGAATTTTTGCTACTGGTTTTGGCGAACTGGTGCGAACCTGCTGAATCCCACCACTGCTTGTGTCATAAACTTCTTGCAGATAAATATTGCATCTTCAAAACTTGCTAGGCTAGAATGGTTCCCCTCTGATTTGCTCAAAGGGAATTTTTAAAATCTAGGGCCGACTTTGAAAACTCTTTATGTTTTTCTGTTGCTGCTGTGGAGTCCTTTCCATGGTGATAAAGTTATTCAGAATCATTCTGCAGTGCCCAAGACTCCTCTTCCAAGGCAGAAGTAAGGAAGGCTTAGGGCCATGATGGTGAACCTTGGCACTCCAGATGCTCTTGGACTTCAATTCCCAGAAGCCCATGTGAATCCACACAAATGAGTTTACTGTGATTTATCCGGCCCGCGCTGCCTTCTTCGCTCCCGGAAACCGAAGTAAAACGTGCCCGTACTGGTCTATGGAACTCCCTGCCAGAAGAAGTGGTGACAGCTGTCAGTCTTGACAGCTTTAAGAAAGAATTAGACAAGTTCATGGAGGACAAGGGTATCAATGGCTATAATTATGGATACCTAAGGACAACCTCCGGGTTGGAGAGATAGGCAGGATATCTCTCAATGCCATTTCCAGGGAATCCTAAGCAGGTGAAGGCATCTCCTTGGGAATACCCTGAAGCAAATGGTGAGCCACTGTGTGAGACAGAATGCTGGACTGGATGGGCTGTGGCCTGTTCCAGCAAGGCTGTTCTTATGTTCTTATGATTTTCTCTAGGACTGTCTTGTTCATCTCTCCAGCAGTCTAGAGTGTCTGCAAAGCTCACCTATTACACCTTATTTCAAGCGAGTCATCCCCCTCCTGTCAGCTTTCTTTACCATCCAATGTTCACACCTTTACATGGTGATCTGGAACACAATAGTGTGAATGATTGTAGTCTTGGTCTCCAGAGAAATATACTTGCACTTGATCTTTACTAATTCCTTCATTGCTATTCTTCCTAGTTTCAGTCTTCTTCTGATTTCTTGCTTGTAGTCTTGTGTTGTAGGGTATGTATATATAGGATCTATTCTTCTAGCTGAGGAAACCTTGGTCTCTGCAATTTAGGACTCAAATGTAGAAGTCTGTGTCATCAGAGGAGAATTGCGCTTAGAGCTGGTGTCCTAAATTATGCTGTTTCATCTGGCGTGAGAGTTAGACGTATGCTTATAATGTTTTGTTACTACAGCTGCATGCTTCTAGAAACCAGTATGAATCTGTCATATCCTTCTACTTAACACATTCTGTTGATGAAAGAAGATCTTCTGTTTCATTTATATTATACAATTACTGCCTCAAAAGTGAAAAAGCTGGCACTGGTCGATCTAGCGAATGCCCAGTCCAAATTTTGGTCACAGAAATCATAGAAAAATAATACTTAAAAACAAAACAAAACAAGAACACAGATGGGATCCATATGGAGGAGTCCTGCTTTTTCTGATTCTCTTAAGGTCTAGAGGTTTTTTTCCCTCCTTACATGTTTTTAGCTATGTCTCCCCAAGAGCATTTCAGTTCTGTTGGCACTTTATATAACAGAATTAATAATGACATTCTCCTGGCATGTTTCCAGTTGTGTAAGTTTATAGAGTAATTTTGTAATAGAGCTGTGAGAGTTTAGTGGTGTGTGGGGGGGAGAGAAATTATCAGCAGGTGAACAAGCTGTCCACTTCACTCTCCTATTTAAAAACATGCACAACACACACACACACACACACCACACACATCTCCTGCTTAGCAAACTCTCATCCCTAAGGTTTCTAGGAGAGTCGATTATTTGAAAGAGGCAGGTCAACAAACCTGCTCTCTCCCACTTCCAGCTGTGAAAATCATACCCATGTTTCCTATCCTGTACTCCTATTTATAAATCAAATGGCTGAGTGATTTTGCCCTCATTTTCCCCAGCTGCATTGTCCCCACCTCACTTCCTTGCCATTTAGAAAAATGATTTAATGGACTTTTCCCAAGCATCAGTCATCTTATCCAACTGCCCTCCTTTGACCAGCTGTGATTTCCTACCCCCTCTTCCCTTACACACTTTGATGAATCACCCTCCCCCCATCACCTTTCTTCCATCTAGGCACAACTCTAATGACCATTTGGACCCATCATTATAAGCTACACTGGATGTGAATCACAAAATAATTTTCTTCTTCTTCTTCTTGTGCCATATCCGATTCCAAATATTGACGATCATCATGGCGATCAGCCATGAAGACTGTCTTGTGAATATAATGCCATGGCTTTTCATCTGCCTTCTGCATTGCAGCATGACACCCATACCACTGATCCAGCTCCGTAAATCACTTTCTAGTCCTGAGCCCTTTTTGGCACACAAAGTCCTCATTGGCCCCAGGCCAGTATTGATGAAACTGCTGCCCTCCATCAAGATGGGATTTAATATACTTGGGGGCCCTCACCTTTCTCTGTGGACTTCACCAAGGCCGCTAGTTCTCAGGGTTGTCAGGTTAGTTAACCGCCGCCTGAAGCTTGGCATTGAGTTGCTGGCAGTATGGTCTACTCTATTACCATAGCAGGATAAGCCTGGCTAGACTTCTTCTTATGTCTTATGACTCAGATATGTAAAAGACTGCCTGAACCAGCTCTGACTTGTCTAAAATTTAAGATCACCCGAGAAGGCTCTGTTTGTGGTACCCAAAAGCCCAATAGCCCAGAGGGGTGCCACACATTACAGGGCCTTCTTGGAGGTAGTACATTGGTTGTGAAACTCCCTCCCGTCAGTTTGGTGTATGAGAACCAAGACACAGGAACAGCCGAAGGGTTGGCTTAACACATCTTTATTGCATGGTGGTCCGGGGGAACATGTGGTAATGGTGGACAAACAGCTCAATATATACAGAGGCTATACATTTGAATGTGGCTCCTCGGTAGCCCATTGGCTACTGTCTGCGTGACGTCATTTCTGGTCACGCCCTTCTTGTCCAGGTGAGTGGTGGCGGGAATCTTCCCGCGCTGTAGGTATTTGTGGAATTGGAACCATGTGAGCTGGACGCTCGCTATTGCCATCTGGTGGACATTAGCTCGCGTCCTAATACAGGAGGTTACAGAGTTACAGCTGGTAGTTATTCTGTTACATTGTTTAAAGGCATACTTTCTTATACACAACATCCCTCCCCCCTAGGATGAGACGAAGTCTCTCATCCAATGTGGTTTATTGCAAACGCGTTTTGGGCACAAGGCTGGCTGGCTTGTCCCGGGGGCGCTATCGCCTCTTTGCTCCCTGGTCTCTTGTCCTGCAATGGGAGAGGGACACTCGTTAGCGACTTGCCGCGGTTCCGCGGCTTTTGGGGTAGGGAGGAACTCCATTGTGGAAAAACCGGGGGCACTGGGGGTTAACGCAAAACCCCTCTTCTCCCTTGGATGGGTGGGGGACCACTCCGAAAACCCCCCCGGTTTTGTAACTCAAACTCAAACTCATCTACTGGGGAATCTATGGGGGTATCCGACAGGATATCTACGGGGACAAATGCCTTCCCTTCCCCCCCGTGGTGGGGACCACCGGCCCCCCTCTCCTCCCCCTTGGGCTGAACGGGTGGGGGAGAACCCTAACGTTGAATCCCTTTCTGCGCTGTCAGCGCCCTGGTTTTCGGAGATCCGGTGCCGGAGTTGGTCTGCGTGTCGCCTCCAAAGTACGCCCGGAACCCAGGCTGGCCCTGCGCTAGCGTAATTTCTGCAATGAACCGGGGCGCCTATCTCGAAACTCTTCGTGCCCGCTACCCCGATGTTCCTCCCAGTGTCTTCCACCCTAGTGGGGTCTAGCCTGGTCAGTATCATAGTCAGCTTCCTGCGCATTAGGAGTTCTGCGGGCGAGTACCCTGACGCTAGGGGGGTAACTCTGTATCCTAGTAAAAACTGACACAACTGTAGGTTTAAATCCCCGGGGCCCATGCGCCTCAGCGCGTCTTTGGTGGTACGCACGAGGCGTTCTACCTGGCCGTTTGTCGCCGGGTGGAAAGGTGCGGAGGTGATGTGCCGGATGGCGTTGATCTCGGTGAATGCCCTAAACTCAGCGGACGTGAAACAACTAGCGTTATCGCTAATAAGGGTGTCAGGTATGCCGAACGTGCTGAACACCCTCCGCAAATGTTTAACCATTGTGGCTGAGGAGGTGTTCGCAACCGGGAGAACCTCCAGCCACTTGGAGTAAGCATCCACTACGAGGAGAAAAAGAGATCCTCTGAAAGGGCCCGCAAAGTCAATGTGCACGCGGGACCACGGCCCCTTTGCCGTGTCCCATTCCCTGTGTGGAAGACGAGCTTCTTCGGGCCGGGAGCTCTGGCAGCTCGCACAAGTGCCCACCATGTGCTCGATATCGGCGTCCAACTGAGGCCACCAGAAGTAGCTTCTGGCCAACGCCTTGGAGCGGACAATTCCAGGGTGGCTGACGTGCAGCAGTTTGAGCACCCTCGCTCTCAGGGATTCAGGGACAATTACTCGCTGGCCCCACAGGAGGCACCCCCTCTCTAAGGACAATTCTAGCTTTTTCCGAAAAAATGGGGCGAACTCCGTCGCTGGGGGGGACGTTGGCCACCCTTTCTGCACCCAAGAACTAACCAGGGCCAACGTCTTGTCCTTCCCTGTCGCCTTGGCGATCTCTGCGGGCAATACGGGGGGTGAATCCAAGACCTCTATCATGAGCACTTGGTGGTCTTGCTCCACCTCGCACACGTGGCCGCTTGTGTGGGGAAGGGGTGACCTCGACAGGGCGTCCGCATGGCTTATGTCCTTTCCAGGGCGATACACCAGCGCGTTCTGGTATGCGTTTAAAAAAATGGCCCACCTGAGCATCCTAGGGGACAGAATCTGTGGCGTGGGCTTGTCTGCGGTAAAAATGCCTAGCAGGGGCTTGTGGTCAGTCACGATGGTAAAAGGGCGGCCATAGAGGAAATCGTGGAACTTTTTGGTCCCAGCGATTATTGCTAACGCTTCCCTGTCTGTCTGTGCGTAATTTCGCTCTGCCTGAGACAGGGACCTGGAGTAGAACGCCACCGGAGCCTCCCGCCCGTTTTCCATCACATGGCACAAAACCGCCCCCACCCCCACTGGGGACGCATCACATATCAGGACTACTGGTCTCTTGGGGTCAAAATGGGTTAGTATGGCGTCTGAGGCTAGGAGTTTTTTCAGGTCATTGAATGCTTTCTCTTGGCTCTCGCCCCATTTCCATGCCTCGTCCTTTTTTAGAAGCTTGTGCAGCGGCTCCGCCACAGATGCCTTCCGAGGCAGGAAGGGATGATAGAAGTTTAGGAGCCCCAGGAACGACTGTAATTCGGGCTTGGAGGTGGGGCGAGGAGCATTTTGGATGGCGGCCACCTTTGATTTGGAGGGCTTGATCCCTGCAGGGGTTACCCGGAAACCCAAGAACTCAACCTCTGTGGCGAAGAAGATGCATTTGTCTTTCCGCAGCCTCAACCCCACCTTTTCGAATATCGTCAGCACTTTGTCTAATCTCTCAGCCAATTCAGATTCGCTCCCCCCGTTATCAACACATCATCAAAGTATGGTAAGACCCCCTCTAGCCGCTTTAAGAGGAGTTCCACTAGCGATTGGAAGATACCTGGCGCCGAGTTCACGCCAAACTGTAGGCGCGTGACCTGGAATGCCCCCTTATGAGTGACTATCGTCTGCGCAGCAGCCGCAGCTGGGGTTACCGAAAGCTGCTGGTATGCTTGTGCCAGGTCAAGTTTTGCGAAGCACCTCCCCCCATGTAACCTGGCCAACAGGTGGCTGACCACCGGTACCGGATACGCATTTGGGCGTATCGCCTTATTAATGGTGCATTTGTAATCTGCGCATATGCGAACCTCCCCGTTAGCCTTTAGCGCTGTTACAATCGGAGTCTCCCACTCCGCGGAATCAACAGGAACAAGAATCCCCTGGCCCACCAATTTGTCCAGTTCCGCCTCTATCTTGTCCTTGAGTGCAAAAGGCACTCTGCGCGGTTTGAGTCTTATTGGGCGGACCTCCGGGTCCAGGTCAAACGCAACTGGGGGTCCCTTGAATTTTCCGAGTCCCTTCTTGAACACTTTGGGGTGCGCGTCACACACCTCTTGTATAGGGTCAGTCCCAACGGCATGCACCCCCCCGATGAACAAACCCAGGGGCTTAAACCATTGAGTCCCGAGAAGGCTACAGCTTCCCCCCTTGAGGACAACCAGGGGAAGTTCTGCGGCGTGCCGCTTGCACTGGACCTTGAATTTTCCAACCCCCAACACCGGAATGCTATTTCCCTGTACGTCCTGCAGCGTAGACCTCAGCGCTTTGAGCCTGGGCCGCACGTTGGGGGAAATTCCCAAAAACTCCCTCTGGGAAATGATTGAATATGAAGACCCCGAGTCTATCTCCATTCTAATGGGGGCCCCTTGCACCAGTACCTCAACAAAGTAACGGGGGTGTCCTAAGGACACGCTGTGAACTGGGGCGTCGCCGCCGCTGCTGTCGTAGATGTGGCCCACGCCGTCCTGCTTCCTCGAGGGCCGGGTGCCTTCCTGGAATCTCGGTGGGCGGTCCGTCAAGCCTCTCTGGTCCCCGCGCCGCCGTCTGCAAACCTTGGCTATGTGCCCTCGACGTCCACAGTTGTGGCACTCGGCCTTCCGGAACGGGCACTTAGCGCGGTCGTGGGCCGCCCCGCAGCCGCCGCAACGTCGGCCATCCTTCCGTACCTTCCGGACGTCCTCGTCCTCGCTGCTCTCCGTGGAGGATTGTGGTGCTCGCCTGGCCGCGTGCACCGAGCCCGCTGCCTTGTCGGGTTGTGGGGGCCTTTCCCTGAACCCCTTGACTCCGGCCCTCGTGGCTTCTGTGGCCTGCGCCGCCTTCACGACCTCGTGCAGCATCGGGGGCGGCTCCTGGTTCATCAGCTTTCGCTGAACTTCCTCGTCCCACAGGCCACAGAGCATGCGGTCCCTGAGGGCGATTTCCAGGTTCTCCCATTTGCAAGGGCCGGCGGCCAACCGGAGGGCCGCTGCAAAGGCTGCGATGGACTCCCCAGGCGCTTGGACTCTCTTCCAGAACGCGTCTCGAGCCGAAAACATCGAGACCAAGGGCTGGAAGTGATCGCGCATCACTTTCAGGAGCTGCTTGACCGACACCTTGCTCACCTTCTTCGGCGAAACCAGGTCCACCAGTACTCTCATGGCGGCACGTCCCAGCATCCGGGTGAGGATGGCCCTCTTCTTTCCTTCGTCCGTAATGTCGGACACCACCAGCGCGCTTTGGAAGTCCATTTCGAAGAGCTCCCAATCTTCCGGCTTGTTGATGTCGAAACCGGCGTGTGTCTTGATCTCATGGGGATCCATAATCCCATCCTCGTCGCCAATTTGGTGTATGAGAACCAAGACACAGGAACAGCCGAAGGGTTGGCTTAACACATCTTTATTGCATGGTGGTCCGGGGGAACATGTGGTAATGGTGGACGAACAGCTCAATATATACAGAGGCTATACATTTGAATGTGGCTCCTCGGTAGCCCATTGGCTACTGTCTGCATGACGTCATTTCTGGTCACGCCCTTCTTGTCCAGGTGAGTGGTGGCGGGAATCTTCCCGCGCTGTAGGTATTTGTGGAATTGGAACCATGTGAGCTGGACGCTCGCTATTGCCATCTGGTGGACATTAGCTCACGTCCTAATACAGGAGGTTACAGAGTTACAGCTGGTAGTTATTCTGTTACATTGTTTAAAGGCATACTTTCTTATACACAACAGTCAGGGAGTTAAACAACTGCCAAATGTTTTCTTTCAGGGAACAGTTAGAAACCTTTTAATTCCTACATGGTTGTTGGGGTGGGGGGTTAATTGAGTTTGGGCTACTTTTGTGTGTGTGTTGCTTTCATCACATTTTAAATCACATTCTGGATTTAAATATTTGCTGTTTTCTGGTTCTATCTGGCATTTTTGCTATTTGTTACATATTTAGACTCTAATTTACAGTATGAATTTTTGGCTGCCCTGAGTCATGATAAGGAAGGACATTGAGCACGGGGTTGGACTAGATGGCCTAAAAGACCCCTTCCAACTATGATATGAATTGAATAAATAATGATTATGGGTAAAGGTTGCCTTTGCTTGAAAGCCAGTCATATCTGACTCCAGAGTTCAGTGTTCATTTCAATTTATAGCCAAAGAGCTAGTGCTGTCTGCATCTGCAGACGATCCCGTGGACAAGTGGCAGGCATGACTAGACACCGGAGTGCACAGAATGCTGTTTACCTTCCCAATGAAAAGGTACCAACCTGTTTATCTGCTTCCAATTTCTTGCTTTTGAACTGCTAGGTTGGCAGGAGCTGGAACAGAGATGGGAGCTCAGTCCATCATGTAGCACTCGGGTCTCCAACTGCTAATCTACCAACCTTCCAGTCATCAAGTTCAGCATCTTAATCACTAAGCCACCATAGTCCCCCAAATAATTATTACAATGGCTAATTAATTAATCATGTGCCATCACATAAATTCTGACTTGAGCTGACTCTTTCCAGGGTTTTTAAAGAAGTGAATTCCAGAATATCAAAAATACATCTATTTCTTGTGTTTGTTCTGAAAGGGGGAGGAAACCACTGCCTATCTGCCACTTGGGAGATATTTTAGAGGCAATTGCTATTCCTCTGATTCAAAGCACTGTCCATTATCCACAAACTAATTTTTTGTTCCATAAATGTGACTTGCATGAGAAGCTTTCTACCCAGTCTCACAATACTTGGCATCTGCAGGAAAGAGTGACACTGTGACACTTTAAGAATGACAATGATGGTTATTCTCTTCTTAGTGCGAATATTGAACATTGATATTTGACAATTCACTGAAGAAGATAGAGACCACATGCCCAAAACAGAACCTATCTTCGTAGGGAGGGAAACCGAAGAATTAAGCAAGATAGAAATAACCAGGGAGGAGGTCCTTGCATGTCTTGTTAAGCTAAACACTAACAAATCCCCAGGACCAGATGGCATCCATCCACGAGTTCTCAGGGAACTTAAAGATGAAATTGCTGATATCCTAGCCAAAATATATAATCTTTCCCTCAAATCAGGCTTTGTGCCTGATGACTGGAAGGTAGCGAATGTAACACCAATTTTCAAAAAAGGATCCAGGGGTGATCCAGGAAATTACCGGCCTGTCAGTTTGACATGTGTCCCAGGTAAAGTGATGGAAACCATCCTAAAAGATAGAATTAATAGGTACATAGAAGAGGAGGCGCTGCTAAAGGAGAGCCAACATGGCTTTTGCAAGGGCAAATCATGCCTCACTAATCTGTTGGAATTTTTTGAGAGTGTCAACAAGCATGTGGATAAGGGGGATCCAGTTGACATTGTTTATCTGGACTTTCAGAAGGCTTTTGACAAGGTCCCACACCAAAGGCTCTTGAATAAACTTACCAGTCATGGAATAAAGGGACAGGTCTTGTCCTGGATCAGCAACTGGCTAAGGGACAGGAAACAGAGGGTAGCACTAAATGGACACTTCTCCAAGTGGAGGGAAGTAAAGAGTGGGGTCCCCCAAGGTTCAGTACTGGGACCCCTGCTTTTCAACCTCTTCATAAATGATCTAGAGGTAGGAGTAAAAAGCAAGGTAGCCAAATTTGCTGACGACACTAAATTATACAGGGTAGTGAAAACTGTGAGAGATTGTGAAGAGCTCCAGAGGGATCTCTTGACACTGGGGGAGTGGGCAAAACAGTGGCAAATGAGCTTCAACATCAGTAAGTGCAGAGTGATGCATGTTGGGGCAAAAAACCCCAATTACATTTATAAACTGATGGGGTCTGAACTCTCTGCGACAAACCAGGAAAGGGACCTTGGTGTCCTGGTGGACAGCTCAATGAAGGTGTCAACCCAGTGTGCCTCAGCAGTGAAAAAAGCAAACTCAATGTTAGGGATCATTAGGAAGGGTATAGAAAATAAGTCAGCGAGTGTCATTTTGCCTCTTTATAAATCTATGGTGAGGCCCCATCTGGAATACTGTGTACAGTTCTGGTCGCCATACCTCCAGAAGGATATTATGGAGTTGGAGAAAGTACAGAGGAGGGCAACCAGAATGATTAGGGGACTGGAACACCTTCCTTACCATCTGAGGCTGCAACGGTTGGGCCTTTTCACTCTTGAACGACGGCGTCTAAGAGGTGACCTGATTGAAGTTTATAAAATCATGCACGGTGTGGACAAAGTGGATAAGGAAAAACTGTTTTCCCTATCGCACAACACTAGAACTAGGGGACACTCCATGAAACTTTTGGGTACTAGTTCTCAAACAAATAAGAGAAAGTACTTTTTCACCCAGAGGATTACTGGTCTATGGAACTCCCTGCCAGAAGAAGTGGTGACAGCTGTCAGTCTTGACAGCTTTAAGAAAGGATTAGACAAGTTCATGGAGGACAAGGCTATCAATGGCTATAATTATGGCTACCTAAGGACAACCTCCGGGTTGGAGAGATAGGCAGGATATCTCTCAATGCCATTTCCAGGGAATCCTAAGCAGGTGAAGGCATCTCCTTGGGAATACCCTGAAGGAAATGGTGAGCCACTGTGTGAGACAGAATGCTGGACTGGATGGGCTGTGGCCTGTTCCAGCAAGGCTGTTCTTATGTTCTTATGTTCTTATGACAAAGCACGAGTACAGTACAGTACAGTGTTTTTTTTTTTAAAAAATGGTCAAATGGTGGGTTCTCTTTATACTATAGGACAGCGATGACGAACCTTTTAGAGACTGAGTACCCAAACTCAACAGGCTATCATCCTGCCGCAGAGGGGTGAAGCAAACTGGGGAGGGAGGAAGCGCTCCCATTGGGCTGCTGGGCAGAGGGGTGGGGTGAACTCTGTGCTAGGGCAATGGCACGTGTGATCACAGAGAGGGCTCAGAGTGCCCTCTCTAGCACACATGCCATAGGTTCACCACTACTGCTATAGAAGAAAGATGTGATATAAATAAATCTCACCACCACCCCTACCTGGGCCCTCACCAACAGCCGGGGGATGAGGAGCAGTTGCAGCTGCCGTTACCAGCCGCCGGACCCCACCTACGCCCGGAGGATAAAGGATGCTGTGGCCAAGCTGTGTTATTGTGGACTTGCTAAATGAATGCTGTGGATGCTATGGACTTTTTAAATGAATGTTTTTTTTCTTTGTAATGTTTTATGATGCTGTATTTATGATTTGTGTGATGAAGTATTCATGATTTTGTGATATTTACTTGTTCGGTGAGCCGCCCGGAGTCACGCTGGGGGATGAGGAGCAGCTGCGGCTGCCGTCACTATCCGCCGGGCACCACCTACGCCCAGGGGATAAAGGACGCTGTGGCCATGGGCGGCTAAGGATCTCGTCCCCCCAGGTCCTCACCAACACCCGGGAGGGGGGAGGAGCAGTTGCGGCCACCATTGCCATCCTCTGGCCCCCACCTACACCTGAGGGATAAAGGACGCTGTGGCCACCAACATACACAAATGAATGCTATGGACTTTTTAAATGAATGTTTTTTCTTTGTAATGTTTTATGATGCTGTATTTATGACTTGTGTGATGCTGTATTCATAATTTTGTGATATTTACTTGTTCTGTGAGCTGCCAAGAGTCACACTGTCAAGGGGGCGGCATACAAATGTAAATATACAATACAATACAAATTAATAAATGTGTAAGAAGGTACTTAAATATGAAATAATAAACCAGAATTAGGGGAAGAATTTAAATAAACTTAGTAGCCATGATTTAAACCCACACAGAAATATTCCAAGATGGGTTTGTTAGATAGCAATAGCAATTACACTTATATACCTCCCATCGTGCTTAGTAATGACATTTGATTATGAGTTCTAGTGTTTGCAATTGATGTTGTGAACAGCAAAGTTGTCAGATAAACTCTGGTATGTTGTCTCATATACAGTTTCTCCAAACCACTGACATTCAGAGTACACCCTACAGGATAGTTCTCAGGGATCATACAAAGGTATGATCAAATTTTGATTTCAGCAGTTGAAATTTATATTTTGGGAAGTTTGAGAAAAGTTGAATGATGTGAGTGCAATTCCCATCCTTTGCATCTGGTGGCAGCAAAGTCTGAAGATAAGGGGTGGGAGAGGGCTCCTTCTTTTCCCTATGTCTATTGTTTGAAGTCTGCCTTGACCCTGGGATAAACAATCCAACCACCCTGACTCCCAGAAAGTAGAACAAAATCAGATGGGAAAGAATTTGAAAATGGGTCGTTCTCTTATCTTCTTAACAATTTAAAGTTAAGAATTCTCCAGTGATAATGAGCTTGACCTGCGCAAACTGATGTAGTAGGAGCAATTTGTTTTGAGTTTTGGACATTTTAGCATCTTAAACATACCTCTGAATTCAAGAGAATGCAGGCTTCCTCAATAGATTTATGTTGGAGATTAACTGATGAAATTTAAGGAGCCTTCCTTTTGAAAGATATGTGGTCTCACAGAAATTTTGCTTCTGAAAGTGGCCACCTGATTCAAGTAAGTATTAAGGCTGCGTGTCTTACTGCCACTGGGGCTGATATCCTACAGACACTGACTTGTCTGTATGTCTCCCTGACTTGTAAAGTCAGCAAAACTGAGAACCAGCATTCTTGCTGAAACATTTGGTTGGTTGTAGCTTTTCATTGAGAAGGAACCGCTCCCTTTATTTATTGATAAAGGTAAAGGTAAAGGTTTCCCTTGCTCGAAAGCCAGTCGTATCCGACTCTAGGATTCAGTGCTCATCTCTGTTTCAAAGTCGAAGAGCCAGCACTGTCTGCTTCTGCAGACATTTCTGTGGTCATGTGGCAGGCATGACTAAACACCGGAGCGCACAGAACGCTGTTATCTTCCCACCGAAGTGATCCCTATTTATCTACTTGAAATTTCTTGCTTTTGAACTGCTAGGTTGGCAGGAGCTGGGACAAAGATGGGAGCTCATTCCGTCCTGCAGTACTCGGGAATCGAACTGTTGACCTTCCGCTTCCCAGTCAGTGTCTTATCCACTTGAGCCACTGCAGTCCCCTTTATTGATAGGTAAAGGTAAAGGTCTCCCTTGCTAGAAAGCCAGTCATATCCATCTCTAGGGTTCGACGATCATCTCTGCTTACAGCCAAATAGCCAGCGCCATCTGTTTCTGCAGACATTTCCGTAGTGATGTGGCATGCATGACTAGATGCTGGATTGCATAGAATGCTATTGCCTTTCCCACCGAAACAGTACCTATTTATCTACTTACAATTTCTTGCTTTCAAACTGCTAGGTTGGCAGGAGCTGAGACAGATGACAGGCACTCCTTCCATTATGCAGCACTTGGGTCTTAAACTGTTGACCTGCTGACCTTCTTACCCACTGTTATGTATGTATGTATGCATGCTCATGATACTGTAAAGGCAAGATTGTAACCACTCCAGATACAAACGATATCAGCTGTAAAGGAACGCGAGCAGACAGCCTATAGAGGGCAGCTGCGAGCGTTCACTCTCACATGGTTCACATTGCGCAATCACGGACAGCCGCGGGAAAACCTTCCCCGCAAACAGCAGCAGGAAAGGAGGCGTGCCTGGGCGAGGCCACGCCGGTAGCAGCCAATGAGCTACCGTGCTACAGGATTCAAATGAAGAACGCTACTGTATATATTGAGATGTATCACCGCCATTACCTCATGCTTAACTGGAACCTCATGCAATAAACCTGTGTTAAACCAACCCTTCGGTTGTCCGGTCGTCTTTGGTCCCATACACTAAATTGGCGACGAAGGTGGGATATGGCTGCCCACGGGACCAAGACATGCGCCGGCTACGAGATCAGGAAGCCAGGAGACTTGGAGCTATTTGAGATAGACTTCAACGCTGCGCTGGTGGAGCTCGAGGTCTCAGACGAGGCCAAGAAGAGGGCCATCTTCGTCCGCATGCTCGGACAAGAAACCAAGAGGACCTTGGTGGACCTGATCGCGCCGAGGAAGGTGGGCGACCTCAAGGCCACAGAGCTCCTGGCGGCGCTGCGCGCCCATCTCCGGCCGGCAATTGCGATGTTCCCCGCTCGGAGCGCGTTCTGGAGGCGAGTCCAGGCACCCGGGGAATCGGTCGATGAGTTCGCCGCGGCCCTGCGGTTGGCCGCCGGCCCATGCAAGTGGGAACTCCCCGACGTCACCCTCCGGGACTGCCTGCTCTGCGGTCTGAGGGACACAGAGACTCAGCGCGCGCTGATGAAAAGGGAGCCGCCTCCCACGTGGCAACAAGTCCTCGACGCGGCACAGGCCGCAGAGGCCACGTCGGCCGGGGTGCACGAACTGCAGGACTGGCGCCCGAAGACCGCCAAGGCAGAGAGTTCGGTGCGCGCGGCCCGGCGGACTTCGAACTCGTCTGCAGAGAGCAGCGACGACGAGGACGTCCGGAGGGTCCAGAGAGAGGGCCGGCGCTGCGATGGCTGCGCCGCCGCCCACGCCCGCACCAAATGCCCATTCCGCAAGGCCGAGTGCCACAACTGCGGCCGGCGCGGGCACATCGCCAAGGTCTGCCGGAAACGACGCGAGGCCACCCGGAGTTCTCCAGACCGCTCGGCGAGGCAGGACCGCACCACGAGGCAGGACCGCACCACGAGGCCGAAGGACGGCACCCGGACCACGAGGACGCGGGACGGAGTAGGGCGAGTCTCCGACGACAGCGAGGACGACGCGCCGGTTTGCAGCGTTTCTACGGAGCACCCCCGTTACTTCGTTGAGGTAGTAATACAAGGGGCCCCTGTTAGAATGGAGGTGGACTCGGGTTCTTCATACTCCATTATTTCCCAGGGGGAGTTCATGAAAATCGCCCCCCGCGTGCGGCCCAAGCTCAAGGCGTTGAGGGCCACGCTGAAGGACGTGCAAGGGAACCGCATCCCAGTGTTGGGGGTTGGGAAGTTCCAGGTCCAGTTCAAAAAGTACACCGCAACGCTTCCCTTAGTCGTTCTCAAGGGGGGTAAATGCAGCCTCCTCGGGACTCAATGGTTCCAGCCCCTGGGGTTGTTCATTGGGGGGGGTGCACGCCGTGGGAGCACACGCCGCCGGGACTGATCCAATACAGAGCGTGTGCGACGCGCACCCCGAGGTTTTTAAAAAGGGGCTAGGAAAATTCAAGGGCCCCCCAGTGACTTTCGACCTGGACCCTGGAGTGCGTCCAATCAGACTTAAACCGCGCAGAGTGCCTTTCGCACTAAAGGACAAGATAGAGGCGGAATTGGACAAATTAGTGGGCCAGGGGATTCTTGTTCCTGTTGATTCGGCGGAGTGGGAAACTCCAATTGTAACAGCGCTCAAGGCCAACGGGGAAGTCCGAATATGCGCTGATTACAAGTGCACCATCAATCAGGCGATCCGCCCTAATGCGTATCCGGTGCCGGTAGTCAGCCACTTGTTGGCCAGGTTACACGGGGGGAGGTGTTTCGCCAAACTCGACCTGGCCCAAGCCTACCAGCAACTCCCGGTGACCCCCGCCGCAGCTGCTGCACAAACCATAGTCACCCACAAAGGGGCGTTCCAGGTTTCGCGCCTCCAATTCGGCGTGAATTCGGCGCCCGGGATTTTCCAGTCATCGGTGGAACGCCTCCTGAAGGGGTTGGAGGGGGTGTTACCCTATTTTGATGACGTATTAATTACAGGGGGGAGCCGGGCCGAATTAGCAACAAGGTTGGGAAAGGTCCTGACAATATTCGAAAAGGCGGGGTTGAGGTTGCGGAAAGACAAATGCGTCTTCTTCGCTACAGAGGTTGAGTTCCTAGGGTTCCGTGTCACTCCCGAGGGAATTAGGCCAGCCCAATCCAAGGTAGCCGCCATCAAAAAGGCCCCTCGCCCCACCTCCAAGCCCGAATTGCAGTCGTTCCTCGGACTGCTCAACTTCTACCACTCCTTCCTTCCGCGGAAGGCAGCCGTGGCGGAACCGCTACACAAATTGTTAAAAAAGGACGAGGCATGGAAGTGGGGCGACGACCAGGAAAAGGCTTTCAATGACCTGAAGCGACTCCTGGCATCAGATGCTGTACTGACCCACTTCAATCCCAAACGCCCGGTGGTCCTGATATGCGATGCATCCCCGGTGGGGGTGGGGGCGGTGCTTTGCCACGTGCTGGAGAACGGTAGGGAGGCTCCGATAGCTTTCTACTCTAGATCCCTGTCCCAAGCGGAGAGGAATTATGCTCAGACGGACAGGGAGGCGCTAGCAATAATTGCGGGGACCAAGAAATTTCATGATTTCGTGTACGGCCGCCCCTTCACCATAGTGACTGACCACAAGCCTTTGCTGGGCATCTTCACCGCAGACAAGCCCACACCCCAGATCCTGTCCCCGAGAATGCTCAGATGGGCCATTTTTCTCAACGCGTATCAGCACGCGTTGGTATACCGGCCCGGGAGGGAGATAAGCCATGCCGACGCTCTGTCGAGGTCCCCCATTCCCCGGGATTGCTGCCACGTGGGCGGAGTAGAGAGGGACCACCAGGTCTTAATGATAGAGGTCCTAGACTCCCCTCCAGTAGTACCGGCCGAAATCGCCAAAGCGACAGGCAAGGACAAAGCGCTGGCCACAGTTTGCTCCTGGGTGCAGAAAGGGTGGCCCGTGTCTTCCCCAGCAGCGGAATTCGACACATTTTTCAAAAAGAGATTAGAGTTGTCCCTGGAGAGGGGTTGCCTCTTGTGGGGACAGCGGGTAGTGATCCCCACGTCTCTCCGGCCGAGGGTGCTTAAACTGCTGCACGTCAGCCACCCGGGAATCGTACGCTCTAAGGCACTAGCCCGCAGTTATTTTTGGTGGCCCCAGTTAGACGCCGACATCGAACACATGGTCGGCACTTGCGAGGCGTGCCAAAGCTCTAGGCCAGAAGAGGCTCGCTCGCCACCCAGGGAATGGGACACTGCGAGGGGACCCTGGTCCCGAATTCACGTAGACTTTGCTGGCCCGTTCAGGGGAACGCTTTTCCTCCTCGTGGTGGACGCGTTCTCTAAGTGGTTGGAGGTCATTCCAGTCTCGAGCACCTCCTCGACCACAACCATTAAACAGTTAAGGAGGGTCTTTTCCACGTTCGGTTTACCCGACACCCTCGTCAGCGATAACGCTAGCTGTTTCACGTCCGCCGAGTTCAGGGCATTCATGGAGCGCAACGCCATTCGGCACGTAACCTCCGCTCCTTTTCACCCGGCCACCAACGGCCAAGTAGAGCGCCTCGTGCGCACCACGAAAGACGCGCTACTGCGCATGGGTCCCGGAGACCTCGATCTGAAACTGTGCCAATTCCTGCTGAGATACAGGGTCACCCCTTTAGCGTCAGGGTACTCCCCCGCAGAGCTGTTGATGCGCAGGAAGCTGGCCACGGGGATATCCAAGCTAGACCCCACGAGAGTAGAGGACAAAGGGCGGAACATAGGGGTGGAACCCACAAAGAGCTTCAGCATAGGCGCCCCAGTACACTGCAGGAATTACGCCAGCGCGGGGCCAGCCTGGGTGCCGGGCACCGTAGTAGATCAAACCGGCCCCGTCTCATACCGCGTAGAGACCAGTACAGGGTTCCTGTGGAGGCGACACGTGGACCAACTCAGGCATAGGGTCCCCGGAGAGCAAGACGCGGATGAGAGCAGCATTGAATCAGCGTTAGGGTACTCCCCCACCCGTTTAGCCCAAGGGGGAGGAAAAGGGGAGCATGGGTCCCCACCAAGGGGGGAGGAAAGGGAATCGATCCACAGAAATCTTTTGCGGGAGTCCCCGCCAGAGAGGAGGAGCCCCGGGTTGCGGGAGTCCCCGTCAGAAAGGAGGAGCCCCAACCACACTCATACCCCACGGAAGCCGCGGAAGTCCCCTCGAGGCTCAGAGGCCCATAGAAGTTTAGACGTTGATTTACAGTACCAGGGGGAGTTAGCGGAGTGGTCCCCCACCCGTCCTAGCGAAAAGAGGGGTTTCAGTTCAGCCCCTGGTACCTCCAGTCCCAGTAGCCCCTGTGAGTTAGAATGCAACATAGCGCCCATGTTCCGGAGACCGACACCTCCAAGACCGGAGGCATCAGCGAGTCCGCCCACCACAGTCTTAAGGTCCCCCGAGCAGGGATCAGAAGGGAGCCGTTCCCCAAGGGCGACCTCATCAGTTCCGCGGTTCACTCTAGGAGGGTCCCCGGGGTACGAGGGCAATAAGCAGGGATTTACCTCCCAACTGTTCATCCCATTCCCTTCCCCAAGTGCAAGGCAGGCACGGACGCCCCACAGAGCCACTAACGAATCCCCGTTTCCCGTTACAGGACAAGCACCCGCGGAGTCAGGGATCACGGGCTCTCCAGAATTAGGGCAGGCGCAAGCACGCCCCAAGCGAACGTGCGGCAAGCCACAATGGTTGCGGGACTTCGTCCCATCCTAGGGGGGAGGGATGTTATGTATGTATGTATGCATGCTCATGATACTGTAAAGGCAAGATTGTAACCACTCCAGATACAAACGATATCAGCTGTAAAGGAACGCGAGCAGACAGCCTATAGAGGGCAGCTGCGAGCGTTCACTCTCACATGGTTCACATTGCGCAATCACGGACAGCCGCGGGAAAACCTTCCCCGCAAACAGCAGCAGGAAAGGAGGCGTGCCTGGGCGAGGCCACGCCGGTAGCAGCCAATGAGCTACCGTGCTACAGGATTCAAATGAAGAACGCTACTGTATATATTGAGATGTATCACCGCCATTACCTCATGCTTAACTGGAACCTCATGCAATAAACCTGTGTTAAACCAACCCTTCGGTTGTCCGGTCGTCTTTGGTCCCATACACTAAACCCACTAAGCTGCCATGGCCTTTATTTATTGATGTAAATAGATAAATGTCCCAAATACATTTTAAAGATAGGGCATGCTACAGTGCATTCTCAGAATCCAATTTGTTGTTGTTGCAGGTAGTGAATCAGCACCGTTGTGTCCGGTGTGCCTATACTGTACCTCATCTAGCTTGGAAACACTCCTTTGGGTGAGTTGTTTCCTGTTTTTTGACTGCTGTGCCCAGAATTTCTCAGCCAGCAGGCCGAGCACCTATACTTTGGGGAGATTCTGGGATTAATGCCATGAGGTAATTCATCCAAGCTTTGAAGCTGCGAAGCAATACAGAACCGATACAAACATATGGAATAAGACTACAGTCTTTCAGAACTTTGGCCATTCTAACTGTATTATTCTCTGTTTTGACTATTTTAGGTATCACACAATGACTAGCAGACTAGTAAACTGTGTAGACTGAGGTCTGGCAGTCTGATGGCTCTCAATGGACCTTTTCAGGGAAGCCCCATAGCTGGGTGTAATCAAAGGATAAAGCTGTCTTTCCCCACACCCAGCATTCTTAGCCTTATTTCATGCATTAGGAAATGCCAGAAATACTAGTGCACTCCCCCTCCTTGTGTGTTTATTCCACATATTTTCACAAAACCTTGTTGAAGGAAGGTCACAAGCAGGCCAGTAGGAGACTTATCAGGGTAAAGTTGTCATGCCTAAGACTTTGGATCGATTTTCAGGGCACCAGATTAACTCTTGTCACCTATTCTCACATAAATACATTTGACACCTGAGGACAACTGTTTTACAACAGTATTATTACTTTAAAACACTATGTTAAGAAGTCCGAAGCTAACTCATAAGGAGCATTTTTCCAGGTTTCCATTTTTTCTAGTTGAACATTTCCTCAAATTAAATAAAAATAGTTTCCTGGACTTCAAATTTTTTTTTCTAGGGGGAATGAGATTTTCAGATGACAGCGCTTAGCACTTTTAATCCAGGACTTCCTTATGTGTAAGATTCTTATTCTTAAAAGTTGGTAGCACAGATCATCATGAGGTTGTGTCCCATGATCCGTGATGCACTGAAGCAGGTTCTGTCCTGTTTGGGAGAACCGATAGCGGAAATTCCCCCAGGCCACGCCCACCTCCATACCCCATTGTGTTGGCCATGCCTACAGATTTGGCCCCACCCACAAATTTGGCCCTGCCCACAGAGGTGGTAGTAAATTTGTTTGAAGTGCATCACTGCCCATGATGGCATCACAAGACCCCCCTATGATGTCATATAACACTAGTGCTGCAACAATTTTGTTGCCTAATTTCATGGCCAATTCAAAGCACTGTTATAATTTCTAAAACCATACACAGGTTGGGTCAAGATTAACTAAAGTACTGTTATTTCCCCTACATGAACCTGTAGAGCAGTGGTTCCCAACCTTTTTTTGGCCATGCCCCACCTAAGCATCTTTAAAATCCTGATGCTCCCATGACATATAATTCTTATTATTCAAAAAGTGAACTATTCACATGGAGGAAGCCTAAAAGGCCATTAACTTGGTTCTAACTCATTCTCAAATCGCCCCCCCCCCCCATATCAAATTGCCCTCCTGTGCGGGTGTGTGCCCCATGTTGGGAACCACGGCTGTAGAGGTTTTAAGATTTTTATGGGTAGTCCTTTTCCAAGTCCTGATGCTTTCACAACCACAATGACAGAGAGGGATTTTTCAGTGGCTGCTCACTGTAGAACCCACTCCATTGTGAGGCCAAGTTGGCACCCTCCTTGCTATTCTTCAGGCAGCACACAAAGACTTCCTTTTTAAGTAAAGCTTTTAACTACTAATGGCTGGATAACTGTGTGGTTTAGGAGTTTGATACCCCAATGTGGCTTTAGGGAGAAGAGCCAGTTTATATAGTCTTGGACAAACTGTGCAGTCCAAGCGTGCTCCCAGAAAAAGGGAATGGAAAACCATTTCTGAGTATTCTGTACCTGGAGTATCACCATAAGTCAAAATTGACTTGATGGCACATCATCGTCATCGTCATCGTCATCGCCATCACCATCACCATCACCATCACCACCACCACCACCACCATCACCACCACCACCACCACCACCACCATCATTATTATTATTATTGATACCCCACTGATTCAATGGGTGTTTTCTAGTGCAATTTACTAAACTAAGCAGCAGGATTTCATCCAGTATGTTTTTAATATTCTTTCTTTTTAAACTATTTGTTATAAAGAAAGTGGTTTCATTTCGGCTGTCAAGGGTTTGACCAGGACATTAAAGAAGAAGAAGAAAACTATTTGTTAGTTACTTTAGGTAGATACCAAGAGAAAGGCAGGGTAGAATTGAAATGAATCACTGTACACCATTCCTCGCATTTAAGGCTTTTGAATGCTTGAGACCAAACAAGCAACCTTAGATACTGATAAAAGCAAACCACATTTTAATATATGTTCAGTTCAAATATCAAGTTGAAAGAAATCTGTAGTGGCAAAAAAGACATATTTTAAAATTTTAAGTTAAAAAGAATTGCATACTATAAACTGACATTCGTTGTTGTTGTTCAGTCGCACAGTTGACTCCGACCCTTTGCGACCCCATTGACCATTGCCCACCAGGCACCTCTGTGCTCCACCATCCTCCTCAACCCACCCAGTTTAGAAAAGTTACATTTTGAACTACAACACCCAGGAGTCCTCATCCTAATAGTCAGTGTTGACCCTGCAGACCAAAATGTAACTCTTGCTAGTTTTGCACACAGACAGAATTGGGTGCATCTACTGAAAACATAGTCCAGATGTTTGAAGTTTTCTGTATATTGTTCGGCACAGGTAGAGAATCTGTAGAATGGTTTTGCACTGGGACCGCAAAGAACACAGGATTAATTTTATCACAAGAATACTTTAATTTCTTTAATAGTTCTCAACATTTACAATAGGATTTTTTAAACTTAAAATAGAACAGGATTTTAAAGGTTTATCAACAAGGGCAAGTATTTCACATGTATGACACAGTTGCCAGTTGCTTTGAGTTTGCTTGCTTCCCAGCAGAAAATCAATTGCTAAAATATCGGGATAAAGAAACATGTTTTTCACTTTCAGCTAATACCGAGCTAACAACTGTGCGGTTTTTTAAAAAGCCGCCGCATTGTTCATTTGGAGCTTCTGCACGCAGACAGAGGATTTGAAGCATGGGTGAAGATTTAAAACAGCCCTATTGATTGTTAAATCAGCCTCTTTCCTAAGGGACACCGCTACTAGTCTGTCTTCTGAAAGAATGTATTAGCAGCAGATGTTTCCTCAGTAGAATTACAGAAAATATTTTTCCGTGCAAACAGACACACATCTCTGGATTTGCTACAGTTGCTTTGCTCTGTTTGTGGGGATGGTCTCTAGCCACAAAAGATATGCTAATGACCTGTATATGGTGCTCTTGCTGTCAGTTGTGTAAGAGGAAACCAGAGTCCTGTCCTGTGGCTATGTTACTATACAGAAAGCACAGCCAGAGGAGGAGGAGGAGGAAGACAATGATATGGAAGTGTTAGATCCATGTGGCTGTGGCTTTTCCCAAACACTCTTTTTGTTTTACATTTCACATGACGCTAGACTTTCACTAAGCCACAGACCTGGGAAATAGAATATGCAGGTCTCTAAATATTGTTAGGTTACAACTCTTGTTTGTCTTAGGAGCCCTTTAAGAAGCTAAATGCATGGTTGATCCTAGCACAAAGTTTCTCAGTTAGGAAAGCTTGTTTTTCTTTGGAGACTATCAGGATTTAAGCTTGGAGGCTGTACTCAAAAGTTCTTCCCCATGAGCCTTGGGGTTCTTCATGTTACCTTGGTGATAAATGACCTAAAGCAGTTCCCATTTTGCCCATAGAGTATAAGAAAAAGGCCTGTGGCCCAGTGGTGAAGTGGTGGTAATTTCTCTCTGTATCATTGTGTGTGGTTATTCTCTATGTACATTTATCAATATATTATGGCTTTACATGAATGATCCCCGTTCCCAAAGATGGTGTATATCCAATTCATCACATGAGACACAGGGAAGTATCTCAGGAAGTATATTTCGATCCATAAAAGCTCACACAAAATGCAAGCGCGGCGCCAAAATGGCCGCCGCGCCCTTTGCGGGCCCCCCCCACAGGACAGAGAATCCGGGTAGTTAGGGGCGTGGCCAGCTCCCTGATAAAAGGGGTGGCCACGAGGCAGCCAAGCTGCCATTTTACCTCAGCGACGGAGCGGAGAAGTTTTTTCTCCCTGCGTCTCCGTCGCTCCTTAGCTTACCGGGAAGCCTTTTGGTAGCGGTTCTGCCTTCCCGGCTTCCCTTTTTGCTCCGGTGGAGATGCCTTCGAAGAAGAAGGCAGCTTCGAGCTCAGCTCGTGGGGTTAGGAGGCGCAACCCAGGTCGGAGGACCGCGGTGCCGCCTCCTCAGCAGCCACCTTTGCCGGCCCCGGCCGGGGCCGGCGGAATGGGGTCTATTGCCCCTTGGCCCGGGGTGGGTGATCAGAGCGCGGGCGCGGAAGGGGTTCCGGCCCGCGGCCCACGAGCGGTGGGCACCGCTCCTGCTCCTGCCCACTCTGTCGGGCCTACTCCTCTTGGGCTGCAGCCTCTCCCGGGGCCCTCTAGCCTTGGGGGGTGGTGCGGCCCCCTGCCTTGGCAGGTTTCTCCACCAACCCTGCCGGGATTCGGTGCTGGCCAATGGCCATATGTGGGGCCCGGGGTACAGGGACCTGTACCCATGCCTGGGCCAGGCGGGCCGGCCGGCCCTTTGCCCATGGTCAACGTGGACACCTTGCTGGCCCGCATTGCGGCCCTGGAGGCGTCGTTGGCGCGGGCCAGTCAGGCGGGCGCCCCTTTCGGGGTTCCTTTTGAGATGCTGTCGGCTGGAGGACAACAGCCGGCGGGGAGGGTCGAGCTGCTGCAGGCGTGTGGCGCGGTTTCGGCCACTGCCTCGCAGCTCCCCAGTCAGCAACCAGGTGTGAGTCAAGCCCCGGTGATGAGCTCTACGTCGGTCGTGAGCTCCGACGCCCCCAGTGGGCCGGAACCCCCGGTGGGGGCGGCCCACGGGGGTGCAGCGTGTGAGTATACGGTGCAAGCGAGTACATCCACACACATTCCCAATTCAGGGGGGGCCTTTCAATGGCCTTGGCCTCGCGCGGGTGGTGCGGGGGCCACGCTGTCAGCGACCCACCCGGCGACGACGACTGCCAACTTGGGCACTGGGGTGGGCATGGGCCCTTACACTACAGGGAATGTTCTGGGGGTGGCTGGATTAGTTCAGGCCCCTTTTACCAGGCCGGCTGTCCCTTTTTCGGCCTTGCCGACGGCAGGGTATTCCTTGCCATTGGGTGATCACCTGGCTCAGGCTACTAGGGAAAAGATATGGCGAGGGGAGTACGTAGATATCTTCTCACTCCTGAACAGAGAGCCCACCAAGGAGGAAAGGGAGGGTCAGGATGAGAAGGACAAGGAGCAGGCACGCCGCCGTAAGCCGCCGCGTACCTGGGCCAACTGGCTCCCCGCTTATTTGATATACATGGCGGTATATCTGAGGGCGCGGCCGGATTTAGCTATACCCATGGTCCAATATTTGGACAACATATACAGGGCGATGGTCGATTTCCCGGGCCCCTCATGGCTAGCATATGATGAGGAATTCCGTATGAGGATTCCCCTTCACCCTGAGATGAGATGGGATGAGCCGTGCCAGAGGCTTTGGCTTTTGTATATGACACCCACACGCCCTGCCCCGGGGGATAGATACCATTGCGGACATGCGGTCCAGCGAGCGGCTCCAGCGCAGGTTACCCGCCAGGCGGCGGGGCAGGGGGTTCCAGCCCGCCTGCTGTGCTGGACTTTCTCGTCAATTGGCTCCTGCAATCGAAAGAACTGCAGGTATAAGCATGAGTGTCCCACATGCTCTGGCCCCCACGCAGCCTCTGCTTGCCCCAAGCCTGGGGGGGGCGCGAGGCAGAGGGAAGGGTGGACAGTGGGCTGGCAAGGCTGCCACGGATGGAGCTGGTTCTCCAAAAGGCCCCCTCCCCAATTAAGGTGGACATGCTGGAGCGCTGGCTCGCATCGTACCCGAAGGGGGAGGACAGGGAGTATATTCTTCAAGGTTTTAAGCAGGGATTTCGTATCCCTTTTGTGGGTGATAGGTCCCCTCAGGATGCCCCCAACCTTTTATCCCTTAGAGGAAGGGAGGAGGTGGCCGCGGCCAGCATTCAAAAGGAGTTAGTCGCGGGCAGGGTCGCTGGACCTTTCCCCGTACCCCCGTTTCCCAATCTTAAGGTCTCGCCACTGGGTTTGGTCCCCAAAAAGTCCCTAGGTGAGTTTCGCCTTATTCATCATTTGTCCTACCCAGCCGGCCGATCGGTCAATGATGCTATTCCTGATGACCTGTGTTCAGTCAGGTATACATCGTTTGACCATGCGTTGCGCATGGTGCGCTCGTGTGGCCCGGGTGCCCTGCTGGCCAAGTGCGACATTAAGTCAGCTTTTCGCCTCTTGCCAGTGCACCCGGGCGACTTTGAGTTGCTGGGTTTTAAATTTAAGGGGGAATATTATTTTGATAAGGCCATGCCTTTTGGCTGCTCCATATCATGCTCGGCCTTCGAGCGTTTTAGTACCTTCCTAGAGTGGGCTTTCGCCCGCAGGTCAGGGTCCCGGTCTGTAGCCCATTACCTGGATGACTTTTTATTCGGGGGTAAACGGGGCTGGGACACGTGCGCACGTCTCCTCAACACATTTCAGACGCTAATGGAGGAACTTGGTGTCCCTTTAGCGCCCGAAAAGACCGAGGGCCCATCGACCAAGCTAGTATTCCTGGGGGTTGAGATTGACACAGTAGTGCAGGCTTCTAGGTTGCCGGGCGATAAGGTGTCCAGGATCGTGGCCCTTATCTCGGAATTGCTGGCCAAGCGTAAGGCATCACTGAGGGAACTTCAGGTGCTACATGGGCACCTTAATTTTGCTTGCAGGGTGGTCGCACCGGGCAGGGCTTTTGCCCGGCGCTTATGCGACGCCATGGCAGGGTTATCCAGGCCCCACCACAGAGTCAGGCTCACCCGGGGTATCAGGGCAGACATATTTGTCTGGTTGCAATTCCTGAGGGAGTTTAATGGGGTCTCATTTTGGAGGTCTGACCTCCTAGCGTCCCCCAATTTCCAGATCCAGTCTGATGCCTCAGGATCCCTGGGTTATGGGATGTACTTCAATGGGAAGTGGGCCTATGGTGGGTGGCCACCGGCATGGGCAGGCACAGGTCGCCTGCGGGATCTCACATACCTGGAATTTTTCCCCATTCTGGGGGCTTTGATGCTATGGGGCGAACTGTGGGCTAATTCGGTGGTGCATTTCTGGTGCGACAATGCTGCTGTTGTCCACATTGTCAATGCACAGACTTCCAAATCGCCCAGGGTCATGGACCTAGTGCGCCATTTTGTGCTGCGCTGCCTGCGCCTCAACGTTTTGTTCAGGGCCAGGCATGTCCCAGGGATTAATAATGATATTGCTGACGCTTTGTCCCGCCTGCAGATCTCCCGGTTCCGCGCCTTGGCCCCGGATGCGGAGGAATTTCCCTCGCCACTCCCGGACGAGATGTGGACTATTGGCAAGGAGAGGTGAACCGGGCGATTGGCCTGTCACTAGCGCCACGCACGCGTAAGGCGTATCAACAAGCATTCAATTCTTATAGGGCATTTGCTACTCAATTTCTCTTGCCAGAGACCTGGCCTATCCCGGTGGACCATGTTCTGTGGTTCATGGTTCACCTGCACGCACAGGGCCTTGCACCTCGCACCATAGCATCCAAGCTCTCGGCGTTGGCTTTTATGGCCAAAGTGGGAGGTCATGTGGATACCACCTCTGACTTCCGTGTGCGACATGTTTTGGAGGGGTGGGTGCGCGAGCGCGGGCGTTGCCCGGATGACCGGCACCCTATTTCCCCAGGGGTTCTTACCCAGTTGGCCCGGGGCTGGCCAGGCCTCTGTTTTGATCATTATGAGGCAGCCCTTTTTCACGCAGCCACAACGGTGGCATTTTTTGGAGCGCTCCGCGTCAGCGAACTCGTGATGCTGTCTAAGGCGGATGCAAGTGGTAGGGCACTGGAACTCGAAGATGTCTATGTAGCCAAAGACTGGGCCCAGTTGAGGATACGCTCCTCTAAAACAGATCAGCATGGCGTAGGCAGTGGTGTAAGACTGCTACGTTGTTCTTTGGCAGACATCTGTCCGGTTGGTGCCCTACAGGAATTCCTGGCACTGCGTGGCATGCACCACGGCCCGTTTTTCTGTCACCAAGATGGGTCTCCCCTTACTAAATTTCAGTTTTGGAAGGTGACAGCCAGAGCCCTCACCAGGGTGGGCCTACCAGGTGCCCGTTATGGCACACATTCGATCCGGATTGGTGCAGCCTCTACAGCAGCTGCTTTTGGGTACTCTGGGGCTGACATACGCAGCATGGGGAGGTGGGGCTCGCAATGTTTTCAGTTTTATGTGCGCCCACTCCCGCCATGAGTACCAATCCAGTCACCTTACCGCCTTTTTTCTCAATTTTCTTACAGACCCTGGGTGTCGTATTACACCGGTGACAGTATGGCTGGTGGGCCACAGCTATGTGCACAGGGCAGCGCGTTACGCTGCGGCGACAGGATGGGGACCCCGACTGGGACTGGGTGACCACGCCAGTCTCGCATGGCATGGTAAGCCTGGGATGTTATGGCGGGAGCTGCGGCCTTTCCTTTTTTCTGGCCTGGGTGCTGACCCGCCTGACATTCTAATCATCCACCTGGGGGGCAATGATTTGGGCCAGGTCACCGGCTTATCGCTTAAGCATGCGATTCGCGAGGACCTCGCCTACTTGCATTATGTCTGGCCTGCCACAACCCTGGTTTGGTCGGACATTGTCCCGCGCCATTCTTACAGAGGGGGCGTTAACCTCCTGGCCCTTGACCGCGCTAGGCGCGCGGTCAATAAGGCAATGGCGCGGTTTCTTGCCAACAGGGCTTGGGGGCGGGTTAGTCATCACCCCGATATTAGTCTACAAAATTACGACTTGTACGCAGGGGATGGGGTCCATCTGTCGCGAGGAGGTATGGACCTCCTGTTGGGTGATTGGCGAGCAGGCCTGTTGACCGAGCTGACGGTCTGGGGGGGGGGCGTCAGGTCTTCTTTGAAGCCCCTCCGTGTGGCGGGTAGCACTGGTAAGGTAAACAGTATGACCCACAAGTATCCGGCAGGTTCGCAATTGACTGGACAACACTAGACAGGAATAAATTAGTTAAACGTTGTCCGGTCAACGACGAACCAGGCGATGGGGTGATGACGATTGCTAACCAGCATGCATCACCCCTGTGATTTCACGGATACGCGTCAGAGGGTGGGGTCATAAGTTAGTTATTGACTACGGTCAACAATTTGTTTGTTGTCAACAAACAAATTGATACAAATTGATACATCTGTAACCAATTGCCGTTGGCAATTTTGGGGTGGTACCTTACCAGTGTTACTTCGGCCTGCTTGCCTTAGGAATTATGATTGGTCGTTTTACCAATGCAAATTTATAATTCGGACTAGGGCATTGAATCAATAAATGTGGCCCTATGCTGTTATCCACTTTCAATGTTGTCTGTGTCCGTTATTGGGGGGGGTGCGCCTGCAATGCAAGCGCGGCGCCAAAATGGCCACCGCGCCCTTTGCGGGCCCCCCCCCACAGGACAGAGAATCCGGGTAGTTAGGGGCGTGGCCAGCTCCCTGATAAAAGGGGTGGCCACGAGGCAGCCAAGCTGCCATTTTACCTCAGCGACGGAGCGGAGAAGTTTTTTCCCCTCCACCCCCTCCCTAGTTAACAGTGTGATATTATGGTCACTTCGGGGCCGGGTGGGAATTTTTGGTTGGGACCCATATTGGCTCCGGGTCCTGGCTTTTTTGCCCATCCCACACTGTTGCTATGGTTTGATATAGGGGGCTTTCTGTGTTCCTACTGTTGACTTTGGTCACATTGGCGGGTAGCACTGGTAAGGTAAACAGTATGACCCACAAGTATCCGGCAGGTTCGCAATTGACTGGACAACACTAGACAGGAATAAATTAGTTAAACGTTGTCCGGTCAACGACGAACCAGGCGATGGGGTGATGACGATTGCTAACCAGCATGCATCACCCCTGTGATTTCACGGATACGCGTCAGAGGGTGGGGTCATAAGTTAGTTATTGACTACGGTCAACAATTTGTTTGTTGTCAACAAACAAATTGATACAAATTGATACATCTGTAACCAATTGCCGTTGGCAATTTTGGGGTGGTACCTTACCAGTGTTACTTCGGCCTGCTTGCCTTAGGAATTATGATTGGTCGTTTTACCAATGCAAATTTATAATTCGGACTAGGGCATTGAATCAATAAATGTGGCCCTATGCTGTTATCCACTTTCAATGTTGTCTGTGTCCGTTATTGGGGGGGTGCGCCTGCAATGAGTCACATTACAGTATTTTGACCTTTGTTTTTCTCCCTTCCTTTTCCCCTTCCCTAATTTTTTGCCAACATGCTGACACAGACTAATGTATCTACCTCTTTGGAAGCATACAATTTAATGTACAAGCTTCCCCCATTGTGCAGGCAGGGCAAAATAACCCACCGCCGGGTCCCCCCGAAAATGGCCATCGGGCCCCCCGAAGCTGTCTGAGGGAGCGTGACTTGTCCCTCACCTTGAAAAGGTTGAGAACTTCTGTAGTGAATGGAGCTTTGAGTGGGCAGACCTAAGAAAGGGCAAGAAGGGGACATAATATGCCCAGAAATAGGATAGGACTAGCCGTTTCCCCCCAGTTTAAAAATTCTTTATTGCCATCAGCAATTTGGTTTTAGTAATTTACATGTCCATAAGGATGAGGACTTTTGTCATGCTGATGGGTCTCAATGTCCCATTCAAAACCAAGCCACCATCCAATACTATGCAATAGGGATATCTCAAAACAAAATAACACTTCCCCTCCCCCACCTATTGCTATCAAGATTGCAGGTAAATCCAGAAGATACAGGGAAATTTGAGAAAGGTAGCAAATGTCACTTTTGTTAACCCAGTACTATGTTGTGGAGTTCTAGTGCTATTTCACCTATACTCCTGCCATTGAAAGCAATGAGACAGTTCTAAGAAATCATGAATCAAGATTGGGCTAAGCAATTGGTGGCAAACTTATGGCACCCGGAGCCATCTCTGTGGGCACCCATGAGGTCATCTACAGCATAGAGTTTGTCTCGCCCTTCTGCCCAGCAGCCCAATGAGAGCATTTCCTCCCTCCCCTGTTGCTGTGTTGGCACTATGTGATAAATAAGTTGGTTTAATGTTGCCGTTTGGGTACTTGGTCTCTAAAAGGTTCGCCATCACTGGGCTAAGCAATATGGTTTAAAATAACCCACTTCTTACATATCTTGATTTTATATACCCAATATATTGCTTTTTGTTAAGATTTTAAGTGATGTTATCAGTTAAATTCCCCACTTTAATTTTAGACTTCTTTGATGTTCTTATTTGTGCTCCAAGTCTCATGGTTGTTACCACCCAGGTTTTAGATTGCTTCCTTACAATCTTTTTCTCTCTGATACTGTTTTATCGGATCTCTTTATTGTGAAACCAATTTAAAGCTTGAAACTCTATCATGTGGTCTTTTAGGAGTAAGGATAGCTGGTTTTGTTGCAATCTGTGAACTTGGTTTCCTTCAGTAACTTCATAGCTATGTCAGCTTTGTATACCTGGTTTCTGTTAAACAATCAAGTGGATTGTAAAAGGCGTATTGGAGTATTATGTTAGACTTGAAATGCCACCAAGTATATTCTGTTTCTTAGACTCCCTGCCTCATGGAATCTTTCAGTGATTTTAACATCTTTGGAATGAAGCTTAGAGAAGACATAAAAAGAGTTAGATTTACTGATAATTTGATATTTGGAAACATCCTCTCAGGCTATAGAGGGAAGAAGGAATTGCTGCCAAAATCAAAATTTAAGACATCAAAACGTCTAGATTTTCCATTCCCCAGGAGAATAAACAGTTTCACTGAGAAAAAAGTTCCACATCCCCTTGTCACCAACTATAGATGTTAAAACGGTTATTTTTTAAAAGAAAATTCTTGTCTTTCTAAATCTGCCTGCAAACACATCTGACTAAGACTTCAGGAATTTTATCTCCCTTGTTATCAGTCAAGTCTTTAACAGAGAAAAAACGTACTCCTAAACTCTCCAACTAGGCGATTGATTCTGATTAGTTTCCACTCTAACTGCAGAGCTTTTTCATATAAGAGAGACCGAAAGAATAATAATTGACTTCAGTATAAGGATACAAGGAATGCTCATTGAATTCCCCACTTTTGTCAATTTCGGACTCCTTGATACAGGAAGAGCTCCTTACCATGGAATTCCCAGCCCAATTGAGATTCTCTGATCCTTTTGCAAACATCTGACTCTTGTGCCCTTCTTTCTTTTGATATTTTGCACACAAAATTTAAAGTGATGCATAAAAAGACCCATCTCTTTGAGCAAAATGTTTTTAAATTTTGCAGAGAAAGACAGTGGTGGGATTCAGCAGGTTTGCCCCAGTTCACCAAAACTGATAGCAGAAATTCCGACTGGCCCCGCCTTTAGTGTATGAGAGTCAAGACACAGGAAACAGCCAAGGGCTGGGTTAACTCAGGTTTATTGCATGGTGGACAGAGGGAACATGAGGTAATGGCGGACGAACAGCTCTATATATATGGTAGTAACATATTTGAATGTGGCTCCACGATAGCCCATTGGCTACTGCCCGCGTGACGTCATGGCGGGTCACGCCCTTCTTGTCCAGGTGTAGGTAGCGGCGGGAAACTTCCCGCGCTGTGGCCTTTGATGGGTTTGAACCAAGAGAGCTTGGACGCTCGCTGCTGCCAGCTGGTGGTCATTAGCTCGCGTCCTATTACAGGGTTTATAGTGATACAGCTGAAGGTTACATTGTTACTCGTAGGCAAGGTTACATTGGTTCAGATACATTGTTATCACATGTAGAAGGTTACACTGTTAGAACACAACACTCCTCCCCCCTAGGATGAGACGAAGTCTCTCAGCCAAGATGGCTTATTTCGAACACGCTGGGGTCTCGGCGCGGGCTGCCCTGCCCCGGCTTCGCTCCCTCCTCCTTGCTCCCTGGCTTCCTGCCCTGTAATCGGAGAGGATGACTTGTTAGTGGTTTGCCGCGGCTCTGCGGCTTTGTTGGGAGGTGTGTGCTTTGTTTGGGAAGAACCGGGGGCACTGGGGGCTAACGAAAAACCCCTCTTCTCGCTTGGATGGGTGGGGGAACACTCCAAAACCCCCCCCGGCTAGCAAAATCAAAATCGTAATCGAATTCGGGGGAAGCGGCAGCGGCGGCCGCAAACTCCTTTTCCCCCTCCCCGGGCTCGGATAGAACTGGCGTGTCAAAAGGATATGAGTCGGGACCACTGCTTTCCCCCCTGGCTTTGGACTGGTGTCCTTCTCTGTCTCCCCCTTGGGCTAAACGGGTGGGGGAGAACCCTATCGCTGAATCCGGTTGCTGAGCCCCACTGATCGGCCCCTCACTCACTCGGTGCCTCAGTTGGTCAGCGTGCCTCCTCCAGAGGAGACCGGTGTTAGTTTCCACCCGATACGACACTGGTCCCGTCTGTTCTACTATCGTCCCTGGCACCCAGACCGGGCCTGCGTTGGCATAGTTCCTGCAGTGTACAGGATCGCCTACGCCGAAACCTTTCGAGACCGCTAAACCTATGTTCTTCCCTTTGTCCTCGACCCTCGTCGGGTCTAACCTGGACAAGATCGTGGTCAGTTTCCTCCGCATCAGCAGCTCAGCCGGCGAGTATCCGGACGCTAAGGGGGTCACTCTGTACGCTAACAGAAATTGACAGACTTGGTGATTTAGATCTCCCGAGCCCATGCGCCGCAGCGCATCTTTTGTTGTGCGCACCAACCGTTCCACTTGGCCATTCGTGGCCGGGTGAAACGGCGCGGATGTGACGTGCCGAATTGCATTTGCCTCCATGAATGCCGCGAACTCAGCGGACGTGAAACAGCTAGCGTTATCGCTGACCAGAGTGTCGGGTAAACCGAACGTGGAAAAGACCCTCCTTAGCTGGCGAATGGTAGTGGCGGAGGATGTGCTCTTTACCGGAATGACCTCCAGCCACTTTGAGTACGCATCCACTACCAGGAGAAAAATGGTCCCTCGGAACGGGCCAGCAAAATCTATGTGCACCCTGGACCACGGTCCCCTTGCTGCGTCCCATTCCCTATGCGGGAGACGGGCTACCTCCGGTCGGGAGCACTGACATGCCTCACAAGTGCCAATCATATGCTCTATGTCGGCGTCCAGCTGGGGCCACCAGAAGTAATTCCGGGCCAGCGCCTTGGAACGAACGATTCCCGGGTGGCTGACGTGCAGCAGCTTCAGCACCTTCGGTCGCAGGGACGTAGGAACCACCACCCGTTGGCCCCACAAGAGGCACCCCCTCTCTAATGACAACTCTATTCGTTTTCGAAAAAATGGGTCGAATTCCGTGCTTGGGGATGACGCCGGCCACCCCTTCTGTACCCACGAGCATACTTTCTCCAGTGTTCTATCCTTTCCGGTCGCCCTGGCAATGTCGGCCGGTACTATTGGGGGTGAATCTAAGACCTCTATTAGCAATACCTGGCGGTCTCTTCCTACCCCTGCCTTCTGGTCGTCCGACAAGGGCAACGGAGACCGTGAGAGCGCGTCTGCATGGCTGATCTCCTTCCCGGGCCAGTATTCTAACTCATGTTGGTATGCGTTAAGAAAAATAGCCCACCGCAGCATCCTCGGGGACAGGATCTGTGGCGTAGGCTTATTTGCAGTGAAGATTCCTAACAGGGGCTTGTGATCAGTCACGATTTTGAACGGGCGACCATACAGAAAATCGTGAAATTTTTTGGTTCCCGCTACTATCGCTAATGCCTCCCTGTCGGTCTGTGCGTAATTCCGCTCTGCTTGGGACAGGGACCTTGAATAAAACGCTATCGGGGCCTCCCTTCCGTCGTTCAACACGTGGCAAAGCACCGCCCCCACCCCCACCGGGGATGCGTCGCAGACTAAAACTACTGGCCGTTTGGGATCGAAATGAGTCAGGATTGCCTCGGATGTTAGGAGTTGCTTTAACTCTGTGAACGCTCTCTCTTGCTCGTCACCCCACAGCCATTTTTCCTCTTTTTTAAGTAACCGATGGAGCGGCTCGGCAACAGACGCCTTCCGTGGAAGGAAGGTATGGTAGAAATTGAGAAGCCCCAGAAATGACTGTAGTTCGGTTTTGGATGTGGGGCGAGGAGCTTTCTTGATGGCGGCTACCTTAGATTTGGACGGCCTAATTCCCTCGGGCGTGACACGGAACCCTAAAAACTCAACCTCTGTTTCGAAAAATACACATTTGTCTTTTCTCAGTCGCAGCCCCGCTTTCTCGAACACGGTCAGAACTTTATCCAATCTATGTGCCAGCTCGGCCTTACTCCCCCCCGTTATCAACACGTCATCAAAATATGGCAACACCCCCTCCAGCCCCTTCAGGAGGCGTTCCACGAGCGACTGAAAAAGGCCAGGTGCCGAGTTCACGCCGAACTGTAAACGCGACACCTGGAACACCCCCTTATGTGTAACTATTGTTTGTGCCGCCGCTGTGGCGGGGGTTACAGGGAGTTGCTGGTAGGCCTGTGCTAAATCGAGCTTAGCGAAACACTTTCCCCCATTCAGCCTGGCCAGAAGGTGGCTGACCACTGGCACCGGGTATGCATTAGGGCGGATCGCCTTGTTAATTGTACACTTATAATCAGCGCAAATGCGCACCTCCCCGTTAGCCTTCAGTGCTGTTACAATTGGAGTCTCCCACTCCGCGGAATCCACAGGAACAAGAATCCCCTGACCCACCAGTTTGTCCAGTTCCGCCTCTATTTTGTCCTTTAGTGCGAACGGTACCCTGCGCGGTTTGAGTCTTATCGGGCGGACCTCCGGGTCTAGGTCGAAGGCTACAGGGGGTCCCTTGAACTTTCCCAGTCCACTTTTAAAAACGGCGGGGTGTGCGTCGCACACCGCTTGTATTGGATCCACGCCTACGGCATGCACCCCCCCTATGAACAAACCTAAAGGCTGAAACCACTGCGTTCCGAGGAGGCTACAACTCCCCCCTTTGAGCACCACTAGGGGAAGTTCCACAGAATGTCTCTTAAAACGAACCCGGAATGTCCCGACCCCCAACACTGGAATGCTGTTCCCCTGTACGTCCCGTAGTGTGGCCCTCAACGCTTTAAGTTTGGGCCGCACGTGGGGGTCGATTTTCAAGAACTCTCTCTGGGGAATTATAGAATAGGAGGACCCCGAGTCAATTTCCATCCTAATAGGGGTCCCTTGTACTAGTACCTCAACGAAGTAATGGGCCTGTCCCGCAGACACGCTGAACACAGGAGCGTCGCCCTCGCTGTCGTCCAAGATGCGGCCCACGCCGTCCTGCTTCCTCGTGGTCCGGGCGCCATCTTTGGACCTCGCTGGACGGTCCGGTCTGGCCGAACGGTCTTGTGACTGTCTCCGGCCCTCTTTCCCTTTCCTGCACGCCTTGGCGATGTGCCCCCGACGGCCACAGTTGAAGCACTCGGTTTTTCTGAATGGGCACCTCACGCGCTCATGGGCCGCTCCGCAACCATCGCAGCGGCGCCCTCCCCTTCGGACCTTCTGGACCTCCTCGCCGTCGCTGCTTTCCGAAGACGACTTCGAGGTCCGTCGGGTTGCGTGCACCGACTGTCCGGACTTTCCGTGCAACGAGTTTTCCGCTTTGCCGGCCCTCGGACGCCACTCACGCCACTTGTGCATCTCATCTACTCCAGCATTCGTGGATTCCGCGGCTTCCGCGGCCTCTACAACCTCTGCCAGTGTGGGTGGTGGCTCCTTGTTCATCAGGCTGCGCTGCACTTCCTTGTCCTTCAGGCCACACAGAACTCCGTCCCTGAGGGCCATCTCTAAGAAGTGGTCCCATCTGCAGGGGGCGGCGGCTATTCTCATAGCTGTTACGAAGGCTTCTACCGACTCGTCCGGCGCTTGGACTCGCCTCCAAAACGCGCTCCGAGCGGGAAACATTGCCCTCGAGGGTCGGAAACGCTCACGCAGCAGTTTCATGATGTCACCGGTTTTGAAATCACTCATCTTCTTCGGTGCAATAATGCCCACCAGCGTTCGCTTGGTCTCCATCCCAAGCATGTGGGTGAGGATGGCCCTCTTCCTTTCCTCGTCGTCTTCTTTGACTTTGAGTTCCACCAGTGCCGCCTGGAAGTCCATCTCAAAGAGCTCCCAGTCTTGCGGTTTGGTAATGTTGAACCCGCTCTGTGCCCTGGCTCCTTGGGGATCCATAATCCCACCTTCGTAGCCAATTTAGTGTATGAGAGTCAAGACACAGGAAACAGCCAAGGGCTGGGTTAACTCAGGTTTATTGCATGGTGGACAGAGGGAACATGAGGTAATGGCGGACGAACAGCTCTATATATATGGTAGTAACGTATTTGAATGTGGCTCCACGATAGCCCATTGGCTACTGCCCGCGTGACGTCATGGCGGGTCACACCCTTCTTGTCCAGGTGTAGGTAGCGGCGGGAAACTTCCCGTGCTGTGGCCTTTGATGGGTTTGAACCAAGAGAGCTTGGACGCTCGCTGCTGCCAGCTGGTGGTCATTAGCTCGCGTCCTATTACAGGGTTTATAGTGATACAGCTGAAGGTTACATTGTTACTCGTAGGCAAGGTTACATTGGTTCAGATACATTGTTATCACATGTAGAAGGTTACACTGTTAGAACACAACACCGCCCATCAAAGTTTAGAAATAAAGTAGTCCTAATTCGGGTGTAACCCCCCCCCCCCACTACTGGAGAAAGGCACACGCACACACAAAACCAATCAAGCGGCTACTTTCTCCATCTTTTACTACTCTTGCACTGCTTATCTGGAAGTTCCTCTTAAGAACCATTGACTCTATGGGTTTGACTGCATGAGAGGAACACTTGGCTTACTTTGTAGTTTTCTACTGGTTAAATCGCTATAGCCATATATACCAATATTATTAATTATCCTGTTCACCTCAGAGGGAAAGTATACTGTATCTTGCCAGCTGATGCTCCCTTGTTGGGTTGAAGGGGAAACATTGATCTGTGGTTTGCTGTTGGTGTATATCTACACTATACAGTTATTGGAGTTTAATACTACTTCACACAATTCCTAGGATTTGTAGTTTGTTCAATACTTTACAAAACTATAAACACACAGGATTTTGTAGGGTACAGGCATGGCAGCTAAAGTGGTATTAGACAGGTACAAATATGTAAGGTAAAGGTAAAGATCACCCTTGCTCAAAAGCCAGTCGTATCTGACTCTAGGGTACAGTGCTCATCTTGGTTTACTGCCAAAGAGCCAGCACTGAGCATCTGCAGATGTTTCTGTGGTCATGTGGCAGGCATGACTAGACACCAGAGCACACGGAAAACTGTTACCTTCCCACTGAAGTAGTACCTGTTTATCTACTTGCAATTTCTTGCTTTCGAACTGCAGTATCCCAATGACACCATAAGAAAGTATTACTACTTTGGTCTTATCATCTGAGCAGTGATATTAGTGTTAGGAGTGAAATGCATAGTTTCAGTGAGTGGCACTAAGGGTGTTGAGTTTTACTCATTAAAGAAAAGAATCAACTCAATATACAATGGTACCTCACTTAAAGAGCACAATGTGTTCCATGGGATTGCTCTTTAAGCAAGTTTGCTCTTTAAGCAAAACACCATTGTAAATGACCAATTGTGACTTCTGGGGGGGGGGGGGATTGCCGACCCTGATTTAGTTGTTAAGCAAGATTTTGGTTGGTTTTAGTTGTTAAGTGAGGCAACCATTCAGAGAAAATTCTGCTCTTTATTTATTTATTTAATTTATTTATTTTGCGCATTTATATCCCGCCCTCCTGGTGGGTACACCACTCAGGGCGGCTAACAACAAAAAGGGAAAGGGAAGAGGGAGAAAATACAATAAGTAAACATTACAATATAAAACAGATTAACAACAACAGCTAAAAACAAGACCCAACAACCCCAGCTAAAACCAGGATTAAAACACAAACAAACAAATCATCATTAAAAAAACAACCCTCCCCACCCTACCCACATTAAAACAGAATAACCAAGCTGGGGGGGGGCAGCCCCTCACATAGGCTAAATCAGTCAGCGGGCTTGACTAGTGGAGTCAAGCGTGCCCCAAACCTGCTGAAAGAACCATGCCTTCAGCATCTTTCTAAAGGGGAGTAGTTCCGTCTGGAGACGCAACTCAGGTGGTAAGAGGTTCCACAGAGCTGGGGCAGACACAGAAAAGGCTCTCTTCCTGGTCCCAATAAAATGTACTTCTTTCACTGATGGGGCCACCAGTGAGCCCCTCCTGTCTGCCCTAGTAGGACAGGCTGAATTCCTTGTGGTGACGTGGCCTCTTAAGTAGCCTGGTCCAAAGCCATGAAGGGATTTAAAGGTCAAAACCAGCATCTTGAATTGCACTCGGAGGCACACTGGCAACCAGTGCAGCTCCCGGAGAAGTGGTGAGGCACGAGCATAATGCCTGCACCCCATCACAACCCGGGCAGCCAATTTCTGGACCAGCTGAAGTCTCCGAATGGTCACCAAGGGCAGCCCCATGTACAACGCATTACAATAATCCAATCTGGAGGTGACCAGAACGTGAGTGACTGTGAGCAAGGAGTCCCTGTCCAGGAGCGGGTGCAATTGGTAAATGACACGGAGCTGTGCAAAGGCCCTTCTAGCCATGGCTGCCACCTGCTCTTCGAGCAGTAGCCGCGAGTCCAGGAGGACCCCTAAATTGCACACCGGATCTGACTGTGGCAAAAATGTCCCAGCCAAGACCAAAGATGGTAGCTTCTGGGATAAGACGGGACCCCGCACCCAGAGCCACTCAGTCTTGCCAGGATTCAGCTGAAGCCCGTTGTCCCCCATCCAGACCTGAACAGCCTCCAGACACCTGGTTAGGACTTCGACTGCATCACTTGGGTCCCCATGAGCTGAGATGTACAGCTAGGTATCATCTGCATACTGATGATGCCTCACCCCATGGGAACGAATGATCTCACCCAGCGGTTTCATGTAGATATTAAACAATAGAGGCGAGAGTACTGAGCTCTGAGGCACCCCACATGGGAGCAACCTAGGGCTGGACAACCCACTCTCTAAAGACATCGACTGAGTCTGGCCCATCAGAAACATACCTGTCAACCATCCCGATTTGGCCGGGATTACCACGTAATTCGGCGCCAATAATTTTGCAGCGGGGGAAAGGAGGCACTGCGCAGCCTATCTGCGCAGGTCGCACTGCACGCATGCGTGGAAGGGCTCTACACTTCCGTAGCTCCCTTCTACGCATGTGCAGAAGGCTACGCCACCTGCGTAGAAGGCGTAGCCCTTCACGCGGATGCATACAATGCAACCTGCGCAGACCCGGTCTGCACAGGTCCTGGATTCGCCGGAGCCGCGGTTGACAGGTATGGTCAGAAATGAGGAAAACCAGGACAACACAGTGCCCTGGGACCCCAATCCTCGGAGCCAGCCCAGAAGGATACTGTGGTCGACAGTATCAAACTGTCGACCACAGTTTGGTCAAGAGGTCAAGAAGAGCAAGGACAGAGGGTTTGCCTCCATCCCGCTCCCGCCAGAGATCATCCAAGAGTGCAACCAATGCCGTCTCGGTGCCATAACCGGGCCTGAATCCTGACTGAAACGGGTCCAGATAATCCGTATCATCCAGAACCCCCTGGAGCTGCCAAGCCACTGCTTTTTCCAACACCTTCCCCACAAATGGAAGGTTGGAGATAGGTCTGAAATTAGAAATAACAGTAGGGTCGAGCGATGACTTCTTCAGGAAAGGGCAAACCAGTGCATGTTTGAAAGCTGCTGGAACCATCCCCTCTCGCAGAGAGGCGTTCACCATTGCACCGACCCAACTGCCTGTTGTTGCCTTGGCAGCTCTAACTAGCCAGGGCAGGCAGTGATCAAGTAAGCAAGTGGTATCACGCACAGCTCCAAGGAGCCTGTCCACTTCATCAGGGCCAACTGGATCAAACTGATCCCAGATAACATGGCTAGACTTTGCTCCAGCCCACTCCAGGCGATCAATTTCCACGTTAGGATTAAACCCCAAATGGATGCGAGCAGCTTTCTCTGCAAGATGGTCAGCAAAATCATCAGCTGAATCCTGCCACCCAGGACCAGGCCCCTCCTTACCTAGTGACCCGGAACAGGGATGCTGAACGATTGTCAGCAGAGGCAATGAGGGAGGTGAAGTACTGACACTTCACCACCGTCATCACCACGAAGTAGGCTTTAATAGCAGCTCTAACTCATGTTTGGTCACACTCACACTGGGTCTTCACCCAACGGCACTCAAGGCATCTCCTAATCTGCTTCAACTCCCTCAACTCATCAGTATACCAGGGAGAGCTGCGCGGTCTGTGAGAAGGGAGAGGCCGCATTGGCATGATTGTATCCAAGACCGATGTCGCCTCCTTTTCCCAGAGGGCGACCAAGGTCTCAGTCAAATCGTGCAGCCTGTCCAGAGGAAAATGCCCTAGCTCCATCTGAAATCTCTTGGAGTCCATTAGTCGCCGGGGTCGGACCAACTTAATGAGTCCAGCCTCCCTACGGTGAGGCGTCGCTCCCCAAAAATCAAGAGAGACCATATAGTGATCTGACCATGGCACTGGTGTTATCTCTATATGATATAATTTCAGACCACTCTAACAGGAAAACTAAGTCTGGGGAGTGGCCGCTACTCCTAAGCGAGGCACTCTTTATGCGAGGTTTAACTGTACAGTCAAATTTCCCCACACCCTGGCTAGACCTTGATAGCCTTATTCCAGCTCCCTTACCTACACGAACCTAAAGCTGCATATCAATCTTCTTTCTAATTTCAGGAATCCCTTTACTGTGTGTTTTGTCTCATTTCCTTTCTTGAATTCACCTCTACCTCATAGTGATGAATTAGCTGTTGAACTTGGTTCCCTTAGATTGCTATATGGCTCCAACTGTTTGGGGGAGACCCTATTCTTATTTCTTGATCATACACGGATAATTTGTGCATGTCCATGCTTATGCAAGAAATCAGCAATTTGTGTAAATGTTCAGAGAGAAGTTTTTAGAAAATTATTATTATTTCCATCTCCCCTAAATATGCAGAGAATAATAACCAATGATTTTTTATGAATATGCAAGAGTGTTTACAACCCTACATTAAAGAATGCTAGAGTTTATTTTTCTGAATAATCTATGTTTATGTTTAGTACACATGCATAAAACCTGATGACAGGTTTTATGTTGGCATGGCAAATCTATGAAGCAGAAACTTTAGTACAGGAGTTCCCAAACTTTTCAAGCCAGGGCTGGGTCACGCTTTCTCAGTCAGCTTTGAGGGTCGGATGGCCATTTTGCTCTGCCTGCACAATGAGGATGGCCACTTTGTCCCAACAGCTTCAAAGGGGTGGCTATTTTGTTTCTTGAATGCCTTTGGAGGAGTGGGGGGTCACATGACATGGCATCACGGGCTGGATAGGGACCACAGGCCTTAGGTTGGGAGCCCCTGCTTTAGTAGCTATAGTGATGAGTCTCTAACATCTGTAGCTGTATTAATGGATGGTTTGCCATAGCAAAAACCAGCAAATTCCCCCCATACAACCAAACAGAGCCAGGAGAAATACTGTATATTTTGTTCAAGCTTCTTTAGTAACTGCAAAAACTTTCCTGGTGGTTTTATTTTGGTTTGTTTCTTGATGAGAGCATATTTCTAGTTTCACACATTGAATCCCAGCCAACCAATCCTTCAGTACTGTGAATATTCAGTACTGTGAATAAGCTGTCCTAGAAGAAGTCCCCAGCTCCTCCTACCTGGCAGCAAATGCTCTTTTCAGGTCTTGACTCTACCTTAACATTCCACTGATGACTGCTTTCCCTTTCCCCTGACACCATTTTTGGATTGCCTTGAACATTTCAGCATGTGTCATCCTGCTCTCTTCTCTGCAATTTAATTGCTTCCATGCATATGTATTTATTTGTTCTCTTGGTTTCCTTTTGGTATGCCATTTCCATTCATTATAGCTTAGGTTTTGAGATTTCCTATCTTTCTTTTGTGTACATACAACCCCATTACAGAATAGTTCCGCTCCTTTTCTCCCTGACTGTTAGGGACCTGCATGCTGAAGACTTCCACTTGTGTTGAGTTTTGGGTTCTTTCAGGGAATTGCTCCTTTGTTTTCATGTATTTCAGGCACCAGTCCTTTTATTTAGTACAAATAAGATCACCTCTGTTGGGTTATTTATTTCATTTCCCCTGCCATTTGTGTACTATCTGGTGCTCATACAAAAGCCCCCAAAACTGCCTTCAAAAGGCAAAAGCAAAGCAACAGAGAATCAATCTAATCCAGAAGCAGGCAAGATTACAACAACCCACCACCACCACCACCACCACCACCACCAAATAAAACAGCCCTGAACTCGCCATATATACAGTACAACCAACCCTCACATAACAACGTGTTCAGCTAGCATCATTTTCGCTTAACAACGCGTCGTTATGTACCACATGTTTCCCCTCATTATGTTTTTAGTGTTGTTGTCTGGACAACAACGCTAAAATAACCGTCATTATCAGGACAAAAATGTTGTTATGCGGGAAACTCCATAGAAACCCGCATAACAACAAAAATGGCTTAGCAATTCTACTTGGGGAACCAAGTAACGTCGTTATGCGAGGGTCTACTGTATACACCTTTAACAGAATATATACACACAGTATAATCTTTTAAATTAGTTGAACAGGGCAAGCACTTACCCAAGTATCCACAAGGAAAGAAATAGCAAAATAAAACACACCCACAAATATCCCATTCTCCCAAAAATCAAGAAGGGCAAACAAGCAAATAAAATCAAAACATAAAAGCAAAGTCCCTCTGACCCATAACAAATAGAATACGAAGATAATTGTTTTCCCCATATCACTAATTGTCTCTTTTACTGTCTGTTATTCGAGTCCAGCATAGCAGGAGACTGGCAGAAAAAATAAACCCAGAAAGAAAATTACTAAAGTATTTTAAAAAATGGATTTAAGAAAATGACCATGCCCCACAAGGGGACTTCAATTCCCAGAAGCCTAAGTTAGTACATTGGCTGATCAGTGCTTTGGGGAATTAACTTAGCCTTCTGGGAATTGAGGCCCCAAAACCAAAAGTTGGGAAACACTCAGTGATGCGCTGCTCCCGGTGCCCACAGGTGTGTGGGCACTGGTAGCGGAAATTTCCCCAGACCACACCCACTTGACTGGCCATGCCCACCTCCCTACCCCAGGCCATGGTATGGCTGGCCAAGTGGGCATGGCCCACAGAGTAAGCCACACCCACAGAGTTAGCCACACCCAGGGTGGGGGTAGTACATTTTTATTTGCAGTGTATCACTGGAACACTACCTTAAGGGGACAAATTAAAATCAAAAGGATCCAAGACAAAGTGAAACACATGAAGGCAGGCAAAGAAGCAGCACAAAATTAAGATCACCAGGAGCTTACACAACATGGGGAACAAGGGGAAGGGGAAAAAAGGCCGTGCCCACTGGGTTCCAATTAATCCAGGGCTTTTTACATCTTCCAGGTTTACGATCGCCTTCTTGGCCATTGGTTGCAGATGACAACCTTTATCATGCTATTGGATGAAAAATTCTCGGGTAGTTTGACTTACAAAGGGTGAAAGAAAAGGTACGTGAATGAGGGAAGCACAAAAGAACTGGTGGCTAATCTTTATTACTATTGAATACATGCATATGAACACACTAATATGCGATAAAGTATGTAAGTGTGTGTGTGTACAAAGTTTTCCAGGGCTTCAAAACCTTGATCAGTTTATCACTTAGGTTTTTTAAAGCAAAGCAATCACACTTATATACCAACCCCATAACACTCAGTGCACTCTCTGGGCAGTTCACAAGTTAATTAGCATTTTGCCCCCAACATGCTGGGTACTCATTTTACCAACTTTGGAAGGATGGAAGGCTGAGTCAACCTTGAGCCCTGGTCAGAATTGAACTTCAAACCTTTTGGTTGAAGGACAGCAATTTACCCACTGCACCACCAGGGCTTTAAAATGTTTTCATTGATTAGAATGATTTTTAATCAGCTATAATACAGTTATAATACAGTTTAAACAGTTATAATACAACTGTGAAAATATGTGTGTAAAAAAATTTATAGCAAGAAACAAATAAAATAATATATTGGACTGGATTAAAATATTCAGCTGCCTATCAAAAAATAGTACCCATCACAAATCCAGCTAACATGGTTGAGGTTGATCAAGTCATTTTGACACCTAAAAATGAAAATTCAGACAATTTTTCTCTGTGGAGTAAAAACAAATCAAGAGTGAGTTAAATCACTAAGCATTGGTAGCCAATTTTATGACACCCAAAATCAGATTCTCCAGGCATTTGCCTTTTTCTTGCACTGCATATTAAAAAGATGAGAACAGATTTTTTATTAAAAAAACCCCACACTTTTAATAATGATACATATCAAATTTTAGAGCAAACAAGATTTACAATGTGGCAGATAGCTGGCAGCCAACCTTCTGTTAAACATGAGTTCAATCTAATATGACTGTCATCCTTACATACCTTTTCCCATTGCAACTGAAACATTGTGCATCAGGATGGAATATTTCAGCCCTCCAGAGTTCCATTTTGTTGTGGAATTGCAAAGAGTTAAAATACAATGTATACATTCTATAATGTTGTCATCATAGGATTTGCAAACATACTGCAAATTTCAGTCACTTGGTGTCTACAGGGGATTTTTTTTTTGGGCGGGTGTCCCATTTAATATAGTAAAGGTAAAGGCCACCCTTGCTTGAAAGCTAGTCATATCCAGTAATCATCTCCATTTACAGCCAAAGAGCCAGGGCTGTCTGCATCTGCAGATGTTTTCCGTGGTCATGTGGCAGGTACAACTAGAGCATACAAAACACTGTTACCGTCCCACCAAAGTGGTATCTATTTACTTGCATTTTCTTGCTTTCAAACTGCTAGGTTGGCATGAGCAGGGACAGAGATGGAAGCAAACTCCATCTTGCAGTGCTTGAGTCTCGAACTGCTAATCTGCCAAACTTCCATTGGTCATGTTCAGTGTCTTAACCGCTAAACCACCACAGTCCCTCCCATTTAATATACCATATTTGCTGGTGTATAAGACAGATCGGAGTATAAGATGCACCCCGTTATTACCATGCTATAGGGCATTGTATACAGTACAAGATGCACTCCATTTTCCAGTGTATTTTAAAGGGGGGGGGGAGTGGGTCTTATACACCAGCAAATATGGTACTTCATTACAAATAACGAAAATTAATAGAGGCCAGAATCCTCTTGTTTAATTTACACTGGGGTGGAGAAATTACATGACTGGCAATGGCAGATTGGTCCCAACTTAATTACTAATTGCTTCAGCGACTTTTGTGCAAGTTCTACGTGACACAGGGACACTTTAATTAATGGCAATCTGTCATTGGTGGTGACCTCGTTTCCCCCATGTGGAGTAAGGTATGCAAGAAGATTCAGGACAAAAAAAAATTAAAAACACACACCCTCCTATGGAATGCTAAGCAGCAGAAGTTATGTACAGTACTCTAGTTGTCAGTAATCTGCTTCTATGGGGACTGAGAGATGATCAATTAGATTATTGTTCAGGAAATACAAGGAATATTCATGAAGCCCTAACCCTACTGCTAATTCCCAGGACATCAGAATTCTAGTGTGTGTAAAAAATACATGAAAACTCACTAAATGCAAGTTTAAAAAAATCCTCATGGATGACAGATAATATCTTTATTTATTTACAAATGTACGAATCCCTGAATGTCAGATTTGTTTATTTCCTACCCTAGAAAATCATATTTGACAAGTCCCCTGGATATATGTTGTGTCACTGCCTGCTGGTTAGTTCTTGTGTGTTGTTTATGAAGTTCTCTCTCAAATTTGACACATGATTTCTTCCATTGAACTCTCCGCTCAAGTCTTTGTCCGGAACTTGCTCTTGTTTGGCTACACTCAAAAGATTCTTATGTGCCCATTCGTGCCTGGAATTCTTTTAAAAGGCTCAGTCATACTGATCACATGTATTTATTTTAACCTGTGCAAACCTCCTCTAACTGCTATTTAATTTTTAACATAGAATTTAAATAGATTGTCAAAAAATAAATAAAAGATAACTGTCAGGCTAGTCGACATCTGTGCATGGATTAGGGAGGCCATGATCTTGATTTAATCACAAGCAATGTAGTATGTTAGGTCAACCCTGAATACATGAACATTATGCAGCTTTAAGGACACTATTTCAGTTCTGATACTAGTGCTGCAGAGACAAAAATAATCACGTAGTATTTCCTAATCTTTTCAGGACACACACCAAGATTCACAGGCAATTCTATACTTCAGCATCTGAACATAGGTACTCCAGTGCCATTTTCCATATGCTTAAAATCATGCCTTATCTTTGAACCATCAACATCGTGATCCTATTTCATGACTCTATGATTTTTTTGGATTTTATAAAAAAATAAAAATTATGTCAGATTAACAGATTTATAAGATACTATTACATTATCCTAGCCTCTAACTTTGAAAAGATATATTCCCTGTGAGATCCCATGGCCCTCAAATGTAAATTAATCTTTAAACTCTCAAGAAAGTCACCTTTGGAAAGCAAAGAAGCATGAGAATATCTCAACCTCAAAAGTAATTTAGTGCAATAATAACCATAATAATATGCATTCCTGAAAGCTGGAGGTACAATCTAACTCAAAATTCTATGGCTTGTTCCAGTAAAGCGAACCGATATGGTATTGTGACAGACAGATCTAGTTGGCTTCACCAAATTTGAATCAGAGAGAGATGTCCTGAAAGAGTTTAAATGTTATAGGAGTGAGAAAAGGATGTTTGAGTGTTGTGAATGTGAAGGGAGCTGTGATAAAATTCAGGGCAAGTCTAAAGCATATACAAATGTTAGAATCTGTGAAAGCAGTACCAACATATAACCCAGAGTAGCTTCCTATCTTCTTCCATTTTTCTGAATAAAGTTATTTGTTTTCATGTTAGTAAATCCTTAGCCTTTCTGGTTTAGGAAATCTGCAGAACTCTGTCATGCTTTTACACAATCTAAGAAACACACAGTATTCTTTTGGTGCTGATCCCTTATTTAATTGGCAGCTCTGTGGAGCCATGAAACAAAATAAATTTGGACATAGGAACCCAGAGAAAATAAGGCCACCAGAAGTGGCAGTGAATACGTGGTCATGCTGCCATCGATAGCTTTCAAATTTTATCTCTAAAAATAGTTGAAAATCTTTGTTTTTCCAGAAATTGATGTATCTGAGCTTCTACGTTTCAAACAAACAAAAAAAAAAATAGGGAGAAAGGGGGAGGAGAGGAATTGACCAAAGAACATTACCCCACTCAACTACTTGTTGTAGCACAGTAGTAGTGCAGTAGAAATGAAGCATAGGCTTTGATTCTGTCAACATCTACAAACAGCAGATTTACAGTGCACACCTATCCATAGTTACATAATCTTTACTAACACAATCTCATAGCTATCAAGTATCCCATTTTGGCTGGGAAATTACCGTATTTTACCCCTCTTTCCCACCACCCATATTTTCCCATAAATCTCCTTTATTATTATTATTATTATTATTATTATTATTATTATTATTATTATTATTATTATTATTATTATTATTATTATTATTATTATTATTATTATTATTATTATTATTATTATTATTATTATTATTATTATTATTATATAAATAGATATAAAACCAAGGTAGCATGGGGTTTGTTCCTCATAACAGAGCCAGGGAGGAGGAGTGTTGGGCTCCCCAGGGGGGAGGAGATAGCACCCCCTAGGCACTCCCATTAGCACCACTGCTGCCCCTCACAGGGAACAATATAGCAAGCCAGCTTCCACAGGCAAGCCTCAGCTGCAGTGGAAGAGATAAATACTGTAATTTTTAACCCCTTTCCCCATTCGTTCCCATATTATTTCATAATTTGGTGATTTTTTATGGAACTGTTTTTTACACTTATATCAGTTAATTGTCTACTGTCTTAGGCTTGTGTACTTCAATTTCATTTTAAAAAAATCTGTGTTTAAGACAGGACCATAGAAATATCCTCTTTATGTTGTATGCAAATATACTTGAAGCCGATTGGCTCATTGTCTCTTCTCTCTCCTGGGAAAGAGGGTGTTAAACACAGATTTTTAAAAAAATGAAATTGAGATACACAAGGCTAAGACAGTAGACAATTAACTGATATAAGTGTAAAAAAACAGTTCCATAAAAAATCACCATATTATGAAATACTATGGGAACGAATGGGGAAAGGAGTTTAAAATTACAGTATTTACCTCCTCCCTAACTCTGGTGGCTCTTCCTCTTCTAGGCTCTTGGATGTGCCTGGATTGTGGGGTGGAGAGGGCATGGCCTGGTGTGGAGGGGGCATGGCCCAAAATTTCCCTTATTTTCAAATCCAAAACTTGACAGGTATGCATTCCAGTTGAACAGTACTTGAGACAGACAAGACTAATTATGTTTATTGGGCTAAGTTCTAGGAAAGCAATTTTTATAGTATCAAAGAGGGCAACTTCTTCTGTTTAGTTGGGGATGGAAGTTAAGATGCCAGAAAGGTACATCAGTGTGCCCAATTTTGACAAATATTGGGGGCGGGAACAAGTTGATCTGTGGTCTGAGTCACTTTGCTTTGTGGAGTATAGCTTCATCCAGGATATTTCTGCTTTAAGTCAGATAGTTTTCCTCTTCTGGAAACAGATCTAATTCTAGAGCTAACTTCAACTAATACCTGCCTGTTAACTGTATTCTAAACTCACTCATTGCAATTTCATTTTTATGTCACATTGATGAATCTCTTGCCTTGTTAGGCAGGTCTGCTTCACTTCAGCACAGAATCATGATATAATAGTACCAAAAAATACTACTTTTTTTCTCAGATAAGACATTAAGTACTTTCTTTAAGACAGTATCATAAAAGGCATCACTTAGATTATTCAAGGAGAAAATATTTAATCTGTGGATCATGAGCATATCAAAAGAGTATCTCAACAGAAGGGTCAACAGACTATTCTTCTCCACTCACATCTCCATCTCTGCCAGGGGCTGCGGTGGATCAGTGGTTAAGAAATTCACTTTGTTAGCTGGAGGGCCGGCAAGTCAGCAGTTCAAGACCCAAGTACTGCATGATGGTTTGAGTGCCCATCTTTGTCCCAGCTCCTGCCAACCTAGCAGTTCAAAAGCAAGAAATTGCAAGTAGATAAATAGGGACCACTTTGGGACATGAAAGGAGCCTCATTCAGGCATCCCCTGAGCAGAGTTCCTCCAGCAAAAATCCTTTCAACCCAGAATAATTTCTGACACGAAATTATTATTATCTCCATATCTTGCAATTTCACCCAAATTAGAGTTTGAGTGATCTGTGAGGATCTTCCTAACAGCTGTTTTGAGTTCCCAGTGGATTCATAAAAACTTTAATATTTGTTTCCAAAAAGGTACTGCCTTCATACTGCTGTATGCACATTGAGCTTTGGACTTAAAAGGTTGGCATTGTTCAGCAATGAAGGTCATACTCACTTTCGCATATACTTGTAGATCCTCTTGCATTTATTTGCAAATTAGTATCCACCATGCTAACCCTTTCCTGAAACTTATGATAAACAAGCAAACAACGTCCTCCCAAACTTATATAAGTTAATATGTCTGCAGAAAACATGAGTTCCGAAATAAAGCATGCAAACCGAGCAACACAAATCTGCCTTATCATCTTTCTCCATAAATCCTGAGATGTGCTCCTGCAAAATTGAATTTTACTTTTAAAATCACTACACAAGGCATTTCGCTACATTTACAGGGCAATCGCTACATTTGGACTGCAGGGTCTAGCAATCGTTTCTTCTCCTGGGTTCCACATGACTGACCAAAAACTTGGAACATTCCTTGAGAGATATGTCTATTTTGCCTCTTCCAGTTAAGGATAATTAATAGACATTGGCTGCTTACCAAACATCTGGTTGCATAAAAGACACAGCTGGAACACCAGAGATGAGTAATACTAGATTCAAACGTTCTTCTGAGAGGCAAGACCTCCTTTGCTTTAACACTCTTTCAGCTCTTTATCACTTATTGATGCACAACTTGTCTTCTAAGACAAGGATCCTGACAGGAGGTGTCAAATTAATCAGTGGCTCAGTCCCAGCAGCATTCATTCACTGAGCTCACTGGCTCCAGAACCCTCTATGGCTGTGGGAGTGGGCAATCAACTTTGGCATGGCCTCTGCTGAGTTAGTACAGACAGTATCTCTGGGATGCATGCAGCTGTGTTTGGACCTGCTGCTCTGTCTCAACAGACACATCTCCCGGCCTCAGGCGGCCATCTCTGTTGCTCGCTTATTCATTTTTAGTTTCTGTCTCTTATTCATTTTTGGATCAAACCACTGTTATCTCTCCTTTGGTTCCCAGCTCTGGTACCTATTAATTTATGTCAACTTCATCAAGAAGACAACAATATCCAGGGCAATGTGGTGCTCAAGAAGAAATCATGCCATAGATCAGCGATAGCAAACCTTTTAGAGACCGAGTGTCCAAACTCACCTTTGCCACAAACTCAACAGGCTGCCATCTGCACTGCACCCTCACGCCGCATGTGAGCCTCTTGCCTTACCCCAGATGGGGGAGGAAGGAAGTGCTCCCAGTGGCTGCTGGGCAGAAGGGCGGGATGAACTCTGTGCTGGGGGAGGGAGGAAGCACTTCCATTGGGCTGCTGGGCAGAGGGACGGGACAAACTCTATGCTGGAACGACAGTGTGCGTGCTCACAGAGAGGGTGTGCCATAGGTTCGCCACCACTGCCATAGATGGTCATTCTGAAATTGGTGCACCTGATGGGGAATTGCACATGGTCCCCACAAACACCATCACATGCAAATGATCAAAATGGTCAGAAGAATTTTTAACGGACTCTTTGTTTTTACTGATACCTTTCATTGCACCTGATAAAATGAGTGCAGCAAAGCTTCTATTCCTTGAACATCTGGTATCTAAAGTTCTTTCAAATTCAAATTTACCACATGTTCTCATATAGGTTTATGCTTATGTGATAACACATAAGCAGTTGACAGGGTGTGCCTGTTTTCTTCAAATAGTACGATCAACTGATCTGGATCAACAAAAACTTATTGGCAGCAGATCTTGCTATCTATCACTTTTTTGCGGGTTTTGGACTATATCAATTTCCATGCCAGTGATTACCAAGCTCTGATAAGTTTTTAAAAATGATTTATGTTCTGGAAGTTGTAATTAAAAAAGCAACTTCTCCAGGTTATGACTAATACCATTTCTTCCTCCCCATTCACTGAACCAAAAAAATACCTGATACTAGTTGTTTCTTTGTTCTGGCTTCAGCCATAGTTTTTGGCTGTACATAACTCTTGCTTTGATGTGAATACATAATCCCACAAAACAACTTTTCTTTCAATCAAAGTATCTTGTGTGCACAGCAGATTTCAACATCTGTCAAGTAGACATGGAAGAAAGTCAAGTTTGGATCTTATTTTAGGGTTTTTCTTTTCTTTTCAAAATAATATGCTGGAAAGAGAAACTCAATTATCTTTTTCTATTTGAGAAGACTCTTTCAAATGTTACAAAACATAGAACATCATCAGGTGATTGATCCAAGAATGCAGCGTGGGTTTCTGCCATGTGTATGTTTAACGCAACATGGTGATAAGGCCTTTGCAGGCGCACCCCCCCAATAACGGACACAGACAACATTGAAAGTGGATAACAGCAAAGGGCCACATTTATTGATTCAATGCCCTAGTCCGAATTATAAATTTGTATTGGTAAAACGACCAATCATAATTCCTAAGGCAAGCAGGCCGAAGTAACACTGGTAAGGTACCACCCCAAAATTGCCAACGGCAATTGGTTACAATGTATCAAATTGTATCAATTTGTTTGTTAACAACAAACAAATTGTTGACCGTAGTCAATAACTAACTCATGACCCCACCCTCTGACGCGTATCCGTGAAATCACAGGGGTGATGCATGCTGGTTAGCAATCATCATCACCCCATCGCCTGATTCGTCGTTGACCGGACAACGTTTAACTACTTTATTCCTGTCTAGTGTTGTCCAGTCAATTGCGAACCTGCCGGATACTTGTGGGTCATACTGTTTACCTTACCAGTGCTACCCGCCCATGTGACCAAAGTCAACAGTAGGAACGAAGAAAGACCCCTATATCAAACCATAGCAACAGTGTGGGATGGGCAAAAAAGCCAGGACCCGAAGCCAATATGGGTCCCGACCAAAAATTCCCACCCGGCCCCGAAGCGACCATAATCACACTGTTAACTAGGGAGGGGGTGGAGGGGAAAAAACTTCTCCGCTCCGTCGCTGAGGCAAAATGGGAGCGCGGCTGCCTCGTGGCCACCCCTTTTATAAGGGAGCTGGCCACGCCCTTAACTACCCGGATTCTCTGTCCTGTGGGGGGGGGGCCCGCAAAGGGCGCGGCGGCCATTTTGGCGCCGCGCTTGCATTGCAGGCGCACCCCCCCAATAACGGACACAGACAACATTGAAAGTGGATAACAGCAAAGGGCCACATTTATTGATTCAATGCCCTAGTCCGAATTATAAATTTGTATTGGTAAAACGACCAATCATAATTCCTAAGGCAAGCAGGCCGAAGTAACACTGGTAAGGTACCACCCCAAAATTGCCAACGGCAATTGGTTACAATGTATCAAATTGTATCAATTTGTTTGTTAACAACAAACAAATTGTTGACCGTAGTCAATAACTAACTCATGACCCCACCCTCTGACGCGTATCCGTGAAATCACAGGGGTGATGCATGCTGGTTAGCAATCATCATCACCCCATCGCCTGATTCGTCGTTGACCGGACAACGTTTAACTACTTTATTCCTGTCTAGTGTTGTCCAGTCAATTGCGAACCTGCCGGATACTTGTGGGTCATACTGTTTACCTTACCAGTGCTACCCGCCACACGGAGGGGCTTCACAGAAGACCTGACGCCCCCCCCCCCAGACCGTCAGCTCGGTCAACAGGCCTGCTCGCCAGTCACCCAACAGGAGGTCCATACCTCCTCGCGACAGATGGACCCCATCCCCTGCATACAAGTCACAATTTTGTAGACTAATATCGGGGTGATGACTAACCCGTCCCCAAGCCCTGGTGGTGAGAAACCGCGCCACTGCCTTATTGACCGCGCGCCTAGCTCGGTCAAGGGCCAGGAGGTTAACGCCCCCTCTGTAAGAGTGGCGCGGAACAATGTCCGACCAAACCAGGGCTGTGGCAGGCCAGACATAATGCAAGTAGGCGAGGTCCTCGCAAATCGCATGCTTGAGCGATAAGCCGGTGACCTGGCCCAAATCATTGCCCCCCAAGTGGATGATTAGAATGTCAGGCGGGTCAGCCCCCAGGCCAGAAAAAAGGAAAGGCCGCAGCTCCCGCCATAACATCCCAGGCTTACCGTGCCATGAGAGACTGGCGTGGTCACCCAGTCCCAGTCGGGGTCCCCACTCTGTCGCCGCAGCGTAACGCGCTGCCCTGAGCACATAGCTGTGGCCCACCAGCCATACTGTCACCGGTGTAATACGACACCCAGGGTCTGTAAGAAAATTGAGAAAAAGGAAGGTAAGGTGACTGGATTGGTACTCATGGCGGGAGTGGGCGCACATAAAACTGAAAACATTGTGAGCCCCACCTCCCCATGCTACGTATGTCAGCCCCAGAGTACCCAAAAGCAGCCGCTGTAGAGGCTGCGCCAATACGGAACGAATGTGTGCCATAACGGGCACCTGGTAGTCCCACCCTGGTGAGGGCTCTGGCTGTCACCTTCCAAAACTGAAATTTAGTAAGGGGAGACCCATCTTGGTGACAGAAAAACGGGCCGTGGTGCCAGCCACGCAGTGCCAGGTATTCCTGTAGGGCACCAACCGGACAGATGTCTGCCAAAGAACACCGTAGCAGTCTTACTCCACTGCCTACGCCATGCTGATCTGTTTTGGAGGAGCGAATCCTCAACTGGGCCCAGTCTTTGGCAACATATACATCTCCGAGTTCCAGTGCCCTACCACTTGCATCCGCCTTAGACAGCATCACGAGTTCGCTGATGCGGAGCGCTCCAAAAAATGCCACCGTTGTGGCTGCATGAAAAAGGGCTGCCTCATAATGATCAAAACAGAGGCCTGGCCAGCCCCGGGCCAACTGGGTAAGAACCCCTGGGGAAATAGGGTGCCGGTCGTCCGGGCAACGCCCGCGCTCGCGCACCCACCCCTCCAAAACGTGTCTCACACGGAAGTCAGAGGTGGTATCCACATGACCCCCTACTTTGGCCATAAAAGCCAACGCCGAGAGCTTGGATGCTATGGTGCGAGGTGCAAGGCCCTGTGCATGCAGGTGAACCATGAACCGCAGAACATGGTCCACCGGGATGGGCCAGGTCTCTGGCCATTGAAATCGAGTAGCAAAAGCCCTATACAAATTGAAAGCTTGTTGATACGCCTTACGCGTGCGTGGCGCTAGTGACAGGCCAATCGCCCAGTTCACCTCTCCTTGCCAATAGTCCACATCTCGTCCGGGAGTGGCGAGGGAAATTCCTCCGCATCCGGGGCCAAGGCGCGGAACCGGGAGATCTGCAGGCGGGACAAAGCGTCAGCAATATCGTTATTAACCCCTGGGACATGCCTGGCTCTGAACAAGACGTTGAGGCGCAGGCAGCGCAGCACAAAATGGCGCACTAGATCCATAACCCTGGGCGATTTAGAAGTCTGTGCATTGACAATGTGCACAACTGCAGCATTGTCGCACCAGAAATGCACCACCGAATTAGCCCACTGTTCGCCCCATAGCATCAAAGCCCCCAGAATGGGAAAAAATTCCAGGTATGTGAGATCCCGCAGGCGACCTGTGCCTGCCCATGCCGGTGGCCACCCACCATAGGCCCACTTCCCATTGAAGTACATCCCATAACCCAGGGATCCTGAGGCATCAGACTGGATCTGGAAATTGGGGGATGCCAGGAGGTCAGACCTCCAAAATGAAACCCCATTAAACTCCCTCAGGAATTGCAACCAGACAAACATGTCTGCTCTGATACCCCGGGTAAGCCTGACTCTGTGGTGGGGCCTGGATAACCCTGCCATGGCGTCGCATAAGCGCCGGGCGAAAGCCCTGCCCGGTGCGACCACCCTGCAGGCAAAATTGAGGTGCCCATGTAGCACCTGCAGTTCCCTCAGGGATGCCTTACGCTTAGCCAGCAATTCCGAGATAAGGGTCACTATCCTGGACACCTTATCACCCGGTAACCTAGAAGCCTGTACTACTGTATCAATCTTGACCCCCAGGAATACTAGTTTGGTCGACGGGCCCTCGGTCTTTTCGGGCGCTAAAGGGACACCCAGTTCCTGCATTAGCGTCTGAAATGTATTGAGGAGACGTGCACACGTGTCCCAGCCCCGTTCACCCCCGAATAAAAAGTCATCCAGGTAATGGGCTACAGACCGGGACCCTGACCTGCGGACGAAAGCCCACTCTAGGAAGGTACTAAAACGCTCGAAAGCCGAGCATGATATGGAGCAGCCAAAAGGCATGGCCTTATCAAAATAATACTCCCCTCTAAACTTAAAACCCAGCAATTCAAAGTCGCCCGGGTGCACCGGCAAGAGGCGAAAAGCTGATTTAATGTCGCACTTGGCCAGCAAGGCACCCGGGCCACACGAGCGCACCATGCGCAGCGCATGGTCGAACGATGTATACCTGACCGAACAAAGGTCATCAGGTATCGCATCGTTGACCGATCGGCCGGCTGGGTAGGACAAATGATGAATAAGGCGAAACTCACCTAGGGACTTTTTAGGAACCAAACCCAATGGTGAAACCTTAAGGTTGGGAAAAGGGGGTGCAGGGAAAGGTCCGGCGACCCTACCCGCGTCTAACTCCTTTTTAATGCTGGCCTCGGCTACCTCCTCCCTTCCTCTGAGGGATAAAAGGTTGGGAGCATCCTGAGGGGATCTATCAACCATAAAAGGGATACGAAATCCCTGCTTAAAACCTTGGATGAGATACTCCCTGTCCTCTCCCCTTGGGTACGATGCGAGCCAGCGCTCCAGCATGTCCACCTTAATTGGGGAGGGAGCCTTTCGGAGAACTAGTTCCATCCGTGGCAGGCTTGCCAGCCCACTGTCCACCCCTCCCTCTGCCTCGCACCCCCCCAGGCTTGGGACAAGCAGAGGCTGCATGGGGACCAGAACATGTGGGACACTCGTGCTTATACCTGCAGTTCTTCCGACTGCAGGAACCATTGGACGAGAAAGTCCAGCACAGCAGGCGGGCTGGAACCCCCTGCCCCGCCATTTGGCGGGTAACCTGCGCTGGAGCTGCTCGCTGGACCGCATGTCCACAATGGTATCTATCCCCCGGGGCAGGACGTGTGGGTGTCATATACAAGAGCCACAGTCTCTGGCACGGCTCCTCCCATCTCATCTCGGGGTGCAGGGGAATCCTCATACGGAATTCCTCATCATATGCTAGCCATGAGGGGCCCGGGAAATCTACCATCGCCCTATATATGTTGTCCAAATATTGGACCATGGGAATAGCTAGATCCGGCCGCGCCCTCAAATATACCGCCATGTATATCAAATAAGCGGGGAGCCAGTTAGCCCAGGTACGCGGCGGCTTACGGCGGCGTGCCTGCTCCTTGTCCTTCTCATCCTGACCCTCCCTTTCTTCCTTGGTGGGCTCTCTGTTCAGGAGTGAGAAGATATCTACGTACTCCCCTCGCCATATCTTTTCTCTGGTAGCCTGTGCCAAGTGATCACCCAATGGCAAGGAATACCCTGCCGTCGGCAAAGCCGAAAAGGGGATAGCTGGCCTACCCAAAGGGGCCTGAGTTAACCCTGCCACCCCAAGTACGTTCCCAGCAGTGTAAGAACCAAGGCCCACCCCAGCGGGCATGGTGGCAGTAGTTGTCGCCGGGTGGGCCGCCAGCGGCTTAGCCCCTGCACCACCCGCGCGAGGCCAAGGCCACTGAAAGGTCCCCCCTATATTGGGAATGTGTGTGGATGTACTCGTTTGCACCATATACTCACATGCTGCACCCCCGCGGGCCGCCCCCAACGGGGGTTCCGGCCCACTGGGGGCGTCGGAGCTCACGACCGCTGTAGAGCTCATCACCGGGGCTTGACCCGCACCAGGTTGCTGGCTGGGGAGCTGCGAGGCAGTGGCCGGAGCCGCGCCACCCGCCTGCAGCAGCTCAACCCTCCCCGCCGGCCGTTGTCCTGCTGCCGATAGCGCCTCAAAAGGTACCCCGAAAGGGGCACCTGCCTGACTGGCCCGGGCCAAAGACTCCTCTAAGGCCGCAATACGGGCCAGTAAGGTGTCCACATTAACCATGGGTAAAGAGCCGGCCGGCCCACCTGACCCTTGCATGGGTACAGTTCCCTGCACCCCATGGCCCATATATGGCCATTGGCCAGGGCCGAAGCCCGGTAGGGCTGGTGAGGAAACCTGCCAAGGCGGGGCACCGGGCCACCCCCCAAGGCTAGAGGGCCCCGGGAGGGGCTGCGGCCCAAAAGTAGTCGGCCCAACGGGTTGGGCGGAAGGAGGAGCGGTGTCCACCGCTCGCGGGCCGCGGGCCGGAGCGCCCTCCGCGCCCGCACTCTGATCGGGCCAAGGGGCGATAGACCCCAAGCCACTAGCCCCGGCCGGGGATGGCAAAGGTGGCTGTTGAGGAGGCGGCACCGCGGTCCTCCGACCTGGGTTGCGCCTCCTAACAGCCCGGGCTGAATTCGCAGCAGCCTTCTTTTTGGAAGGCATCTTGAGCAAAAAAGGGAAGCTAGCTAAGCAAAATCGACCCAAAAGGCTTCCCGGCAATACCAACGAGCGACGGAGACGCAGGGAAAAAACTTCTCCGCTCCGTCGCTGAGGCAAAATGGGAGCGCGGCTGCCTCGTGGCCACCCCTTTTATAAGGGAGCTGGCCACGCCCTTAACTACCCGGATTCTCTGTCCTGTGGGGGGGGGGGCCGCAAAGGGCGCGGCGGCCATTTTGGCGCCGCGCTTGCATTTGCACTATGTAAAATGAACACTGATGTCTCTCAGTACTTTTGTTTTTCAAATTCTACCATCTTCCATGATCATGGGGAGAAACTGCTTCATATCTATGTGACACATTGGTTTCAGTCTAAATCAGGGGTGCCCAAACTTTTTGAGCCGTGGGCTGATCATGTGGTTGAGGACCGGTCACATGTCTCCTCCCACCAGAAGCAGAAGTAAAACACGCCTAGTAAAGGTAAAGGTTTCCCTTGCTCGAAAGCCATTCGTATCCGACTCTAGGGTGCAGTGCCCATCTCTGTTTCCAAGCCGAAGAGCCAGCACTGTCTGCTTCTGCAGACGTTTCCATGGTCATGTGGCAGGCATGACTAGACACCAGAGCACACGGAACACTGTTACCTTCCCACTGAAGTGGTCCCTATTTATCTACTTGCAATTTCTTGCTTTCGAACTGCTAGGTTGACAGGAGCTGGGACAGAGATGGGAGCTCATTCCGTCCTGCAGTACTCGGGAATCGAACTGCTGACCTTCCACTTTCCAGTCAGCGTCTTAGCTACTTGAGACACTGCAGTCCCAAACACGCCTACACATGCGCAAAACATTGCCATAAATGCACTTGCAGGTGTTGTAAACGTGACTCGCGTGCTGTATGGTGGAGTGAGCTCCCATCTTTATCCCAGCTCCTGCCAACCTAGCAGTTTGAAAGCAAGAAATTGCAGGTACTGTACATAAATAGGGACCACCTCAGTGGGAAGGTAAACAGCGTTCTGTGCACTCTGGTGTTTACTCATGGTGTTTACTCATGCCTGCCACATGTCCACAGAAACATCTGCAGACACAGACAGCACTGGCTTTTTAGCTATTAACAGGTGAGCACCGAACCCTAGAGTTGGATACGACTGGCTTTTGAGCCAGAGTGATCTTTATCTTTAATTATCATCTAAGCAAACTATGGTGTAACATTTAATAGGCAAAATCTGATACATTTTATAAGGAAGTCAAATTAAACAGTATATGCCCTACTTTCCTAAAGTAACAAACTAATTTTAGTTATGCAACAGTTACCAAAAACCCTGCCATTGCCAATCCCAATCCCAGATGAGGAAGGAGGGAGGTTGGGTTTTGGGTTAGTGCCCTGGCCATATAAAACTTTATTGCTGCAGAAGTAATGGGGAGCCTTATTGCCCAATATGTTGTAGTGGTGGAGATGGGCACCATACAGCATGATAATGAACTACTACTAGTACTACCCAAAAATACAAATGGTACAAATTGCACAGTGAGCGTATCCTGCTTCAGTGGGTTGGAGTACCTGGCAGGGTCACCAGAAGGAAGAGAAAACACGTCTGAGTTCTTTTTTTCCTAGAAAACTTTTGGAGAGTCTCAGTAAGTTAGAATTCAATTGATGGCATATTATTATTGCACACACTGCTCATTTTTCCATTCCATCTTCCAATGTTTCTGCCCATCCCCCACCCACCCCCAAAAAACCTTGATTAAAAAAACCTTAGAGGGATAAAATTAACCTTTTGTCATATCATAATTTCCAGAAATTTCAGTCATATCTTATATTGGGGCAGTTGCCCTTCACAAATATAACAATGATATATTTGGTGCCTATTATAAGTAACCACTTAACATTAAAGTGCTACTACTGCTTTCCTGAAAGGACATTTATCAAGAGTAGAAGAGCTCAGCACTCTTCCTGCACTACAGATGTCTATAAAAGGGCATTTTGCGCAGACAAGAAATGAGAGAAAGATTAGGTTTCATTAAGTATCATTGTCCTAATCCTAGAGTCTCAATTTTTTTTCCACTTGAAAGAGATAACAGTGTATTTTGTATTGATTGGAAAGCAAATGGAGGGTTGACTTTTGTAATTCCATGCTGTTCTTTCTCCCATTCTCTGCCAAGGAGAAAGGTACACATGACTACATAAAGACTCATATCTCTCAGCATCAGGAAAATTAGAGAAACTAGCCTTTGAAATAAGGGAAAGATGATATCTTTGGGAGATGTCTTCTATCAACAGTTTCCCGAGTTCCCAAGATATCTCTACATGGAAGAATCTCACTTTTCATCTTCTAAATGTGTTATAAAATGTCAAAGAAATGGGAAATAATTATTGGTCAGTTATTGGTTGGTATAAATTGCATTGTCATCTGTAGTGATCAAGTTTGCACTAACAACTTCAAAACCACTTGTTTGTATTATGGATGGCAGATCTGAAAATGCACAATTTGACATGAACAATGGATTTCTCCGCAGTTGGGGGTAGGGTAGCCCCTCCTCAGATGGTTTACATTGCAACTAGGGATAGTGTAAGACATTTCTCAAGCATATCAGTAACTTCCACTGCTGTTTCCTAAGGGCTGATGGAACATGGTCCTGTTAGCTACAAACATCCTTAGCTGAGTTCTGTCAAATGGAAATTTGGAAAGCTCTCAGTATTTCACACTATCAGCACAACTAAAGGCAGAGGTAGTTTCTTCAGGTTGCAACTTAGCAGCTCCAGTCTGTCCCCTCTCCACCAAGCTAAATCTTAGAAGTCCAAACTGTTGAGCCTTCCTTTTTGTAGCATGTAAATTACTATTATATCATGAATAATATCAATCAGATTGAAGACTAAGAATATTATTAGGTGGAGATTGCCTCATATGATACTTGGTCTAAAGTTCATGCAGCCTTTCCTTTTTGGACAGTCAATACTCCTTGCTTGAGTATTTTCTCACCATGTGTTCAGCAAACAATCAAAGAAGCCTAGGAAAAGGTACTGCTATTCCTTCCCTTCCCTATTTGATATCTACTACTTTGCGGACATAGGAAATCTGGGTGAAACCTTGCACAAGAAGAAGAGTCATTGTTAGTGACAAAAAGTTTTGGGTGTAAGGCACTAGGTGTGTGTGTGTGTGTGTGTGTGTGTGTGTGTGTGTGTGTGTGTGTGTGTGTGTGTGTGTGTGTGATATAGCCAAAGCCAGCCTGAACACTTCTTTTGTCTGACACATGACAGCACACTGATTTCAGGATTTGCAGCTGCTGTTCTAAGTCCTACAGGACTGGAGTCCACAGCTTGGATGTAACTGCTCTGTGTCCTGCAGGACTGGACCCTCACCTAGCTGCTGAGTACCAGTTTTCCCTCCCAGATGCTGCCTCTGCAATGAAGGTCTTCAGACTTGCTGTTGCTCAGCTCCTGGACTCCATTCATTGATCTTGCTTGTGTTTTGATCTTTGGACTTTGTGCCTTGACTCCTGGACCCTGTGCTCCATTTTTGCTTCCTGCTTGTGTCCTGGTCCCCACCAGTGCATTGCTTCCAATCATCACTACATTCCAGGCTCCCTGAGGTACTCCATCTGCTGTCCTCTTGACTGTCTGACTTCTGGCTTGCCTGGACTGCATTTCCTTTGTTTGGACTGATCTTGTGGTTGTTGTCTCTCTTGGCAAAAGATGTGGGGGTTACACTCTGGACTATACTAGCCATTTGGCCTGCTTCCCTGCTTGGCCTGTGTCTTATTGTTCATGTTTCCTTCCAGCTGCCCAGCTGCCCAGACCCCAGACTTTGACAACTAGAAAGGGAGCTATCGAAGTGTTCCCTGCAGCCCCACATATTCTGGCTTAGCTGCTATTCAAGTGACGCAGGAGAGGGAAAGCAGGCCATATAAAATCTTAGACTTTGACTTGGTTGATCAGCCTGAGGAATGTGTTTTGTGCATGAAAATCAAGAAGTTCTTAGACTGCTAACTCAGCTTTATGCCTTTTTTTGGTCTTCAAATAGTTAATAAACATATTGTCTTTAGAATGAAAGTAGGCAGGATTTAAGCTTGTCAGTCAAAAGAAGTGTCTACTTTATTTTCCTTTAAAACATTTAAGTTAAGCCACTGGCATCATGTGGAAATTCATGAATGTGGACATCAGTGACTTAGGGGAACTAGGGTTGAAGCAAAGGAACTTTTTTGATTAGTGGTGATGTTGATGGCATTTAACACCCTCCCAGACTCTTAGTTTGTCTAATATTCATTTTCATCCCCACAACATCTGGGGGCAGAGGGTAGAACAGATTTTCCTAGCAAATACTGGTTGACCTGTCATGTAAAGTATTTTGGAAAGAAGACAGAATGACTAAGTGTTTGCATGAGGTTTGGGTAATTAACTCAAAAGTATGCTTATTATAATTCTTACAAAAACTTCACCATTCTATGGTAACTATATTTCTGTTGCACCTGACTTTTTTGTTTAAAAGACAAACTGATCTTTTGCACTTATTCTTCCACCCACCTAGCTCCCCCGTCCCCATCTGTGGGACACAAATACAATGACAAAGTTAAGCTACAATAAAAAGGTCATTTTCTCCTTTCAGCAACAGTAATACAAGTGGACACATTTCCTGATTCTGGATTAAGTTCAAGTTTTCAAATAAGGCTGGTCTCACTCCCTGATTTGCAAGTTTGATATTTATCATCAACTCCCCTGTCTTCTATAGCCAGCGCTGCAGAGATTGTACAAAGGTAACCTGAAAGGAGCCCTTCTTTTATTCCACAATTAACCCCATCTGAGTAAATAATACGGTGTCATGCACTTAAGCCTTTGCTGTTATTCACTGACTTCAGAATCCAAAACGGCTTCAAAGCGGCGTTCATGAAACGATGACAAGATGCAGCAGAAACTGCTTTTCATGTGGAATATAATGCATGGATTATGTTTCACTGTACAGTAACAAATAAGGTATAGTTGTAACGATAAAGCAGATAAAGTGTCTGGAAATGCTTACCTGAAGGAAACTCAATCTTACTTTAGTTCAGGGCCTGAAGCCTAGAAACACCACATATGGCTAGGAACCTAAATATTAGTGGATGTTATTTTAATTTTTCTTAAAAAGCAATAATGTTTCTCACACCAGGCAAACATGTGTAATGTTTCTCTCACACAGAGCCTCAAAGTTCATTTATCATCATTATCCAGGTATGTGTGTGCATACCACATGTATATGGTTTTAATCCTTCACCCATTACTAAAATTCAAGGAACCTTAGGTCTGAGCAGACCTGTATAAAATTGTGCAGCTAGTTAGTCATGGAAGTAGTAAATGAAGACTTTTAAATAAGAACGTTTATGTAGAAACCCAGAATTTGCACATACACAGTCTGTGAAAATTTGATACCACAGCATGTGACAACTAAGAGCTAGCAAGAATAGTATATTTGCATATTTTGCCTTTAAAATAGAAGCTTAAAAGTGTCCCTCAAATAATCAATCAAGTTTGTCCCCATCTGGAAAAATCCACATAATTCAAATGTGTCCCAAGATACAGGAGTTTTGTTGGCTTACAGGAATAGCTTGAATACATGTTATACTGCTTTTGCTGGACTGCAGTGGCTTAGTGGTTAAGATACTGAACTTGATGACTGGAAGGTCGGCAGGTCAGTAGTTCAAGACCTGAGTACTGCATGATGGAGTGAGATCCCATCTCTGTCACAGCTCCTGCCAACCTAGCAGTTCAAAAGCAATAAATTGCAAGTAGATAAATAGATACCACTTTGGTGGGAAGGTAAACAGTGTTCCATGCACTCCAGTGTTTAGTCATGCCCGCCACATGTCCATGGAAAAGTCTGCAGATGCAGACAGTGCTGGCCTTTTGGCTATCAACAGAGCTGAGCACTGAACCCTAGAGTTGGAAACGACTAGCTTTCAAGCAAGGGTGAACTTTACCTTTACTGCTTTTGCATTTCCAACCTCCTGGGGAACTATAAGGGAGAGTTCCTGCCAGTATTATCTTGAATTTGTCATGGTGTCGTTGGTTGCAGTTGAGTGGTGGATTTGTAAATAAGTGTGGATCTTGGGTAAAGGAGACAGGCAGTTGGGCCCTACCCCAAGTCATGTGGAATAAAAACAGAAGAAGAAAAAACGCAGAGAACAGCCAGATGGCATAAAAATCCTAAAACCACAGCAATATTCAAATCAAACCACTATCAGCAGCATATATATATATTTTTTGGGGGGGATATCAATTTAAAAGAGTCCAGGATCAACATTACATTGTTTTTGTAATGTTTTTGGGTATTATGTATTTTGTTGTTCTTATACTTTGTATTTGAATTTGTAATTATTGATTGTATTTGTTTGTGTATTGAACTGTTGTAGCCGCTCTGAGTTGGCCTTGTGCTTGAGTAGAGCGGGGTTATTTCATGGTTGCAGTCATCATCTGCAATGATCTTGGATACTAAAAAGTAAAGTCTGTCACTGCTTCTACCTCTTCCCCATCTATTTTTCAGAGAGTGATAGGACCTGTTGCCATTAGCTTGGTTTTCTTGATGTTGAGTCTCAAGCCAGCTTTTGCAGTCTCTTCTTTCAACCTAAGTAGGAGCTTCTTTAAGTCTTCCTCACTTTCTGCCATTAGGGTAGTATCATCTGCATATCTCAAACTGTTGATGTTTCTCCCAGCAATTTTGATTTCAACTTTTTATTTATTTATTTATTTATTTATTTATTTATTTATTATTTCGATTTCTATACCGTCCACTTGGCCAATGCCAACTCAGGGCGGTTCACAATCATAATAAAAACATGATTAAAAACTGCTTAAAAAACTACCCTTCCCTTTAAAAAAAAAGGGTGCAGGGACCATGGGGGCTGGAATACCAGCCACCCAACGGGAGTCACCCTTCCACCTGCACCCTTGGCCTGCCAGCCAAGGGAGTCACCCTTGGCCTGCCAGCCAAGTTTTAAGTTCTTTTCTGAAAGGCAGCAATTCCATCTGGAGACATAGCTCTGTTGGTAAGAGGTTCCAGAGTGCCGGTGCGGACATGGAGAAGGCCCTCCTCCTTGTGCTAGAGAGGCGAACCCCTCTAGCGGATGGTACACTAAGAGAGCCCCTCTGGTCTGCCCTGGTTGGATGGACAAACATCCTTAGGGTGATGTGGTCTCTTAGGTAGGCTGGCCCATTGTCATATAGGGCTTTATTAATTTTTTAAAATTTTTATTGGTTTCCTTAAAATACATACACACATAAAACAGAACATACAATTCAACAAACAATTGACATAAAACCCACACCACCAACCTCCCCACAATTTACACTCCCACACCCTGTGCTAAACAAGTTGAAAACTGTCAATCCTGGGTGTGTGTGGCTAAGATGGCCGACGAGTAATATCTTGATTCGGATGTTCGCGCTTAACAAAGTGGTAATTAATGTGTTGGAGTGAAATGGGAAACTTTTAAAGTGGCAACTTCTGTAGATAAGAATCTTACTTGTCTTTTTGGAAAATTTCAGGAACTTTTGAAGTCGGATGGTCGAAGTTCGGGAGGTTTTCCTGGGCGGGTGAGGCCTGCGACGGCAGTCGCGGCTTTTCTGCCGAGGAGCCGAGAACGGGACCAGTGAGACTGCGGAGAAGCTTTGGAGCTGGCAAGAAGTTGTTTGGCACGAAAACAGCTGCATGTAAGTGCATTAATGGAGTACTAATGACTAAACTCAGCTGGAGATCTTGTTTAATGAGCCCGGGCTTTGAAATGGAAATGGGTGGAAGTAGATGAAAACAAGTGGCTGTTTTGTTAATGGTGGCGGTTCTGGAAAACGAAAGTGATTGTGCTTGGGTTTATGTTTTTTTTGCATACCAGAAGGACCACGCTGTGTTTTGACGATAACAAAGTGGTTTAAAAAAATACTTGTCTGGGCTATAATATTGGAAGGTAACAGTGAATTTCCCAGTTTAAAGTGCTTGGAAAAAGTCTGCCATTCCACAAAAGAAGAAGGGGGGGGGTTTACCCAGAAGTTAAGGCAGCCGCTGGAAAATGGCGTTTTGACTTGTCCGCTTCAAGAGAACGATTAATTGGGCTTCTTTTTGCTCCTTCACCATGTGGATTATAAATATTTAATTTTTTTGGAAAATATTGCTTCTTACTTTTCCTGCTGTCCTGTTTGGTTTTTGGGCTTTTTCTCCCTCCAGTCTCCCCTCCCTTTTTTTCTTTTTACTTTTTGGCGGCTTGGATTTAAAGGAGAAGTTTTGGTTGACTGTTTCCTTGGAGCACTTACATTGCAGTGTGGAAGACGACTGGCTGGACTGATTGCTTTGGGGAAATGGACCCGCTGTGGATTATCATTTTCTTTTTCGCCCTTCTTTTTTCCCTCTCAGCTGCCTGTTGGGAGTATTGGTTCCTTCTGCCCTTTTTTGTGGATTACAATAACTCTTTGGAATTCTGCTTAATATAAGTTTCCCTGTTGGACTTGTGGAACCAGGGGTTGCAGTGTTATAGGCTTATTTGTTTGGCTAATTTTTACAATGATCTGCAACTTTGGGATTTTATACTATTATGGATAAAGGTACAAGAGGAAAAGCAAAGGAAGAAGATCCAGCTGTTAAGCCTAAGAAGAAGGAAAAAGTACCAATGGAGGAAGCCCCTCAGTCTTCATCCCCGCCCACAGTGTCCTACGATCAAACCCAAATTATGGTGGAAATTGGCAAGCTGTTTCAGAAATTGGAGAAGAATGAGGATTCTAGGGTGAAAAACAGAAATGAAATGATGAAAAAGCAAGATAAGGTGGTATCATCTGTTGCAGATTTTTCAAAAAAGGTGGACTTAAGTTTGAAAAAAATTGAGGGAAATGTGCAATTGGTTCAAACCGAGGTAATTGCCATAAAAAAGGAAATAAAAGGGACTCAGGAGGTGGTACGGGAGAATAAGCTGAAATTGGAGGAACAAGAGAGAAGGATTGATGCTGTGGAAGATATGATGAGAAAGCAGAACATTGTGATCCGTCAGGTCGTGGAATGAACTCCGGACTTGTTAAGGGAAAGAGTGGTTCAGTGGTTAAATGGTTTGAATATGGGAAAAGAATTTGTCCAGGAAGATCTTGTAAGTGTATTCCGGGTGGGCCCAAGAAGAGGGAGGGTGGTTCAAAGAAATGTGTTGGTAAAATTCGCAAATTGGGCAGACAAGCTAAAAGTAATGGCCCATTTGAAACGAGTTGGTCCTGATGCCTTGAAATTTGATGGCTCTGACGTAGAAGTTTATAATGATATTTCGTTGAAGGAAAGAACATGGAGGTATAAGATGAGGCCTGTAACCAAATTATTGATGAGTAAAAATATAAGGTACAACTGGAGATTTCCACAGCAACTGCGCTTCTTTTATGATAAAAGAATGCAAGTAATTGATGAAGGGACCAATCCATTGGAGTATTTGAGGTTGTTGGAACTGGTAAAAGTAGATTCGGAAGAATGGATAAATCTTAAGAAGGAACTGATGGAATCGGGAGCATTGGGGAGGGAATACGGGAGGGAGGAGACTGGTGGGGCAACAGGTGGAACACCGCAGCGAAGGGAGGAGGAGGAGGAGCTGTCGTTGATCATGGTGGAGGAGGAGACAAGTAAGGAGTAATGAGAATCAGGTTATAACAATTTAAAGCATTTAATCGATATAGAAAGGTGAATAGCGCGTAGCACCGGTAGGAAGGCACATCTTGCATGTCCCCCCTCTCCCCTCTTTGGTTGTCAAAGGTGGCTTTTTTTTGTAAGAAAGTGGGGAGAGAGATAATGTGTGTCCTATGTAGTTTTGTATGTTATAGGGGTAAAGGGTGGTTGGTGGCACGCCCGATGGAGAGCTTAGAGCTTGGAAAAGAAGTAGGTTATGGGAAGTATTAAAATAATATCATGGAATGTGAAGGGTACAGGTTCTGTTCTTAAGAGACGGAGACTGGAATTGGCGCTGAAGAAAGATAGACCAGATATATTGTTTTTACAGGAAACCCATCAGAAGTCAAAAGACACAAATAGATTTTTTTAAGGATGGATGCAACATTATGAGATGGCGTTTGGAACATCAAAAGCAAGAGGGGTGGCAATCATGATTTCTAAAAAATTAGGATTTGAGATTACAAAAAGGGTTGTTGACCAAGAGGGTAGATATTTGATAGTAAGAGGAAAATTGGAGGATGAGGAAATCATGTTGGTAAATATTTATGCTCCAAACGATCATCAAGCGGAGTTTCTTGAAAAAATTCGGAAAATTGTGGAACTAGAGAACGTTGCAAAAACTATTGTGGCTGGAGATTTTAATTTGATAAGGTCAGGGTTAGATTGTACAAATATATCAAGAAGTGGAATTGGCTTGAAAGGGAAGGTCTTGGATAAATGGATGGATGTTATGGGTTTGAAGGATTCTTGGAGAGAGTTTAAGGGCTCTGAAAGGGCATACTCTTTTTTTTCACATGTTCATGGGACATACTCAAGAATAGATTTTGTTTTTCTTACCGAAAATTTGATCAAAGACATAGAAGGAACGGAAATTGGGATTATCAAGGAATCGGATCATGCTAAAGTATATCTGGAATTGAAAGTACAAAAAGATACTCGAAGAGTAAGAAATTGGAGGTACGATCCCAATTTGTTTAAAGATCAGAAATGTAAAGAGCAGATTATGGGAAGATGGAAAGAAAGCTGGCAGTGGAACGATAATAATGAGGTTAATTTTAACGTGGTATGGGATACCATGAAGTCGGTTTTTAGAGGGGAAAGTATAAAATTGGCGAGTTTTAAATATAAAAAATATAAAGCAGAACAGATAGAAAAAGAAAGAGAAAGAGGATCATGCGAAAAGTAAAGATAAAAAAATCTTTACGAAATTACAAAGGCTTAAAGCAGAACTAATGGGTAAGGATATTGATAAAGTTAAACGAGATTTGATTTATTTAAATAGAGAATATTTTGAATTTAGTAATAGAAGTTCAAAATTATTAGCAAGAGCAGCTAAGTCTAAAAGGGAAAAAAGAGAAATAGGGGTATTAGTTGATAAGCAAGGTACAAGGTGTAATAAGAATGGAGATAAATGTAAAATTGTCAGGGAATTTTATCAGCTATTATATGCAAAAAAGGAAGTAGACCTGGAGAAGCTTAAAAAGATATTGGAGAGACAGTTAGGGAATGGAATAAAACAAGAACATAGGGAGAAAATGGAGGAAAGGATTAATGATAAAGAGGTTAAGGAGGTGATTAGTGGGTTGAAGATGAGGAAAGTTCCGGGGGATGATGGATTATCGACAGAGTTTTACAAAGAATTTAAGGAGGTAGTGGTTCCAAAATTGGTGAAGTTATATAATTATATTTTAGATGGAGGATCAATTCCGACTTCATGGTATAATACCACAATCGTTCTACTGCCAAAGCCTGGCAAGAATCTGGAAAGAGTGGAATCGTACAGACCAATTTCACTTATAAATCAGGATGCTAAGATCTTCACAGCAATATTGGCTAACCGATTAAACAGTTTTATGGGAGCATACATAAATGTAGATCAAGTTGGGTTTCTAAAAGGTCGGCATATGGCGGATTTGACTAGAAGGGTATTAGATTTAATTGATAACGTTAACCAAACTAAGGAAAAGGTGGGCTTATTATCATTAGACATTTTTAAGGCATTCGACTCATTACAGTGGTCTTCAATTAAAGAAATAGTTAAAAAATATGGGTTTGGGGATAGATTCAATAGGGTAATAGACTTATTATATCAAAAAGGGAATGCTAGGGTTAGAGTAAATGAGGAGCTTACTGATGTGGTAAATTTAGAGGCTGGTACTAGGCAGGGCTGTCCATTATCTCCTATTTTCTTTATTATGGCAATGGAGATTCTAGCTAAAAATATAAGGGATGATTTAAATATAGAAGGGATTATGGGTAACAAAGTGAGCATGTATGCGGATGATACATTGCTTATGGTGAAACACCCGGAGCTGGTAATGGACAGGATCAAAGATCATATACAGGTATTTGAAGTTACAACTTGATTAATGATAAATTGGGATAAATCAGAATTGATGTTGTGTAATGTGGGAGTAAGTGAGATGGGTAGGATAGTGGAGACACTTAATATACAGATTAAAGATAAGCTGAAGTATTTGGGGATAATTATTTCAAATAAATTAGAAGAACTTAAACGATTGAACTATGACAGCTTGAGAGCGGAATTTAAGAATAAAATACAAGAATTTCAGAAGTTGAAGCTGTCATGGTTCGGAAGGATCGCTATTTGTAAAATGATATTGTTGCCAAAGATTAATTTTTTATTTGATGCACTAGCGATCCATCTGAAGGAGAAGGAAATTAATGAGTTTCAAAAGATGTTTAATGGTTTCTGTAATGGGGGTAAAAAAATCTAGTCTTCCAAAGAAACTATGGTACTTGTCTCAGAAAAAAGGGGGTTTGGGTATGCCAAATTTGTTAGTATACTATCGAGCATTTCAAATTAAGAATGTTGTGAAGATCTTGGCAAGAGAAAAGACAATTTGGGAGCAATTGGAGATGAAAGAATATAGAGACATTGGTAGTATGATTATTTTGGGAATAAAGGACAAGGTGAAAAGGTCAAATAATATTATGATGAGAGGTCTCATGGAAGTGTGGAAGAAAGTAAAGAAAGATATAGTCCCAAATCTCTCTCCAATTTTGGAATTGACGGATATGGGGTGTTTCCCAATAAAAATAGATAAGGAAAAATGGAAATATTGGATAAAAATGGGGTGCTTTTATTGAAGGATTGGTTAAAAGTGTGTGATGATGATACTAAGAGGAAAAAAATATTTGAGAAGTTAAATTTGGATTGGTTTCAGAAATTGAAGGCGGATAATTGGAATAAAAAATATAAAAGAGAAGTAGGGTTAGATAGAAATAAGACGGAATTTGAGGATTTGGTAATAAAGATCAGAAAAGGGGAAAGAGGCATTAAGGGTCTTGTAAGCAAACTTTATATTATATTGAACAAGGGTAATGATCCACAGGAAGACTTGAAACGGAAGTGGGAACAAAATTTGAATATAAAAATTGGGGAGGTTGAATGGAGAAATAAATGGAAAAAGAGGATTATGAGAACAATGTCTGTAAGAATCAAAGAACATAATTTTAAAATGTTGTGGCAATGGTACTTGACACCACTAAGGCTTTATCAGATGGATAATAAAAGAGATAAGTTATGTTGGAGATGTAAAGAAACAGATGGAACATATGAACATATGTGGTGGAGTTGTAAAAAAAAATAAGGGATTTTTGGGGAAGAATAGAAGGGGAGTTTGGTGAAATATTGGGTAAAAAGGTCAAGTTGGTGTCAGGTACCATTCTTTTAACAAATGTGGAAGGTTTGGGTTTGAATAAGGAGGAAAAAGAATTATTGGAAATTGTATTGACCACAGGTAGACAATGTATAGCTAGAAATTGGAAAAATGATGTAGATATACAGATCGGAGAATGGTACAAGGAAATGTGGAGCCTAGCATTGAATGACAAATTGACATGGGAGATTAAAGTGAAACGAGATAATTTAAAAGAGTTTTGGAATATATGGAAACTGTTTGTGGAGCATTCTCTTATGGTAAATGACAGTTCAGGACCTGCACCATCTCAAAGAGGTTTTTGGAGTTGAAATAGCAACTAAGCTCTCCGGGCATTGTATATATTCACAGGGTGATTTGTAATTATTAAAAAAGTATAATAGAGGTAGCTTAGAAAGCTTTTATTGTTTGATTGAGTAATATTTTACATTGTGGTATCTAATATTGTGGTTAAATGGTAAACAATTAGTTTAAGTATTGTTATGTGCTAGCCTCTATGAATGTGAGTTAATATTGCATTGAGGTTATCTTTGAGGTATTATTGTATTGTAATATTATTGTTTTCTTTTTTTCCTGTATGTCTGTTAAAAAAACTTAATAAAAATCAATTAAAAAAAAGAAAACTGTCAATCCTACTACCAAGCAAATATTTACAAATTTGTCCAGAAACTACTTTCTTCCTGTACTGGCTTTATTCCATCTTTGCCCACCAGACCATATTCTATCCAAAATCTCCAAATTTGCCAAAATAAATTACTTTTAACCTCTCCTCTTTCCACTTTCATTTCTGAAGTTAATTTATCATTTAGAGCCAACCGCCATATCTGTTTATACCATCTACCTCTACTTATCTTGAACTTATTCTTCTACTCCACAGCAATTATCTGCCTTGTGGCGGATAATATTATCGCCAATAACTCTCTCTTATTGTCTTCCAGCTTTATATCTTCACACACCCCCAGTAAAGCTATTTGTGGATTTAGTACTATACTTTTCCCAAAAATGTTTCCTATCTCTTGTTCAACCATCTTCCAACATTTCTGTGTATATTCGCAGCTCCACCACATATGTAAATAGGTGCCCAACTCTTTATTACATCTCCAACACCTATTTGAACTTGTTCTATCTATATGGTGTAGGATAATCGGGGTCAAATACCACTTCCCAATGAACTTGAAGTTATGTTCTCTTTCTTTTATTGACTGCTGACTCATTAATCACTGATTCAATTTTCTTTTCCATGCTTATTCTGATCTTAACCTATAAAATCAAGGGTTAACCGTTGGAACTTCTTATAGGCTCCTTAGCCAGGCCCCACTAACCAGCACTCACCATTCGTGCACACGGCCGAACTGGGTACGCAGGTAAATGCAGGATTGAGAATTGCGCCAGGGGGGCAAGAGCCCCACAAACGCGAATAAACTAAATCAACTTCAATACCCAACGTTCTTTGCGCCGCGCCGCACTGCAGCCAATCAGGCTGAGAGGTGCGACCACAAAGAACGCTGAGAAACGCGCTGCGGCCAATCAAAAGCGAGCCACAGAAAAAAATGCAACAAAAACACAAACCACAAACACATTACTACAATCCCCAGAGTCCTGCGCGCCATGGCTGCGCTGAACACTCAGGAATCCGGCGCCCGATTTTTTTTTAAAAGAACTCACCGCCTCATAGCCACAAACACCAGCCGGCCTCCTTTCCCTCCCCAATGGCGCCTGAAGCTCCCGATCATCGGAGTTTCCCATTTAATATCGGTAGGTGGGGGGGCAACCCCCCTCCACTGGCTCCCCTGGGGTTGGGAGGTTTGTGGGGACAAAAGAAGTATGTCCCCCCAACCCTTCTGGACCTAGGAGACCAGGGAGAGTTGATCGATTCCACTCCCACCCCTAAGAAAACTCCGTTTTTAAAGAGAAGAAACCAAGCGGTTTCTTCTCTTTAAAAATGGAGTTTTTTTAAGGAGGGGGGAAATCGATCCACTCTCCCTGGTCTCCTAGGTCCAGAAGGGTTGGGAGGGACATACCCCTTTTGTCCCCACAAACCTCCCAACCCCAGGGGAGCCAGCGGAGAGGGGGTTAGCCCTCCCACCTACTGATATTAAAGGGGAAACCCCGATCTACTTTCACAAATCCACACAATCAAAGCACCATAACACAATAAAGCCCCCCTCCCCACAACCTAGCCCACCCTTCCTAACTCCCACCGACCACACCCCTCCCCACCACCTAGCCCAACCTTCCTAACCCACACCGACCACGCCCCCTCCCCACCACCTAGCCCACCCTTCCTAACTCCCACCGACCACACCCCCTCCCCACCACCTAGCCCACCCTTCCTAACTCCCACCGACCACGCCCCCTCCCCACCACCTGCCCACCCTTCCTAACTCCAACCGACCACGCCCCCCTCCCCACCACCTAGCCCACCCTTCCTAACTCCCACCGACCATGCCCCCTCCTCACCACCTAGCCCACCCTTCCTAACTCCCACTGACCATGCACCCCTCCCCACCACCTAGCACACCCTTCCTAACCCCCAATGACCATGCCCCCTCCCAACCACCTAGCATATCCGTCCTAGCCCCCAATGATCACGGCCCCCTCCCCACCACCTACTCCACCCTTCCTAACTCCAACCGACCACGCCCCACTCCCCACCACCTAGCCCACCCTTCCTAACCCCCAACCACCACGCCCCCTCCCCACCACCAAATAAATAAATAATTTTTGCAAAATTACTAAAACAGTCAAAAACATCCAAAAATACACAAAAAGAAACAAAAACACCAAAAAACAATATGAAGTAAACAAAAACACAATCAAAAACAAAACAAACAGTCAAAAAATACAAATTCCAACACACACACATCCCCAAAAAGAAAGAAAACAAGCAAACTTACCAAAAGATGTCCTACCTCCACGAGGACCAGAAAAGAAATGAATAAAGAAAGAGACTACTTACCAAAAGAAGCTCCACCCGGAGGCCAGGAGAGAAAAAACAGTCAAAATACAATAACCCCTACCAGCACCACCTGCTGGCCACAATAGTAAAAACAATTCAAAAACATACAACAGCCCCAAACAAAAAGCCACAAGAGTAACAACAAATCAAAAACATAACACAAATTCACAATTTTACACAAAAGGTTACAACAATACAAACAAGTCAAAAATTACACTAAAACACACTTTAACACAAATCACAAACATATGTCAATAAAATACAATATAAACTTTTAAAAAATCCTGTGCTGAGTTTTAACTCAAATTAAAACCCAAAACATCTAAACACATTTTAAAAACATTGAATGTAAAAAACATTTACTTTTACATTATTAAAATTATTATAAAATTATTAGTACAACTAATTTAAAAAACCCCTAAAACATTATTCGCTTACATAAAACAATTTGAAAACATTATATCATACTTTGTTCTTTTATTAATCCTAAAAAAACCAGCAGATCACAGTTAATAGCAGCCAAGCCAAAAAATGTTTATGTAAATAACCATTTTAAAAATTAATATTACAAACTAAGCAATTTTGGGGAAAAAATTAACACAATTTAACCTTCCAACACAATTTGAAACAGCCCGGCAACGCCAGGCAACCTCTGCTAGTATCTTTATATCTAGATCCTATTCCCATCCATTTCTTATTAACCTTTGAGGTTCTTCCTTTCTATTCAACATTCTATATAATTTACCTACCGTCCCTTTCTTTGTCATTATCTCCTTTCTTATACTATAAATCAATTCTTCAAACTTTGTTACTTTCCTATCTATCCGTCCTTTCTTTTTAACTACACTGTCCCATTTTTCGACTTGAATTTTTTGGAACCAATTTAAATCTAACTTCTGATAGATCTTCTCTCTCTTCTGGTTTGTAAGACCCCTTTCAATCCATTCATTAAGTTGTAATAATTTATTCTGCACATTTCGACTTCATGTCTTTTATCCCATTTAACGGACAATCTACCAAGTCCAACACTTCCAAAACAGGAGAGTCCCTTTTTACTAGCTCTTCTTTCATACCATTCCAAAAAAATATACAATTCCCTTACTCTCTTAGTCTTAATTTGCACCTTCTTTTCTTGAATACTCAAAAATAGAGCTCCCCCCAATTTTTTATATTCCATCTGATTCTTGTCTTCGTGCTCGCCATTATTTTGTGTTAATAAATTTATAATTCTATTTAACTGAAATGCTTTGCAATAATTTATTATATTAGGAATACCCAATCCACCATCCTTCTGACTTTGATCCCGTAGGGATTTCATTATCCTGGGGTTCCTTCCTGCATTACAGTATTTATCTAGCATTTTTTGCCAATATTTTAATTGTTTGTTACTAATTCTTAAGGGTAAATTTCCTATAATAAAATTCAATTTGGGCAAAATGTTCATTCACCCTAAACTAACTCTTGCAAACTAACTCTCGCAAATCAGATTACTGAATTTTGCTATACTTAATTTTAAATCTTGGTTTAATTTATCTATGTTTATCTTTTGAAGTTCTTTAATATCTTCTGTTATATAAATTCCTAAATATTTCAAACTTTTTTTATATCTATATTATATCTCTTATTAATTTTGTCCTTTTCCTTTTGGTTGTAGTTACAGGCAATTGCTTCGTTTTTTTTCCAATTGATTCTTAAGCCTGTTATTTTTTCAAAACTGTACATATGTTCTTGAACCCTGCCAATTGCATTCTTTAATAACGTATCATCTGCGAACATACTGATTTTTTTTACCGTTTACACCCTCAATAACCTGGTCTCTTCTGATGGCATTAGCGAGAAGCTCCATAGATAATACAAACAATAGCAGGGATAAAGGACAACCTTGTCTTGTTCCCGCCGTAATCTCGATATTCTTAGTATAGCCGTCATTCACTTTTATGCTTGTTTGTGATTTCCTATGTAACTGATTGATTACGTGTTGAAACCTATTTCCAAAGCCCATTCTCTGAATTATTGTTTGTATCATTTGCCACTGTACCGAGTCAAACGCTTTAAATAAATCTAATGAAAGAATACAAAGTTTAGTTCTTTCCTTTTTCGCTATTTCCAAAATGTTAATTATTCTTATTATATGCTCTCCCAATTGTTGTCCTTTAAGAAAGCCCACCTGATCCCTTTGTACATAGTTTCCTATAATTTTACTCAATCTATTGGCCATCACGGCCGCAAACAGTTTGGAGTCCTGGTTTAACAGAGAAATCAGTCGGTATGAATCTATTCTTTCTGGGTCTTTGTTTGGTTTCGGGATTAGTACTATTATTGATTTGTTCCATGACTCTGGAATCTTACCTCCTTCCAGTATATGATTATACAGGATGCACGATTTTGGAGTGATTATCTCTCTAAATGCTTTATAAAAATCAGTCGTGTACCCGTCGTCACCCGGAGATTTCCCTATTTTAAGTTTTTTTATTGCTTCCTCAACTTCTTTCCTTGTAACTCTTTCTTCCATTGATCGTTTATGTGTCTCCTGAAGCTTAAATGTTGTTGCTAGATCTAACTGCCTTTCCAATTCCTTCAGATCTATAGTTCTTGCTGAATATAGGCCACTAAAAAACTTTTCCACTATTGCTATTTTCTCCCCCGTTCTTACCTTACGACTTCCCTTATTATCTATTAACTCTTTTAATTCCCTTCTCATCCTCTTGTCTCTAGCTGCTTTGGCAAGTCTTTTAGAATTTTTATTGCTAAATTCAAAAATATCTCTGTTCAAATAAATCAAATCCCTTTTTACTCTTTCTGTGTCGTGTCCTATAGGTTCACTTTGTAGTTTCATTAGTTTCTGATATACTGCTTCCTTCTGGCTTCTGGCATGTTCTATTTCCAACTTTTTTATCTCCTTTTCTAAACTTTCCAGTAGTGACTTCCTTTATTTATTTATTATTGTTGTTTCTTTAATACAATCCCCACAAAAAACTGCCTTCATAGCATCCCAAAGTATATGTAGCTCTACCTCCCCAGTATCGTTTAGGTTCCAGTTCTCTTGCCACGTTATTTTAAGGTCATTCAATAGTTTCTTGCTCCTTATTAAATGTGGGTCAAATCTCCATTGTTTTTGATTATTCCTATCCAGTTTGATCATTAATTCTACTTTGACCATCGCATGATCTGATTTCCTAATTATTCCAATTTCAGTATCCCTTAAACATCCAACCAAGCTATTCAAAATCATCACGTACTCAATTCTCGAATATGTTTTGTGCGGTTGCGAAAAGAAAGTATAGGCTTGCTCTATTCCTTTTAAAACCCTCCAAGAGTCTTTGATCCCTAATCTCTCCATCCAATCTTCAAATCGAGTGTTCTTTATTACCCTCCTTACCATGACTTTTTCAGACTTATCCAGTACAGATGCCGTCATATTAAAGTCTCCTCCAATTATCATATTCTCTTTTTGTAAAATTAACCTTATTTCCTCAAGATAGTCTTCTTGTGCTTGGTTAGGAAAATAAATGTTGACCAAAGTTATCTTTTCATCACCTACCTTTCCCTCTATTAACAAGAATCTTCCCTCTTCATCCTTTACCGTTTTTTCTATAGAAAAATTTAATTTTTTGGCAATAAGAATCGCCACACCTTTTACTTTGGAAGATCCAAAAGATTTTTCATATATATCCATCCAACTTAAAAAGAGATTATTAGCACCATCCTTTTTCTGATGTGTCTCTTGCAAGAATAGGATGTCAGGCTTCTCTTTTTTTAATGCATTCTCAACTCTCCTTCTCTTTATCACCGAACCCAATCCTTTGACATTCAATGAAACAATCTTTAATAGCTTTGACATCAGTTAAATTGAACAAATAAAATTCTTATGAGGTTTGACAATTATACAACTATAAACTTGTGTGAGTTGACATGTACCACCCACCCCTATTGACAATATCCTGCCTCTCTGCTGCCTCACGGACAGCCGCCTTCAAGTGGTGAAGCTTGAGAGGTTTGCACTTCCTAGATGACTATCGCTCTCCCCTTGTGGAAGGGATTGAGATGGACCAAACTTGCTCCTGGTTTCACAATATAATTAATAAGTGTTACTTGCTGCAACCACATTACTTACCCAACTAGATATTCATTAAACAAACTTTGTATATTTACTCTTTAAAGTTTGGGCAAAATTTTAAACTGAAGAGAAATACAACACTATTCATACAAGTTTATCACAGTTTATCTATTATAAGGCTATACAGAGATTATTTACTGAAGAAATAAGCTATTTAGGACTCCTACCTTCTGATCTAGTTAGTTCTTCCTTTATCTTGTCCCAACCATCTGTTCCCTCTTTTAGCAACCCACATGATTCAAGAATGTCCAGACTATCAATTTGTTTGTTCACTACTGAAGTTTTCCCCGCACAGAAATTTTTTAGCTTTTGGGGTGGTTGCCAATTGTACTTCACACCTTTAGAGGATAAAAAATAGTAATAGATTTAATTTTTGCCCTCCGCTGTCTTTCTTCTTTGGGGATATCCTGATAAACATCAAGGTTTCCTGAATCATATTTCAATGCCTCTTTCCTGTGCATCCTTATATATCTCATTATTCTCACCTTCACTTCAAGACTAGAGAACTTAACCACCACATGCCTATTTATTCCCCCCTGAACTTTCTGAAAGCCCTATCTGAAAAACAACCATGATATCTTCATCGCATATGTCCTTCTCTAGCTTCATTTCCTTTATCCATCTAGTCACCCTAGGCCTTATCTGATCTGGATTTTTTTCCTGGAAGTTTTTCACAATAATGTTTTTTTGTCTCAACAAGTTCTCCAAATTATATAATCTTTCTTCTTGTAATTCCACTTTTATCTCTTGTTCTTTATTTTTATCTTTTATCTGTTTAACTTCTTCCTTTATTTCCTCAACCATCTTGATCTCCTTTTCCACCATTTTAATCTTTGTCTCCATATTTTCAAATTTTAATTCAATATTTTTAGTAAAATTATTTCATTCCCTGTAATCCCTGTAATACTTCTTTTGAATCCTGTCTTCTTGCTTCCTCATTTTTCTGAAAACTTTTCTCTAGACTGTCCATTCTTTGATTGATCTTTCCTAATGTGTCCATAGTTTCAGCAAACATATCCAAATCTTTCTCCACTTTACCTTTAGTCTATCCACCTCTTCCTTTCCCCTTATTTGAATCCATCTCCTTATCTAACTCTTCCTCCATTCACGTTAACCTTTTATATAATCTATCAGATGATGTCTCTCTAGCTTCTCTCTTCCAGAACGCCTTTTGATCTTTAGGACAATGATGACGACTCATTCACTAATTTCACTAATTTTAACCCTTTCTTATTACTCTATAACTTGTAATTCCCCACTTCTCCTTTCGAGATAGATTACCAATTTAATTTCTATCCACTCTAAGGCAAATACCAAAACAGCCTATCTCAATACAATATTACTCATCTTCTTATTATTATTGTCCAAAAATTACTTTCTTCTAAGCTTCACTCCTTCTGTTCAAAAGGAATCAGACTTGGAGCATTTCTTGCTTGATGAACCGTCGAAAATGACTTTTGATTAGACAAACAACTCTTTGTTCAGTCCTCTTATTCTTCCTCGGCTTCCTCTCAGCCAACTAATCAGGATAAAGTTCAACCAAAGCTCCCGATCTCAGTCTAAAGCACCTTCAATTACTGCCCGAGATTCAGTTATTATGTTGCTAATAAGTATCTTTACAGTCTTTCTCCAAGGCACTTGAACAGTTCAAAGGATCATATCTGTAGCAATAAAAAATTTACTACCTTTCAAGTACTCCTTCAGTCTGAAATTCATTATCACCCAGTCAGGCAACCTTGCTCTTCTCCCACCGAGACTTTCTTCTCCCCACAGATGGCGATCTTCAACCACTGTACTCAACAAACCTTTGAGACGTCCTCTTTAATCTCTTTAATCTTCCCTTGCGCTTTTATAGTGAAACACACCGTCCATGTTTACTCTCCTTTAAAAATCCAAATTAATTTTCCAAATGTTACCAATAAGAACCCATGCCCATTCTTCACTTCTTTGAATAACTTGGGTGTGTGTGTGTGTGTGTGTGTGTGTCAAATATGATTTCGCCCTTCTCCAAGCTCAGCTCAGTGTTTTCTGGCTTTCTTGCATGCCACACCTCTATGTTGTAAAAACGCTCACTCCTAATCGAGCCCCAACCGTTACCTTTTCTCTCTGTGCGGTCAGTCTTCCAAGGCTCAATAGTTCATGCTTGTTAACTATGGTTTTGCACCCATAGCCAGCCCCATTGATACTCAGTTCTCTGCACTCTCGGGTGTCTTCTCTCGAGTGGCAGCCCTCTCTCTCATCACCAGCAGTAGCACTGAGCCTTTCCTAGTCGTCACAGCCAGAGCCTCTGCTTTCAACAAAACACTCTGTCTCGCTTCTCATGGAAAAATTCTTCAGCCTTCTGATAACTGGGGGAAAGCCGACAGGAGCTGGGCAGCATCCGGTTCGGGAAAGTGTGTACTTGAGTAGTGAGGAGGATGCAAAAATTACTGAGCAGAGCGAGGAGCTAGTCACTAGCATTCTAGCAGAAGGATGCAAGAGGCAGTCTAACAATGCAACTGGACACAAAAGACTGTGTCAGAAAAGCATATATAAATGCTTGTATACAAATGCTAGAAGCCTCTGGAACAAAATAGGGGAGCTGGAATACTTAGCAATAGATAAGAATATTGATATTATTGGTATCACTGAAACCTGGTGGATGGATGATAACCAATGGGATACAGTTATCCCAGGCTACAAACTGTACAGGAAGGATAGGAAGGGGCAAATGGGAGGTGGTGTGGCCTTGTATGTCAAAGAAGTGATAAAATCGTATGAATTGGAATATCTAGGTGATCTGGAGTCACCATTAGAAGCTCTGTGGGTAAGAGTACCAGGCCACAAGGATGGTCTAACAGTAGGCATATACTATCGGCCTCCGACCCAAACTCTTGAGGGAGACTGGCAGTTGGAGAATGTTGTAAAGGAGGCATCCAAGAAGGGAAGCCTGGTTATAATGGGGGACTTCAATTACCCTCACATGGACTGGGTGAACTGTTGTTCAGCACATGATAAAGAGATAAAGTTCCTAGATATGCTAAATGATTGTTCCCTGGGACAGATGGTTGAAGACCCAACTAGAGGTACAAGAATCCTTGACTTGATCCTGAGTAATACTCAGGATCTGGTGCAAGATGTTAATGTGACTGATCCAATAGGGAACAGTGACCACAACTCAATTATGTTTAACTTGATCATAGACCGCAAGTCACTGATAAAATCTAACACGGAGACCTTAAATTTTCAAAAAGGAAATTTCCCAAAGTTGAGGAAACTAGTAAAAAAGAAGCTGAAAGGGAAAATTGAGAGAGTCCAAACACTTCAAGAGCCATGGAGGCTGTTTACAAAAACAATAACAGAGGCTCAATTGGAATGCATACCCAAAAGGAAAAAGGGCACTGCCAGGTCCAAGAGGACTCCAATGTGGCTTACAGGAGCTGTTCAGGAAGTGATCAAGAGCAAGAAAAGCTCATTTAGAAGATGGAAGGCTTGTCCGAATGAGGACAGCAGGCAGAAACATAAATTCTGGCAGAACAAATGCAAGGCAACAATCAGGAAAGCAAAGCAAGACTTTGAGGAGCGTATAGCTAAAAATACTCAGAGAAATACCAAAGACTTCTTTAAGTACATTAGAAGTAAGAACCCAACTAGGAAGGCCATTGGACCATTAGATGACAATGGAAGGCAAGGGGTTATTAAAGAGGAAAAAGAGATTGCAGAGAGACTCAATGAATTCTTTGCTTCAGTATTCACTGAAGAAGACAGAGGCCACATGCCCAAAACAGAGCCTATCTTCGTAGGGAGGGAAACCGAAGAATTAAGCCAGATAGAAATAACCAGGGAGGAGGTCCTTGCATGTCTTATTAAACTAAACACTAACAAATCACCAGGACCAGATGGCATCCATCCACGAGTTCTCAGGGAACTTAAAGATGAAATTGCTGATCTCCTAGCCAAAATATATAATCTTGCCCTCAAATCAGGCTTTGTGCCTGATGACTGGAAGGTAGCGAATCTAACACCAATTTTCAAAAAAGGATCCAGGGGTGATCCAGGAAATTACCGACCTGTCAGTTTGACATGTGTCCCAGGTAAAGTGATGGAAACCATCCTAAAAGATAGAATTAATAGGCACATAGAAGAGAAGGCGCTGCTAAAGGAGAGCCAACATGGCTTTTGCAAGGGCAAATCATGCCTCACTAATCTGTTGGAATTTTTTGAGAGTGTCAACAAGCATGTGGATAAGGGGGATCCAGTTGACATTGTTTATCTGGACTTTCAGAAGGCTTTTGACAAGGTCCCACACCAAAGGCTCTTGAATAAACTTACCAGTCATGGAATAAAGGGACAGGTCTTGTCCTGGATCAGCAACTGGCTAAGGGACAGGAAACAGAGGGTAGCACTAAATGGACACTTCTCCAAGTGGAGGGAAGTAAAGAGTGGGGTCCCCCAAGGTTCAGTACTGGGACCCCTGCTTTTCAACCTCTTCATAAATGATCTAGAGGTAGGAGTAAAAAGCAAGGCAGCCAAATTTGCTGACGACACTAAATTATACAGGGTAGTGAAAACTGTGAGAGATTGTGAGGAGCTCCAGAGGGATCTCTCGACACTGGGGGAGTGGGCAAAACAGTGGCAAATGAGTTTCAACATTAGTAAGTGCAGAGTGATGCATGTTGGGGCAAAGAACCCCAATTACATTTATAAACTGATGGGGTCTGAACTCTCTGCGACAAACCAGGAAAGGGACCTTGGTGTCCTGGTGGGCAACTCAATGAAGGTGTCAACCCAGTGTGCCTCAGCAGTGAAAAAATCAAACTCAATGCTAGGGATCATTAGGAAGGATATAGAAAATAAGTCAGCAAGTGTCATTTTGCCTCTTTATAAATCTATGGTGAGGCCCCATTTGGAATATTGTGTACAGTTCTGGTCGCCATACCTCCAGAAGGATATTATGAAGCTGGAAAAAGTGCAGAGGAGGGCAACCAGAATGATTATGGGACAGGAACACCTTCCTTACCATCTGAGGCTGCAACGGTTGGGCCTCTTCACTCTTGAACGACAACATCTAAGAGATGACCTGAATGAAGTTTATAAAATCATGCACGGTGTGGACAAAGTAGATAAGGAAAAACTGTTTTCCCTATCGCATAACACTAGAACTAGGGGACACTCCATGAAACTTTTGGGTACTAGTTCTCAAAGAAATAAGAGAAAGTACTTTTTCACCCAGAGGATTACTGGTCTATGGAACTCCCTGCCAGAAGAAGTGGTGACAGCTGTCAGTCTTGACAGCTTTAAGAAAGGATTAGACAAGTTCATGGAGGACAAGAGTATCAATGGCTATAATTATGGATACTTAAGGACAACCTCCGGGTTGGAGAGATAGGCAGGATATCTCTCAACATCATTTCCAGGGAATCCTAAGCAGGTGAAGGCATCTGCTTGGGAATACCCTGAAGGAAATGGTGAGCCACTGTGTGAGACAGAATGCTGGACTGGATGGGCTGTGGCCTGTTCCAGCAAGGCTGTTCTTATGTTCTTATGTTCTTCCTGCTTTAGATTAGAACAGACACTATCACCTCACTCCAGCTGCTTACTCAGGCTTCTCCCTTCACCACTTCTGAAGACATATCGCGAAGAGTTCTCCACCCTCCATAAATCATTCAGTGTTTTCACCACACATTCCAGCCGCCGTAATTCACTTCTCTTTATTTTTTGTTTGTTTGTTTGTTTGTTTGTTTGTTTGTTTGTTTGTTTGTTAGTCATATTTATATATGCCGCCCACTCAGGTAGAACCTGACTCAGGGCGGCATTACAACAAGTTCTAAAACAGATAAAAACACTTTAAAAAACCCATATCCCACCCACTTTAAAAGACCCACCCATCCCACCCACTATAAAAAGAAGAGAGAGTTCTTAGTTGTTTATATAAGCCAGCAGTCAGGGCCCATGTTCCCATTAGGGCCCCACACCTGCCCCGCCAGCCAGGTCTTCAATCCTTTCCTGAAGGGCAGAAATTCTCTTTCAAGTCTTAGTTCTGTTGGCAGGAGGTTCCAGAGGGATGGTGCGGACATGGAGAAGGCCCTCCTTCGGGTGCTGGATAGATGTGCACCCCTAGTTGATGGCACCATCAGAGAGCCCCTCCGGTCTGCTCTGATTGGACGATGCGGTCTCTGAGGTATCCTGGCCCACTGCCATATAGGGCTTTAAAGGTCAAAACCAGCACCTTGAATTGCACCTGGAGACAAACTGGTAACCAGTGCAGCTCCCAAAGTAGCGGTGAGGCGTGGGCATATCGTCCGCACCCCATCACCACCCAGGCTGCAGCATTCTGGACCGTCATGGTTGTCAAGGGCAGCCCCATGCAGAGCGCATTACAGTAATCTAGTCGGGAAGTGACCAGAGCGTGAGTGACCATAAACAAGGAGTCCCGATCCAGGAGCGTGCGCAACTGGCGAATCACCCGAAGTTGGGCAGAAGCCCTCCTGGCCACAGCTGCTACCTGTTCTTCTAGCAGCAGCTGCGAGTCCAGAAAGACCCCCAGATTGTGCACCGGGTCTGTCTGGGGCAAAACAGCCCCATCCAGTACCAAAGATGGTAGCTCCCTGGATAACACGGGCCCCCTTATCCATAGCCACTCTGTCTTGCTGGGATTCAGCCGAAGCCCATTTGCCCTCATCCAGACCCCAACGGCCTCCAGGCATCTGGATAGGATTTCAACGGCATCACTGGGGTCCCCACGGGCCGAGATGTACAACTGAGTGTCATCCGCGTACTGATGGTACCACACCCTGTGGGAACAAATGATCTCACCCAGTGGCTTCATGTAGATGTTAAATAGGAGAGGAGAGAGCACCGAACCCTGAGGCACCCCATACTTGAGAAGCCGAGGGCTGGACCTCTCACTTTCCAACCACAGCGACTGGGTACGGCCCTCCAGAAAAGAGGAAAACCAGGACAACACAGTGCCCTGGATCCCCACTCCTTTGAGCTGTTCCAGAAGGATACCGTGGTCGATGGTATCGAAAGCCGCTGAGAGGTCAAGAAGAGCAAGGACGGATGGATAACCCCTGTCCCGCTCCCGCCAGAGATCATCCATCAGTGCGACCAATGCCGTCTCCGTACCATACCCGGGCCTGAATCCTGATTGAAAGGGGTCTAGATAATCCGCTTCCTCCCCGACACTCTGCAGCTGGCGCGCCACCGCCTTCTCCAATACCTTACCCAGAAAGGGAAGGTTGGAAACCGGCCTGTAGTTATTAAGGACAGCTCTTAGCCTCTTTTCAGTCATTCTTCTACTGCATTCCTTTTATAAGCTTTGTTTATTTTCTCAAAGGAAAACATTCGCAGCAAGTTTTCACCTCTGCACCTCCTTTTCACATTCCTTTTTCTGTGAAGGAGAGAGCTTGCAAACACACGTCTGCTCATGCTACCATCTCACCGGACGTCGTCATGTAGGGCTTTAAAGGTCAAAACCAGCACCCTGAATTGCACCCAGAGGCAAACTGGTAACCAGTGCAGCTCCCGAAGCAGTGGTGAGGCATGAGCATAACGTCCACACCCCATCACCACCCGGGCTGCCACATTCTGGACCAGCTGTAGCCTCCGAATGGTCATCAAGGGCAGCCCCATGTAGAGCGCATTACAGTAATCTAGTCTGGAGGTGACCAGAGCATGAGTGACCATGACCAGGGAATCCCTGTCCAGGAACGGGCGCAACTGGCAAATTAATTGAAGCTGTGCGAAAGCCCTCCTGGCCACGACTGCCACCTGTTCTTCTAGCAGCAGCCGCAAATCCAGAAGGACCCCCAAGTGGTGCACTGGATTTGTCTGCGGCAAAACAGCCCCATCCAAAACCAAAGATGGTAATTCCCAGGGCAACGCAGGGGCCCCTAATCCATAGCCACTCAGTCTTGCTGGAATTCATTTGTAGCCCGTTGGCCCCCATCCAGACCCCGACAGCTTTCAGACACCCAGACAGGACTTCGATAGCATCACTGGGATCACCATGGGCTGAGATGTACAACTGAGTGTCATCCGCGTACTGATGGTACTGCACCCCATGGGAATGGATGATCTCACCCAGCGGCTTCATGTAGATGTTAAATAGGAGAGAGGAAAGCACCGAACCCTGAGGCACCCCATATTTGAGGGGCCTAGGGCTTGACCTCCCACTCTCCAACCACAGCGACTGGGTCCCACGCTTCAGAAAAGAGGAAAACCAGGACCACACAGTGCCCTGGATCCCCAATCCTTGGAGCTGTTCCAGAAGGATACCATGGTCGGCAGTATTGAAAGCCACAGAGAGGTCAAGGAAAGCAAGAATGGATGGACGACCTCCATCTCGCTCCCACCAGAGATCATCCATCAGTGCGACCAATGCCGTCTCAGTACCATATCCGGGCCTGAAACCAGACTGAAAGGGGTCTAGATAATCCACTTCATCCAGTACCCCCTGGAGCTGACCTCAACACTCCTGATAACCACAGTGATGAGAACATTGAACTCGAGCCGGACATCCTAGAGAGTGAAGTCAGGAAAGCCCTAAATAGCACTGCAAATAACAAAACAAGTGGAGATGATGGTATCCCACTGAATTACTCAAAGCCCTAAAAGATGATGGAGTTAAAATATTGCATTCTATATGCCAGCAGATTTTGAAAACACAGCAATGGCCACAGTATTGGAAAAAATTAGTATATGTTCTAATCCTAAAAAAAAGGCAATGCCAAAGAATGTTCAAATTATCGAACAATTGCGCTCATCCCACATGCTAGCAAGGTCATGCTCAAGATAATACATGATAGGTTTCAGAAGCATGTGGAGAGAGAATTACCAGAAATGCAAGCTGGGTTATGAAAAGGCAGGGGAACAAGAGACCACATTGCCAACATATGTTGGATCATGGAGAAAACAAAGGAATACCAGAAACAACTCTATTTCTGTTTAATTGACTACACCAACACCTTTGATTGTGTGGCTCACAACATCACTGTGGTTATCGGGAGTGTTGAGGTCCTTCTTGTAGAGTTCCTCTGTGTACTCTCATCATCTTTTCTTAATCTCTTCTGCATCAGCTAGGTCCCTGCCATTTTTGTCCCTTATCCCGGTCATTTTTGCTTTAAACGTTCCCTTGATTTCCCCATTAAAAAAAAGATCTCTAGTCCTTCCACTTCTGTTGTTTTCCTCTATTTCCTTGCACTGTTCATTTAAGAAGTTTTCCTTCTCTCCTTGCTTTTCTTTGAAAGTCTGTATTCAATTGATTGAATTTTTCTCTTTTACCTTTGCCTTTTGCATTCCTTCTTTCCTCTGCTATTTTAAGAGCATCATCAGACAACCACTTTGCTTTCTTGTGCTTCTTTTCTTTTGGTATGGTTTTACTTGCTGCCTCCTGTGTGGTGTCCCAAACCTCTGTCCATAATTCTTCTGGCACTCTTGTCTGTCACGTCCAAACCATTAAATCTGTTCCACACCTCCACCGTGTATAAGAGGAAACATAAAAGGAGACAAAGGATGTTCCCTCTGCTAGTCTCCATGACTCCTCTCTCTTTTTATCATAACGACAAATCTTGCCATTGTGAAAATAAATCTGTCATCCATTGCTGAATTCTACCTGCTAGAACTAAACCATTTCTGTGAGAAATTATTCATATAATTTTAGACATCCAAAAGAAAAAAAAATAGGGAAATGCTTACTAGAAGTGATGTAACAAGTACCTGCTGGATGTGTCCCTGTTCTCTGCCTGGAATGCATTCAATTGTATCTTACCTTCTTTTTAGTTTTAAAGAAGGATGGCCTGGATTGAAGCATTTATTTTAAGGAGGCTGAATCATATGTTAACCTGCCAATTTAAATGAATCAAGATAAAAGTGTTTTGATTTGAATTGTGTCCCATAGAAAAATACATTTTCTATCCTCTAAATCTAGATCACTTGTGGGAATGTGAATAGTAAATCATTCACAGAGCTTGTTGTAGGGCATTCAATTATTTGTGATTTTGGTGTTATCTATATTCTGGAGATTTTGGCATTATCTATATTAACGTATGTTCTGTATATGCGTCTGCATATGTATGCATATATTTGACCACTTTCTGGTCAACAAATACCGTAACAGCTGTGATTGCTGTTGTATAATTTTAATGAAAGTTGAGTTATTACAACTGGATCTGAGCCAGTCATCCCTTTGACTTACTCATGTCTCTTGCATGTTTCTGTCTTTCATTCCAGTTATGCGTGTGTATCATATATACACACACATGCACCCACCAGTTTAAACAAGTTACTTTTTGCACTATTGATCATGCTGTCTGAGGGACTGCCAGGGGTTTAGGCTAAAACCTTTCTAAGATCTCAGCTGGATGCTCTGATGAAATCACTACTGCTACTGCCAGAACTAAACAATGATGTCTGCCCATTAATATCAATATGTATGCATTTTTAATGTCATACAGAATTTGCCCTTAATTTTAGCATAGAATAGCTCTATTATGTTTTCTGGACCTTTAATGATAATGCTATAGCTCCTAGTCTATCCTAACTCCATTGATTCATAGTCAATATTTATGTACACATAAGTCAAAAAGGAAGCTTGGTGCCATACTTATACTGATACCTCCATAATCTTCCTTCTCTCATTTATAAATGGTCTCGGCATTCCTATTGTTCCACTGTAGCTCTTTCTAACATATAGAAATTTAGGTAAACGATAACTACTGAAGCACTTAAGCATATCCAGAAATTCAAGTAGAAGGGTTTTTTTGGGGGGGAAAAAGATGCAGAACAAATGTAATAGCACTCTCCAGGATGAATGCAACTACAGATTAAGAGCTGTCAGTGTGTCACCCACAGTCGTATTTTTTCACCTGTACACGTGGCTTAAACCTGCATGATCCAAGAAGCCTTGGACTCAAGCTGTGCCCTAAAGAAGATATTAAAAAATCTACATGTTTCTCCCCTTTTCTGGTTCCCTCTTGAACATAGTTTAGTCTTCTGCTCAGCCTTTCCCTTGGGCAGTGATTGCTGGCCAATAACCAGTGATCACTCAGTTGCATCAGAGTTAGGATGATGGCAAAAATAGGATAGGAATGGGTTGCCAGAGGGCATAGTTACACTAATTGTCTAGTTTTGGTTGTAAGCAGATAAGGCTGCTCTACTATGAGGAAGTATATTTCTGGTCGGACATCCCGCTACAGCCAGTGATTCAACGCTGAGTGTCAGGTGGTGGTTAACTAACCTGATTCCCTAAAGGGGCCAACGGCTACAGGCAGATGAGCCACTTTAGGCGGGGTGATGGTCTCCTCAGTGGAGGAAATGCCACTGGAAACCATCATATTGGGCCCAACAGCAAAATTAGCGGCAAAGGAACTCTGATTCCCATCGGTCATGGAGGCAGAAGAGGCCATGCCAGATGGACTGGCTGTGAAGGTGCACCTTGTCAATATCCTCAAGGCTGCGGCAGTCCATTGCAGTCCCGGTGTTGAATCCTGCACGTCTCATTTTGTGTGTGCCACAGGGGATGGCTCTGAGATCATAGTGTGTGGACCACTTCATGGCAAGCTGGGATCCACCTTAAACAAATTCATGCCAATGGCATTTTTCCTGTTTCAGGAAAAAATGCATTCTCGGATATGAGTTGCAGTCGATGATGATGATGACGACTATGAGGAAGTGAGGTGAGGCATAGTGGTGTCAAGGGAGGAGCAGCAGCAGAATATAGTTCTTTCTCCTTACTGGAGGACAGATTTATGAGTTCTTTTCAGTTTTCACGATACCTCCTAGCTACCCTGTTGACATTAAGTGAAGTGGAAGATGCAGTCAGGCCAAAACTGCAGATGGAGCGGAAGGCCAAAACTGCAGATGGAGCGGAAGGTCTTGTCTTGCAGTGAATTATCTTGGGGTAGATGAGCCATGAGAGAGGGGGGGAGGGGGGAGTGTTCCAAGAGGTTTCAAGAGACAAGTGGGACATATTAAACAATCTATATCTATAAAACAAAGGTATGGTCTTGTATGTCCACGATGGGCTTCCACACCCCTGGACGGATCCCGCTGAAACTTGTCACACACCTTCCTTGGCCTGGCTAGATGGCCACTGGGGGGGGGGTCGCAAACCAATTTTTGTGGTTTATGCCCCCCAAAATGGGGCACAAAGGGGACACCCACACCAGCAGGACAAAACACAACAAAATGACAGTACTGCGCACACGGAAGCCGAGACTACATTTCCCAGATGCCTTTGCATGGGTGAGTGGACGGGTGGGATGGCCTCTCTGCATTTTTGTGCTGGGACTGTGCTTTGTCCAGACCTATATGGATGGGTAGGAGGGGGCAGAGGAGCGACCGAAGCACTTGAGGAGAATCCAGAGGTTGGAGGTGGCCGTTAGACCCGGCAGAGCGCCCATGAGAGGTGGTATATGACCCTCCCAGGGGCCAGGGGCAGGCCCCGCCACCTTCTCTCCCCCATCTGCCTAGGCAGATACTGCTGCTGAGGTAGCTGGCTAGTTATTTTTAAAAACATAATAATAGCCATGCTGGATACACATATATGCCTCATCTGCAGTGGTGGGCACCAAAAAAAAATTACTGCCACACTGTGGGCATGGTATGGTAGGTGTGGCCAGGTGGAAAGCCCTGTGTTGCACCTGAATTAGGACTACTTTATTTCAAAACTTGGATGGGCGCGGCCAGCCAGAATTTCTGCTACCGGTTCTGGCGAACTGGTGCGAACCTGCTGATGCCCACCACTGCTCATCTGGCCTGGAAGTCAATTCTGGGACTTTGAACTGATCCCAGTTAAATCTAGAGTAATTTGTGCCCTAGGTCTGAGTAGATCTTCAAACATCCTAATTTTTTGCCCTAAAAAAAATCAAAAGAGCTATGATTTTTCCTCTTTTTTTGCACTGATGCCCATGAATTTTCAAGACATTATTGACCATAGAGAGGACTGTAAATCTGCCAGATTTTTGACAGTCAATTCAGTGGTGGAAATTAAATTTTTTTTACTACCTACTCTGTGAGCGTGGTATGGTGGCCGTGGACAGGGGGGAAGCCCTGCATTGCACCCAAATTAGGACTACTGTACTTTATTTCAAAACTTGGATGGGCGGGGACAGCTGGAATTTCTGCTACCGGTTCTGGTGAACTGGGGTGAACCTGCTGAATCCCATCATTGAGTCAATTGAGACTTGAACTTTAGAGGTTTGAGTGCTAGCCAACTTTAGAGTTTACTTTTAAAAAACTTAAAATAATTCATGTCCCATCCAATCTGATTTGTCCTTTGATTCTGTAACATTTCCCCAACCCCCCGCCCCCCAGTTGATGCTTGAAAAAGAGCAAACAAACAGGTGTCCTATTCACCCTGCTGGGTAGCGAACTGCTACCTTTTGAAACATGATTCATAAAAATTGTATGAGAAATGACACTGATTTACAAGCTAGCATACTCACTGTGGCTGCTGTAGTAGCAGACTGGTTCCATAGTAATTTAGGTGGATATTGCTTTACTTAGGTAAGCAAAATACCAAAAAACCTGAATTGCTGGTGAATGAATTTGATGAGATATCATTACTTGCATTTCAGAACCCTAAGAGTTTTTTGATCTAGGAATCTTTTCCCTATTGTGTTATATTTCCTTATCATTAATTTATGTATGTGTTAACTTGATCCGAAAGACAATGTTATTTTATATTACCTTGCTTGCAGATTTGACTGGAGCTTGTTAATTGTTTTGTAGTTACTCTTAGTATACTGTTGTTCAAATCTCATTTTAATTTATTAAGCATCATGTACATTTTTTACATTGCACTTGTTAATTTAGGTGTTATTTATATACAGAAATGCAAACCTTGACAAAAGGAAACACTTTCCCCCAATTTTTGTGTTTAGGGGTACATTTATTTTGTGATAAGTGCCAGACTTGAAAATTAATGAAAATATCTGCAGCTAATGTGAAAGAATAATGTTAAAACACTGCATTTTTAAATACATATCTTTTTTTAAAAAGTGTTTACAGATCAATTGCATCTGCCTCTGTAAATGTAAACTCGACTTTCCATGCTGCTATCTCCAAAATCTATGGGCCAAGACTTATAGGCAATAAGCTACTGAATGTATTCTGCAGGCACACTGACCGTGACCCAGTCACTGGTTCTCCACCTTGGCTCTCTAGGTGTTCTTGAACTTAAACTTCCAGAAGCTTTCACGAGTGGCTGTGCTGGCCAAGATTTTTGGGAGTTGTAGTCAAAGAACATCTGGGGATCCAAGGTTGAGAACCACTGTTCTAGTGGAATGCAAGAAGAAATTATTTTATTAATCTTGTTAAAATATTTTTGTACATGAAGAATTGGTTAAAAGGTCCAGTCTTGTATGACATTCATAAATACTTGGGAATTTTATAGGCACTGGGGAAAATAACTTGCATATGAACTATATTCTCTAATATATAGGAAAGGAAATGCAAGTTTGGCAGGGAAATGGAGAGGAGATATCGGTACAATGAGGTAATAAGCAGTTCTTCAAGAGAGAGAGAGAGAGAGAGTGTGTGTGTGTGTATATATATATATATATATATATATATATATATATATATATATATATATATATATATATATATATATATATATATATATATATATATATATATATATATATATATATATATATATATATATATATATATATATATATATATATATATATATATATATATATATATATATATATATATATATATATATATATATATATATATATATATATAAAACCTTGAATGTCACTATTAATTTTATTTGAAATTAGGTGTGACTGAAGAATTATTGCTAGGAATATAGTCTTAAGTAGGAGGTTAGAATAGTTCCATCTTTGCATAGCTCCAGGCCAGGGGTTTCCAATGTGGGGCACACGCCCCACAGGGTGACTTCAATTCCCAGAAACCTAAATCAGTACATCGACTGATCAGCACTTTGAGGAATTGACTTAGGCTTCTGGAAATTGATGTCCAAAAACCAAAGGTTGGGAAAGACTGCTCTAGGCATACAATAATATATCTTTCATTAACCTGGATTTTAAATTTGTTTTATCCCACTCCTTAAGGAATGTTTCAGAAATATGTTGCTCTATCCTTATTTAGATTGTCCGTTTTGTGTACAAAGGCATGCAAAAATATTTAAAGTAAATAAATAAATGCAGAAAACAAATGCTTATGCAATAATTCTTAATCATAGTGATCGCAGAGTAAAGTGAAACCACAGATCAATTTCGGGAGACTGTCAAGCCTTCATAAATGTTTCTCTCTCTCTCCAGGTAATCTGATATGGATTAAGGGATAAGTGATGCATGTTTTTGAAGAGGCGTAAACTCTTATTATATTTTATATGAATTAGACAGGAGAGCATAGCATAAATACAAGACCTATGTTTCATGAAACTAAGGTATACATCTGCTATAGAGATATACATTTGTTCTCCCATGTGAGAATAAAAAATGTCTGAAGTTTCTTCCCCACCGTATGAAATTATCTTTTTTGCATTTTTTAATGTTTTAGGACTTCATTTCTAAAAAGAAAAAAAGTCACAGAAATATCTTGTGTGTGAAAACTTAATATTTTCTACCAGAAGATTTGTGCAATGTGTGAAGTTTTTATGGAAAACACAGTGTAGGAATCGGGGCCGCAGAGGGCCGGAGGTCCCGGAGGAGACTGATCAAGAAACGATACGAGGCAGCATGGAGGAGGATAAGATCAGTGGTTTATTGGGAAAAAGGCATCATCATATATAGGAGTAAAAGCGCAACGGTAGCAAAAACAGTCATCTGACAGAAATCACATCACCTGTTTACTCAGGTTAATTGGGAATCTCTCAGAGGGAAGTTAATTAACTTGGCCAAACACAGACTGGGGAAAACACCATTGTTTGGGTATTAGGCAGGGGTAAACATGGCCTCTGTTTACACCCGGGGTAAAGTTGAGCTTGGAGATGAGTGATTGTTCTAATGGGTAACTGGGTTAGCTATTCGCTCTCTCAGCAGATCCGCTGGTCAGGTCAGGAAATTGGGTGAATCAAAGCCTATCATTTATCCACCCCCCTAAATTTCTCTGCCCGCAGAGCCCATGGCTCAAGGAGCGTTCCCCGAAGTGGCCTCTGCGCGGGCCGTTCCATGCCACTGGGGCATGGGGAAACCACATCTCCCCTTTTAATTTCATTTAAGGACCTGACTGGCGACTCTGCGTAGGAGAGGCATCAGCTGCTGAGCGGGAATGACGCTTCGGGGTTCCTTCTTGGGGCGGCACTTCAATATCAGTGAGGGGATACATTGCGCCAAGCAGCAGGCTGCTATGCCTAGCAGGACCACCCCCACGACCACCTTAAGTACCGTCTGAAGCCACCCCCATGGAATCCACGACCACATCCAGCTCCACAATGAGCTCCACCAGTCTCCCCATGCAGAGCCCTCTCTGATGCCCTGGACTATGGTGTGGAGGTTTGTGAGCTGATTCTGCACTCTGTGGGAATTATCAGTAAGGTTGAAACAACACATACCATGGAAAGATTCGCAACCCAAATGATGTAGCATTAAGAGGTAGTCTATAGCCGCCCTATTGTCAAGTATGGCATGGCGAAGCTCCGCCTGCTCCTGGTTGAGCAGCGTGATCGCCGAGGAGGAGTGGTTGATGGCTTTTGCTAATCCGCAAGCCAATCGACTAATCCTCCGAGCATTGCCGACGGCTAAGGCTGGCACGCCGACTATGCTGACTGCCAGCGAGACATATTCGGCTGGACTCAAAACTCTAAAGCTGCTATCACATGAGCTGTCTAACTGGGTGGTACGAGTGTGCCTTATGGGTGCTGAAACATTTGAAACAATTGTGCTTGGGGTGATCATATCCTTAGTAGGGAGTAACAATGTCAAACGACTTAGGCAACATGTGGAGTCTGATACATTTGCGGGAATGTAGTTAAAAGTATACTGATTACATGTAAAGAACCAACCGGATGGTAACGTAACATGGGCATACATTGAACCAAGTGTCTCTGGTTTATCACAAGTCCAGTTGCTGCTGCCGGTATCGAAGCAGCGGCGCTGAGTTCGGCCGACTGCAGCGCAGCCGACCATTCGAGCACAAGTAGAGTTCGGGCTGGCCGCCACTCGCGGGGTGTGAAGAGTGGCTGCGTCAGCCGGCAAAGTCATGGTGAACCGCAATCCCCCCCAGCGAGCGTAGGCTGCAAAACTCGCAGGGAGGTGCGGTCCGAAAATCCTCTTCAGCAGCCAGTCGCCATCCCTGGCGTGCGCATCTAGAGTGTGGCACACTGGGATGAGACAGGTGCTCAGAATTGAGGCAGAACCAATGTCCTGCTTCAGGCAAAAATCGGACTGGTTGACGAGACCCGCCAACCTTTCCCATAGGTTATAATGCATCCTGGCGGAAAGGTCTCCGTCTGGTATCAAGCCGCTGGCCCCAAGCGGGGCGGCCTGAACGCCTCCCCCCACAAGCAGGGAGAGGGTCAGGAGGATGATGGCTGCCATGGTGTTGGCGTGAATTCGGGCGAAGACGGCAGCCGTGAGGTTCTCCGGTGTCGGCTCCTTCTCCTCGCGTTGGAGGGCGTCCTCGGCCTCACTGCAAAGGGCCTTGATCATCCCCCAGGTGATCTTCGGCGCTGTCGGTGGCCGTCTCCTCCGACGGGTCTTGTTGGTCAGGGTGAGGTCCTCCATCTCCGGGACCGGACTCGGGTCGGCCTGGGTCCACGCCATGTGGTTCCAAGTGAGGCTTGACACACCGAGCTGGAATCCAAACGACACCTGTAGGAGACATAACTGCAGCATACCCTCTCCCCCAGGTTATGAGCGGCGCCGGGCCCCTCCAGGAAGGGTCCGGTGGCATTCGGTATCGGACCATCAGTCGCGGGAGAGCTTCCGAACGGCGGAAGTGCTTCTCCTGCGGCGTGCAATCCGAAAAAACATTAAGGTGATTGTAAGTGAACAATACCTTATTCAGACAATGCTGTGCCTGAGCCTGTGACTTGGGGAGGGCTGGTGGCTCCCCCCTTTCTGTTTGTTTGTCAATATAGGACTTGAGCATCCGATTGACCCGTTCCACAATCACTTGCCCCTGCGGATTGTAAGGAACGCCAAAAGTATGCTGAATATCCCAAGTGGCCATGAAGGCCGCCAGCTGCCTGGAGCTGTAGGACGGGGCGTTGTCGGTTTTAACGTGCCGAGGTTTGCCCATGGTTGCAATGCAGGAAAGGAGGTGCTGCTCCACGTGGGAAGCAGTGTCCCCTTTCTGCGCCGTTGCCCAAACGAATTGTGAAAAAGTGTCTATGCAAACGTGCATGTACTGCCATCTGCCAAACTGCGGGACATGCGTGACGTCCATTTGCCACACCTGATTGGCCTCCGTCCCTCGTGGGTTGACCCCCCACGAGGGCCCCCCCGGTGCCCCTGCACAATGCTGGCAAGAGCGAACTATGCCTTGGGCTTGAGAGAGTGGCAAATTAAACTGTCTGGCGAGTGCTTTGGCATTTTGGTGAAAGAAGGCATGACTCTGGATTGGCGTAGTAAAAACACCCAAAACTGAACGTTGCTGAATTTCCCTTGCCGCCGCATCCGCTCTGCTATTGCCCGCGGAAATCGGACCTGGTAGGTCTTGATGACTTCGGATGTGGGCAATATAGAGCGGCTCCGTGCGGTTTCGCAAATGAAATTGAGCAGTGAGAAACAAACTAAGCAGATTCTTGTCTATCGCGGGAATGATGTATGCTCCCGGTAGACTGTGAAGCAAATTCCTAACGTACATGCTGTCCGTGATGATGTTTAAGCATTCCTTGGCGAAGGTGTGCAAGGCAAGGTTCACCGCTGCCAACTCTGCCCGCTGCGCGGACTTTTGTGGAAGAGTTAACAGCGTGCGCCAAGCTTGGCCCTCCTGCCAGGTCAAGACACCATATGTCCGACCACCATCAGTAAAAACTGTCCTGGCTCCCTGAAGTGGAACCAGCGAAAGCAACTCAAATAAGCTAACTGTCTGCGTCTGAAGTGAGACGAGTCTGGGGTCCTTTGGCAAGTGGTATGCCAAGCATCCGGTGAATCCTTCCAAAGCTATCGGAAGTGAGTCACCGAGCTGCATTAATTGCTGAACTTGTTCCTTGGTGAATGGAACTAAGATTTTGGCCAAATCATGCCCTGAAATGTCCCTAGCTCTCAGCCTTCCGCGGTAAACCACCGCGGAGACCAATTCTTGGGGAGGAACGATGTTTCGTGAAGAGGTGTTCAGAAGGTACACCCACTCCACGATACTCGCCCCTTTCTCGGCATCTACGCCGAGCGCTCCAGTGAACATGGATCCTGACCGTACGATGTACAAATTCAAGATCGGAGCATATGGCCCTGGGGTGATCCTGTCTACCCACCTCTGGCTGAGAACTTGGTTGACTTTCTCGAGAGCTAAGCGCGCTTCTCGAGAAATTTTTATCCGGTCTGCTGGCTGCTTACCTAATGTTAGCAGCGAGAAGAGCGGCTTCAAAAGATCCGTATCCAAACGAAAATACGGTCTGGCCCAATTGATGTTCCCTAAAACCTGCTGCAATTCTACCAAGGTGACTGAGTCCTGTAAATTGATCTGAGGCAAAACCGGTGCTGCGAAAGAGCGGAGAAGCCGATGACCCAAGTATGAGAAGGGCTCGGTTCTCTGCACTTTCTCTGGGGCAATGAGTAAACCTTTGTCCCCCAGGCTGGCCTGGAGGTCAGAAAATATTTCGCTGCCGAGTTGCGGCATCACGACCAAGATGTCGTCCATGAAATGGCAAACTATAGCTTTTGGGTAAAGGTTTCGAAACTTTGCTAGTGCGTTGTGAACATAAATTTGGCACAGGGTGGGCGAATTGAGCATGCCCTGTGGCAAAAATCTCCACGCGTAACGCTGCGTAGGCTCACTGTGGTTCACAACTGGCACCGTAAAGGCAAACCTTTCCCGGTCCCGGGGGTCTAAGGGGATTGTATAAAAGCAATCCTTGAGATCTACGACCAGGATCTCCCACCCCTCGGGAATCATGTTCGGATTCGGGATGCCGCATTGAAGCGGACCCATTGGCTGTATGCATTTATTGATCTCTCTGAGATCGTGGAGGAGTCGCCACTTCCCCGACTTCTTCTTAATCACAAAAATTGGCGAATTCCATGGACTCGTGGACTGCTCTATGTGTCCTGCGTCTAGCTGTTCTTTAACTAGCTGCTTAAGGGCGACTAACTTCTAACTTAAAAAAATGCTGCTAATAATGGGAAAAGCACTGATCTTTTTGCTGTTGTTCAGGGGCAAGAAATCTTGCAGTAGCTGACAAAATTTCTCACACAGAGCCTCAGTGTTTCAAGACACCCTTTTCCATATGAGATGAGAACATTGGCAAGCATCCATTACATTCTTCAACCACTGCAACATTTATATTCTTAGTCATATTATTCCAGCTGATAAATTAATTATAAATTAAAATATAGTAGTTAGTCTTTACATGCCACAATGTTTTACCTTCTTTATTTTGTTTTGTTTCTTGTCTGAAATGCCTGCACACAGACTAACAAAGGCTACCACTTTGCAAACTACGATTATATTTTTAAGAGATATCTTCCAGGACTTGAGGGAGAACCTTTATTTAAAACTCACTGTGTTGTTGTCCAGTACAATAAATAAATGTGATTGCATCCACAGAAAGACAGGGATGGAAGAGGTAGTGTCAATAACCAAACAGGGGACAAACTGAAGCAGTCTAAAGACCAATGTGGACCTTTGTCATGGGAGAAGAAATATTTCCAGTGTGGACAGAGAACTAAAATGTATCGCTGTAGAGAAAAGAAGCTTTACAGCAACCTTGTGTTGGTGGCTAATCTTTCTCACACTAGGTCAAGGGAAGGGAACTGCAGAATGAACTCACCAAAAGGTAATTTGTGATTTCCAGAGTTGAAAGATCTGTAGGAAAGAAAAATAACTGACCCATAACCCCTTCCCCCAGCAATCAATATAAAGATATGTTCAGTTGCACTTCAGTTTATTGTAGGATGATACTAAAATCTGGGACTGAGATGGCTTAGCGGTTAAGACACTGAGCTTGGTGACTGGAAGGTCAGCAGGTCAGAAGTTTGAGACCTGACTGCTGCATGATGGAGTGAGCTCTGGTCTCTGTGAGCTCCTGCCAACCTAGCCGTTTGAATGCAAGAAATTGCAAGTAGATAAGTAGGTACCACTTTGGTGGGAAGGTAAACAGTGTTCCGTGCACGCCAGTGTCTAGTTATGCCTAGTACATGTCCACAGAAACGTCTGCAGATGCAGACAGTGCTGGCTCTTTGGCTATAAACGGAGATGAGAACCGAACCCTAGAGTCAGATGTGACTGGCTTTCAGGCAAGGGCGACTGTTGAGTCCGAGTATTAAATGCAACATGACAGCAGATCGGGGTTTAACCAACAAGTCATTTATTGTAGCTCAGTTCGGACTAAATCAGACTGCATCGGACTGGGGAAAACAGGAAGAGGCAGCAACATATATATATATACAGACAGAACGGCAGTTACAGTGATACCTTTGCCTGGACTTAACGCGGGAAACCTGTGTAAACCAATCAGAGGACATTGCAAACATATGAGTAAGGCGCCTTACAGAAAGGGGCGCAAACACAGCAAAGACTTAATGGTGAACGTAACTTAAAGCAATATACGTAGATAACGTTTGGACACAACAGCGATCTTTACCTTTACCTTACTAAAATCTAGGTTTAAAACCTTTGTGGAAGGGTGAGCATTTCTATATATTTAAAATTAATATTCTCCCTCTCTCCTTTTGTGCATCTTATACAGAAGGGAATCTGGCAATAGAAGCAAATATGAGGGCTTGAGGAAAAAGAAATGCACTAAAATCTACATCATTTACATTTGCTAATTTAACTAAACAAAGCAATACCACAACCCTATCTGAATATCTGTTTATCAAAAAATAATAATACAAAACCAACAACTCCTCAACAACCATTAGACTGTCTTTCAGAACCAAGAGGTAGTTTCTTATGAGTGTGTCTTGTCTGTAATTATGTAAGAGTGTTTGAGTTTGTGTTTTAGGTTAGGAATTTTCCACTGGTAAAATGTTCTTGAAACTTTCATCTGTTTCATACTGTATTTATTAGCACACCCCAAAGAATTTTACTAATATTTGGCTTCTCTTTGGTTACAATATGGTAATTTGTGCTTGATTAATAATATTTCTATAATATTAGTTTGGGGCACCCACCATAACTCTGCCACAGCTCTGTCTCAAGAGATCTCGGATGTTAGAAATATTTGGTATTGTTTCTTATTGTATATGCTCAAACACTCAAAAGTTACTCTGGGGTGCATGTTTATGAGACCCATCTGTACATCTGAGAGGTGGAAATAAAGAGGCAGAAAAAGACAAGTGAATGGAGTGAAATCTGAGGGGTCAGTTAAAGGTAGAATGGAGCTCTTACTTGAAAAAGAAAGCTTGCACTATTCAAACATCAAATTCCATTATAGGCCAATCAAAAATGTGCAAAAGTTGTGCACAAAAATACACAATCTCTCAGGAACATTCTGCTATTATTTATGACATATTGGACTCTTAGATAAATAGTAATGCTCTTGCCCTCTCAGTAAAGAGCTTCGGGGGGGGGGGGGCTAATAACCAGTGCTTTACACTGAAAGATTATTATGTTTCTCAGAGTTGAAATTTTTGAAGTAGCCAAGTTAGTCTGTGCAAGCATATCAGAGTGTAAATTATTATATTATTATAGGTTTATTTCTATACCGCCTTTCTTACTCAGCGGGCAACTCAAGGCAGTTCACAACAGTAAAGTATACAATCAAACAAAATACAACATACAACAATACAAACAATATAAATGCAATAAATACAGGGGAAGATACAAATCAGGGGAATATATAAATCACAACAATATTCATAAAAAAATACAGTAGAACAACACACAGAGCCCGGGCTAACAACACATACGGAGCCCAGGGCTCGCCCTCATACACAAAATCTAAAACAAAAACAAACACACCTCCCCATAGAGTGAAGTGGCTCCGGGGCGGGCAGGCAGAGTCCTCAGGTGCGGCGGCGTCAGTGGCTTTTTCAGCCCTCCGAGCAGGTGGGGCTCGGAGGGTGAGGTGGCGAGCGGGTGCACCTGGCCCCAACCCGGGTGATGGAGTGGCTCCGGGGCAGGCGGTGGGAGGAGTCATCGGGTGCAGCGGCGTCAGCGGTTTTCTCAGCCCTCCGAGCAGGTGGGGCTCGGAGGGCGAGGCGGCGAGCAGGTGCACCTGGCCCCAACCCGGGCGATGGAGTGGAAATGAAACAAAAAAGACAAACAATTGATTAACCTTAAACACTATGACTTCTTCTTTTATCATCATGGCAATCAGCCATGAAGATTGTCCTGGGAACAATATAATGTAGGGGTCTTCCATTTTCCTTCTGCATCACAATGTGATACCGGTGCCACTGACCCAGTTCCGTGAGTCACTTTCTGGTCCGGAGCCCTTTTGGCACACAAAATCCTCCTCAGCCCCAGACCAGTATTGGTGAAGCTGCTGCCCTCCATCTTATGTATGATGAAGTGGACTTGATCCATGAAAGCTAGCATTAAAACAAAGTAGCTAGTCTTTAAGGTGCCACAATGTTTTTGTCTTTTTTTGTTTTGTTTTATTTACTCTTTAACACATTTCTCAATCATAGTTGACATTGATTGTGCCATTTTAGAATACATATGGAAATTAACGTGATGTGTTTTTCTCTCCATGATACAAAAACTTCCTCCAAATAGAAAATTAGATGTTAGGTGCAAGACTTCTTGGAGTGTACCATCTTTTGCCCCAATAAGTCAAATATCTTGGGCAGGCACAGTCACTAAGCAAAGTGGCTTTGAACTTGTGTTTGACCTGCCCTAAGCTATCTCTTCTTATAAGAGCTACAAATGAACCTTAATAAAACAATAGCACGCGACTCCAATATGTGAAATTCATTATCCAATACGTACTAGATTCCTCTTGTGCTTTGTGAACTTTATGCTTTGCTTTCAGATTATAGTATACGCAGTGATGCAGATGACTGAAGGCTCTCTGCATTTTTCTCTCATGAGCATGCATTGCTTTAGCTATGAGATCCATGGCTGGTGCATGGAATGTTTTAAATAAATGCTCGGTTTAGCTTGAAAACAGCTTCTAATAATTAAAAATCTCTGTTTTTATTAACTAATCACAGGCATCTCCGCTAAGCCCTGAAACACATTCTCAAGTCCCCTTGTGCCTTGTTTCCAAGACAAAAATCCCTGGAAAAACACACCGCAAGATTGTTGTAAAAGATATGAGTTCAGATGCAAGGCAAGGGGGTGCTTTAGAGCGCCTCTTTTTAAACTTCTAGCAAAATAAATGCAACTTCATGGCTAGTTCTCTGGCAAAGGAATAAGAATATAGCAGACTAAACCCAGTTCAGAAAAATAAAGCACTAAATGAATAAACTGGCAATCACCGGTTGATCAACTTTTATTATAAAAGTAATGCTGCTAGGCAGGCTACGGCTGTTGTCCTTAAGCATCATGTTTTGATTACCAGAGTTGCAGCTTTAATCCCCCCCCCCCACCTCTTCACATGTTATGTTTCTTTAACAGGAAAGTGCAAAACTCTCCAGATCCAGGCTTTGCCCTGTCCCTGGGTCAATGACGATACTTGGATGCTTTTGATCTTCTCTGATAACTCCATTCCTGCTAATGGGAAAATGCAAACAGCAAGACCATAGTACAGAATGAATGGTATAGACAGGGCAGAAGAGTTTCTGGCAGTGGTATGCTGTGCTGGTTGCTCTGTTTTATTTTTATCCCCCCCCCTACTTTCTTCTCCCCTCCATCAGTTGTCAGTAGTGGGGTACACTGGAAGAGCCTCCTCGAAGGCGTACCCTGGGTAATGGCAACCTTGTGTAGCTGGCTAATATTTCTCACACTAGGTCAGGTAAAAGGAATTGCAGAATGAACTCACCAAGGGGTGCTTTCATTTTTGACAGTTTCATGTCTGGTCTAGACAAGGAAGAGGAAGAAGTTGTCAGTAGTAAGCCTCAAAGCTAAGTGACCCTATGAATGAGACATCTTCAAAATGTCCTGTCTTCAACAGTCCTGCTCAACTCTTGCAAATTATGGTCTGTGGTTTCCCTTAAGGAATCAATGCACCTTGCTTTTGTCCTTTCTCAATTCCTGCTGCCTTCCACTGTTTACGTTTATTCGATTTATACCCCACCCTATTCAGCACAGGCCGACTCAGGGCTGCTAACAACATATAAATAACCCCAAGGTAACCCAAGGGGTTTACATACAGGATAAGATCCAGAATGATTTACATACAAGGTATAAAATACAGAATATAAAATACAATAAGACACATAAATATACAAAATATACAATACAGTAATACCTCATACAAAGTCCGCTTCATACAACATCGGATTCAGCCCTCCGGATTCGTGCGACTTTGCACATCGGATTCGTGCGACTTTGTATGAGGCATTGGGGTTTTTCCCAGGTTGCATTGTGCCTGGGCAGTATAAAAGGCAGGACACATGCATGCATTGCTCTTGTGGGTTTTGCATGAGGCGAAGAGTGTTTAGGAGTGGTTTTGAGCGCAATTTTGGATTTTTTTGAATTTTTTCGTCAGAATTTTTAGAAGCATTCCTGGGATTTTTGCAGCATTCCTCAGGTTCTTGGACAATTAGGGTTGTTTGACATGTTTTTGTAATGTTTTTAGCCTTTAGACAATGATTTCTTAAAGTTCTGTCAGTTTCCTGTCTGTTTCCTTGACTTTGCCCTGAGGTCTGTGCTGTTACAGTACAATGTATCTCTATGAAAACGACGTTGTATGAGGCATCGCAGCAAGAATTTGGATGTTGTATGAGGCATTGTGGCTAGGATTTTGCATGCCTCATACAAAGTCCAAATCCGTATAAAGTCCATATCTGTGGAACCAAGTTTGGACGTTGTATGAGGTATCACTGTATACAATAAATATACAATAATACAGTACAGGCCGGCACAGGCTGGAGGCGAGGCTAAATACAAAATTCAAAATACAAAATATCAAAACACAGTTCATTACAAAGTTATGCCAAAATGCAAGATACAATATAAAATACAAGGTGGCAAACAAAATACACCATATAGCAGAAACAAAATACAATATAACAAAGAGCAATGTCAAAAATACAATAACAGACAGTAGCAATAACAAATCAATAAATAGCAATAACAACTTAATAATATGACACATGACTCACTCCAGTCCCAAGTCCAAAAAATAGGCCTCAACAGCCTATTAAGTCCTGGCTGGAGGCAGCTGGAGGCGGGGCCCCAGGGATTCCGGTGATGGTCTTTGACATTCAGCACTGCTGGTGTCTCTCCGCCCTGCCAGGCAGGCCAGAGGCGGTGGGTACCCAGTGCAGCTGACCTCACTTCCCCCGTGGCCAGTCCGGGGTGGGGGAAGACAACTGACGTTGGCGGCGGTCCCGTGGCGGGGCCAGCAAAAGGCAATGCAATGACTTTGCCATTAGAAAGGCAAGACAGACCCATCATACATAAGTTAAAAAATAACAACCACATTCTTCTTCTCCATTATCACCAACAGAACATCTTTATTTATTTTCCTTTCTTTGTTTCCATTTGTAATTGTGATATGTGAATGCTGGATATGTTGTTTTTATGTTGTTTGTGCTGTCAAGTCAGAAGTGACCCCAATAGGGTTTTCGAGACAGGTGAGTTAAGGAGTAGTTTTTATCAGTTCTGCCTCCCTGTGATATTCCATGGCATAGCTGGGGAATCAAAGCCAGGTCTCCTACATTCAAGTCTATTACTCTATCCATTACATCATACTGGGTGCCACCTAAAATGTGTGCAGGTTTACAAATGGGAAATGACAGTTGCTACTGAATAGTTTGGGGATGAAAAGTAAATCAAAAGTACATTCCATTGCAAATTCAAATAGGTCAAATTATGTGGCTTTGGCAAAAGAGAGTTAAGTGATTTCATGTCTTGGATTTCACTTCTGCTATATACAATGTAAATGTTTACTGCAGGCATTCGCAACGTTTTCCCACCAGGGGCCGGACCCACCCCTTGACACTTCCTGCCGGGGGCCAGAGATGTGATTGCTCCCTGGACTTACGTTTCCATCGTCATCAGCGGTGGCGGCGATCATGTGTTTCCTCAGGGCTTTTGGACAGGCTTTGCTGCTTTCCATGGTGGCAGGAGCCTTTGCGGACCCCGATCGCTCCATTTTTAAAATTTTCTATTGCTTTCCCGCTCTGTCTCTGCAGCTAATCCCCAGTGCTTGGAGACTTCCATTGGCGTGCAGCACTGACATCAGCATCTGGTTTCCTGGTGCTGAACCAGGAAGTATCCAAGAGCTGGGAACCAGGTGCTGAAGTCAGTGCTGCAATCCAAGCGCTGGGGATTAGCTGCAGAGACAGAGCAGGAGAGTTGCGGAATTTTTCTTAAAATGGAGCAATTGGGGTCTGCAAAGGCTCCTGCCACCATGGTAAGTGGCAGAGCCTGTCCAAAAGCCCTGAAGAAACACGTGATTGCCATCGCCATGGTAAGTGATGTATCAAGACTTCTGGTAGTGGGGGACGGGTCGGGGCATCCATTATGTTGGAAGATAATGCTTTGCATGCCATACATCTTTTCCCATATCAAAAAGTAGCCTGTTGCCCTCATGTTTAATGGAGGACACTGTCCCATCATTAACTGCCAGTCTAGTTTACTGCTAAATGTGCAGTGAGAGAAAGGATAACACCATTGCCATCCTCTGCCCCAGGAAGTCAAAATGTCTTGGGCTTGTCCTGGACATGCCTCTAGTTAAGATGGTTTTTGAGGAGTTCCTGTAATGACAAATTGATAGCCTGCTCCCTGCTTAGTCTCTCTTGAGAATTCTGCCCAGTTCCTCAAACATCCCAGGAGTTAGTTAGCTAACCCACAATACAGAGAATACTGTATAACCAATCTTCTAGAAAAAATAGTATGGACTATCAAAAAAAATGGAATAATGTTGTATAAATATATGTAGAAGCTGATTTTAATCATTTGCTCAGGATTCTGATTTAATCTTATATTCTGATGTATTTTGTTAATTATACACCTAAAATGAGGTGGGGTAGCCAAATTTGTGGTTGAATAATAAATTCTTGACTTGATTCATTTTGGACTGTTTGCTATAGTACAAATGATAGCAATCATCCCATAACCCCAGTCTTTCCCCCATGTTCTAAGCTTACAATGAAATATTGAAAGTGTGAAACATGAGACCTTAATTCTTAAATCATTTAATGCTGGAGATCAAATCAAATCTTTATTAGGGTCCAAAGCCAGCATAGAACAGCAATTGGAATGGAAGTTAAAATGGGGGTACTTAAAATATGCCAAGAGACAAAAATTAAAATGAGGGTACTGTACTTAAAAGGGAGCATTTTTGCTCAGAGTTAAGGAGTAGTAAAATTACCGTATATACTCGAGTATAAGCTGAAAATTTTAGCCCCCAAAATGAGCCCTCAAAGGGGGACATGGCTTATACTTGGGTCAATGACCACTATGGTTCCAAGACCCAGACAGATTGAGATGTACCAACAATTTAATTAATTTTACCATATTTTGGTTGTTTTGAATTTTGTATTATGATCATTGACATAAATGCAGCATCTGCTACATTTCCCACCCTTGGCTTATACTCGGGTCAATCTATTTTCCTGGGTTTTCAGGTCAAAATTAGGTACCTCGACTTATATTCGAGTTGGCTTATACTCGAGTATATACAGTAGTGTAGCACATAGATCAATAGTGTTACAACTATTACTAAGCCTATGCTGTGGCGTAGTAATTTATTTGGCTGAAGGTCCTGACAGGATTTTTCTTCTGATCTTACATGTTGCGGCACAGAGTCTAGCAGTATTGTGGGTGAAGGTGGGTCTTTCATCAGATAGCAGCCAGTGGGTGTATGTGCTGTTTCTTTTAATGCTTGAGATGTTTTATCCCATTTTGACTTACACTCTTCCCATAGGATCCTGATAATTATTTATTTAAGAAAAAGACATAAAGCCTCCCATTCAAGCAAAATTCCGTGAAAATATTCTCCATATGCTCTATTGTTAGATTATTTTCTGAAGTTGTTCCATGTTTATGTCAGCATAAACAGCTGAGCTAGGAAAAAAGATTACACTCTTTTAAAATTATTTTCTTCCAGCTGTGCAACAAATGTGGGTGAGCAAGTGCAAATTCCCAACAGCGCGTAATGCAGTGGATGACTTGCTTGTGGTTTCTTCTTCTCATAAATAATACACAAAGATGGCTGTCTGCGTTTGCTTTCTCAAAGGGTTGTTTGGGTACCCATCATGCTTTGCCAAGAGATGGCAGTTTAAGTAATCACTTTTTAAAAGAAGACAATCACACAGAAATTGCATCAGGAATGCATTCCGCAGTTCCATAGTTTGTTTGGCAATTTGCACAATCCAGGCAAAAGCCATAACAAAGATGCCACAGCTCTAAACAGCAGCCTCATAAGGCATACCTGTCAAGTATCCCGTATTGGCCGTAATTTTGCGCTGCTTTTTTTCCTTTCCCACCCGGAGCCGCCGCCATCCCATAATTTGGTGGCCAGTGAAAAGTGGTTACTGCGCATCCCCTTCTGCGCAGGTCCCTTCCATGCATGCGTAGAAGGGTTCTGTGCAGAAGGGGATGCGTAGAAGCCTTCTATGCATGCATACAAGGGACCTGCGCCGAACGGTTCTGCGTAGGTCCCGTATTGTCCAGAGCTGCACTTGACAGGCATGTTGCAAGGACTGACATGGATTCCACCCAACCAGAATGATTTATTGATTAAGTTTGGACAGCTGTTACTATAAACATGAGTTATCCTCTATGTTATGAGCAAGAGGATGCATTATTGTTTGGGAGCAACAACAAACACAGGCTACCGCTACAAGCGGTGTGGTGGTGTTTGCACTGGGGGAGGCTAAACAGAATACGCACCAATGGTCTAGTTTATTTATTACAATGACAAGTAACTTTTCCAAGCTGTGTTTTTCTAGTCATTCCAGTAGCTGAACATTTAGCATTCTAAGCTAAAAATGTAGGGTCACAACAGATGAAAAAGATTTTCCTTTTGAAATGCATACTTTTGGGTGAAGTGGGGAAGTTGTGTTTCACAAATGTTGTATGCATGTTTGTTGCTCTTGCTTCCATATTATTAAATACCAGTTCATTTAGTTTAAGGATTCTTCATCTTTGAACTGTAACATGTTTCACGTTCTAAATAATTGTGTTAAAATTATCTTTCAAGCATCAGGCAGCAAAATAGAAATTTAGAAAGCCATGACTTAGTCAAAGACATCTGATGAATATATAACATTATGATTACTTCTGTGTAACTGCCAAAATGAGTAACAAAAGTAGGGACTAAACTACTTAAACTGAATGTTTATTTCTTAAAAATACAAAACCTTAAAGATGGAGAACCTCCATTCAGTCAGCAAAAACAAGACCTGGAGCAGATTGTGGCTCAGATCACAACCTACTGATCGCAAAATTCAGGCTTAGACTAAAGAAAATGGGGAAAACAATTAGACCAGACAGATATGACCTACACAACATCCCTAAAGAATACACGGTGGAGGTCATGAACAGATTTAATGTCCTGTACCTGGTAGACAGAGTACCAGAAGAATTATGGACAGAGACGCGGGACATCATGCAGGAGGCAGCAAGAGAAACCATACCAAAATAAAAGAAGCGTAAGAAAGTAAAGTGGTTGTCTGATGAGGCTCTTAAAATAGCAGAGGAAAGAAGGAATGCAAAAGTCCAAGGAGAAAGGAAAAATTACAACCACCTGAATACAGAATTTCAAAGAAAAGCAAGGAGAGATAAGGAAAAATACCTGAATGAACAGTGCAAAGAAATGGAGGAAAACAACAAAAGAGGCAGGACTAGAGATCTTTTCAAAAAAATTGGGGAAATCAAGGGAACATTTAAAGCAAAAATGAACATGATAAGGGACAAAGATGGAAAAGAGTTAGCTGAAGCAGAAGAGATCAAAAAAAGATGGCAAGAGTAAAAAAAGGACCTCAACACTCCTGATAATAACAAAAATGAGAAATTTGAACTTGAACCAGACATTCTGGAGAGTGAAGTCAGAAAAAAGCACTGCATACAATAAAGCTAGTGGAAACGATGGCATCCCAGTTGAATTTTTCAAAGCCCTAAAAATGATGGAATCAAACTACTGCATTCAATACGCCAGCAAATTTGGAAAACAAAACAGTAGCCACAGGATTGGAAAAGATCAGTGTACGTACCAAACCCCAAAAAAGGCAATGCCAAAGAATGCTCAAATTACCGAACAATTACGCTCATTCCACATGCCAGCAAGGTGATGCTCAAGATGATACAGGATAGACTTCAACAACACGTGGAGAGAGAACTACCAGAGGTGCAGGCCGGTTTCAGAAGAGGCAGGGGGACTAGAGACCACATTGCCAACATACGTTGGATCATGGAGAAAACAAAAGAATACCAGAAACAAGTCTACTTCTGTTTTATTGACTACACCAAGGCTTTTGACTGTGTGGACCACAACAAAATGTGGCAAGTAATTAAAGAGATGGGAATACCAGAACACCTCATAAGCCTCATGAGAAATCTGTACACGAACCAAGAAGCAACAGTTAGGACAGAACACGGAATGACAGAGTGGTTTGGAATAGGAAAAGGAGTAAGACAAGGCTGCATTTTATCACCCTGCTTATTCAATCTATACACAGAGCACATAATGCACAATGCAGGGATGGAGGAATCACAATATGGGATCAAAATTGCTGGGAGAAACATCAACAATTTGAGATATGCAGACGATACCACCCTAATGGCAGAAAGTGAGGAAGACCTAAAGAACCTCTTGATTGGATTGAAGGAGGAGAGTGCAAAAGCTGGCTTGAGACTCAATATCAAGAAAACCAAGATAATGGCAACAGGTCCAATCAGTCCCTGGAAAATAGATGGGGAAGAAGTACAAGCAGTGACAGATTTTACTTTCCTGGGATCTAAGATCACTGCAGATGGCGACTGTAGCCATGAAATAAAAAGACGACTGATTATGGGGAAACAAGCAATGAGAAACCTGGGGAATATAGTGAAAAGCAGAGACATCACCTTGAAAACAAAAATTCGCATAGTCAAAGCAATGGAATTCCCAGTGGTAATGTATGGGTGTGAGAGCTTGTTGTGTATGTACAATGTTGCTTTAAGAAATGTATGAATGTAACCTGACCACAATTACAATAAGAAATGTATGAATGTAACCTGACCACAATTACAATGTAGCTCAGCTGTTAAGGAACGCGAGTAAGCTGCCTATAGAGGGTAGCTGCGAGCGTTCAGCTCACATGGTTCACATTCCCCAAATCACCGGCAGCTGCGGGAACCTTTCCCGCGCGAGGATCACCTGGAGAAGATGGGCGTGACTCAGAATGACGTCACGCCGGTAGCAGCCAATAAGCTACCATGCAACGAGATTCAAATGTATGTACTGCAGTATATAATGAGCTGTACCTCCGCCATTACCACATGTTAATCCCCCAATAAACCTGCGTTTAGCCCTCACTGTGGCTCCTTCTTTGTCTTCCGTGCAAGACACTAAAGAGCTGGACCATTAGGAAGGCTGAGCGCAGAAGAATAGATGCCTTTGAGATGTGGTGTTGGAGGAGAGTCCTGAGAGTCCCTTGGACAGCAAAGAGAACAAATAGGTCAATACTGGAAGAAATCAATCCTGACTGTTCATTGGAGGGACAAATAGTGAAGATGAAGCTAAAGTATTTTGGACATCAAATGAGAAGGGAGGACTCACTTGAGAAGGCCTTGATGCTGGGAAAGGTAGAGGGCAAGAGAAGAAGGGAGCATCCAAAGATGAGATGGATAGATGGTATTGTAGACACAATGGGCACAGAGCTTGGTGGGCTGAGGAGAATGGTGGAGGATAGAGGTGCCTGGAGGAAAATGATCCATGGGTCGGAATCGACTGTGCGACTGAACAACAACAACAAAGATTTGTACATCCACTTCAGGCTACAGCCTTAGCATTTTGGCCAAAGTTTGAAATGTATGCACTTAATAGGTTTAATTCATTTAACTTTCCTAATTATTTTATGTACTTTAAATTGTCTTAAATTGTTTTAACATTTTAAACTCTTACTGTATATTATTTTATATTATGCTTGTTGTACCCTTTCCTGAGATCTTGTGATTACAGAGTGGGATATATATATATATTCTATATGTGTGTATGTCTATACATGCAAGGACATGCACACATCTGTGTTATAAGTCATTACATCCGGCCTATGCCAACCCGGATAAGTTTTCAACATATGTGAGACATGTGTGTGTGTGTGTGTGGGGGGGGACAGTATATAAGTCCCCACTGATTTGCCATGGCAAATGCCCTCTTAATGATTTTTCCTCCCTTTTTAATTAGATTTATTTTTTGCAAAAGTGTGTCCAGAGAGAGAAATCTCAGCACTATTCAACAAAAAGCATTGTGCAGCTTTTAGAGTTCAAGAACCAAGACAATAGAAACAGCCGAAGTCTGGCTTAACTCATCTTTATTGCATGCTGGTCAGGGGGAACATGTGGTAATGGCGGACGAACAGCTCATTATATACAGTGGCTATACATTTGAGTGTGGCTCCTCGGTAACTCATTGGCTACTGTCTGCATGACGTCACCTTTAGTCACGCCCTTCTTGTCCAGGTGAGGCAGTGGCGGGAATCTTCCCGCAGCTGTAGGCATTTGGAGAATTTGTACCATGTGAGCTGGACGCTCACTACTGCCCCCAGTGGTCACTAGCTCACGTCCTAATACAGAAGGTTACAGTGTTACTTTTTGAGATTGTTACATTCACTCATTCGTGTGGTTACATTGACTTAAAGGCGCATTACAATCCATACACAACACAGCTATTCACAGTTTTCTTCCAAATTTTGTTGTGTGTTATTTTTGCAGTACTGTACAATAAAATTTGGAAGTAGAGATGTGAAAAAACATGGGCTGAGGTGCGGGAGATTTGTACAAATGGAAGGTGACAGCATCTGTATCCCTTCATAAATTTCTCTGAATGAGGCAGGACAATTGCGCAACAAAAGGCTAATCTGGAAACAACTTGTGAACCTAGTTGTGTAGCCTTGGTGGGGGGAGGTTGTAAGGTTTTTGCAAGCCAGAATGTTTTAGCATTGGAGAATTGGTATGTGGGAAAGGTTTTAAGCACGTCTTCCCACCCAACAATTTCCTTTGTAATTGTGTTACAAGAGACCCAACCCCTCATTTTCCCTCATAATGTGTAGTCCCTACCCGAAGATGCCTAAGGTTAACAAAAATCTTATGCTAGAGAATCATTGCAGGACGGAGAGAAGGACAGAAAGATATATGAATGATTAAAATATCAAAATTGAAAATCAGTGTTTTGGAAACTTCCAGAGCTGGAAACAATTAGAAGCTGGCTGGTAACTGTCAAGAATCAATAAATGAAGGATGCAATTTCTAATAACTCAAACATAAAATATGCTGATAAGTTAAGAACGAGCCATAAGGGGAAAGAAAGAGGAGAACAGGGAACTGAAATCTGTAAGCAATTATTGCTAGTGCCAGTGAGCTTCTAACAAAGTCACGTTTAGCCTCCTCCACCACTCTACCAGTTCCGTGGATACACATTCAGCTAGTTCAGAAGACAGCAACACTCATTCATCCCATTTGCAATCTGATTTTACTAGCATAGCTTCACAGCTTGGATGTCATAGAGCAAAAACACAGAATTAGAATAAGATTTACACTTTGCCAAAGCTAGCCAATGTTTCTTGAAACCAGTCTTATGGCAGGATGCATAAAGCCCAGGTGTGAAATGATTGTTGACTACAGATGATTCTTTACTGAGTGATCACATACTGTTGCATGGATGACAGTAACACTCAACAAGCTGTCTCATACATAGGATCAATCTTTTGCATGACCTCACACTTTTGTTCATCATAGCTTATATTCTCTGCTATTCTCTGCAAGAGCAAACTCAGGTTTCAAACCTAAACTTTCAGGGGAAAGGAACTACATCTAGCACTTCTTGGATCCGTGTTCCCTGATTTGTCTTTTGACTGATCAGGAGTACCTCCATCTTGTCTAAGCTTAAGCTTCTGTCTAGATTCAAAATAGTTTCCTTTGACTTAAAAGAAAATGAGAAATATAGTTGGGTTTCATCTGAGTCCTGGTGGCACCAAACCCTCAAACTTCAGACAACCTCTCCCAGTGGTGCCAGGCATATGTTAAGCAGCATGAGAGATTGGATGGAAGTCTAATTGACTCTATAGGCAAATGGCCAGGGTGTTGATCAAGAGTCTTCCAACTCCACTTCCCCCAGATAGTACCTTCAAGACCCATCCTAAAGAAATGGCTCAGGAGGATACCATGGCTGGTGGTAACAAAATCTACTGAGAGATCCAATAGAATCAACAAGGACACTCTGTCCTGTCTATTTCTTATAGTTGGTCATCTTCCAAGTTAATCAAACTTTTCTCTGTCTTATAAGCAGATCTGAAGCCAGACAGAAATGCATCTATAGAATCTTTTCAGCATCTCTTAGAACTAATGAACCAACATACATTTCAAAATATTAGATGCTGACTGGTAATTACTCAGTACTGTAAGGTTCAAGGAGAGCTCTTTCAGCAGTGCTATTAAATATTTAAGCCAAAGGTTTGCCTTGCTATAAGGAGGCCATTATCAATCCCATGACCCACCACCACCACCACCACCACCAAAAACAGGAGCAGCAGCAGCTTTTAGAAGCTAGGAAATACAAGGATCAAACTAACATGTTATCTGTCTTTTCCCTTTCTCCAAAGATCCTGTCCATACCTTCAAGCTACAGAAACTGTAAGGTGTGCATGATCATAGGATAACTAGCAAGGACCACATCTACAGTACCGGGGTCAGCTTCAGCAACCAACCAAGAGCAGATCCAAACCAATTTACCTGCATAGTATTGTGCAAATTCTGTATAGCAAACTGTCAGGTAGTCTGTGTTTTTCTTTTCTTATGGGCCAAGCGTAACACATCCTGGGCTCTATCAGGCAACTCAAACAGGCACAATAGTGGTGCATAAGAACAATTCTTCATTGACACATCAGCCAATTAGCTCTATGTAGCCTATGTTCAGTTGGATTGGCTTTCGGTTTTCTGCTGTCATCAGTCTATTCTCTATTTCATTCGCTAACTCACCACAACCTCCCTGGTCAACCAGGAGGATAGCTTGGCTGTACACTACAGAAGGGGGTATTTGGGAATGATCATGCTCACCATGCTAGCCATTTCCCCATTTAATAGGTCAATCTCAGCTTCAAATGATTGCCTGTGGAGGACCAAGAAATTCCCAAAGAGCTATCAGGAAACCACTGGAATCTAAAAACCCTCTTGGACTGACCATATTGATTGCCACCCCACTTGCTGAGGATGTGAGTGCCAATGAGATTAAAATCCATTGGGTAGTATTAAAACAACAACAACAACAACCAAGTTCATGGCATCCAGCCCCATCACTCCCTGGAAAATAGAAGGGGAAGAAATGGAAACAGTGATAGACTTGACTTTCTCGGGATCTAAGATTACTGCAGCCATGAAATAAAAAGACACTTACTCCTTGGGAGGTAAGCTATGGCAAACCAAGGCAGTATAATAAAAAGTAGAGACAACCCCCTGCCAACAAAAATCCGCGTAGTTAAAGCAATGCCCTCCCATTAGTCGTGTATTGTTGTGAGAACTGGACCATAAGGAAGTTTGAGAGCAGAAGAATAGATGCCTTCAAATTGTGGTGCTGGAGAAGACTCTTGAGAGTCCCCTGGATTGCAAGGAGATAAAACCAGTCAATTCTAAAGGAAATCAACCCTGACTGTTCCTTGGAAGGACAGATAGTGAAGTTGAAGCTGAAATACTTTGGCCATCAAATGAAAAGAGAGGAGTCACTGGAGAAGTCCATAATGCTAGGAAAGATCAAAGGCAAAAGGAGAAGGGGGTGGCAGAGGATGAGAATGTTGGATAGCATAAATGACTCCATGGTCATGGATCTGGACAGACTCTGGAGGATAGCAGATGACAGAATTTCCGGGCATGCTGTGGCCCTTGGGATTGCAAAGGGTCGGACTCGACTGTGCGACTGAACAACTACAAGTATCTGTCCATGATAATGTAGATTTAGTGCTCAATGTGAAGAATTTCCTCAACTAGAAGGATAACCAATAGAGAAGCACCAAAGGGAACAAATAAAGTTCAAGGAATCATAAAACACATAAAATACAAAAAGCTGTAATACTGTGGTCATGTAATGAGAGACAAAGGGTGTAGATTGTTCCCATTGATAATTAATAGTCTAAAAATGGGAAGAGATGTGTAGGAAGGAGAAGAAAATTCTGGTTGTAGAATCTAGGAGACTGGTCTTGGATGCAACACAACATTATTTTTCAGAACTGCTACATCCAAAGTAAAAAATGGTCATGATGTTGTCCAATTTCTGGTAGGAGAGCAAAACAAAAAGAAGATGACTATATTGCACAAGTTCTGCTTCATAATTCTTCATCGTATCACTTTCACATGTGATAAATTCCTTGATAGCTTCAACTAGGCGATAATCCACCAGATCATATGATCAATTACGTTTACTTTTTTGCCTCCTGACCTCTTCTCTTATACTTTGCTTCAGTTCCACTGAGACCACTACCAGCATTCCAAACTGCTGAGCAGCCTTCAAGCAGCCATCCTTTAAAAACAACCAGCCACAAATTGTTTCCTCATTTCCCAGGACTTGTAGGATTTTTTTTACTCCCCTCCTCCCATTCCATCTTCCAAATTATGCTAGCCTGTGATACAGGAATAAAATTTTGAGCAGTGACAGAGTCTAAAAATTAGTGTTTAAAGATTTTATTAAGGTGACAAGAAATTCCTGTTTTTCAAGGGGTCAGAATTATATGTAAAAATCCCATACTAGTCAGTTCTGCAGATGTACTATTATGAGTCTTCTTCTTCTGTGTCTAGGCCAGACGTGAAACAAACTGTCAAAATGAAGGTACCTTTTGGTGAGTTAATTCTGCAGTTTGTTTTGCCTGACCTAGTGTGAGAAAGATTAGCCAGCAACAGTGCAACACAAGGTTGCTGTTTCCAGGGCACACCTGATTGTGGTTCGAAAATATTTGAGGAGCCTCTTTGCAGGCGCACCCCCCAATAAAGGACTCAGACACTGGTAAAAGTGGATAACGGCATTGGGCCACATTTATTGATTCATGCCCTAGTCCGAATTATAAATTTCTATTGGTAATTGACCAATTATAATTCTTAAGGCAAGCAGGCCGAAGTAACACTGGTAAGGTACCACCCAAAATTGCCGACGGCAATTGTTACATTGTATCTATTTGTATCCATTTGTTTGTTGACAACAAACAAATTGTTGACCGTAGTCAATATCTAACTAATGACCCCACCCTCTGACACGTATCCGTGAAATCACGGGGTGATGCATGCTGTCTAGCTGTAGCCATCACCCCGTCGCCTGGTTCGTCGTTGACCGGACAACGTTTAACCAACTTATGCCTGTCTAGTGTTGTCCAGTCAATTGCGAACCTGCCGGATACCTGTGGGTCATAAATGTTTACCTTACCAGTGCTACCCGCCACACGGGGAGGCTTCCCAAAAAGGCTCACCGCCCCCCCCAAGACCGTCAGCTCGGTCAACAGGCCTGCTCGCCAGTCCGCTAACCAGAGGTCCATACCTCCCTGCGACAGATGGGCCCCATCCCCTGAGTAAAGCTCTTAATTTTGCAGACTGATGGTGGGGAGGCGAATGATGCGTCCCCCACCCTATTCAAAAAGGAACCGGGCAATAGCCCTGTTCACGGAGCGTCGGCTCAGTCAAGAGCCTCGAGGCCGAACGCTCCCCAGTAAGCGTACCGCGACATCATGTCCGACCACTTGAGGGTTGTGGCAGGCCACACATAATGTGAGTAGGGCAGGTCACTGCAAATCGCAAGCTTCCGCGATAGACCAGTGACCCGCCCCAAGCCATCGCCCCCAAGGTACATAACCAGGACATCAGGCGAGTCAGCATCCCTGATGTAGAAAAGGAATGGCAACAGTTCCCACCATAACATGACGCGCTTACCACACCACCTGAGACGTGCGGGTGCACCCAGTCCCAGTCGGGGTCCCACTCTGTCGCCGCAGCGTAACGCGCTGCCCTGTGCAGCGTAACGCGCTGCCCTGTGCAGCGTAACGCGCTGCCCTGTGCACGCGGCTATGGCCCACCAGCCATACTGTCACCGGTGTAATACGACACCCAGGGTCTGTCAAGGAAAAAAAGGGGGGGAGAAACAGTGCAGTGACTAAACTGGTACTCAGGTTGAAGAGGGCGAACACAAATTGAAAACATTGTGATCCCCACCCTCCCATGCGGCGTATTTCAGCCCCGGAGCACCCAAAACAGCTGCAGTAGAAGCCGCCCCCCTTCTGGATGAATGGGTGCCGCAACGAGCCCCTGAGAGGCCAACACTGTCTAGTGCCTTCGCGGCACCCTCCAAAATTGAAATTTAGTAAGGGAAGACCCACCTTGGTGACAGAAAAACGGGCCATGGTGCGTGCAACGCAGTGCAAGGAAATCCTGTAGGGCACCAACCGGACAGATGTCTGCCAAAGAACACCGTAGCAGTCTTACATCACTGCCTACGCCATGCTGATCTGTCTTAGAGGAACGTATCCTCCACTGAGCCCAGTCTTTGGCAACATAGACATCCTCGAGTTCCAGTGCCCTACAACTTGCATCCGCCTTAGATAGCATCACAAGCTCGCTGATGCGGAGCGCTCCAAAAAAGGCCACCGTTGTGGCTGCATGAAATGGGCTGCCTCATATCTATCAAACAGAGGCCAGGCCAGCCCCGGGCCAATTGGGTAAGAACCCCTGGAGAAATCGGGTGGCGGTCGTCCGGGCAACGCCCACGCTACCGCACCCACCCCTCCAAAACATGTCTCACACGGAAGTCAGCGGTACTATCCACATGACCTCCCACCTTGGCCATAAAAGCCAACGCTGACAGCCTAGATGCTATGGTGCGAGGTGCAAGGCCCTGGGCATGCAGGTAAACCATGAACCGAAGTACATGGGTCACTGGGATCGGCCAGGATTCTGGCAGCCGGAGTTGGGTACAGAAGGCTCTGAAAGAATTGAATGCATGGTGATACGCCTTACGCGTGCGTGGCGCCAGTGACAAGCCAATCGCCCGGTTCACCTCTCCTTGCCAATGGTCCATATCTCGTCCGGGGGTGGCGAGGGAAATCCCTCCACATCCGGGGCCAAGGCACGGAACCGGGAGATCTGCAGGCGGGACAAAGCGTCAGCGATATCATTATTGACCCCTGGGACATGCCTGGCCCCGAAGAGGACGTAGGGGCGCAGGCTGCGCAACACAAACTGGCGCATTAGGTCCATGACCCTGGGCGATTTGGAAGTCTGTGAGTTGACAATGTGGACAACGGCCGCATTGTCACACCAGAAATGGACGACCGAGTCGGCCCACTCCCCGCCCCATAGCATCAAAGCCCCCAGGATAGGGAAAAATTCCAAATACGTGAGATCACGCAGGCGACCCGTGTCTGCCCAGGCTGGTGGCCACCCACCATAGGCCCACTTCCCATTGAAGTACATCCCATAACCCAGGGACCCCGAGGCATCAGACTGGATCTGAAAGCGAGGGGAAGCCAGGAGGTCAGACCTCCAAAATGATACTCCATCGAACTCCCTCAGGAACTGGAGCCAGATAAGCATATCTGCCCTGATACCCCGGGTGAGTCTAACCCTATGGTGGGGCCTAGATAAGCCAGTCATGGCGTCGCACAAGCGCCGAGCAAATGCCCTGCCCGGTGCGACCACCCTGCAAGCGAAATTGAGGTGACCATGTAGCACCTGCAGTTCCCTCAGGGATGCCTTGCGTTTAGCAAGCAAATCCGAGATAAGGGCCACTATCCTTGACCCCTTATCCCCCGGTAACCTAGAAGCCTACGCTACCGAGTCAATCTCCACCCCCAGGAATACTAGCTTAGTAGATGGGCCCTCGGTCTTTTCGGGCGCTAAAGGGACACCGAGTTCCTCCATTAGCGTCTGAAATGTGTTGAGGAGACGTGTGTACGTGTCCCAGCCCCGTTCACCCCGAACAAAATTCATCCAGGTAATGGGCTACAGACCGGGACCCTGACCTGCGGACGAAAGCCCACTGCAGGAATGTGCTGAAACACTCAAAGGCCGAGCATGATATGGGGTAGGACAAGTGATGGAACAGGCGAAACTCGCCCGGTAACTCCTTGGGCACCAAGCCCAAGGGTGACACCTTAAGGTCAGGGAACGGGGGTGCAGTGAAAGGGCCAGCGACCCTGCCCGCATGAACCTCCTTGTTAATGCTGGCAGCAGCCACCTCCTCCCTCCCCTTAAGGGACAAAAGGTTGGGAGCATCCTGAAGGGACCTATCACCCACAAAAGGAATACGGAACCCCAGTCGAAAATCCTGAAGCAGGTAAACCGCCTCCTCCTCCTTCGGGTATAATGCGAGCCAACGCTCCAAAATGTCCATGTTAATTGGGGAGGGGGACATTCGGTGAACCAGCTCCCCCTGCGGCAGTCTTGCCAACCCCTTGTCCGCCCCTCCCTCTGCCCCGCATCCCTCCAGGCCTGGGACAGGCGGAGGCAGCATGGGGGCCGGCACAAGAGGGCCACTCATGCCTGTACTGGCAATTCTTCCCATTGCAGTAACCATTGGACAAGAAAGTCCAGCACAGCAGGCGGGCTGGAACCCCCTGCCCCGCCACCTGGCGGGGTGCCTGCGCTGGGGCCGCTCGCTGGACCGCGTGTCCACAATGGTATCTCTCCCCAGGCGCAGGGCGCGTGGGAGTCATGTACAGAAGCCACAGCGTCTGGCAGGGCTCATCCCACCTCATCTCAGGGTGCAGGGGAATCCGCATACGGAATTCCACATCATAAGCCAACCACGACGGGCCCGGGAAGTCGACCATCGCCCGGTAAACGTGGTCCAAATACTGGACCATCGGAATCGCCAAATCCGGCCGGGCCCTGAGGTAGACCGCCACGTATGAGGTAGGCCGGCAACCGGTTGGCCCACGTACGTGGCTGCTTGCAACGACGTGCCTGCTCCTTATCCTTCTCATCTTGCCCCTCCCTCTCCTCTATGATGGGTTCTCTGGTAAGGAGGGAGAAGATGCCCACATACTTCCCATGCCAGATCTTTTCCTTGGTGGCTTGGGCCAAATGGTCCCCCAGGGGCAACGAATACCCCGCAGTCGGCAATGCCGACACAGGAACGGCGGGAACTGCGGGCATCTGAAAAGGAGCCTAGACCAACCCGGTCACCCCTAAAACATTCCCAACTGCGCAAGTAGTACCCCCCACACCGGGGCCCTGGGTGAGAGCTGGAGTCACCGGGTGGGCCGTCGGCGGCCGAACCGCTGCACCACCCGTGCGAGGCCAAGGCCATTGAAACCCCCCCCAACATTGCCATGTGTGTGGGTGTGCTAGATTGAACCACATACTCACATGCTGCACCCCCATGGGCCGCCCCCACCGGGGGTTCCGACCCACTGGGGGCGTCGGAGCTCACGACCGCATCTGAGCTCGCCGACGGGGCCTGACCAGCACCGGCCTGTCGATCGGGGAGCTGCGAGGCAGTGGCCGATGCCGGGCCACGCGCCTCAGTCAGCTCGACCCGTCCCGCCGCCTGCCGCTGCCCAGCAGACGATGGACGAATCTGCACCCCAAAAGGGGTCCCCTGGGTGGTTACCCTGGCCAGTGAAGCCTCGAGGGCCGCAACGCGGGCCAGAAGGGCCTCTACACTGACGTAGCCCCCCAAGCCAAGAGGGGGCAAAGGGCCGGCCGGCCCACTAACTGCAGGCGCGGGTCCAGATCCCTGGACCCCGGGGCCCATATAGGGCCATGATCCCAGGCCCGGCCCCAGGGCCGGGGAGAACCCTGCCAGGGGCGAGAGCTGAAACCCCCCGCAGGCAGCTGCGCACCAATGGGGGAAGGCCCCGCAGAATGGGCCACGCCAGAGGCAGTGGCCACTGCTTGCGGGCCGAGGGCCGCAGCCCCTACAGGGCCGGTACGCAGACCTCCAGCCCCAGGCTAAGGGGGAATCAACCCCATACCACCGGTCCCGGTGAGCTCGGGCAAAGGAGGCTGCTGGGTAGGCGCGGCCGCGGTCCTCCGACCCGGCTGGCGCCTCCGCGCAGAACGAGCCGCGTTCGCAGCCGCCTTCTTCTTAGAGGGTATCGCAGCTAACCGATGGGAAGCCGAAAAGGAGAAAATTCAGCAGCCAAGAAGCTTCCCGGTGAAGGTAAAAGCGACGGAGGTAAGAGGGAAAAACTTCTCCGCTCCGTCGCTTCGCAAAATGGCAGCTCGGCTGCCTCGTGGCCACCCCTTTTATAGAGGAGCTGGCCATGCCCCCTAACTACCCGGATGCCTTCGTCCAATGGGGGGGGGGGACCCGCAAAGAGCGTGGCGGCCATTTTGGCGCCGCGCTTGCATTCTGTGTACCCTACCATTACAATGACTTCAAAACACCCCCCCATCATGTTTAAATGCATACCATATGTACTATTAACATTGTGATATCTCAAAGCATACAATGGGATTCTAATTCTTGTAAACTAAAAAGCAGAGAAATCAAGAAAATTATGGTAGATGCACATGTTATTGGCAGTTGTTCTTCCTCGGCAGTTGAGGACATAGGATGTTTTTCATGTATAAGACCCAAAATTAAAGTCAGGATGGGCCTTATAATCATACTTGTCAAGTATCCTGGATTGGCCGAGATTTCCCGTATTTTCGTGCCGATTTTCGCCACTTCCCGCCCGGAGCTGCCGCTACCCCGTAATTTGGCAGTGGGGGGGGGGGGAAGGAGTTACTGTGCATCCCTTCTGCGCAGGTCCTTTCTACGCATGCGTAGAACCCTTCTATGCATGCATAGAACCCTTCTATGCATGCGTAGAACAGCCATGCTGGTTCAAAGAAGAGGCCATTTTTAGACCATTATGCTGTTTTCCACAACCGGGTGCCCATGGGAAACTCATTAGAACCCGAACAACTGTCTTATTCTGTTATTGTTTCATGGGCAGTGATAGTCAAAGCACATTATAAGCATACCTGTCAAGCGCAGCTCCGGAGATTACGGGACCTGCGCAGAAGGCTTTTACGTATGCGTAGAAAGGACCTGTGCAGAAACATTCTGCGCAGGTCCCGTAATCTCCGGAGCTGCGCTTGACAGGTATGCTTATAATGTGCTTTGACTACCACTGCCCATGAAACAATAACAGAATAAGACAGTTGTTTGGGTTCTAATGAGTTTCCCATGGGCACCCGGTTGTGGAAAACAGCCTAATGGTCTAAAAATGGCCTCTTCTTTGAACCAGCATGGCTGATCTTACGTTAATTGTTGTGGTTTCAATTCTTCCCAAATTCCCAACTCTTCACCACATGATGGTGGTGTTGTCGTGGAGTCAACATAATGATAATCTGCAGAACTGACTAGTATGGGATTTTAAAATATAATTTTAATTCCCTTGAAAAACAGGAATTTCTTGTCACCTTAGTTAAACCATTAATTTTAGACTTTGTCATTGCTCAAAATTTTATTCCTGGATCACAGGTTAGCATAATTCGTAAAATGGAATGGGAGGGTCACCACAAGCTGGAATTCACATAAGACACATAATTTTAATAACTGAATCTATCCAAAATTTTAATTAGATGTATTAATTTTGCTAAATTTATTGTTTTGTGCTTTTAATGTTAGTATATCCAAGCCCTTAGTGGGTAGCCAAGGAATGAAAATAAATTAAACAACAAAACTTAAAAGGCTTTAACTAGTGAAAAATAAAAAACTAAAGCCACAGATTGTTTAGAACCTAATACAGGGAGGAAATCTGATATGAGAATATGTATAAATCAGTTACAAGTTAAATGTTGCTTGTGTGTGTGTGTGTGTGTGTGTGTTTACTATATATATATAGTAAAACCCCGGCTTACAAATACCTCGAGTTACATAAAATTTGACTTACATAATGATTTTGTGCTAAAACCATGTCCCAATTTACACAATTTCCTATGGGTTTGCTTCAAGTTACATAAAGATTATTTTTCCTATGGGTTTGCTTCGAATTACGTAAAAATTTATTTCCCTATGGGTTTGCTTCGATTTACATACAAATTTCATTTTTCCTATGGGTTTGCTTCGAGTTACATAAAAAACCAATTTAAGCAAAAGCCTACAGAATCGACTTTTTTCATAAGTAGGGTTTTACTGTACATATATATATATATCTCTCAACCAGTATACTGACTGTCATTCAGTATTGGCTGATAAAGACAGAAAGTATGTTTGATGTTCTGGTAGAAATGCGAAGCAGCCAGCATAACAGGGCCAAACAACTTTATTAGGCAGTCAGAACATGGGGAGCAATGGCTCAGCACTGCTAAATATATATAATCAGGAATGGATACATTTGGGAAGGAAACAACAGGATTGGACGGGAGAGGAGTGGGGTGACTGAAAGGTCATCAGACCAAAGTGAAGACTGTACATGACTACATAGTTTAGGCGGGAACACAGTCCCGCGATATTTCAAGACTAAGAAGAAGGAGACAAAATGGAGGGTCGTACTGTACTGATCCCAATTATTTAACAAAACGTTACTGCAATAAATGTATTCAAACACAACAGTATTACAAATGTGTTCATATTTCCAGGTACCTCTTAGATGTCATTCATCTGTAATTTTGCAATGCATATTAATTTTCCACACGCAGTAGATGTTTCAGGGGAAATGTACCCACTGCACCCATTACACAAAGTATCTGGAAGAAAAAGGAACAGTAGAGTTCCTAAGATATTTCAAATATAAAGAAAGAGTCCAATATTCAAAGCAAGTTCTTTTAACATTCATCAATCTCTTGCCCCAATGATACTTTCGTTTGCTGGTTTTAGTTGGTCGCCTGATTCTGTCCTTATCCCAATAAGAGTTCACAGATTGCTGCTTTACTTGCCCTGTGGCCCTTTGGAGAAACTCTGATCAAGATTTTGTCTGTGTCCATGCCTGGTATTTTGCACATGTTCATGTACTGTACTGTATATGTGTAGATAAACATTTAGAAGAGAACTTGAACATTCTTGTGACTTTTTGGGGGGGAGGGATAGCAAATTCTAGAATCTTTCACTCGGCATTACTAATAGATATCAAACACTGATCACCACCACCACCACCATATGCCATCAAGTCAATTCTGACTTTTGGCAACACTTTCCAGGGGTTTCTAGGTAAATAATACACAAAAGTGGTTTGCCATTTGCTTCTACTGGTGGCATCATGGGACTGTACAGCTTGCCCATGAATACATAGGCTGGATCTTCTCCTAAGAGGCACAGTGGGGAATTTAATTCCCAACCTCTGTCTCCACTGAGCTATCCAGCCAACTCAGTACTCTCTACCTACTCAACTTCTCTAGATAAAGGTAAAGGTTTCCCTTGCTCGAAAGCCAGTCGTATCCAACTCTAGGGTTCAGTGCTCATCTCTGTTTCAAAGCCAAAGAGCCAGCGCTGTCTGCTTCTGCAGACGTTTCCGTAGTCATGTGGCAGGCATGACTAGACACCAGAGCGCATGGAACGCTGTTTACCTTTCCGCTGAAGTGGTCCCTATTTATCTACTTGCAACTTCTTGCTTTCGAACTGCTAGGTTGGCAGGAGCTGGGACAAAGACGGGAGCTCATTCTATCCTGCAGTACTCGGGAATCGAACTGCTGACCTCCTGCCTTCCAGTCAGCATCTTAGCCACATGACCCAGAGTCACTAAAATTCAAAATTGACTTGATAGCTCACAAAGACAGAGCCTATCTTCGTAGGGTGGGAAACCAAAGAATTAAGCCAGATAGAAATAACCAGGGAGGAGGTCCTTGCATGTCTTGTTAAGCTAAACACTAACAAATCACCAGGACCAGATGGCATCCATCCACGAGTTCTCAGGGAACTTTAAGATGAAATTGCTGATCTCCTAGCCAAAATATATAATATTTCCCTCAAATCAGGCTTTGTGCCTGATGACTGGAAGGTAGCGAATGTAACACCAATTTTCAAAAAAGGATCCAGGGGTGATCCAGGAAATTACCGACCTGTCAGTTTGACATGTGTCCCAGGTAAAGTGATGGAAACCATCCTAAAATATAGAATTAATAGGCACATAGAAGAGAAGGCGCTGCTAAAGGAGAGCCAACATGGCTTTTGCAAGGGCAAATCATGCCTCACTAATCTGTTGGAATTTTTTGAGAGTGTCAACAAGCATGTGGATAAGGGGGATCCAGTTGACATTGTTTATCTGGACTTTCAGAAGGCTTTTGACAAGGTCCCACACCAAAGGCTCTTGATTAAACTTGCCAGTCATGGAATAAAGGGACAGGTCTTGTCCTGGATCAGCAACTGGCTAAGGGACAGGAAACAGAGGGTGGCACTCAATGGACACTTCTCCAAGTGGAGGGAAGTAAAGAGTGGGGGCCCCCAAGGTTCAGTACTGGGACCCCTGCTTTTCAACCTCTTCATAAATGATCTAGAGGTAGGAGTAAAAAGCAAGGTGGCCAAATTTGCTGACGACACTAAATTATACAGGGTAGTGAAAACTGTGAGAGATTGTGAGGAGCTCCAGAGGGATCTCTTGACACTGGGGGAGTGGGCAAAACAGTGGCAAATGAGCTTCAACATTAGTAAGTGCACAGTGATGCATGTTGGGGCAAAAACCCCCAATTACATTTATAAACTGATGGGGTCTGAACTCTCTGCGACAAACCAGGAAAGGGACCTTGGTGTCCTGGTGGACAGCTCAATGAAGGTGTCAACCCAGTGTGCCTCAGCAGTGAAAAAAGCAAACTCAATGCTAGGGATCATTAGGAAGGGTATAGAAAATAAGTCAGCAAGTGTCATTTTGCCTCTTTATAAATCTATGGTGAGGCCCCATCTGGAATACTGTGTACAGTTCTGGTTGCCATATCTCCAGAAGGATATTATGGAGTTGGAGAAAGTGCAGAGGAGGGCAACCAGAATGATTAGGGGACTGGAACACCTTCCTTACCATCTGAGGCTGCAACGGTTGGGCCTTTTCACTCTTGAACGACGGCGTCTAAGAGGTGACCTGATTGAAGTTTATAAAATCATGCATGGTGTGGACAAAGTAGATAAGGAAAAACTGTTTTCCCTATCGCACAACACTAGAACTAGGGGACACTCGATGAAACATTTGGGTACTAGTTCTCAAACAAATAAGAGAAAGTACTTTTTCACCCAGAGGATTACTGGTCTATGGAACTCCCTGCCAGAAGAAGTGGTGACAGCTGTCAGTCTTGACAGCTTTAAGAAAGGATTAGACAAGTTCATGGAGGACAAGGGGATCAATGGCTATAATTATGGATACTTAAGGGCAACCTCGGGGTTGGAGAGATAGGCAGGATATCTCTCAATGCCATTTCCAGGGAATCCTAAACAGGTGAAGGCATCTCCTTGGGAATACCCTGAAGGAAATGGTGAGCCACTCTGTGAGACAGAATGCTGGACTGGATGGGCTCCTGTGGCCTGTTCCAGCAAGGCTGTTCTTATGTTCTTATGTAATTATTATTATATTATCACTTCCAAGTGTATTTTGTGGATATGAAATAGCATGTGAATTTTATACAAATTATATGCTTATTTTTCCTTTGTTTTAGTGACGCATTTCCCACTATTTCTGTGTTTTGTCAGTCCTCGTCCTATAAATATAGTGAACATGATATTACTAACAGATATTTTCACACACACTCGACATCATGGCTTAGTACTAGGCTGGAGTCCATGTTGTTAGCAATAAAAATGGCATTAAATTCCCCCCTCATCCCTTGCAGTCTCAAAAATTGAAATGAATGCTGATTATAAAAGACTAGCATATTTTTGCCCAGCACTGCCGGTTTTTTTTGTGTTTTTTGGTGGTAGTGGTTACACACACAACACATGTACACACACACACACACAATACACACACACACACTCAATAAACACATACTCAATACATACACACACAACACAACCACACACACAACCATGCACACACACAATACACACACACACTCAATACACACATACTCAATACACATACACTCAAAACACACACACACAACACATCCACACACACAACCATGCACACACACAATACACACACACTGCACACACAACACAACTAAACACACACTCATTACATACACACACAACACAACCACACACACACTACAATCACACACACACACAATGCACACACACATGCCGTAGATCCGTGAGGAGAGGAGGTGCTCCCCCTCCTCCCCTCCGGAAGCCTCGGTGACCACACACACACACACACACACACACACACACACACACACACACACACACACACACACACACACACACACACACACACACACACACACACAATCTTGCCGAAGTTGGGGGGAGGTGATATTCCTTCTTCCCCTCCATTCCTCGGCGACGACTCCCAGAAGGCTGTGCCGGGGGGGGGGGCAGCCGGCAAAAGGTAAGTGCAGTGAGGGTTAGCGGGGGCAAGGTGGTGGGGCAGGTGGACGGTTAATGCACAATTTTATAGGTAAAGATGCTGGATAATTTATACTTTGTTTGTTTCCATTACCTACATGTCTTTGCTAGGGTTTACAGTGTTCTATCGAAAATAGAGAAGAACAGAACTTCCCTATGAATCCGCTGTATGTCAAAGTCTTATCAGCCACGTTTGCTGTCTCTGTGTATAACAGGAGCTGGATCATCAGCTATCCTGGCCTTGTGCCTAGTTTAGCTAAGAAAGGTACAATACATACACATACACATACACACAGTCTTTCTTGCTAATGTTTCCCTTTCCTCAAACATAAGGCCTCTATCATGACTGAAATCAATCTTTTGGGGATGCTAACATTTTAGTGTATACATAAATAAGTACATAAATTATTATCATTATAACCTTGTGTCTGCCCCTATATTAAGTCAAGAAATGACAGCTTAGAAAGTATGAAGTAATAATACAATACAGCCAGTCTCCTCAAACTAAAACGATTTAAAGTGCATACGGTTGATGTAGTTGATTTCTTCCCATCTGAATATTTCCTTGTGCCAAAAAATTGATTTAAAAAAAATCTTGCAAAAGTACACAAGACCTAGATCTAACTTTTATAGAATACCATGATGTTTCCAACTTGGGAGTACTTAACCCATCATAAATATTTGACTATAAGCCAAATGCCCTGATCTTAATGTACAGCCCCATAATTATTAGAGTGCTTTTCTCCATTCCTACACCAGTACATCCAAAAGGATACTGTATGCAAATATAATGCCATACCTAATAGCACACCAACTGCTTTTGGCCGAAAATACCAATCAACACGTAATAAAAATAAAACATCAAGGGGCTATTCAGAACAAATCCAATGAACTTTCTATTACCTTCATACTGGTGGAAATAAAGGAAGCCGCAAGAGGAAGATGTAAAAATAGCAAAACAGTGGAACTTGATGATTTCCTGATTTAGGAAATTAAACATTTTGGGTGAAACACAATGAATTGGCTCCTTCAACTCTTTAATAACTGTTGGAGAAGCAAACAAATCCCAACAATTAGATGGGAAGTCAAGTTTTTGGAATGTTGCCCTACCCCAAAGTATTTAAGTATCACTCTGAATTCAACCCTGATCTACAAAAAACCTTGTCTAACGGCAAATATAATGTTGCTCCAAGAAATTGCATACTGGATCTGACTGGCGTGCACATCCACAAATAATAGGAACAACAGTTCACACAGAATATGCCATATAAAACACCACATGCCCAACAAGTGGATATAGCTCTTAATGAATCATGCAAGATTATTACTGGCTGCCTGAAACCTACCTCCATTTAAAAAGTCTGTTAGTTGGCTGGGATTGCTCTTCTGGAAGTACATCAAAAGGTGCTAGCAAATAAGAATAAAATAAGATAATGCAGTACCAAACCTATCCACTTCATGGACATCAATCTGTTATGATGGCTAAAATCAAGGGGAAATTTTCTGCACACCTCTCCAAATTTAAATAATAAACCAGAAGAAGCTAGGAGAGCAAAAACAACATAACTTCCTGAATGGATTAATGCCAAAGAGTGTCAAGATCTGGGCTGGACCATCTGAAAGTCACTTAATAGATTTTGAAGTGAAGTAAGAGTAAAATAGATCTAGTTAGATGCAGAAAACATTTTCTGTAAATATGGTGAAATACAATCAATGCAACATTTTATGTGCCTGCAATTTATGCCCCACTACATGTACAAAGAAGATCTAGTAAATGTGTGAAATAACAACATTGAAATAGCCAATAGTCAAAATAATCTGATCAAAAATAGTTGTTTACAGTTTTTAATTTTTTAAAATTTTTATCTACATTCCATATATTCCAAAATTTTAAATTGTTTAACTCTCTTAGAGAAATATAGAAAGATTATCAGAAAGATGCACGCAAACATATAATTCATGCTATTGCCAATAGATTAATTTATTTTGCAAGGAATACTTGATTCTCTGCCAAACTATTTCCAAGTGCTCAACACAAATACAGACCTATCATCATAGTCTTCAGAGTCACATTCATTTAGCTTCTCATGTGGTAAGCATCTGCGACTGGCTGGTAGTACTATGCTTCACAATATGGGCAATTTGCCAGCTCAGCAATACACTTGTAATTGTTTTTCCTTCTACAAGTCAGGTTCCTCCCCCAGCTGTGCATTTCAATATTCTTCTTAAACCTTGCTGGAAACACCTACATTGCATTGTCAAATTATTCTTAAGTGCCAGGAAAACCTAGCCCTGGAATGTGTTCTGATGGGGGTCATTACTTGAAATGTGAGGATACTGACTTTTGTGTGTGCACATTTTGCATATACCTTGCCTTCTGGAACAAACCAGGGCTATCAAGGTGGCTTATAATGAATGATCAAGACATTCTGAGGCTAGGACTATATTTTAATTTAATTTAATTTTTCCCACTTGTATATCTATATAACATAGATAGCATAGCATGATTAAAGAAATCGATATCCCACTCACTACTACAATGGTTCTCAATGTGGGGTCCACACCCCACAGGGGGACTTCAACTCCCAGAAGCCTAAGTCAGTACATTGGCTGATCAGCGCTTTGGGAAATTGACTTAACTTCTAGGAAATGAAGTCCAAAAACCAAAGGTTGCAAAACACTGTTCTAGTTCAATCTTCCCAAAGATGTTGGACTGTAACTTCCTGTTATGTATGTTAACTGTGTTTTCTGACAGGAGCAGAATGTATCTTTTCTCATGTATCTATTCTTCGGCAAATAAGTGGATCGAAAATGTGCACACTCTGTTAGCCAATGGGCTTGTTGTATTATTGTTACTGTTACTGTTTATAGGAGCGGAATATATCTTTTCTCATGTATCTATTCTTCGGCAAATAAGTGGATCAAAAAATGTGCACACTCTGTTAGTCAATGGGCTTGTTGTATTATTGTTACAGTTACTGTTTATAGTGTGTACAAGTCCGAGTTTTGCCCCATCCAAATGGTGTTAAAACCCCACTAATAAAGAGCTGAATTTCACTACTTCACTCGTCTGCTTCTTCATTCTCTGAACATGAAACTGGCGACGAAGGTGGGATGGCGTCCCCACATGGCAGCAACATCGGCCCATTTGACCCAGCGTGTCCAGAGAAATGGGCAACATACGAACGCCGATTCCACCACGCAATGGCCTCGCAGAAGATCACCGACAGAGACCAGAAGTGCTCCTGTTTCCTCGCTCAGTGCGGTTCTGAGACGCTTGAGCTGGCAACCCATCTCGTTCTCCCAAGGGACGTGGATGTGGTGCCACTCGCAGAAATCATGTCTGCACTGAGGAAACACCTGCAGCCAGAGGTCTCGATCTTCCCGGCTAGGGTGGCCTTCCACAGAAGGGAGCAGTGACCTGGAGAGTCCATTGCAGACTACGCCGCTGCTCTACACATTGCTGCCGCCCTGTGCAAGTGGGACATCATCGAAGAAGCACTCCGGGATTGTCTGCTGGTCAGCACGAGGGACGAAGATGCTCAATGTCGCCTCATGATCAGGAAGACGCTAACTTTCAAGGCTGTCCTAGAAGAGGCGGTAGCGTCTGAGGCTGCACGGTCCGGCATCAAGCTTTTCTGGCATCGCCACTCCACCACCAGTGCCACTGACTCAGCTGTGCAAGCTCAGCAAAATTCGTCTTCATCCTCCTCAGCATCGCCTGGTTCCACCTCTTCATCGGAGTCCAGCGACGCAGAGGGAGAGGTCCGAGCGGTCTGACGAAAGCACTGAGAGCACCATGACGATCGGGAGAAGAAATTCCTTTGCAAGTGTGATGGCTACGGCGCCCGGCATGACCGCAGGAAGTGCCCCTTCCGCACCGCAGAATGCCACAACTGTGGGCGACGAGGGCACATTGCTAAAGTATGCCAACAGCAAAAGCAAAGAACTCCAGCACCTGAGTCCAAGAAGAGCCATCACCACAAAACGTCCATTGCCAAAGTGTCACCAGAGCCTGAGCCGTGCCAAGTTGGCATTGTCAGCAAGTGTTTCTTCGCAGGCCTGAGCCTGCAGGACGTCCCCTTCAAGATGGAGGTGGATTCAGGTACTACCTTTTCTATAATCCCACAGCAGGAGTTTTTGAGAATTTCCCCTGCCTTTCGGCCCAAGCTCAAATCTTTTAAAACTTCCCTCCGGGATGTGCAAGGTTGCCAGATTCCAGTCCTGGGGGTGGGAAATTTCTTGCTCAAATTCAAAAACATTCACATCTCCTTGCCATTCGTTGTAGTTAAACAGGGCACTAACTGTCTTATTGGGACCCAATGGTTTAGTCCCCTGGGAATCTGGCTTTCTGGCATTCACGCAATAGACGCTGACCCAATCCGGGACGTTTGTGCTGCACATCCTGAGGTGTTCAAAAAGGGTTTAGGGTTATACAAAGGACCCCCTGTGGACTTTGAGCTTGACCCAACCATCCGGCCCATCCGGATGAAGCCACGCCGGGTACCCTTTGCTTTAAAGGAGAAGATAGAAGCTGAACTGGACAAACTAGTGGGGCAGGGCATCCTAGTGCCAGTGGACTCTGCAGAGTGGGACACACCAATAGTGACTGCTTTGAAAAGTAATGGGGAGGTCAGGATATGCGCTGACTACAAGTGTACCATCAATAAAGCCATTCGCCCGAATGCATATCCTGTGCCCATGGTAAGCCACCTTCTTGCCTCCTTGCATGGAGGAAATTGCTTCACAAAACTTGACCTTGCCCATGATTACCAACAATTGACTGTGTCTCCTGCTGCTGCCATAGCCCAGACCATAGTAACACACAGGGGGGCATTTAAGGTAATTAGACTACAATTTGGGGTGAATGCAGCCCCCGGAATTTTCAATCTCTTGTAGAACATATTTTAAAAGGTTTGCCCAGTGTCCTGCCATATTTTGACGATGTCCTGATCACCTCTAAGGACACCATTGAACTAGCGGCCAGGCTCGATCGAGTCCTCTCACGTTTCGAGAGGGCTGGTATACATCTCAGAAGAGACAAATGTGTGTTTTTGGCACAGGAAGTGGAGTTCCTGGGGTACCGAATTACACCCCAAGGTATCATGCCCTCTGACTCCAAGGTGGCGGCTGTGCGAAATGCACCCAGGCCAAAATGTAAAGCCGAATTGCAATCATTTCTAGGATTGTTAAACTTCTATCACGCTTTTCTCCATCGCAAAGCCTCAGTTGCTGAACCATTACATCAGCTTCTTAAGAAAGATACTGTTTTGCACTGGGGCCATTGCCAGGAGAAAGCATTCCTAGAACTTAAAAGGCTGCTATCTTCGATGCTGTATTAACTCATTTTGATCCTAACAAGGAAGTTGTGTGATGCATCCCCTGTGGGTGTGAAAGCTGTGTTATGCCATGCACTAAATGATGGGAGGGAAGCCCCTGTAGCATTCTATTCCCGTTCACTCTCAAAGCCTGAGAAAAATTACGCTCAGACAGACAGGGAGGCGTTGGCAATCGTGGCTGGCACTAAGAAATTCCACGATTACCTTTACGGAAGACCTTTTACCATCATAACTGACCACAAACCCCTCCTTGGAATCTTTGTAAATGGGAAGTCCAAGCTTCAAATTCTGTCCCCAAGGATGTTGCGTTGGGCAATTTTCCTAAATGCATACGATTTTACTTTGGTGCACAGGCCTGGCAAGAACATCAGCCACGCTGATGCCCTGTCACATTCTCCACTGCCAGGGGTCAGGGAAGCCAATTGCGGGATCGAAAGCGACCACCAGGTCCTTATGATTGAGGCTTTCGACTTGCCCCCAGTCATCCCCTCAGATATAACCAAGGCTACGGCCAAGGATGTAACATTGAGTAAAGTAATGTCTTGGGTACAAAAAGGCTGGCCTGTCTCTCCTCTAGCCGAGGAATTCAGAACATTCCACTGCAAGTGTTTGGAACTGTCAGTGGAACTAGGTTGCCTTCTATGGGGCCAGCGGGTGGTAATTCCTGTCACTCTCAGGAAAAAAGTTTTACATCTACTTCACACAAGTCACCCGGGAATTGTCCGTTCTAAAGCCCTTGCCCGTAGCTACTTTTGGTGGCCTCAACTGGACCAAGACATGGAACAAATGGTCGGCACTTGTGCCAGTTGTCAATCCTCTCGCCCAGAGCAATCCCACTTTCCCTCTCAGGAATGGGATTCTGCTCGGGGCCTGTGGTCCAGGTTGCACATAGATTTTGCAGGTCCATTTAGGGTGCCCTATTTTTGTTTGTTCTGGGTTCATTCTCTAAGTGGCTGGAAATGATTAGGGTGCCTAATACCACGTCAGCCACCACAATAATGCACCTAAGAAGGCTGTTTGCAGCATTTGGACTTCCAGATGTGCTGGTGTCCGACAATGTGTCCACGTTCACATCTGCAGAATTCCAATCCTTCATGGTAAGGTAAAGGTAAAGGTTTCCCTTGCTCGAAAGCCAGTCGTATCCGACTCTAGGGTGCAGTGCTCATCTCTGTTTCTAAGCCGAAGAGCCAGTGCTGTCTGCTTCTGCAGACGTTTCCGTGGTCATGTGGCAGGCATGACTAGACACCGGAGCGCACGGAACGCTGTTACCTTCCACCGAAGTGGTCCCTATTTATCTACTTGCAATTTCTTGCTTTCGAACTGCTAGGTTGGCAGGAGCTGGGATGAAGACAGGAGCTCATTTCCGTCCTGCAGTACTCGGGAATCGAACTGCTGACCTTCCGCTTCCCAGTCAGCGTCTTAGCGACTTGAGCCACTGCAGTTCCCTGAGCCACTGCAGTTCATGGAAAGGAATGCAATTAGGCACATCACTGCCGTCCCATTCCACCACATCACTGCCGCCCCATTCCACCCAGCCACCAATGGCCAGGTAGAGTGGCAGGTGCGCACAACTAAAGACGCGCTTCGGTGTATGGGTGAAGGGGATTTGGAGCTCCAGTTATGCCAGTTTCTTTTCACATATAGGCTCACCCCCCTTACCTCAGGGCTGTCCCCTGCTGAATTGCTCCAGTGAAGGAAACTGTCATCCTTGCTGGACAGATTGGATCCCTCTAGGGTAGAGGACAGAGGCACAAATATAGCAATCCAAAACCAGAAGGGTTTCTCGTCCGGAGACCCTGTACATTGCCGCAATTATCCAGCTGGTGGCCCTACGTGGGTGCCTGGGTTTGTGATCGATCAAACTTGTCTTGTTTCTAACAGAATCGAAACAGCCACTGGTCTGATCTGGAGGAGGCACGTGGATCAATTGAGACCCAGAGTACTGGACCCACAAGACGAATACAGACACTCAACGCTAGGGTTGGCCCCCACCTGTTTAAACCAAGGGGGCAGAGGTAATAATTAGGAGCCAGCCAACATTGACCCAGAAGTGTCTTCTAGGAATGGATTTCAAGGGGAATTTGTGGAATGCTCCCCTATTCTGGCCAGGTGTACCCCTACACTGTCCCAGCCTAGCACTCTGGATTTCTTTATTGATGATGACCAATTTTGTTTGGAGTTGCCTTCCACTCTTAGTACACACAGGAGGGACCCTGAGTTGTCTTATTCATCCACAGAATTAGATTTTGGTTTTGAGCGATCCCCTGCTCCTCCATCTGACAAATGGGGCTTAAATTTGGGTTTACAATCCTCCCCCTCTAGTCAATCCCTCACTCCAGTTGGGTTGCCCATCCTACGAGCCCCTGAGCCGGCTCAGCCAAGCGTCCGACCCAGAAGGGAAACTAGACCGCCATCCTGGTTAAAGGATTTTGTTTTTACCTAGGGGGGAAGAATGTTCTGTATGGTAACTGTGTTTTCTGACAGGAGCAGAATGTATCTTTTCTCATGTATCTATTCTTATGCAAATAAGTGGATCGAAAATGTGCACACTCTGTTAGCCAATGGGCTTGTTGTATTATTGTTACTGTTACTGTTTATAGGAGCAGAATGTATCTTTTCTCATGTATCTATTCTTATGCAAAGTGGATCGAAAAATGTGCACACTCTGTTAGCCAATGGGCTTGTTGTATTATTGTTACTGTTACTGTTTGTAGTGTATATAAGTCCGAGTTTTGCCCCATCCAAATGGTGTTCAAATCCCACTAATAAAGAGCTGAATTTCACTACACTCATCTGCTTCTTCATTCTCTGAACACGAAACTTCCACAATGGTCATGTTGAGTAGTAATTATGGGAATTGTAGTCCAACACATGTTGCGGGAAGGCTTTTCTGAAATAGTAGAAAGGAATTACTGTGTCCCTTAATGTTGTGTCTGCTTCCTTCTGCTTCCAAATGTAGTATTCTCAGACAGAATTCTCACAGGGTTTAGAAAGAAAACCCCATGATATAGTAATCTTCTTTTAAATGGAAAACAAGAGAAATTTATTTAACTGGGTTTAAATCAGAAGTTCTCAACCTTTTAAAGCCAGGGGCCAGGTCATGTTCCCTCAGACAGCTTCAGGGGCCGGACAGCCATTTTGCCTTTCCTCCACCACATGGCACTTTCTGGTGTGGTGGAGGCAGTGGAAGGCCACATGAAATGTTGCCACAGGCCATATCTGGCCTACAGGCTGCAGGTTGAGAATCCCTGTTTTAAAATATAGCAAACCACAAAGGTAAAATGTGGTACACCAAAATCAAGCCAGCCAAAATGATATAGTAGTATGTGCCATCAAATAAATTCCAAGTTATGGTGACCCTTTTCCTGGCTTCCTATATATATTTCACTTGGAAGTTGTTTGGGGATGCTCTGGGACTGCGCAAGGCTCTCCAGGTTGGCTCTACTCCCAGAAAGGACAGGAATTGAACTCTTGACCTCTGCTTATCTCACTGAGCTATCCAGCCATCTTCAGCCAAAGTCAAATACAGGAAAACAAAATACAGAAGGTTGTGACACTTGATTTTCTAAGATTAAAAGATTTATTTTAGTGTAAACTTTCAAAGTTTACAGTCTGCTACAAAAATTCTACTGAAATAAATTGGTTGATCTTAGAATGATATTAATCTATTTTTGTTCAGTCACACAGTCGATTCTGACTCTTTGCGACCCTATGGACCATTGTCCTCCAGGCGCTTCTGTCCTCCACCATCCTCCTCAGCCCTACCAGTTCTGTGCCCATTGCATCTACAATACCATCTAGCCATCACATTTTTGGCCTCCCCCTACTTCTTTTGCCCTCCACCTTTCCCAGCATCAAGGCCTTCAAAAGTGAATCCTCCCTTCTCATTTGATGTCCAAAGTACTTCAGCTTCGTCTTTATTATTTGACCTTCTAATGAGCAGTCAGGGTTGATTTCTTCTAAGATCGACCTATTTGTTATCCTCGCTGTCCAGGGGACTCTCAAAACTCTCCTCCAACACCACATTTCAAAGGCGACTATTCTTCTGTGTTCAGCTTTCCTAATGGTCCAGCTCTCACAGCCATACATTACTACCGGGAATACCATTGCTTTGACTGTGTCAATTTTTGTTTGCAATGTGATTTTAGTGTCTTGCACGGAAGACAAAGAAGGAGCCGCAGTGAGGGCTAAAACACAGCTTTATTGCATGATGGTCAGGATGAACATGTGGTAATGGTGGAGGTACAGCTCATTTTATACTGCAACAATACATTTGAAAAGGGTTGCACGGTAGCTCATTGGCTGCTACCTGCGTGACGTCATTCTGAGTCACGCCCTTCTTCTCCAGGTGTTCCTTGCGCGGGAAGGTTCCCGCGGCTGCCGGTGATTGGGGGAATTTGAACCATGTGAGCTGAATGCTCGCAGCTGCCCTCTATGGGTAGCTGGCTCGCGTTCCTTTAACAGCTGGGTTACATTGTAATCATTGTCAGGTTACATTCATACATTCTTAAAGTGATACAGTTACATACACAACACTCCTCCCCCATAGGATGGGACGAAGTCCCTCAACCATTGTGGCTTCCCGTATGTGCGCTTGGGGCGTACGACTGCTTGGCTGAGCTCAGGGGAACTAGGGGCTCTGAGTTCCGCAGACCCTCATCCTGCAACAGAAAGGGGGGACTCATTAGTTGCCTGGCGGGGACTCTGTGACAACCCTGCGCCTGGAGAGGGGAATGGAACATGTAACTGGGATGTGAACCCCTGTCTGTCACTCATGGTGCCTGGTGACCCCCGCAGCATGAACCTCGGAACCGATGAGGAGACCCTTGTTGTCTCGCCCCGGTTTCTTGCGCCTGCAACTGGCGTACTTGTGCTACCCCCTGCTGCCTGACTCGGTGTTCTTGGGGATGGAGAGAACGAACTTCCCCCTGCTGCCTGGGTTGGTGATGGGGTAAACTCTAGAACAAAAGGACTGGGGGGGCTGGAGGCACCAGGGGCTGAACTAAAAACCCTCTTCTCGCTCGGACGGGTGGGGGACCACTCCGCAACATCCCCCTGGTATGGCAACATAAAATCAAGCTCATCCCACTCTTTCAAAGTATCCTCCTCCTCGTTTGAGAATCCAGGGTGTGCATTTGTACCTGAGGACGTCCCCGTGTCTCCTTGGGTTAAGCGGGTGGGGGAGAAACCTAATGCTGATTCTCTTTCCCTGGTAACTCACCTTCTGAGCTGGTCAGCGTGCCTTCTCCACAGCAGACCTGTGCTAGTTTCAACCCTGTAAGACACTGGCCCCGTTTGCTCAATGACCGTTCATGGAACCCACGTTGGTCCCGAGGTTGCGTAATTTCTGCAGTGAACCGGGTCCCCTACCGCAAAACTTTTGGAGCTCTCTATCTCTATCTTCCTCCCCTCATCCTCCACCCTGGTTAGATCCAACCGATCAAAAAGTGTTACCGGCCTCCTCCACATGAGGAGCTCAGCCGGCGAAAGTCCTGAAGCTAGGGGAGTTGCCCTATAACAAATGAGGAATTGACACAGTTGAAGGTTCAATTCACCAGGACCCATGCGCCGCAGTGCGTCTTTTGTAGTGCGCACTTGGCGCTCTACCTGACCGTTTGTGGCGGGGTGAAACGGGGTAGAGGTAATGTGCCGGATGGCATTCCTCTCGATGAACGCCTTGAATTCCGCAGACGTGAAAGTACTGGCATTAACGCTTACAAGGATGTCCGGCAGGCTGAAACAACTGAACACCTTGCGCAATTGTTTAATGGTTGCGGCAGATGAGGTGTTAGACATGGGAATGACTTCCAGCCATTTGGAATATGAGTCGACTATCAGCAGAAACATGGACCCGCAAAAGGGGCCAGCGAAATCGATGTGTACTCAGGACCATGGCCCACGGGCCGTGTCCCATTCCCTATGGGGCAGCTGGGACTCCTCGGGCTGAGAGCTCTGGCAGCTCTTGCATGTGCCCACCAAGTGCTCTATATCCACATCTATCTGGGGCCACCAGAAGTAGCTCCTGGCCAATGCTTTGGAACGCACTATTCCCGGGTGGCTGGTATGCAGTAAACTCAGCACCTTTGCTCGTAACTTCTCTGTAATGACCACCCGCTGGCCCCAGAGAAAGCAGTCCCTTTCAAGGGAAAGCTCCACTCTGTGTCTGAAAAATGATTTGAATTCCTCCTCGGGGGGAATTGCGGGCCACCCTTTTCTCACCTAGGAACTGATTTGGGACAGGATTTTGTCGGCCGCCGTGGCTTTGGTGAGGTCTGCAGGAACTATGGGGGGCGAGTCGAGAGACTCGATCAGCAGGACTTGGTGGTCCTGCTCTACCTCACATTTGGGGTCTCCTAAACTAGGGAGGGGAGATCGGGACAGCGCATCTGCGTGGGAGATCTTCCCTGGGCGATGGACCAGCTCGTACTGGTAGGCATTGAGGAAAATCGCCCAACGCAGCATTCTGGGGGACAGGATTTGTGGGGTGGGCTTGCCTGTAGTAAAGATTCCCAAAAGGGGCTTATGATCAGTCACAATTGTGAACTCGCAGCTGTATAGGAAATCATGGAACTTCTTTGTTCCCGCGATTATGGCCAGAGCCTCTCTATCTGTTTGCGCGTAATTGCGCTCCGCCTTTGAAAGTGATCTGGAATAGAAGGCAACCGGGGTTTCCCACCCGCTCTCTAACACATGGCACAGCACTGCCCCCACCCCCACTGGTGATGCATCACAGACCAAAACTACCAGTTTCCTCGGGTCAAAATGGGTCAGGACGGCATCCGAGGACAAGAGCGCCATGAGATCTTTGAACGCTTTCTCCTGCCTATCTCCCCACCACCAAACCGCATCTTTCTTAAGTAGCCCGTGCAGTGGCTCTGCAATGGATGCCTTCCTTGGCAAGAAGGAATGGTAAAAATTCAGTAGCCCTAGGAATGACTGCAGCTCCGGTTTCGCGGTGGGGCGAGGGGCGTTTTGCACAGCCGCAACCTTGGACTCGGATGGCTTGATGCCCTCTGGGGTTATTTTGAACCCGAGAAACTCAACCTCCCTCGCGAAAAACACACATTTGTCCCTTCTCAACCTCAGTCCCGCTCTCTCGAATACAGAGAGGACCTTGTCTAGTCTTCTTGCTAGTTCCGATTCGCTCCCCGCTGTTATCAAAACATCATCAAAATATGGGAGCACGCCTGGAAGCCCCTTTAAAAGGTGTTCCACAAGGGACTGGAAGATCCCGGGGGCCGAATTTACGCCAAACTGTAGGCGCGTTACCTTGAATGCCCCCTTATGCATAACGATGGTTTGCGCAGCGGCAGCAGCTGGGGTTACCATGAGCTGCTGGTACGTCTGCGCCAGGTCTATCTTGGCAAAACACCTCCCCCCGTGCAAAGTGGCCAGTAAGTGGCTAACTACCGGCACCGGATATGCATTTGGCCAAATGGCCTTGTTGATTGTACATTTGTAGTCAGCGCAAATCCTGACCTCCCCATTGGATTTTAAAGCGGTAACAATCGGAGTTTCCCACTCCACAAAATCAACTGGAACTAAAATCCCCTGCCCCACCAATTTGTCCAGTTCCGCCTCAATCTTGTCCTTGAGGGCGAAGGGGACTCTTCTTGGCTTGAGACGTATGGGCCGGATTTCTGGGTCCAACTCAAAAGAAACCGGGGGCCCCTTGTAAGTCCCGAGCCTCTTCTTGAAAACGTCCGGGTGCACATCGCACATGTCCCGAATTGGGTCAGTCTCTATGGCGTTTATGCCGGACAGTTCAATTCCCAGGGGAGCAAACCACTGGGTTCCCAAAAGGCAACAGGTCCCCCCCTTGAGAACGACAAAGGACAGTTTTTCTGTGAACCTTTTGAACTTCACCGTGAAGTTTCCCACCCCCAACACCAGGATCCCATAACCCTGCACGTCCTGTAAGTTTGATTTCATGGCCCGCAACTTGGGGCACACATTTGGGGGAATGCGCAGGAACTCCTTCTGGGACAGGATGGAGTAGGACGACCCCGAGTCTATTTCCATCCTAACCGGGACCCCTTGTAACAGTACCTCTACAAAGAAGCGCCGGTGCTCCAGGCCCACGCGGTTCACGGCCGCCGCATCGTCGTTGGCTGAGACCTTTCCGATGCCGGCCGCCTTGCGTTGGTGCGCTTGAGGGTGTCTCGGTGAGCCCTTGTCCTCCGTTCGCCCGCGCCTGCAGACCCTGGCGATGTGGCCTTTCCGCCACAACAGTGATGTCTCTGCTTTTCACTATGTTCCCCAGCCAGGTTTCTCATAGCTTGTCTCCCAAGAATCAGTTGCCTTTTTATTTCATGGCTGCAATCCCCATCTGCAGTAATCTTTGATCCTAAGAATGTAAAATCTGTCACGGGTTCTACTTCTTCCCCATCTATTTTCCAGGAACTGATAGGGCCTGTTGCTATTATCTTGGTCTTCTTGATATTGAGTCTCAAGCCAGCTTTTGCACTCTCCTCCTTCAGCCCAATCAAGAGATTCTTTAGGTCTTCCTCACTTTCTGCCATTAGGGTGGTATCGTCTGCATATCTCAGTTTGTTGATGTTTTTTCCAGCAATTTTTATCCCATATTGTGATTCCTCCATCCCTGCATTGCACATTTTGTGCTCTGTGTATAGGTTGAATAAGCAGGGTGATTTTAATTATGCATGCTGAAAAAGATTAATACAGTACTGCTGCAATAGTATACGATTTGGAAATGTTTTACAATGTTTCCTTAGGGAAACATTGTTTAAAGAAATCATAACCAGTGTTTGTTTTTGTGCAATGTTCACATAACTTGCTGTGGCTAATAGTGGCTAATTGATAATGTGCTGGAACATGAATCTGTCATATGGCTGATCACACACCAAACTGTGCAAACAAGATGTACCCAAGTTCCTCATCAATCAGTTGCAACTAGCCATAGCAAATTACAGAAACCTTATATAAACCCCATTAACATTCTGGCCAATTAAGGGTTCTATAGCCCTTTAATAAAGATGTTGTGGGACTGTGGTAGCTTAGTGGTTAAGATACTGAACTTGGTGACTGGAAGGTCAGCAGATCGAGAACCGACTACTGCAAGAAAGAGTGTGCTCCCATCTCTATCTGAGCTCCTGCCAACCTAGCAGTTCAAAAGCACGAAATTGCAAGTAGATAAATAGGTACCAAATGAGTGAGAAGGTAAACAATGTTCCATGCATTCTGGGGTCTAGTCATGCCTGCCACATGTCCAAGGAAATGCCTGCAAATACAGATAGCGCTGGCTGTTTGGCTATAAACAGAGATGAGCACTGAACCCTAGAGTTGGATACAACTGGCTTTCGAGCAAGGGCGACCTTTACCTAATAAAGGTGTCATTCCTGAACTATGTTTTTGAACATTTATTGGCTTGTAAAAATTGCAGATGCTAAGCACTGGCTTAAAGAGACATCTCCTGTGTAAATGAAAAGAAAGAATGGTTATTCAAGAATGATAACAAAATGTGACATAGATGGAGTTCAACCCAAAATAAGAAAAAAATTGATTTTAGAAATAATTTTCCCCCTCTCACATGCAGATGTTTGGAGATTTAAGGTATTGATGTATGAAAATTCATAATCCAGGTGTTCTTAACCTGAGACCATGGCCCAACAAATGGGTTCCACAAATTGTCCTTAGAGGGTTCATTAATTAGTGCTTCCCCCCAGCCTTTAATTTCCCCTTCTGTTACTTTGTCTGTATGAGGAGGAGGAAGTACTTTTAAACAAATTACACAGTTAAGGTATCATTTCACATTAGGAAGGGTCCAGAGATTTTATCATATTCTCAATAAGGTCCATGATCCAAAAAAGGTTAAGAACTATCATAATTATTATTTAAATATTCTTTAAATAGTCCTCATTGTGCATTTTTCTTTTAACAAAATATAAAATTACAAAGTGAATTAATGTAAATGTGTATGTGTTCAATGGAATAGCTAGAGTTGGGTTTGTGACAGAAACATCAAAAACCTGAGCTGAAATCACTCTCCTTGCTCAAATGGCATTTTGTCTGTGTATGTGAATATTCAGGAAGGCAAAGTTTGCTATATATCATGTGCAGTTAACCATAATCACCCATTATATAGTAATCTCTAGAATTTATAAATTGTGTTTTCAACTGTAACAGAAAAGAATTTGGGCAGTCTGTCAAATAAACTGACAGCTCAACAAAATCTCTATATCTACAGTTCACTTCATCCTACATCTATTCATAATAAATCTTCCATGATGTAACATTATTAAAAACACATAAAAATCCTGCATAATGAGTGATCCAGAGTTGTGTATCTGGAAGATCTCCAGGTTGCATTTATGTGTACTTGAAATATACCCTCAGAGGGTAGAGAAGTACATCAAAGACCTATTCTTGCATACTCCCTGACCAACACAAATTGGTCCAATATGAACCATTTTATCTGTTTTATAATTCGTAACATTCTCTTACAATGCCTGTCCCCCTTGAAATCATCAGATCGACAGAGGTTCACTATGCAATTATAAAGAAGATGGACCTTTATGTGACTTTTCACTTGCATTCTGCTTGTGACTGCTTTTCTAGATTCAATCAACTGGGGCTTGTGGGTTCTCTGTGGGTGAAATACTTCTGGTATCTAAAGACATGTGATAGACATCCTTCAGTGTATTTAGGCTATCAATCAGTATTGGCATCTGCTGTTTCAGGAAAGGAATGGACTGACTGGAACTTCTGCTACATTCTCAGAAAGGAATCAGTATTGTCAAAACAAGTTTAGCTGGCCACTTCGTTATTGAGAGAGATCAACTCTACTGGGGCATTATTTTTACTCTCTTCAATAACAAGTAGCTCCGCCCCTCTCATTGTGCACAGCATTTAGTCCTACCTCCAAGTAGCCGTAAACATAGCATTCATGAACATGGAGACTGCCTAGCACATTCAGCTGTTCTCATGGAACCATGATAGTAGAAAGGGGCAGAATGGGAATGGGAATGGGAAGGGGTTATATGATGTCCCCAGTGTTTGGGGCAAAGCCACTATACCCATTCCTAGACATATGTTAAACTGTGTAAGATCATAATGCCTCTTATTTAACAGTATACCAAGCTGTTATTATCTCAACGTTACTGTATGGCTGTGAAACATGGACCCTCTATCACCAAGACATTAAAAAGCTTGAGCACTTTCACCAACAGAAGCTAAGATCCATCTTAAACATCAAGTGGGATGACTATGTCGCCAACATCACTGTCCTCAAGAAGGCAAATCTAAACAGCATTGAAGCTTCTGTCATAGACCATCATCTTAGATGGATAGGGCACGTCCACCGTATAGATGGTTCTAGGCTTCTTTGCCAAATTCTTTATGGGAAACTTTGCTCCGGTACAAGACCTCATGGAGCTCCTTTGAAGCATTATAAGGACCAGCTGAAACAAACCATGAAGGTGTCAGGTATAAACTGACAAACTTGGGAAGCAGCTGCTAAAGATCACCCACTTTGCCGTCAAACCATTTCTGCTGCTATCGATCACTTTGAAGGGGAACGTCTCAGTCATGAAGAGGCTAAGCGACAAGCACGGAAGCTTCGTCAAACTCAGCCATGCCCTCCACCATCTATTCAATGTAATGTGTGTGGTTGCATGTTTCATGCCAGAATCGGCTTATTGAATCACCAGAGACACATCCATCAATGGAGAAAATAATGACTTTCAGGAAAAATTGTATGCTCTGACATGAGTAGCTGCTGACAAGCAATCTATACCTATAAATCTGTGCATTAACCATTGGAATGTTATGAATGATGTTGCACCAGGCCCCACTAGCCCCAACTGAGCCTCCGTGCACTTGCCCGACCGGGGTTCGCAGGTAACTGTCAGGTTGAATTTTGTGCCAGTGGAGCAGGAGCCCCCCGAACGCAAACAAAAAGAAAGGACTCAATTTCCCAACGTTCCTTGGGCCATGCCGCGCCACAGCCAATCAGGCTGAGAGGTGTGAGCAAAAGGAACGTTCAGAAATGCGCCGCAGCCAATCAAAATTAGGCCACAGAAAAAAAACCGCTGCACAAACGGTAAACTCAAACGCCAAACTACAAGCCCAAACTACAAGCCCCATGAGTGCACAGAACGCTGAGGAAGCCGGCGCATGAAAAATTAAAATTAAAAACACACCAGGAGCACAAGTCCGCCACAGGCAGATGCAGCGCCTTACAGCCACGCAAAACAAAACACCACAAAACTACACCATGTAAAACCCGCCGTCCTTCTTTCCCAGAGCAATGGGGAGAAGAGGGACTCCCTCTCCTCCACGCTACCCTGCTGAAGACATGGTGAGACCACCACCGGCCTCAAGAAAGGTTGAGCTGGGGTAGAAAAACACACACAATAAAACGGGGGTTGTTCCAGAGGGGTAGAAGGTACTGGTGCCCCCCCTTGAAAGTGAGCCAACTTGTGTAAAGAAAAGCTCCCACTGTTACAGTTCCTGTGGCCCAGCCAGCGAGGCCAGGCCGCCGGGAAAAAGCACCTGCCGCTACAGTTCCCACGGCCCGGCCAGCGAGGCCAGGCCATGGAAAGAAAAGCCCCCACCGCTACGGCTCCCGCGGCCCAGCCAGCGAGGCCAGGCCGTGGAAAGAAAGCAATTAAGTAAAACACAAGACACAAACAAAAACATCTAAAATTACACAAAACCAAACGAAAACACCACAAATTACACAACAAAAACAAACACAAACACCACCCATCCAAACACCACAAAATAAAATAAAAGAAAAGAAAACCCCCAAAATAAATAAAACTAGCCAATTCACCAGCAGACGTCCGCCCTCAACAACGACCGGAACACAAATGAAGAAACAAAGAGACTACACCGGAAGAAACTCCACCGAGAGGCCAAGAGAGAAAAAAACAGTCAAAGCAAAAGAAATCCACTAGCAGCCCCACCTGCAGGGCACAATAGTAAAAAAAAGTCAAAAAGACACAACAGCCCCAAACAAAAAGCCACAAAAGTAAAAACAGGTCAAAAACATAACAATACATCACAATTTTACACAAATCACAAACATATGTCAAAAAATTATTTGGTTAAATAAACCCCCCCCCCCAAATATCATCATTTGTAATTTTTTTAATGCACAAAAAAACCACCAAAAATTTGTCACAGTTTATAACAGCCCGACAAAACAAAACTGTGTATAAATAAACATTTTTAAAATGACAAATAGAGACTAACCTCTTTTTTTTATAAACATTAACAAAAAAACCCCTTCCAACACAATTTAAAACAGCCCGGCACCGCCGGGCAAAATCTGCTAGTACCATATATTACTAACTTATCTTATTTGTATTCTTTATTTGTGTGTTTCTATACTTACATTTATACCTGTATTTATATCTATATATCAAATGATTTCAACAACTGGTATACAAAATCCATTCTTCATTTCGTACTGCATGCAACCTTTCACAAATGAATGAAGAAGTAGAGACCTACACAAAAGAATTAAGCTGACTATGATTACTTTTACTCAGTAAAACTTTATTATATTAATGAAAGAATGTATATGCGTCCTTCCTTTAGTATAGCACGAGATAGAGAAACCTGGCTACTTGAAAGCTGGCATGGGCATGAAGGAAATCTTAAATTATTTTTAAAAGATTGCTTAGTTTTGGCTAATTGAAATCTGTATGCAGCATACAGTATAGTCTTTAGACACTAGGCATCGTAATCAACCTGGGAAGTTTATTCCTACACAAACCCTCTCTAGACAACTCTCGTTGTTGCCCTTTGCACGGTCCAGAACTTTTCAAACAGTTCAAAATGACAACCAGAGAGAGAGAGGGAGATACAGGGAGGAAAATAAAGGGGCGGGGGGATGAAGGAACCCCTGGAGGATGGAGAAGAAGAGGGAGGGATAGTGAAAAATACAAAAGGCAGAGTGATTCCATCTCAACTTATTGTCTTTACAGATGGTGATCCCTGAAGTACCCCATGTTGGTGTGCCCTGCAACTTCCAGGTGAGGTCAGGTGTATTACATTGCCCTAGCTCTGTTTAAGGAAAAGGATGCTTTGATTCCAAATTAACAATCAAAGTTCAGGTCAAATTTGAGGCTAGCCTTGTGCAATCTACATATAGCTACCCTTGATGAATATTCAGAAGTATCATGAGTGTAAAATGGATTGGTTGACCTTTTGATAGAGAATGGTACCATCAAAAGGCAAAAAGTAGCATCTCAACAACCAGCCACGTAGCTCTTTTCCCACTGAGAAAGTAGCATCTCAACAACCAACTCACACCAATGGATAGAGAGTAGTCCCTCAAGCACTTGGAAACTCTGGTCATCTCTTCTCTTGCAAGAGGGGCTGGATTCTGGTTTTGCTTAATTTTGGAAAATACTTCATAAAATTTTTGTGAGTTCATGCACTCTAATAAAGTGTTATGGAATAATAAACAAACTGGGTGAGGTCACTCCCTGGCAATAAATAAAATAAAATAAAATAAAATAAAATAAAATAAAATAAAATAAAATAAAATAAAATAAAATAAAATAAAATAAAATAAAATGAATCTTTTGGAATAGCATAAGACTGCTGTTGCTTAAGGTAGATGCTTTAAAGTCTTTAGCTCTTGTAGCAAAAGCACATCTTTGAAAGTAAACAGATGGAAGCTCTGAAGTGCACGCACAAAAGAGCGGAAGTTTCAGCTCGCCTACAATTGATTGGAATTGTCCACAATAGTAACAATAATTTGTTTTGATCTGGGTAATAATTATTCATTATTAGGAATCAGCCAAAGACCAACATTTTAAGGCCCATTGATTTCAGTAGGAGACTTTTAAGAAATAATTTTGCCGATGACTTAAAATGCTTCATTCTGGCAGGGTTCTGTACCCTAAGAAGGTTCACTTTCCCTTTAATTGCTTCTGGAACACCTCATAGATAAAGAAGTAAAGGTCACCTTTGCTCAAAATACAGTCGTATCTGACTCTACGGTTCAGTGCTCATCCCTGTTTATAGTCAAAGAGCCAGCACTGTCTGCATCTGCAGATGTTTCTGTGGACATGTGGCAGGCATGCCTCAACACCAGCATGCATGAAACGCTTTTTACCTTCCCACTGATGTGGTACCTATTGATCTACTTGCAATTTCTTGCTCTTGGCAGGAGCTGGGACAGAAAACCAAAAACACATTGGATTTTACAGAGATTTCCATTCCTTAATGAGATACTGTCAGAGAATCCCAAGAACAACATTTTATTTATATTGGTCATTAAATCACATCAGCATTTATTGCAAAATTATGGCATCAGAAAAGTGGTTTAATTTGCTACTCATTATTTTATGTTTAATAAATAAAAATGAACTTTTATCTTTGCTCAGCCTTCCAATAAACTGAATGAAGAAAGTTGAGTAGATCTAACTGCAAAGCTCTTGAGCATCCAGAAGTATTAGTAAAGGATGGTACTATCTAGAGCAAGGGTTCTCAACCTATGGCCCATGGGCTGGATCCAGCTCACAGCATAATTTCATATAGCCCACCACCTTCGCTCCCGCCGCCGCCGCCACTGGAAGTGGTGGAAACACCCATAAACGCATTTACGACAGCCTATCTGCATTTTTTGGCAGCATTTACGGGTGACCTGGCCCACGGCTTTAAAGCCTCCCAATCTAGCCCATGTGTGAATGAGAGCTCACAGCCTGACTGATTCTGTGCTCTATTGATGACACTGTGCACATTTAATCCAATAAATGCAGTTATGATCTGCAGGGTTTGGTGGTAGTTATGTAGTGCAATCAATTTGGATTAGGAGGCTAACTAGTACCTTCCTTTACTAGTATTGTAAAGGAGAATTTTTCTTCTGCCCACTGGATTTCTTATAGCAATTGTACAAGGGCAAAAGGCATTTGCACCACCACAGAGAAGAAAATGCAAGCGCGGCGCCAAAATGGCCGCCGCGCTCTTTGCGGGGGCCCCCCACCGGACGAAGACATCCGGGTAGTTAGGGGGCGTGGCCAGCACCCTTATATAAGGGTCGGCCACGAGGCAGCCGAGCTGCCATTTTGCGAAGCGACGGAGCGGAGAAGTTTTTCCCTCTTACCTCCGTCGCTCTTGCCTTTCTTAGGGAAGCCTCTGGCTGCTGATTTTCTTGACTTTTTCAGCTTCCCATCGCTTAGCTGCTATGCCCTCTAAGAAGAAGGCGACTGCGAACGCGGCTCGTTCTGCACGGAGGCGCCAGCCGGGTCGGAGCCTTGATGCTATGGGGTGAAGAGTGGGCCAACTCGGTCGTTCATTTCTTGTGTGACAATGCGGCCGTTGTCCACATTGTCAACTCACAGACTTCCAAATCACCCAGGGTAATGGACCTGGTGCGCCAGTTTGTATTGCGCAGCCTGCGCCTTAATGTGCTGTTCTGGGCCAGGCATGTCCCGGGGGTCAATAATGATATCGCTGACGCTTTGTCCGTGCCTTGGCCCCGGATGCGGAGGAATTTCCCTCGCCACTCCCGGACGAGATATGGACCTTTGGCAAGGAGAGGTGAACCGGGCGATCGGCATGTCGCTAGCGCCACGCACGCGTAAGGCGTATCAACATGCATTCAATTCTTTCAGGGCATTCTGTGCCCAATTCCGGCTGCCAGATACCTGGCCGATCCCGGTGGCCCATATACTTCAATTTATGGTTGACCTGCATTCCCAGGGCCTTGCACCTCGAACCATAGCATCCAGGCTGTCAGCGCTGGCTTTTATGGCCAAAGTAGGCGGACATGCGGACAGTACCGCTGACTTCCGTGTGAGACATGTTTTGGAGGGGTGGGTGTGGGAGCGTGGGCGTAGCCCGGACGACTGCCACCCAATTTCCCCAGGGGTTCTTACCCAACTGGCATGGGGCTGGCAGGACCTATGTTTTGATAGGTATGAGGCAGCCTTGTTTCATGCGGCTACAATGGTGGCCTTTTTTGGAGCGCTCTGCATCAGCGAGCTTGTGATGCTGTCTAAGGCGGATGCTAGTCGTAGGGCACTGGAACTCGAAGATGTCTATGTGGCCAAAGACTGGGCTCAGTTGAGGATACGCTCCTCTAAGATGGATCAGCATGGCGTAGGCAGTGGAGTAAGACTGCTACGGTTTTCTTTGGCAGACATCTGTCCGGTTGGTGCCCTACAGGAGTTCCTTGCACTGCGTGGCACGCACCATGGCCCGTTTTTCTGTCACCAAGATGGGTCTCCCCTTACTAAATTTCAATTTTGGAAGGTGACCGGCAAAGCGCTGGCCGGTGTTGGCCTCCCAGGGGCCCGTTACGGCACCCATTCATTCAGAATAGGGGCGGCTTCCACGGCGGCTGCTTTTGGGTACTCCGGGGCTGAGATACGCCGTATGGGGAGGTGGGGATCGCAATGTTTTCAATTTTATGTCCGCCCTCTTTCACCGTGAGTACCGGTCGAGTCACCGCACCTTTTCTCTTACTCGTTTTTTTCTTGACAGACCCTGGGTGTCGTATTACGCCGGTGACAGTATGGCTGGTGGGCCATAGCTATGTGCACAGGGCAGCGCGTTACGCTGCGGCGACAGAGTGGGGACCCCGACTGGGACTGGGTGCATACGCAAGTCTCACATGGTATGGTAAGCCCGGGATGTTGTGGAGGGAGCTGTTGCCATTCCTTTTCTCGGGCCGGAGTGCTGACCCGCCCGACATCCTGATCATACACCTTGGGGGCAATGATTTAGGTCAGGTCACCGGCCTATCGCTGAAGCATGCGATTTGCGGTGACCTCGCCTACCTGCATTACGTGTGGCCTGCCACAACCCTCGTTTGGTCAGACATGGTGCCGCGGCACGCGTATAGGGGAGGGTTCGACCTCCAGGCCCTGGACCGGGCTAGACTCATGGTAAACAGGGCTGTTGCCCGATTCATTGTCAGCAGGGGTTGGGGGCGGGTCAGTCGTCACCCCGCCATTAGTCTGCAAAATTATGGCCTGTACGCAGGGGATGGGGTCCATCTGTCGCGAGGAGGTATGGACCTCCTGTTGGGTGATTGGCGAGCAGGCCTGTTGACCGAGCTGACGGTCTGGGGGGGCGTTGAGCCTTCTTTGAAGCCCCTCCGTGTGGCGGGTAGCACTGGTAAGGTAAACATTTATGACCCACAGGTATCCGGCAGGTTCGCAATTGACTGGACAACACTAGACAGGTATAAGTTGGTTAAACGTTGTCCGGTCAACGACGAACCAGGCGACGGGGTGATGGCTACAGCTAGACAGCATACATCACCCCATGATTTTACGGATACGCATCAGAGGGTGGGGTCATTAGTTAGATATTGACTATGGTCAACAATTTGTTTGTTGTCAACAAACAAATTGATACAAATAGATACATTGTAACACTTGCCGTTGGCAATTTTGGGTGGTACCTTACCAGTGTTACTTTGGCCTGCTTGCCTTAAGAATTATAATTGGTCAATTACCAATAGAAATTTATAATTCGGACTAGGGCATGAATCAATAAATGTGGCCCAATGCCGTTATCCACTTTCATTGGTGTCTGAGTCCTTTATTGGGGGGTGCGCCTGCAAAGACAGAATGGGAGTGAGGAAAACAGACCAGAGCTCAATTTCTGACATAATCAGTTAATGCCCACATAGAAGGAATGCAAACAATCATCCGTAGGTAAAGGTAAAGGTCGCCCTTGATCCCTCCTTTCCTTTGCTACTCTCACCTGGGTTGTGGGTGGGGGTGGCTGGATCCTGCACTCTGGGCCTCCCTAGGCTGCAAAAAAGGCTTACAAGTAAAAGTAGTGGGGTAGCCTATGCTTTCCTGAAGCAAAAGCAGTAAAGGTAAAGGTCACCCTTTCCCAAAAGCCAGTCGTATCCAACTCTAGGGTTCAGTGCTCATCTCTGTTTATAGTCAAAGAACCAGTGCTGTCTGTGTCTACAGATGTTCATGGTAGGCATGACTAAATAGCGAAGTGCACAGACTGCTGTTTAACTTACCACCAAAGGGGTGCCTATTAATCTACTTGTAATTTCCTGCTTTCGGACTGCTAGGTTGGCCGGATCCGGGACAGAGATGGGAACTCATTCTGCTGTGCAGTACTCAGGTCTTGAGCTGCTGAATTGTTGCATGTGTTCAGACAGGGGAATGTAATCTAGCCCCACTTTGTTCTACTGAACCCCAAATGAGCAATCCAAGACTTCTCCATAAGGGCAGATATGCTCATAGTTGGAAGGTCTACTTTCTTCTACTCTAGTTGGGATAAACTAGCAAGACTGGGAGATTCAAGAATAGGTCCATTTTGGATTATTCTATCAATTCTGGTTTGCACATTAGTTTAGGAGGTGTAGAACAGGCCACCTCATATGCATATCAGATCAGAGAACACAGATGGGATGCCATAAGAAGGTGATAGCAAATCCACCAACTGTTGCCTGAGCAATCAGACTTGTGAATGAAGTCTCCATTTACCTCCTGTTAACAAAATAAAGCTAATTTGCAAGGTGAGAAAATTCATATTAGAACAATTAGATGTCATCCATCCCTTAATGCACTCACATTTCTAACAACATGCTGTCATGTGTTATAGTTTGGTCCTGAATTCCTCAAATATCCCCACATCTTGACATATCTGCAAGTGTCTGGATATTTGGTTAATGCCATTAGCAGATTTCTTGGGATGACAAGGTATGTGAACAAGACTGAAGAGGTTGTGATAAAACAAAGGTGAACTACCAATGAGAAATCACATGATCCATATCCCTGTAAATCCCTGCATTACTATAGGACTGCAAATTGCCCCATGAAACAGATGTGTGTGTGTGTGTGTGTTTGTGTATGTGTGTGTATTTTTCAGTGACAAAAACCTCAACGATCCTTTTCATGTTTTGGATGCAATGCTTTTCTCAATTAAATCCAGTTGTCATCTAAGTGTCTGTTCTTTGTATTGTTATGCTTTTCGTATTGTATAAAATCATTTTATACATATTCTTGTGGCAATGGGAGGAAATGAGGTCAATAAGAAAAAGTGCACAGGACATTCTGGATTTAACTGAATTCAAGAATGCTTTCTATCTGATTTTGGCAAAAGGTTTATTAAATCCATCAGACTCCTGACCTTTCTTCCTCCCCCACTTCTCACAAAATCATCTAAAGGCATTTTGTTACTATCAGTCATTTACAAAAAGTTGTGCTTCAAATTACAAACAGAGGCTATTTCTTGCTTCAGCCGTTTTGAGCCAAAGATGTTCATAATTTGTGCAAAAGAAAACTCAGGTATATATTATTTTCCATCAAAGACAGAAATTTCATTTTTTTAAATTAAAAAAAAACATTTTTGGGGGGAATAAAAGCCTTTTGGTTGTGATAACCTTGGGAAAACACAGTAAGGAAGATAAACAGTTGAACAGGTTTAAGCGTTTATAAATGGAAGTTAAAGTATATATTACAACATACACTACCAGAGGCTGATGTAAACAAAAGAGATTTATTATAGGATTTATGTCCTTGGAGATGAATTTTTAAAGAAATGTTACTAAGTGAAATGCCAATACGGGCAAATGAAGGAAGCAATCCCACGCAAATTTTTAAATAAATAATATAGTTGGATGGATTCAAGAAGTACATAACACAATCATCCTGCTGAAGCTATGAAGATTTAGGTCCAGCTTCAACCAGGATCCTTTTCAGGAAGATACTGTTGAAGCTGAGGAAGAACTGATGCAGGATCGAGCTGAAAATCGGAAATCACAATGGTGCACATTACTCAAGAATCTGGATATGAAGCAGAACAGTAGACGAGCTTCGAAACTCCTTAAAATTTAGGTGGAGATTTAACTCAGCCACAGAAAAGTATACTGGAGTAACAGCAGACTAAATAGATAGTCAGTTGCTAAAGAATGGGAAAAGGCAAGGAAAAAAGATGTACGGAAAAGCCATCCAACTATCAGGATCTTGATGCACCAGACTACTTCCATTTTGTGTTCTGACTCCATTTCAGGCTGCCTGGCCTTGGCTCAAGGACACTCCAAAGGGGGGGGCAGGAGCACTGGGAAAGTCCCTAATCTTTATCTTCTTCTCTAACTAATCAGATAAAACTCCACCTGCAACTAAAGGGAGGGGTAGGAGTCGAACATCTTAATTGGCTTCTCTCTTATCAGTGATCATACTTGATTGGATTCTCTTATCTACACCAAACCCCTAAAGGTGGAGAGAAGTGCCGTTCCTTGGCTATTTAAGAAGCTGCACAGAGCTAATTTCTTCGGGCTCACTGGCTCGAGACCAACTGGTTTCACTAGAACGTTGCCCCAATATCTGATCTTTACCTATAAAGAGGGACGTTAACCGTTGGAATGTAACAAAGGCTCCCGCACCCGGCCCAACTATCCCAAACCAAGTCGCCTGCACTTACCTTAACCCCGTCTGGCCATCACCGCAAGGTTCCGAAAGTCACCAGTGGGGCAACCGCCCCATGAACGCGACCAAAAAAACAAAACTACAACTACAAGAGTCCTCTGCACTGTGCAACCCCTCAGCCAATCAGGGACACGAGCGCAGAGGAGGCTGGGAAAGTGCGGCGCGTCGACTTTAAAAAAAAAACGCTGGGGAAAAAAAGCCCAACAAAAGGTAAGTGGGGCGAGAAAGGGGGGGAGGCACAGGCCCAGTACCCACCCCACCCCCTAACCCACCTCACTGTTACCCGTCAAGGCAGGGGTTTCGTTCTCTCTCTCTCACACACACACACACACACAAACACACCACCCCCTGCCTTGCTGGGCAATTATTATCTGTGTGTTGGTGGTTGGGGTGGTTTTTTTGGAGGGTTCACATACACCCCAACCACCCACTTGCAGACAAACCTTCCCTCCCAGTCCCAACTTACCTGCACGCAGCCTCAGCTCAGCAGGTAGCCTCCACGCTCCTCTCCTGTCTCCTCTGTCCTCTGTCGCCTCCCTCGCTCTATCTAATCTAACTCACTAACTCCCTCTGGTGGTCTAATCTAACTATCTGTCACTCTTTCTCTCTCGCTCTGTCTCTCTCACACACACTGATTTTCTGTCTCTCTCTGTGTGTGTCTGTCTGTCTGTCTCTCTCTCTCTCACACACACACGACACTCCTGCCTTGCCAGGAATTTTTAATGTGTGTGTTGGTGGTTGTAGTGGTATTTTATGTGGGTGGTGGTGGTTGTGCACACCCAAAACCACCCCTAGCCACCAACACACACATTAAAACTGCCTGGCTGGCCGGGCACACATGTGCTAGCAAGAGATAAAACATCTACGGAGCAAGCTTTGCCAGAGGCTCTGCCAAAGGGAGAATCTAATTAACTGTTTCTTTCTGTATTCTGTCTTTGTTCTTTTCCAGATGCTTTGCTTACTAAATTGCAACTAAAGGATTTATTGAGTGGATGTCAAGTTAATCAGGCTAACCCAGGTTTTTCCCTAAGCTCTCTGCTTTGTACGCTACCATGTAAAACATCGCATGTTCTCTGAAGTTAAAGGAGTTGAATCCGCTCAGCAAGCTATGGTTCTGGATTGGTGAGGTGACAGGAGAGACTGCACTCAGGAGCCTATAGGAGGTTGGAGCAGTCCACTGATCACTGCACGCCTCCCTCTCCTATACCCTAGCCTAGCTGCAAGTGCGATATGGTGGCATAGCAGTTGGATCTGAATTTGATGCCTAGAGACATTCCAAAAGCAGATGGGATCTAATACCTGGTGGTAATATAAGCCTGCAACGTCTTTTTTTCCTTACAGGTTCTTAATGGCTCACAATTAAGCCAAAAATATAATTTTAATTGGAGAAGATTCTGACAAGGGGTCAGATGAGCTGCCATCCATGCCTCACCACTGCTTCGGGCGCTGCACTGGTTGCCAGTGTGCCTCCAGGTGCAATTCAAGGTGCTAGTGATGACTTTTAAATCCCCACATGGTAGTGGGCCAGGGTACTTAAGAGACTGCATCACCCCAAGAACATCTGTCCCTCCCACTAGAGAGAGGCTATCTAAAAGTAGCATCAGCTAGGGAGACTTGGCTCTCTAGCACCAGAAGGAGGGCCTTTTCGGTGTCTGCTTCGGCCCTATGGAACTTCTTGCCAACTGAGTTGCGACTCCAGATGGAGCTGTTGCCCTTCAAGAAAGAGCTAAAAACCTGACATGCAAAGCAGGTATGGGGCACTGCCGATGCAGTGACTCCCCCCTGCTAGCTTATATATTGAAGGTACCTCTCGTTTCTTTCCTCTCTTTTAGATGTAATTTTTTAATTGAAGGGGTGGGGGTGGGTGATCTTTGTAGCATTTTAAAGGGGTTTTAAGGGGTTTTAAGTTTTATGATTGTAATGATTAATATTAATTTTGTGAGCTGCCCAGAGTCGCTTGCTGAGTTGGGCAGTGATACAAATTCAAATAAATAAATAAATAAACCATTTGAAGGCTAGTCCAAGAAAGACTCAAGTGTGTGTTTTCCACCTTCGAAACTGAGAAGCAAGGCTTGAGTTGGATGTTACGTGGCAAGGGAACAGATTACATCATTGTTCAGCACCAAAATACCTTGGTGTGATGCTTGATATGACACTCTCTTTTAAGCAGCACTGTCTGAATACCAAAGCCAAAGTTAGTACAAGGAACAACACCATCAGGAAACTCACAAACTATACATGAGAAACTCAACCATCCACACTGCGTAAATCAGCTTTAGTCCTGAGCAACTCTGCAGCAGAGTATTCTGCTTCAGTATGGAGTGCATCCACACACACAAAACAAGTTGACATTGGTGTTATTTATTTGTTTGTTTGTTTGTTTATTTATTTGACTTGTTTAGCCTCCTCCTCACCAAGGCAACTCAAGGCAGCTTACAACATAAGAAACACCCCAACATAACCCATTAGAACAACCCATACATAGGGATAAAACATCATAAAATCACTAAAATCTAAAAATCTTAATCACAAAATCACAAAAGCTTTAATCTAAAAAATCTAAAATCCCCATAACAAAATTGTCAGATGGTCATATGAGTCAGCGGGGTGGAGTAGATCCAACAGCAGCACCCCACACCCACTGGGCCAGCCATGTCTTTAGCTCTTTCCTAAAGGCCAGTAGTTGTGGTTGGAGGTCCATCAGCAGGAGGTTCTAGAAGGCCGGGCTGGATACCAAAAAGGCCCTCCATCTAGTGCTGGAGAGATGAGCCTGTCCAGCCATTGGTACCCATAGAGAGCCGCTCCAGTCCACCCTAGAGGGATAGGCAGATGTTCTCGGGTGTGTGTGGTCTCTTAAGTAACTCGGTCCACTACCATGTAGGGCTTTGAATGTCATAACCAGCACCTTAAATTGCACCTGGAGGCATACCAGTAACCAATGAAGCTACCGCAGCAGGGGTGCGGCATAGTCATAATGACCACACCCCATCACCGTGTGGACAGCCACATTCTGTACCCGTTGTAGCCTCTGAATGGTCATCAAGGGCAGCCCCATGTAGAGCGTGTTACAATAATCTAACCAGGAGGTGACCAGTGCGTGAGTGACCATGAGCAAGGAGTACAGGTCCAGTAATAGGCGTAACTGGCAAATCACTTGGGCTTGAGCAAAAGCCCTGTGTATAGTGACAGGATGCCTCAATCCTACACCAGTTGAGAAAATATACCCTCTTGTTGGTATCACTCCACCTAAGGTAAGGAGAGAAGTAGCAGTGGATGCTGAGAGAACTAAGCAAGAGAATGACCCTCAACATTTTCTGAATGGATATGAGCCTTGATTCCACCGGCTCAGATCTAGAAAGAGCTTCATGGCAAGAACAAACATTCTTGATGGTCCACAAGAGCAAAACCAAACTAGAAGATGGAGGAAGGAACTTGCTGGAAAAGGAACAACCTTAAAAGAAAATATAACTGAGGTACTCAACCTCTCCTACATCACTTGGAAGACTTTGAATAGGCTAAAGGTTGGAATACCTAAATGCAAAACCAACATGCTTAAGTGGGGGCTGCTGGCAGACAACAACATGCTGTGTGAATGTGGAGAAATACAGAATCTAGTACATTTACTGGTCTGCCAATTACTGTCAGAAACATGCACTGATGAGGACTTAAATTTGGCCAACAACAAAGCCAAGAAAGAGGCTTCATTTTTGGCAGTCCAGGGTTTGATCGGGACATGAAAGAAATACTTTAAAGAGCTTTTCTACTTTTCTCATATTTGCTCTTCATATAAGATTTCTTGATTCCAGTTTCTATTGATGACTGTCTAAGGGTATACAAAATATTTAACAATTTTGATTTCTGCATAGCCAATATTAAGGTTATGCAATCCTTCTGTTGTCCTTATTTTTGTCTTCTTCATATTCAGCTGCAGTCCTGCTTTTGCACTCCCTTTTTTCACCTTTATCAGTTATCATTTTAAGACATTGTTGTTTTCTGCCAGAAATATGGTATCTGTGTATTTTTAGTGATTGATACCTCTTTCATCAATTTTCACTCCATCTTCATCTGAATCAATCCAGTTTTTCATATGATATATTCTATATACAAAATTAATAGATAGGAAGATAAAATATACCTTTGTCTGACACCTCTGACTACAGAGAACCATTCTGTTTCTCTGCATTCCATTTCGGCTGTAGCTTCTTGTCCAGAATATAGGTTATTTCACAGAACAATCAATTGTTAAAGCACATATCAATTAATTAACTTAAATAAAAGTATATATAAAGGGAACCAAGTGGGAAGTAGATATCCTAAAGAAGGACTGTTATCAACATTGATTATTTTACTAAGTATTCCTCACAAGGTTGAAAATATCAGTGCCATGAACTTTCCAGAGGTCATTAAGAGATTTTATGAAGCTTATCTGTTAAAGGGCCTCTGGTTTTCAGGCCCAACTTATGGTTTTCATTTATTTCCACTTTTTTTGTTAGCAACTAAAGTGAAGATTTTATTAGACCTAATGTAGCAAACCAAGGATTAGCTATTTTTAATTTGCATCAGGAAATACATAAAGTACTATATTTACGACAAGCCAGAGGTGCATTTTGCAAGTATTAGTATCAAGGGAGGATCTTGAATACTAGTTTCTTTGCTAAAACATTTTATTGGGAATTGTTTTCATAACTTCTAATTGAAGTGGAGACAGCAGGCTGTAGATGCTCTACATTTATAACATGAAAAAAAAATTCCATTTAGCACAGTATGTGTATATTTAATAGTTTGTTCTAAATTACTTGGCCCATACAAATGTGTGTGTAGAATTACTGGGGATGGTGGAGGTTGCCTCTTGTACTCTTTATATTTTAAAATCTGGTTTCTATTAGAAATCCACTCCATTTATTCAAGTTTACATATTCAAACCTAGAGTGTAGAGTAAAAACAGAACAGGTCCCTCTATAAAATAATAAGTGAGGCATTAGAGCATACACTGCAGGAATATTTAGATAGTAAAATCATTTTAAAGAGAGTTGCATTTAGAGTAAGTCATCCATGCTTCATTTGAAGAGTCTCCACTGAATTCTTATTGCTTGATCATCCTTCTCTCCACAAAAGTAACGCTGAACATTTTAAAATTGTCAGGAGATTTTCCTTTAAAAATAGATATTTTATTAATATATTTAAGGGTATAAATGTAACATTGTTAAATATATATTACATCTCTGGCAAAAAAAAGTAACACAAAAGATGATATGATAGCTATCTGCAGATGTTGGCTAGTATCTTGTCTTGTGGATGGAACCAGCTTGTTTTCTACTGTTCCAGAGAGTACGTTCAAATTATACAAAAGGAGATTTAAATCAGAAGAAAGGAAATTTTCAGTAAACATTAAGAATGTCTTGATAGCACATGCTGATGGGAATGAAACAGACTGTCCTCAGAGGCAGTGGGGTGATCTAGATGGGGGACATGGGAGTGAAAAAATTTGAGCTTTAAAAGCTCTTATCTTCAGTGCAATCTATTTTATCTCACACTCAAGCGATCCTCTCCTTCACTCAGGAGGATCCAGACAAGGACTTCAGATCGCTACAATTTTTCCACTTTTGATTTAAATCAGAAGAAAGAAAAATTTCAATAAACATTAAGAATGTCTTGATAGCACATGCTGATGGGAATGAAACAGACTGTCCTCAGAGGCAGTGGGATGATCTAGATGGGGGACATGGGAGTGAACAAATTTGAGCTTTAAAAGCTCTTATCTTCAGTGCAATCTATTTTATCTCACACTCAAGCGATCCTCTCCTTCACTCAGGAGGATCCAGACAAGGACTTCAGATCGCTACAATTTTTCCGCTTTTGATTTAAATCAGAAGAAAGAAAAATTTCAATAAACATTAAGAATGTCTTGATAGCACATGCTGATGGGAATGAAAGACTGTCCTCAGAGGCAGTGGGCTGGTCTAGGTGGGGGACATGGGAGTGAACAAATTTGAGCTTAAAAAGCTCTTATCTTCAGTGCAATCTATTTTATCTCACACTCAAGCGATCCTCTCCTTCACTCAGGAGGATCCAGACAAGGACTTCAGATCGCTACAATTTTTACGCTTTTGATTTAAATCAGAAGAAAGAAAAATTTCAATAAACATTAAGAATGTCTTGATAGCACATGCTGATGGGAATGAAAGACTGTCCTCAGAGGCAGTGGGCTGGTCTAGGTGGGGGACATGGGAGTGAACAAATTTGAGCTTAAAAAGCTCTTATCTTCAGTGCAATCTATTTTATCTCACACTCAAGCAATCCTCTCATTCACTCAGGAGGATCCAGAGAAGGACTTCAGATTGCTCCAATTTTTCCACTTTTGATTACTGATGACCTCTTCTCTGCCTTCCTTTTTTCCCCTGCTTTTTGTCACCCATTGTCCATTGTGACTTTCCCCTTTGGAAAAAAAATCCTCTCCAAGAGTCAGTGTTGCATCAGATACAATAAAGCACCTCCAATCTATCTTGAATTCTGCAGCATCACTTAGGGAAATATTTTTTAAAAGTTAGAGAAGATGAAAATAGTAATCCTTTTTATTGTCACAAACTAATGCATATGTCACAGGATTGTCAGCACAGAGAACACTGACCACATCACTATTTGGGATTGCAGGCGCACCCCCCAATAAAGGACTCAGACACTGGTAAAAGTGGATAACGGCATTGGGCCACATTTATTGATTCATGCCCTAGTCCGAATTATAAATTTCTATTGGTAATTGACCAATCATAATTCTTAAGGCAAGCAGGCCGAAGTAACACTGGTAAGGTACCACCCAAAATTGCCAACGGCAATTGTTACAATGTATCTATTTGTATCAATTTGTTTGTTGACAACAAACAAATTGTTGACCGTAGTCAATATCTAACTAATGACCCCACCCTCTGACGCGTATCCGTGAAATCATGGGGTGATGCATGCTGTCTAGCTGTAGCCATCACCCCGTCGCCTGGTTCGTCGTTGACCGGACAACGTTAACCAACCTATGCCTGTCTAGTGTTGTCCAGTCAATTGCGAACCTGCTGGATACCTGTGGGTCATAAATGTTTACCTTACCAGTGATACCAGCCACACGGGGAGGCTTCCCAAAAGGCTCACCACCCCCCCCCCCAAGACCGTCAGCTCGGTCGACAGGCCTGCTCGCCAGTCCACTAACCAGAGGTCCATACCTCCCTGCGACAGATGGGCCCCATCCCCTGAGTAAAGCTCGTAATTTTGCAGACTGATGGCGGGGAGGCTAATGACGCGTCCCCCGCCCTTGTCGAAAAGGAACCGGGCAATAGCCCCGTTCACGGAGCGTTGGCTCAGCCGAGACCCTCGAGGCCGAACGCCCCCCTGTAAGCGTACCGCGGTATCATGTCCGACCAATTGAGGGTTGTGGCAGGCCACACATAATGTGAGTAGGGCAGGTCACTGCAAACCGCAAGCTTCCGCGATAGACCAGTGACCTGTCCCAAGCCATCGCCCCCAAGGTACATAACCAGGACATCGGGCGAGTCAGCATCCCTGATGTAGAAAAGGAATGGCAACAGTTCCCGCCATAACATGCCGCGCTTACCATACCACCTGAGACGTGCGGATGCACCCAGTCCCAGTCGGGGTCCCCACTCTGTCGCCGCAGCGTAACGCACTGCCCTGTGCAGCGTAACGCGCTGCCCCATGCAGCGTAACGCGCTGCCCTGTGCACGTGGCTATGGCCCACCAGCCATACTGTCACCGGTGTAAAACGACACCCAGGGTCTGTCAAGGAAAAAAAAAGGGGGGGGGGAGAAACAGTGCAGTGACTAAACTGGTACTCACGGTTGAAGAGGGCGAACACAAAACTGAAAACATTGTGATCCCCACCCTCCCATGCGGCGTATTTAGCCCCGGAGTACCCAAAAACAGCTGCAGTAGAAGCCGCCCCTATCCTGAACGAATGGGTGCCGCAACTAGCCCCAGAGAGGCCAACACTGTCTAGTGCCTCCCGGCACCCTCCAAAATTGAAATTTAGTAAGGGAAGACCCACCTTGGTGACAGAAAAACGGGCCATGGTGCGTGCCACACAGTGCAAGGAAATCCTGTAGGGCACCAACCGGACAGATGTCTGCCAAGAACATCGTAGCAGTCTACTCCACTGCCTACGCCGTGCTGATTCGTTTTAGAGGAGCGTATCCCCAACTGAGCCCAATATAGTTCACACAGACATCTTCGAGTTCCAGTGCCCTACGACTTGCATCTGCCTTAGACAGCATCTCAATCTCGCTGATGCGGAGCGCTCCAAAAAAAGGCCACCGTTGTAGCCGCATGAAATGGGCTGCCTCATATCTATCAAAACAGAGGCCAGGCCAGCCCCGGGCCAATTGGGTAAAAACCCCTGGGGAAATCGGGTGGCGGTCGTCCGGGCAACGCCCACGCTCCCGCACCCACCCCTCCAAAACATGTCTCACACGGAAGTCAGTGGTGCGGTCCACATGACCTCCCACCTTGGCCACAAAAGCCAACGCTGACAGCCTAGATGCTATGGTGCGAGGTGCAAGGCCCTGAGCATGTAGGTAAACCATGAACTGCAGTATATGGGTCACTGGGATCGGCCAGGTTTCTGGCAGCCGAAATTGGGCACAGAATGCTCTGAAAGAATTAAATGCGTGGTGATACGCCTTACGCATACGTGGCGCTAGTGGCAGGCCAATCGCCCGGTTCACCTCTCCTTGCCAATGGTCCATATCCCGTCCGGGAGTGGCGAGGGAAATTCCTCCGCATCCGGGGCCAAGGCACGGAACCGGGAGATCTGCAGGCGGGACAAAGCATCAGCAATATCATTATTAACCCCCGGGACATGCCTGGCCCTGAAGAACGTTGAGGCGCAGGCTGTGCAACACAAACTGGCGCACTAGGCCCATAACCCAGGGCGATTTGGAAGTCTGTGCATTGACAATGTGGACAACAGCCGCATTGTCACACCAGAAATGCACAACCGAGTTGGCCCATTCCCAGCCCCATAGCATCAAAGCACCCAGGATAGGGAAAATTCCAGATATGTGAGATCACGCAGGCGACCCGTGCCTGCCCAGGCTGGTGGCCACCCACCATGACCCACTTCCAATTGAAGTACATCCCATAACCCAGGGATCCCGAGGCATCAGACTGTATCTGAAAACGAGGGGAAGCCAGGAGCTAGACCTCCAAAATGACCCCCATTGAACTCCCTCAGGAACTGGGGCCAGACAAGCACGTCTGCCCTGATACCCCGGGTAAGTCTAACCCTATGGTGGGGCCTGGATTATCCTGCCAAGGCATCGCACAAGGGCTGAGCAAATGCCCTGCCCGGTGCGACGACCCCGCAAGCGAAATTGAGGTGAGCATGTAGCACCTGCAGTTCCCTCAGTTATGCCATGCGCTTGGCCAGCAAGTCCCAGATAAGGGCCACTAGCCTTGACACCTTATCCCGCTGCAACCTAGAAGCCTGCGCTACCGTGTCAATCTCCACCCCCAGGAAGACTAGCTGTGTAGATGGGTTTAGTGTATGGGACCAAAGACAACAGGACAACCGAAGGGTTGGCTTAACGCAGGTTTATTGCATGACGTTCCAGTGAAGCATGAGGTAATGGCGGTGATACATCTCAATATATACAGTAGCCCTCTACATTTGAATCTTGTAGCACGGTAGCTCATTGGCTGCTACCGGCGTGGCCTCGCCCAGGCACGCCTCCTTTCCTGCTGCTGAATGCAGATCTTTCTTCTGCTGCTGAATGCGGGGAAGGTTTTCCCGCGGCTGTCCGTGATTGAGCAATGTGAACCATGTGAGACTGAACGCTCGCAGCTGCCCTCTATGGGCTGTCTGCTCGCGTTCCTTTACAGCTGAGATCGTTTGTATTTGGAGTGGTTACATTCTTGCCTTTACAGTATAATGAACATGCACACATACATACATAACATCCCTCCCCCCTAGGATGGGACGAAGTCCCGCAGCCATTGTGGCTTGCCGCACGTGCGCTTGGGGCGTGCTTGCGTCTGACCTAGTACTGGAGAGCCTGTGATCCCTGACTCCGCGGGTGCTTGTCCTGCAACGGGAAACGGGGATTCGTTAGTGGCTCTGTGGGGCGTCCGTGCCTGCCTTGCGCCCGGGGATGGGAATGGAATGAACAGTTGGGAGGTGAACCCCTGCCTGTTGCTCTCGGACCCCGGGGACCCTCCTATTGTGAACCGCGGAACCGATGAGGTCGCCCTTGTGGTTCGGCTACCTTCTGATCCCCGCTCGGGGGACCTTGAGACTGTGGTGGGCGGACTCGCTGTTGCCTCCCGTCTTGGGGGTGTCGGTCTCCGGGAAATTGGCGCTATATTGCATTCTAACTCACAGGGGCTACTGGGACTGGAAGTACCAGGGGCTGAACTGAAACCCCTCTTTTCGCTAGGACGGGTGGGGGACCACTCCGCTAACTCCCCCTGGTACTGTAAATCAACGTCTAAACTTCTATGGGCATCTGTGTTTCGGGGAAACTTCCGAGGGGTATGTGTGTGGTCGGGGCTCTTCCTTTCTGCCGCGGACTCCCGCAGAAGATCTCTGTGGATCGATTCCCTTTCCTCCCCCCTTGGTGGGGACCCATGTTCCCCTTTTCCTCCCCCTTGGGCTAAGCGGGTGGGGGAGTACCCTAACGCTGATTCGATGCTATTTTCGTCTCTGTCCCGCTCTCCGGGGACCCTGCGCCTGAGTTGGTCCACGTGTCGCCTCCACAGGAAACCTGTACTGGTCTCCACGCGGTATGAGACGGGGCCGGTTTGTTCTATTACGGTGCCCGGCACCCAGGCTGGCCCCGCGTTGGCGTAGTTCCTGCAATGCACCGGGGCGCCTACGCTGAAACTCTTTGTGGGTTCCACCCCTATGTTCCGCCCTGTGTCCTCTACTCTCGTGGGGTCTAGCTTGGAGATTCCCGTGGCCAGCTTCCTGCGCATCAACAGCTCTGCGGGGGAGTACCCTGACGCCAATGGGGTGACCCTGTACCTTAGCAGGAATTGGCACAATTTCAGGTCGAGGTCTCCGGGGCCCATGCGCAGCAACGCGTCTTTCGTGGTGCGCACGAGGCGCTCTACTTGGCCATTGGTGGCCGGGTGAAAGGGGGCGGAGGTGACGTGCCGAATGGCGTTGCGCTCCATGAATGCCCCGAACTCGGCGGACGTGAAACAGCTAGCGTTATCGCTGACGAGGGTGTCGGGTAAACCGAACGAGGAAAAAACCCTCCGTAACTGTTTAATTGTTGTGGCTGAGGAGGTGCTCGAGACTGGAATGACCTCCAACCACTTGGAGAACGCGTCCACCACAAGGAGGAAAAGCGTTCCCCTGAACGGGCCAGCAAAGTCTACATGTACTCGGGACCAGGGCCCCCTTGCTGCGTCCCACTCCCTATGTGGCGAGCGAGCCTCTTCTGGCCTGGAGCTTTGGCACGCTTCGCAAGTGCCGACCATGTGTTCGATGTCGGCGTCTAGCTGGGGCCACCAAAAGTAACTGCGGGCTAGTGCCTTAGAGCGGACGATCCCCGGGTGGCTGACGTGCAGCAGTTTAAGCACCCTCGGCCGGAGAGAGGTGGGGATCACTACCCGCTGTCCCCACAAAAGGCAACCCCTCTCTAGGGACAACTCTAGTTTCTTTTAGAAAAATGTGTCGAATTCCGCTGCTGGGGAAGACACGGGCCACCCTTTCTGTACCCAGGAGCAAACTGTGGCCAGCGTTTTGTCCTTGCCGGTCGCTTTGGCGATGTCGGCCGGTACTACTGGAGGGGAGTCTAGGACCTCTATCATTAAGACCTGGTGGTCCCTCTCTACCTCGCCCACGTGGCAGCAATCCCGGGGAATGGGGGACCTCGACAGGGCATCGGCATGGCTGATCTCCTTCCCGGGCCGGTATACCAACGCGTGCTGATACGCGTTGAGAAAAATGGCCCACCTGAGCATTCTCGGGGACAGGATTTGGGGTGTGGGCTTATCTGCGGTGAAAATGCCTAGCAAGGGCTTATGGTCAGTCACTATGGTGAAGGGGCGGCCGTACACAAAATCATGAAATTTCTTGGTCCCCGAAATTATCGCTAGTGCTTCCCTGTCTGTCTGGGCATAGTTTCTCTCCGCTTGGGACAAGGACCTAGAGTAGAACGCTATCGGGGCCTCCCTACCGCTCTCCAGTACGTGGCATAACACCGCCCCCACCCCCACCGGGGATGCATCGCATATCAGGACCACCGGGCGTTTGGGATTGAAGTGGGTCAGTACAGCATCTGATGCCAGGAGTCGCTTCAGATCATTGAAAGCCTTCTCCTGGTCGTCGCCCCACTTCCATGCCTCGTCCTTTTTTAACAATTTGTGTAGCGGTTCCGCCACGGCTGCCTTCCGCGGAAGGAAGGAGTGGTAGTAGTTGAGCAGTCCGAGGAACGACTGCAACTCGGGCTTGGAGGTGGGGCGAGGGGCCTTCTTGATGGCGGTTACCTTGGATTGGGCTGGCCTTATTCCCTCGGGAGTGACACGGAACCCTAGGAACTCAACCTCTGTAGCGAAGAAGACGCATTTGTCTTTCCGCAACCGCAACCCCGCCTTTTCGAATATTGTCAGGACCTTTCCCAACCTTGTTGCTAATTCGGCCCGGCTCCCCCCTGTAATCAATACGTCATCAAAGTAGGGTAACACCCCCTCTAACCCCTTCAGGAGGCGTTCCACAAGTGACTGGAAGATCCCGGGCGCCGAATTCACGCCGAATTGGAGGCGCGATACCTGGAACGCCCCTTTGTGGGTGACTATGGTCTGCGCAGCAGCTGCGGCGGGGGTCACCGGGAGTTGCTGGTAGGCTTGGGCCAGGTCGAGTTTAGCGAAACACCTCCCCCCGTGTAACCTGGCCAACAAGTGGCTGACTACCGGCACCGGATACGCATTAGGGCGGATCGCCTTATTGATGGTGCACTTGTAATCAGCGCATATGCGGACCTCCCCGTTGGCCTTGAGCGCTGTTACAATTGGAGTTTCCCACTCCGCAGAATCAACAGGAACAAGAATCCCCTGGCCCACCAATTTGTCCAACTCCGCCTCTATTTTGTCCTTTAGTGCGAAAGGCACTCTGCGCGGTTTAAGTCTGATTGGACGTACTCCAGGGTCCAGGCCGAAAGTCACTGGGGGGCCCTTGAATTTTCCGAGCCCCTTTTTAAAAACCTCGGGGTGCGCGTCGCACACGCTCTGTATTGGATCAGTCCCGGCGGCGTGTGCTCCCACAGTGTGCACCCCCCCAATGAACAACCCCAGGGGCTGGAACCATTGAGTCCCGAGGAGGCTGCATTTACCTCCCTTGAGGACGACTAGGGGAAGCGTTGCGGTGTGTTTTTTAAACTGGACCTGGAACTTCCCAACCCCCAACACTGGGATGCGGTTCCCTTGCACGTCCTTCAGTGTGGCCCTCAACGCTTTGAGCTTGGGCCGCACGCGGGGGGCGATTTTCATGAACTCCCCCTGGGAAATAATAGAGTATGAAGAACCCGAGTCCACCTCCATTCTAACAGGGGCCCCTTGTATTACTACCTCAACGAAGTAACGGGGGTGCTCCGTGGAAACGCTGCAAACCGGAGCGTCGTCCTCGCTGTCGTCGGAGATGCGCCCTACTCCGTCCCGCGTCCTCGTGGTCCGGGTGCCGTCCTTTGGCCTCGTGGTGCGGTCCTGCCTCGCCGAGCGGTCTGGAGAACTCCTTGTGGCCTCGCGCCGTTTCCGGCAGACCTTGGCGATGTGCCCACGCCGGCCGCAGTTGTGGCACTCGGCCTTGCGGAATGGGCATTTGGCGCGGGCGTGGGCGGCGCCGCAGCCGTCGCAGCGCCGGCCCTCTCTCTGGACCCTCCGGACGTCCTCGTCGTCGCCGCTCTCCGCAGACGAGTTTGAAGCTCGCCGGGCCGCGCGCACCGAGCTCTCTGCCTTGGCGGGCTTCGGGCGCCAGTCCTGAAGCTCTTGCACCCCGGCAGTCGTGGCCTCCGCGGCCTGTGCCGTGTCGAGGACTTGTTGCCACGTGGGAGGCGGCTCCCTTTTCATCAGCGTGCGCTGAGTCTCTGTGTCCCTCAGACCGCAGAGCAGGCAGTCCCGGAGGGTGACGTCTGGGGTTTCCCACTTGCATGGGCCGGCGGCCAGCCGCAGGGCCGCGGCGAACTCAGCGACCGATTCCCCGGGCGCCTGGACTCGCCTCCAGAACGCGCTCCGAGCGGGGAACATCGCTATTGCTGGCCGGAGATGGGCGCGCAGCGCCGCCAGGAGCTCTGTGGCTTTGAGGTCGCTCACCTTCCTCGGCGCGATCAGGTCCACCAAGGTCCTCTTGGTCTCGTGTCCGAGCATGCGGACGAAAATGGCCCTCTTCTTGGCCTCATCTGAGACTTCGAGCTCCACCAGCGCTGCGTTGAAGTCTATCTCAAACAGCTCCAAGTCTCCCGGCTTCCTGATCTCGTAGCCGGCGCATGTCTTGGTCCCGTGGGCAGCCATATCCCACCTTCGTCACCAATTTAGTGTATGGGACCAAAGACAACAGGACAACCGAAGGGTTGGCTTAACGCAGGTTTATTGCATGACGTTCCAGTGAAGCATGAGGTAATGGCGGTGATACATCTCAATATATACAGTAGCCCTCTACATTTGAATCTTGTAGCACGGTAGCTCATTGGCTGCTACTGGCGTGGCCTCGCCCAGGCACGCCTCCTTTCCTGCTGCTGAATGCAGATCTTTCTTCTGCTGCTGAATGCGGGGAAGGTTTTCCCGCGGCTGTCCGTGATTGAGCAATGTGAACCATGTGAGACTGAACGCTCGCAGCTGCCCTCTATGGGCTGTCTGCTCGCGTTCCTTTACAGCTGAGATCGTTTGTATTTGGAGTGGTTACATTCTTGCCTTTACAGTATAATGAACATGCACACATACATACATAACATCGGGCCCTGGTCTTTTCGGGCGCTAAAGGGACACGAAGTTCCTCCATTAGCGTCTGAAATGTTTTGAGGAGACGTGTGCACGTGTCCCAGCCCCGTTCAGCCCCGAATAAAATCATCCAGGGAATGGGCTACAGACCGGGACCCTGACCTGCGGACAAAAGCCCACTCTAGGAAGGTGCAGAAGCGCTCCAACGCCGAGCCCAAAATGGAACAGCCAAAAGGCATGGCATCGGCGAAATAATATGCTCCCCGGAACGGGGTTGCAGGGACAGGGCCAGCGACCCTGCCCGCATGAATCTCCTCAGCCATGCTGGCAGCAGCCACCTCCTCCCTTCCCCTGAGGTACAAAAGGTTGGGGGCGTCTTGGGGGAACCTACCACCCATGAAAGGAATACGGAACCCCAGTCGAAAACCCCGAAGCAGGTAAACTGCATCTGCCTCCCTCGGGTACAATGCGAGGCAACGCTCCAACATGTCCACATTAATTGGGGAGGGAGCCTATCGGTGAACCAGCTCCATCTGAGGCAGTCTTGCCAGCCCCCTGTCTGCCCCTCCCTCTGCCCCGCGTCCATCCAGGCCTGGGACAGGCAGAGGCCGCATGGGGGCCAGCACAGGCGGGACTCTCATGTCTGTATTTGCAATTCCTATTGCAGGAACCATTGGACGAGAAAGTCCAGCACAGCAGGCGGGCTGGAACCCCCTGCCCCGCCACCTGGCGGGGAACCTGTTCTGGGGCCGCTCGCCGGACCGCATGTCCACAATGGTATCTCTCCCCGGGCGCAGGGCGCATGGGTGTCATGTACAAAAGCCACAGCCTCTGACATGGCTCATCCCACCTCATCTCGGGGTGCAGGGGAATCCGCATACGGAATTCCACGTCATAAGCCAACCACGACGGGCCCGGAAAGTCAACCATCGCCCTATAGATGTTGTCCAAATACTGGACCATCGGAATTGCCAAATCCGGCCGGGCCCTAAGGTACACCGCCATGTAAATGAGGTAGGCCGGCAACCAGTCGGCCCTCGCACGCGGTGGCTTGCGACGACGTGCCTGCTCCTTATCCTTCTCATCCTGCCCCTCCCTCTCTTCCTTGGTGGGCTCTCTGTTTTGGAGTGAGAAGATATCCACGTACTCCCCCCGCCAGATTTTCTCCTTGGTGGCCTGTGCCAAATGGTCACCCAGTGGTAAGGAATACCCCGCCATCGGCAAGGCCGACACAGGCACAGCAGAAACTGCAGGCATCTGAAAAGGGGCCTGGACTAACCCAGCCACCCCCAAAACATTCCCCACAGGGTAGGAAACACCCCCCACCACAGGGCCCTGGGTGGTAGTTGTTGTCGCCGGGTGGGGCGTCAGCGGCTGGACCGCCGCACCACCCGCGCGAGGCCAAGGCCATTGAAAAGCCCCCCCCCAACGTGTGGCCACTAGTTTGGACCGCATACTCACATGCTGCACCCCTGCGGGCCGCCCCCACCGGGGGTTCCGGCCCACTGGGGGCGTCGGAGCTCACGACCGCCGTAGAGCTCGTCGATGGGGCCTGACCCGCACCGGCCTGTTGGTTGGGGAGATGCGAGGCAGTGGCCGTGGTCGCACCACGCGCCTCAAGCAGCTCGACCCGTCCCGTCGCCTACCGCTGCCCAGCAGACGACGCGTCGAAATGAACCCCAAAGGGAGCCCCAGCGTGGCTAGCCCGGGCCAGAGATGCCTCAAGGGCCGCAACGCGGGCCAGTAAGGCCTCCACGCTGACATGGGGCCAAGGGCCAACCGGCCCGCCTGCTACAGGCGTGGGTACAGGTCCTTGTACCCCGGGGCCCGAATAGGGCCACGACCCCGCACCCAGGCCCGGTAGGGCCGATGTAGCATCCTGCCAGGGAAGGGGACCACACCACCCCCCAAGGCTGGAAGGCCCCGGAGCAAGCTGCGCCCCCGTGAAGGAAGGCCCAGCGGAATGGGGAACACCAGGAGCAGTGTCCACCGCTTGCGGGCCGGGGGCCGCAGCCCCTACTGGACCCGTGCAAGGGCCCCCAGTCTCCGTCCAAGGGGGAATAGACCCCATTCCACCGGTCCCGGTGGGTGCAGGCAAAGGCGGCTGCTGGGGGGGTGCAGCTGCGGTCCTCCGACCCGGAATGCGCCTCCGAACCCAAGAGCCGCGCTCGCAGCCGCCTTCTTCTTCGAAGGCATCTCAGCCAACCTAAGGGAAGCCGAAAAGAGAAAAGTCAGCAGCCAAAAGGCTTCCCAATCAAGGTAAAAGCGACGGAGTAAGAGGGGAAAAACTTCTCCGCTCCGTCGCTTCGCAAAATGGCAGCTCGGCTGCCTCATGGCCACCCCTTTTATAAGGGAGCTGGCCACGCCCCCTAACTACCCGGATGCCTTCGTCCGATGGGGGGGGGCCGCAAAGAGCGCGGCGGCCATTTTGGCGCCGCGCTTGCAATATACCAACTAACTACATGGGTGGGAACAGGATAAGCCAGAATGCTCTCAGTCACACCAAATAAACTGCAGCCCTAGTGCTATTCTTGGAAGGAGCAAAACAGGTTGCAAAAGGGCAGAATGGATGTATATTACTGACAACACATGTGGTTACCATAAAATAGGGCAAACCAAACTGTGATGTCATGATCTTGGTTATGTTTTAATGTTAAGTTTCAAGCTAACTTTTGCACTCTCCTCTTTTACCCTCATCAAGAGGCTCTTTAGACCTTCTTCACTTTCTCCCATTAGGGTGGTTTCATGAGCAGAGTTTCTCCAGCAAAAATCCTTTCAACCCAGAACAATTTGTGACACAGAATCATAATCTTCATCGCCGCCACTGCCGCTGCCACCACCGCTGCCACCACCATCTGCATATATGAAATTATTGATATTTTCCACAGAAATCTTAATTCCGGCTTGTGATTCATTCAGCCCTGCATTATGCATGATGTGCTCTGCATATAAGTTAAATAAGCAGGGTGACAATATACAGCCTTGAGGTTGAGAATTGCTGTTGTAGGGCATTAATGTGTACATGTGATAGGGCATAAATCTTCTGTGAAGGTGGAGAAATTCAGTCAATGCAATGCATGCCATTTATGTTCATATGCGAAAGCAATCATGCAGCCTGTATAATATTCTTTGATAGACCCATGTTGAATAATCACAACATTTCATTTGTCTCCATCAAAATAGGTGAGTAACTTATCATGCACTTCCTTCACTGCTGGTCTGGATGTTTGGTTTTATAGAAATATATTTTTATTTATCTATTTAAATCATTAATTGAGTAAATGTGCTTGATAATTAACCTTTTGTAAACATTCACCAAATGCATAATTATACTTACTTTACTGCCCCAAATCCTCTTAGATAATGTACTTCAGTGTAAGAGAAATGACATCACTGCAGCAGGAGACCTCAGATAATTAGAGTCCCCATTGTGTCTCCTTGTGCAATTTCTTATTATGAATGAGTCAGGTGGATTTGTTCATGATCCAGAATCCAAGCAGGCACTTCAAATTATCCGTTTAGGTTTTTTTGGCTACCACATGGAGAATGGCATTGAGGGGTCCAAGTATTGGCAATCTGCTGCTACTTTGATGCCATTTCTCTTACACCAAAGTACATTATTTAAGAGAATTTGAGCCATTAAATGTAGAGAATATTCCCCCTCCAGGAAAAGCAATATTTTTTTTAAAAACTGGCATATGTTGATTTTCACATAGAATGCCTATCCCTTTAAAAATAAGCCAAAGCATAATGAAGAAAGAAAACAAGAGAGAAAATATATTTCTACTGCACTGAACTACTAATACTCACAAATTATATCTGTACTCTTCAATATGCGACAGGATGTGTCAGTTTGACGGAACCTCATCTTGAATACTTTTACCAAACAAATATGTACACAGATATTTTCAAGTTCAAAAAATGCTAACATAAAAATTTATCTCATGCTTTGACCTTACATTTTTGCTCTAGAAAATACCCTAAAAAAGACATGAAACAGATTGAGCTAGATGACAAAGTAATTCCCTTACAGTCATAGCACCTTGCTCTTCAAATTTGCTGCAATATTTTTTTTTAACAATCAAGAAATGAGAAAACTATCCAAAGTTGGGACACAATAATGACATAGATTATCTGTATCAAATTTTATTAACCATGTCCTGTTGAAGTAACATAACTTAATAAGCAGAGGCATATGGGGTTATGTGGGAGCAACACATGGAGGATGTAAAACACATGCAGGAAGAAGATAGTACCTTTATTGGATCACTCAAAAATAAATCACTGTGCGAGCTTTCGAGATTCAAGATCTCTTCATCAGGCAGGCATAAAATTATCAATGAAAGTTCATGGTTAGATGTTATAAACCTCTCCACCATTCCTTCCTTGTAAGAGCCCATTCTGAAAATGTGAGAACAGAGAGTTAGAGAAATAAGCTTTACCTCAGCAAATCAAGTGGAAGCACCTTCCATGAACAGTTCCTTTCTGTCCATCTGTTATGTATGATAACTGTGTTTATTAACTGTCAAAGATTCAAACCGCTGAGTTCCCGTGTTTACTGCTGTCAAACAGCATCGCTGTTTGATAGCCGCGAGATCTCGGCAAGATCGCGAAGTATCACGAGAATTTGGAGAGTGGCAGTTTATTTATTTATTTATTTATATTCAATTTTATATGCCGCCCAATCAGGTAAACCCGACTCTGGGCGGCTCACAACAAGTTAAAACACAAATAAAACAATACAACCAATTAAAACCCAACATACCCACCCACCTACCCCATTCCTCGCACGGACGTCCCTCCCCGCCCCCTGCCATCGGGCAGGGAGTTTAAAAGGGCTCCCCGTGGCTAAGGGGAGCCGAAGACGCCGCCGTCGCGCACGGACGTCCCTCCCCACCCCCTGCCATCGGGCGGGGAGTTTAAAAGGGCTCCCTGTGGCTATGGGGAGCCGAAGACGCTGCCACCGTGCACGGACGTCCCTCCCCACCCCCTGCCATCGGGCGAGGAGTTTAAAAGGGCTCCCCGTGGCTAAGGGGAGCCGAAGACGCCGCCGCCGCGCACGGACGTCCCTCCCTGCCCCCTGCCATCGGGCGGGGAGTTTAAAAGGGCTCCCCGTGGCTATGGGGAGGCGAAGACGCTGCTGCCGCGCACGGACGTCCCTCCCCGCCCCCTGCCATCGGGCGGGGAGTTTAAAAGGGCTCCCCGTGGCTATGGGGAGGCGAAGACGCCGCCGCGGCGCACTGACGGCCCTCCCCGCCCCCTGCCATCGGGCGGGGAGTTTAAAAGGGCTCCCCGTGGCTATGGGGAGCCGAAGACGCTGCCGCCGCGCACGGACGTCCCTCCCCGCCCCCTGCCATCGGGCAGGGAGTTTAAAAGGGCTCCCCGTGGCTAAGACGCCACCGCAGCCGCGCCCTCCCTGCCCCACCATCGGCGGGGCGATAAAGGGAGCCTCCGTGGCCCGGGAGGCTCCGAAGGACGCCGCTGCTGCGAAGCATCGTGCCCTCCCAGCCCTTTGTTCATCTTGGAGGTTGACTAGGGCGGGTAGTTTTGACTTTGATTATTTTTGTGGTGGCCTTGTTGTATCTGGACATGTGGGGCTTCTGAAAAGAGGTTTTTTTCTCTTCCCTTTTGTCTTGATGCTTGCTATTGGAGGGTTGATATTGTATTATTGTGATTATTGTTTTTCTGTAATTGTACTGATTTATTATTGTGTTTTTGCATCATTTTATTGTAACAGTATGTATCTTAATATGTTGTTAGCCGCTCTGAGTCGGCCGTGGGTTGAGTGGAGCAGGATATAAATTTAAATAATAAATAAATAAATAAATAAATAAATAAAAACCCACATTAAAAAACTGCCTTCATTGACAATTAAAAGAAATGGGGGCTTAATTTATAAGCCAACAGGCGGGGGCTACTTTTCCATCTGGGCCCCACACCTGTCCCGCCAACCAGGTTTTTAGGTCTTTTCTGAAAGGTAGCAGCTCCATCTGCTCCCACAACTCTACAGGCAGGAGGTTCCACAAGGCTGGTGTGGACACGGAAAAGGCCCTCCTTCGTGTACCAGAGAGACGGGCCCCTCTGGCAGATGGAACAATTAGGGAGCCCCTCCGATCCGCTCTGGTTGGACAGGCGGACACTCTTGGGATGATGCGGTCTCTAAGGTATCCTGGCCCACTACCATGAAGGGCTTTAAAGGTCAAAACCAGCACCTTGAACTGCACCCGGAGGCAAACTGGTAGCCAGTGCAGCTCCCGAAGTAATGGTGAGGCACGAGCATAATGCCCGCGCCCCATCACCACCCGGGCTGCCGCATTCTGGACCAACTGCAGCCTCCGAATGGTTGACAAAGGCAGCCCCATGTAGAGCGCATTGCAATAATCTAGCCTGGAGGTGACCAGAGCATGTGTGACCCTGAGCAGGGAGTCCTGGTCCAGGAGCAAACACAACTGATGGATGACGCAAAGCTGTGAGAAAGCCCTTCTGGCCACAGCTGCCACCTGACTTGCTAGTAGCAGCCCCGAATCCAGGAGGACCCCTTAGTTACGTACCGGGTCTGTCTGGGGCAAAACAGCCCCATCCAAGACCAAAGTTGGCAGCTCCCTGGATAACTCGGGACTCCTATCCAAAGCCACTCAGTCTTGGAGGGATTCAATTGTAGTCCGTTGTCCCCTATCCAGACCCCAACCGCTTCCAGACATCTGGATAGGACATTGACTGCATCACTGGGGTCCCCATGGGCCGAGATATATAACTGGGTATCATCAGCATACTGATGATACCTTACCCCATGGGAACAGATAAACTCACCCAACGGCTTCATGTATATGTTAAATAGGAGAGGAGAGAGCACCGAGCCCTGAGGCACCCCATACTGTAGGGGCCTAGTGCTGGACCTCTCACTCTCCACCCACACCGACTGGGTACGACCCTCCAGAAATGAGGAAAACCAGAACAGCACAGTGCCCTGGATCCCCAAACCTTTGAGCCGTTCCAGAAGGATACCGTGGTCAACGGTATCGAAGGCCGCTGAGAGATCCAGAAGAGCCAGGACGAATGGATGACCCCCGTCCCGCTCCCGCAAGAGGTCATCAACCAGTGCGACCAATGCAGTCTCAGTACAATATCCAGGCCTGAAACCCGATTGAAAGGGGTCCAGATAATCCGCTTCATCCAGGACCCCCTACAACTGCCGCATCACCACCTTCTCCAGTACCTTCCCAAAGTTTGAACGTTGACAGGCACGCTATGTATCTCTTTCATGCAGATGAAGAAATTAAAAAGTGTACAAAGGTTAATTGAACAATCAGCATTGTTCCCTGTTGGAAATGTATCTTTCTGTGTATGTATAAAAGTTCGTGTTTTGCCCCATCCAAGTTGTGTTCAGACCCTCCAAATAAAGAGCTGTATTTCACTTTCAATGCTTGTCGTCTCCAATTTCTGAACACCAAACCATCAAAGGCAGATCCTTGTTCCAACCTAATGAATTTGTTGTGTGCTTCTGAATCCATATGTCTGAGCCTGATACTTGTCCTTCATTGCCAACTGAGAATCTGAACCTTGAGTTCCATTAAAGGAACATAGCTTTTGGCCTTCTAGAATAAATAACAGCCAGTCTCACACAGTGCCACATGGAGCAAGGTGGGCAGAGAAGCCTGTGCATCAGGATTCCTTGGTGCATAAACTCCAGCAGTTGCAGAAGGCCTGAACAAATCCTCATGTGTCATGTCTGTTTTAGGTAATGCTGCACAGGATACTAGACCTGCCATACTTCATTGAATTCCATGAAACTGCAGCTGTATAAAACATACACAGCCCAGATATTCCATTTATGGACATGTAAATTTTAACTATATCTAGTTTATGAGAAGCATAATATACAGTCAACCTAAGAAATATCTGAAGTTCAGATTTAAAAACGAAAAGGATCTAGGGGTAATAAGAAATTTTTTTTGGGGGGGGGGGTCATTTTGCCCTCTTCAGGTTACTTTGACCTATAAATATATGCTTGTGTAATCTATATCTATAAAAGAGAGATGTCCCCTTGTGGGTACTTAATAGGAATCCACACCCCTGTAGTGCCCCCAACCACACTGCACACAGACTGTGCCGACCCATCAGCAACAGACCTCGCACTCGCCTCCTCGGCTGACCGTCAACTGACACTACCCTGAAAACCACGGGCCCCACCCAGGAGGCTAAGCGAGGATGGGTATTTCCCAGCCTGCTCTTCACCACATCCTTCCCTCTGCCCTCCCCTGCCGCTGCTGCCAGCCAGGGACAAAAGCAACAGGCCCCACACTCAACACCAGCCAGCCCAGGAAGTGGGTGCAGGACTGGCTGTTGTTTGGCCAACAGCTATGGTGGGGGAGGGTGGAGGTAAGAAAAGGGAGAAGAGCAGACCACGAAATACCTGTCCTAGCATAGCATCTTTGGTGGGGCCTGTGGTTTTCGAGCTAGCATCGGTCTCAGGACAGACCTGGCCTCCCTTAGCCTCCACGGAGGGGCCCACATGGGTGCAGTCGATCCCAGTGCTGCCCAACACAGGGAGTGAGTGTGAGGTCTGCTGTTTTTAGGCCTGGATGGCAGCAGCAGCGGGGGATGGCAATGAAAAAAGAAGGGAGAGGAAGAACGGGATATGGGGAAAGAGCAGGCTGCAAAATATCTAGCCTCAAACACACTCCATGTTGGGGACCACGTTGCCAAAGTCGCATCCGATGCCAGACAGCTAGGGGGCAAATGACGAACGCGCTGGAGCCCGGGCGACGAACACGACGTGTTCACCGGTGAGGAGTGTATGTGAGGCTGGGGATTTTGCGGCCCACGCTTCCTCAACCACCTATTCCGCCGCCCTCCCCTCCCTAAGTTGCCGGCCAAGCCCCTCAGGAGTAGAACATGCCCTCACCTACTGGGCTGCCCAGCGACTGATGCAACCACGCCACCGCGGGCCCCGCCAACGAGGCTATGAGAGGCCGATGAATTTGCAGCCTGCTCTTCACACCATGTTTCCCTCAGCCCACTACTGACCAGGCCCAACAGCGCCAGGCCCTGCATACGCTGCCGGTCAGCCCAGGAGGCAAGTGCACGGCCTGCTGCTTTTTGGCCTGGCTGACTAGGGTGGTGGTGGGGGGGGGAGGCAGAGGGAAGGATGGGGGAAGAGCAGGCCAAGAAATCACCAGCCTTGCATTGCTTCCTCGGCAGGGCCCGTGTTGCCAGGGTAGCATTAGACGGAGGGGTAGCATCCACAACTGCGAGGTCTGCTGATGATGGCCCTGCCCAGCAACAGCGGCAGGGGAGGACAGAGGAACAGAAGTGGGAAGATGCTCGGGCTGTGATCTCACTGGCCTCGCGTACACTCCTTGCCGGAGACCACGTTGCCGGGGTTGTGTCCGTGGCCCGGACCAGCCCACAAAATAACCATGAATCCCTGCCAGCCCACAATAAACAGGCCCCATGCCACCCCAGGGAGAAACACCAAAACCATCCCCCGGGCAAAGCCGGGCCCTAAGCTAGTATCCGATAAACGTTTCCTTTCCCCATGTGAGCTTTGAAACATATCCTGCATTATTTTTGAAGCAGTGGGTGTTGCAGTTATTGAAACACAGTCCCAAACCAAAAAGTCTGTCTCACTCTGGCAACTTAAAAAATTAACTTTTCTGTGAATTATCTACAGGTGACTCTGAGTGCCAGATCTCTGCCAAATGGAAGGATGTGATTCCAAAGATGCCGCTTTCATCTTCTGGAAAAATTTCAACTTGTGTTCAAGTCTTGCTTTGAGCCCAGCTTAAATCTTGCCAGGAACACATAAGCTGTTAATGAACTAAACTTCTCAACAGCTGTTCTGGGAATCTGGACAGTTTCACAGGCAAGAAGAATTTCTGTGTTCTGTTTAATGGTGGTATCAAATGAAATCAAGAGAGAGATCCAAAATGGCAAAAACACCCACATAATCTTTGAAAGCTTGTTCTGCAAATATACTGAGGCTTCATATCCTATAAATATTTACCAGGAAGTCAACTTTCAGAGTTCAACAGGACTTGCTCTAAAAAAAATTACATAACCAATCTACCTATAATGCAAGGTAAGTACTGCCATCTTACTCTTAGACAAATGTGCAAATGTCAGTCTTATGATTCAGTTGCACATAACTGAGAGTATCTTCAAAGTAAATGTTTTGTAATACTGCAGGAGATGATAGAGTAAAGGGCCATTAGAACTCAGAAGCAAAAGAAATAGCTACAACAAATGCAGGAAGCTAGAATACTTTAATCACATTATGGAAACTGCAGTTTGTTACTGTTGATCATTCAAAATAAAATAAATGGGAGATAAAGTGTAAGAAGGAGGAGAATTTCTAAGCTTAATAAAACCTGAGAGATTGGTCTGAATGCAATACTGTATAGCCATGATTGCGAACCTTGGAACTCCAGGTGTTCTTGCACTTCAATTACCAGAAGCCCAGGTCAGCACTCTTGCTGATCAGGGCATCTGGGAATTGAAGTTCAAGAACATCTGGAATGCCAAGGTTCACCATCACTGCAATACAGTAACATTGCTGAGAAGTGTCATATCCAAATTCAGAATAGACATTCTATTGGCATGGAAAGCACCTAGAAGGAACAAGCTAGGGACCCAGGGTTAGGAACCATTGTTCTAAAGGTTCTAATACATTCCCAAAATCCCAGACACTTCCCATGGGGGTTTTATATCCTAAACCCTATGTACCAGTGGGCGGCCTGTGGTCCTAGGCTACATGTGGCTCAAATCCTAATTTTGAAAGCAAGTGATTAGCCAGTTGGGATGTTTGGCAAGAAGAATCTGTACAACCTCTGGCAACCTGACTGAGCAAAGAAGGTGAAAAAGTTGAGAAAGTGGAGTTAGAGAAAAAGAAAAGAGTGGCTAGAAAATGGAGGAAAGGGGAGAAAGTGGGTGAGTGGATAGGTAGTTATTTTATTTTAGTTCTTTGATGTACTTATTTTGTTGTTTTGTTTTGTTGTTGTTTTATTACATTACTAGCAGGGGTGCCCAGCTTTGCCCGGGTTGTGTGTGGGGCGCCTTGTCCTACCTACCGGGGCAGGGGTGGGGTGGGGGAGGTCCCAGTCTCCATCCTGGTCCCTACGGTGGTGGTGGGGCCTTTTGCGGTTGCCGTTCATTTTGGGCTCAGGTGGCCTGTTTGGGTGGCCGCATGGTGCTGCTCGTGCAGCAGGTGGCCTGTCCTTCCTTGGGTGCCCGCCTGGGGCGCCTGCACTGAGCTGGGCGTGGCGGCCGCCTATGGCGGTCTTGCTGTATCAATCCCGTACTCCTCGGCCAGGTGAACTAGGGGTTCCCGACAGCGGTCTGCCAATCCTGGGGCCCCTGCATGTTCGCTGGTGCTGGGGAATCTGCATGGTCGCCTGGACTGTGCTAGGCCCGTCCGGGGGCTCCTACATGTTTGCTGGTGCTGGGGCATCCGCGTGATCACCTGGACTGCACTAGGCACTGCGGCCGCCTGCAGTGGCTTTGCTGTGTCTGACCCTGGTGGCCTGCCCATCCGGGGTCATCTGCGTGTCTGCCGGAGCTTTGTTGTGTACTGTGGCTGCCTATGGCAGCCTTGCTGCAGCAGTATTGCATGCTCCAGGAAGGCAACTGTTGTTGCACCTGGTGCGCGACCCATGCCCCTCCCCTCCCACTCTTGATCCGGCCTCCCTGATTGGTTGCGATGGGCCACAGTGGCCGCTGGGAGGTGTAGTCTTTTTCTTTCTGTCTTTTTGGTGGGCCCACACCCCACCGTTTCCCCTGGGATTCAGAATTTCAGAACCTGGACGCTGAAGGTACGTATGTGCCAATTTGTGGGGGGTTTGTGCAAGGTGTGTGGAAATGTATTACCGGACAAACAAATGTACATCTCTCTTTTATATTTATATATTTTGTTATTTGTATGTGCACCGTCCAGAGTGGGAAATATCCCAGATGGGTGATATAAAAAGGAAATAGATAACTAAGTAGGTAGGTAGGTAGGTAGGTAGGTAGGTAGGTAGGTAGGGGAAGAAAGAAAGCTGACCTCACTCTCTTTTGGCTCTCCCTGTATGCTGCCTTCTTGCTCCTGCCAACCTAGCAGCTCAAAAGCAAGATAATGTGAGTAGATAGGTAACATTTTGGTAGGAAAGTAACATCATTCGTTGCACTCCAGTGTCTAGTCATGCCTGCCACGTGACTATGGAAACGTCTGCAGATGCGGACAGCACTGGATCTTTGGTTGTAATTGGGGATGAGCTCCACCTCCTAGGGTTGGACTGGACACAATTGGCTTTTGAACAATAGAAATATTTACCTTTATGCCACCTTTTGTATTCTGGCACACATCCTGCTGCCACTAATCCTCTGATATGAAATCCAATCTGAAATAAAATAAATGATCACTACCTCCACCTTAAATACTCACTCACCCTGGTCTTCCTATGGCCATCATGATTTCCCCACTGTATTTTTAGAGAACCTGTGAGCACTGACATAATCAGACACTGAATATGAATGCACACTTATTGAGAAAGATATTGAGTGAGAAGCAGCCATCATTGCTGTGGGTGGATTATGGGTATATTCCTAGAGAGGTATTTCTCTGAATTGCCCCAGAAACCTGGTTTTTGAAAAATGTATTTACTTGTTTATGCTTAGTATATTGCTGTGTTATAATAATGAAATTATTCAGGGGGGAAACCCCACAATAAAACAACAACAAAAAAGAGGAAGGGCTAAGGAACGGTGCTGGAAGCAATAATAAGAGAGTTAAGATAAGAGAGGAAAAAGCAATAATATGAGAGAGTCATTTGTCAGTGCAGTATATTAAAGACCTCTGAAAGTGCTCTCTGGAACTAGCAATGTATGTATTTTGCACAATTTTACTTGCCCTTTGTGTTCATAGCTGCTGCTGGCAATGTCTACTCTTAGCAGAGACGTTGTTGTTGTTGTTCAGTCGCACAGTCAATTCCGACCCTTCACGACCCTATGGACCACTGCATGCCAGGCACCCATAGTACAGTATATTGTGGTTATTAGTGTGTCTGATGGCTAGGATCTGGAGGAGTACGTCTTCTCTGTTGGCCAAACTAGATGTTAAGGGAAATGATTTCCCTGTCACAATCTTCAGAGGTACTTTCTTCAAGTTGAGGGCACAACTACACTTTTTAATTTTTTTAAAAAATTAAGAATGTCTGAGGGATACATACAAAGGGATGCTTTTCGTCCTTCTTGTTGTTGCTGTTGAGTCGCATAATTGTGTCCGACCTTTTGTGACCCCATGTACCATCACACGCCAGGCACCTCTATCCACCACCATCCTCCTCAACCCGCCCAGCTTTGTGCCCATTGCATCAACAATGCCATCTATCCATCTCATTCTCTGCTACCCTCTTCTTCTTTTGCCCTCGACCTTTCCCAGCATCAAGGCTTTCTCAAATGAATCCTCTCTTCTCATTTGATGTCCAAGTGCTTTAACTTCATCTTCAATATTTGACCTTCCAAGGAGCAGTTGGGGCTGATTTCTTTTAAGATCGACCTATTTGTTCTCTTTGCTGTCCAGGGTACTCTCAAAATTATCCTCCAGCACCACATTTTAAAGGCGTCTATTCTTCAGCGCTCAGCCTTCCTTATGGTCCAGCTCTCACAACCATACATCACTACCGGGAATACCATTGCTTTGACTATGCAGACTTTTGTTTGCAAGGTGATGTCTCTACTTTTAACTATGTTGCCCAAATTTCTCATAGCTTGTTTTCCAATAATTAGTCGCCTTTTTCTTTCATGGCTGTACTCTCCATCTGCAGTGATCTTGGATCCTAAGAATCTAAAGTCTGTCACTGTTTGTACTTCTTCCCCATCTATTTTCCAGGTAGGAGAGTAGGAGACCTCCTACACTTTAACACAAGGGAACCAATATCTTTTCTTGTATGCTAGTCAGTGTTTCTGCATTTGCAAGATCTCTATTACCTCCCTACCATCCTATTAGGTTACTGGAGCTGGCCAACTAACAAGTCCGAGGGGCATCCAGGAAAAAAGCAAAAGAAAATCGAGAGCTCTCCATCATATACAATGTTTGAATGCTGACTAACTAGTGAACATTTGAACTACTGGCCTCATGCTCCCCCTCCTGGTGCAGAGCTCCCAAACAGGGGGCATGTGCCAGTAGTTCTCAAGAGACGACATCCATTTCATTATTCGCTGTTTACCTTGGAAATGAAAACAGAATTTTTCAGAGCTGTGATGTGCTAAAAATGAGGGCATTGCTCTTTAAAAACAGCTCAACCCTGCAAAAGAATGAAAAACCCAGCAGGATCTGCAGGTGACTACATAGTGCTGAGCCAGCTAATAGCAACACTGGAGAGGAGCCAAACCTCGCTGGGCTCCACTCTATTAAAATCCATGTCACCACTCCACATCTTGAGGTGTTTCTTTAACACCAGAGGCTGTGGGCCTCCAACTCTTCTTTCTCCGGAGTTGCCTCAGTGGAATTCAAAGAAAATATTTCAGTCTGGGGAACAATCAAGTGGGGTGTGTGGATTGCAAAGGTGGCTGCTGGAAGATAAAAAGAAAACACGGATGTTCTTCTAATGGGAAATTGATTACGGGAAACCATTCAATTTTCTCCTTCCAGCATAGAATCTTGAGCAGGAGTTCTCAACCTTTTTAAGTCAGAGGTCGTGTCATGCTCCCTCAGAAAGCTTTGGGGGCCAGACAGCCATTTTACCCTTCCTCCACCACATGGCACTTCCAGGTATGGTGGAGAAAGGGGGGCACATCATGGGCCGCATCTGGCCCATGGGTCGCAGGTTGAGAATCCCTGATCTTGAGCCTCTCTCTTTCTCGTGTTTCTTTCCTTAATATCAAACTTTCTTGTATGCAATCTGTTATGTATGTATGCATGTTCATTATACTGTAAGGCAAGATTGTAACCACTCCAGATACAAACGATATCAGCTATAAAGGAACGCGAGCAGACAGCCTATAGAGGGCAGCTGCGAGCGTTCACTCTCACATGGTTCACATTGCTCAATCACGGACAGCCGCGGGAAAACCTTCCCCGCATTCAGCAGCTGAAGAAAGACCTGCATTCAGCAGCTGAAGCAAGACCTGCATTCAGCAGCTGAAGCAAGACCTGCATTCAGCAGCTGAAGCAAGACCTGCATTCAGCAGCTGAAGAAAGACCTGCATTCAGCAGCTGAAGCAAGACCTGCATTCAGCAGCTGAAGAAAGAGGCGTGCCTGGGCGAGGCCACGCCGGTAGCAACCAATCAGCTACCGTGCTACAAGATTCAAATGTAGAGAGCTACTGTATATATTGAGATGTATCACCGCCATTCCTCATGCCTTACTGGAACCTCATGCAATGCAATAAACCTGTGTTAAACCAACCTTTCGGTTGTCCGGTTGTCTTTGGTCCCATACACTAAATTGGCGACGAAGGTGGGATATGGCTGCCCACGGGACCAAGACATGCGCCGGCTACGAGATCAAGAAGCAGGGAGACTTGGAGCTGTTTGAGATAGACTTCAACGCAGCGCTGGTGGAGCTCGAAGTCTCCGATGAGGCCAAAAAGAGGGCCATTTTCGTCCGCATGCTCGGACACGAGACCAAGAGGACCTTGGTGGACCTGATCGCCCCGAGGAAGGTGGGCGACTTCAAAGCTTCAGAGCTCCTGGCGGCGTTGCGCGCCCATCTCCGGCCGGCAATAGCGATGTTCCCCGCTCGGAGCGCGTTCTGGAGGCGAGTCCAGGCACCCGGAGAATCGGTCGATGAGTTCGCCGCGGCCCTGCGGTTGGCCGCCGGCCCTTGCAAGTGGGAACTCCCCGACGTCACCCTCCGGGACTGCCTGCTCTGCGGTCTGAGGGACACAGAGACTCAGCGCGCGCTGATGAAAAGGGAGCCGCCTCCCACGTGGCAACAAGTCCTCGACGCGGCACAGGCCGCAGAGGCCACGTCGGCCGGGGTGCACGAACTCCAGGACTGGCGCCCGAAGACCGCCAAGGCAGAGAGTTCGGTGCGCGCGGCCCGGCGGACTTCGAACTCGTCTTCTGCAGAGAGCAGCGACGACGAGGACGTCCGGAGGGTCCAGAGAGAGGGCCGGCGCTGCGATGGCTGTGGCGCCGCCCACGCCCGCACCAAATGCCCATTCCGCAAGGCCGAGTGCCACAACTGCGGCCGGCGCGGGCACATCGCCAAGGTCTGCCGGAAACGACGCGAGGCCACCCGGAGTTCTCCAGACCGCTCGGCGAGGCAGGACCGCACCACGAGGCAGGACCGCACCACGAGACCGAAGGACGGCACATGGACCACGAGGACGCGGGACGGAGTAGGACGAGTCTCCGACGACAGCGAGGACGACACGCCGGTTTGCAGCGTTTCCACGGAGCACCCCCGTTACTTCGTTGAGGTAGTAATACAAGGGGCCCCTGTTAGGATGGAGGTGGATTCGGGTTCCTCATACTCCATTATTTCCCAGGGGGAGTTCATGAAAATCGCCCCCCGCGTGCGGCCCAAGCTCAAGGCGTTGAGGGCCACGCTGAAGGACGTGCAGGGGAACCGCATCCCAGTGTTGGGGGTTGGGAAGTTCCAGGTCCAGTTCAAGAAGTACACCGCAACGCTTCCCTTAGTCGTCCTCAAGGGGGGTAAATGCAGCCTCCTCGGGACTCAATGGTTCCAGCCCCTGGGGTTGTTCATTGGGGGGGTGCACGCCGTGGGAGCACACGCCGCCGGGACTGATCCAATACAGAGCGTGTGCGACGCGCACCCCGAGGTTTTTAAAAAGGGGCTAGGAAAATTCAAGGGCCCCCCAGTGACTTTCGACCTGGACCCTGGAGTGCGTCCAATCAGACTTAAACCGCGCAGAGTGCCTTTCGCACTAAAGGACAAAATTGAGGCGGAATTGGACAAATTAGTGGGCCAGGGGATTCTTGTTCCTGTTGATTCTGCGGAGTGGGAAACTCCAATTGTAACAGCGCTCAAGGCCAACGGGGAAGTCCGAATATGCGCTGATTACAAGTGCACCATCAATAAGGCGATCCGCCCTAATGCGTATCCGGTGCCGGTAGTCAGCCACTTATTGGCCAGGTTACACGGGGGGAGGTGTTTCGCCAAACTCGACCTGGCCCAAGCCTACCAGCAACTCCCGGTGACCCCCGCCGCAGCTGCTGCACAAACCATAGTCACCCACAAAGGGGCGTTCCAGGTTTCGCGCCTCCAATTCGGCGTGAATTCGGCGCCCGGGATTTTCCAGTCATTGGTGGAACGCCTCCTGAAGGGGTTGGAGGGGGTGTTACCCTATTTTGATGACGTATTAATTACAGGGGGGAGCCGGGCCGAATTAGCAACAAGGTTGGGAAAGGTCCTGACAATATTCGAAAAGGCGGGGTTGAGGTTGCGGAAAGACAAATGCGTCTTCTTCGCTACAGAGGTTGAGTTCCTAGGGTTCCGTGTTACTCCCGAGGGAATTAGGCCAGCCCAATCCAAGGTAGCCGCCATCAAAAAGGCCCCTCGCCCCACCTCCAAGCCCGAGTTGCAGTCGTTCCTCGGACTGCTCAACTTCTACCACTCCTTCCTCCCGCGGAAGGCAGCCGTGGCAGAACCGCTACACAAATTGTTAAAAAAGGACGAGGCATGGAAGTGGGGCGACGTCCAGGAAAAGGCTTTCAATGACCTGAAGCGACTCCTGGCATCAGATGCTGTACTGACCCACTTCAATCCCAAACGCCCGGTGGTCCTGATATGCGATGCATCCCCGGTGGGGGTGGGGGCGGTGCTTTGCCACGTGCTGGAGAACGGTAGGGAGGCCCCGATAGCTTTCTACTCTAGATCCCTGTCCCAAGCGGAGAGGAATTATGCTCAGACAGACAGAGAGGCGCTAGCAATAATTGCGGGGACCAAGAAATTTCATGATTTCGTGTACGGCCGCCCCTTCACCATAGTGACTGACCACAAGCCTTTGCTGGGCATCTTCACCGCAGACAAGCCCACACCCCAGATCCTGTCCCCGAGAATGCTCAGATGGGCCATTTTTCTCAACGCGTATCAGCACGCGTTGGTATACCGGCCCGGGAGGGAGATAAGCCATGCCGACGCTCTGTCGAGGTCCCCCATTCCCCGGGATTGCTGCCACGTGGGCGGAGTAGAGAGGGACCACCAGGTCTTAATGATAGAGGTCCTAGACTCCCCTCCAGTAGTACCGGCCGAAATCGCCAAAGCGACAGGCAAGGACAAAGCGCTGGCCACAGTTTGCTCCTGGGTGCAGAAAGGGTGGCCCGTGTCTTCCCCAGCAGCGGAATTCGACACATTCTTCAAAAAGAGATTAGAGTTGTCCCTGGAGAGGGGTTGCCTCTTGTGGGGACAGCGGGTAGTGATCCCCACGTCTCTCCGGCCGAGGGTGCTTAAACTGCTGCACGTCAGCCACCCGGGGATCGTACGCTCTAAGGCACTAGCCCGCAGTTACTTTTGGTGGCCCCAGTTAGACGCCGACATCGAACACATGGTCGGCACTTGTGAGGCGTGCCAAAGCTCAAGGCCAGAAGAGGCTCGCTCGCCACCTAGGGAATGGGACGCTGCGAGGGGACCCTGGTCCCGAGTTCACGTAGACTTTGCTGGCCCATTCAGGGGAACGCTTTTCCTCCTCGTGGTGGACGCGTTCTCTAAGTGGTTGGAGGTCATTCCAGTCTCGAGCACCTCCTCGACCACAACCATTAAACAGTTAAGGAGGGTCTTTTCCACGTTCGGTTTACCCGACACCCTCGTCAGCGATAACGCTAGCTGTTTCACGTCCGCCGAGTTCAGGGCATTCATGGAACGCAACGCCATTCGGCACGTCACCTCCGCCCCCTTTCACCCGGCCACCAATGGCCAAGTAGAGCGCCTCGTGCGCACCACGAAAGACGCGCTACTGCGCATGGGTCCCGGAGACCTCGACCTGAAATTGTGCCAATTCCTACTGAGATACAGGGTCACCCCCTTAGCGTCAGGGTACTCCCCCGCAGAGCTGTTGATGCGCAGGAAGCTGGCCACGGGGATATCCAAGCTAGACCCCACGAGAGTAGAGGACAAGGGGCGGAACATAGGGGTGGAACCCACCAAGAGTTTCGGCATAGGCGCCCCAGTATACTGCAGGAATTACGCCAGCGCGGGGCCAGCCTGGGTGCCGGGCACCGTAGTAGACCAAACCGGCCCCGTCTCATACCGCGTAGAGACCAGTACAGGTTTCCTGTGGAGGCGACACGTGGACCAACTCAGGCGTAGGGTCCCCGGAGAGCAAGACGAGGATGAGGCCAGCATTGATTCAGCGTTAGGGTACTCCCCCACCCGTTTAGCCCAAGGGGGAGGAAAAGGGGAGCATGGGTCCCCACCAAGGGGGGAGGAAAGGGAATCGATCCACGGAAATCTTTTGCGGGAGTCCCTGCCAGAGAGGAGGAGCCCCGGGTTGCGGGAGTCCCCGTCAGAAAGGAGGAGCCCCAACCACACTCATACCCCGCGGAAGCCGCGGAAGTCCCCCCGAGGCTCAGAGGCCCATAGAGGTTTAGACGTTGATTTACAGTACCAGGGGGAGTTAGCGGAGTGGTCCCCCACCCGTCCTAGCGAAAAGAGGGGTTTCAGTTCAGCCCCTGGTACCTCCAGTCCCAGTAGCCCCTGTGAGTTAGAATGCAATATAGCGCCCATGTTCCGGAGACCGACACCTCCAAGACCAGAGGCATCAGCGAGTCCGCCCACCACCACAGTCTTAAGGTCCCCCGAGCAGGGATCAGAAGGTAGCCATTCCCCAAGGGCGACCTCATCGGTGCCGCGGTTCACACTAGGAGGGTCCCCGGGGTCCGAGGGCAATAGGCAGGGATTTACCTCCCAACTGTTCATCCCATTCCCTTCCCCAAGCGCAAGGCAGGCACGGACGCCCCACAGAGCCACTAACGAATCCCCGTTTCCCGTTGCAGGACAAGCGCCCGCAGAGTCAGGGATCACAGGCTCTCCAGAATTAGGGCAGGCGCAAGCACGCCCCAAGCGAACGTGCGGCAAGCCACAATGGTTGCGGGACTTCGTCCCATCCTAGGGGGGAGGGATGTTATGTATGTATGCATGTTCATTATACTGTAAGGCAAGATTGTAACCACTCCAGATACAAACGATATCAGCTATAAAGGAACGCGAGCAGACAGCCTATAGAGGGCAGCTGCGAGCGTTCACTCTCACATGGTTCACATTGCTCAATCACGGACAGCCGCGGGAAAACCTTCCCCGCATTCAGCAGCTGAAGAAAGACCTGCATTCAGCAGCTGAAGCAAGACCTGCATTCAGCAGCTGAAGCAAGACCTGCATTCAGCAGCTGAAGAAAGACCTGCATTCAGCAGCTGAAGCAAGACCTGCATTCAGCAGCTGAAGAAAGAGGCGTGCCTGGGCGAGGCCACGCCGGTAGCAACCAATCAGCTACCGTGCTACAAGATTCAAATGTAGAGAGCTACTGTATATATTGAGATGTATCACCGCCATTCCTCATGCCTTACTGGAACCTCATGCAATGCAATAAACCTGTGTTAAACCAACCTTTCGGTTGTCCGGTTGTCTTTGGTCCCATACACTAAACAATCTAAGTTTATATAATGGAGATTTTAAAGCATTCAACAGTGCAGTCCTACCTATGTGCACTTGCAAGTAAGATGCCATGAATCCAATGAGATTCTTGCTGTATGCATTTCAAACCTTGGGAAAGTTATTTTGCCCAAATTGGATAAGTGACTGATCTCACAGATCACCAGAAAAGAGAGCTGCATGCTACTTCTGTGGTTCTCGAATGTCTGTATTTTATGTGCTATTCATTAATCACACAGTCAAAGCTTCTGAGTTCCACCGTGACAGAGGCAAAGAAACTTACTTTCTCTAAGATGGATATTTTATACATTTACAGGCATTTTGTTATTGTGTTTATCATATACACAGATTTTTAAGGCCATAAAACATACACTAAACAGCATATTGTTTTACTAGTTTAAAACTGTAATAATGCTGCTGAATATACATTCTATTTCTGTTGCTATGGTAACTAAAAAGCAAAGGTCATGTTATCCAAAAAATCTGAGGCCACACGTCATACAGTTACCCCTACATGGATGTTGAAGTCTCCCAAGAGCACTAACCTTGGAGATCTCAACACCACAGCTGAGATGAAATCTGAAAGCTCCATTAAGAAGAGTGGTGGGCCGTGAGAGATTTGATACACCAGCACTATCTCTGTTCTATTACTGTGATTCACATACAGGTAGAGGGCCTCTACACCTGAATTCAACACTGCAAAGATCCTTCTGTTACTCCAGTCTGCCCTAATGTTGGATGGAATACTCAGGTGGGCTTTCTGGAAGAAAGCAACCTCTCCATCTATCCCCACACATACAAGGTCACAGTTATACAAGCCAGGTTGATTCTCTCATCCAAAATTAGATCTTATTTTGTCCTGATCTTGTGTTCAGCAGCAAAAGTGTCAAGTCAGAGGATTGACCAAGCTGGTTACCTTACTTTCGTGTTCAGGGAATGAAGAAGCAGACGAGTGAAGTAGTGAAATTCAGCTCTTTATTAGTGGGGCTTGAACACAGTTTGGATGGGGCAAAATTCGGACTTATATACACTATAAACAGTAACAGTAACAATAATACAACAAGCCCATTGGCTAACAGAGTGTACACATTTTCGATCCACTTATTTGCATAAGAATAGATACATGAGAAAAGATACATTCTGCTCCTATCAGAAAACACAGTAAACATACATAACATTCTTCCCCCCTTGGTAAAAACAAAATCCTTTAACCAGGATGGCGGTCTAGTTTCCCTTCTGGGTCGGACGCTTGGCAGAGCCGGCTCAGGGGCTCGTAGGATGGGCAACCCGACTGGAGTGAGGGATTGACTAGAGGGGGAGGAATGTAAACCTGAATTAAAGCCCCGTTTGTCAGATGGAGGAGCAGAGGATCACTCAAAACCAAAATCTAATTCTGTGGATGAATAAGACAACTCAGGGTCCCTCCTGTGTGTACTAAGAATGGAGGGCGACTCCGAGCAAAATTGGTCATCATCAATAAAGGAATCCAGAGTGCTACCTGGACCACGGGCCCCCGAGCAGAATCCCATTCCCGAGAGGGAAGGTGGGATTGCTCTGGGCAAGAGGATTAACAACTGGCACAAGTGCCGACCATTTGTTCTATGTCTTGGTCCAGTTGAGGCCACCAAAAGTAGCTACGGGCAAGGGCTTTGGAACGGACAATTCCCGGGTGACTTGTGTGAAGTAGATGTAAAACCTTTTTCCTGAGAGTGATAGGAATGACCACCCGCTGGCCCCATAGAAAGCAACCTCGTTCCACTGACAGTTCCAAATGCTTGCGGTGGAATGTTCTGAATTCCTCGGCTAGGGGAGAGACAGGCCACCCTTTTTGTACCCAAGACATTACTTTAGTCAATGTTACATCCTTGGCCGTAGCCTTGGCTATATCTGAGGGGACGACTGGGGGCGAGTCGAAAGCCTCAATCATAAGGACCTGGTGGTCGCTTTCGATCTCACAATCGGCTTCCCCGACCCCTGGCAGTGGAGAATGTGACAGGGCATCAGCATCACTGATGTTCTTGCCGGGCCTGTGCACCAAAGTAAAATCGTATGCATTTAGGAAAATTGCCCAACGCAACATCCTTGGGGACACTGTAGGGGTACACCTGGCCAGAATAGGGGAGTATTCCACAAATTCTCCTTGACATCGGTTCCTAGAAGACACTTCTGGGTCAATGTTGGCTGGCTGCTGACTATTACCTCTGCCCCCTGGGTTTAAACGGGTGGGGGCCAACCCTAGCATTGAGTGTCTGTATTCGTCTGGTGGGTCCAGTACTCTGGGTTCTCAGTTGATCCGCGTGCCTCCTCCAGATCAGACCAGTGGCTGTTTTGATTCTGTAAGAAATAGGACCAGTCTGATCGATCACAAACCAGGGGACCCACGTAGCACCACCAGCTGCATAGAATATCTAGAGCACAGAAGAGATACAAGACATCTGGATTGAGCTCCTTTGCAATGGTCAGTTATATGACAACTGAATCATACCTGTCAACCATCCCGATTTGGCCGGGAAAACCCCGTAATTTGACGTCCATTGACGTCATAACCCGCCCCGCGCTGCCAAAACCCCATAATTTGGCAGCGGGGGGAAATGCTTTCCGCGCATGCGCGGAAGTGCTACACCACTTGTGCAGCCCCTACACAAGCGGCATAGTGCTTCTGCGCATACATGGAAGAGTTTTACCCCTTCCACGCATGTGCGGAAGTGCAACGCCGCTTGCGTAGGGGCTGCACAAGCGGCATAGCACTTCCGCACATGCGTGGAAGAGGTAAAATCCTTCCACGCATGCGTGAAAAGTGACCTGCGCACAAGCGATGTGCGCAGGTCCCATTTTTCCAGAGCCACGGGTTGACAGGTATGAACTGAATGTAAATCTGTTCTTCTTCTTCCATGTCCAGGCCAGATGTGAAACTGCCAAAATGAACTTACCATTTGGTTCCTTGCAGTTCCCATCGCCTGCCGTTATCTGGGAATGCCCGATTGTGGTTCAAGAATACCACACTCTTTGGGGAGGTTCTTTCTGTGTACCTGTTGTGTATACATGCAGTTCAGCTGTTTGCCGGTAGCGCAGCTGACGGAGCTCACGTGACTCCAATTGCTCCAATGGGTAACTGTTGTGTTCTAATGGTTTTACCTTCCACATGGATTACAATGTATCTGAGCCAATGTAACCTTGCCTATAGCAACAATGTAACCTTCAGCTGTATCATATAAACCCTGTAATAGGACGCGAGCTAATGACCACCAGCTGGCAGCAGCGAGCGTCCAAGCTCTCTTGGTCCGAACTCATCAAAGGCAACAGCGCGGGAAGCTTTCCCGCCACCACCTACACCTGGACAAGAAGGGCGTGACCCGCAATGACGTCACGCAGACAGTAGCCAATGGGCTACCATGGCACCACGTTCAAATGTATTACTACCGTATATAAAGAGCTATCGATCCGCCATTACCTCATGTTCCCTCTGTCCACGATGCAATAAACCTGAGTTAACCCAGCCCGAGGCTGTCTCCCGTGTCTTGGTTTCATACACTAAATTGGCGACGAAGGTGGGATAATGGATCCCCAAGGAGCAGCCAGGGCACAGAGCGGGTTCAACATCACCAAACCGCAAGACTGGGAGTTGTTTGAGATGGACTTCCATGCGGCGCTGGTGGAACTCAAAGTCAAGGAAGACGATGAGGAGAGGAAGAGGGCCATCCTCACCCGCATGCTTGGGATGGAGACCAAGCGGACGCTGGTGGGCATCATCGCTCCGAAGAAGGTGAGCGAATTTAAGGCGGACGACATCATGAAGCTGCTACGGGAGCGCTTCCGACCCTCGAGGGCGATGTTTCCCGCTCGGAGCGCGTTTTGGAGGCGAGTCCAAGCGCCGGACGAGTCGGTCGAGGCATTCGTGGCCGCCATGAGGGTAGCCGCCGCCCCCTGCAAATGGGGCAACATCCTAGAAATGGCCCTCAGGGACGGCGTGCTGTGTGGCCTGAAAGACAAGGAGGTGCAGCGCAGCTTGATGAATAAGGAGCCGCCACCCACGCTGGCAGAGGTCGTAGAGGCCGCGGAAGCCGCAGAGTCCACGAATGCTGGAGTGGACGAGATGCACCAGTGGCGTGAGTGGCGGCCCAGAGCCGGCAAAGCGGAAAAATCGGTGCACGCAACCCAACGGGCCTCAAAGTCGTCCTCGGAAGGCAGCGACGGCGAGGAGGTCCAGAAGGTCCGAAAAGGGGGGCGCCGCTGCGATGGTTGCGGAGCGGCCCATGAGCGTGCGAGGTGCCCATTTAGGAAGGCCGAATGCTACACCTGCGGCCGTCGGGGGCACATCGCCAAGGCATGCAGAAAACGGAAGGAGGGCCGGAGGCAGTCACCAGATCGTTCGACCAGGCCGGACCGTTCAGCGAGGCCCAAAGATGGCGTCCAGACCACGAGGAAGCAGGACGGCGTGGGCCGCGTCTCGGACAGCAGCGAGGACGACGTCCCAGTGTTCAGCGTGTCCGCGGAACAGTCCCATTATTTCGTTGAGGTACTAGTACAAGGGGCCCCTATCAGGATGGAAATTGACTCGGGGTCCTCCTATTCTATAATTCCCCAGAAAGAGTTCTTGAAAATCGACCCCCACGTGCGGCCCAAACTTAAAACATTGAGGTCCACGCTACGAGATGTACAGGGAAACAGCATTCCGGTGTTGGGGGTCGGGAAATTTCGGGTTGAGTTTAAGAGACACTCTGCGGAACTGCCCCTAGTTGTCCTCAAGGGGGGAAGTTGTAGCCTCCTAGGGACACAGTGGTTCCAGCCTTTAGGCCTGTTCATAGGGGGAGTACATTCAGTGGGGGTGGACCCAATACAAGCGGTGTGCGATGCGCATCCCGCCGTTTTTAAAAAAGGACTTGGAAAATTCAAGGGACCCCCTGTAGCCTTCGACCTAGACCCGGAGGTCCGCCCGATAAGACTCAAACCGCGCAGGGTGCCCTTCGCACTAAAGGACAAAATAGAGGCGGAACTGGACAAGTTGGTGGGCCAGGGGATTCTTATTCCTGTTGATTCCGCGGAGTGGGAAACTCCAATTGTAACAGCTCTGAAGGCTAACGGGGAGGTGCGCATTTGCGCTGATTATAAGTGTACAATTAACAAGGCGATCCGCCCTAATGCATACCCGGTGCCGGTGATCAGCCACCTTTTGGCCAGGCTAAATGGGGGAAAGTGTTTTGCTAAGCTCGATCTGGCACAAGCCTATCAGCAGCTCCCCGTGACTCCCGCCACGGCTGCGGCACAAACGATAGTCACACATAAAGGAGCGTTCCAGGTGTCGCGTTTACAGTTCGGCGTGAACTCGGCACCCGGCCTTTTTCAGTCGCTTGTGGAACGCCTCCTGAAGGGGCTGGAGGGGGTGTTGCCTTATTTTGATGACGTATTGATAACAGGGGGGAGTGAGGCCGAACTGGCAAAGAGATTGGACAAAGTACTAACTGTGTTCGAGAAAGCGGGGCTGAGACTGAGGAAGGACAAATGTGTTTTCTTCGAAACCGAGGTCGAGTTCTTAGGGTTCCGGATCACACCCGAGGGTATCAAGCCATCCAAAGCCAAAGTAGCAGCCATCAAAAAGGCCCCTCGCCCCACATCCAAAACCGAGCTACAGTCATTCCTGGGGCTCCTCAATTTTTACCATACATTCCTTCCGCGGAAGGCGTCCGTGGCCGAACCGCTTCATCGGTTGCTTAAAAAGGAGGAGACTTGGATGTGGGGTGACGAGCACGAGAGGGCGTTCAAAGAACTAAAGCAACTCTTGACCTCTGACGCAATTCTAACGCATTTCGACCCCAAACGGCCGGTGGTCCTAGTCTGTGATGCATCACCGGTGGGGGTGGGGGCGGTGCTTTGCCACGTGTTGGATGACGGAAGGGAGGCCCCGGTTGCGTTTTATTCAAGGTCCCTGTCCCAGGCAGAGCGAAATTACGCACAAACCGACAGGGAGGCATTAGCAATAGTAGCGGGGACCAAAAAGTTTCACGATTTTTTGTATGGCCGCCCGTTCAAAATCGTGACGGATCACAAGCCCCTGTTAGGGATTTTCACGGCAAGCAAGCCCACCCCGCAGATCCTATCCCCGAGAATGCTGCGATGGGCCATTTTCCTCAACGCTTACCAACACGAGTTGGAGTACCGGCCCGGAAAAGAGATCAGCCATGCTGATGCACTTTCGAGATCCCCTTTGCCCTTGTCGGACGACCAAAAGGCTAGAGTAGAAAGAGACCGCCAGGTGTTGCTAATTGAGGTCTTAGATGCACCCCCAATAGTACCAGCCGATATTGCTAGGGCGACAGGCAAGGACAGAACGCTGGAGAAAGTCAGCTCATGGGTACAGAAGGGGTGGCCGGCATCGTCCCCAAGCGCGGAATTCGACCCATTCTTTCGGAAAAAACTAGAGTTGTCCCTAGAAAGGGGGTGCCTGTTGTGGGGCCAACGGGTGGTGGTTCCCACATCCATGCGGCCGAGGGTGCTCAAACTGCTGCACGTCAGCCACCCGGGCATCGTTCGTTCGAAAGCGCTGGCCCGCAGTTACTTTTGGTGGCCACAGCTGGACGCGGACATTGAGCACATGGTCGGCACTTGTGAGGCATGCCAGGGATCCCGACCAGAGGCGGCCCGCCTCCCGCATAGGGAATGGGACACAGCAAGGGGGCCGTGGTCCAGAGTACATGTAGATTTCGCTGGCCCATTCCGAGGAACCATGTTTCTCCTGGTGGTGGATGCGTTCTCCAAGTGGCTGGAGGTTATCCCAGTAAAGAGCACGTCCTCCGCCACGACAATTAGCCAGCTACGGAGGGTCTTTTCCACGTTCGGTTTACCCGACACGTTAGTCAGCGATAACGCGAGTTGCTTCACCTCCTCGGAGTTCGGGGCATTCATGGAGGCAAACGCCATTCGGCATGTCACATCCGCGCCGTTTCACCCGGCCACGAATGGCCAAGTGGAACGGTTGGTGCGTACAACAAAGGATGCGCTGCGGCGCATGGGCCCGGGGGACCTAAATCACCAAGTATGTCAGTTCTTGTTAGCGTATAGGGTGACCCCCTTAGCGTCCGGTTACTCGCCGGCAGAGCTCTTGATGCGGCGAAAGCTGACCACGATTCTGTCCAGGCTAGACCCGACGAGAGTCGAAGATAAAGGGAAAAACATAAGGTTGGCAGTCTCGAAAGGTTTCGCCGCCGGCGACCCTGTTCACTGCAGGAACTATGCAAGCGCAGGGCCAGCCTGGGTGCCAGGAACAATAATAGAACAGACGGGGCCAGTGTCATATCGGGTGGAAACGAGCACCGGTCTCCTCTGGAGGAGACACGCTGACCAACTGAGGCGCCGAGTGAGTGAAGGGCCGGTTAGTGGGGCTCAGCAACAGGATTCAGCGACAGGGTTCTCCCCCACCCGTTTAGCCCAAGGGGGAGACAATGAGGGACATCAGTCCGAAACCGGGGGGGAAAGCAGTGGTCCCGACTCATATCCTTTTGATGCCCCAGTTCTATCAGAGCCCGGGGGGAGGGAAAAGGAATGTGCGGCCGCCGCCGCGTCCCCCGAATGTAATTTTGATTTTGATCTTGATTTTGCGAGCCGGGGGGGTTTTCAGGAGTGTTCCCCCACCCATCCAAGCGAGAAGAGGGGTTTTTCGTTAGCCCCCAGTGCCCCCGGTTCTTCCCTGAGAAAGAGCACACCTCCCAACAACGCCGCGGAGCCGTGGCAAGTCACTAACGAGTCTCCCTCTCCAATTACAGGGCAGGAAACCAGGGGACAAAGGGAAGGTAGCAAACCCGGGGAAAGGCAGCCCGCACCGAGACCCCAGCGTGTTCGAAATAAGCCATCTTGGCTGAGAGACTTTGTCTCCTAAGGGGGGGAGTGTGTTTAAGTGTGGGCTCGAGACATTGTCTCGTCCTAGGGGGGAGGGGTGTTGTGTTCTAATGGTTTTACCTTCCACATGGATTACAATGTATCTGAGCCAATGTAACCTTGCCTATAGCAACAATGTAACCTTCAGCTGTATCATATAAACCCTGTAATAGGACGCGAGCTAATGACCACCAGCTGGCAGCAGCGAGCGTCCAAGCTCTCTTGGTCCGAACTCATCAAAGGCAACAGCGCGGGAAGCTTTCCCGCCACCACCTACACCTGGACAAGAAGGGCGTGACCCGCAATGACGTCACGCAGACAGTAGCCAATGGGCTACCATGGCACCACGTTCAAATGTATTACTACCGTATATAAAGAGCTATCGATCCGCCATTACCTCATGTTCCCTCTGTCCACGATGCAATAAACCTGAGTTAACCCAGCCCGAGGCTGTCTCCCGTGTCTTGGTTTCATACACTAAAGTAACTACCATGGGAAACCTTCCCGCCACAGGTGAAACTATGTCAGGTATGCATTACGTCAGAAGGACGTCACCTATACTGTAACCAATAGCGTGCCTCATTGCCTCATGTACCGATTGACCATGTTACAATAAAGTAGTGTTTAGCCTGCCTGCCGGCTTGTGTGCATTCAATCTGCCTACATCAAATTGGTGACGAAGGTAGGATTATGGCATCCCACAGGGTCACCCTATCTCCGTTCGACACTTCCATGCCGGAGTCATTGGACCTCTACGAAGACCAATTCCTATACGCGATGACTGCGGAGAAGATAGAGGATGAAGACCAAAAGCAAGCCTGCCTACTGGCCCAGTGTGGGTTGCCAACCCTGGAGCTAGCAAGAAACCTCCTAATGCCACAGACACTCAAGACGGCACCGCTGGATAACATCCTAGCTGCTCTGTGGGCGCATTTTCACCCAAAGGTGTAGCTTTTCCCAGCGAGAATGGCGTTCAGCCGGAGGGACCAATGGCCTGGAGAAACTGTGGCTGAATACATAGCCGTGCTGAGGCTGGCGGCCGTTCCCTGAAAAGCCACCCTGGCCGAGGCATTGCAAGACTGCCTCCTACTCAGCCTGTGGGATGCAGAGGCCCAGCGGAAACTGTTAGCCCGAGACGAGGACATCATGTTCGAGGAGGTCCTGTGGGCTGCACAAGCTGCTGAAGCTGTAAGGGATGGAGTGCGGGCATGCAGGATGAGGTCCACAGCCCCGGGAAGCTCGGCGTCCATGGTGCAAGCCCACAGATGTTCGTCACCACATGCACGAGAGTCGAGAGCTGCAGCAGCCGCTGCCATGTCCTCCTCGGGATCCGGCAAGAGCGAGAGCGAACCAGAGGTCCAGAAAGTGAGGAAAAGGGCATCCTAAAAGAGAGACACCATTGAAGCGAGCCGGCGCTGTGAGGGGTGCGGGGCATCACACGACCGAAAGAAATGCCCATTCAAGAAGGCAGAGTGCCACAACTGTGGACGGTTGGGACACATAGCAAAGGTGTGCAGGCAATGCAGGAAACAAGACCCTGACCGGACCAGCCACTACGGATGAAAGGACGAGGCCATCAGGAAAGTGCACGCTGGAGACACCATGGTGAGACGTGTGTCGGACCGACGCACCCTTTTTTTGTGAAGGTACTGTTGCAGGGGGTTCAGGTAAATATGGAGGTGGATTCAGGGACCGCCTATTCCATAGTTTCGCAGACAGAGTTCCTGCGAATACCCCCCAGGGACCACCCCAAACTGCGAGCCTTCAAGACGAACTTGTGGGACGTTCAAGGTAACTATATTCCTATCCTAGGGGTGGGAGATTTCACCATCCATTTCAAGAACTTCACGAGGAAACTGCCCCTGGTGGTTCTTAAGGGGGAGTCCAGTTGTCTTCTAGGAACCCAGTGGTTCGAACCGCTGGGCATTGCACTGACTGGCATCAATGCCGTCCAGGCTGACCCCATTCAGGATGTGTGCAATGCACACCCCGGCATTTTTAAAAAGTACAGGGGGCCTCCAGTGGACTTTGATTTAGACCCTTCCGTTTGCCCCGTACGGCTCAAGCGGCGAAGAGTGCCTTTTGCACTAAAGGACAAAATCAAAGTGGAACTGGACAAACTGGTGGGTCAGGGGATTTTGGTTCCAGTGGACTCCGCGGAGTGGGAGACACCAATTGTGACTGCCATGAAATCTAATGGGGAGGTTAGAATTTGTGCTGATTACAAGTGTATAATCAATAAGGCCATTCACCCCAACACCTACCCGGTGCCAGTAGTTAGCCATTTGCTGGCCATGTTACACGGGGGTAAATGTTTTGCGAAATTGGATTTAGCACAGGCTTATCAACAGTTAACAGTTACACCTGCGGCAGCAGCTGCCCAGACGATAGTTACACACAAGGGTGCGTTTAAGGTGACATGCCTCCAGTTTGGCATGAACTCAGCCCTTGGGATATTTCAGGTGCCATTAGAACACCTGCTTAAGGGTCTACCCGGGGTCCTGCCCTATTTTTACGATGTGTTGATAACAGTTGTTGATGAGTCAGAGCTAGCCCAGAGGTTAGACCAGGTACTATCTGTGTTCGAGGGGGCTGGGCTATGCCTGAGAAGGGACAAATGTGTGTTCTATGCAAATGAGGTTGAGTTTTTGGGGTTTCGTATCACCCCCGACGTGGTAAAGCCATCGAAATCCAAGGTTGCGGCAGTACAGAATGCCCCCAGACCAGCTGCTAAACCAGAGCTGCAGTTTTTCTTAGGACACCTGAACTTCTACCACTCTTTCCTCCCATGGAAGGCATCTGTGGCGGAGCCACTTCACTGCCTGCTGAAGAAGGATGCGGTCTGGCGGTGGGGGGAGGGTCAGGAGCGAGCGTTCAATGAGTTAAAGTGGCTCCTCTCTTCCGAGGCGATATTAACTTATGTCAACCCCAGGAAGCCCGTAGTACTTGTGTGTGATGCCTCACCGGTGGGGGTCGGGGCTGTCCTCTGCCACGTGCTCGAGAACAGGAGGGAGGCACCGATTGCTTTCTACTCGAGATCCCTCTCGAAAGCAGAGCGCAACTATGCACAGACGGATAGGGAAGCCCTCGCGATCATTGCAGGGATGAAGAAATTCCATGATTTCTTGTATGGGAGGGAGTTCACTATTGTCACAGACCACAAGCCCCTCCTGGGAATTTTTTTCACGGCCAAGCTCACTCCCCAGATCCTGTCCCCATGAATGCTACAGTGGGCGATTGTCTTAAACGCGTACCAGTTCACGCTGGTACACCACCCAGCGAAAGACATCACTCATGCTGGAGCTGGGGGAACCCGAGTGCGAGGTCGAGCAGGGTCACCCGGTGCTGCTCATCGAGTCTCTCAACTCGCCCCCCATCGTGCCTTCAGATATTGCCAGGGCAACTGCAAAAGACAAGGTTCTGTCCCAGGTGTTGGCATGGGTAAAGAAGGGCTGGCCCGAAATGTCCCCATTCAAGGAACTTGCATTGTTTTTCAGGAAATGTTTCGAGCTTTCGCTTGAGAGAGGATGCCTCCTCTGGGGCCAGAGGGTGGTAATTCCCAAGGTTTTTCAAGCCAAGGTGCTCCGTTTGCTCCACACGAGCCACCCGGGGATCGTGAAGTTGAAAGCTCTGGTAAGGAGCTACTTCTGGTGGCCCAACATAGATAGGGACATCGAGCAGTTGGTGGGTGCGTGTGAGAGTTGCCAACACTCATGGCCCGAGGAGCACAGATTACCTCCCAGGGAGTGGAACACAGCCCGTGGGCCGTGGTCAAGGGTCCACGTGGACTTTGCGGGGCCCTTCCGGGGAACAATGTTCTTGTTAGTGGTTGATGCATTCTCGAAATGGCTGGAGGTCATTCCAGTGCAAAACACATCCTCTGCCCGATGTGTTCATTTCGGATAACACGACCACATTCACGTCCGCCGAATTCCAGAGATTCCTCGAACGGAATGTGATCAGGCATGTTACCTCCGCTCCATTTCACCCTGCCACAAATGGTCAAGTAGAGCGCTTGGTCCGCACTACAAAGGAGACACTAAGGAGGATGGGTCCGGGGGATCTGGAGCTACAGCTCTGCAAATTCCTCCTCTGTTATAGGGTTACTCCGCTTGTGTCTGGGCAGTCACCCGTGGAGATTCTGATGGGAAGGAGACCCACAACATTGTTTGACTGCTTGGATCCATCCAGGGTGGAGGACAGAGGCATAAATGTAGCAGTAGAACAAAGGAAAGTGTTCGGGGCAGGTGACCCAGTGTACTGTAGGAATTATGCAACTTCTGGGCCAGTGTGGGTACCTGGGGAGGTGGTGGAACAAACCGGGCCCGTATCGTACCAAGTGAAGATGGAAACGGGTTTGTTGTGGCAGAGACACTCCGATCAGCTTAGGAGAAGAGTCACAGAAACAATGGTGGTAAATGGGTATCTTGATGAATCAGCATTAGGGTCACCCTCCACCCGTGTAACCCAAGGGAGGGAATACAGGACTCAGCTTAACAGGCAGCATAAACCACCAAGAGACCATCACCCAACCCGGGGTAGCACAACCCCACTTTGATTTTCTGTTACAGGATGGGGAGAGTTTTTGTGAGTGTTCCTCCACTTGTCCAAGTGAGCAGCGGAGTTTTGAGTTGTCCCAGAGGTCCCCCCATCCTCCCTGACATGTAGATACCCCAACCCTGTCCCTGCCGGGGTTCGATGGGACCCTTCAGTTTTCCTGGGGGGAAGAGTCGGGCACCACAGCCGACTCAGGCAACACAGCCGCAGAGTCCAGAGGCGGCAGCTCCGCTGAATAGAACAGCCAGCCGCAGCGTGTCTGCCGGCTCCCACAATGGTTGAGGGACTTCGTCCCATCCTAGTGGGGAGGGATGTTGTGTATACATGCAGTTCAGCTGTTCGCCGGTAGCGCAGCTGACGGAGCTCACGTGACTCCAATTCCTCCAATGGGTAACTACTGCGGGAACTTCCCACTGCAGGTGAAACTATGTAAGGTATGCATTACGTCAGAAGGATGTCACCTATACTGTAACCAATAGCGCGGCTCCGGGCAAAATTCAAATGTACTGTGTACCATATATAAGGAGACAAGGCTCCACCATTGCCTCATGTACAGATTGACCATGTTACAATAAAGTAGTGTTTAGCCCACCTGCCGGCTCGTGTGCATTCAATCTGCCTACATCAAAGTACCCCATTGCAGATCTATGAAATAACACCATTTGAGCTGCAGAAGATGGTGACATAGGGAACAGTATACATATTGCGGCACTATTTAACTGATGGAGTTAAATATGAGGAGAGAAAAATGGCGTAGACACCGGCAACCACGCCACAAAGCTTGCCAAGAGAACCCTATTGACCAAAACAAAAGGCAAAACAAAGGGGCAAACAAAGGGGCAGGCTAGGTGATACAGGATGCTTAACACCACAGAGTGGAGGAAGGGGAGGGACAGGAAGGGGGAGGGGAAATGCAATGTTGTAAGGAGCAATACTGCATAGGGACATGGAATGTGAGATCAATGAACCAAGGTAAACTGGAAGTGGTAAAAAACGAGATGGAAAGAATAAGCATTGACATCTTGGGCATCAGTGAGCTCAAATGGACAGGGATGGGTGAATTCAGCTCTGGAAACCATCATATCTACTACTGTGGACAAGAAAACCTTAGAAGACATGGAGTAGCCATAATTGTCAATAAAAGAGTGAGAAAAGCAGTAATGGGATACAATCTCAAAAATGACAGAATGATGTCAGTTAGATTTCAAGGAAAACCTTTCAATGTCACTGTGATCCAAATATACGCACCAACCACTGGCGCAGATGAAGCCACAATGGACCAGTTCTATGAGGATTTACAACACCTCATAGAACAGACACCAAGAAATGATGTCCAAATTATATTAGGAGACTGGAATGCCAAAGTAGGAAATCAAAAAGTGGAGGGAATAACAGGCAAATTTGGTCTGGGAGTACAGAATGAAGCAGGGCAAAGATTGATAGAGTTCTGCCAAGAGAACGCACTGGTCATAGCAAACACTCTCTTCCAGCAACACAAGAGGCGACTCTACACATGGACATCACCAGATGGCCAACACCGAAACCAGATTGACTACATACTCTGCAGCCAAAGATGGAGAACCTCCATACAGTCAGCAAAAACAAGACCTGGAGCAGACTGTGGCTCAGATCACAACCTATTGATCGCAAAATTCAGGCTTAGACTAAAGAAAATAAGGAAAACACGGAGACCAGAAAGATATCACCTAGACAGCATCCCTAAAGAATACGCGGTGGAGGTGATGAACAGATTCAATGGCTTAGACTCATTAGATAGAGTGCCAGAAGAATTATGGACAGAGATGAGGGACATCATGCAGGAAGCAGCAAAGAAAACCATACCAAAAGAAAAGAAGAGTAAGAAAGCAAAGTGGTTGTCTGATGAGGCTCTTAAAATAGCAGAGGAAAGAAGGAACGCAAAAGTCAAAGGAGAAAGGAAAAACTACAATCATTTGAACACAGAATTTCAAAGAAAAGCAAGGAGAGATAAGGAAAACTACCTAAAAGAACAGTGCAGAGAAATGGAGGAAAACAACAAAAGAGGCAGAACCAGAGATCTTTTCAAAAAAATCGGGGAAATTAAGGGAACATTTAAAGCAAAAATGACCATGATAAGGGACAAAGAAGGAAAGGAGCTAGCTGATGCAGAAGAGATTAAGAAAAGATGGAAAGAGTACACAGAGCAACTCTACAAAAAGGACCTCAACACTCCTGACAATCACAATGAGGAAGAAGTAGAAATTGAGCCAGACATCCTGGAGAGCGAAGTCATAAAGGCCCTAAAGAGCACTGCAAACAACAAAGCTAGTGGAGATGATGGTATCCCAGTTGAATTTTTCAAAGCGCTAAAAGACGACGGCGTCAAATTACTGCATTCAATATGCCAGCAGATTTGGAAAACAAAACAATGGCCACAGGATTGGAAAAGATCAGTATACGTCCCAGTCCCAAAAAAGGGCAATGCCAAAGAATGTTCAAATTATCGAACAATCGCGCTCATCCCACACGCCAGTAAAGTGATGCTCAAGATAATACAGGATAGACTTCAGCAGCATGTGGAGAGAGAATTACCAGAGGTGCAGGCAGGTTTCAGAAGAGGCAGGGGGACTAGAGACCACATTGCCAACATATGCTGGATCATGGAGAAAACAAAGGAATACCAGAAACAAGTTTACTTTTGTTTTATTGACTACACTAAGGCATTTGACTGTGTGGACCACAACAAGATGTGGCAAGTAATTAAAGAGATGGGAATACCAGAGCACCTCATATGCCTCCTGAGAAATCTGTACATGAACCAAGAAGCAACAGTTAGGACAGAACATGGAATGACAGAGTGGTTTGGAATAGGAAAAGGAGTAAGACAAGGCTGCATTTTGTCACCATGCTTATTCAACCTATACACAGAGCAGATAATGCGCAGTGCAGGGATGGAGGAATCACAATATGGGATTAAAATCGCTGGGAGAAACATCAATAATCTGAGATATGCAGACGATACCACCCTAATGGCAGAAAGTGAGGAAGACCTAAAGAATCTCTTGATTGGGCTGAAGGAGGAGAGTGCAAAAGCTGGCCTGAGACTCAATATCAAGAAAACCAAGATAATGGCAACAGGCCCAATCAGTTCCTGGAAAATAGATGGGGAAGAGGTAGAAGCAGTGACAGATTTTACTTTCTTAGGATCAAAGATCACTGCAGATGGGGATTGTAGCCATGAAATAAAAAGGCGACTGATTCTTGGGAGACAAGCAATGAGAAACCTGGGGAACATAGTGAAAAGCAGAGACATCACACTGAAAACAAAAATTAGAATAGTCAAAGCAATGGTTTTCCCAGTAGTAATGTATGGATGTGAGAGCTGGACAATTAGGAAGGCTGAACACAGAAGAATAGATGCCTTTGAAATGTGGTGTTGGAGGAGGGTTTTGAGAGTGCCCTGGACAGCGAGGAGAACAAATAGGTCAATCTTAGAAGAAATTAACCCGGATTGATCACTGGAAGGCCAAATAGTAAAGATGAAGCTAAAATACTTTGGACATCAAATGAGAAGGGAGGATTCACTTGAGAAGGCATTGATGTTGGGAAAGGTGGAAGGCAAAAGAAGAAGGGGGAGGCCAAGGATGAGATGGCTAGATGGCATTGTAGACACAATGGGCACAGAGCTGGGAGGGCTGAGGGGGATGGTGGAGGACAGAGGCGCCTGGAGAGCAATGGTCCATAGGGTCGCAAAGGGTCGGAACCGACTGTGCGACTGAACAACAACAAAATTTAACTGATACTTAGGCTTTTGTTTACAAATTGTATATGTTATATAATACTTTCAATGTTTCCATAATAGTTTGTTTTGGCTGTTTTTGTATATTTGAATTATCATTATTATCATCTTAAAACTGTACAGCTGGAAGGGACCCTATGGATCATCAATTCTAGCCTCTATAAAAGGAGGCAAATGGGAAATTGAACTCCCTACCTCTGACTGCAAATAGATATATATACCACTGAGATATCCAGAATTCTTACAGTTCCTTGTGCAAGACTTGAAAGTTGTCATTCTGGAACAGAAAAATTACAAGACAAGGATCCAGAGAGAGACAGCAGAGATAAAATACATGCATATGCTGGACACTCATCTCAAAGTTTTGAATATTAGTCAAGGGTTTGGGGACATTATTTATTTATTTATATTTATAATTTTTATTTATAACTCAAATTTCTATGCCACTCAATCAGGCGAACCCAACTCCGGGCGGCTCACAACAGGATTAAAACATACATATTAAAAACAATTAAAACCCCAACATACCCACCCACCTATTAAAAACTAACCATATTAAAACTCCCCACATTAAAAAGATGGGGAGGCTTCATTTTATAAGCCAACAGGCGGGGGCCACTCTTCCATCCGGGCCCCAATTAAATTATCAAATTTAATAAACCATAACATGTTGTTATATGCTGCTATATATGTTGTATGTTATACGTTGTTATATTCATCATCTTCACAAAAACTGGTGCAATAGAATTCTCATCCATAGCCCCAGGCTACCTCTCAGAACAAAAGAAGAACTTGGTGCTTGGCCTGGGCCACTCATACAATAGATACTAGGGCTGAAGGGTAAACTCATTAGTAAATGTGTAATGTCACAATGTTTGACTTTCATCTATCTACTAACCATTTGCAATTCAACAGGGTGAAGCTTCACAACTAATCTAAATAACAGGTATTACCAGTTGTAAAAAACCATATTGATTTGTATACTTATCTGCTATGCTAACCATTCTGTACCTCTGTACCTGATGTGCATGAATTGATGCTACAAAGTCTCACTCTTATGTCTGACAAAGTGGACTTGATCCACAAAAGCTAACGTTAAAATACAGCAGTTAGTCTTTATAGTGTCTAACTATAAATAAAAAAATAAAAAAATAGTGTCACAACATTTTTGTCTTTTTGTTTTGTTTACTCTCTGCTATGCTTGAAATATGGCTAACATGGCTACTATTTCAAAAATTTCAACCATTTCAATGTATCATCATGGGTGGTTTGTTAAATGTACAGTGGTACCTCATACAACGATTGTAATCTTTTCCGTGGGGCTCGTTGTTGTACGAAACAATTGATATATGATACATGCATTGTATAGCGATTTTCCCTATAGGATGCATCATACAACGATTGCTAAGTGGTTTTTTCCATTGAAAAATTGTTGTACGATTTTTTTCCATAGGGAAAATTGTTATGCGGGACACCATTTCCCCCAAAAAACTAATTATTATGCGATTTCATTGCTATATGGGGCAATTGTTGTATGAGGTACCACTGTACTTATTTGCAGGCGCACCCCCCAATAAAGGACTCAGACACTGGTAAAAGTGGATAACGGCATTGGGCCACATTTATTGATTCATGCCCTAGTCCGAATTATAAATTTCTATTGGTAATTGACCAATCATAATTCTTTAAGGCAAGCAGGCCGAAGTAACACTGGTAAGGTACCACCCAAAATTGCCAACGGCAATTGTTACAATGTATCTATTTGTATCAATTTGTTTGTTGACAACAAACAAATTGTTGACCGTAGTCAATATCTAACTAATGACCCCACCCTCTGACGCGTATCCGTGAAATCACGGGGTGATGCATGCTGTCTAGCTGTAGCCATCACCCCGTCGCCTGGTTCATCGTTGACCGGACAACGTTTAACCAACTTATGCCTGTCTAGTGTTGTCCAGTCAATTGCGAACCTGCCGGATACCTGTGGGTCATAAATGTTTACCTTACCAGTGATACCCGCCACACGGGGAGGCTTCCCAAAAGGCTCACCGCCCCCCCCCCAAGACCGTCAGCTCGGTCGACAGGCCTGCTCGCCATTCCACTAACCAGAGGTCCATACCTCCCTGCGACAGATGGGCCCCATCCCCTGAGTAAAGCTCGTAATTTTGCAGACTGACGCCGGGGAGGCTAATGACGTGTCCCCCGTCCTTGTCGAAAAGGAACCGGGCAATAGCCCCGTTCACGGAGAGTCGGCTCAGTCAGAGCCTCGAGGCCGAACGCCCCCCTGTAAGCGTACCGCGGTATCGTGTCTGACCAATTGAGGGATGTGGCAGGCCACACATGATGTGAATAGGGCAGGTCACTGCAAACCGCAAGCTTCTGCGATAGGCCAGTGACCTGCCCCAAGCCATCGCCCCCAAGGTACATAACCAGGACATCGGGCGAGTCAGCATCCCTGATGTAGAAAAGGAATGGCAACAGTTCCCGCCATAACATGCCACGCTTACCACACTACCTGAGACGTGCGGCTGCACCCAGTCCCAGTCGGGGTCCCCACTCTGTCGCCGCAGCGTAACGCGCTGCCCTGTGCACGTGGCTACGGCCCACCATCCATACTGTCACCGGTGTAAAACGACACCCAGGGTCTGTCAAGGAAAAAAAAGGGGGGGGAGAAACAGTGCAGTGACTAAACTGGTACTCACGGTTGAAGAGGGCGAACACAAAACTGAAAACATTGTGATCCCCACCCTCCCGTGCGGCGTATTTCAGCCCCGGAGTACCCAAAAACAACTGCAGTAGAAGCCGCCCCTATCCTGAACGAATGGGTGCCGCAACGAGCCCCAGAGGGGCCAACACTGTCTAGTGCCTTCCCGGCACCCTCCAAATTGAAATTTAGTAAGAGAAGACCCACCCTGGTGACAGAAAAACGGGCCATGGTGCGTGCCACACAGTGCAAGGAAATCCTGTAGGGCACCAACCGGACAGATGTCTGCCGAGGAACATCGTAGCAGTCTACTCCACTGCCTACGCCGTGCTGATACGTTTTAGAGGAGCGTATCCCCAACTGAGCCCAATATTGTTCACACAGACATCTTCGAGTTCCAGTGCCCTACGACTTGCATCCGCCTTATACAGCATCTCAAGCTCGCCGATGCGGAGCACTCCAAAAAAGGCCACCGTTGTAGCTGCATGAAATGGGCTGCCTCATCTTATCAAAACAGAGGCCAGGCCAGCCCCGGGCCAATTGGGTAAAAACCCCTGGGGAAATCGGGTGGCGGTCGTCCGGGCAACGCCCACGCGCGCGCACCCACCCCTCCAAAACATTCTCACACGGAAGTCAGTGGTGCTGTCCACATGACCTCCCACTTTGGCCGTAAGAGCCCACGCTGACAGCTTAGATGCTATGGTGCGAGGTGCAAGGCCCTGGGCATGCAGGTAAACCATGAACCGCAGAACATGGGTTACCGGGATCGGCCAGGTTCCTGGCATTTGAAATTGGGTACAGAATGCTCTGAAAGAATGAAATGCATGGTGATACGCCTTACGCGTGCGTGGCTCTAGTGACAGGCCAATCGCCCGGTTCACCTCTCCTTGCCAATGTTCCATATCCCGTCCGGGAGTGGCGAGGGAAATTCCTCCGCATCCGTGGCCAAGGCACGGAACCGGGAGATCTGCAGGCGGGACAAAGCGTCAGCAATATCGTTAGTAACCCCAGGGACATGCCTGGCCCTGAAAAGAACGTTGAGGCGCAGGCTGCGCAACGCAAACTGGCGCACTGGGTCCATAACCCTGGGCGATTTAGAGGTCCATGCATTGACAATGTGGACAACAGCCGCATTGTCACACCAAAATGGACAACCGAGTTGGCCCCCTCCTCGCCCCATAGCATCAAAGCACCCAGGATAGGGAAAATTCCAGATACGTGAGACCACGCAGGCGACCCGTGCCTGCCCAGGATGGTGGCCACCCACCATAGGCCCACTTCCAATTGAAGTACATCCCATAACTCAGGGATCCCGAGGCATCGGACTGTATCCTAAAGCGAGGGGAAGCCAGGAGCTCAGACCTCCAAAATGACACCCCATTGAAATCCCTCAGGATCTGTAGCCAGATAAGTACGTCTGCCCTGATACCCCGGGTAAGTCTAACCCTATGGTGGGGCCTGGATAATCCTGCCATGACGTCGCGCAAGCGCCGAGCAAATGCCCTGCCCGGTGCGACGACCCTGCCAGCGAAATTGAGGTGACCATGTAGCACCAGCAGGTCCCTCGGTGATGCCATGCGCTTGGCCAGCAAGTCCGAGATAAGGGCCACTAGCTTTGACACCTTATCCCGCTGCAACCTAGAAGCCTGCGCTACTGTGTAAATCTCCACCCCCAGGAATACTAGCTGTGTAGGTGGGCCCTCGGTCTTTTCGGGCGCTAAAGGGACACCAAGTTCTGCCATTAGCGTCTGAAATGTGTTGAGGAGACGTGTGGACGTGTCCCAGCCCCGTTCAGCCCCGAATAAAATCATCCAGGGAATGGGCTACAGACCGGGACCCTGATCTGCAAACAAAAGCCCACTCTAGGAAGATGGAGGAACGCTCGAATGCCGAGCCCGAATTGGAACAGCCAAAAGGCATGGCATCATTGCAATAATATGCTCCCCGGAACGGGGGGGCAGGGACAGGGCCAACGACCCTGCCCGCATAGACCTCCTTATATTGCTGGCAGGAGCCACCTCCTCCCTCCCCCTAAGGGATAAAGATTGGGGGCATCCTGAGGGGACCTATCACCCATGAAAGGGATACGTAACCCCTGCCCAAAACCCTGAAGGAGATATCCGCATCCTCTCCCTTCGGGTACAATGTGAGCCAGCGCTCCAACATGTCCACATTAATTGGGGAGGGAGCCCTTTGGTGAACTAGATCCTTCTGTGGCAGTCTTGCCAGCCCCCTGTCCACCCCCCCTCTGCCCCGCATCCCTCCAGGCCTGGGACAGGCAGAGGCCGCATGGGGGCCAGCACAGGGGGGACACTAATGTCTGTATTTGCCATTCTTCCTATTGCAGGAACCATTGGACGAGAAAGTCCAGCACAGCAGGCAGGCTGGAAACCCCCTGCCCCGCCCCCTGGCAGTGGACCTGTGCTGGGGCCGCCCGCTGGACCGCATGTCCACAATGGTATCTCTCCCCGGGCGCGGGGCGCATGGGCGTCATGTACAAAAGCCACAGCCTCTGGCATGGCTCGACCCACCTAATGTCGGGGTGCCGGGGAATCCGCATACGGAATTACACGTCATAAGCCAACCACGATGGCCCCGGAAAGTCAACTATCGCCCGGTAGATGTTGTCCAAATACTGGACCATCGGAATTGCCAAATCCGGCCGGGCCCTAAGGTACACCGCCATGTATATGAGGTAGGCCGGCAACCAGTCGGCCCACGTACGTGGTGGCTTGCTACGACGTGCCTGCTCCTTATCCTTCTCATCCTGCCCCCCCTACTCCTTGGTGGGCCCTCTGTTGAGGAGTGAGAAGATATCCACGTAATCCCCCCGCCAGATCTTCTCTTTGGTGGTCTGTGCCAAAGGGACACCCAGCGGTAAGGAATACCCCGCCGTCAGCAAGGCCGACAGGGGCACAACAGGAACTGCTGGCATCTGAAAGGGGGCCTGTACTAACCCAGCCACCCCCAAAACATTCCCCACAGGGTAGAAAACACCCAAACCACGGGGCCCTGAGTGGTAGTTGTCGTCGCCGGGTGGGGCGTCAGCGGCTGGACCGCCGCCCCACCCGCGTGAGGCCAGGCCATTGGAAACCCCCCCAACGTGGCCACATGTGTAGGTGCACTAGCTTGGACCACATACTCACGTGCTGCACCCCCGTAGGCCTCCCCCACCGGGGGTTCCGGCCCACTGGGGGCGTCGGAGCTCACAACCGCCGTCGAGCTCGTCGATGGGGCCTGACCCGCACCGGTCAGTTGAATGGGGAGCTGCGAGGCAGTGGCCCAGGTCGTGCCACGCGCCTCAAGCAGCTCGACCCGTCCCATCGCCTGCCGCTGCCCAGCAGACGACGCGTCGAAACGAACCCCAAAGGGAGACCAAGAGTGGCTAGCCCGGGCCAGGGATGTCTCGAGGGCCGCAACGCGGGCCAATAAGGCTTCCACGCTGACATGGGGCAAAGGACCAGCCGGCCCGCCTACTACAGGCATGGGTACAGGCCCCTGCACCCCGGGGCCCAAATAGGGCAACAACCCCACACCCGGGCCCATTAGGGCCGATGTAGCAACCTGGGAAGGGGACCAGACCACCCCCCAAAGCTGGAAGGCCTCGGAGCGAGCTACGCTCCTATAAAGGGAGGCCCAGCGGAATGGGCAACACCAGGAGAGGTGTCCACCGCTTGCGGGCCGAGGGCCGCAGCCCCTACTGGCCCCGTGTGTGGGCCACCATCCTCTAGCCAGGGGGAATAGACCCCGTTCCACCGGTCCCGGTGGGTGCAAGCAAATGCGGCTGCTGGGGAGCCGCAGCCGCGGTCTTCCGACCCAGATTGCGCCTCCGAACCGCACGAGCCGCGCTCGCAGCCGCCTTCTTCCTCGCGGGCCTCCAGCCAATCGATGGGAAGCCAAAACGAGAGAATTCAGCAGCCAAAAGGCTTCCCGGTAAAAGTCAAAAGCGACGGAGGTAAGAGGGAAAAACTTCTCCGCTCCATCGCTTCGCAAAATGGCAGCTCGGCTGCCTCGTGGCCACCCCTTTTATAAGGGAGCTGGCCACGCCCCCTAACTACCCGGATGCCTTTGTCCTATGGGGGGCCCCGCAAAGAGCGCGGCTGCCATTTTGGCGCCGCGCTTGCAATCTTTCAGTACATTGCATTTCCAGAGCAACCATTACCTCAAAAATGAACTTATTGCAGCTGTACATCTTGGAGGTTAAGATCACCACCACTCTGGATTTCTCTGGGTGTGTGTAACACAAAAGAAAAAACAGCTCATCCTTTTATTTCCCTTGTTGGTATTCTTCATTTAAACCCTTTTCATACCCCCGCCCACCCCGATTTTATGACAAAGGATGGGAATATGAACAGTATGATACATTGAAACAAATTTTATTTTATTTTTCCGTTTCCTTTTTTAAAAACTATACCCAGACTGGGAGTTTTAAACCAGGGGATCTCAACCTTCTTATGCCACAGGCCAGACCATGCCCACTCAGACAGTTGAGTGGGCTGGCCTGGTGGTTCTCCCCACTGTAAACGCTGCCATAAAACATGTCCATGGCTGTCGTAAACATGTTTATGACAGCCACAGGCACATTTATAACAGCCGGGGGTGCATTTACGGCTGTCATAAATGCATCTGCTTCTGGTGGCAGCAGGCCACATGAAATGGTGCTGTGGGCCAGGGCCAGCCCACAGGCCATAGGTTGCTTTAAACTGTCTTCAAAAGACAATAAATTGTGGATCACATTTGTGAGCATGTATGTACACAATTTTTGTGCTTATCTTGTGAATTGCAAGATTTTTAGAATTGCAAGATTTTTAGATTTTTAGAATTTGTTGTAATGCCGCCCTGAGTCGGGTTCTGCCTGAGTGGGCGGCATATATAAATACGACTAAATAAATAAATAAATAAATAAATAAATAAATAAATACCGTAATTAGAATCACTAAAGCCTGTAACTGAAATTGCAGAACAAATGAGAGCCAACAGAGAGCATCTTATTTTTCCCCAGCAATTGATGAAAAGCTGTCAAAATCACATCTGCTGAGTGCTGCATGGAGAACTTTGAATTATTTTTCTTTTCTTGGAAGTTAATTGTTTCGCTCCTTTTTTTAGATGAACTCCTTAATGTGGCGAGAGTGTTTGAGCATTTCAGAGAGGCGAAGAGCAATGTCATCAGGACACAAGACTCCATTACAGGGCTGGGCTCCTAGCAGGGTCACCCTAAGACAAAATGGACATAGCCAAGCCACCAGACTAAGATCCATCTACCCTTCAGGAGCAATGGCCACATCAGGAGAAGAGAATGGCTAGCTCCAATCATTATGGGTACGGAGAAACTTCTAGTGGGCAGCTACTGAGCAGCAGTGGCAGCTGAAAATGATGCTGGTAGAGGATCTTTCACAGATAACAACAGTATCACTCAAGCCAATTTTTGTTAGTACTGCATGGAAAGCACTGGAAAAGTTTGCTTTGCTGGTTGTGATTTTTCTTAAAACAATGCTTCCATGCACACACAATCCAGTCCCCATCGCTCCAAATCACCTCAACAAAGTAGCCCTGCTGCTGAACCAAAATGGAGTCCGGCTAGTTTGCAATTTCCTGTATGTTGTATGGAAAATACTGTACCTCAAACTGGACTGTACTACAAGTGGTCCAAAACACGAACTATATCACTACTTGATCACATTCACAGAGGGGTTTGAAGATAAGGAATCCCAGGTAGCAAGGGTCTCCTTAAAGCTGACCATGAAGATTAGCACCTGGAGAGAAGACTAAGCAGGTACACGGGTTACTTGATTACTGTCATCTCCACTATGTAGTAGAGGACATCAACCCTCATTTAAATAAAATTTGTTTTTCTCCTTGTTTATGTGACCTTGTTATTCTTGAGCAGAGTTTGTCAGAGGGACTTTTCCACAAAACAACAAGGGTTTTCTTGTTACATAGATGTTTAAAAAGTAGGAATATTGTGTGTGTACTTTCATGTCTCTTTCCAGATAGGCACTGTACAAAGTTAGCATGAGTATTTCATACTATATTAGCCACAGAGAAGAAAAAGAGCAGATAGGACCAGAAACAACAATAGGCTGTCAGACCCAAATAATTATGGTTTTGTTACCAACCTCCTCATTATTATAGTTGAGTCCTTGAGGTGAGAACAGTTTCAGGTGCTCTCACAATTTATCTGCTCATGACATCTCTTTACTTCATGATTTAGGTAATGATCCCAACATCATTATAAAATTCGCAGATAAAGGTGGGGGTTTAGTAATTCTCAATAGAGATGATTATTTCAAAGAAGCTTTCGCGCAATTATCCAACACTTCTTTCTATCTTAAACTGGACCATGATCCCACTCCACATATTTCTAATATTATTTCTGTTGTGCTTCAAGAAGGGTTAGCTATGAGTTGTAGAAATCTGATTCATGTCTCAATCAGTCTCATGAAGCAGCAGTTTATATCATCAGATCTTTTTTAAGATAGAGAGTTAAAAGTCCACGAAGTCCAGCTTCATTAGACGGAGTAAGAAGGGAAACAGAGATAGAGAGAAAAGCAAACACACACGCTGGTCTTTTGGCTGAACAAAGGATACTAATGGCTTCTCTTTATTCAAGCAGAGTGTCTCAGAAACGAAACTTAAGCAAGCAGAATATACCAGAAACGAAACTTAACAGAAACAAAACTTAGGGCATACAGCCAATCAGAAGTGTCAGAGCCCAAATAAGGAGAGATAAGGAGCGTTGTCTCTCATGCAAGCAAAGAGGCTTTTGTTTACAATATGTTTAGGACGACAGGCAAGACAAAAACCAGATGCCTTCCCACATGTCCTCCTTTTTCATTTAAATTTGAGAGAGGGACGGCTAATCATACCCCTGCATGTCATCATACTCCATAACTACTCCTCCATATACATCATCACTGTCCTCCTGGACATCGTACCCCTCCTGACTCATGGTACCTTGTTCCGGAGGATGATACCTCATTGAGTACAATTGCCGTCGTGCAAAACTCGATGTCTCCCTTCTACGCAGTGGACATGCGTTACACATAGAAATAAGGTTAGGAATACTATTAATGCAAAAACACAAAGATATAAGGCAGATAATAATAATGAACCCATAAAAGAAAACTTGTCTAAAGACAGATAAATCAGGCAACCAAGAAGTCACCCAATCAAAGAGATTAACATCAGTGCGTACATTGTTAGTAATACTCTCCTGTAAATTCTGAAGTTCTTTCTCAATAGTATTATTCAGATCCTGGAATTTTACCCGACATCCCTGGTTCCCGACCAGTTTACAAAATCCTCCGGATTTTGCTAACAGGTAATCTATGGCCAGTCTGTCCTGCATTTGGTCTTGATGAAGCTCAGTGATTTCCATTTGAAGATCCCGTATGACCCTCCCTGTGGCATTGATTGATTTCTCCAGCCTACAGGTGAGTCCCAAAATGGACCTTCTATTCTCCTGGGAAATGACACCTGGGTATGATCCCAAGGTGAGTGCTCCAGTGATAGCACTCCCTATAGCTTTCCCCCAGGAGCTACCATCAGAAAGCTGAACATCGATTATCACTTCATCATTGCAACCAGAACCAATCGGGCCGGCAGCAGCTCTCCGGCGCCATGCATCTGCCCAAAGCGGCATTTGCACTTGTACGGGTAAGGTAAAATAACCCAATGCTGCACATTGATATTGTCCTGGATGGAAATTCGTGGCAACTCCATTAAAAAAGAACCACATGTTAGGATCCTTGATTTGCCATCCATTGCAAATTGAACCACTATCTATAGCAGAATAATCAGGAGTAAACATAGGAAACACATCATATATATCTTCAATAGTAGTGTTAAACAAGGTATAATTAAGCTTATAAGAACTGTTATAACTACCCCATAACCAAAAATAATCATCACAACCCGTATAATTGCCTACACTCCTCAAAACCCTTTGTGCTTGAGTCCAGTACTTCCATTTACTATTCCAGACTCCAGAACTATGACAACAGAAGCAAAGTCCTTTAGTGTATTTCTTGAAAGTCATGCTTCGCCAGCGGGTGTTGTTAAATTGTTCTGGAGGATAAGAGAAGAGTGTAGATCTATCAAGATGTTGCAAATGTCCAATAACCAACTCTGGCGTGTTGAACAATGCCGGAAGAAAGGCCATTTGAGACACGGCCAGTGGATGCTCATAGTATAACGTTGCATTCTTACCATGAACCTCAAACATATAGTTAGCATGACGAATCCAAAAGTTGGGGTTGCCCCCATGAGGTATTGTTCTCACAGCTGGAAGCACAGTAAGAAAGAAAAAAACAAATGTCAGCACATTTAGTCTACTGGTGAACCACCGTCCTGGAGCTGAGTAACCTTCTTCTCTCTCCATGGGCGGATCGCTCGAGCAGGAACCCTTCCACTCAGGATTCCCTTGTTGCCAATAAATGACCAATGGCTTAGGGAGACACTCCCCTAAGAAACAGGAGCATGCCCTGTTATTACTAGTACCATGTAACTAAACGTGAAACATGAGTGACATATAACACAAATGCAATATCACAAACCCATTTACATGTGTATGGTACTGACAACTCTGCCATGTACTTCTGAAGGTACCTTGAGATATGTAGTTTCATAAAGCAATACATAACATAAGCAAAGACAGGTCTTTCTCCTGCAAGAGAATAAGCAAACATTTAAGCATAAACAAAACATGAACAGTTCTCTTCTTCCTTACATGAAGGAGGTCTGGATGCATTTTAGAAAGCATTTCTCACTTCCCCAATTACATGAGTAAGGCATTAAATTTCTTCTTCTCCCACTGGTGTGAGCGAAAGAAGCATTCAATAACTTATAATCAGCATAGCATGGTAACTCAAATACAGTACAAATCTCATTAAAGCATTTCACACTCATAGCCTGAGCAGGTAGACAATTTCTTAAAAAAGGCTGTCAGGTTTTATAATGCAAACAAAGCCAATTCTTCTTTACAGTCCACACAAACTTTTTTTTCTTTTTAGTCCAATTAAAATGTCCAAATTAAAAGTCCAAATCTTGATTGAAGCTTCCTTAAACACTCTCTCCTCTCCAGCACAGTTTTTGGCATGGCAAAGTTTGAAATTAAGCCATAAATTAAGTCTCACTGAATTCACAAGACAATCCCACACAACCCCCCTTTTCAGCTTTTCTGGCAAACACACATTCCTTCATGCTCCAGCCACACCCATCTGCATTAAGGCAGGCCGATGAGGTGTGAAGGCACAAAGAACAAATTCTCCAGAAATTGCAAGTAATTTTCACACAGAAGAAAATCACAGGGAAGTCCAAGTTGCTTTCCCTGCAATCCTGATGCTGAAACTTGGGACAGCTCACTCTGGATCTCTTCGTTTGAGGGTTGGGCAGTTCAAAATCAGCCAAAAACTGTATGTCTTCTCCCTCCTTGTATTTTTGCAACAGCCTGCTGTCCATACAGGATGGATCCACGCCCCTTTTCCTCTGCATTTCTTTCATCTGCAGCTTCTGAATCTCAACTTTATGACAAACTGCATCTGTTAGTTTGTACTTGCACCCCTTTCTGGTCTTGGGTTTTGTGCATTCCTCCTTTGGGCCATCCTTCCACTTCTGTAGGATCTTCCTGCCCAAACGTGAGGTATCAAGTTTACTACTCAGCTTCTCCTGCTTTTGTGATGAGGGTTGCTTCACGGGGGGCTGAGATCCCCTATGCTGCTCTTTGAACCACACTTCTTGCTTCCTGCCACTCTGCATGCATTAATAGCTTCAATCTGTGATGAGGTCCCCACCATTTGTTCCCCATCAGCTGGCACTAGTTGTTTTTTAGACTCGGCAGGCAGTATTGCAGCAGAGAACAGTGTTTTGGTAGGGCTAAAAGTGCTTGATTGCTGCAAGGCAGGATATAATGTCCCATCACCATTTCCACCTCCACCCCCATCAGGGGGCTGTTGTTTCTCATATGATGGAGGGGCAGTTGCCATAGCCCCCCTTTGGCTGGAGGCAAAAGCTGTGGGAGGGGGCCAGCAAGCCCCTGAGACAACATAATATTCTTTGGAGTGAGTCTTTGAAGGCAGTCTCTAACTTCCTCCCACGTAGATTGAACTGATACAAAAATTCTCTCATGCTTCTGCATTTCTCTCCCAATCTGTTTCCACTGTTGTAAGTCCAAGCATGCATCATATTTAACCCAAGAACTGATTTTCCCTATAGCTTTGACTAGCTTTTGTATCTCCTTCTCATCAGCCTTTCGTCCATTCATATGCAAAAGATCTGAGATATCTTTACAAAGTTCATTCCCTTGCGAAGTCAATATGCACCCCATAATTAAATTGTGTTTTCCACTTTTCCACTCACCTAGTTGTAATTCTCAAGCGCTCGATTTATGACCTTTCCTCTGGTCGAAGTGAGTGAAGACCTTGTCCCTGGTCGCCAATTATGAGGTGTTAATTGCTGAAGCAGAGTTCAAAGAAGGCTCTCTCGTTGTAGTTCAAAGCGTCACACGGAGCGCCACTTGTAGAAATCTGATTCATGTCTCAATCAGTCTCATGAAGCAGCAGTTTATATCATCAGATCTTTTTTAAGATAGAGAGTTAAAAGTCCACGAAGTCCAGCTTCATTAGACAGAGTAAGAAGGGAAACAGAGATAGAGAGAAAAGCAAACACACACGCTGGTCTTTTGGCTGAACAAAGGATACTAATGGCTTCTCTTTATTCAAGCAGAGTGTCTCAGAAACGAAACTTAAGCAAGCAGAATATACCAGAAACGAAACTTAACAGAAACAAAACTTAGGGCATACAGCCAATCAGAAGTGTCAGAGCCCAAATAAGGAGAGATAAGGAGCGTTGTCTCTCATGCAAGCAAAGAGGCTTTTGTTTACAATATGTTTAGGACGACAGGCAAGACAAAAACCAGATGCCTTCCCACAATGAGTTACATTTCTAACAGTACTTACGGGTTCCTTCACAACGAATTTCCAAGGGTTCCTATTCTGCATTTACTTCCCAAAATTCACAAAGTTAATTTTGATTCCGTTTCTGATTCTCGTCTTGTCCCTTGTAGACTTATTATTTCAGCGTATAATTCTTTATTAGAACCACTATCCAAATTTGTTGATCACCATATTAGACCTTTTGTTCTGCTCACACCCTCTTATGTTAGGGACTCGTCCCACTTTATCCAATCATTAGAAAATGTTTCTGTTCCGCCTGGTGCCACCCTCCTCACCATGGATGTGGCATCACTTTACACTAATATTCCGCTACAAGAGGTCAGAACTATTATAGAACATCACCTAACAACGCGTTCAAATCCCGACCCCCCCCCACCAGTTTTTTGTTGGACCTTTTGGATATTTGTTTTGAGAACAATTTTTTCCGTTTTGACAACACTTATTATTTACAGGTCCAAGGGGTTGCCATGGGTTCGAATTTTGCTCCCTCTGTGGCGAATATATTCATGAATCATTTTGATAAAACTTTTATTTTGGACACCGTTGTTAATCCTTTCTTTTCTGATATTATTGTTTACAAGAGATATATCGACGATCTATTTTTTGTCTTTAAGAACCCTTTGCTTGTTCCTTCTTTTGTGGATTGGATCAATTCTCTACATGTCAATCTCAAATTTACTCACTCTGTTAACTTAATTTCCTTACCTTTTCTTAATTTAACCATCTTCATTCAGAATAATCATTTGAAAATGCACCTTTATCAGAAGCCAACTGATAGACAGGCATACTTGCAATTTACTTCTTTTCACCCCCATTCTCTCAAAACCAACATACCTTTTAGTCTTATGCTGAGAGCCAAACGAAACTCTACGAATGATGCGGACTTCAGACTAGCGTTAGATCGGATCGGCAATGCTTTACAACACAGGGGCTACCTAAAGCATGTCATCAGAGCTGCTAGAGCCAAAATTAATACCCGCCCAAGACATACTCTTTTCAATCAATCTGCAAGATCTCCCAGATCCAATGTTTTTTGGTCACTTGACTACACTCCCTTAGCCACTAAAATCAAACAATCCATACTTAGACATTGGCACATCTTTGATTCCATCTCTGGATGTAGTCAGCCACCTACCATAGGGTTTCGTAGAACCCGTACTTTAGGCAGTCTTATTTCAAGGACCGATGTTTCTCGCACTGTGTTTCGTTCCAGCTTGCCCAATGGTCATCATAGATGTGGTCACTGCAAATTTTGTAACTACATGTGGTGCACCAGCCATGTCAAAGTTTCTAGCAGTGACTTTAAACTCGATTTGTCATCTTTCTCTAATTGTAATAGCCAAGATATTATTTATATGATCACTTGTGAATGTGGGCTTGCTTATATTGGGCAATCGAGGCGTCCTCTTAAAGTCCGATTGGGGGAACATTTATCTTCAATCCGTAACCGCGTCTTAACAGTGCCCTTGGTAAATCACTTTGTTGAGACCAATCATTCTGCTAGAAATTTAAAAATCGTCATCTTAGAGACCCTACGCTCCAGTCCCTACAATAGAATTGACTTGGAACGTCTCCTCCTACAACGGGAGGCTTTTTATATACACAGGTTTCACACTATTATCCCGTTTGGTTTAAATACAGACATGGACCTCTCGGCGTTCCTTTAAGTCCCAAGTTTCTTGTGTTCTTTTCTCCTTTAACACATTATTTCTACAGGGATCACACGTGTGGCTTATTAAGTTCATTGTCCTTATATTCCCAGAGTTTTCTATTCTGTTTAACGCTGTAACCCTATAAGACTGATCACTCTAGAGGTTGTATTCAGTGCAATTATACCCTTTCAGGTACTTTACTATTTGCTACATTGTAATTCTTCTTGTCTATGGCATGTATGTTTGATAATATTATATACTTACCCGTTTCTTGTCATATTAGTGAGTGTTTTAACCTTTTTACAGAGTCTTGAAGAAGTCAATGAAATATCCCATTACCATGGATGGATATCGAGACTGAGTGCTGTTTCGCCCATTGTCTCCCTTTGGAGTTATTTATTCCTGCTGATATATAGGTTGCTCCTTATGATTCCATCTGGCTCCTGTCTTCCCCGTTTTGCTGTATTTTTATAAGACTTTTCATTGGACTCCCATTCGTACCTTTATACTTTGGACTTTACAGTTTACCGACGGTATATGACCACAGACTGCAACTTTCTACATTTTCAGTGTTTGTACTCTACCTCTAGAGTTATTTTTCAGGGTGTTTCCTTTTTCTCCTGTGGTAAATGCACCTGCAACTTTCGTAAATGCACCTGTGGCTGCCAACAGAACTGCGCCTCCAGGTGGAGTTGCCCCCCTTCAAGAGGGCTCTAAAAACATGGTTTTGCCAGCAGATGTGGGGTGCATCTGGCACCACGACCCAGGCCTGCTGGCTTATTTAGTTCTGCCCAGGGGTTTCAATGAGGGGTTGGGGGTTTTATGTATGTTTTTAAATATTTTATTGTTTTAATATTTGGCTGTATGAGGATAGTTTTTCAATTGATGTGAGCCGCCTTGTGTTGCCGAGGCAAGAAAGGCGGCAATACAAGTTCAAAAAATAAATAAAATAAATAAATAAAATTTGGGGGCAGTAAGGATAGATAGTCACTCACCCCAGCCTAGAAAAGTCCCTTCCATTCCCTCCAACTACAGGCAGCATGTGAGGTTGTAAATAAAATTCTAACTACTCAGTGAAGAATTGAACTTTTGGTCTCTGGGTCTCTGGTTCTGCAGCAAGATTTTATATATATATTTATATATAGAAAATTAGCGAGAGAGAGAGAGAGAGAGAGAGATCAGATAATTTACATAACATGAGTGATATAGCTCAGTGGAGATTGGACTATACTGGTTCAATAGTCAGGGATTATGGGAGCTGGAATCCAACAACATCTGTTGCCTGCCTTAATCCAATTGGAGCAGACCGCACTTAAGTATTAACTATGTTATTTAGTTGTGTTTATTTAAATTTGACCTAATTTTTGCTGTTCTCTGTAAGGGTGAATTGTGTAATTACAGTAACAGCTTGTTGGCAGAGTTGTATTTCATTTCAAGATTCTCAGTGGTTTGTGGTGACAACAGTTGAGATGTATTTATGCTGTCCAGTCAAAAACGTGGTAGTTTCAACTTTTTAAGAGCATGTTTTTAAACATCATCGGCAAATTGAAATTTTGACTTTCTGCCCAGGACACCATGACAGCTTTTCCTTTGAAAAAGAAACATCAACTAATAGGATAATAAATCCCAACTTTTTCCTCTCTAAACAAGTGTTGTATCAGTTTGCCTTGCTGTTGCCTTTCCCTTAACATCTGGCCAAGTTCCTTGAGATGATTGTATCTATTTAATGAAAGTCTTTCAGCTCATCTATCTCTATCCACACTTTACCAATTTCTATTTAAACATTGTTGGCTAAAAACTCTAATGTATCATGACTGCTTTGCCTAGCGATTGGGTGATAATTTATTTATTTTTTCATCTTGAAAGCTTTGGTGTTTATTTGAACTGCAGTGAGCCAGGAAGTCCGACAGAAGAGAAGAAGCCATTCTAAATCCATCTCCAAGAACCATCAGCTTGTGATTCAAACTGGTGGAGGGAGAACACTTAACCCATAACTTCGGGGTCAATCCCCCTCCTACTCATATTGTGGGCTAGCCTTTGTCTCCCAAGCATTTTCCATATTTTTTATTTTTTTTATTTATAGTCATATTTATATATGCCGCCCACTCAGGCAGAACCCGACTCAGGGCAGCATATGCTTTTCTCACAGAAATGTATGCCTGTCCAGGATCCTGCATTTAAATTTTTTTTAACCTACATTCAGAATTTTGCAAGATTTCAGAATTTAGAAATATAGTGGCTAAATTATTCAGAACATAAGAACTCTGCTGGATCAGAATAAGGATCTATGTAGCCAAGAATTCTGTTCGCACAATGGCCAGCCAGACACCTGTGAAAAGATCTCTAGCAGAACAGGAACATACAAGTAAAACCCCGTATAACAACTTTAATTTGTTCCACGGGGCTAGTCATTGTACGATTTAATCGCTATACGATGCATGCATCGTATAGCGATTATCCTTATGGGATGCATTGTACAATGAATATCTCTATGGGAAAAATTGTACAACACCAAAAATTTGTTGTACAATTTTTCCTATAGAGATGCATTGCATCATATAACAAGTTTAGTTGTTATACAGAGCACAATGTTTTTTTCAAATCCTCATCATTGTATGATTTAATCGCTGTAAGAGGCATTCGTTATACAAGGTTGTACTGTAATAGCAATCTACTTTGGCAGTAATACTTAGCCAACAAGAATCTCTCTAATTCTCTTTTAAATCCATTCATGTTAGTGGCTGTCATTATATTTGGAAATAGTGGATATGTGATGAAGCACTCCCTTTTATATCCCAGTATTCATCTTCATTATATAACTTTGGCTTCTAGTAATACAGCAAGGGATGAAAAAATTCCTGATCCTCTTTTTCCATCCTATGCTGCATAATTTTACAAAGTTCCTGGGAAAATTAAATTTTTCGTCTTGAGCTCCCAGACTTCATGAGCTAGCATAACAAGTGACTATTCTGGCTTTGGGATTCTGGAATTTGCAGCCTAAAATGTAACTTTTCTAGGCTCAACAACTCGTATTACACAGCCCTTTCCCCCCACTGTCTCCCCACCCCGTAAACCAAAATGCCCTAAAATATAAACAACATTTAACATTTTAAAAACACATTTCACCTTTATTAAAGTATCTTCATTCACTCTTCTTTATTTTTGAGGGTCATATTGCATTTCAAGGATAATATATTTTTGTAGTTGTTATAACATTTTCCTTCAAGACTTACAATTTGTTTAACACTCTGTGCATGATTTGCAGATGAAGTCCTTGTTTACCATCCTATAACCACTCACAAAACAAAAAGCAAACTATCTGGATGGGGGAAGTTGGAGCAATCTGGTTATTGCTTGCTTAAAAGGCTCTTGTCTTTGATACAATCTGTTTTATCTCCTACTTGAGCAATCTTTCCATTCACATGGGAGACATTTATTCTCCTATGAGAAGGTTCAGAAAGCATTTCAGAGTGTTCCAATGTCTCCCCCTTTTGATTATTAACAACCTCTTCCCCACTTGTTGTCACCCATTGGCTGTGGCAACTCACACTAAGTCATGTGAAATGAACCGCAGAATGAACTCACCAAAAGGTGGCTTCCTTTTGGCAGTTTATGGCCAAATAAAATGTGCCCCCTCTGTGGCATAGAGGGGAAAAATCTGTCAGAGAGCATACCCATAGCAATAGTGGAGCTAGGTTAACTCGTGGATTTCAGCCGTATGAGAGTTAGCAATAGCACTTACACTATATACACACCATAGTGTTTAGAGCACTCTCTGTACAGTAAAAAGGTAATTAGAACTTTGCCCTCAACACAATGGGTACTCATTTTACCAACCTCAGAAAGATGGAAGACTGAGTCAGCCTTGAGCCTGTTAGGAATGAGCTCAGATCATGAGCAGAGTTTTGACTTCAGTACTGCAACTTAACCACTGTACCACATGCTCTCTTTTGGAATGAATACCTGAGCATAAGTTGCCTTTTTAAAAAGAATCATGTTCATACTTCTTCCTAAGAAAATAAGAAGGTATGTGTTGAGTCCGAGAGTAATTAGCAATGCGACAACAAGTTCGGGGTTAAACAACAGTCATTTATTATCAGCTCATTTCGGACTATTCAGACTGGGGAATAAGGGGACGATGCAGCTCCTTATATACACACATAATGGCAATTACAGTGATACATTTGCCCGGGCTTTTGATAAGGCGGGAAACCTGTGTTAGAACCAATCAGATTACATTGACTGCAATACAGGTTTGGCGCCTTACAGAAAGAGCATGCGTTTGCTGCAAAGACTTAATGGTGTATTAAGAATTAAAGCAATATAACGTTTGGACACAAGAGTATGTGTTTATTAGATAAATGCAGGTTGCCCCCTCCCATATCCATGGTTTCAGTATCTGCAGTTTCAGTTATCCATGGGTTAAAAATATTTACTCAAAAAACCCCTGAAATACATATACTTCTATGGTCCATTTTCATAGTTGGTGACTAGAGGACACTGTCTGCATTGTAATGTTTACAAAGAATGGAGGGAGATATTTTGCTAGCTCTCATGTAGAATGACAGAAGCATTTGAAACCCCTTCCCTGCTTCTATGATTTTAATGTATGGGACCAAAGACAACAGGACAGCCGAAGGGTTGGCTTAACACAGGTTTATTGCATGTTGTTCCAGTGAAGCATGAGGTAATGGCGGTGATACATCTCAATATATACAGTAGCTCTCTACATTTGAATCTTGTAGCACGGTAGCTCATTGGCTGCTACCGGCGTGGCCTCGCCCAGGCACGCCTCCTTTCCTGCTGCTGAATGCAGATCTTTCTTCTGCTGCTGAATGCGGGGAAGGTTTTCCCGCGGCTGTCCGTGATTGAGCAATGTGAACCATGTGAGACTGAACGCTCGCAGCTGCCCTCTATGGGCTGTCTGCTCGCGTTCCTTTACAGCTGAGATCGTTTGTATTTGGAGTGGTTACATTCTTGCCTTTACAGTATAATGAACATGCATACATACATACATAACATCCCTCCCCCCTAGGATGGGATGAAGTCCCGCAACCATTGTGGCTTGCCACACGTGCGCTTGGGGCGTGCTTGCGTCTGACCTAGTACTGGAGAGCCTGTGATCCCTGACTCCGCGGGTGCTTGTCCTGCAACGGGAAACGGGGATTCGTTAGTGGCTCTGTGGGGCGTCCGTGCCTGCCTTGCGCCCGGGGATGGGAATGGAATGAACAGTTGGGAGGTGAACCCCTGCCTGTTGCTCTCGGACCCCGGGGACCCTCCCATTGTGAACCGCGGAACCGATGAGGTCGCCCTTGTGGTTCTGCTACCTTCTGATCCCCGCTCGGGGGACCTTGAGACTGTAGTGGGCGGACTCGCCGTTGCCTCCCGTCTTGGGGGTGTCGGTCTCCGGGAAATTGGTGCTATATTGCATTCTAACTCACAGGGGCTACTGGGACTGGAAGTACCAGGGGCTGAACTGAAACCCCTCTTTTCGCTAGGACGGGTGGGGGACCACTCCGCTAACTCCCCCTGGTACTGTAAATCAACGTCTAAACTTCTATGGGCATCTGTGTTTCGGGGGAACTTCCGAAGGGTATGTGTGTGGTCGGGGCTCTTCCTTTCTGCCGCGGACTCCCGCAAAAGATCTCTGTGGATCGATTCCCTTTCCTCCCCCCTTGGTGGGGACCCATGCTCCCCTTTTCCTCCCCCTTGGGCTAAGCGGGTGGGGGAGTACCCTAACGCTGATTCGATGCTATTCTCGTCTCCGTCCTGCTCTCCGGGGACCCTGCGCCTGAGTTGGTCCACGTGTCGCCTCCACAGGAAGCCTGTACTGGTCTCTACGCGGTATGAGACGGGGCCGGTTTGTTCTATTACGGTGCCCGGCACCCAGGCTGGCCCCGCGCTGGCGTAGTTCCTACAATGCACCGGGGCGCCTACGCTGAAACTCTTTGTGGGTTCCACCCCTATGTTCCGCCCTTTGTCCTCTACTCTCGTGGGGTCTAGCTTGGAGATTCCCGTGGCCAGCTTCCTGCGCATCAACAGCTCTGCGGGGGAGTACCCTGACGCTAATGGGGTGACCCTGTACCTTAGCAGGAATTGGCACAATTTCAGGTCGAGGTCTCCGGGGCCCATGCGCAGCAGCGCGTCTTTCGTGGTGCGCACGAGGCGCTCTACTTGGCCGTTGGTGGCCGGGTGAAAGGGGGCGGAGGTGACGTGCCGAATGGCGTTGCGCTCCATGAATGCCCCGAACTCGGCGGACGTGAAACAGCTAGCGTTATCGCTGACGAGGGTGTCGGGTAAACCGAACGTGGAAAAGACCCTCCGTAACTGTTTAATTGTTGTGGCCGAGGAGGTGCTCGAGACTGGAATGACCTCCAACCACTTGGAGAACGCGTCCACCACAAGGAGGAAAAGCGTTCCCCTGAACGGGCCAGCAAAGTCTACGTGTACCCGGGACCAGGGCCCCCTTGCTGCGTCCCACTCCCTAGGTGGCGAGCGAGCCTCTTCTGGCCTTGAGCTTTGGCACGCTTCGCAAGTGCCGACCATGTGTTCGATGTCGGCGTCTAGCTGGGGCCACCAAAAGTAACTGCGGGCTAGTGCCTTAGAGCGGACGATCCCCGGGTGGCTGACGTGCAGCAGTTTAAGCACCCTCGGCCGGAGAGAGGTGGGGATCACTACCCGCTGTCCCCACAAAAGGCAACCCCTCTCTAGGGACAACTCTAGTTTCTTTTTGAAAAATGTGTCGAATTCCGCTGCTGGGGAAGACACGGGCCACCCTTTCTGTACCCAGGAGCAAACTGTGGCCAGCGTTTTATCCTTGCCTGTCGCTTTGGCGATGTCGGCCGGTACTACTGGAGGGGAGTCTAGGACCTCTATCATTAAGACCTGGTGGTCCCTCTCTACCTCGCCCACGTGGCAGCAATCCCGGGGAATGGGGGACCTCGACAGGGCATCGGCATGGCTGATCTCCTTCCCGGGCCGGTATACCAACGCGTGCTGATACGCGTTGAGAAAAATGGCCCACCTGAGCATTCTCGGGGACAGGATTTGGGGTGTGGGCTTATCTGCGGTGAAAATGCCTAGCAAGGGCTTATGGTCAGTCACTATGGTGAAGGGGCGGCCGTACACAAAATCATGAAATTTCTTGGTCCCCGCAATTATCGCTAGTGCTTCCCTGTCTGTCTGGGCATAGTTTCTCTCCGCTTGGGACAAGGACCTAGAGTAGAACGCTATCGGGGCCTCCCTACCGTTCTCCAGTACGTGGCATAACACCGCCCCCACCCCCACCGGGGATGCATCGCATATCAGGACCACTGGGCGTTTGGGATTGAAGTGGGTCAGTACAGCATCTGATGCCAGGAGTCGCTTCAGGTCATTGAAAGCCTTCTCCTGGTCGTCGCCCCACTTCCATGCCTCGTCCTTTTTTAACAATTTGTGTAGCGGTTCCGCCACGGCTGCCTTCCGCGGAAGGAAGGAGTGGTAGAAGTTGAGCAGTCCGAGGAACGACTGCAACTCGGGCTTGGAGGTGGGGCGAGGGGCCTTCTTGATGGCGGCTACCTTGGATTGGGATGGCCTTATTCCCTCGGGAGTGACATGGAACCCTAGGAACTCAACCTCTGTGGCGAAGAAGACGCATTTGTCTTTCCGCAACCGCAACCCCGCCTTTTCGAATATTGTCAGGACCTTTCCCAACCTTGTTGCTAATTCGGCCCGGCTCCCCCCTGTAATCAATACGTCATCAAAGTAGGGTAACACCCCCTCTAACCCCTTCAGGAGGCGTTCCACAAGTGACTGGAAGATCCCGGGCGCCGAATTCACGCCGAATTGGAGGCGCGATACCTGGAACGCCCCTTTGTGGGTGACTATGGTCTGTGCAGCAGCTGCGGCGGGGGTCACCGGGAGTTGCTGGTAGGCTTGGGCCAGGTCGAGTTTAGCGAAACACCTCCCCCCGTGTAACCTGGCCAACAAGTGGCTGACTACCGGCACCGGATACGCATTAGGGCGGATCGCCTTATTGATGGTGCACTTGTAATCAGCGCATATGCGGACCTCCCCGTTGGCCTTGAGCGCTGTTACAATTGGAGTTTCCCACTCCGCAGAATCAACAGGAACAAGAATCCCCTGGCCCACCAATTTGTCCAACTCCGCCTCTATTTTGTCCTTTAGTGCGAAAGGCACTCTGCGCGGTTTAAGTCTGATTGGACGTACTCCAGGGTCCAGGTCGAAAGTCACTGGGGGGCCCTTGAATTTCCTGAGCCCCTTTTTAAAAACCTCGGGGTGCGCGTCGCACACGCTCTGTATTGGATCAGTCCCGGCGGCGTGTGCTCCCACGGCGTGCACCCCCCCAATGAACAACCCCAGGGGCTGGAACCATTGAGTCCCGAGGAGGCTGCATTTACCTCCCTTGAGGACGACTAGGGGGAGCGTTGCGGTGTGCTTTTTAAACTGGACCTGGAACTTCCCAACCCCCAACACTGGGATGCGGTTCCCTTGCACGTCCTTCAGTGTGGCCCTCAACGCTTTGAGCTTAGGCCGCACGCGGGGGGCGATTTTCATGAACTCTCCCTGGGAAATAATAGAGTATGAAGAACCCGAGTCCACCTCCATTCTAACAGGGGCCCCTTGTATTACTACCTCAACGAAGTAACGGGGGTGCTCCGTGGAAACGCTGCAAACCGGAGCGTCGTCCTCACTGTCGTCGGAGATGCGCCCTACTCCGTCCCGCGTCCTCGTGGTCCGGGTGCCGTCCTTTGGCCTCGCGGTGCGGTCCTGCCTCGCCGAGCGGTCTGGAGAACTCCTTGTGGCCTCGCGCCGTTTCCGGCAGACCTTGGCGATGTGCCCGCGCCGGCCGCAGTTGTGGCACTCGGCCTTGCGGAATGGGCATTTGGCGCGGGCGTGGGCGGCGCCGCAGCCGTCGCAGCGCCGGCCCTCTCTCTGGACCCTCCGGACGTCCTCGTCGTCGCCGCTCTCCGCAGACGAGTTCGAAGCTCGCCGGGCCGCGCGCACCGAGCTCTCTGCCTTGGCGGGCTTCGGGCGCCAGTCCTGAAGCTCTTGCACCCCGGCAGTCGTGGCCTCCGCGGCCTGTGCCGTGTCGAGGACTTGTTGCCACGTGGGAGGCGGCTCCCTTTTCATCAGCGCGCGCTGAGTCTCTGTGTCCCTCAGACCGCAGAGCAGGCAGTCCCGGAGGGTGACGTCTGGGATCTCCCACTTGCATGGGCCGGCGGCCAGCCGCAGGGCTGCGGCGAACTCAGCGACCGATTCCCCGGGCGCCTGGACTCGCCTCCAGAACGCGCTCCGAGCGGGGAACATCGCTATTGCTGGGCGGAGGTGGGCGCGCAGCGCCGCCAGGAGCTCTGTGGCTTTGAGGTCGCTCACCTTCCTCGGCGCGATCAGGTCCACCAAGGTTCTCTTGGTCTCGTGTCCGAGCATGCGGACGAAAATGGCCCTCTTCTTGGCCTCATCTGAGACTTCGAGCTCCACCAGCGCTGCGTTGAAGTCTATCTCAAACAGCTCCAAGTCTCCCGGCTTCCTGATCTCGTAGCCGGCACATGTCTTGGTCCCGTGGGAAGCCATATCCCACCTTCGTCGCCAATTTAATGTATGGGACCAAAGACAACAGGACAGCCGAAGGGTTGGCTTAACACAGGTTTATTGCATGTTGTTCCAGTGAAGCATGAGGTAATGGCGGTGATACATCTCAATATATACAGTAGCTCTCTACATTTGAATCTTGTAGCACGGTAGCTCATTGGCTGCTACCGGCGTGGCCTCGCCCAGGCACGCCTCCTTTCCTGCTGCTGAATGCAGATCTTTCTTCTGCTGCTGAATGCGGGGAAGGTTTTCCCGCGGCTGTCCGTGATTGAGCAATGTGAACCATGTGAGACTGAACGCTCGCAGCTGCCCTCTATGGGCTGTCTGCTCGCGTTCCTTTACAGCTGAGATCGTTTGTATTTGGAGTGGTTACATTCTTGCCTTTACAGTATAATGAACATGCATACATACATACATAACAATGATTCAGGTATCCATGTTAAAGATAGGGTTCTCTGTTCTCTACAGTTTCATGTGTCCCCAAAAGGTCTTGGAATGTATCCCCCATATCCCCCACAGATATGGAGGGAAGAGACCTGTACATTTGAGACATGAAAGTTGACAGGATTCCTAGTTTCAGCTAACTAAGTTGGAGATCTCAAGAGCATCTCTAGAAACAAAGGCAGGGACAAGAGAGAGGTCGGAGAGGGAAAGAAGTGGTTTCAGCAAACTAAGGAAGGAAGAAAAGGCAGCACAGGTCAGAGCAGGTAAAGTACAGTCTAGGAAACATGACTATAAAAGAGCCTTCTCAAGCATAAGCTAAGTTTCATTCCATCACTTTCAGCAAAACTCATGATGGCAGACTGCTGTGGTAAGAAGAATAAACATAAAATTGCTTTAGGGCAGACACGAGGACTAGAGGTTTGTCCCAGGCCTCTTCATCACTAGAAATGGTCCTCTAGCAAAGAATGTTCATGAACCAAGTGGAAAGGTCACATCATCCCAGAATTCCCTGAAGGACACCCTCTCTGTTCTCCATCTCTACAATGCTGGCATGACTCTGTTTTGCAATTTCCCCCCACAGTAGCAGTGGTGTATCCCATTTGAGGCACTTATTCGCTGGCACAATTGAAATTTTTCATGAACACCGCAGAATAAACACACATTCTTGGATTAACTTGTCTATTATCACAGCAAGATTTAAGTAAAAACATTTGGCTGGCTGCTGCCTAGCCGACTTGGCTTCCTCCTCCTTTCACCGGTGTCCAAATTACCTTTCTTCTCTTTTCATCACATAGTCTGTTAGGCATCAGTCTAAATCTTCATTTTCAAATGTCCTTTCCTTTCATTTACTAATAGGCCATTCACGGCCTTCACAAACCCATGGCATTTGCAAAGTAGAGAGCCAAAATTGGGATCAACCCAGCAAGAATCATGATTCAAGTCCTTTACTGGGGAACTTGCAGTGGGGGAAGGATTGCCATAAATCCTCTATGGGTGTTAAAGAGGTATACTGTAATCCCATTCAACTCCAGAAGCCACTTAATGTATTTGAATGTGTATTCCAAATGGTGGATCTTACCTTTCCTTCATCTTTTCTCTTTCCTTCTTCAGTTGTAAGAATAGATTAACTTTCACACTGAAATATCTAAAATTTATCTATACCTATAAATCCAAGGGTTAACCGTTGGAACTTGCTATACGTTTCTGCACCCATCCATCCTCGCCCGAACCCGGTAGGGAGGTTACTGAATGGTTGAGAAATGCGCCAGTGGGGCAAGAGCCCCACAATCGTGAACAAAGGGAAACAACTTTAATTCCCAACATTCTCTGCACCGCGCCACACCTCAGCCAATCAGGCTGAGAGGCGCAAGCAAAAAGAACGTTGGGAAACGCGGCGCGGCCAATTAAAATTGAGCCGCAGGGGGAAAATGGCACACGAATGCAAACCACAAATGCAAAACTACAAGTCCCAGCATCCTGCGCGCTGTGAGCACGCAGAACGCTGAGAAAGCCGGCGTGCAAAAAATAAAATTACAAAACACAATGGGAATGCAAGTCCGCTGCAGGTGGACACAGCGCCTCACAGCCTCGCAAAACAAACACCCACAAAAATCCAATGTGAGACATCCGCCAGCCTTCTTTCCCGGAGCAACGGGGAGAAGAGGGACTCTCTCTCCTCTATGCTACCTCACCGAAGACACGGCTAAACCACCGCCAGCCTCAAGGAAAGTTGAGCCGGGGTGAAAAAAACCCAAAAACAGGCAGCAGTTCATCAGGGGAAGCACCCTCCCTGGCGGATGACTGGCTGATGCCTTTGTACTTCCGAATACAAAAGCAGCAGCCAGCAATCTGCAAGGAAGAGCACCACCCCTTACGGATCACTGCCTGCCCATCTCCGATTAGGTAAGCCAGGAGAAAAAGGAGACAGAGAGGAGAGAACCATCTTTAGGTAGAGATATCTCTTCTCTGCCTCCTCCTTCTCCCCTGACCTACCTAATGAACCTTTCCGGGAGAAGAACGGGTTGACAGCCTCCTCCTCCTTTCCCCCATTGCTGCATCGAAACCAAAATTCGAAGCAGCAATGGGGGAAAAAGGAACTGACAGGCAGCCTGTTCTTCACGCTAAAGTAAACACCAAAAACAAACACCAAAATTAATTTAAAAACAATAAAACAAAAATAAATCAATAATTTAAAAAACCATTAATAAACAAAAAAGTAAACCACAAAATACACAAACAAAAACATCCACAATACCACAAAACCACATACAAAACACCTAACTACAGCACAAAAATACCACAAATTACACAAATAAACAACTAATTACACAAATAAAAAACAACGAAATAAGAAAAATTAAACAAAACCAGAAATAACCAAACCAATTAAACAAACCAAAAACTCAACCAAAACAAAAAAGAACAAACAGAAACACCTCCCAGCCCACCACCACAAAAACAAAACAAAGAAAAAACCCAGAAGAAAGAAAACCAGAGAACTCACCAGCACGTCCTCCCTCCACAACAACCGGAACAGAAATGAAGAAACAAAGACTACTTACCAGAAGAACCCCCACCCAGAGGCCAGGAGAGAAAAAACACATGAAACGAAACCAAAACCACTAGCAGCCCCACCTGCAGAGCAGAATAGTAAAAACAACTCAAAAACACACAACTGCCCCACCTAGAGGCCACAAGAGTAAAAACAAGTCAAAAACATAACAATAAATCAAAAGTTTGCACAAATCACAAAATATGTTAAATAAATAAAATAAAAAGATTTATAACATCCTGTTGAGTTTTAACTCAAATAAAAACCCAAAACATCTAAACACAGTTTAAAAACTTTGAATGTAAAAAACATGTACTTTCACATTTTTAAAAATATTACCTACAGTACAATTATTAACAAAAAAAACACAAACTAAAACATTATTTGGATAAATAAAACAATTTGAAACAATTATATCATCCTTTGTTCTTTTTTAAATCCACCAAAAAAAAAAAAGCTGATCACAGTTTATAACAGCCGGGCAACGCTGGGCAACCTATGCTAGTTCTCAATAAAAATGTAGACTAAAAAACCCCTGAAGAGTTAAAAAAGAACCCCACAACAACAACATCTGAATGTGAGAACAGCTGAAATTGACAGATTTCTCCGATCTGGTCCAGATCTTTCAGTGTTTGGCTTTCAAACATTTAAGGTTGAATCCCTAATTATTCAATTATATTAATGCACAATTAAGTGTTGTCACTCTTTGCCTCTTTGGCCCACACCATCTTCGGCCCCCTCCTCTGGCCTGGACAGTCAGGGGAGGGAAGAGGAGCCCAGCTGAGCCTCGTCTCTGCAGCGAGGCTTGAAAAAGCCACTGCCAGTGCACCAGAGATGCCCGCACCATCTTCGGCCCTCTCCTCTGGCCTGGACAGTCAGAGGAGGGAAGAGGAGCCCAGCTGAGCCTCGTCTCTGCAGCGAGACTTGAAAAAGCCACTGCCAGCGCACCAGAAATGCCTGCAGCATCTTCGGTCCCCTCCTCTGGCCTGGACAGTCAGGGGAGGGAGAGGAGCCCAGCTGAGCCTTGTCTCTGCAGTGGGGCTTGAAAAAGCCACTGCCAGCACACCAGAGACGCCCGCACCATCTTTGGCCCCCTCCTCTGGCCCGGACAGTCAGGGGAGGGAAGAGGAGCCCAGCTGAGCCTCTCCCCTTGGCCCGCTGGGTGGGGAGTATAAAGGACTGTGATTCCACCGTCGGCTCCCTCCCCTGCCCTGCCCAGCGGGGAAGGTGGGAGCGCAGCTGACCGGCATTGCCACGGCGGGACTTTTCCACCAAAGTTGTACCACCAGAGTTGCCGGTCCATTTCCTGGCCTTAAAGGCCGGGTCATCCTCTCCTTTGGCTCTGTCAGGGACGTGCAAGCCATGGGGTTCTGTTTTGGGGATGTTGGTGGCCGAGGGATTGTGTAATTAATTTTGCTATGTTAGAACTTAAATGTTTTTTGAGACTGATATGTTTTCTTTTCTGATTTCATTAGTGTATTGTATTATTATTGTATTGTTGTTCAATTCATGACTTATGTATTCATGCTCTGATTATTGTATTTATGATGTATTTTTGCCTGATTGCTTTATTTTTGTTACTGTGTTTCAGGGTTTGCTGATACTCTGTTTATATGCTGTTTTTAATAGGAATTGTGTTCATTGCAGTTTTATTCCGATTGTATGATATTTATTTTATTGACATTTTGTATGTTTATTATATTTTGTTTTGTTGTATCTTTAATTATGTTGGAAGCCGCCCTGAGTCGGCCTACAAGCTGATACAAATTAAAAATGGATACAAATTAAAAATTGAATTGAATTGAATTGAATTGAGAGGTTTTCACTTTGAATACATATAAGGCAGAGAGGGGCATACAGTAGAACCTCAGATAACGTCCAAACTCCATTCCACAGAGTCGATGGCTATGCGATTTTGGACGTTATGAGGTTCCTATGGGGAGATGCCTCGCATAAAGACCAAAAAATGGTCGAAAACGGACATTATCCGAGGTTCCTATACCAATACCTCGGATAACGTCTGTTTTTTGAGTGGTTTTGGACGTTATGCGAGGCATCATGTGTGCATAAAAACCGTGACATTATGTGAATATGATGTTACCCAATGCAGACGTTATGTGAGGTATTACTGTATATGACCCACTTCACATTAATTAATTCTTTGGTATACGTTGGTATATGTTGGCTCAATCATCAATCCAAACGGGGAGTGAACCCAAGAAATAAGAGGAAAACTGTGACTTGCAAGGAAAGGGGAGACAGAAAGGAGGAGGTCATCAGGTGTATGGATGTGCCACTGGAGGCCAAGACCACAATCACCCACTTTCTTGTATTACTTATAACTATGTATGGATCTTCTTCTTCCATGTGTAGGCCAGACGTGGAACTGCCAAAATGAAGGCACCTTTTGGTGAGTTCATTCTGCAATTCCTTTGGCCTGACCTAGTGTGAGAAAGATTAACCAGGTGTGAAAGCTGTATAGTGAGGACAGATGACAGGCAAAAAAAAAAAATCAGTTTCTTCACAATAGAGTGTGGAGGAAATCTTTGCTGATATTAGGGGGCACTAGAAATTGAACAAGTGGTCTTGGTCAAACCAAATCTGAATTCACTTTAGAAGCATGAGTGATGAAATTAGGACCATTCCAGCTTGGAAATATCATGAGAAGGTAAAACTTGCTGGAAACAACAATAATGCTAGAAAAGAGGAAGACCAATTACGAGATGGATTGGCTCCCTAAAGGAATCCACAGGTTTGAGTTCTCAAGAGCTAAACAAAGCTGTTAATGATAGGATCTTCTGGAGATCATTCATTCATAAGATCTCCATAAGTTGGATTAGCAATAGCACTTACAAGTATATAGTGCTTAGTGCACGACCTGGGTGGTTCATAAGATAATTAGCATTTTCTCCTGACATGCTGGGTACTCATTTTACCAACCTCAGAAGGATGTAAGGCTGAGTCAACCTTGAACCCTGTCAGGATTGAACTCACTACCCTTTGGCTGCAGTACAGCAGTGCAACCACTGCACCACCACGTGCTTAATGGTACATAAGACAACAACCATAATGGGATTTTTGAAGAAGTTGTTGTGTCATGTACAAGAATATCAGATGAAAACGAAATGATAAAAACAAAATGTAAAAACAAACTAGATGTGTTGTGGCCTGTTACAGACTGTTATATTTCAACACGAGGTTTTATGGATCAAGTCTACTTCCGCAGACACAATACCATAGCGGAAATAGTGCTTCCTTGGAATTTAGCTTGTGTAGGTGAGTAAAAATTCATTGCAACTCTTTCTTTCCATCTTTGTTTCCTACTTTCTCTTTTGAGAAAAAAAATCAAAATTCACAAATCACATACAGTATGTGGAATGGGAAAAAATGTAGGATTTCAAAAGTCAGACTGCAGGAAAAAGTGAAGCAGACAGATATTTCCATCCCCAAACCAAGATATATGGACAGAGCCCAAGTGAGTACAAAAACATGATCAACAATTATCTAAAGCAGGAATGAATAAATTGTAGCTCTCAAAATATTACTCCCATTAACTTGCTTCTGCCCATCCTGTCTGAGGATAATAGATGTTTGAATCCAATAACATGTGGAGGGCCACAGATACCCCCAGCATAAAAGAAAAGAGGAATTTTCCTTTGATATAACACTTGTCTGTTTCCTTGTTTCCCTCCCCCCCCCTGCTGCACAATCATTAGAGCTCTCTGGCATTGTGCAAAGAAATGGTTAATTTTAAAAACCGACAAACACATAACTGTAGTAAAATAATGTACAGATCAAAAGAAAGTAACCAGAATGAAACTGAAACTCACAGCAATGCAAGCGCGGCGCCAAAATGGCCGCCGCGCCCTTTGCGGGCCCCCCCCCACAGGACAGAGAATCCGGGTAGTTAGGGGCGTGGCCAGCTCCCTTATAAAAGGGGTGGCCACGAGGCAGCCAAGCTGCCATTTTACCTCAGCGACGGAGCGGAGAAGTTTTTTCCCCTGCGTCTCCGTCGCTCGTTAGCTTACCGGGAAGCCTTTTGGTAGCGGTTCTGCCTTTCCGGCTTCCCTTTTTGCTCCGGTGGAGATGCCTTCGAAGAAGAAGGCAGCTTCGAGTTCAGCTCGCGTTGTTAGGAGGCGCAACCCAGGTCGGAGGACCGCGGTGCCGCCTCCTCAGCAGCCACCTTTGCCAGCCCCGGCCGGGGCCGGCGGAATGGGGTCTATTGCCCCTTGGCCCGGGGTGGGCGATCAGAGTGCGGGCGTGGAAGGGGTTCCGGCCCGCGGCCCACGAGCGGTGGACACCGCTCCTGCTCCTGCCCACTCTGTCGGGCCTACTCCTCTTGGGCTGCAGCCTCTCCCGGGGCCCTCTAGCCTTGGGGGGTGGTGCGGCCCCCTGCCTTGGCAGGTTTCTCCACCAACCCTGCCGGGCTTCGGTGCTGGCCAATGGCCATATGTGGGTCCCGGGGTACAGGGACCTGTACCCATGCCTGGGCCAGGCGGGCCGGCCGGCCCTTTGCCCATGGTCAACGTGGACACCTTGCTGGCCCGCATTGCGGCCCTGGAGGCGTCGTTGGCGCGGGCCAGTCAGGCGGGCGCCCCTTTCGGGGTTCCTTTCGAGACGCTGTCGGCTGGAGGACAACAGCCGGCGGGGAGGGTCGAGCTGCTGCAGGCGTGTGGCGCGGTTTCGGCCACTGCCTCGCAGCTCCCCAGCCAGCAACCAGGTGCGGGTCAAGCCCCGGTGATGAGCTCTACGTCGGTCGTGAGCTCCGACGCCCCCAGTGGGCCGGAACCCCCGGTGGGGGCGGCCCACGGGGGTGCAGCGTGTGAGTATACGGTGCAAGCGAGTACATCCACACACATTCCCAATCTAGGGGGGGCCTTTCAATGGCCTTGGCCTCGCGCGGGTGGTGCGGGGGCCACGCTGTCGGCGACCCACCCGGCGACGACGACTGCCACCTTGGGCACTGGGGTGGGCATTGGTCCTTACACTACAGGGAATGTTCTGGGGGTGGCTGGATTAGTTCAGGCCCCTTTTACCAGGCCGGCTGTCCCTTTTTCGGCCTTGCCGACGGCAGGGTATTCCTTGCCATTGGGTGATCACCTGGCACAGGCTACTAGGGAAAAGATATGGCGAGGGGAGTACGTAGATATCTTCTCACTCCTGAACAGAGAGCCCACCAAGGAGGAAAGGGAGGGTCAGGATGAGAAGGACAAGGAGCAGGCACGCCGCCGTAAGCCGCCGCGTACCTGGGCCAACTGGCTCCCCGCTTATTTAATATACATGGCGGTATATTTGAGGGCGCGGCCGGATTTAGCTATTCCCATGGTCCAATATTTGGACAACATATATAGGGCGATGGTCGATTTCCCGGGCCCCTCATGGCTAGCATATGACGAGGAATTCCGTATGAGGATTCCCCTTCACCCCGAGATGAGATGGGATGAGCCGTGCCAGAGGCTTTGGCTTTTGTATATGACACCCACACGCCCTGCCCCGGGGGATAGATACCATTGCGGACATGCGGTCCAGCGAGCGGCTCCAGCGCAGGTTACCCGCCAGGCGGCGGGGCAGGGGGTTCCAGCCCGCCTGCTGTGCTGGACTTTCTCGTCAATTGGTTCCTGCAATCGAAAGAACTGCAGGTATAAGCATGAGTGTCCCACATGCTCTGGCCCCCACGCAGCCTCTGCTTGCCCCAAGCCTGGGGGGGCGCGAGGCAGAGGGAAGGGTGGACAGTGGGCTGGCAAGGCTGCCACGGATGGAGCTAGTTCTCCAAAAGGCCCCCTCCCCAATTAAGGTGGACATGCTGGAGCGCTGGCTCGCATCGTACCCGAAGGGGGAGGACAGGGAGTATATTCTTCAAGGTTTTAAGCAGGGATTTCGTATCCCTTTTGTGGGTGATAGGTCCCCTCAGGATGCTCCCAACCTTTTATCCCTTAGAGGAAGGGAGGAGGTGGCTGCGGCCAGCATTCAAAAGGAGTTAGTCGCGGGCAGGGTCGCTGGACCTTTCCCCGTACCCCCGTTTCCCAATCTTAAGGTCTCGCCACTGGGTTTGGTCCCCAAAAAGTCCCTAGGTGAGTTTCGCCTTATTCATCATTTGTCCTACCCAGCCGGCCGATCGGTCAATGATGCTATCCCTGATGACCTTTGTTCAGTCAGGTATACATCGTTTGACCATGCGTTGCGCATGGTGCGCTCGTGTGGCCCGGGTGCCCTGCTGGCCAAGTGTGACATTAAGTCAGCTTTTCGCCTCTTGCCAGTGCACCCGGGCGACTTTGAGTTGCTGGGTTTTAAATTTAAGGGGGAATATTATTTTGATAAGGCCATGCCTTTTGGCTGCTCCATATCATGCTCGGCTTTCGAGCGTTTTAGTACCTTCCTAGAGTGGGCTTTCGCCCGCAGGTCAGGGTCCCGGTCTGTAGCCCATTACCTGGATGACTTTTTATTCGGGGGTAAACGGGGCTGGGACACGTGCGCACGTCTCCTCAACACATTTCAGACGCTAATGGAGGAACTTGGTGTCCCTTTAGCGCCCGAAAAGACCGAGGGCCCATCGACCAAGCTAGTATTCCTGGGGGTTGAGATTGACACAGTAGTGCAGGCTTCTAGGTTGCCGGGTGATAAGGTGTCCAGGATCGTGGCCCTTATCTCGGAATTGCTGGCCAAGCGTAAGGCATCACTGAGAGAACTTCAGGTGCTACATGGGCACCTTAATTTTGCTTGCAGGGTGGTCGCACCGGGCAGGGCTTTTGCCCGGCGCTTATGCGACGCCATGGCAGGGTTATCCAGGCCCCACCACAGAGTCAGGCTCACCCGGGGTATCAGGGCAGACATGTTCGTCTGGTTGCAATTCCTGAGGGAGTTTAATGGGGTCTCAGTTTGGAGGTCTGACCTCCTGGCGTCCCCCAATTTCCAGATCCAGTCTGATGCCTCAGGATCCCTGGGTTATGGGATGTACTTCAATGGGAAGTGGGCCTGTGGTGGGTGGCCACCGGCATGGGCAGGCACAGTTCGCCTGCGGGATCTCACATACCTGGAATTTTTCCCCATTCTGGGGGCTTTCATGCTATGGGGCGAACTGTGGGCTAATTCGGTGGTGCATTTCTGGTGTGACAATGCTGCTGTTGTCCACATTGTCAATGCACAGACTTCCAAATCGCCCAGGGTCATGGACCTAGTGCGCCATTTTGTGCTGCGCTGCCTGCGCCTCAACGTTTTGTTCAGGGCCAGGCATGTCCCAGGGATTAATAATGATATTGCTGACGCTTTGTCCCGCCTGCAGATCTCCCGGTTCCGCGCCTTGGCCCCGGATGCGGAGGAATTTCCCTCGCCACTCCCGGGCGAGATGTGGACTATTGGCAAGGAGAGGTGAACCGGGCGATTGGCCTGTCACTAGCGCCACGCACGCGTAAGGCGTATCAACAGGCATTCAATTCTTACAGGGCATTTGCTACTCAATTTCTCTTGCCAGAGACCTGGCCTATCCCGGTGGACCATGTTCTGCGGTTCAGGGTTCACCTGCATGCACAGGGCCTTGCACCTCGCACCATAGCATCCAAGCTCTCGGCGTTGGCTTTTATGGCCAAAGTGGGAGGTCATGTGGATACCACCTCTGACTTCCGTGTGCGACATGTTTTGGAGGGGTGGGTGCGCGAGCGCGGGCGTTGCCCGGATGACCGGCACCCTATTTCCCCAGGGGTTCTTACCCAGTTGGCCCGGGGCTGGCCAGGCCTCTGTTTTGATCATTATGAGGCAGCCCTTTTTCACGCAGCCACAACGGTGGCATTTTTTGGAGCGCTCCGCGTCAGCGAACTCGTGATGCTGTCTAAGGCGGATGCAAGTGGTAGGGCACTGGAACTCGAGGATGTCTATGTTGCCAAAGACTGGGCCCAGTTGAGGATACGCTCCTCTAAAACAGATCAGCATGGCGTAGGCAGTGGTGTAAGACTGCTACGTTGTTCTTTGGCAGACATCTGTCCGGTTGGTGCCCTACAGGAATTCCTGGCACTGCGTGGCATGCACCACGGCCCGTTTTTCTGTCACCAAGATGGGTCTCCCCTTACTAAATTTCAGTTTTGGAAGGTGACAGCCAGAGCCCTCACCAGGGTGGGCCTACCAGGTGCCCGTTATGGCACACATTCGTTCCGGATTGGTGCAGCCTCTACAGCAGCTGCTTTTGGGTACTCTGGGGCTGACATACGCAGCATGGGGAGGTGGGGCTCGCAATGTTTTCAGTTTTATGTGCGCCCACTCCCGCCATGAGTACCAATCCAGTCACCTTACCGCCTTTTTCTCAATTTTCTTACAGACCCTGGGTGTCGTTTTACACCGGTGACAGTATGGCTGGTGGGCCACAGCTATGTGCACAGGGCAGCGCGTTACGCTGCGGCGATAGAATGGGGACCCCGACTGGGACTGGGTGACCACGCCAGTCTCGCATGGCATGGTAAGCCTGGGATGTTATGGCGGGAGCTGCGGCCTTTCCTTTTTTCTGGCCTGGGTGCTGACCCGCCTGACATTCTAATCATCCACCTGGGGGGCAATGATTTGGGCCAGGTCACCGGCTTATCGCTTAAGCATGCGATTTGCGAGGACCTCGCCTACTTGCATTATGTCTGGCCTGCCACAACCCTGGTTTGGTCGGACATTGTCCCGCGCCATTCTTACAGAGGGGGCGTTAACCTCCTGGCCCTTGACCGCACTAGGCGCGCGGTCAATAAGGCAATGGCGCGGTTTCTTGCCAACAGGGCTTGGGGACGGGTTAGTCATCACCCCGATATTAGTCTACAAAATTATGACTTGTACGCAGGGGATGGGGTCCATCTGTCGCGAGGAGGTATGGACCTCCTGTTGGGTGATTGGCGAGCAGGCCTGTTGACCGAGCTGACGGTCTGGGGGGGGGGGCGTCAGGTCTTCTTTGAAGCCCCTCCGTGTGGCGGGTAGCACTGGTAAGGTAAACAGTATGACCCACAAGTATCCGGCAGGTTCGCAATTGACTGGACAACACTAGACAGGAATAAATTAGTTAAACGTTGTCCGGTCAACGACGAACCAGGCGATGGGGTGATGACGATTGCTAACCAGCATGCATCACCCCTGTGATTTCACGGATACGCGTCAGAGGGTGGGGTCATAAGTTAGTTATTGACTACGGTCAACAATTTGTTTGTTGTCAACAAACAAATTGATACAAATTGATACATTGTAACCAATTGCCGTTGGCAATTTTGGGGTGGTACCTTACCAGTGTTACTTCGGCCTGCTTGCCTTAGGAATTACGATTGGTCGTTTTACCAATGCAAATTTATAATTCGGACTAGGGCATTGAATCAATAAATGTGGCCCTATGCTGTTATCCACTTTCAATGTTGTCTGTGTCCGTTATTGGGGGGGTGCGCCTGCAAAGGATTGCCACAGCACAACGATCACAAAAACAAAGATTTATTTAAAGCATAACTATGTCTTCATCTAGCACCAAAAAGATGCAAGGGACCAGGTGCAGCAATTTGGAGTGAATCTCAGTAGCCTGATTCAATAGACCAGGGGTCGGCAACCTTTTAAATTTGGGGGCCGGCTCATGCTCCCTCAAACAGTTGAGGAGGCCAAACTAGTGCCTCCCCCGTTGTAAACGCTGCCGTAAAACACATCCACAACTGTCATAAATACATTTATGATAGCCACTGATGCATTTACAGCTATTTCCTCTGTTTCTACTGATTCTGGCCATGGTAGTCTCGGTGGTAATGTATGGCTGTGAGAGCTGGACCATTAGGAAAGCTGAGTACAGAAGAATAGATGCCTTTTGAGATGTGATGTTAGGGGAGTCCCCTGGACAGCGAGGAGAACAAATAGGTCAATCTTGGAAGAAATCAACCCTGACTGCTGCTTAGAAAGTCAAATTGTAAAGAAGAAGATGAAGTACTTTGGACATCAAATGAGAAAAGAGGATTCACTTGAGAAAGCCTTGGTGCTGGGAAAGGTTGAGGGCAAAAGAAGAAGGGGGCAGCAAAGATGAGATTGCTAGATAGTATTGTAGACACAATGGACACAGAGCTGGGCAGGTTGAGGAGAATGGTGGAGGACAGAGGTGCCTGGAGGACAATGGTCCATAGGGTCCCAAAGGGTCGGAATCGACTGTGCGACTGAACAACAACAGCAACAAATGACCAAAGGTGGTGGGCCAGATGATTTGGTGTCATGGGCCAGATCCAGTCCACGAGCCGTAGGTTGCTGACCCCTGCAATAGACATTCAATAAAATTTAATCTGAATGTGTGAACAGAAGAAGCAGCCTAGTTCTCTCCATGTGAAGAGCTAAATCTGAACAGGGAGAGTCATTTCTGCATGTGGCACATCTATACATGATCAGCCGCCTGATTCTTCCAAGCTTACAGCTGCATGGAGAGCCTCCAGACAGCTCTCTGTTTGGCGTTTGCTCTTTAGGTAAAGGTAAAGGTCACCCTTACTCATAACCCAGTTGTATCCAACTCTAGGGTTCAGTGCTCATCTCCGTTTACAGCCAAAGAGCCAGTGCTATCTGTGTTTGCAGATGTTTCCATGGACATGTGACCTTCCAGTAGTCAAGTTCAGCATCTTAACCACTGACCCACCACAGTACCTGAGACTGAGAAGAGTGAATCTAGCCTGTTCCCTTGGCTCACACTGTTATTATCAGTCTTATCACAAACCCCTGATTAGGGCTTCTATATAGGACAGTCCATTACTGGAGTGATTATCTCTGAAAAGACCCTTCATCTATTGGTCACCGGCCTCATCTAAAATAAGCTTTCATACATCTTTCCCTTTGAGACTGGACCTATTGTTCCTATTCTGCTTTTTCCCCCTTAATCTCCATTACAATCAACACTTAGTGAGAACACTGTAACTCTTAATTCCACAGAGCATCATAAAACTAGACATTCGTTTTTTGAGGTAGCAGCCATTCAGAGGGGAAAGCCCTGTCTACAGCCAGTTGTGGAGGTTTTTCTCCCTAGTCTGTCGTTTAAAAAATGATATTATGCACATACCAAAACATAAACACATTGTAAAGTACACTTCCACCCCAGATTCCAAACACATTGAGCACAGCATGATTTAGTGATGGATAAACTCAGAATGATGTCTTGGAGGAAGCCATTCTCAGGATCCAGAAGGACAGCTGCTATCATTCTCCCACGAGTAATTCTTTATATGTGAATTATTTGTCATGATTTATTACTGAATGCCATGGAAATCAGATAGTTTTCCCACTGCTGAATTTGTTTTCAGTTTCATGAGGTGCAAAATGGGATCTGTCATAGACCTGGAAGTAAAGCAATATACTGCTGCTTGGCTTTGCTGTATCAAAAGATTGTTTCTTTCCCACCAATGTAAAGTCTAATAGCCAGTGGCTGAGATCCAAAGGTGAAACTTCCACCACCTAAGGCTGCCTTGGGATCCCTTCCATTGTTCACTGCCTGAATACCAAAGCCAAAGTTAGTACAAGGAACACCATCATCAGGAAACTCACAAACTACAATTAATTAATTAATTAATATAATTAGCAGGAGCTTAGACTGATGGAATATAGTGTGGCACATGTCAGAAGTGAAGCATGGATTGTGTGGCAAAAGATGCGAACTAATGGAAAGGGGAAATAGGTACATAGACAGCCTGGGTATGTTTTCCTTTCCTATCTTTTTAGATCTAGAAAAACAATTTAGATGGCTACTTTTAGCTCACTGCTGCCATCTCCTCTTTTTCTGGGGGCAGTTTCTGCTTAGTCTTCTCCCTCATTAAAGGCAGACTCCTGTGGGTTCTCCATAATGACCGATCTGATTTGCATCCAAAGAAGCCAGTTCCAACTTGACAACATGTAATTAACCAATGGCCAAAAACTCAGCACTTGGTAGGAATATCCTGCTACTGTTGGAAGAAAAAAACAATATTTTTACAACACATAGACATTTTTCCTCCTTGCCACTCACTCTGTATGAAGACATGAGAGCACATTGCATATAATTAAGCATTAACATTAGCTACTGATGTACCAGCGCTTGTTTGGATGCAATGCACCACAGACATGATTGAAAGATGCCACTGTGTCATATCTCAGAAACAGGCTGGAAAAAGCAATCAGGTGGATGGTAAAAATCTTAGGTCTGAGCTAAATACTTCAAGCTACACCAACTGAAAGAGTTAATATTCTCCCAGGGAGCTCTTCATAATGAAATTTGAGCAGATTATGCTTTGACTGACAGTCATAAGTACAGCACTAACATTTATTGAATGTTTTCAGTGTAACTGATTGACTAATAAAGACCAGAAACAGTAGGGAGGTATCCTGTGTCTCCTTCCACTTTCAGAGAGGGAAATGTACTGAAGATTATCTTTTGGAAGCTGGTAGTGCAATAAGTGAATTCTGATGTTATTGTGTCAGAGCTCAGTGATACAAATCTCCTCACAATTCAAGCATTCACCACTTTAGTAGGTCCCTCCTCTAACTCCACAGAAAATGCTTGCATGTGATGACCCCATCTGTCAACTTTTTTCTGGATATGGTATTAGTCTCCTTTTGATGTTTCTTTTGCAGAGCCATTTGGATGTATCGCCCGCTGATGTGCATCAGATTTAGGATATCGTGCTGGCTTTCACTGTTCTGGGCAGCAGACTCCTCTAAACAAACAAGATCCCTCACAGACTTGACCATATATAATATTTGGAAGGATCAAGAGAGCTTAGTTTCTTTAGCATGAGCAGAAGTGAAGTGTAAAGATGGAGTAGGGCTTTTAGTATTTGGCAGATTGATTAGATAAAGGCCTCAAAATATCCAGTCAGAGGTTTCCACCTTGCATTATGAGAAAATGAGAAGGCATCTTCAGATCTGGAGATAATCAGCAGAAGTCAAGTTTCAAACAAGAAGTGATTGTCAGAAAAACGCCTATAAGTGAACACCAATATAACAAGAGAAGATAAGACTCTGCTTTCCATTGTTACCATGTTTCTCTGCAAAATAATACAGATAGCTCTTCAGAGCCCCTAACTCACATTCTTCAGAAAGTGTCCTTCAGCACATAAATCCTCTGCTGAGTATAATTTGACTGAAGTCCTTTCAAAGTGTTTTCACTGCAAAAAATACAATGGAAAGCAAAAGGTCAAACTAGACAATGTTGAGAGGATGTTGTTAGACATGGGGCTCCTGTAAGTCTGAAAGATACCAGAATGTCACTACATGATTTTTTCTCTCCTGCTTTTTAAAAAATTGGTCATTGAGAGATAAATACAGCTTTGCCTGCAGGTCTGATTGCTCATCGCACACCTCTACATCACATATAAACCACCATTATATGGCTGATACATGTATTGAGCAGTCTAACTAGGCAGTGTTGCCCATCTCTTGTCAATGATGTTAGGCCTGGACTTAAAACTCACCAAAGCATCCTCTGTCAGATCCTTTGGGAAAGGTAAAAGCAGAGGCCACATGTCATGGTCTGCCTAGCCAAATGTGATATCCAAATGGCTAAAATACCACAAGCAAATGGACTTGATTTCTCAAGTTTATTTGCATGTGTGGAATGTCGTCGCAGAGATGTCTAACAATGTGCAAACTCCTCGCTGAATAATGATTCCAAGGTATCCAAGGTAGGTACATGGATTATTTTCCTTTATACTACAGGGAACAAAGATACCTGGGGGAAAATTCATCTGTGTACTCAGAGAAGCCATTGTTTTATTATTTCTGTACCTTAAACCATGGAAGAACAATTCTCAGCCAGCAAGGCTGCATAATAAGGAGGATCATTAAAAAGTGTTTTTAGAACAACAGCAACTATTTTCTACCCTATCATGTTACCACAAAGCTTGGCACCTGAGAGAGGTCCTATCAACCTGCCTCATGGTACAATAAACCCAGTCTTTCATCCATCTCCTAGAATGTTAATTTGCACCTTTTTGTTCTTCATAGGCTGGGAATTATGACAAGTTTCACATTATCAGTCATTTGAAACAGGCAAAGGGCAGTCACGGGTTGTGGTTTAACAATATTTATTGCAAACAACGGGGAACACTTAAGGACCATTATTCTCAATCTAGATGACACTGTGTTTAGCATCCATTTCCTTCAACTATGAAAACATGCAGCTTGTGGAATCTGTCAGCTTTCTCGGCAACCCACATGGATTCAAAATGACACCTCCCAGTAAGTAACTTAAAACACAGAGAGGAAGGGGGAGAAGGAGCATAGTGCAATATTCCAACAGCCTGTTTTACATTACAAGGATTTTCTGCAAAAATCTGACATAAGAATGACAGTGTAGCTGTGGGGAGAATATTATGTTACACAAGCACTGACTGCAGACCTTGTATATAAGGGATGTCAAGACTATGCATTGTTTTGTTCTGCAGGAAACCGCAGTGAATAAAGCATAGTTACTACACCAGCTGTTGCTGCTGCTACCAAAGTATGAAAAAGAGCACTATCCTTGGGGGGCAAATCATCTCAACTTCCCTAGTATGAGATGGTGTCTATGTGTGTATGGCGGGTGCATATGAATATTGCAAAATACACAGAATTGTTTGAAGCAAGGGTCCCCAACCACCAGGTCATGGGCTGTCCCCAACCGGGGCTCAGGGGTGGTGGTGCTGGGAACCCCAATGGCCTGCCTATCTGCTGTGTCTGAAGACACAGCAGATAGGAAGGTGGCTGATCCCCTTTTCCACATTGCTTAACTACTGTGTACAGTGTTGACTTACTGGTCAATGAAAAATTGTTTAGCATGAAACCAGTCTGTGGTGCAAAAAGGTTAGAAACCCCTGTTTTAAAGGGTTGCTTCTAAATGAACAACTATTGTGTATGTAACTTTAAATATTGCTGTAACGTTGTGTAATTGTTATTATGGGATCGAGGTGATCCTGTATTTTGTCTTCTTCTTGGTACTGAACTATCGCGGAACTTGTGTTCCTGCACTTTCTAACAAGACACACAAAGTCTTCACTCAGGTCCGGTAACCCCACAATCACCCCACTCCTCTCCTAACCAATCATATTGCTTCCCGCCCAAATATATCCATTGTACAGTGTATATAAAGAGCTGTTGTACCATTGCTGTTCATGTTCAGTTTTCTTACCATAAAGCTGTGTTTGGCCCTGTTATGCTGGCTGCTTCTCTTTAATTCCTGAACATCAAACCAACATCATAGGATTCCAAGCTTGGAAATGCTTTCTCTCTCTCTCTCTCTCGCTCTCTCTCGTACTACTAAATGCATGAGGAGCCCTAATTGGACTGGTGATGTTACTTTCAATAGAGGATCTGTAAACCCATTCTGGGTTGCAATCTTCACTTTGTAAGAACTATCCAAGGGGGTGAACTATATTTCTCCAAAATACAAACTAAAGTCTGGATTGGATGCAAAGTACCCCTGGAATGGGAGCCACCAGCAGCTATTTAGTTTTCGCCATAGCACAGATTCCAAAATCCATGGTGCAGATTTTAGTTGGCCATTATTGCATGAAATTCTCAGTGCACGTTTTGGAGATTAAAAACAATCTCTTCATTAGGCATGATGTTAGCAAAGGGGTGAGGGTGCGGGCTTGATGTTGAGAGGGGAGTTGTTTGCAAACTGTCTTAAGTATGTAGTAGAGGAATTTGCAGTCGTTAGGACAGAACACATCAGGTGTTTAAGATTTTTTCCTTTTGCTAGGAATATGAAGACCTATAAAAAGCAATACATCATGAAACAACTCTTTGTTAGTCAAAGCTGTCTTTATCCTGACACTGAAAATTCTCCAGCCAGCATGGGATTCCAAGCTTGTACACAATTAAAGATTCTCCATTAAGTAATGGGAATCTGAAAGGCTCGTGTTTACATCCAAAGTCCAAAACATCTTCAAACTGATTTAACACAGCCACTTGTACATGCTATTGAACAGCATTGTTGCAAATATAGCAGAAATAGAGTAAAAGCCAGCAGATTGAGGAGGTTTCCAGCAGGCTGACTTTATGCTTGCTCATTTGCTTGTCCAGGTTTCCCCAACTGCTGATGTGGAGGTTTACAGCCCAGATCCCTCTCTTCTTATGCTTCTTTATCTGAAAATTGGACAACTTTAGAGGACACTTTCAACACAGAGGATTTCCGACCTTCTGACAGCCATTGATACCTGGGCACTCGAGGCAAGGCAAGCGTTCTTCTCCCCTGCCATTCATAGATACATCCATTGGCTTGACTTAAAAATGTGTCTCCATATATATATCAAAACCAGAGACATTACTGCCATTAGGTAGAGAGAGGCAACTGCCTCAGTCATCAGATGCTGGAACAGGAGGGAGGAAGCAATGGTAGTTTTTTGAACCCCTTCATGATAGGATAGAGATCTGTATTGCTTCCTGTGTGATCTGTTTCCCAAAACTGGATTGCTGCCCTCTGACATCATATCCCCATTGCTGGAATTAAAGCATGATTCAAATGGCAGTCTAGCCAGATGCTTCGTGTAGATTAGAGGTGGGGCACCTTTTCTGCCTTTTGCTCACACACCATTTTTTTGGCATGGCTCTGCTCAGGAATGTTCTTTTATGCAGTGCAGTGAACATTTGGTTTGAGTCGAGTATCAGGACTGCGCCTTTGTTCACGCTCTCTTTCTGTGCATGATCTCTTGAAAGTCTGCAGAGCTTTTCTAACCTGTAATGCAGAGTTTAGAAACATTATCTTTTTATGATATGTAGAATCCCTAGGGCAAGATTCTGGGGATTGTAGTCTAAAGAATACTTTTCCGGGCTCCTTGTCCACATTGGTTCTTCATGTCTGATCAGAGATCCTGCCTTTTTCAGAGTTTCCAGCTCTATTGAGATCCTTTCTGCAAAGCCAGTATTTAGACTTGGGAATGGTCCCATGGGTGGCTGGTAGCAGGAATAGAGGGTTCAGTCCCAACATCACTCTCTGTGCGTTCCCTGAATGTTTTGAAAATGTCTTGTTTCCAAGGGGGTTGTGCATTTGTTTTTCGATATGAATGAAAAATGAAATGTATGAACTCCATTCATTTTTAGTTATAAAACCAACATGGGAATTCGAGTGAATGAGTTCCAAATGAAAAAGTCTATTTGTTTCTCATTCATTTCTTTTGGGATTAAAAAAATTGAAACAGTATGGAACAATTTGTACAGGTCATAGAAAGGTTGCGGCAGAAGCAGGAACCCCAGAACTGTTTTTAAGGGGATGAGAGACACACATGCAGGTCAGGATGAGTTTGCCAACTTTTATGAAAAGTAACACACAACTGCCCAGAACATATCTCTTTGAGAGCTAATGTGGTGGTCATGAATAGAGTGTTGGAAGAGGTTTCAGGAGACCAGGGTTCAGATGCATAAAACCACTCTTTGAACCTATCTCATATCTTGAAAAACCTTTTAGAGTTACTATAACTCAGAAGTGACCTGATGCTCGTCATTGTCAACTGTAACTCGTTTCCGAGAATGCATCCCCCCCCCCAAAAAAAAACAGGAAAAATGTCATTGGCATGAATTTGTTTAAGGTGGATCCCAGCTTGTCATGAAGTGACCCACACACTATGATCACGGAGCCATCTCCTGCGGACATGCAGGATTTAACACCGGGACTGCAATGGACTGCCAGAGCCTTGAGGATATGTACAAGGGGTGCCTTCACAGCCAGTCCATCTAGCATGACCTCTTCCGCCTCCATGACCATTGGGAATCAGAATAGTGAAGTGGTTCCTCCCAGGGCCATAGCCAGGATTCTAGATGTGGGTGGGTGAATATTTTTTCAGGATGGGCAACAATGCCTTGTGTGTTTGTGTATGTGTGTGTGTGTGTGTGTGTGTGTGTGTGTGTGTGTGTGTGTGTGTGTGTGTGTGTGTGTGCGCACGCGCGTGCGTGCGCGCGTGCATATATGTAAGCATCTGGGCATTTGAGGGTGGGGAAACTGCTAACTCAGGTTGGGCTACACTCACCCTGGCCACCCCCTGGCTACAGGTCTGGTTCCTCCTCCACTCATTTTGTTATTGGGCCTAGCATGATGGTTTCCAGTGGCATTTCCCCCACTGAGGGGACCATCACCCCACCCAAAGGGGCTCAACCACCCCTAGCCATTGGCCCCTTTAGGCAGGAGTCAGGTTATTTACAGCCACCCAACACTTGGCACTGAGTCGCTGGCTGTATGGTCTACTCCACTACCATAGCAGGATGTCTGCTACTCCATTACCTTAGTGGGATGTCTGCTACTCCATTACCATGGCAGGATGTCTGCTACTCCATTACCATAGCGGGATGTCGATGGTACAGAACAACAATATACACCTATTCGGTTTCCCTTTTTTTGCCTCCTTTACTCCTGGGAGAAGTAACAAACATAGGAGACTTAGTAACCCTGGAGCATCTCAAATACACAGGAGTCCTTATCTCTTTTTTTCTGACCATTGTGGAAGGTAGACTCAAGGCTCATGTTCATGATCCATCAGCAGGGGAGACTGTGCTACAGATATTAATGGGCATTAATGAATTCCTCTTTTGCAAGGCAATCCATACTTAATTTTTTTTTACTTTTATTTTTACATGTAAAATATATACTGCAAATTTTATTCCTGGTTTTCACATTTTGATATGATTCTACCAGTCTATTTACTTTTATTGCCATATTTTCGCTTGAAACACATGGAAGTATTCTTTATTTCCATTAGCCACATGCCTTTGCAGAGAATACATGAGATTCACTGAGATAAAATGTCAACATACTAAACATGTTAAAATCAAGAGAATAATTATATAATCATCAAATATATATGCATACTCTCCCAAAATTAAACGGGTAAGTCTGCAAAGAATTACAATTTCAAAACCAGATTTAACCTAATTTTAATTGCTACTGCTAAAAATTTTGCAGACTGTACCATCACCTGCTTATCCAAATCTGCAAGTAGAAAAGATACTTATCTAAGGACAAATTAATTATCCTTGCAGATTTCTATAAAAAGAGGAAAACAGTAACACATGGGCAAGTGTTTCAAAACCATCACTGCATATGCAATTTTGTAATGGGATTCTTCTGAAACAACTCTCAAGTAAAGTGGAAGGTAAGGCCTTTCTGTGTTTAGGAACGGTTAGCATTTTCAGTTATTTTGCCATTGTATTTTGATGATACGTTTAAAAACAGACCTACCAAGGGAATGTTGTTTGATGGCACTGCTATAGTAGATTTTTCACCTTGCCATAACCAATGTTCAGTTAGTGGTAAGGTACTAGCCCAGAAGTATGTGTTTGGGACTTAATATCTTTCATCTATTTGCTCTCATGTGAGTCCTGCATAATAAAAGAAAGCAGACTAGAAACAAAAGAAAGCAGTCGTAGTCAAATGCTAAATGTACAGAGACAGGCCTGTTTAGATACTGAAGGAAGACCACCTTCCAATCTCAAACAAAAATTTGGAGCACAGCCTGGTACGGCAAATATTTGCCTAAGAAACTTACACCGCACAGTTTCTATTGATTTTAGGTTTTTATTGGCCCTGATTCGAATCCCGTGCAGCAACTGAGCTAATGGCTTGGCTCTGTATACTTCCAGCACTGCTAATATAAAGCTATGAACTTTAGTGTGGAAAATCATTTTCATGTTCTATGAAGCCTTTCCTACAATATATTCTTATGGGGCTGTCCAAGTTCTTGATCCCTGAAAAATCATGCCTAAATACTTGAAACTTCTGACCTGTTCAATTGGTTGCCCATCCAAGGACTATTTACAGAATATGTAACTTTTTAAGAATACCATTATTTTTGTCTTGCTGTAATTTCCTTCTAGATGTTATAAAGGTTACAAAGTCTGGCCAGGTTATCCTGCTATGGTAACAGAGTAGATTGTACTGCCAGCAACTCAACACCAAGTGTCAGGTGGTGGTTAACTAACCTGACCACCATGAGGACTAATGGTTTGGGGGCCAAAGTCCACAGGGAAGGGTGATGCTCCCCAAGTGGATTAAATCCCATGTGAATCCATCTTGTTGGAGGTGGGGATAATGAGGACTTTGCATGCCAAAAGGGTTCAGGACCAGAAAGTGACTCGTGGGACTGGATCAGTGGTATGGGTGTCACATTGCGATGCAGAAGGCAAATGGAAGGCCACTGCATTATATTCTCAGGACAGTCTTCATGGCTGATTGCCATGATGATCGTCAATATTTGGATTCGGATACGGTGGCAGAAGAAGAAGGAGGAGAAGGAGAAGGAAAAGAGGAGATAACAGTACTGTATTATCTGCATATAATAGAACTGAAATGACTGGAAGACTTTCATTCAAGCATAAAATTGCCTAAAACCTGCTCCGCTTTGCTGTGCTGGTGCTACAAATAACTTAACATAGAAGACCATAGGTTCCCCATTTCTGTTCAGAATGTTGTCTTCTTCAAGGTGTGCAGAATAAGGAATTGTGCGAGTAAACTTCCTGCTTCAAAATTAAGCATAACTATTTTTAAAAGATTTGAAGAACTGACTGGATACCTCAGTGAATTAGGTACAGTATCTGGCTGTCGAGCCAGAGGCTGGGAGTTCGATTCCTCACTGTGCATCCTAGGAGAGCCAACCTATATGGCTTTAGGCAAGCTGCACAGTGCCAGGGTGCCCCAAGAAGAAGTGAGTGGTAAATTATTTCTGAGTACTCTCCACTAATAAAATATTGAAAAGGGCTGACATAAATCAGAATGAACTTTATAACACACAATTATTATTTAAAACGAAGATATTTAAGTTTCACTGCAATCCGCTTTCTTATTTATGCCAGGAAAATCCCTGTGATTTCCTTGGGACTATTTTGGGGAAAAAGAGATTGAAAGTTACTAGTTTATTAAGTGTTCAGGTGCTCCATTTCTTTTCCTGTCTTTTCTATACTTTTTTTTTAATTTTGAGATTTATATGTAAATAAAAAAGGAGCTTTAAACTATTATTGAGGCTCCACTTAGAGCATTATTTTGCCCATAAAAATTTCATTGTGTGATCAGAAACACATGCAGGGCAGTATTTAAAAGTCAGCATACATCCTAGTATGATTTTATTAGAAACATAGGTATGCCCTTCAGAGTAATTGGAACATGGAATGTGGAAGTCATTTTTACAGGAAAGTAGGGATAAAATGCCTCCTGCGGTCCCAGTTCAGGCAACCAAGCAACTATGGTATCAAGAAGCATTTGAACTAATTGAATGAATTCTCATGGTGTTTTCTTTAAATGAAACCCAGTCTAGCTTTATTTACTCAGTATGTCTTATAAGATTAACTGCCAAGTAAGCGTGCCTAAGATTATGGCTTTGAACAAGTATAGATTAATTGTATGTGAAACAAAAATTATGATCTTTTTTTTCTATTTCAGCTATAAAAATCCGTTCGAATCTTCAAATACTGTACCTGGTGTATTTTCAGAGAACTCTGGACATGTGGTTAATTTGGACTATGACTGGGGTTCTTTTATAATCTGACTGTGAGGCAGGATTACACTCCAAAAATGTTAATTTAGGGATTCTTGACCCAAACAAAGATTCTTTAAGATTTAGAGACCAAATATTGAAGTTGCCCCTATTGGAGACATTATAGGTAGAGGTTGCCCTTGCTCGAAAGTCAGTCATATCCAACTCTAGGGTGCGGTGCTTATCTCTGTTTATAGCCAAAGGAGGATTTCATATCCCATCAGAGGTAGGCATGGAATGGAAATTTACAGAATAGTTCTCATGTACTCTCATTTTTGTTGGTCAATTCTTTACAAATAACAAATACTCTTATGGCACCTTAAAGACAAAGGCATTTTATTTGACATAAATTTCACTGCAGCTCATTTCACCAGGTGAGGGAGTCAACAGCCATCCATGAAATTTGTACACCACGCAAAACACATTAGTCTTCAAGGTGAGCACAAGAATCTTTCCTGTATTTACTGTAATGAAGTAACACAGATGCCTTGATGGACATTTCTATTTTATTAATGTGTTTATAATTATTATAAACTTTATAACTTTCCTACCTGCTGGAGCCTATGTTAGTCATTTGTGTCTTAAACAGCAACAGAAAGACTACTATTATGAAGTTTTTCCCTGCAAAGAGGGAGATCTCACCATCCCAGTAGTATCCCAGGATAAGGATGCTTAACAAACTGGGATTATTCCCTTTCTAATTAGAGGATTCTCTACTCTATCCTTTTGGAAAGGAAGAGTGATAGTCTTCCTATTAATAGCAAGAATCGTAATTTCAAACAGACATTTTGCTTCATGGTATTTTTTAATTATTCACACTGTCCTAATTATGTGCTGTAGTTCTGGGATAGGCAATCTGGAGCATGCCAGATGTTTCTGGAGCATGCCAGATGTTTCAGACTATGTAGCCCATGACAGTTGGGCATGACAGCTAGGGTTTATGAGATGTGTAATCTGAAATTCCTATAGGATAGATTTAAAAAACTGTTTATTGTTTCGATGCTGCATTTGTCTTTTTGTTTTTCCTGCAGTAAAAGAATTCAATTAAAGTCAAATCAGGCGCTACCAATTTACCTGCCAGGATATATTTGGTGCTGCCTGCAGACAAGTCAGCCGGCATTTTGACTCCATTATGGCTAATGTGTTTGTGATACATTAAACATTTCTGCCAAAAGGTTCAAGGAGCAATTAGACTTTTCCAGTCTGCTCTGCCCTCGGGAGGTTTTTTCATTTAAATGGGACACTCTAAGTGACTTGCTTGTACTTGCTTCAGGCATTTCTATAAACCCACCAGAAGCAATTAGCCCTTCTCTTGAGATTGGAAAGTTTGGTTTGAGGCACGGTAGGCCTATTGGACTAGTTTTGTTTAAAGTACTGTCCTGCTTTTATAATTTAGGTGGAAACATAAACCTTTAGCTTCCTGAATCTATAAGCTATAGTTATACCTAGGTAAATCAGTAGTATGCCATTCACAAACAGAGGAAATACATTGCCTAATGCATTACCAAAGAGGAATAATAATAATTATTCTGGGTTGAAAGGAATTTTTCTGGAGAAACTCCATTCAGGGGAATCCAGAATGAGATTTTCATATCTCCAAGATCTTTTCCCACTGAAGTGGTCCCTATTTATCTACTTGCAATTTCTTACTTTTGAACTGGCAGGAGCTGAGACAGAGATGGGCACTCAAACCATCATGCAGTACCCGGGTGTTGAACTGCTGACTTGCAGGCCTTCCAGCTAACAAGGCAAGCTTCTTAACAACTATACCACTGCAGCCCCACCAAAGAGGAAGATGAAAGAGGAGGCAGATCTTCATACAATTTCTGAACCTGATTTTAACAGGAAAACCATGTTGTTGCAAGCTGTTGCTGTTGTAAGACAAGGTAATTGAGGTTGCTTTCTTCTGCAATGGGCAATTAAAAGCCTTTTACTTAACAAAAGATCTGTTCCATCTCTTTACTTGTTTTTTCACTCCCCAGGGGATGTTATATATGAGGACTGTTTGGATGAGCACCAGCATCTCCACATTTACTATTACACTGTTACTTTGCTTTCCAATTTCTCTGCACACCAATATTGTAAAAATGGCCAGTAACATAAAGATAGCCTTAAGTAACTGTTATGTATGGAACTTGTGCCTTTAAGAAATGTAACCCTGTATTCAAAAGTAACTCTTGGAACATTGTAGGAATCGGGGCCGCAGAGGGCCGGAGGTCCCGGAGGAGACTGATCAAGAAACGATACGAGGCAATATGGAGCGTGATCAGATCAGTAGTTTATTGAGGGAAAGCTTCAACATATATAGGAGAAAAAGCGCAACGGTGGCAAAACCGTCATCTGACAGAAATCACATCACCTGTTTACTCGGGTTAATTGGGAATCCTTCTTGGGGAAGTTAATTAACTGGGGCAAACACAGACATGGGACAACACCATTGTTTAGGGATAAGACTGGGGTAAACATGGCCTCTGTTTACATCTGGGATAAAATGGGGACTCGGAGATGAGGGATTACTCTAATGGGTAACAGAGTTAGATATTCGCTCTCTCAGCAGATCCGCTGGTCAGGTCAAGGAATTGGGTGAATCAAACCCTATCATTAATCCACCCCCCTTAATTTCTCTGCCCGCAGAAACCACCGCCGGGAGCCTTCTCACCTAAGTGGCCTCTGCCAGGGCCGTTCCATGCCCACCGGGCATGGGGAAACCATATTTCCCCTTTCTGTTTTATTTAAGGACCTGACCGGCGACTCTGCGCAGGAGGGGCATCAGCTGTTGATCGGGAATGGCGCTTCGGGGTTTCTTCTTGGGGCGGCACTTCGAGATCAGTGAGGGAATACATTGGGCAAAGCAGCAGATCGCAATGCCTAGTATGACCACCCCCACAACCACCTTGAGTACCGTCTGGAGCCACCCCCATGGAATCCACGACCACATCCAATTCCACAATGAGCTCCACCAAGTTCCCCATGCAGAACCTTCCCTTATGCCCTCGACTATGGTGTGGAGGGCCGTGAGCTGATTCTGTACCTTGCGGGAGTTGTCCGTAAGATTGAAGCAACACATACCATGAAAAGATTCGCAACCCAAATGATGAAGCAATAAGAGGTAGTCTATAGCCGCTCTATTGTCAAGTATGGCATGGCGAAGCTCCACCTGCTCCTGGTTGAGCAGCGCTATCGCCGAGGAGGTGTGGTTGATGGCCTTAGCCAACCCGCAAGCCAGTCGGCTGATCCTCCGAGCGTTGCCGACGGCTAAGCCTGGCACGCCAATTATGCTGACTGCCAACGAGACATATTCGGCTGGACTCATAACTCTAAAGCTGCTCTCACATGAGCTGTCTAACTGGGTGGTGCGAGTGTGCCTTATGGGTGCTGAAACATGGGTAACATTTGTGCTTGGGGTGACCATATCCTTAGTAGGGAGTAACAGGGTTAAACGACTAATGCAACATGTAGCATCTGACACATTTGCAGGAATGTAGTTGAAGGTATACTGATTACATGTAAAGAACCAACCAGATGGTAACGTAACATGAGCATACATTGAACCAAGCTTCACTGGGTTACTGCAAGTCCAATTGCCACTGCCGACGTAGAGGCAGCGGCGCCGGGTTCGACCGACTGTGGAGCAGCCGGTCATACGACCACAAGTAGAGTTCGGGCTGACCGCCACTCGAGGGGTATGGAGAGTGGCTGCATCAGCCGGCAAAGTCATTGTCCCAGCGGGCGTATTCTGTGGAAGCCGCTGGGTTGTATGGGCTGAAAATCCGTTTCACAAGCCAGTCCCCATCCCTTGGGTATGCGCCTGGAGAATGGCACACTGGGATGAGGCAGGTGCTCAGGATTGAGGCAGAACCAATGTCCTGTCTCAGGCAAAAATCGGACTGGTTGACGAGGCCCGCCAACCTTTCCCAAATGTTGTACTGCATTCTGGCAGCGAGGTCTCCGCCAGGCACCAAATCGCTGGCCTTTAACAAGGTAGCCTGAACGCCTCCCCCGGCAAACAGGGAGAGGATCAGGATGATGGTGACTGCCATGGAGTTGGCATGAATCTGGGCAAGGACTGCAGCCACGAGGTTCTCCGGTGTCGGCTCCCTCTCCTCACGCTGGATGGCGTCCTGGGCCTCATGGCAAAGGGCCTTGACCATCCCCCAGGTGATCCTCGGTGCTGGCATCTGTGACCGTTGTCTCTCCCGACGGGTCCTCTCGGTTAGGGTGAGGTCCTCCATCTCCGGGATCGGACTCGGGCCGGCCTGGGTCCACGCCATGTGGTTCCAAGTGAGGCTTGACACACCGAGCTGGAATCCAAACGACACCTGTAGGAGACATAACTGCAGCATACCCTCTTCCCCAGGTTACGAGCGGCGCCGGGTCCCTCCAAGAAGGGTCCGGTGGCACCCGGTATCGGACCATCGGTCGCGGGAGAGCTTCCGAACGGCGGAAGTGCTTCTCCTGCGGCGTGCAATCGGAAAAAACATTAAGGTGGTTGTACGTAAACAATACCTTATTCAGACAATGCTGTGCCTGAGCCTGTGACTTGGGGAGGGCTGGTGGCTCCCCCCATTCTGTTTGTTTGTCAATATAGGACTTGAGCGTCCGATTGACCCGTTCCACAATCGCTTGCCCCTGCGGATTGTAAGGAACGCCAAAAGTATGCTTAATATCCCAAGTGGCCATGAAGGCTGCTAGCTGCCTGGAGCTGTAGGACGGGGCGTTATCGGTTTTCACATGCCGTGGCTTGCCCATGGCCGCGATGCAGGAAAGGAGGTGCTGCTCCACGTGGGAAGCAGTCTCCCCTTTCTGCGCCGTTGCCCAAATGAATTGTGAAAAAGTATCTATGCAGACGTGCATGTACTGCCATCTGCCAAACTGCGGAACATGCGTGACGTCCATTTGCCACACTTGGTTAGCCTCTATCCCTCGTGGGTTGACCCCCCACGAGGGCCCCCCCGGTGCCCCTGCGCAATGCTGGCAGGAGCAAACTATGCCTTGGGCTTGAGAGAGTGGCAAATTAAACTGTCTGGCGAGCGCTTTGGCATTTTGGTGAAAGAATGCATGGCTCTGGATTGGCGTAGTGAAAACACCCAACACTAAACGTTGCTGAATTTCCTTTGCCGCCGCGTCTGCTCTGCTATTGCCCATGGAAATCGGACCCGGTAGGTCTTGGTGACTTCGGATGTGGGCAATATAGAGCGGCTCCGTGCGGTTTCGCAAATGAAATTGAGCAGTTAAAAACAGACTAAGCAAATTTTTGTCTATCGCGGGAGTGATGTATGCTCCCGGTAGACTGTGAAGCAAGTTCCTGACGTACTGGCTATCAGTAATGATGTTGAGGCGCTCCTTGGCGAAGGTGCACAAGGCGAGGTTCACCGCTGCCAACTCCGCCCGCTGTGCGGACTTCTGCGGAAGAGTTAGCAGTGTGCGCCAAGCCTGGCCCTCCTGCCAAGTTAAGACACCATATGTTCGACCACCATCAGTAAAAACTGTCCTGGCTCCCTGAAGCGGAACCAGCGAGAGCAATTCGAACAAGCTGACTGTCTGCATCTGAAGTGAGACAAGTCTGGGGTCCTTTGGCAAATGGTATGACAAGCTCCCAGTGAATCCTTCCAGGGCTATAGGAAGCGAGTCACCGAGCTGCATCAGTTGCTGAATTTGTTCCTTGGTGAACGGGACTACAATTTTGGCCAAATCGTGCCCTGAAATGTCCCTAGCTCTCAGCCTTCCGCGGTAAATCACCGCGGAGACCAGCTCTTGGGGAGGAACGATGTTCCGTGGGGAGGTGTTCGGCAAGTACACCCATTCCACGATACTCGCTCCCTTCTCAGAGTCTATCCCTAGAGCTCCGGTGAACATGGATCCTGCCCGAACTATGTACAAGTTCAGGATTGGGGCATATGGCCCCCGAGCAATCCTGTCCACCCACCTTTGGCTGAGAACCTGATTGACTTTCTCGAGAGCCAAGCGCGCTTCTCGAGAAATTCGTATCCGGTCTGCCGGCTGCTTACCTAATGTTAGCAGCGAGAAGAGCGGTTTCAAAAGGTCCGTATCCAATCGAAAATACGGTCTGGCCCAATTAATGTTCCCTAAAACCTGCTGTAATTCCACTAAGGTGACTGAATCCTGTAAATTGATTTGAGGCAAAACTGGTGCTGCGAAAGAGCGGAGAAGCCGATGACCCAAGTATGAGAAGGGCTCGGTTCTCTGCACTTTCTCTGGGGCAATGAGTAAACCTTTCTCCTCCAGGCTGGCCTGGAGGTCAGAAAACATTTCGCTGCCGAGTTGCGGCACCGCGACCAAGATGTCGTCCATGAAGTGACAGACTAACGCTTTTGGGTAGAGGTTTCGAAACTTTGCCAGTGCGTTGTGAACATAAATTTGGCACAGGGTGGGCAAATTGAGCATGCCCTGTGGCAAAAATCTCCACGTGTAACGCTGCATAGGCTCACTGTGGTTCACAACCGGCACCGTAAAGGCAAACCTTTCCCGGTCCCTGGGGTCTAAGGGGATTGTGTAAAAGCAATCCTTGAGATCTACAACTAGGATCTCCCACCCCTCGGGAATCATATTAGGATTTGGGATGCCGCATTGAAGCGGACCCATTGGCCGTATACATTTGTTGATCTCTCTGAGATCGTGGAGGAGTTGCCACTTCCCCGACTTCTTCTTTATCACAAAAATTGGCGAATTCCAGGGGCTAGTGGACTGCTCTATATGTCCTGCGTCTAGCTGTTCTTTAACCAGTTGTTTAAGGGCGACTAATTTCTCTCCCACTACCGGCCATTGTTCCACCCAGACCGGCGTGTCGGTGAGCCACTTAAGTGGCAACGCCATTACCCGAAGGTAAGCGTAGCACCGTACTGCTGTAAAATGTCTCGCCCCCAAAGGTTGATGTGCACGTCAAGAATGTGCGGCCGAATGACCGCTGTGCCGTCAGCCTTTGGGATCGTGACTGTCACCCACTCCCGGCTCCTAAACGCTTCCTGAATGCCGCCTACCCCCCACACATCGGAGACCGGCTCAATGGCCCACTCCCTTGGCCACTGGCCCCTGCTTACCACGCTCACATCAGCTCCGGTATCTAACAGGCCTGAGAATGATCTATTATTCAGAAATACCTCAATAACCGGGCGCTGTTTCCACTCAATGTTGGTCTCCACTGTCGCTAAGACCTGGTATCCTTGTACTGCCTCACTGGTGCTCGAGCGGTCCTCTGACCGGGACTCTGAGCTGTCCCTGAGCCTTCCCTGGCTTTCTGTGGGCGAGTGACAAGGAACCATGATCAGTTGCGCTAGGGTGTCTCCTTTATGAATTGTCTGGGGCAGGTGAGTCCAAAGCTGGACTTGGAGAACGCCTGAAAAATTGGAGTCAATGACTCCTGGAATTACAAGAATTCCGCGTGCTCCAGCTACACTACGGGGCAAAACTAAACCTATAAAGCCCTTGGGCAGCGGACCCATGTACTGGGAGTCCACCAGATAGACCGTGCCTGGCAGGTCGCATGTAACGTCTGCCTGACAAGTCAAGTCTAACCCTGTACTACCCTTGGGGCTGGCCTGTGCCCTCGTCGTGCCTGGAGTGTGTCCGGGATCTAGTCTAGCTCTGGTGAGCTCTGAATGAGGGAAGCCTCTGTTTGGACCGGGGCCAGAGACATGCCCGCGTTCCGGTTTCCCGAACTCAGACAGTCTCGGGCCCAGTGGTAGCCTTTCTTGCACTTCGGACAGAGGGTATTTGGAGCCTTGGAAGGGCCGGACTTCTGTCCGCCTCCCTTGGATCGGCACTCCCTAGCGAAGTGACCGACCTTGCCACAGTTGTGGCACGCTCCTTGGGTCTTTCCCTTAGGTCTTCTACCCCCTTGCACCGCTGCCGCTAGCAATCCCATCTTGTAGGATTCTGTGCCAACGTCGGCGCAAGCCCTAATCATGTCCGTGAGAGTCAAGTCGGGACGATTGCCCAGTGACTGCAAGATTTTACGGCAGTCTAAATTGGCATTGTCCTTGGCTAACTTGATCATGAGCTCTTGTTGGGCTTGCTCATTATCCATCTGCCTACTAATGGCCTCCTCCAAACGATTAATGAAGTCCATGTATGGTTCCTGGGCTCCTTGCTTAATAGCGGTGTAATTTTTAGCCGCTTTGCCAGTGGCTGGGACCTTGAAGAACGCCCTAAAGGCGGCCTCGGCCGACATCTGGAGAGTGGCTAGAGGCAAGTTGATCTGGGCATCGATGGGCTCGAAGGCACCTGAACCATATAACTGGTCAGGAAGTACTGCGCCTCCCATCCTGGCAGCCCTTGTCTGAGCCTCAAGGCGAAACTCGCTGTCCCAAATCAAATACTGGCTAGGGGTGAGCATCATCCGCATGACGGCTTTCCAGTCATGGGGAATGAACATGGTGTTCTCGCACACTTGCTGAAGTGTGCCCCTAGTAAATCGGCTTTGGAGCCCTGTCTCTGAAATGGCCTTCCGTATAGCCATGAGCAGCTTATACGGGACTGGGGTGTGAATTATCTGCTGGGCCCCCGTAAGGGCATCCATCTCCATGCGGATTGGACAAATCTGATTAAGCTCAGCTAGTTCTTCTGCTGGCAATTCCCCCTTCCTGATCTCCTCTTCAATTGTGCGCTGAAGGGGACTCTTGGTAACTCGGGAACCCGGAACTGTCAGAGAAGCGCCTGCGCTCCTCATTCCTTGCATTCCGTCGGTGACGTCTGCAGCTGTCACTGAGGGAAAGTTCCCTACGCTACTCTGCCTAAACTGGAGTGACGGATAGAGCGCCTTAGGCGCCATTGGCTCGGCTGGTGTGACTGGCAGAAGTGGGGGTTCTTTGGCCTCTATCCGGACTGGCTCTATCTCCGCTAAGAGCTCCCTACATTTACTCCACGTGCGAATTACGCCTCTCGGAGCTTTCGGGGGTTGCTGAATGCAGTCTCCTATCTGATCCCAGAGTGCAAGGGTTAACGTACCTACTTCTGGGTAAAGCAGGCAGTGTTCCCCCAGGTACACCAAAAGTCTCGCTAGCTCCCCGCTGTGAAAACGCAACTTAAACACCCTGGCCAGGATTTTGAACTCTCCCTCATGAGTTCTTTGGCTAGCGGATGGACGCTGTCGCTGAGGACAGGTCCCCATATTACCTGCGATGGGTCCTCCGAAGTTTCCTCCTTGGGACGAGTCGACACGTCTTTGGGCAAGTAATAGGTTCTGGCGACGATCCTCTGGGTAGAGCTCGGAGCGTGGACTACGGCCACGGGCCCTCGGCGGCCACTGCGCTGTCAGGGGTTCACAGCAGGCCCTGAGCGGAACGCGTTTTCCGTAACCTGCAAGCCACCGTGAAAGCCGGGAGCAAACTGTAGAAAGCCTCTTGGACTGCCTCGCCACTTAGGCCGTCTTCCCGACCGGCTGGTTTACCGGCCGGGCTGCCGCGCTGTCCTCCGGGACGGTCGGACACGGTTCAAGCGCTGATCCGGACCGTGTGACCGCTTACTCTGAGGTAGACCGCTCAGGGGTCGCTTACTCACGAGTAGATCACGTCTCGGGGTCACCAGGTGTAGGAATCGGGGCCGCAGAGGGCCGGAGGTCCCGGAGGAGACTGATCAAGAAACGATACGAGGCAATATGGAGCGTGATCAGATCAGTAGTTTATTGAGGGAAAGCTTCAACATATATAGGAGAAAAAGCGCAACGGTGGCCAAACCGTCATCTGACAGAAATCACATCACCTGTTTACTCGGGTTAATTGGGAATCCTTCTTGGGGAAGTTAATTAACTGGGGCAAACACAGACATGGGACAACACCATTGTTTAGGGATAAGACTGGGGTAAACATGGCCTCTGTTTACATCTGGGATAAGACGGGGACTCGGAGATGAGGGATTACTCTAATGGGTAACAGAGTTAGATATTCGCTCTCTCAGCAGATCCGCTGGTCAGGTCAAGGAATTGGGTGAATCAAACCCTATCATTAATCCACCCCCCCTTAATTTCTCTGCCCGCAGAAACCACCGCCGGGAGCCTTCTCACCTAAGTGGCCTCTGCCAGGGCCGTTCCATGCCCACCGGGCATGGGGAAACCATAGAACATCAAAGTAACTCAACCGGGAAAGTGTCAGAAGATAAAATACAGTGGTTCGTATGGAAGGGGAGTCGAAGAAGTTTGGAGTAGGATAATGGATCACATTCTCTTTAAACCCATAATTGTTTGTTTGTTTGTTTTGACAAATTGGATGGAAATGGCATAAATAAGAAAAATGTCCTCAGCAAAAATTTGTAAAATTTCAGGATGTTTAAGTACAGACACTAGGAAAGTATGACAACTAAAATCCAGTGTAAATGTTTAAATTATTTTTCAAAACAGTTAAATGTGTTGTCAGGAAGGAGAACGTTCTACTGAATATAGTAGGGCAGAAACAGATACAGTAATACCTCATACAAAGTCCACTTCATACAACATTGGATTCATACAACATCGCCTAATTCCTTGAAAAAAGTTGCCTCATACAAAGTCGCGGCGACTTTGTATGAGACATTGGGGTTTTTCCCAGGTTGCATTGTGCCTGGGCAGTATAAAAGGCAGGATGCATGCGTGCATTGCTCTTGTGGGTTTTACATGAGGCGAAGAGTGTTTAGGAGTGGTTTTGAGCGTGATTTTGGATTGTTTGGTGTTTGCTGCTGTGGTTTTTAAAAACAGATTGCATGCTGCATAATTTTTCTTATGTTGGTCTTTTGGTGGGGGGCACTGTTTGGTGGGCTGGGCAATTGTTTGGTGTTTGTTGCTGTTTGGATGATTAACACTGTGCTGCATGATGGGACATGTTGCCATCCATTTTGTCCTTGCTTCCATCCAATAATTGTTTACAGTAGCTTGTACAAAATGGATGATCGGCCGCATGGCTGCAGATTAACACTGTGCTGCATGATAGGACATGTTAACTTTTAAACCTGCACTTCATAAAGTTTACAAAAGTTAAAAACTTGTATGGTTTGTCCCCTAAAATCAGGGTTGTTTGACATGTTTTTGTAATGTCTTTAGCCTTTAGACAATGATTTATTAAAGTTCTGTCAGTTTCCTTGACTTTGCCCTGAAGTCTGTGCTGTTACAGTACAATGTATCTCTATGGAAACGACGTTGTACAAGGCATCGCGGCAAGGATTTGGACATTGTATGAGGCATCACGCCTAGGATTTTGCATGCCTCATACAAAGTGCAAATCCATATAAAGTCCAAACTTGTGGAACCAAGTTTGGACGTTGTATGAGGTATCACTGTATGACAGAAATCTTGTGACTGATTGAGTGTCACAGCAGAAGCTAAATGTGCCTTCACAATTATGCAAATTTGCCTACTTTGCTTTGTGAAATGTTTTCAGGATTTAAGCATGGGATATCATGAAAGGTAACATCAATAATTTCTAACACTAACATGATTTTATTCTAATTATGGGCTAGGGATTATGTCTGTTTCTGGCCCAGTCCATTTTAATCTCAGAATTTGAGGAAAGGCAGGGCATCAGAGAAACATGACCCCCAGGCACACATTCACACTTAAATACAAATCAACATAATTGATCATTCCCAGGGAAGTGAAGACATACTCATTGACTTATAAATAAATTTTGTACACACATATGAAATTCAGCGCCATCACAGATAAAGGCCTGATGAATGAAGCATGTAGACCTTATAGTGCACATCAATGAATGGATCATTGCAGCAATAACTGAACAAGAAACAAAAGAGAAATGAGTAGAAGGTAAGCGTGCACGGAGCTACATGCCTGTGTGCACGCTTTGCCCTCCCCCTCCTGGGGGGACAGACAGTCAGTGTGATCAGCACGCTGCCGACAGGGCATGGTCACAACCTATAAAAGGGGTTGTGACTACGAGGGAAGCTCCTTCCGCTTTCCCTCTTGAATTGCCCTCCCTATCCTCAGTGTGATCATTTCTTCAGTCGCCTAGGGGCTGGATGGGAATTTTTGGCGCACACCTGATTGGCCTTTGGTGTGCGTTTTTTCACCCATCCCATACTGACTGCTTTATGGGAGGTTGGAGGCTTGTGTTCTTTTGTGCTCTGTACACAGGGTTTGGCAGGTAACACGGTAAAAATTAACCAATCAGGGCCCAAATTGTTATCAAGCAACTAAAATATCCACACCAACAACTTGGCCAGCAACCGACGAAGCTAGACAGGCTGTTGGTATATATATAATTAGAAATTGATTTGGTCTAGTTAGCTTGACAGCTTACTAGTCAGTAACGTAAATTACAGGAACACAGTTTGGGCTACAGTCTGAAACAGAAGAATATAAAAAACAGTATCATTACGTTGATTTACCATGTTGCCAGGCCCCAGTACAGAGCAGCTTGTTTTTGACAGTTATGCCACAGTTGTGCTTCATTGAATAAAGTGGCAGGTTATTTTATCCAAAGCAAATGTGTCTGTCTCTTACTCGGGAGTGGGTGGGCAAGGTCAAGGTGAGGCTAGTAAGGAGGGAGAAGATTCCTTTGATAGAAAGTCTCAGAATGTCCATTCTCCACCAACACCACCTTACTGGGAGGACTGCCCCTAAGCTTGGACATGACAGGGAAATTTAAGGGGGTGGCAAAGGATGGCATCACAATTTCTGCTTCAACTCTATGCTGGGTCACCTGTCCCACAGCTTTACAAACATAGCTCCCCTGCAGCCCTTTGGATTCCAGCAATAAGGTTTGTAGGAGCACTGCCAATGCAAGAACACTTCACAGCAAATCATTCAGAGCAAATGCTTAGGACAGCACAAAGGAATCAATGATAACATGAAAGTCTACATATTAAAACAAATAATTAGCTGTATATATAGCAAACACTACCCTGTTTTCCAAAGACCACAAGTGACATCTTATTAGGGTGTGTGTCTGTGTGTACTCATTGCTTCTTCACTGTTAAAAATATTAAAGATAGGGAGGGATGAAACAATGAATATCCACAGAGAAGAAAGGATAGCTAAGGTCTAACAACATCTGGTTACCATCCCCCCTGCAAAGATCACACTCTGTTTTGTTGTTGTTAAATGAAACAAAATATTAATTTCCTCGCGATGATGTGTGCAATCAGATTTTTTTTTTAAATGGCTTTGGATCTTGGACATAATGTTCTGTGCTAACAACTGGTCTTGCGCTGTTGAGGTTTCCTTTGAAGTGCCAAATACAGATACATGATCCCATTTATTGACAGCCCTTTAAATTATAGGCTGCTTAAATCCTCGAGAATGCTTCTCATCTGCTCCATATTTCTCCCCAGCTTCACTGTAAAACAAAGCCACACCCAGCGCTGTCAGTGAAAATATTGTCCCAGCCGAGCCTTTTTTCTAGAATCTGATAATAATGGTTAGCATTACCAGGAGAGAGAAAGAGGCAAGGGAGAGAGGGAGGGAGAGCAAACCTACAGGCAAACATGTCATGCAGAGCATAGCTTGACTAAGACCAGATACATGCCACTGGTCATAAAGGGTAAACAGTTAAGACATTTAACCCAGCTGAGAGGTACTAAATGGAAAGCAATGGTCATCTGGCTTTTGAATCACCTAATTGACATGTCAGAAAATAAGCACTTTATTGACAGGACGTGATTGCAAACCAAAGTCATTTTTCATTTAAAGAGCCAGATACTTCCCCTCCTCTTTCTTGTTGAGCCCAAAGTGATTAGGGAATGCTTTGTTGTGGGACTAAAAATACAGTGCTGCACATGGGCATACACACACAACTTGCTGTGCTGCTTCTCCTTGTTCCCACAATAAACTTGATGGGTAGGCTGCAACACTCAATCCAAAGACTCATCCAGCCGTCTTCTGGCTTCCTTCTGATGTGTATGAATAATTGTAGTGAATTTCTGTTTACTATATGCTGTGCTGCCAATACCAGACCAAAGCTGATATGCTTTTTGCCACAGGTTGGAATGGGGTACACAAAAAGCGTCCTCAAAGATTATGGAATTTTCAAAGCACAATTGGCTGTATGAGGATTCCCCGTGCCCGGTTGGGCATCAGTGGCCTCTGGCAGAGGTTAAACCAGCGAGCAAACTCCTGGCCTCTGGCCCTTGTCAGGGCGTAAGGGGGGTGAATTAATGATAGGGATTAATTCGGCCGCTTGTAGCCTGACCGACGATTCTGCCAAGCAAGCATCTCGCAGACCTCAGTTACCCATTAGAGTAATCACTCATCCCCTGGCCAAGGTAATCCCCGGTGTAAATATCGGCCATATTTACCCCTGCCTAAGCCCTAAACAATGGTCTCCCTCGCCCCGTGTTTGTCCAAGTTAATTAACTTCCCTTTGAGAGGTTCCCCATTAACCCGGGTACGTGGGTTAGGTAATTTTCCTGTCCGATGACGGTTTCGCCACCGTTGCGCTTTTTCCCCTATAAATGATGTTGCCTTTTCCCAATAAAGTACTGATCTGATCTCGCTCCATTTGCCTCGTGTCGTCACTTGATCAGTCCCCTCCGGGACCTTAAGGCCACCCCAGTGGCCCCGATTCCTACATCTGGTGACCCCGACGTGATCTACTCGTGAGTAAGCGACCCAGGAGAGGTCTACTCGCGAGTAGCGATCCACGCGGTCCGGTTCTACGCTTGAACCGCGACCCGTCAGCCCGGAAGGACAGCCTGCGGCGAGGCATTCCAAGAGAGGCATTCCTGCACCTTGCTCCCGGCTTTCGGGGAGACTTGCGCTAAAGGGAAAAACGCGTTCCGCTCAGGGCAGCTGTGAGCCCCTGACAGCGCAGAGGCCGCCGAGGGCCCGTGGCAGGAGGCCACGCTCCGAGCTCCACCCAGACGATCGTCGCCAAAACCAGTTACCTTGCCCCCAGACGCGTCAACCCGTCCAGAGGAGGAAACTTCAGAGGACTACTCGCAGGTAATATGGGGACTTGTTCTCAGGGACAGAGTCCGTCCGCTAGCCAAAAAACTCGTGAGGAGGAGTTTAAAATCCTGGCCAGGGTATTTAAGTTACGCTTTCACAGCAGGGAACTAGCGAGACTTTTGGCGTACCTTAGGGAACACTGCCTGCTTTACCCAGAAGTAGGTATGTTAACCCTACAGCTCTGGGATCGGATAGGAGACTGCATTCAGCAACCCCCGAAGGCCCCAGGAGGGATAGTTCGCACATGGAGGAAGTGTAGGAAACTCTTAACTGAGATCGAACCAGTCCGGATAGAAGCGGAAGAACCCCCGTTAAATAAGTCATCAGCCCAGCCAGTCGAGCCGACTGCACCTACCGCACTCTATCCGACATTCAAGTACCAGCAGAGTAGCGCAGGGAGCCTTCCCGCGGTGACAGCTGCAGACGTCACCGAGGGAATGCAGGGCATGAGAAGCGCAGGCGCTCCTCTGACGGCTTCGGCTTCCCTAGTTACCAAGAGTGCCCTTCAGCGCACAGCTGAAGAAGAGCTTAGGAAGGGGGATCTGTCGGTAGAAGAGCTAGCTGAGCTCAGACAGATATGTCCAATCCGCATGGAAATGGACGCGCTCACGGGCGCACAGCAGATCGTTCATTCCCCAGTCCCGTATAAGCTCCTCATGGCTATGCGGAAGGCAATTGCAGAAACAGGGCTCCAAAGTTGTTTTACTAGGGGCACGCTTCAGCAAGTGTGCGAAACCACCATGTGGATTCCTCATGATTGGAAAGCCGTCATGAGGATGATGCTGACCCCTAGCCAGTACATGATCTGGGACAGCGAGTTCCGCCTAGAGGCTCAAACTCGGGCTGCCAGGATGGGAGGCGCGGTGCTTCCTGAGCAGCTGTATGGCTCCGGTAATTTCGAGTCAATCAATGCTCAGATCAACCTGCCTCTCGCCACTCTCGAGATGTCAGCCGAGGCGGCCTTTAGGGCCTACTTTAAGATCCCAGCCACTGGCAAAGCGGCTAAGAATTACACCTCCATCAAGCAGGGAGCCCAGGAGCCCTACATGGACTTCATCAATCGCCTGGAAGAAGCCATTAGCAGGCAGATTGATAATGAGCAAGCCCAGGAAGAGCTCATGATTAAGTTAGCCAAGGACAATGCCAACTTGGACTGCCGTAGAATCTTGCAGTCCCTAGGCAATCGTCCTGACTTGACCCTATCGGACATGATTAGAGCTTGCGCCGACGTTGGCACAGAATCCTATAAGATGGGTCTGCTAGCGGCAGCGGTGCAAGGAGGGAAAAGACCTAACGGTAAGAGCAAAGGAGCATGCCACAATTGTGGCAAGATCGGTCACTTCCCTAGGGAGTGCCGATCCAAGGGAGGCGGACAAAAGTCCGGCCGTCCCAAGGCTCCGAACACCCTCTGTCCGAAGTGCAAGAAAGGCTATCATTGGGCCATGTATTGCCAGAATTCGGGAAACCGGAGCACGGGCATGTCTCTGGCCCCAGTTCAAACAGAGGCGTCCTTCACCCAGAACTCACCAGAGCTAGAGTAGAGTCCAACCCCATCCCAGACATTGCGAGGGCGCAAGCCAGCCCCAAGGGCAGCACGGGACTAGAATTGACTTGCCAGGCGGACGTTACATGCGACCTGCCAGGCACAGTCTATCTGGTCGATTCCCAGTACATGGGACCCCTGCCCAGAGGCTTTATAGGTTTAGTTTTGCCCCGTAGTGTAGCTGGTGCACGCGGAATTTTTATAATTCCAGGAGTCATTGACTCAAATTTTTCAGGCGTTCTCCAAGTTCAGCTTTGGACACACCTGCCCCAAACCATCCCTAAAGGAGACACCTTAGCGCAACTGATCATGGTTCCTTGTCGCTCGCCAGCAGAGAGCCAGGGAGGGCTCAGTGACAGCTTCGAGTCCCGGTCAGAGGACCGCTCGAGCGCCAGTGAGGCAGCGCAAGGATACCAGGTCTTAGCGACAGTGGAGACCAACATTGAGTGGAAACAGCGCCCGGTTATTGAGGTATTTCTGAATAATCGATCATTCTCAGGCCTGTTAGATACCGGAGCAGATGTCAGCATGATAAGCAGAAGCCAGTGGCCAAGGGAGTGGGCCACTGAGCCAGTCTCCGATGTGTGGGGGGTAGGCGGTGTTCAGGAAGTGTTTAGGAGCCGAGAGTGGGTAGAAGTCGCAATCCCAAGGGCTGAGGGCACGGCGGTGATTCGACCGCACATTCTTGACGTGCACATCAACCTTTGGGGGCGAGACATTCTGCAGCAGTACGGTGCCACCCTTACCTTTGGGTAATGGCGTTGCCACTTAAATGGCTCACCGATACTCCGGTCTGGGTAGAACAATGGCCGGTAGTGGGGGAGAAATTGGTTGCTCTTAAGCAGCTAGTTAAGGAACAGCTAGACGCAGGACATATAGAACAGTCCACAAGTCCTTGGAATTCGCCAATTTTTGTTATTAAGAAGAAGTCGGGGAAGTTGCGACTCCTCCACGATCTCAGAGAGATCAATAAATGCATACAGCCAATGGGTCCGCTTCAATACGGCATCCCGAATCCGAGCATGATTCCCGAGGGGTGGGAGATTCTCATCGTAGATCTCAAGGATTGCTTTTATACTCTCCCCTTAGACCCCAGGGACCGGGAAAGGTTTGCCTTTACGGTGCGGGTCGTGAACCACAGTGAGCCTACGCAGCGTTACGCGTGGAAATTTTTGCCACAGGGCATGCTCAATTCGCCCACCTTGTGCCAAATTTACGTCCACGACGCACTGGCAAAGTTCCGAAACCTCTACCCACAAGCCTTAGTTTGTCACTTTATGGATGATATTTTGGTGGCGTTGCCAAAGCTTGGCAGCGAAGTGTTTTCTGACCTCCAGGCCAGCCTGGGGGACAAAGGTTTACTCATTGCCCCAGAGAAAGTGCAGAGAACCGAGCCCTTCTCATACTTGGGCCATCGGCTTCTCCGCTCTTTCGCAGCACCAGTTTTGCCTCAGATCAATGTACAGGACTCAGTCACCTTGGTAGAATTGCAGCAGGTTTTAGGGAATATTAATTGGGCCAGACCGTATTTTCGATTGGACACGGATCTTCTGAAACCGCTCTTCTCGCTGCTAACACTAGGTAAGCAGCCGGCAGACCGGATAAAAATTTCTCGAGACGCGCGCTTGGCGCTCGAGAAAGTTAACCAAGCTCTCAGCCAAAGATGGGTAGATAGGATCGCCCAGGGGCCATATGCCCCAATCCTGAATCTGTACATCGTGCGGTCAGGATCCATGTTCACTGGGGCGCTAGGAGTAGACTCAGAGAAGGGAGCGAAAATTGTGGAGTGGGTGTACTTGCCTAACACCTCATCTCGGAACATTGTTCCGCCCCAAGAACTGGTCTCCGCGGTGATCTACCGCGGCAGGCTGAGAGCTAGGGACATTTCGGAGCACGATTTAGCCAAAATCGTGGTCCCGTTCACCAAGGAACAAATTCAGCAGTTGATGCAGCTAGGTGACTCGCTTCTGATAGCCTTGGAAGGGTTCACTGGAAGCTTGGCATACCACTTGCCTAAAGACCCCAGACTTGTCTCGCTTCAAACAGGAATGGTCAGCTTGTTCGAATTGCTCTCGCTGGTCCCACTTCAGGGGGCCAGAACAGTTTTTTCTGATGGTGGACGCACCTATGGTGTCCTGACCTGGCAGGAGGGCGAAGCTTGGCACACGCTGTTAACTCTCCCACAGAAGTCCGCGCAGCGGGCAGAGTTGGCAGCCGTGAACCTTGCTTTGCGCACCTTCGCCAAGGAACGTTTAAATATCATAACCGACAGTCTGTATGTTAGGAATTTGCTTCACAGTCTACCGGGAGCATACATCACTCCCGCGATAGACAAGAATCTGCTTAGCCTGTTTCTCACTGCTCAATTTCATTTGCGAAACCGCACGGAGCCGCTCTATATTGCCCACATCCGAAGTCATCAAGACCTACCGGGTCCGATTTCCGCAGGCAATAGCAGAGCGGATGCGGCGGCAAAGGAAATTCAGCAACGTTCAGTTTTGGGAGTTTTCACTACTCCAATTCAAAGTCATGCCTTTTTTCACCAAAACGCCAAGGCGCTCGCCAGACAGTTCAATTTGCCACTTTCTCAAGCCCAGGGTATAGTACGCTCTTGCCAGCATTGCGCAGGGGCGCCGGGGGGGCCCTCGTGGGGGGTTAACCCACGGGGGACAGAGGCCAATCAGGTGTGGCAAATGGACGTCACGCATGTGCCGCAGTTTGGCAGATGGCAGTACATGCACGTCTGCATAGACACTTTTTCCCAGTTCGTTTGGGCGACGGCGCAGAAGGGGGAGACTGCCTCCCACGTGGAGCAGCATCTCCTGTCCTGCATTGCGGCAATGGGCAAGCCGCGGCACGTGAAAACGGACAATGCCCCGTCCTACTGCTCTAGGCAGTTGGCCGCCTTCATGGCCACCTGGGACATCAAGCATACATTTGGCATCCCCTACAATCCGCAAGGGCAGGTAATTGTAGAACGGGTCAATCAGACGCTAAAGTCCTATATTGACAAACAAACAGAAAGGGGGGAGCCACCAGCCCTCCCCACATCACAGGGACAAGCACAGTTTTGTCTGAATAAGGTATTGTTCACATACAATCACCTCAATGTTTTTTCGGACTGCACGCCGCAGGAGAGGCACTTCCGCCGCTCGGAAGCTCTCCCGCGACCTATGGTCCGGTACCGGGTGCCACCGGACCCTTCGTGGAGGGGCCCAGTGCCGCTCATAACCTGGGGGAGAGGGTATGCTGCAATTATGTCTCCTACAGGTGTCGTTTGGATTCCGGCTCGGTGCGTCAAGCCTCATTTGGAACCTCATGGCGTGGACCCAGACCGACCCGAGTCCGATCCCGGAGATGGAGGACCTCACTCTGACCGAGGAGACCCACCGGGAGAGACGGCGGCTGCGGACCCCGGCACAGAGGATCACCTGGGGGATGGTCAAGACCCTTTGTAGTGAGGCCCAGGACGCCCTCCAGCGCGAGGAGAAGGAGCCAACACCGGAGAACTTCGTTGCAGCAGTCTTTGCCCAGATTAATGCCAACTCCGTGATCTTCACCATCATCCTGGCCCTCGCCCTGCTTCTGGGGGGAGGCGCTCAGGCCGCTTCGCTTCAGGCCAACGGCCTGCCGCCCGGTGAAGACCTTTCAGCACGGATGCACTACAACTTGTGGGCAAGGTTGGTGGGTCTCGTCAACCAGTCCGATTTTTGCCTGAAGCAGGACATTGGTTCTGCCTCGATCCTCAGCACCTGTCTCATCCCAGTGTGCCACACTCTAGACGCACGCGCCCGGGATGGTGACTGGCTGTTAAAGAAGGTTTTCGGACCGCATCTCCCTGCGCGTTTTGCAGCTTACGCTCGCTGGGGGGGATTACGGTTCACCATGACTTTGCTGGCTGACGCAGCCACTCTTCACACCCCGCGAGTGGCGGCCAGCCCGAACTCTACTTGTGCTCGAATAGTCGGCTGTGCTGCAGTCGGCCGAACTCAGCGCCGCTGCCTCAATACCGGCAGCAGCAACTGGACTTGTGATAAACCAGAGACACTTGGTTCTATGTATGCTCATGTTACATTACCATCTGGTTGGTTTTTCACATGTAATCAGTATACTTTTAACTATATTCCCGCAAATGTATCAGATTCCACATGTTGCCTTAGTCGGTTGACACTGCTGCTCCCCACTAGGGATATGGTTACCCCAATCACAAATGTTCCAAATGTTCCACACGTTTCAAATGCTTCTGCACCCATCAGGCACACTCGCACCACCCAGTTAGACAGCTCATGTGATAGCAGCTTTAGAGTCCTAAGTCCAGCCGAATACGTCTCACTATCAGTCAGTATAGTTGGCGTGCCAGGCTTAGCCGTCGGCAACGCACGGAGAATTGGCTGCTTGGCTTGCGGCTTGGCAAAAGCCATCAACCATACCTCCACAGCGATAGCGCTCCTCAATCAGGAGCAGGCGGAACTTCGCCATGCCATTCTCGATAATCGAGCGGCTATCGACTACCTCTTATTGTTGCACCACTTGGGTTGCGAATCCCTTCATGGTATGTGCTGCTTCAATCTTACTGACAACTCCCGGAAAATCCAAAGCCAGATCACGGATCTCCACACCATAGTTGCGGGCATCACGGAAGGCTCCGCGTGGGGGGCCTGGTGGAGCTCCCTGTGGAAGTGGATGTGGTCATGGATCCCCTGGGGGTGGCTTCAGACGGTGCTTAAAGCGGTGGTGGGGGTAGTCATACTAGGCATTGCAATCTGCTGTTTTGCTCGATGTATTCCCTCGCTGATCTCGAGGTGCCGCCCCAGAGGGAAACCCCGTGACGTCATTCCCGATCAACAGCTGATGCTGCTTCTGCGCAGAGTTGCCAGTCAGGCTCTTAATATAAAAAAGTAAGGGGAGATGAGGATTCCCCGTGCCCGGTTGGGCATCAGTGGCCTCTGGCAGAGGTTAAACCAGCGAGCAAACTCCTGGCCTCTGGCCCTTGTCAGGGCGTAAGGGGGGGTGAATTAATGATAGGGATTAATTCGGCCGCTTGTAGCCTGACCGACGATTCTGCCAAGCAAGCATCTCGCAGACCTCAGTTACCCATTAGAGTAATCACTCATCCCCTGGCCAAGGTAATCCCCGGTGTAAATATCGGCCATATTTACCCCTGCCTAAGCCCTAAACAATGGTCTCCCTCGCCCCGTGTTTGTCCAAGTTAATTAACTTCCCTTTGAGAGGTTCCCCATTAACCCGGGTACGTGGGTTAGGTAATTTTCCTGTCCGATGACGGTTTCGCCACTGTTGCGCTTTTCCCCCTATAAATGATGTTGCCTTTTCCCAATAAAGTACTGATCTGATCTCGCTCCATTTGCCTCATGTCGTCACTTGATCAGTCCCCTCCGGGACCTTAAGGCCACCCCAGTGGCCCCGATTCCTACAGGTGTACCCCAGATAATGCCAACCTTTTTGAGCCAGCTAATCTTTCTCACATTAGGTCAGGCAAGAGGGAGTATAGGGTGAATTTACCAAAAGGTGGCATCACTTTGAAAGTTTAAAGTATGGCCTAGACATGAAAGAACAGATTGGAATGATGCTGAAGCAACTGCTTGCAGTGTTTCCCTTTCATGCAGACATACACCTCATATACTTAAACGGTTTAGGACCTCAGTACTAATGGAGCATCTCTCTCTGATGAATAGAGCCCTATGGGTCCTCTCAGGCCCATAGGCTAAGGTTGCCTATTCTAAAGGAAGCCTGGAAATTTTCAATCAGAAATCGAGCCTTCTTGATGGTGACCCTAGCATTATGGAACACTTTATCACTTCATGTTTGCCAGGCCCCTTCCCTCCTGTCATTTTGTAAGCTTATAGAGGCTGAGTTGTACAAGGTATGATTTAATAATATTTTGCTCCTGTGGCAATCTCCTCTCCTCTGCTCAGGGTTATTCATTGTCTATACCACCATGTTTTGTTATATTGTATTATACTGATGTTTTCCATTTAGTTTACTAATGTGGTTTGATTTGTGTGCCATTTGTATATATGTGTACATTTGACTTATGTGTTTGTCAGCCATCCAGAATAACCTTTTAGTCAGAGGGGTGGCATATAAATGAGGAAACAAACAAAAAATAAACAAACCTAGTATGACATGCAGGAACTGGTTAGCAGTCATTCGGAGCCAGCTGGTAATAGCCAAACTATTAGTTAATCAGTGGTTAAGGTAAAATAATTGATATCCTTTGTCTGAAGCAATGAAGTTTTCCTGAGACTATGCATACATGGAGGTAATTGTGATTCTTCAGTGAAGAATGATGTACAACCTATGCATGTTCAGAGACACAGCCTTCTGTACATGTAGGCTTTAAAACTATTTATACAGTGCAAACTGTGATCTTTAGAAGAAAACTCTATACAACATAGTGGACCATGCTCTCCATCCTGCTCGATTAGCAGGTGGCAGTTGTGGCTAGGAGGGCTTTTGCACAACTTCGTGTTATACGCCAATTACGCCTGTTCCTAGACCAGGACTCCTTGCTCATGGTTGTGCATGCTCTGGTCACCTCCAGACTGGACTATTGTAATGCGCTCTACATGGGACTACCCTTGATGACATTCGGAGGCTGCAACTGGTCCAGAATGCAGCAGCCCATGTGGTGATGGGGTGCGGGCATTATGCCCGTGTCTCACCACTGCTTCAGGAGCTGCACTGGTTACCAGTATGCCTCCAGGTGCAATTCAAGGTGCTGGTAATGACCTTAAAAGCCCTACATGGTAGTGGGCCAGGATACTTAAGAGACCACATCACCCCAAGAACATCTGTCCATCCCACCAGAGCTGACTGGAGGGGCTCTCTAATTGTGACATCTGCTAGAGGGGCTCATCTCTCTAGCACAAGAAGGAGGCTGCGCTGGTCCTATGGAACCTCTTGCCAACTGAGTTGCGGCTACAGACAGAGTTGCTGCCCTTCAGGAAAAAGCTAAAAACCTGGCTGGCAAAGCAGGTGTGGGGCACCGGGGGAGTGGTGACCCCTGCCTGCTGGCTCATATAACAGGATCGCTCTCTGTCCCTTTTAACTTCGTGGATATTTTTAATTGGTTTTTAAAGGTTTTAGTCATGATGGTAATGTTTGTTTTAATGCTGTTAGCCAACCAGAATTGGTGTCGAGTTGAGCGGCAATAGAAATTTGATGATGATGATGATGATGATGATGATGATGATGATGATGATGATGATGATGATGATGATGATGATAATAATAATAATAATAATAATAATAATAATAATAATAATAATAATAATAATAATAATAATAATAATAATAATAGTAATAATAATAATAATAATAATAATTATTATTATTATTATTATTATTATTATTATTATTATTATTATTATTATTATTATTATTATTATTATTATTATTATTATTATTATTATTATTATATATGTCACTTATATATTTTTGCCATTAAAAATTTACAAATACAGTGTACACTTGGGGATTTTTTGTACACAAAATATGCTGCAAGCATATATGAGGCAAGAAGCATTTTATTCTTGCTACAAGTCTAAGGAGGTTGCAAAATGGGTAATTTCCACATAACTACCCCATAGTGCTTAGAGCACTCTTTGGCCAGTTCACAAGATAATTCATATTTTGCTCCTAACAAGCTGCATATTGATTTTACTGACCTTGGAAGGATGGAAGACTGAGTCATCCCTGAGACTGTGGAGATCAAACTCAAATCACAGCAGAGTTTTGATTGTGATACGTCCATAATGTACATTAACTGCTGTGACACAGGGGGCTCTCTGAAACCCTTTTCCATGGTGTTCCTGTGTAAATGGAGTCATCAACATGGACAAAATAGCTGCTTTTGCACTTCTTTATATATATATATATATATATATATATATATATATATATATATATATATATATATATATATATATATATATATATATATATATATATATATATATATATATATATATATATATATATATATATATATATATATATATATATATATATATATGATTCTTCTAATATATATTTTTTAATTTATTTTCAAAAGAAAAAACAAACATACAAAAAACAATACATCATGACAATAATACATAAAACTCATAAAAAATAGCACATACATGATAGTTGAACTGATTATTTGTCATGGTACACACACAATTAGATGTCCACATTGTAGGTTAGTACTGTAACCATAACCTTCGTAAAAGCTATCAAAATTACAGTTATTTGTTAACAACCATCAAATTCCTTCTTTTCAAATTACAAGTCACCCAGTGAATATTTACATTGCCCCGGAGAGTTTAGTGTCTGTATCATCTCCAAAACCCACTTTGAGATGGTACAGGTCTAAAACTATCCCTACCCATAAGGGAGTGATCAACAAACGGCTTCCAAATATTCCAAAATCTATTCTCCTTCAATTTATCCCTTTTTACTTTTATCTCCCATGTCAATTTGTCATTCAACGCTAAATTCCACATTTCCTTGTACTACTCTCCCGTCTGTATAGTTACATCATTTTTCCAATTTCTAGCGATACATTGTCTGCCAGTAGTAAACATTATTTCCAATAGCTCTTTTTCCACCTTATTCAAACACATACCTTCCACATCTGTTAGCAAAATGGTACCTGACACCAGCTTAATTTTCTTACTCATTATTTCCCCTATCTCTCCTTCTATTCTTCTCCAAAATTCGTTTATCATTTTACAACTCCACCACATATGCTCATATGTTCCAACAGTTTCTTTACATCTCCAACATAAATTATCCCTTTTATTATCAATCTGATGCAATCTCAGTGGTGTCAAGTACCATTGCCACAACATTTTATAGTTATGTTCCTTAATTCTTACTGACATTGTTCTCATTATCCTCTTTTTCCACTTATTTCTCCATTCATCATTTCCTAGTTTTATATTCAAATCCTGTTCCCACTTCAATTTCAAATCTTCCTGTGGATCACTACCCTTGTTTATTAAAATATAAAGTTTACTTACTAGGCCCTTGATACTTTTCTCACCTTTTCTAATCTTTAAAACCAATTCTTCAAATTCGGTCTTTTCTCTATCTATACCTAGTTCTCTTCTATATTTTTTATTCCAATTATCGACCTTTAATATCTGAAACCAATCCAAATTTAACTGTTCAAATAATTTTTTCTTCTTAATTTCATCTTCGCAAACCCTTAGCCATTCCTTCACCAGGAAAACTTCATTTTTATCCAATATTTCCTTTCTTTTGTCTATTTTTATCGGAAAACACACCATATCTGCCAACTCCAAAATAGGAGAGAGATCTGGGATCAAATCTTTCTTTAATCTTTTCCACACCCTCATGAGTCCCCTCATCATAGTGTTGCTTGTATTTATCACTTTAATCCTAGTTCCAAAAAAAATCATTTTACCAATATTCTTATAGTCTTTCATCTCCATTTCCTCCCAGATTACTATTTCTCTTGCCAAGATCTTCACAACGTTCTTAATTTGAAATGCTCGATAATACGCTAACAAATTTGGCATTCCCAAACCTCCTTCTTTCTGAGGCAGATACCAGAGTTTCTTTGAGAGTCTAGATTTTTTACCTCCGTTACAAAAATTATTGAACATCTTTTGGAACTCATTAATCTCTTTTTCCTTCAATTGGATTGCAAGTGCATCAAATAGAAAATTAATCCTCGGCAACAACATCATTTTGCAAATTGCAATCCTCCCAAACCATGACAACTTCAACTTCTGAAAACTTTGTATTTTGTTCTTAAATTCTGCTTTCAAGTTGTCATAGTTCAGTCTTTTAAGTTCTTCCAATCTGTTTGAAATAGTTATCCCCAAATATTTCAACTTTTCTTTAATTTGTATATTAGATAACCCCGCCATCTTTTCCCTCTCCTCTTCCCCCATATTGCACAACATCATTTCTGATTTATCCCAATTTATCATCAATCCAGTTATAACCTCAAATTCCTCTATTTGCTCTTTAATCCTATCCATTACCGCCTCTGGGTGTTTCACCATTAACAGCGTATCATCTGCATACATACTCACTTTATTACCCAATATCCCTTGTATAGTTGAATCATCTCTTATATTTTTAGCTAAAATTTCCATTGCCATAATAAACAAGATAGGGGATAGTGGACAACCCTGCCTAGTACCTGCCTCGAGCTTTACCTCATCCGTAACCTCTTCATTTACTCTGATCCTAGCGCTCCCTTTTTGATATAATAGGTCAATTACCCTTCTAAATCTATCCCCAAATCCATAATTTCTAACTATTTCCTTGATCGAGGACCATTGTAACGAATCAAATGCCTTAAAAATATCTAAAGATAATAGACCCACCTTTTCCTTTGTCTGATTAACATTGTCAATTAAGTCTAACACCCTCCTAGTCAAATCAGCCATATGCCTTCCTTTTAAAAAACCAACTTGATCAACATTTATATATTCCCCCATAAATTTATTTAACCGATTAGCCAGTATTGCTGTGAAGATCTTGTCATCCTGATTTATAAGAGAAATTAGTCTGTATGATTCCACCTTTTCCAAATTCTTTCCCAATTTCGGCAGCAGAACGATTATAGTCCTATACCATGAAGTTGGAATTTGTCCACCATCTAAAATATAGTTATATAACTTCACTAGCTTTGGAACCACAACGTCTTTAAATTCCTTATAGAACTCTGTTGATAATCCGTCATCCCCCGGGGCTTTCCCCAACTTCAGACCACTAATTACATCTTTTACCTCTTTATCAGTAACCCGTGCCTCCATTTTTCCCCGGTGTTCCTGTTTTATTCCATTCCCTAACTGCCTCTCCAATATCCCTTTAAGCTTCACAACGTCTATCTCTTTTTTTTGCATATAATGCTTGATAGAATTCCTTCACAATTTTACATTTGTCGCTAATCTTATTGCACCTTATCCCTTGATTGTTAACCAACACCCCAATTTCCCCTTTTTCCTTTTTAGCTTTAGCAGCTCTTGCTAATAATCTTGAGGTTTTTATTGCTAAATTCAAAATACTCTCTATTTAAATATATCAAATCTCTTTTAACTTTATCTATATCCTTACCCATTAATTCTGCTTTAAGTCTTTGTAGTTTAGCGGAAAAAAATTTATCTTTCTTTTTTGAATGATCTTCCTGTAGTTGTTTTATTTCTTTTTCTTTTTCCACCTGATCTGCCTTATATCTTCTGTACTTTATACTCGCCAACGTTATACTTTCCCCTCTAAAAACCGACTTCATGGCATCCCAAACCACATTAAAGTTTACCTCTTCGTTATCGTTCCACTGCCAACTTTCCATCCAACTTTCCATAATTTGTTCTTTACATTTTTGGTCTTTAAATAAATTGGAATCATACCTCCAGCCTCTTCCTCTCCGATTATCCTTTTGTAATCTCAATTCCAAAAGTACTTTGGCATGGTCTGATTCCTTGAAAATCCCTATTTCCATTCCCTCAATATTTTTGATCATATTTTCCGTTAACAAAACATAGTCTATTCTAGAGTAGGACCCATGAACGTGTGAAAAATAAGAGTATGCCCTTTCCGAACCCTTGATCTCTCTCCAAGAATCCTTCAGTCCCATCGCACCCATCCATTTGTCTAAAACCTTCCCTTTCGGTCCGGTTCCACACCTTGCTAAATTCGTACAATCCAAATTTGACCTTATCAAATTAAAATCTCCGGCCACAATCATTTTTACCATTTTTTCTAGCTCCACAACTTTTCGGACTTTTTCTAGAAATTCTGCTTGGTGTTCGTTTGGAGCATAAATATTCACCAACATTATTTCCTCATCGCCTATTTTTCCTCTTACGAGCAAGTATCTACCTTCCTGGTCAGCAACGCTTTTTGTTATCTCAAATCCTAATTTTTTAGAAATCATAATTGCCACTCCTCTTGCTTTTGCCATCTCATAATGCCATCTCATAATGTTGTATCCATCCCAAGAAAATTTTGTTTGTATCTTTTGACTTTTGATGCGTTTCCTGTAAAAACACTATATCAGGTCTATCTTTCTTCAAAGCCAATTCCAACCTCCTCCTCTTAAGAACAGAACCTGTACCCTTTACATTCCAGGTTAATACTTTAATATTTCCCATAATCTATTACAATTTCTTCCTTTCTAACTTCTAAACTCTCCATTGGGCGTGTCACCACCAACCCCTTACCACTAAAACAAAAAATTATACACAAAACACACAATATCTCTCTCCCCACTTTCTCTGAAAAAAAGACGCCTTCGATGACCAAAGAGGGGAGAGGGGGGACATGAAAGATGTACGTACAGATTAGCGCTTCGCGCCACCCACCTTTATATAATACTTGAGTAATATAAAACAAAGAAAAAGAAAAAAATATCTATTGCTCACTGCTCCTTACTTGCCTCCTCCTCCACCATGATCAATGACAACTCCTCTTCTTCTCTTCCCTGCGGAGTTCCACCTGTAGCACCACCGGCATCTGCCCCCTCATACTCCCTTCTTATAGCCTCAGATTCCAACAAATCTTTCCTGAGAGTTAACCACTCTTCCGAACCCGCTTTAACAAGCTCCAGCAGACTCAAATTTTCCAATGGGTCAGTCCCCTCATCAATAACCTGCATTCTTTTCTCATAAAAGAAACGCAATTGCTGTGGAAATCTCCAATTGTACCTTACACCTTTACTCATCAACAGTTTAGTTACCGGTCTCATCTTATATCTCCAAATTCTTTCCTTCATTGAAATATCGTTATATACTTCCACATCAGAACCATCAATTTTCAGGGCGCCAGAACCAGCTTGTTTCAAGAAAGCCATTACTCTGAGTTTATCTCCCCAATTTGCAAATTTTACCAAAACATTTCTTTGAGACGCCTTCCCTCTTCTTGGACCCACCCTATATGCGCTTACGATGTCCTCCTGTACAAATTCCTTTCCCATGTTCAAATTATTTAACCACTGAACCACTCTTTCTCTTAGCTGGTCTGGCATCCTTTCAACCACCTGACGAATCACAATATTCTGCTTTCTCATCATATCTTCCACAGCATCAATCCTTTTCTCATGATCATCCATTTTCAGCTTATTCTCCCTCATCGCCTCCTGAGTCCCTTTTATTTCCTTTTTCATGGCATTCACCTCGTTTTGAACCAATTTCACATTTCCTTCTATTTTTTGCAAACTTAGTTCCACTTCTTTTTGTAAAATCCATAACAGATGTTACCACCTTATCCTGTTTTTTCATCATTTCATTTCTATCTTTCACCCTTGAATCCTCATTTTTCTCCATCTTCTGAAACAGTTTACCAATTTCCACCATAATTTGAGTATGATCATAGGGCTCGGGTGGTGGTGATGATGACGGAGGGACCTCTTCCGTTGGTGCTTTTTCCTTCCTCTTAGATTTCACCACTGGCTCCTCCTCCTTTGCTTTTCCTCTTGTACCCTTATCCATGGTAGCAACCCCCCAAGAGATTTTAATGCTGCAGCGTATTGTAAATTCGTTACTCACTCCACTTAAACCTGATCCGATGCAGCCAAAACTTGCAACAGTCCTGTTATTTCTATTAAAGCTTGAAAAAAAGAAGAGGTCAGCAAAGAGTTTAGTTATTATAATCCACAAAGGAGCAGGAACCAATATTGTAATCCACAGGGAGCCCGTCCCCAGAAATATTCAACCCAGATACCAACACTCCCAACCGCAAAGGCAGGAATTCCAAGGAGACAGACGCCCAAATATATCCACTTGTGTAAAGACCGCAGGGAAGTAAAGCCAAAAATCCCAAACTCCAACTTATAATAAAAAAAGAAAAAAGAAGAGGAGAAGTGTATATAAAAGGAAAAAGTTTTAAAGTTGTAATCCACACAGCGAAGGAGTAAAAAAAAAATATTGATGATCCTTCTCTTGGAGCGAACGAAAAAAAGCACCCTTTTCCCAGCGGCTGCTGTGGCTTCAGGGGGGAACCCCCCCTTCTTCCTCTCCAAATCAGCGAACTTTCCCACTTTTTCCTTTTTAAGAACCACTCTCTCTTATTTTAACCTCAAAAAGGACTGGGGTAACCAAAAACTTAAGCCCAGCCAATTTCTTCTTTATCCGCTTCTCAGTGCCTCCAAACCATGCCGCGGCTCTCCTGGGATGCAAGAAAGCCATTATCTAAAAAGCAACCACTTTCGTTTTCCAGGACCGCCGCCATTATCGTTTCAACTACTTCCCTTTTATCCGCTTCTGCACACACTGCCAAGTCCAGCCTCTTCAAAGCAAAATCCCCAATTGCCTTTAACTCGCGTCAACATAAACTTTCATTAACTCACTTTCTTGCCAACTTTGCTGCTTCCACGGATCTCCGCCATTTCGCTGGTCCCGTTCTCGGCAGGGGAAGCCGTGGCTTCCATCGCGCGCCTCTCCCTCCGGGGATACCTCCCGAACTTCGACCGCCCAACTGCAAACTTTCCAAGCAGGCAAGCAGGAGTCTTATCACAACAAAATGCCTCTTTAAAATTGTCCCGTTTTGCTCATTCTCATTGATTACCACTTTGATAAGTGCGAGCACCCAAATCAAGATGTTACTCATTGGCCATTTTAGCCACACCCCTATATATAATTTTTATTAAATTTTTGTACATGTATTATAAAAATTAAAAAACACAATACAAGACAAGTAAAATACTTAAAAAGTAACTGAAGTACAAAATACAAAAATACAAAATAAGAAAAAAAGAAAAAATATACACACCTATCCTAATACATTTATATATCTATCTTTATAGATCAAATACCTTAAAACCATCATTATAAGTACCACCTCTTAACTTGTTACTTAATTACTCTTATCTAACCTTAACTACCATCTCAATCACTCATTTTCCAGTAAGTCATATAATGCCATTATAAATAGACTACAAGAAAAGAAAGAAAAAAATTAAATGTTGCAAAAAATAATTGTAAATATGAAAAAAATCACCCTGTGTTTATTTACATTGCCCTGGAGAGCTCAGAGTATCTCAATAGTTTAACTCCAAAATCCACTTTGCTCAGGTACAGGTCTATTTCTTTCATCCCCCATAAGGGAGTGGTCCACAAAAGGTTTCCACATATTCCAAAATCTATTTTCTTTCAAATTATCCCTTTTTTTCTTTATCTCTCAAGTCAATTTATCATTCAATGCTAAATTCCACATTTCTTTATACCACTCAGTTTGTATAATTACATCATTTTTCCAATGTCTAGCTATACAATGTCTAGCCGATGTAATCATTATTTCTAGTAATTCTTTCTCATCCTTATTTAAATTAATGCCTTCCACATCTGTTAATAGAGTGGTACCTGATCCCAATTTTACCATCTTACCCAATATTTCCCCTATTTCTTTTTCAATTCTTTTCCAAAAATCTTTAACCACTTTACAACTCCACCACATGTGTTCATACATTCCAATAGTGTCCTTGCATCTCCAACACATTTTATCTTTTTTATTATACATTTGATATAGCCTCACTGGGGTCAGATACCATCTCCACAGCATTTTATAATTATGTTCCTTTATTCTAACCGACATAGTTCTCATAATCCTTTTTTTCCATTTATTTCTCCATATATCCTTTTCTATCTTTATATTCAGATCTTGTTCCCACCTTAATTTCAATTCCTCTTGTGGATCACCTTCCTTATTTAATATTATATACAATTTACTAACTAATCCCTTGATATTTTTCTTTCTCTTTCTAACTTTTTGAATCAGATCTTCAAATTCCGTCTTTTCTCTTTCCAAATCATAATCCCTCATATATTTACTGTTCCATTTAATAATCCTCAATCTCTGAAACCAATTAATTTTTAATTGCTCAAACAAATTAGTCCTACTAGCCTCATTGCTACATATCCGTAACCAGTCTTTCAGCAAGATAACCTCATTATTCTCCAATACCTCCTTTATCTCCTCATTTATGTTAATTGGAAAACTCGCCATATCTGAAATTTCCAATACTGGAGAGACATTTGGGACCAGATCCTTCCTCACCCTTTTCCATACCTTCATTAATCCTTTCATCATAATATTTTTAGTCACTACCTGTTATGTATGTATGTATGTGTGCATGTTCATTATACTGTAAAGGCAAGAATGTAACCACTCCAAATACAAACGATCTCAGCTGTAAAGGAACGCGAGCAGACAGCCCATAGAGGGCAGCTGCGAGCGTTCAGTCTCACATGGTTCACATTGCTCAATCACGGACAGCCGCGGGAAAACCTTCCCCGCATTCAGCAGCAGAAGAAAGATCTGCATTCAGCAGCAGGGAAAGAGGCGTGCCTGGGCGAGGCCACGCCGGAAGCAGCCAATGAGCTGCCGTGCTACAAGATTCAAATGTAGAGGGCTACTGTATATATTGAGATGTATCACCGCCATTACCTCATGCTTCACTGGAACATCATGCAATAAACCTGTGTTAAGCCAACCCTTCGGCTGTCCTGTTGTCTTTGGTCCCATACACTAAATTGGCGACGAAGGTGGGATATGGCTGCCCACGGGACCAAGACATGCGCCGGCCACGAGATCAGGAAGCCGGGAAACTTGGAGCTGTTTGAGATAGACTTCAACGCAGCGCTGGTGGAGCTCGAAGTCTCAGATGAGGCCAAGAAGAGGGCCATTTTCGTCCGCATGCTCGGACACGAGACCAAGAGGACCTTGGTGGATCTGATCGCGCCGAGGAAGGTGAGTGACCTCAAAGCCACAGAGCTCCTGGCGGCGCTGTGCGCCCACCTCCGGCCAGCAATAGCGATGTTCCCCGCTCGGAGCGCGTTCTGGAGGCGAGTCCAGGCGCCCGGGGAATCTGTCGCTGAGTTCGCCGCGGCCCTGCGGCTGGCCGCCGGCCCATGCAAGTGGGAGACCCCAGACGTCACCCTCCGGGACTGCCTGCTCTGCGGTCTGAGGGACACAGAGACTCAGCGCGCGCTGATGAAAAGGGAGCCGCCTCCCACGTGGCAACAAGTCCTCGACACGGCACAGGCCGCGGAGGCCACGACCGCCGGGGTGCAAGAGCTTCAGGACTGGCGCCCGAAGCCCGCCAAGGCAGAGAGCTCGGTGCGCGCGGCCCGGCGAGCTTCGAACTCATCTGCGGAGAGCGGCGACGACGAGGACGTCCGGAGGGTCCAGAGAGAGGGCCGGCGCTGCGACGGCTGCGGCGCCGCCCACGCCCGCGCCAAAAGCCCATTCCACAAGGCCGAGTGCCACAACTGCGGCCGGCGCGGGCACATCGCCAAGGTCTGCCGGAGGCGGCGCGAGGCCACAAGGAGTTCTCCAGACCGCTCGGCGAGGCAGGACCGCACCACGAGGCCAAAGGACGGCACCCGGACCACGAGGACGCGGGACGGAGTAGGGCGAATCTCCGACGACAGCGAGGACGACGCTCCGGTTTGCAGCGTTTCCACGGAGCACCCCCGTTACTTCATTGAGGTAGTAATACAAGGGGCCCCTGTTAGAATGGAGGTGGACTCGGGTTCTTCATACTCTATTATTTCCCAGGGGGAGTTCATGAAAATCGCCCCCCGCGTGCGGCCCAAGCTCAAAGCGTTGAGGGCCACACTGAAGGACGTGCAAGGGAACCGCATCCCAGTGTTGGGGGTTGGGAAGTTCCAGGTCCAGTTTAAAAAGCACACCGCAACGCTTCCCCTAGTCGTCCTCAAGGGAGGTAAATGCAGCCTCCTCGGGACTCAATGGTTCCAGCCCCTGGAGTTGTTCATTGGGGGGGTGCACGCCGTGGGGGCACACGCCGCCGGGACTGATCCAATACAGAGCGTGTGCGACGCGCACCCCGAGGTTTTTAAAAAGGGGCTCGGAAAATTCAAGGGCCCCCCAGTGACTTTCGACCTGGACCCTGGAGTACGTCCAATCAGACTTAAACCGCGCAGAGTGCCTTTCGCACTAAAGGACAAAATAGAGGCGGAGTTGGACAAATTGGTGGGCCAGGGGATTCTTGTTCCTGTTGATTCTGTGGAGTGGGAAACTCCAATTGTAACAGCGCTCAAGGCCAACGGGGAGGTCCGCATATGCGCTGATTACAAGTGCACCATCAATAAGGCGATCCGCCCTAATGCGTATCCGGTGCCGGTAGTCAGCCACTTGTTGGCCAGGTTACACGGGGGGAGGTGTTTCGCTAAACTCGACCTGGCCCAAGCCTACCAGCAACTCCCGGTGACCCCCGCCGCAGCTGCTGCGCAGACCATAGTCACCCACAAAGGGGCGTTCCAGGTATCGCACCTCCAATTCGGCGTGAATTCGGCGCCCAGGATCTTCCAGTCACTTGTGGAACGCCTCCTGAAGGGGTTAGAGGGGGTGTTACCCTACTTTGATGACGTATTGATTACAGGGGGGAGCCGGGCCGAACTAGCAACAAGGTTGGGAAAGGTCCTGACAATATTCGAAAAGGCGGGGTTGCGGTTGCGGAAAGACAAATGCGTCTTCTTCGCTACAGAGGTTGAGTTCCTAGGGTTCCGTGTCACTCCCGAGGGAATAAGGCCAGCCCAATCCAAGGTAGCCGCCATCAAGAAGGCCCCTCGCCCCACCTCCAAGCCCGAGTTGCAGTCGTTCCTCGGACTGCTCAACTTCTACCACTCCTTCCTTCCGCGGAAGGCAGCCGTGGCGGAACCGCTACACAAATTGTTAAAAAAAGGACGAGGCATGGAAGTGGGGCGACGACCAGGAGAAGGCTTTCAATGACCTGAAGCGACTCCTGGCATCAGATGCTGTACTGACCCACTTCAATCCCAAACGCCCAGTGGTCCTGATATGCGATGCATCCCCGGTGGGGGTGGGGGCGGTGTTATGCCACGTACTGGAGAACGGTAGGGAGGCCCCGATAGCGTTCTACTCTAGGTCCTTGTCCCAAGCGGAGAGAAACTATGCCCAGACAGACAGGGAAGCACTAGCGATAATTGCGGGGACCAAGAAATTTCATGATTTTGTGTACGGCCGCCCCTTCACCATAGTGACTGACCATAAGCCCTTGCTAGGCATTTTCACTGCAGATAAGCCCACACCCCAAATCCTGTCCCCGAGAATGCTCAGGTGGGCCATTTTTCTCAACGCGTATCAGCACGCGTTGGTATACCGGCCCGGGAAGGAGATCAGCCATGCCGATGCCCTGTCGAGGTCCCCCATTCCCCGGGATTGCTGCCACGTGGGCGAGGTAGAGAGGGACCACCAGGTCTTAATGATAGAGGTCCTAGACTCCCCTCCAGTAGTACCGGCCGACATCGCCAAAGCGACAAGCAAGGACAAAACGCTGGCCACAGTTTGCTCCTGGGTACAGAAAGGGTGGCCCGTGTCTTCCCCAGCAGCGGAATTCGACACATTTTTCAAAAAGAAACTAGAGTTGTCCCTAGAGAGGGGTTGCCTTTTGTGGGGACAGCGGGTAGTGATCCCCACCTCTCTCCGGCCGAGGGTGCTTAAACTGCTGCACGTCAGCCACCCGGGGATCGTCCGCTCTAAGGCGCTAGCCCGCAGTTACTTTTGGTGGCCCCAGCTAGACGCCGACATCGAACACATGGTCGGCACTTGCGAAGCGTGCCAAAGCTCCAGGCCAGAAGAGGCTCGCTCGCCACATAGGGAGTGGGACACAGCAAGGGGGCCCTGGTCCCGGGTACACGTAGACTTTGCTGGCCCGTTCAGGGGAACGCTTTTCCTCCTTGTGGTGGACGCGTTCTCCAAGTGGTTGGAGGTCATTCCAGTCTCGAGCACCTCCTCGGCCACAACAATTAAACAGTTACGGAGGGTCTTTTCCACGTTCGGTTTACCCGACACCCTCGTCAGCGATAACGCTAGCTGTTTCACGTCCGCCGAGTTCGGGGCATTCATGGAGCGCAACGCCATTCGGCACGTCACCTCCGCCCCCTTTCACCCGGCCACCAACGGCCAAGTAGAGCGCCTCGTGCGCACCACGAAAGACGCGCTGTTGCGCATGGGCCCCGAAGACCTCGACCTGAAATTGTGCCAATTCCTGCTAAGGTACAGGGTCACCCCATTGGCGTCAGGGTACTCCCCCGCAGAGCTGTTGATGCGCAGGAAGCTGGCCACGGGAATCTCCAAGCTAGACCCCACGAGAGTAGAGGACAAAGGGCGGAACATAGGGGTGGAACCCACAAAGAGTTTCAGCGTAGGCGCCCCGGTGCATTGCAGGAACTACGCCAGCGCGGGGCCAGCCTGGGTGCCGGGCACTGTAATAGAACAAACCGGCCCCGTCTCATACCGCGTAGAGACCAGTACAGGCTTCCTGTGGAGGCGACACGTAGACCAACTCAGGCGCAGGGTCCCCGGAGAGCAGGACGGAGACGAGAATAGCATCGAATCAGCGTTAGGGTACTCCCCCACCCGCTTAGCCCAAGGGGGAGGAAAAGGGGAGCATGGGTCCCCACCAAGGGGGGAGGAAAGGGAATCGATCCACAGAGATCTTTTGCGGGAGTCCGCGGCAGAAAGGAAGAGCCCCGACCACACACATACCCCTCGGAAGTTCCCCCGAAACACAGATGCCCATAGAAGTTTAGACGTTGATTTACAGTACCAGGGGGAGTTAGCAGAGTGGTCCCCCACCCGTCCTAGCGAAAAGAGGGGTTTCAGTTCAGCCCCTGGTACTTCCAGTCCCAGTAGCCCCTGTGAGTTAGAATGCAATATAGCGCCAATTTCCCGGAGACCGACACCCCCAAGACGGGAGGCAACGGCGAGTCCGCCCACCACAGTCTCAAGGTCCCCCGAGCGGGGATCAGAAGGTAGCAGAACCACAAGGGCGACCTCATCGGTTCCGCGGTTCACAATGGGAGGGTCCCCGGGGTCCGAGAGCAACAGGCAGGGGTTCACCTCCCAACTGTTCATTCCATTCCCATCCCCGGGCGCAAGGCAGGCACGGACGCCCCACAGAGCCACTAACGAATCCCCGTTTCCCGTTGCAGGACAAGCACCCGCGGAGTCAGGGATCACAGGCTCTCCAGTACTAGGTCAGACGCAGGCACGCCCCAAGCGCACATGCGGCAAGCCACAATGGTTGCGGGACTTCGTCCCATCCTAGGGGGGAGGGATGTTATGTATGTATGTATGTGTGCATGTTCATTATACTGTAAAGGCAAGAATGTAACCACTCCAAATACAAACGATCTCAGCTGTAAAGGAACGCGAGCAGACAGCCCATAGAGGGCAGCTGCGAGCGTTCAGTCTCACATGGTTCACATTGCTCAATCACGGACAGCCGTGGGAAAACCTTCCCCGCATTCAGCAGCAGAAGAAAGATCTGCATTCAGCAGCAGGGAAAGAGGCGTGCCTGGGCGAGGCCACGCCGGAAGCAGCCAATGAGCTGCCGTGCTACAAGATTCAAATGTAGAGGGCTACTGTATATATTGAGATGTATCACCGCCATTACCTCATGCTTCACTGGAACATCATGCAATAAACCTGTGTTAAGCCAACCCTTCGGCTGTCCTGTTGTCTTTGGTCCCATACACTAAACTACCTTTCCCCAATTGCAACCTAAAAAGACCATTTTACCCATATGTCTATAGTCCCTCATCTCTATTTCCTCCCATATTACCTTTTCCCTTGCCAAGATCTTCACAACATTCTTAATTTGAAATGCCCGGTAATATGCCATCAAATTTGGCATTCCCAACCCTCCTTCTTTCTGCAGTAAATACCATAACTTTTTTGGTAACCTGGATTTCTTTCCACCATTACAGAAATTGTTAATCAATTTTTGAAACTCCTTAATTTCCTTATCCTTCAATTGAATTGCTAACACATCAAATAGGAAATTTATTCTGGGTAACAACATCATCTTTGCCAGGGCAATTCTCCCAAACCATGACAGTTTCAACTTTTGAATGCTTTGTATCCTATTCTTAATTTCTGTTTTCAAACTATCATAGTTCAGTCTTTTGAGCTCTTCCAATTTATTTGATATAATTATTCCCAAATATTTCAATTTATTCTTAATCTGAATATCCACTGTATCCTTTATCTTCTTCTGATCTTTTTCACCCATATTGCAAAGCATCATTTCTGATTTTTTCCAATTTATTTTCAACCCAGTAATATCCTCAGAATCCTTTAATTGTTGCCTAATTCTATCCATTACCTTATCTGGGTGTTTTACAATTATCAAAGTATCATCGGCATACATACTTATCTTATTCCCCATAATTCCCTCTATTTTTCCATCATCTCTTATAGCTTTTGCTAATAACTCCATTGCCATAATAAACAATATTGGAGATAAGGGACAGCCCTGTCTCGTGCCTGCCTCCAACTTTACCTCATCTGTAACCTCATCGTTTACTCTAACAGTAGCTATTCCTTGCTGATATAATTGGCCAATTACCCTTCTAAATTTAACACCAAATCCGTAATATTTAATTACCTCCTTAATTGAAATCCATTGTAGAGAGTCAAATGCCTTAAATATATCTAAAGATATTAATCCCACTTTTTCTTTTGTTTGACTCACTGTATCAACTAAATCCATTACTCTTCTTGTCAAATCTGCCATATGTCTCCCTTTCAAGAACCTCACTTGATCTGCATTTATATATTCACCCATGAAATTATTCAAACGATTAGCAAGTATTGCTGTGAAGATCTTGGCATCTTGATTTATCAATGAGATAGGTCTATAGGATTCTACTTTCTCTAGAAGTGCAGTCATTTCACTGACACACCAAGATATATAGTTAAGGGTGGGGTGTTCTTTAATTCTCTATATTTAAAGAACAGGGACACTCCATCCTTATTTTCCAAAAATTTTGAAAACTTTGAAACATTTCAAGTTTAGAAAATTTACCTTTTAGAATTACTCTCACAGTACCTTGTGGATTCTAGGAATAAATCATCCAAAAAAGTAACATTTCTATGTGCTGGAAATATTGATAGGGAATAAGACAGTGAAGTCTGAAAGTAGTTCATTTTGGGATTGCCTGCTACCTGACAAACACCAAGCCGTCATGCTGAATGAAATTGTATTAGCATTTGCTTATTAGTGTTATTGAGCAGGTAACTTGTTTTCCACCAGGCCTATGTGCACAATCACGCATTTTTCCTACATTTTTGTCCAAAGGGAATTTATTTTAAAGATTATTCACTGGTTTAGAGTATGCTTGAATTCACGGCACTACAACAGATTTTATTCTTTCTTATCATTCGCTGTAACCGATCAATGAGGGAAACAGCAGGTGGAGGATTAAATATTTATGACATCAAACAAACAAAATGCTCTGATTTCTGGAAGAGGTCCCTTTGGATGCTTTTTCTCAGCTTGGGTAGATCCAATGAAGCATTCTCACGCCATTCAGCAGAGAAGAAGTTCGATCTGTTTTCTAAAGTGGACTAGCAGTGATGTAATGTGCACAAGGGGCCTATCCCACCTCGCCCCACTCTGAAGTCAACAAAAAATGGTAAGAAACAGATCATCATCATTGTTATTATCATCATCGTCATCAAGAAGAAGATATTAGAACCCTATGGATCATTGAATCCAGCTCCTGTCAAGGAGGCATAGTGGGAAATTGAACTCCCATCACTGAGTTATTGAGCATACAAAAAGGGGAAATGTTTGAGGACCTGACACAATACAAATGGGTACTAGAAATCCTGTAAAACTAATTACTCTGTCATCTGCACCTTTATAATTGTCTGGTTTGGTTCTGCATCTAAACAAGACAAACACACACTCCAATGAGTAATTAGGACTGCAGAAAAAAATATTGATGTTAATCTACCTTCTATTGAAGATCTATATATTACACGAGCCAAAAAGAGAGCAGAGAAAATATATAAAGACTCCACTCATCCCGGTAAAAATCTGCTCCAGCTTTTACCGTTGAAACGATGCTTCAAAGCATTACATACCAGAACAACCAGATACAAGGACAGTTTCTTTCCAAATGCCATCAACTTGCTGAATCACTAAATTGTGTGATTTTATTGCATTTTTTTATCCTTAGGGGAGGCATATGTACCAAAGACAAATTCCTGGTGTGTTAGCACACTTGGCCAATAAAGGATTCTATTCTATTCTATTGAAAAGTGGACATTAACATTACAGTAAAAAAAAAACTGTAGCCATCGTGGTATGCTAATTTCACACCATAAACTATGTAAACAGAAAGCTACAGTTGAGTATAGACAATGTACAATCTCAAAGCTTGACATAATGGAATGTACTCTCTCTGTTTCCGTTCTACCAGGTCAGCATACAATGATCTGCCTGCCATAAGCAGAGGAGAAGGGTCACCCCAGAGGCCATAGGTTGAGAAGGGTGCTACTTCAAAGACATTTATCTCCTTTACAAGACCATTAAGCCTCTGGTAATGGTCTATTGTCTGTCATCATTTCAACCTCTTCACCTGCTTGTTTACTTTTACTTTAATTTTGAGTAAAAATTGAGAGATGGTGTAAGCAGGTGCTTGCTTGTGCATGCCTTACATGGCCACTATTCGCCTTACTTTCATGGAAATGGCTTAGAACTATTAACCGGAAGTACTGGTTTCATCTAATTACCCTAAAGTGACATAAGCAAGTCTTGCAGCTTGTTTCCTGGTAAATTTGGGTGCTATGATAATAAAAGTCAATACAAACATTATTAGGACATTTTGAAAATGTTTATGTAAGTTCTGTGGGATATGGAAAATAACTATTTTTCACTACAACTCCCACTTGCCCTCACCTATTATGGCCATGCAGTTGGGGAGAATACAGGAGCTATAGTCCAAAAAGGTAACTTTTCTGAACTCTGGAGTTCCATATGACCTGATCCTGCCACCTCTGAAACTCCTCCACCTTCAACCTCCTTACCTTGAGAAGGAAGGGAGATTTGTTTGGACTCCTGTACAATCCTCTCCATGATTGAGACCAATGCACATTTGAGATTTCCAATAACACGAAAGGCAGCAATTGTAAATTCTGGCATAATCTCCTGACCTTAATGCTAGGGGTGGGGTGGAGAGGTGGATCTGGGACATATAATCTAACAGTAGCTCCCGTACCAGTTTAAACATTTCCAAACTGACTAAGTAAGGCTACTGTCTGAAGGCTATCAGAGATCATACCCACAAAAAGCTAGAAAGCCTGACTAAAACATTTGCGTTGGTGGGTAGCCAGATCAACACCTTCTCTGAGATTTCAGGAACTAAACTTGGGCCCCAAACTGAGAACAAGGATTGGATCCTCATGTACAATTATATGTATGATGAGACTGCAGTGGCTTAGCAGTTAAGACATATGACTAAACCATAAAACCTGTGGTGTTTTGGCGGCATTCCCTTCAGCAACATTTCTGAAATGTTTGAAGCAGTAGCCCTGTTAGTCTGTGCAAGCATATCAGAGAGTAAACAAAACAAAACAAACTTCAGAAAAATGATCAGTGTGTGTGTGTGTGTGTGTGATCTACAACACACCTCTGGAGGATAGGTGTCTTGTTTTACCTTTAGAACAACCTTGCAAAGTAGGTTGGGAGGTCAGATTGATTGGCCAAGATCACAAGGAGCATTTCCTCGCTTTCGAATGCAAAAATTCCCCATCAGGCAGACAAATGGAAAGCTTTTGACATGACATGCCTTGCTTTCATCAAGATAAGATATCTTTTAACTTCACTCCATTTGCCCAAATACCTTTGCTGTTTGTCCCCAGGGTTGGGCATTAAAGGGAGGTGCTTGGATTCAAGAGGCAAGGATGTTTTGCTCTGGTATCCAGACCCTTGGAAAACTGAACAAACCTCAGTACTGGCATTCACCACCACTCACTCACTCACCCCCGACTCAGAGGAGGAAGCATTTATTCCCTGTAGTATTTTATTTTTATTCTGGACCCACAACATGCTCTTTGCTCCCTCGGTAGGCACTGCTCTGTGTCTATTTGTTTGACTGCTGACAATTGCCAGCCATGGTTGCTCTTTTTAATTGCTACAAACTTGCCCCAATATCACAGTGAGTCCAATCTAAATGTCATAAAAAGATGCAATATTAACAATGTGGTGCATCAGGGAAAGGCAGCTTCTTCTTTTTTTATTAAATTTTTATTGATTTCAAAGACAATAACAATAAAAGAAAACATAAAACAACATTATACAATAATAATAAAAAAAGTCAATTCACACTAAGCCAACTACCAATTTAAAAAATCCAAATATTCTAACAATACAGAAAAAAGAATACATTTTAAAAGTTAGTCATACACTTGCATTTTAGTATAAGCTTATATATATAAAACATAGATCTAAATTACCAAACAATTCAGTATATTCTTATTCCAGCCTAACATTCTGTTACTCTATATTCATATACATATTCAATCATTATAGAACTATTATATTATTCAGTATAATATATTACTATTTGCTTCCAAATCTCATTACTCTACTACTACATAGCTATACAATCCTAAACTTTAAATTCATTTTAATAATAATCACCCAGTGTATTTACAGCCACCTGAAGTCTGCAGAATTCTTATTTTCATCGATTCCAAAAACTTATTTGATCAGGTACTAAGCTGCTCCTCTTCTCTCTTTTCAAATAGTAATCCACAAATGGTTGCCAAATTTTCCAGAATCTATTTTCTTTAACTTTACCCTTGTGTTTATTTATCTCCCTTGCTAGTTTATCGTTCAAAGCAAGATTCCACATTTCCTTATACCAATCATCCATTTTTAAGCTTCCTTCCGATTTCCAGTTTCTAGCAATACACTGTCTCCCCGTTGTCAACATTAAAGAAAGCAATTCTCTTTTATCTTCACTTAAGTTTAAATTTTCAACTTCCGTTAACAACACTGTACTTGACTCCAGTTTAAGACTGCTTCCCATTACCACACATATCTCTTTTTCTATTTCCCCCCAGAAATCATTAACCACTTTACAATTCCACCACATATGTTCATATGTTCCTAGAGAATTTTTACACCTTCAACGCATTTTACTTTTAGCCTTATCCATTTGATGCAGTCTTACCGGAGTCAAGTACCATTTCCACAACAATTTATAGTTATGCTCCTTTATTCTAACAGATATAGTTCTCATAATCCTTTTTTTTCCATTTGTTTTTCCAATTACTTTCTGAAATATTTATATTAAGATCCTGTTCCCAATTTAATTTCAATACTTCTTGTGGATTGCCTTCTTTATTTAATATTTTGTAAATTTTACTTACTATTCCCTTAATTCCAATTTCCCCTTTTCTTAAATTTAACAACAATTCCTCAAAATCAGTTCTACCTCTTTCTAAACTATTTACTCCCAAATATTTACTATTCCAATTGTTCAAACATACTATCTGAAACCAATTCAAATTCAACTGTTTATAAATTTCTACTTTCCGCTCTTTATTTTTACAGGTTTGTATCCAGTCCTTCAACAGGAAAACATTATCTTTAATCAATACTTCTTCCATCCATTTATCCAATTTTATAGGGAATTTTTTTAATATCATCTATTTCTATTATCAGGGATATATCTGGACATAATTTCTTTTTTACCTTATTCCACATCCTCAACATTGTCTTCATCATTTTATTTTTCACATTTATTTTTCCCAAATTACTTCCTAAAAACACCTCCTTACCAATATGTTTAACCTCACTCATTTACAATTCCTCCCATATTACCTTTTCCTTCATTAATAATTTCATAACATTTTTAATTTGAAACGCTCTATAATAATTCCTCAGATTAGGTAATCCTAATCCCCCTTCTTTCTGTGATAGGTACCAAAGAGTTTTTGTAATCCTAGGTCTATTTCCACCATTACAAAAATTATTTAATATATTTTGAAACTCCTTGAATTCTTTATCGTTTAATTGGATTGGTAGGGCATCAAATAGAAAGTTTATTCTAGGCAGTAACATTATTTTACATAATGCTATCCTGCCAAACCAAGATAGCTTTATCTTCTTAAATTGTTCTATTTTTTCTTTTATTTCCTTTTTTTGTTTTTCATAATTTAATTTCTTCAAATCCTCAAATTTGTTTGAAACATTAATCCCTAAATATTTCAAACTATTTTTAACTTGTATTTTAAATGCCTCTTTTATTTTTCCTTGTTCCTCTTTATCAATGTTACAAAGAATCATTTCCGATTTATCCCAGTTTATTCTCAATCCTGTCATCATTTGAAAATCCTTAAAATGTCCTTGTATTCTTTCTAATGCCTGTCTAGGTTGTTTCATTGTAACCAATGTGTCATCTGCATAAAGACTTATTTTATTTTTAAATATTCCTTCAATATTTCTATCCCTCTTATTGCATTCGCCAGCAACTCCATCGCCATAATAAATAATATAGGAGATAATGGGCAACCCTAGGAAAGGCAGCTTCTAGGGTTCAAAGCAATGTCTTCTGCAAAACAATGACAACACTCTGTGGTTTGTGTAGGAATGCAAGATGCATAAGGCATTACTCCACAGCCAGTAATGCTGAATGTGTGCAACACATTCCAGGGGGGCAATTTTCCAAGGAACTAAACAGTAAAGTAGGGACTGTGATGTGTTAGTGGTTAAGATGCTGGACTTGATGACCAGAAGGTCAGCAAGTCAGCAGTTTGGGGCCCAAGTGCTGCACGATGAAGTGAGTGCCTGTTGTTGGTCTCAGCTACTGCAAACCTCGCAGTTCGAAAGCAAGAAATTGCAAATAGATAAATATGTACTGCTTTGGTGAGGCAAGTAACAGCATTCCTTGCACTCCGGTATCTAGTCAGGCCTGCCACATGACCATGGAAACTATGCAGATGCAGATAGCACTGGCTCTTCAGCTTTGAAACAGAGATGAGCACTAAACCCTAGAGTCAGATACAACTGACTTTTGAGCAAGGGAGAACTTTACTTAAACAATAAGAATGGACAAAATGGTGTGTTTTCATTTAGTTCCTTTTGTATGCTGTTATATTCAAATCTAAAAAAATACATACAACCTTTCGGTTTTCTGACCCTTCCATAGGCAACCGAAGGCCTGTCCACACAGTGCATTTTGGTCTGGTGTGGCCTGGGATAAGAAGAGTTAGTTGAGCACAGGCCGGGGAGGAGCAAAATGCTGCTTGGTACAATCCTGTCATGTATGTACAATGTTGCTTTGAGAAATGTATGAATGTAACCTGACCACAATTACAATGTAGCCCAGCTGTAAAGGAACGCGAGTAAGCTGCCCATAGAGGGCAGCTGCGGGCGTTCAACTCACATGGTTCTCATTCCTCAAATCACCGGCAGCCGCGGGAACTCTCCCGCACCAGCAAACTACTACGGATGAGGGGCGTGACTCACACGACGTCACGACGGTAGCGGCCAATAAGCTACCGTGCAACCAGATTCAAATGTATTGTGCTACTGTATATAATGTGATGTACCTCCGCCATTACCACATGTTCATCCTGATCATCAACCAATAAACCTGTGTTAGTCCTCACTGCGACTCCTTCTTTGTCTTCCGTGCAAGACACTAAATTGGCGACGAGGATGGGATGATGGCGAATCCCAAGGTCAAGCCTTACCAGTTCGATGTCAGCGAGCCCAAACAATGGGAGCTCTACGAGTGCCAGTTCCGGCACGCAATGGAAGCTGCGGGCGTCGACGACGACGCGAGGATGCACTCCTATTTCCTGGCCCAGGTGGGGCCAGCCACGCTGCGCATCCTGATGAACCTGGTGGCCCCCAAGAAGGTGGAAGAGGTGTCCATCGACCGCATGCTGGAGCTGCTGGGCGAGCATTTCCAGCCCCCCGTGTCGATCTTCCCGGCCCGGGTCGCGTTCCACAGGCGAGACCAGCGACCGGGCGAATCCGTGTCCGCCTACACGGCGGCCCTCAGGCTGGCAGCGGTGCACTGCCAGTGGGATGACCTGGACCAGGCCCTCCGAGACTGCATGCTGTGTGGCCTGAGGGACGAGGAGCTTCAGCGAAAGCTCATGACCCGCGACTACCGCCTCACGTTCAACGAGGTACTGTGGGAGGCCCAAGCAGCCGAAGCGGCCAGAAGCGGGTCAGAGTGTTCAAGTCCTGAGGGGCCACGTCCGAAAGGGCCAAGTCACCAGTACAGGCGGCCCGGCGGACACCAGCGAAAACAGCCTGGCAGGCCCCCAAGCCGCCCACCGGCACAACAACGGCGTCCGAGGAGTCATCCACTACGGCAGACCCCTGCTCCAGCGAGGACGACGACGTCCAGCGGGTCAAGAAGCGAGGAGAGAAGCGACAGACCCGCGAGCGGCAAGACCGCCGCTGCGACGGTTGTGGGGCATCCCACGACCGCACAAGGTGTCCGTTCCGAAAGGCCGAGTGTCACAACTGCGGCCGAAAGGGGCACATCACCCGAATGTGCAGGCGCGGGCGAGGCGAGGACAAGGGAAATTCGAACCATCCCCAGACGCACCAACGGAAGGCAGCCGGCACCAGGAAGGTCTCAGACGACCACAGCATGGCAGGCGTGAACTGTGTGGGCCTGGAGCACCGGCGTTTTTTCATTGAGGTACAGTTACAGGGGGTCCCAGTGAGGATGGAGATAGACTCAGGGTCGTCCTATTCCATCCTGTCCCAAAAAGAGTTTATGCGTATTCCCCCAGATGCGCGGCCCAAGTTGCGGGCCATGAGGTCACACCTACGGGACGTGCAAGGGAACGGGATCCCAGTGTTGGGGGTGGGGAACTTCAAGGTGAAGTTCAAGAATTACTCCGAGAAACTGCCCCTAGTGGTCCTCAAGGGGGGGAGGTGCTGCCTTTTGGGAACACAGTGGTTCGCTCCCCTAGGAAGCGAACTGTCCGGCATTAACGCCATAGAGACCGACCCAATGCGGGATGTGTGCAACGCACACCCGGACGTTTTCAAGAAGGGGCTCTGGACTTACAAAGGGCCCCCAGTTTCCTTTGACCTGGATCCAGAAATCCGACCCATACGCCTCAAGCCAAGAAGAGTGCCTTTCGCCCTCAAGGACAAGATCGAGGCGGAACTGGACAAATTGGTGGGGCAGGGGATTTTGGTTCCAGTTGATTCGGCGGAGTGGGAAACGCCGATTGTGACCGCCCTTAAATCAAACGGGGAGGTTAGGATTTGTGCAGACTATAAATGTACGATTAATAAGGCCATTTGGCCAAATGCATATCCGGTGCCCGTGGTCAGCCATTTACTGGCCACGCTTCATGGGGGGAGGTGTTTTGCCAAGCTAGATCTGGCGCAGGCATATCAGCAGCTCTCTGTAACCCCGGCTGCTGCCGCTGCGCAAACGATCGTAACGCACAAGGGGGCATTTAAGGTGATGCGCCTTCAGTTTGGCGTGAATTCGGCCCCCGGAATTTTCCAGTCCCTCGTGGAACGCCTTTTAAAGGGGCTTCCAGGCGTCCTCCCATACTTCGACGACGTGTTGATAACAGCGGGGGGCGAGTCAGAATTAGCGCAAAGGCTAGACAGGGTCCTTTCAATATTCGAGAAAGTGGGCCTCCGACTGAGAAGGGACAAATGTGTTTTCTTTGCGAGGGAGGTCGAGTTCCTTGGGTTCAAGGTAACCCCAGAAGGCATCAAGCCCTCCGAGTCCAAGGTTGCGGCTGTGCAAAACGCCCCTCGCCCCACCACGAAACCGGAGCTGCAGTCGTTCCTAGGGCTCTTAAATTTTTACCATTCCTTCCTGCAGAGGAAGGCATCCGTTGCTGAGCCACTGCACGCATTATTGAAGAAAGAGGCGGTTTGGCGGTGGGGAGATAGGCAAGAGAAAGCGTTTAGGGAACTGAAGGCACTCCTATCCTCAAGTGCTGTCCTGACCCACTTTGACCCTAGGAAGCCAGTAGTCCTAGTCTGTGATGCGTCCCCGGTGGGAGTGGGGGCGGTTCTATGCCACGTGTTGGAGAGCGGGTGGGAAGCCCCGGTAGCGTACTACTCAAGGTCCCTTTCGAAGGCCGAGCGCAATTACGTGCAAACTGATAGGGAGGCCCTAGCCATCATCGCGGGAACGAAAAAGTTCCATTACTTTTTATACGGCCACGAGTTTACGATAGTGACGGATCACAAGCCACTTCTGGGGATCTTCACTACCGGCAAACCCACACCGCAAATTCTCTCCCCCAGGATGCTGCGTTGGGCCATTTTCCTCAACGCCTACCAGTACGAGCTGGTCTATCGCCCAGGGAAGGAGATCTCCCATGCGGACGCACTGTCCCGATCTCCCCTCCCTAGCGTAGGGGACCCCACATGCGAGGTAGAGCAGGACCACCAAGTCCTACTGATCGAGTCTCTCGACTCACCCCCCATTCTCCCGGCCGACCTCGCCAAAGCCACGGCGGCCGACAAGATGCTGGCCCAAGTTAGCTCCTGAGTGAGGAAAGGGTGGCCCACTACTCCCCCTGAGGAAAAGTTCAAGCCATTTGTCAGGCGGAGAGTAGAGCTTTCCCTGGAAAGGGGCTGTTTACTCTGGGGCCAGCGGGTAGTTATCCCAGAGAAACTGAGGGCCAAGGTACTGAAGCTACTGCATACCAGTCACCCGGGGATCGTGCACTCCAAGGCTCTGGCCAGGAGTTTCTTCTGGTGGCCCCAGATAGACACGGATATAGAACGTTTAGTGGGCACGTGTGAGAGCTGCCAGAGCTCTCGGCCCGAGGAGTCCCGGTTACCCCATAGGGAATGGGACACGGCCCGCGTGCCATGGTCCCGGATTCATGTTGATTTCGCTGGCCCTTTCCGCGGGGCCATGTTTTTGCTGGTAGTCGACTACTACTCCAAGTGGTTGGAGGTAATCCCCATGAGCAGCACCTCCTCTGCGGCAACCATTAAACAGTTGCGCAAGCTTTTTGCCTGTTTCGGCCTGCCAGACGTTCTTGTTAGCGATAACGCTAGTACCTTCACGTCTGCAGAGTTCAAGACGTTTATTGAGCGGAACGCTATCAGGCACATTACCGCTGCCCCGTTTCACCCCGCCACAAACGGTCAGGTAGAGCGCCAAGTGCGCACTACGAAAGACGCACTGCGGCGCATGGGTCCCGGTGAGTTGAACCTTCATCTGTGTCAGTTCCTCATCTGTTACAGGACAACCCCCCTAGCCTCATGATTTTCCCCAGCCGAACTCCTCATGAGGAGGCGTCCGGTAACACTTTTTGACCGGATGGATCCGTCCAGGGTGGAGGATGAGGGAAGGAATATAAACATAGGGGGAGAGAGCTCCAAATGTTTTTCAGTAGGGGACCCGGTTCACTGCAGGAACTACGCGGCCTCGGGGCCAGCGTGGGTTCCAGGGACAATCATTGAGCAGACAGGGCCAGTATCCTACAGGGTCGAGACTAGCTCGGGTCTACTTTGGAGAAGGCACGCCGACCAACTCAGAAGGCGAGTCACCAGTGAAGGGGAATCAGCGTTAGGGTCCTCCCCCACCCGCATTACCCAAGAGGGAGACACGGCGGAATCCATGGATACAAATGCATATCCTGGGTTCTCGACCACAGAGGAGGATACTTTGAAAGAGAGGGATCAGTTTGATTGTGATTACGATTTGCAGTACCAGGGGGTGTAGCGGAGTGGTCCCCCACCCGTCCTAGCGAGAAGAGGGGTTTCAGTTCAGCCCCTGGTACCTCCAGTCCCCCCAGTCCTTTTGTTTTGGAATATCCCATAGCGCCAGCTCCCCGGAGACAAACACCCCCACGACAGGCAACGGGGGGGGAGTCCGCCCACCACAGTCTCTAGAACTCCCGGGCAGGTAACCGGGGGTGGCGTGGCCACGAGGGCCTCTTCATCGGTCCCGAGATTCGTACTGGGGGGGGACCCCAAGCTCCTCAAACGGTAGGCAGGGTTTCACTTCCCAACTGTTCATTCCATTCCCGTCCCCCAATGCAAGGTTACCACAGAGCCCACACCGAGCCATTAATGAGTCCCCCCTTTCCGTTGCAGGGCAGGACTCCGCAGAACCAGGCTCCCCGGTTTTAAGTCAAGCGGCCGCTCGCCCCAGGCGCATGTGCGGCAAGCCACAATGGTTGAGGGACTTCGTCCCATCCTAGGGGGGAGGGATGTTATGTATGTACAATGTTGCTTTGAGAAATGTATGAATGTAACCTGACCACAATTACAATGTAGCCCAGCTGTAAAGGAACGCGAGTAAGCTGCCCATAGAGGGCAGCTGCGAGCGTTCAACTCACATGGTTCTCATTCCTCAAATCACCGGCAGCCGCGGGAACTCTCCCGCACCAGCAAACTACTACGGACGAGGGGCGTGACTCACACGACGTCACGACGGTAGCGGCCAATAAGCTACCGTGCAACCAGATTCAAATGTATTGTGCTACTGTATATAATGTGATGTACCTCCGCCATTACCACATGTTCATCCTGATCATCAACCAATAAACCTGTGTTAGTCCTCACTGCGACTCCTTCTTTGTCTTCTGTGCAAGACACTAAAAATCCTCACGCCCAAATGGCATACTGACCTCAAACAACCCTATTTCTGATAACCTGAAGCAGCCAACTGGCCATTTCAGGGTATTGGAAACTGAACACTTCTTCTGCAGACAGGCAGGGGAAGTGAATATCTTTATTGAGTTGCACGATCCTTGTTTGCACTAGAATGCATAGCAATGAAGGTAAAAATAGAAATATTTCTCTTTCTCTTTCTGTGTAGTACCGATTGAACCCATAGCTGTGGGCATCTTCTCAATTGACACTACATAGAAAGAGAACAAAAAAATATGTTTACTGTGGTCTAAGTGATTCAGTGCAACAGTGGTCAACTTGCAGATGAAAAAAAAATCACTTCCCCTGACTGTTTGTACACCATCAGGGCAAGTGTTCAATTTCCAATATCCCAAGGCAGCTTGTTAGCTGCTCCAGGATACTAGAAATTCACATTGAAATCAGCCTTTGACAGATGCAAGCAGGGCCGCCATCAGAAATTTCTGGGCCCCATAATGAGCAATATTATTGGGAGGCCCTCAGCAATGTCTCACAGTAATGTCACAGTTATGGCCGGCAGCAGCTGGGCCCCTATCAGCTCCGAGCCCTGTATGGCAGTACTGATAGTACTGCCCTGATGGAGGCCCTGGATGCAAGGCTCACTTGTAGTCCATTCCCAGCATCTCCACTCACTGGGAATGGACTTCATTTGAGCACACCAAAGTAGTGTACCCCCCCTACCCGACATGGGCTCCAAAAGACACATGTTGGGGCAGATTGGCTCAGTGCAGCACACACAGTGGAAAAGACAGTAGGCCAACCTGTCCATCAGTGCCCTGAATACAAATGGCCCTGTAGACAACACCTGATTCAGCAACATTGCAACAGAATGTGATTTAATTGGCTTTCAATCTGATCTGACATGTCTCTGTTTATGAATTTGCTCATAAATCTCCATTGGATTATGAATATTTTTTTTAAAAAAAGCAGATAAAATCATATTTATTTTTGCACTCATTTTCCCATAATATATCCATTTTGTATATAATTTTCCCAATATGAACATTTGTCTGAGAGATAGATTTTTGCGTGTGCTCATTTCGTTAATGCATGAAGGGCAGAAACAACCAGAGGGATAAAAGTGATCTGATCTGCATATTCATCTGGGAGGTGCAAATGAGTTCACTTCCAATGTGAACCAGATGAAAATGCCTCCCATCTTATTATGGAGGATTACACTTCCTTAATAGGTTGAAAACACTGGAGCATTATCCATGGTACTGGATTCTACTAACGTCTATGAGAGGGATGTATCTCGAAGACTGGCCAGAATATAGATGATGATGCATCTCTTTGTAATGTGGGGAAAGTCAAATAAAAGGCACAGGATATTCTCCAGAATTCACATTATGCATTATACATGTTGGAAAAGGACAGTGGGCTGACATGTTCATTGTGTTTTAAGGCTCTTCAGGCTATTTAACACAGCCCAGGGCTCTGTCTTCATGAAAGGCAGGCAGACCAAATGGTTTACAAACAGAGACTTCAGGTGCTGCAGATGAAACTTGGCCAGCTTCACATAGAGAAAGACAAGGCATATCCACTTCCCCGTGTTTTTGGCACAAGCTTGTGTCCTGATTTGGAACATGTAAGCCAGCTTTCAGGTGACACATTGCAGTTACTACCTATGCATGAGCTTTCAGAGCAGTTGATTAATGGATGCATTGTACATACTTGGTCAGGTGCCTTCATTTTGGCAGCTTCACGTTTGGCCTAGACACGGAAGAAGGAGAAGTGTTCAGATGCCTAAAGATGAGGTAACCCTTTAGCTAAATTCTATGTTCCTTCAGCAGAATCTTTGCATATCTGTGTATGTATTTGGCAAAGCTCACAAAACAGCTTTGATCAAATAACAAGCTCCCCCCCCCAACAAATAAAATAAAATAAAAATAAAATTTGGCTCAGCAATTATCAGTATGAATTTGTGGCTCAGAAGAGCCTTCTGCAAACACATTCTGATTGACAAATAACAGTTGAGGTTACTTTGAACAAAGCCCAGCTGTACTTAGTAAGTAATTGTTTCTTACTAAACAGTTTTTCCTGGAGCTTTTGGTCATAGACTCAGATGAGGCTTTTAAAACAAGAAAGTATAAATATAACATAACAAATAGATATAAATACATATCCGGATGCTTATAATACGCATCTGGGCTCTTGTTAGTCTTGCACCTGATTTAGGATGACTACAGTCTGAAGTTAGTTGAGGGTTTCCAGTTCTTAAGGTGATAGCTGGAGTCTCAGGGAGTTGCTATGCTTCTTGGTTTGCCAGACAGGGAGACGTCTTAGGATGAGTGGTGCTGATTATGTACCTCTCTTTCTATGTCTTCCATATAAGTTTTTGATAGATAGATAGAACTATCATCTTGAGCACTGTTTCCAGTTCTAGGCACCACATTTGAGTGAAAAAAGGCAAATGTTATTTTAGGCTGCACTAACAGAAGTATAGTCTCCAAATCTCATGAAATACTAGTTCTCCTCTATTCACTGCCTCTATTCACCACACTTTAGGAAAGATGCAGACAAAGTGGAACAAGTTCAGAGGAGGATAAAAAATATGATCGGGGGATTTAAAACGAAGCTGTATGAGGAAAGACTGAAACAACTGGGCATGTCTAGTCTTGAGAAAAGAAGAGCGGAGATATGATAACACTCTTCACATTCTTGAATGGTTGTCACATAAATGAGAAGGCAGGCTGTTCTCAATCATTCCAGAGTGCAGAACATGTAACAACAGGCTCAAGGCAGAGGAAGCTAGATTTAGGTTGAATATCAGGAAAATCTTGCTAACTGTTAGAGCAGCATGACAATGAAATCAATTACCTTGTGAGGTGGTGAGTATTTCAACAATGGAACAGTTTAAGAGAAAGTAAGACAACCATCTGTCAAATATACTTTGATCTTAAGTAGGAGTTCTCAACCTTTTAAAGCCGAGGGTCCAGTCACAGCTTCAGGGGCCAGATGACCATGTTGCCCTTCCTCCGCCACATGGCACTTCCTGGTGTGGTGTAGGCGGAGGGCACATGAAATGGCACCATGGGTCACATCCAGCCCATGGGCCGCAGGTTGAGAATCCCTGATCTAAAGTATTACAGACTTGATGGTCTTTTAGGCCCCTTCCAACTCAATTGTTCTGATTCTATGGTGATGAATGACCTCCTGCACCATAGGCCTCTTGATATTGTGAGACTAAACTTCATCAGCTCTTGACAATGTGGCCAATTGTGAGGTTTATGGGAATTGTAGTCCAATACCATGGGGAGTGCTACATAGGATCTAAATGCCCTGCAATTTGGTCCTACAATTGTGTGAGAACAGTCTCTGTCTTCTTCAAGCCTTGGTACATCTCCAAGAGAAATTGTGTTTAATCTTGGGGTGTGTGTTTTTTTTTTTTGCTAGCCTCTGTACTGTACCTATCTCACACATTTGGCACTTACAGCACCACATGGTATGCAGTTAATAAGAGGAAGAGCCATCTCATATGGATTTTGGCAACTGCACTTAGCTAGTCAACCATCAGATATGACACACAAACATGAACAGCCATTTTAAGCCATGAAGATGGAGCCAAAAATGATTTTTTTTCTACTCATGGTGAATACACAGAGAGATATTTAGGGCTGGGTACTTGCTGGCAAAGAGACCTGAGACAAGAGTCAACTTGATTAGGTGACAAAAATGGACCAAGCTCTGCCTATCTGAAACCTCCTCATACCATCAGGTTTGTTTCACTAAGTAGTGCTCCCTGTGGTATGAATCTCATGTGACTTGCTTGCAGCTTGTGAACCATATGACTTTAAGCATAAAAACATGTAGGTCAATGTGTATACTAAATGGATTGCACTTAGATCAACACATCCCCCATACCTGCTTACACTGAAATTAATGATACTTTCAACAACAATTTTTGTCAAAAAAGGAATGTTATCATGTAGTTGCAGCTAATGCCCATACGGGTGTTTCAATTCGTGTTTTAAAACTGCTAACTTAACTATATGCTCACATTAACAGAGCTGCCTGATATGTTTACTTAGAAATTTAGGGACTTAATTCCTGAGTTGTCTGATCCTCATACTTGAGAACTAGAAAGTGAAAAATTAGTGATTTTGTCCTATGAAAGCATATCTGAGAGTAAATGAAACAGAACAGCAAAAAAAGTAAAAAAATGTTGTGGCACCTTAAAGACTAATTACTGTATTTAAATGTGAGCTTTCGTGGACCAAGTCCACTTCATCAAGTACAGGAGTTTGTCTTTAAGGTGCCACAACATTTTTGTCTTATTTTGCTGTACTGTTTTATTTACTTTCAGATATGCTTGCACAAACTAACACGGCTACCACTTCAGTCCTATGTAAAAGTGAGACATTTTGTGGTGCTTTCTCAAGAGAGAAAGACATGGTGGAAATAGTGGAAATTAAGGGAAATTGTGCAAGTGAAACTTTAGTAAGGTAAAGGTAAAGGTTTCCCTTGCTCGAAAGCTTTGAGTTGGGTTGTACCTGAGTGGGCGGTATATAAGCGTGAAAAATAAATAAATAAAAATAGTCATATCTGACTCTAGGGTTCAGTGCTCATCTCTGTTTCAAAGCCAAAGAGCCAGCGCTGTCTGCTTCCACGGTTATGTGGCAGGCATGACTAGACACCAGAGCGCACAGAACGCTGTTTACCTTCCCACCCAAGTGGCCCCTATTTATCTACCTGCAATTTCTTGCTTTCGAACTGCTAGGTTGGCAGGAGCTGGGACCTAAAAGATTAAAAGTAGTAAGTGACAAGTTTACAAAAGAGCTCACTTACGAAATCAGGCAGTTGGAAGTACTAAGGTCTATTGAAAACAACAACATTCAAAGCAACAGAAACAAAAAGCAAGCAAACCTCATTTTATGTCTATCAAATGGTGCAGAAAAATATTTTGATTGCTGCCAGTAATCTTGTGGCCTGTGAGTTGGAACCACAGATGCCTTTCCAGGAATAGAATTTTTCGTCCCTTTGCAAGGGGAACTCTGATTCAGCAAAGACAGGGAATTTCCAAAAGTCCACTCCAGACCCGAACCCCTCCTGATTTTGTAAAACTAGGCACAGGGTGGCATGCAAAGCTCTGTTGTCAAAAACCAGAAGTAACTGAAAGTTACTTGAAATTTTGAGAAAAGCCCTTTCTTACTCAAAAGAGGCCAGGATGGGGAGTGTGTGTGAGAGAGAGAACAAACGTAAGGCAGTATTGCCAATGTGCCCCTATAAGGCACAAGAAACAGTTTCTGTTTAAGAACAAGATTTGAATCTTAGATGTGTGAGGGGGAGAAGCTAGCAAGACCACACACTCAGGAGCCAGGCACACCTTGTCCATTCCCTATCAAAGTGGGGTGAGGGTGTGAAAGTCCCCCTCCCTTTCAATTTCACATTCCCCAGAAACCCACATCTCCACAGTCCTTATGGTGTTCAACCTACCACAGAAGGTTTGCAAGGACACCAGCGGTTTACAGGGTCGAGGATTTGGTGAAAAAACACCCTCACCACCTCTGTGCACCATCTTCTCCACACCCCAATGAGTGTTGTAAAAATAGAGAAAACTCCACAGGCAACCAACAAAGATATTTTTCTTTGTTTAGCCCACTTGCATATGGGGTGAAGTGAAGGAGAAGATTTAAACCCCCATAACACATGTACAATGGGTCCAGATTGAAATACATTCAAGAGCCAGAATAAATGAACTAGGCTTTTCTGTGTGCTTTGCCTTAATCATAAAGTCTAGTTTAACCCTCAGCTGTTGTCAGCTTTAAAGTCATTTCAGAAGCAAGGAAAGACTGTTGTGCTTTTGTAAAAAAAATCCCCGGGCTTTTAAATCTGTAAATGGACTATATAATATTTGTTGTTTATTTGTTCTGCTAAATTTAATGACTTGTTTCTAATGTCTGCTTTCTGCTGAGGTCCCCCTCCCCCCCGCATAATGTATTGTTTATTCTTACTGTGTTAAATATTGTTATAAGCTGACTTGAATGTTTTTATAAGAAAGGAGCAGATGCCCCTGCCCAGTTTTTGTCCTCAGATCCATTTGGAATGATCCCAGAAGTTACCATACCACCCTGGATATATCTGATCTTATCTAATTTTGGAACCTAAGCAGGGTTGTGCTTGTGTGGGATACCACTCCAAGTAGGGATAGGAATGAATGCTGCCTGAAACAAGTAGGAGAACTGCTGCATGTCCAAGTTGACAATACCACTGATCGGAATTGCAGTGAGGGAACTTCCCAAATAGTATGGAAACAGTCAACATCAAACTGACAATGTCAGTGATGCATCCTGGTTTCTGAACTACATCAGATGCCAAAGCACTTTGTTAAATTTCAGAAGCTAAGTAGGGTTGGGGCTGGTTCAAATTTGGTAAGGATGGGCCTTTAGTATTTACATAAAGGGGTGGGGGCACAAAAGACATTTCTTTTTCTTTTCATGTTCTTAGTGATTACAACAAAAGAGCATCTCTAAAATAGTAATGATCTGCATTAATGAATGAAAGAGGGTTACACAAAAGTACACAAATGTTTATTTTGTGCAACCTTTCTTTCACCCTTTATATATCAAATCATCTGACCAATTTTTCAAACATTAGCATTGCCAGGGCTATTGCAAAGACATGGTGGTGTGACCAACAAGGGCTGTGAACAACCAATTGGAATATTTGGGGCTGAATGGAAATTTGTTGACTCTATAGAACGTCTGGCCAGGTTATCCTGCTATGGTAATAGAGTAGACTATAGTGCCAGTGACTCAATGCCAAGCGTCAGGCAGTGGCTAACTAACCTGACAACCCTGAGGACTAACAGCATTGAGTGGCTAAGTCCACAGGGAAGGGTGATGGTCCCAAATGGATTAAATCCCACTTGAATCCATCTTGATGGAGGGCAGCAGCTTCATCAACACTGACCATGGGCTGAGGAGGACTTTGTGTGCCAAAAGGTTTCAGGAACAGAAAGTGACTAGTGGAACTGAATCAGTGGTATGGCTGTCATGCTGCGATCCGGAAGGCAGATGCAAGACCACTGCATTATATTCTCAAGACAGTCTTCATGGTTGATCACCATGATGATCGCCTATATTCTGATTTGGATGTGGCAGAAGAAGAAGCATAGAAGAGCCTGTAACTCAGCAAAGACTATTATTTAGGGTAGACTTACTATGTGCTGAGCTTCTGGTCCTCTTCATCTGGGATTGGTTTTGTTGCCTGCTTCTGTTCCCATCTTGGATCTTTTCCTTATTTGCCTTTTCCCTTGATTTTTGAAGGGATTATATTCATCTCTTGAGATTATTTCTGCTGCTGCCAGGCAGCCTACCTCTGCAAATACACAACTTTGGGATTGTGTCTCTCCTGGGGCCAATGCCATCAGTCCCGGGATGGGAGACAGCTGCAGCCGTCGGCGTCACTTCCCCTGGCCCCACCCGGCCAGATGGTAGATGTTGTGTACTGAATGTAGTGTGTTGAATGTATTTGTAACCACATGAATGGGTACAGGTAACACTGTAACCTTCTGTATGAGGACGCGAGCTAGTGGCCACCGGGGGCAATAGCGAGCGCCCAGCTCACATGGTTCACATTACTCAAATGCCTTCAGCCGTGCGGGAGAGATTCCCGCGCTCACCTCACTTGGACAAGAAAGGCGTGACCAAGGATGACGTCACTTGGACAGCAGCCAATGCCTGTCGAAGAGCCAGATTCAATCAGATAGCCACCGTATAAAAAGAGCTGTTTGTCCGCCATTACCACATGTTCGTACTGTACTCTATGCAATAAAGATGTGTTAGGCTAGCTTACAGCCGTTTCCATTGTCTTGATTCCCAAACATTAAATTGGCGACGAAGGTGGGATGATGGATTCCCACGGGGACAAGACAATATCACAGAAGCCAGTCTTCGACGTGACCCATCCCGAGCGATGGGACTGGTTTGAAATGCATTTCAAGAGTACGGTGGCGTATGCGGGCATCACCGACGCTAGGAAGGAGAAGGGTCTTCTCATCACGATGCTCGGGTTCCACGCCGTGCAAGCACTGATGGATCTGGTGGCACCACGAGAGGTGGACCAGGTTTCGGTGACGGAAATTCTGGGGGTTCTGCGGAATCATTTCAAGCCCAAAGTATCCTTCTTCTCTGCCAGGGCCATTTTCGCGAGGAGGGACCAAAAGCCGGGTGAGTCAATATCCGAGTATGCAGCGGCCCTCCGCGTTTTGGCGACCCCATGCGAATGGCGGGAAATTCTAGACGTGGCCCTAAGGGACAGGATGCTCTGCGGGATGAGAGACGGGGAGACCCAGAGGAAACTCATGAACCGAGGCCACGACCTCACGTTTAAAGAGGTACTACAAGAGGCTCTAGCAGCTGAATCCACGTGGGCCGGGTACAAGCTTCTCAAGGCAAAGGCCCCACCAGTCGAGGCAGCTGCATCCGCCGTCCAGGCGGCCTGGAGGGCGACCCCTGCCCCACGCTCGCCCACATCCTCAGAGGCTTCTGCCACCCCAGACTCCAGCGAAGATGAGGGGGTCCGGAAGGTCAGGAAAGGGCTGAGCGAGCAGAAGGGAAAGGGGGGGCGGCGCTGCGATGGGTGCGGAGCATCCCACGAGAGGAGCAAATGCCCATTCCGGAAAGCTGAGTGCCACAACTGTGGGCAGAAGGGCCACATCGCCAGGGTCTGCAAGCAACGCCGGGAAGAGAGTAAGCGCGCCTCGAGCAGCCGGGATGGCGTCGGCAGAGTCGGCGATGGCGGCGACGACCCAGAGGGGAACCACGTGTGCCTGCGAGTGCACGCGGAAGACGACGTGGCCGTCCACAGCGTGCCTCTAGGGCAACCACGTTTTTATGCTGAGGTACTGTTGCAAGGGGTCCCTGTTAAGATGGAGATAGACTCGGGGTCTGTTTACTCCCTCATTTCCCATAAGGAATTTTTGCGGATTCCCCCCAAGGAGCGACCCAAACTCAAGGAGATGGGGGCGAACTTAAAAGATGTGCAGGGAAATGCGATTCCAGTATTGGGGATTGGGGACTTTGAGACACGGTACAAGGGACTCCGAAGGAAACTCCCCCTGGTAGTTCTAAAAAATGGGGGGTGTAATCTCTTGGGGACACAATGGTTCAAACCCCTGGACATCTTCATAGGTGGCGTCCATGCCATCGGGGGGAATGAGATTCAGGCAGTGTGCGACGCACACGCAGAGGTATTCAAGAAGGGACTCGGGAAGTACAAGGGGCCCCCAGTTTCCTTCGACCTGGACCCGGAGGTCCGACCAATGAGACTAAAACCACGTCGGGTTCCATTCGCCCTCAAGGACAAAATTGAGGCGGAACTGGACAAATTAGTGGGGCAAGGGATTTTAGTGCCGGTGGACTCTGCAGAGTGGGAGACTCCTATTGTTACAGTATTGAAAGCAAATGGGGAAGTGCGAATTTGCGCTGACTACAAGTGTACAATTAACAAGGCGATCCGCCCTAATGCCTATCCGGTGCCGGTAGTTAGCCATCTACTGGCCACTTTACATGGGGGAAAAGTTTTTGCTAAACTAGATCTGGCGCAGGCGTACCAGCAGCTTCCAGTAACCCCAGCCACAGCTGCTGCACAGACCATTGTAACTCACAAGGGGGCATTCAAGGTGACGCGCCTACAGTTTGGCGTGAACTCGGCGCCGGGGTTGTTTCAGTCTCTTGTGGAACGTTTGTTAAAGAAATTACCGGGGGTCTTGCCATTTTTCGATGATATATTGATATCTGGGGAGAGCGAAGCAGAACTGGCCCAGAGACTGGACAAGGTCCTCACAGCCTTCGAATCCGCGGGGTTGAGGTTGCGGAGGGACAAATGTGTGTTTCTGGCCAGGGAGGTGGAGTTTCTGGGGTTCCGCATAACTTCTGAGGGGGTGAAACCCGCTGAGTCCAAAGTCTCAGCCTCGCCCCACCGCGAAACCGGAGCTGCAGTCTTTCCTGGGGCTGCTGAATTTTTACCATTCCTTCCTGCCCAGGAAAGCGACGATTGCAGAGCCCCTGCATGGGCTGCAGAAGAAGGATGCGGTTTGGCGGTGGGGGGAGAAGCAGGAGTGGGCTTTCAGGGAACTCAAGCAACTCCTCTCCTCGGAGGCTATTCTAACCCATTTCGACCCAAAGAAGCCGGTAGTCTTGGTCTGCGACGCCTCGCCAGTGGGGGTGGGGGCGGTCCTGTGCCACGTGTTAGAGGGGGGGCGAGAAGCCCCAGTTGCATTCTACTCGAGATCATTGTCCAAGGCAGAACGAAATTACGCCCAAACAGATAGGGAGGCTCTTGCCATTGTTGCGGGCACAAAGAAGTTCCATGATTTTCTGTATGGTCGCCCATTCACCATTGTCACCGATCACAAGCCGCTGTTGGGTATCTTCACCTCAGACAAGCCCACTCCACAGATCCTCTCCCCCAGGATGCTTAGGTGGGCGATTTTTCTGAATGCATACAGGGGGCGTTAGAGTACCGTCCCGGGAAAGAGATAAGCCACGCGGACGCCCTCTCAAGGTCTCCTCTTCCCCACCTGGGGGACCCGAAGTGTGAGGTAGAACAGGATAGCCAAGTCCTCCTCATTGAAGCCCTAGATGCACCCCCCATTTTGCCCAAGGAAATTGCTGCCGAAACGGCCAAGGATAAAACGTTAGCCCTTGTGAGATCCTGGGTACAGAAGGGGTGGCCCGCAGCTCCCCCCGCAGGCGAGTTTGCGGCATTTTTCAGGAAGATGGTTGAGTTGTCCGCAGAAAGGGGGTGTCTGTTGTGGGGGGAGAGGGTGGTGGTCCCACAGGCATTAAGAGCAAGGGTGCTACGGCTTTTACATGTCAGCCACCCAGGGATTGTGCGCTCTAAGGCGCTGGCCAGAAGCTACTTCTGGTGGCCTCAGCTAGACGCAGACATTGAACACATGGTGAACACCTGCGAAAGTTGCCAGAGCTCTCGGCCTGAGGAGTCCCGCCTTCCACACAGAGAATGGGACACGGCTAGGGGACTGTGGTCCCGCCTCCAAATAGACTTCGCAGGGCCATTCAGGGGTTCATTTTTTCTACTTGTGGTGGACGCATACTCCAAGTGGTTGGAGGTAATTCCAATGCGCAACACCTCATCAGCGGGGACTATAAAACAGCTGCGCAAACTGATATGCACGTTCGGGATACCTGACGTCATAATTAGTGACAATGTGAGTTGTTTCACGTCAGCCGAGTTCCAGGCGTTCTTAGAGTCCAACGCCATTCGGCACATTACCTCAGCCCCATTTCACCCTGCAACAAATGGCCAGGCGGAACGTCTGGTGCGCACAATGAAGGAGGGGCTGCGGCGCATGGGTCCCGGGGATCTAGACCGGCAGCTCTGCCAGTTTCTGTTGGCATACCGAGTGACGCCATTGGCGTCGGGATACTCTCCCGCGGAACTCCTCATGAAGAGGAAGTTACACTCATTATTAACTAGATTGGATCCCACCCGGGTCGAGGATAGAGGTAGAAATATTGAGCACAGCCCCACCAAAAATTTCCAGATAGGAGAGCCTGTTCATTGCAGAAACTACGCCACCACTGGGCCAGCATGGGTGCCGGGGGTAGTCATTAATCAAACAGGACCAGTCTCATTCTGTGTCGAGACTAACACGGGTCTCCTCTGGAGAAGGCATGCTGACCAACTCAGGCACCGAGTGATTGGGGGGCCGGACAGAGGGGATCATCAGCAACGCACAGCGTTAGGGTTCTCCTCCACCCGTTTAGACCAAGGGGGAGAAAACATAGGGCAACAGTCCCAAACAGGGGGGGGAAGCTTAGGGTCAAACTCATATCCTTTTCATACGCCAGCTCTATCCAGTCCCTTGAAAGAGAGGAACGAGTTTGCCCCTGTAGTTCTACCCAGCCCCTCGAAGGAGGGAAATGAGTTTGCCACTGTTGCCCCTGAATTAGATTTTGAATTATCAAACCGGGGGTTTTTTTCGGAGTGTTCCCCCACCCGTCCAAGCGAAGAGCGGAGTTTTTCTTTAGCCCCTAGTGCCCCCGGTTTGTCCACATCCACGTCGGGAACCCTTCCTCCCCCTTCTCCTGGCCATCCAAAGGCGGCAAGCCCGCGGCGAGTCACTAATGAGTCATCCTCTCCAATTGCAGGACAAGAACCAGGAGGACTAACGGCCGCACGGCCAAAACGCACATGCAGGAAACCAGTTTGGTTAAGGGACTTTGTCCCATCTTAGGGGGGAGGGATGTTGTGTACTGAATGTAGTGTGTTGAATGTATTTGTAACCACAAGAATGGGTACAGGTAACACTGTAACCTTCTGTATGAGGACGCGAGCTAGTGGCCACCGGGGGCAATAGCGAGCGCCCAGCTCACATGGTTCACATTACTCAAATGCCTTCAGCCGCGCGGGAGAGATTCCCGTGCTCACCTCACTTGGACAAGAAAGGCGTGACCAAGGATGACGTCACTTAGACAGCAGCCAATGCCTGTCGAAGAGCCAGATTCAATCAGATAGCCACCGTATAAAAAGAGCTGTTTGTCCGCCATTACCACATGTTCGTACTGTACTCTATGCAATAAAGATGTGTTAGGCTAGCTTACAGCCGTTTCCATTGTCTTGATTCCCAAACATTAAAGTAGAAGAGCCACCAGAGCCGCCGGTCATAGATGTTGAGCCCTGGGCTCCATTGGAAACACTGAGCGGGAAGGACCTTGTGATTGATTTTTAGTATCTGCTATGTTTATTGTATGTTACTGTTGTGTTCTGTAAAGCAGTGCCTTTAACAATGTACCTTTGCCATGTGTTATCAATGTAACCTTTCTGTGTGCAACATTATAACCATCAGCTGTATCAATGTAAACCTAATAAGGGGACGCGAGCTAGTGACCACCAGAGGGCAGTAGCGAGTGTCCAGCTCTCATGGATCATATTCACCTGGGTTTAGCAGCGCGGGAAGATTCCCCGCCACCTTCCACCTGGTCAAGAAGGGCGTGACCTCCTACGACGTCACGCAGGCAGCAACCAATAGTCTGTCGACGAGCCACATTCAAATGTATAGCCAGCTGTATATATTGAGCTACTCATCCGCCATTACCACATGTTCCTCCGGATCATCATGCAATAAACCTGTGTTAAGCCAACCCTTCGGCTGTTTCATTGTCTTTGGTCCCTTACACTAAATTGGCGACGAAGGTGGGATATGGCAGCCCACGGGACCAAGACATGCGCCGGTTTCGAAATCAGGAAACCGGGCGACTGGGAGATCTTCGAGATGGACTTCCAGGCCGCACTGATCGAGTCCGAAGTTACGGAAGAGGCGAAGAAAAGAGCCATCTTCACCAGAATGCTCGGACAAGAAACAAAAAGGACCTTGGTGGACCTGATCGCACCGAGGAGGGTGAGCGAATTCAAGGCCAAGGAACTCATGCAGATGCTGCGTGAGCACGTCCGGCCCGCCACGGCGATGTTTCCCGCTCGGAGTGCGTTTTGGAGGCGAGTCCAAGCACCCGGGGAGACGGTCGCCGCGTTCGTGGCGGCCCTGCGGCTGGCGGCCGGCCCGTGCAAATGGGAGAACGCCGAAATCACCCTCCGAGACTGTGTGCTGTCTGAATGACGCCGAGACCCAGCGCACATTAATGAACCAAGAGCCGCCTCCCACGTTGCAGGAGGTCGTCAGAGCGGCCCAGGCCGCAGAAGCTACGAAGGCCGGGGTCCAAGAACTTCAGGACTGGCGGCCAAAGTCGAGCAAGGCAGAGGCTCCGGTACAGGCGGCCCGGCGAACATCGAGGTCGTCCACAGAGAGCAGCGACGACGAGGACGTCCAGAGGGTCCGGAAGGAGAGCCGGCGATGCGACGGCAGTGGAGCGGCCCACGACCGAGTGGAATGCCCTTTCCGGAAGGCCGAGTGCCACAACTGCGGCCGCCGCGGGCACATCGCCAAGGTGTGCAGGAAGAAGCGCGAGACCCGGAGGAGCTCCACAGACCGTTCCGCGGGACGAGACCGCCCAACGAGACCCAAGGACGGCGCCCAGGCCACGCGGAAGCAGGACGGCGTGGGCCGCATCTCCGACGGCAGCGAGGACGACGCCCCAGTGTTCAGCGTGTCTACCGGACACCCCCGCTACTTTGTTGAGGTACTAGTCCAAGGGGTCCCCATTAGGATGGAAATTGACTCGGGGTCCTCATATTCAATCATTTCCCAGAGGGAGTTTTTGGGAATTGCCCCCCACAAGCGGCCCAAGCTCAAAGCATTGAGGTCCACAGTACGGGACGTGCAAGGGAACAGCATTCCAGTGTTGGGGGTTGGAGAATTTCAGGTCAAATTCAAGGAGCACGCCGCGTCCCTTCCCCTAGTCGTGCTCAAGGGAGGAGATTGCAGCCTCCTCGGAACTCAATGGTTCCAGCCCCTGGGGTTGTTTATTGGGGGGGTGCACGCCGTTGGGATGCACGCCATTGGGACTGATCCAATTCAGGAGGTGTGCGAGGCGCACCCCGAAGTCTTCAAAAAAGGACTGGGGAAATTCAAGGGGCCCCCAGTGACTTTCGACCTGGACCCGGAGGTCCGCCCTATTCGCCTAAAACCACGCCGGGTGCCGTTCGCACTCAAGGACAAGATAGAGGCGGAACTGGACAAATTGGTGGGTCAGGGGATTCTTGTGCCTGTAGATTCTGCGGAGTGGGAAACTCCAATTGTAACTGCACTAAAAGCCAATGGGGAGGTCCGCATATGCGCCGACTACAAGTGCACCATCAACAAGGCGATCCGCCCGAATGCATATCCGGTGCCGGTAGTCAGCCATCTGCTGGCCAGGTTACACGGGGGGAAATGTTTCGCTAAGCTCGACTTAGCACAGGCCTACCAGCAGCTCACGGTGTCCCCTGCCGCAGCGGCTGCGCAGACCATAGTCACCCATAAGGGGGCGTTCCAGGTGACGCGCCTCCAATTCGGCGTGAATTCGGCACCAGGAATTTTCCAGTCACTCGTGGAACGCCTCCTGAAGGGACTGGAGGGGGTGTTGCCTTATTTTGATGACGTGTTAATAACAGGGGGGAGTCGGGCTGAATTGGCCAAGAGGTTGGGGAAGGTCCTGACAATATTTGAAAAGGCGGGGCTGAGGTTGAGAAAGGACAAATGCGTCTTCTTCGCAACCGAAGTTGAGTTCCTAGGGTTTTGTGTGACTCCTGAGGGGATAAAACCATCCAAGTCTAAGGTAGCAGCCATCAAGAAAGCCCCCCGCCCCACCTCCAAGCCCGAGTTACAGTCGTTCCTAGGGCTGCTCAACTTTTACCACTCCTTCCTCCCCCGGAAGGCAGCGGTGGCTGAACCGCTACACAAACTGCTAAAGAAAGAGCAGGCATGGAAGTGGGGCGATGAACAAGAAAGGGCATTTAGTGAGCTGAAAAGCCTCCTGGCGTCCGACGCCATACTGACCCACTTCGACCCCAAACGCCCAGTAGTTCTGACCTGTGATGCATCTCCAGTGGGGGTGGGGGCGGTGCTGTGCCACGTGCTGGAGAACGGAAGGGAGGTCCCGATAGCTTTTTACTCCAGGTCCCTGTCCCAAGCAGAGAGAAACTACGCACAGACGGACAGGGAGGCATTAGCGATAGTCGCGGGGACGAAAAAATTTCACGATTTTCTGTATGGCCGCCCCTTCACCATTGTGACGGACCACAAGCCCCTGCTAGGCATCTTTACCGCAGATAAGCCCACCCCTCAAATCCTGTCCCCGAGGATGCTCAGGTGGGCCATTTTTCTCAACGCGTATCAGCACGCGTTGGTCTACCGGCCCGGGAAAGAGATCAGCCATGCGGACGCCCTATCGAGGTCTCCCCTTCCCCTAACACCCAGCCAGGTGAGCAAGGGGGAGCGGGACCATCAGGTTCTCATGATAGAGGTGCTGGATTCGCCCCCCGTAGTGCCCGCCGACATTGCCAAAGCGACAGAGAAGGACAAAACGTTAGCGGCAGTAAGCTCCTGGCTACAGAAAGGGTGGCCCGCGTCCTCCCCAGCGGAGGAGTTCACTCCATTTTTCAGAAAAAAGCTAGAACTGTCCCTAGAGAGGGGGTGTCTCTTGTGGCGGCAGCGGGTGGTGATTCCCACTTCCCTTCGGCCGCGGGTGCTCAGGCTACTCCACGTCAGCCACCCCGGCATCGTGCGATCCAAGGCGCTGGCCCGGAGTTACTTCTGGTGGCCCCAGCTAGACGCCGACATCGAGCACATGGTCGGCACTTGTGAAAGTTGCCAATGCTCCAGACCAGAGGAGGCCCGCCTTCCCCACAGGGAATGGGACGCGGCTAAGGGGCCGTGGTCCCGGGTGCACGTTGATTTCGCGGGCCCGTTCAGAGGCACCCTGTTCCTCCTTGTAGTGGACGCTTTCTCCAAATGGTTGGAGGTTATCCCAGTCACGAGCACCTCCTCGGCCCAGACCATTAGGCATTTGCGGAGGCTCTTTTCCACGTTCGGCATACCTGACACGTTAATTAGCGACAACGCTAGTTGTTTCACGTCCTCCGAGTTTAGGGCATTCATGGAGATTAACGCCGTTCGGCATATCACCTCCGCCCCTTTTCACCCGGCCACCAACGGCCAAGTAGAGCGCCTCGTCTGCACCACGAAGGACGCGTTGCGGCGCATGGGCCCAGGGGATCTGAACCTACAAGTGTGTCAGTTTCTGCTAGGGTACAGGGTGACCCCATTGGCGTCAGGATACTCCCCCGCAGAGCTCTTAATGCGCAGGAAGCTGACCACCATCCTTACTAGGCTAGACCCCACGAGGGTAGAGGACAAAGGAAGGAACATCGGGCTAGAGGCTACAAAGAGTTTCAGTGTAGGCGCCCCCATGCATTGCAGGAATTACGCCAGCGCAGGCCCAGCCTGGGTACCGGGCGTAGTTGTGGAGCAAACAGGCCCCGTGTAGTACCGCGTGGAAACCAGCACAGGGCTCCTGTGGAGGCGGCACGCGGACCAGCTCCGACGCAGGGTCTCCGATGAGCAGGGCTCAGACCAAGCAGGGAATAATTCAATGTTAGGGTTCTCCCCCACCCGTTCAGCCCAAGGGGGAGGGAAGGGGGACCGCGGGCCCCCACCAAGGGGGGAGGAGGATATCCTCATAGATACCCTGGGGGATCTTTCCGAGGAGGAGGAACCCGACCCCATACATATCTCGTGGAAAGTCCCCACAAATGCGGGTACCCCTACCAAGTTAGATTTTGATTTTCAGAACCGGGGGGGTTTTCGGAGTGGTCCCCCACCCGTCCAAGCGAGAAGAGGGGTTTTTCGTTAGCCCCGAGTGCCCCCGGTCTGCCCACAATGGAGTTTTTCCCTTCCCCTAAGGCCGCCAGGCAGCGGCAAGCCACTAACAAGTCTCCCTCTCCCATTCCAGGACAAGGGACCAGGGAACAAAGAAGCAATGACGCCCCCGGGGGGGGCAGCCCTCTTCACGGCCCAAACGCACATGCAACAAGCCATCTTGGCTGAGAGACTTCGTCTCATCCTAGGGGGGAGGGATGTTGTGTTCTGTAAAGCAGTGCCTTTAACAATGTACCTTTGCCATGTGTTATCAATGTAACCTTTCTGTGTGCAACATTATAACCATCAGCTGTATCAATGTAAACCTAATAAGGGGACGCGAGCTAGTGACCACCAGAGGGCAGTAGCGAGCGTCCAGCTCTCATGGATCATATTCACCTGGGTTCAGCAGCGCGGGAAGATTCCCCGCCACCTTCCACCTGGTCAAGAAGGGCGTGACCTCCTACGACGTCACGCAGGCAGCAACCAATAGTCTGTCGACGAGCCACATTCAAATGTATAGCCAGCTGTATATATTGAGCTACTCATCCGCCATTACCACATGTTCCTCCGGATCATCATGCAATAAACCTGTGTTAAGCCAACACTTCGGCTGTTTCATTGTCTTTGGTCCCTTACACTAAAGTTACCATGTGATATTTTGTACTTTGTTGTTTTGCTGTGTTGCATCTTTGTTTGATATGCTGTGAGCTGCCCTGAGTCGGCATGTGCTGAGTGGGTGGCATACAAATCAAATGAATGAAATGAAATGAATTGGGGGTGGGGCGCTGTCAATTTCTTTGCAGATTTTTGCTACTGCTTGGCCTTGGCCTGTGTGCAGATGCTTGATGGAAGCCTTGAAGAAGAGAAAATATCAAGGGAAGGAAAGAAATCTCCCCATGTTATAGTAGTTCTGTTTGCTGATGCTTCAGTTGTTTTCGATCCTCATGTTTATTTATTTATTGCCTTTATTAACTTGCTTGATTTTCTTGGTGAATGTTTTATTTTGTGTTTTTTTCCCCTGCCTGAGAGGTGGGACTTCCTCTGTTTGATTGATCTTTAAAAAATCATTATTTGGGTAATTAGCTGTGTATTTATTCTGTTGTACATTTTGGTGGGGATTTTGATGCTATCTCTTTTGTACTGCTGCCTGCTTTTTGAGTAGATCGAATCTCTAGTGACTTGCCTCTGCTTTTTTGAAACAGTTTGAAGAATTATTTAGGGGTTTTGGAGTACAGTGGAACTCCTGATAACATCCGATCCTGATAACGTCAAATCCATATAACGTTGCTTTTGTTATGCACCACGTGATGCTCTGGATAACAACACAAAAAGGCTAAAAATCAACGTTATGCGGAGCATCTCCATAGGAGATCCCGGGTAACGACGGTTTTGGGACATTTTTGTGACTTTATCTGGAGCGTCTCCCATAGGGACTGCATAAAGTCCAAATCCAGTTAATGACCAGACTTGTGGAACCAGGTTTGGACGTTATCAGGAGTTCTACTGTACCAAAAACATGAATGGGAATGACCCCCCCCCCCAGGAAAAAAATACAGAACTCAAAGGAGGCTTTCTTTTCATGTGAAATGAAAGGAATTGTACACAAAATAACAAAAAACATAAAAGAAAGAAATGTGAAAATTTTCACTGTGCATAATTCTAGTACTTAAATAAGAAGCTAATGCATGTGGCATGTAAAAGAAGAATAGATCTCAGAACAAACAAAGGAGGTTTCTCATCCCAGAATTTCAGGGAGTATGAGTCTCCCCTTCAGTCATGAGCCATGTGCACTGTAGTAGTTAACATGTTAGACACAGGCAGGAGAAATCCAGATACACATTCTTGCTTGAGTCATGAAGGTCACTGGATCACTTCAGGCCAGGCACTATACCAAGCCTACCTCCCATTGTTGATAGGAGAATAAATAGTTAGGGGAGAATTATATATTATATGATCCCATGAAGTCCTTCCAGAAAAAGTTGCAAGTATGCAACATATGTGGTATATACATGTGGGATCCTACTGAAATTAATTTGTCAAATTAATTATGGATTAACGAAATTCCCACTGATTTTAATGGAACCTAAATAGAACTTAGTTTGGGTCAGTCAAAGCTAGCCAGAGAAACAGACAGACAGGTATGTCCATGAACATTAGTGGGACTTAACTGATGGTTAAGCCTTTAGATAATGTGGACATTTTGTGATCTTTTGTAAACTAGCATTTGCCAGGACTGACCTGCATTTGACCTGCTGATTGAATGGTGCTTTTTTTGCAAAGCCTCAGAGTATTCTCCAAATACATCCCAACTATCTTCAGACAAAAGCAAAGGAACCTTTGCATGGTAGGATGAAAGAGGGCTAGTGTCTCATCTTCCCTAAAGGCTCCCATTGCAGTCTAGTGTATTTCATGACAGGAGCAGGCAGGTAAGGTAATATTACTGTGTCTGTCATGGAAGAGTGCGGTGGGCAAACAACATTCTCTTGGGCTGGTCAATAGAAGTGCTCGGGTTCCTTACATGATTGTACTCCTCAGCTGCCCTCTGCTCACTCCGTGACAGATCTTACAGGGCTTAAAAAATGGCACTAAAATTGACCCTCCTGAGATATCAAGCACATGAAGGAGATGACCTATGACTCCTACCCATTAAATGAGCCATTCAGGTTTTCACTTTCTAATCCAACCAATGCATCTCAAGCAACTTGAGGTGGATGCAGTCATATTTATAAATGAGCAATTGCTTTTCAAAGGTTCTCTCTCATTCACAAAAATCTGTAATGTGTAACCTTGAATAGGCTGGGTTTGAAGACCCTCTTTAAAAAAAAACATGTGGAGCCCTAATTTGGATCTGACCAGTGTGCTTGTCTTGGGGAGGTTTAATATTGCCAGCCTGTTTTCACTTTTAAATCTCCTTCCTACAGGAACAACAACAACAAGAAATCCTAAAGAAAACTAAATTGAAGAAGAAGAAAATCACAACTAAACTTTTAGTCCATATATGGAGATGGAGAATTTTTAAATAGAAGCAGCAGTGGATGGTGTTTAAATCTCCCCTCCCCCAGTACATGATGATCCCAGTCTGAAGGGGTCATGTCTGCTTACTTCTTCTGAAAAAGAGATCTTTAACTACACTCTATGGTCAATATTCTGTTTCTAGTTTTAGCAGAAAGTAGAACAATCACATCCATTGCTTGAATGGTATGTCAACATTTACGTAAAACCTCTTGAGTCATTGGGCCTATTCAAGGATCTTGGCCTATATATAGCATATTTAGCCCTAAATGGGCCCTACATTTTTGTTTTCACTTGTCTGTGGAATCTTGCCCTACCTGTTGTCCAAGTGGGCAGTTTCAAAGGTCCACTTGTCCTTCTTTTCTTCCTCTGTCTTTAACCTGGTCTTGAACTGGATCATCCTTCAAATACCAAGGGCTGCGGTGGCTCAGCAGTTAAGAAGCTTGCCTTGCTACCTGGAGGGCAGGCAAGTTGGCAGTTCGAGACCAGGGTACTGCATGACGGTTTGAGCACCCGTCTCTGTCCCAGCTCCTGCCAACCTAGCAGTTTGAAAGCAAGAAATTGCAAGTAGATAAATAGGGACCACTTTGGTGGGAAAAGATCTTGGGGACATGAAAGGAGCCTCATTCGGGTGTCCCCTGAGTGGAGTTTCTCCAGAAAAAAATCCTTTCAACCCAGAATAATTTCTGACATGAAATTATTATTATCCTTCAAATAGAGATCACCTCAAAACAGTCCTCAAGCAGACTCGTTTCAAATAAAAGCTCTTCTGTGTAAGCATGGCCACAATGGGCAGGAGATAAAAGTCATAAACAGAATGGAGGCCTAATATCAAATCAGATAAAGAAAAACCTGTAAGTAATAATAGTAATTACATGCTGTCAAGTCAATTTGGTCTTATGGTGACGCTTTTCAGAGTTTTCTAGGTAGAGATTACTCAGAAGTATATTAATGTGTATTTGATAAGTCATCATTTACATGGGTTCCATTGATTGAGTCAACTATTGGGCTTTAGTCATCATAATTTTTCCTGATAAGTCAAGAAACAATGCATGTGGCCATTCGAGGGAATGCCATCACCACAGAAGGACAAAGTACAATTCTCAAGTTGTTTTGAGACTAAGATGAAGGGAAATCCAGAAGAAAAGAGAGATGGGATCTCCTGTTCCTGAAGACATTCCAGAGCAAATCTTTTTGCACTGGAAATGTGGAGCACTTTTTATTAAGGAAGTGTAACCTTGCAGTGGCTTAGTGGTTGAGATCTTGAACTTGATGACTGTTCAAGAACTGAGTGCTGCACAATGGAGTGAGGTCCTGTCTCTGTCCCAGTTCCTGCCAACCTAGCAGTTCAGAAGCAAGAAATTGCAAATAGGTAAATAGGTACCACTTCAGTGGGAAGGTAAACAACATCCCGTGCACTCCAGTGTCTAGTCATGCCTGCCACATGTTCATGGAAACGTCTGCAGACATAGACAGCACTGGCTCTTTGGCTGTAAACAGAGATGAACACTGAACCCTAGAGTCAGATACGGCTGGCTTTCAAGCAAAGGCGACATTTACCTTTGCCTAACCCTTCATAATAGGAGATATTTGGTCGCTATCACCATCATACTTGCTCGCCCTGTCCTCAACCAGCTGCCAGACATGATCTAGATGCTAGCAATAGTACCATGTCCCATATCTTTCCTCCAGTAAGGTCAAGATGTACATATGCCTTTGTTTCTCTCTGTTTTATCCTCAACATGACTCTGGCCTGTAGCAGAAAAAGTGAATGATCCAAGGTCACTCGATCAGTTTCATGTCCAATAGGGACTATAACTTTGTCCCCATTCCTCTTTCCTGGTTATGTTGATGACAGTTTGATGGTTCTTGAACTCTTGCCCTCCACTGGAACAACAACACAGCCAGAGATCAAAATACAGCCCACAGCAGTTTTTTACTTGTTAAATAATAAAAGCCCTCTAAGGATCATATTGGATATTATAATTAGCATCTCATTAGAAGAAGAAAACACATTCCTGTTTCAGCCATGTCATCAATGTTGTGTTCAAACATGCAGAATGCAAAACTAAGCTGTGTTTAATTCCCATTGACCACTCCTAAAACAAAGTGGGCTAATTAACAAGATTAAAAAACATCATGGAATTACAAGCATATGGGATTTGACACTTAAAGAATTCCTGATTCTAAGAATGAGTTCTCTGTAGCATCTAGTTCAGCCCTTAGACACCATGTGTTGCTGTTGGAAATCTTGAAACACCTTCATCAGCATGAAACTGTGAAAACAAACAGCAAAACCCTAGGAGACTGCAAAGTTAATGTTCGAGGCTGAATAAAATATAATATGTTGATACAACATGCCTAGCATACTGAAATGGGTATATACTCATTTTTTGTTTTGGGTTACTCTTGTCTTAAAATTAAAAGTACTGATAAAGCTGAAGGAAGAAGGATGGGACTATACTCATGATGTAAGGAATTGTATAATATTTATTTTAGATTGTGTCTCCAGATAGAAGAACGAACCGTGCTCACATATTTTGCAGGTTCCAAGGGAACAACACACTGGTTTCTTAGCTCTCTAAGTGTAACTCAGCCAGGAATTGAGTTTTATTGTGCCCTTCCTGGTCACACTTCCTCTGGATCTTTTCATAAAAGTAGAAGCAATACTCCCTTAAATGGTAAAATATGTTTTGTACTAGCAAAAGTTTTCTCACCTCTATGTCTTATGTTTTGCAATTGGTCATGGGGAGGTAAAAGAATATTTAATTGCAAGTCTCAATATAGCTCTGAAAACAATAATCCTTGCAGCAAGAAATACAATACACAATCCTCTCAGTATTTACTCTTACCTCCTAGGCATGGCTGCCACATGTCCATGGAAACGTCTGCAGATGAGATGAGTACTGAACCTTAGAGTTGGATATGGCTGACTTTTGAGCAAGGGTGACCTTTACCTTTTACCTATTCTTTCTTCCTTTATGGGTGATACCTTCTTTCCTCTTTCAAAGACCCTGCACTTCTGAACAAACACTGCATCGTCAGATTGGAGCTTTGAACATACTAGAGCCACAGGTGACCCCCAAACAAACAGGTGTGACAAAAGCAAGTTCAAAGCTTGCATTAGGGATTTCCAGCAGTAGAGTATCATCTGAAGACAGTCTATCCTTCAGGAGTAACTGAATCTTTAGGGTGCCTGTATTGGGGAGATGGGGTGGGGATCAGTGCTAGAGTTTGGCAATGAGTTCTTCTGCTTTCTTGCAAAGGATTTCAGAGTACAAGACCTCTGTATTCTAGAGATGTTCCAAATCCAGAGGACATGATAACTCCTCCAGTCTGTTTGAGGGGGGAGAGGACCAGAGACCAAAGGAGAACTTGGGTAAATTGTTCTTTTGGACTACACCTCCTGGTATCCTCAGCTAATATGGTGCAGTCCAAAAAACAACACCTATCCAGTGAAAGGTTTATGGCACCTTAAAGGTTAACATTGATTTAACACAGGGGTTCTCAAGGTTTTTGTGCCACGGGCCAGACCACTCACCCTCAGATAGCTGACTGGACTGGACATGTGGTTTTCCCCATCGTAAATACTTCCGCAAACTGCGGTGGGCATGTTTGCACATGTTTATGTTTATAGCTGTTGTAAACATGCCCACTTCCGCTTCCGGGGTTGTTGCCATGGGCTGGATGGAATGGCGTCAGGGGGCAGGACCAGGGCCAGCCCATGGGCCATAGGTTATGAACCCCTGATATAACATAAGCTCTCATAGGCTACACTACAGCCTGGTTTGTCAGATACAAGGAAAGCTGTCATCCTTTGCAGGCGCACCTCCCAAAGAAAGACTCAGACACCGGTATATGGATAAAGACATTGGGCCACATTTATTGAATCATGCCCTAGTCCGAATTATAAATTTCAATTGGTACTCAGCCAATTATAATTCTTAAGGCAAGCAGGCCGCAGTAACACTGGTAAGGTTCCTCCCAAAATTGCCAACGGCAATTGGCTACAATGTATCCATTTGTATCAATTTGTTTGTTACGACAAACAAATTGTTGACCGTAGTCAATAAACTATCTACTGACCCCACCCTCTGACGTGTATCCGTCAAATCACGGGGTGATGCATGCTGAAGAGCTCCTGCCATCACCCCATCGCCTGGTTTGTCGTTGACCGGTCAACGTTATTAAACTTGTACCTGTCTAAGTGTTGGCCAGTCAATTGCGAACCTGCCGGATACCTATGGGTCATAAATATTTACCTTACCAGTGCTACCCGCCACACGGGGAGGCTTCAATAAAGACTCACCGCCCCCCCCAACCGTCAGCTCGGTCAACAGGCCTGCTTGCAAATCTTCCAAAAAGAGGTTCATACCTCTAGCCGACAGATGGACACCATCCCCTGCATAAAGATCATAATTTTGTAAACTAATGGTGGGGTGTCGGATGACCCGCCCCAAACCCTTGTCTGCAAAGAACCGGGTCACTGCCCTGTTCACCGAGCGGCGAACACGGTCAAGGGCATGGAGGTTAATACCCCCTCTGTAAGCGTGACGCGGTATGATGTCCGACCATAGCAGCGTTGTGTAAGGCCACACATAATGCAAATAAGCTAGGTCGCTGCAAATCGCATATTTTAAAGAAAGGCCAGTGACCTGGCCTAGGTCATTGTCCCCGAGGTGCAGCACCAGGACATCAGGCGGTTCAGCATCCCTGATGGAGAAAAGGAATGGCAACAGTTCCTGCCATAACATTCCACGCTTACCATACCACCTGATACATGCGGAGGCACGCAGTCCAAGCTGGGGTCCCCACTCTGTCGCCGCAGCGTACTGCGCTGCCCAGTGCACATAGCTATGGCCCACCAGCCATACTGCCACCGGTGTGCGGGGACACACAGGGTCTGCAAGATAAAAGAGAGAGAGCGGTGACTTATCTGGTACTCATACCTGAATAGGGCGAACATATAATGTAAAACACTTAGATCCCCATCTCCCTATACGGTGTATATCAGCTTCAGAGTACCCAAAAGCAGCCGCAGTAGAAGCAGCCCCTATTCTAAAAGAATGGGTGCCATAACGAGCCCCAGGGAGGCCAACACTGGACAGTGCATTACCGGTCACCTTCCAAAATTGAAACTTAGTCAGGGGAGACCCATCTTGGTGGCAGAAAAACGGGCCAGGGTGCGTGCCACGCACTGCAAGGAACTCCTGTAGGGCACCAACCGGACAGATGTCTGCAATGGAACATCGTAGCAGTCTAACACCACTGCCTACACCATGCTGATCAACTTTTGAGGACTGTATCCTCAACTGAGCCCACTCATCAGAGACATAGACATCTTCGAGTTCCAGTGCCCTACGAGCCGCATCCGCCTTAGACAGTAGTACCAACTCACTGATGCGGAGCGCTCCAAAGAAGGCCACCGTGGTAGCCGCATGAAAAAGAGCTGCCTCATACCTGTCAAAAATAGGTTAGGCCAGCCTCGTGCAAGGTGTATGAGCACCCCCGGGGAAATTGGGTGGCGAGTGTCCGGGCGGCGTCCGCGTTCCCGTGTCCACCCCTCCAAAACATGTTGTATACGGAAATCAGTTATGTTGTCAGCAAAACCCCTCACCTTGGCCATGAATGCCAGTGCTGACAACCTGGATGCTATGGTGCGGGGAGCTAGGCCCACCTCCCCTCAAAATAAATCCCGTATCCGAGGGACCCAGAGGCATCCGACTGAACCTGAAACCTAGGGGCTACCAAGAAGTCCGACCTCCAAAATGATACCCCATTAAATTCCCGCAGGAACTTAAGCCAAACCAACAGGTCAGCCCTCATGCCCCTGGTCAGTCGGACCCTGTGGTGGTGCCTCGATAGCCCAACCATGGCGTCACACAGGCATCGAGCAAAAGCTCTGCCAGGCGTGACCACCCTGCAGGCAAAATTAAGATGACCATGTAGAACCTGGAGCTCACGAAGTGACACCTTACGTTTGGCCAGCAAGGCCAAAACCATCGCAGAAATCCGTGTGACCTTGTCCATAGGCAACCTGGATGTCTGCGCGACCGTGTCAATTTCAATACCCAGAAATGTGAGCGTAGTTGATGGGCCCTCGGTCTTTTCGGGCGCTAAAGGGACACCAAGTTCCTGCATTAGCGTCTGAAATGTAGTGAGGAGACGCGTGCACGTGTCCAAGCCCCGTTCACCCCCGAACAAAAAATCATCGAGGTAATGGGCTACAGACCGGGACCCAGACCTGCGAACAAAGGCCCACTGGAGAAAAGTGCTGAAGCATTCAAATGCTGAACAAGAAATAGAGCAGCCAAAAGGCATGGCTTTATCTACATAATATTTTCCCTGGAATTTAAAACCCAATAACTCAAAGTCACTCGGGTGCACTGGCAGCAACCGGAATGCCGATTTAATGTCACATTTCGCCAGGAGTGCACCCGGGCCACAATCGCGCACCATGCGTAGGGCCTGGTCAAATGACGTATACCTGACCGAACAAAGGTCATCAGGAATGGCGTCATTGACCGAATGACCCGCCGGGTATGATTGATGGTGAATTAGTCGAAATTCTCCAGGGGCCTTTTTGGGAACCAAACCTAAAGGGGAAACCTTAAGATTGGGAAAGGGAGGCCTAGAAAAGGGGCAAGCCACCCTCCCTGCATTTACCTCCTTGGCAATACTTAGGGCGACCACCTCCTCCCTACCCTTCAGGGAAAGCAAATTAGGAGCATCCTGGGGTCCCTGCACCCCCTTGAATGGGATACGAAAACCGCACTGGAAGCCTTCGAGTAGGTACCTCGCCTCGTCCCTCCTCGGGTAAGTCGAGAGCCACCTCTCTAACATAAATTTGTTAACCGGGGAAGGGGCCTTTTGACTGACCAGCTCCCTCAGCGGCAGTTCTGCCCGCTCCCTGTCCACCTCTACCTCTGCCCCGTGACCCACCGGCTCGCGGGCACGCAGCGGCGGCGTGGGGGCCAGCGCAAGAGGGACACTCATGCTTGTATCGGCACTGTTTCCTATTGCATGCACCATTGGCCGAGAAACTCCAACACAGCAAGCGGGCTGGAACCCCCTGCCCCGCCACTTGGCGGGGAGCCTGCGTTGGAGTAGCTCGCTGGACGGCATGGCCGCAATGGTACCTCTCCCCAGGCGCCGGGCGCGTGGGGGTCATGTATAAAAGCCATAACTTCTGGCATGGCTCATCCCATCTCATCTCCGGGTGTAAGGGCACCCTCATTCTAAATTCCTCATCGTAAGCCAACCACGATGGGCCAGGAAAATCCACCATCGCCCTGTAAATATTGTCCAAATATTGGACCATAGGGATAGCCAAATCGGGCCGGGCCCTGAGGTACACCGCCATATAAATGAGATATGTGGGTAACCAGTTGGCCCAAGACAGCTCTTTGTCTCTGTCGTCCTGCCCCTCCTTCTCTTCTTTGGTGGGCTCACGGTTCAATATGGAGAAAATATCAACATACTCCCCCCTCCAAATCTTTTCCCTCGTGGCCTGGGACAAATGATCCCTGAGGGGCAAGGAATACCCTGCCGTCGGCAATTCCGACACCTGCACTGTATTCACACGGGGCATCGGCAGCAGTGCCTGTACAGTCCCTGCAATGCCTGGTACAGTCCTGGGGGTGGAACACCCCCCCCCACCCAATGGTGTGCCATTAAGGGACCCATTGGCACCAGGGTATGCTGGGAACTGATACCCACCCGCCTCAACATGACGAGGCCATGGCCACTGAAAACCAACACCTGAAGTGGACTGTGATGTGGGCACATTAGCTTGAACCTGATACTCACTGGGTGCACCCCCATGAGCCGCCCCCACTGGGGGTTCCGGCCCACGGTGGGCGTTGGAGCTCGCGACCGCAATCGAGCTCTGGGGCCACATCTGGCCACTCCCCGGCTGTAGTTCAGGACGAACGGGGAGCTGCGAGACCGCAGCCGGCGCAGGCTGGAGCATCTCCAGCAGCTCAACCCTACTGGCCGCCTGCTGCAGAGTGGCGGCTGTCGAGGTGGCAGGCGGGCAAAAGGGGGCCCCAGTTGGCAATGAAGACCCCCACCCAAGGGGTTGTTAATGACCCCCAAGGATGCTTCCAGCACAGCTAAACGTGCCAGCAATGCATCAACAGTCGCAGAACCCCCTGTATAAGGCGGGCAAGGTGGGCCACACTGCCCACTGGGTGGTACACTGGGGGGCCCCATTTGGGAGCCAGGTCCTGAATAGGGCCATGTCCAAAACTCCGGCCCATGAGGGGCCGGAGGCAAGCCCTGCTGTGTGACCGCACCAGGCCCTCCCCCATTGTCAGGGCCCATGGCCGGCAATTGCGGGCCGGGGGCCGAAGCCCTTGCAGGGCCATCCTGAGGCTGGAGAGCCGAGGGCCATGCCCTAATCTGCCCCATCCCACCGGTAACGGTGGGTGCCATTAATGTGGGGCCCTGTTGCGGGGGCGCAGTCGCAGTCCTCCGACCCGATTGCTGCCCCCTAGCAAGCGTAGGGCCAGGCAAGTGCCTCCCTCTTGGCCGCGGCTTGGTCGCCGGGGCCTTCCTTTTGGGAGGCATAGCTGGAGAAGACAATCCCTTTCCGGGGATCAGAAGCACCGAAATGGCTCGACAGCCGAAGACTGGGCTGGAGAGCCGAAAATAAACAAGGAGCGACGGAGAAAACTTCTCCTCTACGTTGCTTCTTCTAAAATGGCAGCTCGTCTGCCTCGTGGCCACCCCTTTTATAGAGGGGTAGCCATGCCCCCTAACTCACCCGGATGTCTGCGTTCGGGTGGGGGGGGCGCAAAGAGCGCGGCGGCTATTTTGGCGCCGCGCTTTCATTATATGCCAAAGAAATCTTCTACCACAAGACTTAGGGACAGGAAACAGAGGGTAGCACTAAATGGACACTTCTCCAAGTGGAGGGAAGTAAAGAGTGGGGTCCCCCAAGGTTCAGTACTGGGACCCCTGCTTTTCAACCTCTTCATAAATGATCTAGAGGTAGGATTAAAAAGCAAGGTAGCCAAATTTGCTGACGACACTAAATTATACAGGGTAGTGAAAACTGTGAGAGATTGTGAGGAGCTCCAGAGGGATCTCTTGACAATGGGGGAGTGGGCAAAAGAGTGGCAAATGAGCTTCAACATTAGTAAGTGCAGAGTGATGCATGTTGGGGCAAAAAACCCCAATTACATTTATAAACTGATGGGGTCTGAACTCTCTGCCACAAACCAGGAAAGGGACCTTGGTGTCCTGGTGGACAACTCAATGAAGGTGTCAACCCAGTGTGCCTCAGCAGTGAGAAAAGCAAACTCAATGCTAGGGATCATTAGGAAGGGTATAGAAAATAAGTCAGCAAGTGTCATTTTGCCTCTTTACAAATCTATGGTGAGGCCCCATCTGGAATACTGTGTACAGTTCTGGTCGCCATACCTCCAGAAGGATATTATGGAGTTGGAGAAAGTGCAGAGGAGGACAACCAGAATGATTAGGGGACTGGAACACCTTCCTTACCATCTGAGGCTGCAACGGTTGGGACTTTTCACTCTTGAACGACGGCGTCTAAGAGGTGACCTGATTGAAGTTTATAAAATCATGCACGGTGTGGACAAAGTGGATAAGGAAAAACTGTTTTCCCTATCGCACAACACTAGAACTAGGGGACACTCCATGAAACTTTTGGGTACTAGTTCTCAAACAAATAAGAGAAAGTACTTTTTCACCCAGAGGGTCACTGGTCTATGGAACTCCCTGCCAGAAGAAGTGGTGACAGCTGTCAGTCTTGACAGCTTTAAGAAAGGATTAGACAAGTTCATGGAGGACAAGGGTATAAATGGCTATAATTATGGATACCTAAGGACAACCTCAGGGTTGGAGAGATAGGCAGGATATCTCTCAATGCCATTTCCAGGGAATCCTAAGCAGGTGAAGGCATCTCCTTGGGAATACCCTGAAGGAAATGGTGAGCCACTGTGTGAGACAGAATGCTGGACTGGATGGGCTGTGGCCTGTTCCAGCAAGGCTGTTCTTATGTTCTTATAAGACTCTGTGGGTTTTGTTGCAATTAATTATGAGATTAAATTTATACGAATGGCTTTCGAGAAATGGTGACTTTTACCATTACCTTTAAAATTGTTACCCTTCAAGAAGGGGTCCAAAAGTATCTTTTCTAGGGCCTGATACTAATTATAGTGATATTCTTCTCTTACTTCTGAATTTTAATACATGCTTTGGGATCTTCCTATAATATTCTATGAATCTCTTTACAATTGCATGTACAAATATATTCACTTTTGTTTTGGGGGGAAATTCTGTGAATATTACACCACTAGCTTCTAAACAGTTTTCATACCAAAAAAGGGGTCTGACCTCTGAACTCCAAGTGACAAGTGAAATGTACTAATGGGGCATTTTAAGAGTTCCACTGCAACACATATATCATCACACACACAGCATGCAGGTCATAAGTACGAACATGTAATCTTTCAAAAACTACATTCTCTAAACAAGGTCATAAATTAAGCCAGGCAGAGCATAGACTACAAAGCAGATATTATATCTTCTGTACTCAGTGTTTAGTTTGACTCTCAGATTCTTGATCTAGGGTCTACGATATCTTCTGTACCAAAAATATTTTTCAAGAAGTTATTTATATTTGTAAAAATAGAGTGCAACAATTTATGTAACAGAATTCTAGGGCATCAATCATTTCCTGATCCCATATTAAAAGCCTGAGAGTAACATCAATGCTTCTGTCCTATGCACACTTGCTTGGGAGTAAGCCAAATTCTACTTGGTGAGATTTGCATGGGACTATGCTGCACACTCTTTTATAAATTAGTAAAACAAATTCCATTATTGTAAAGAAGAAATGGTTAGGTTGGGAGTTTTTTTGGGTACAGGGTTTCCAATATGCTAGATCAGAGATTCTCAACTTTTTAAAGCAACAGGATGGACCTTGCCCCCTTAGACAGCTGAGCGAACCAGACTGGTGGTTCCACCCGCCAAAAACACTGCCATAAAACATGTCCACGGCTGTCATAAATGCATTTATGACAGCCATGGGTGCATTTATGGCTGTCATAAATGCGTCAACCTCTGGTGGCAGTTGTGACACAGGCTGGGTTGAGAACCCCTGCACTAGATGGGTGCCACAACTTTGAAAGATCATGTTTTCCTGCCATTTCACTTCTTTTCCAATAAACATTTGAAAGTTACGTTGCAATATTCATAGTATAGTACCTTACACCTTCCAATACAAGGGTTGGAAACCTATGGCTTCCCAGATGTTGTTAGACTACCACTCCCATGATTCCTATCTTTAGCACATCTAAGTTGAGTTATAGTCCAAAAACATTTGGAGGACCACAGGTTTTCCACCATGCACTAATTTTCTAAAGGCAATCACCTTCTATAACTTGCTATCATTATGTGCCATCAAGTCCTTTCCAATGTATGGCAACCTTAAGGTCTATCCTACTCAGTTCTTGCAAACTCAAGGCCATGGCTTCCTTTAATGAGTCAAATTCAACTGCTATTTGGTTGTCCTCTTTTCCTGTTGCCTTCAATTTTTCCCAGTATTATCATCATCTTCTCCAGTGAGTCATATTGTCTCATTATGTGCCCCAAATACAATAACCTCAATCTAGTCTCATTTGCTTCTAGAGAAAGCTCTAGCTTTATCTAGAACTTACTTATTTGTCTTTGTTGCAGCCCATGGTATCTATAAAGCTTTCTTTATAGGAGCTCCCTGTCTCGCCCGGAGCCGTCGCAGCTGCCTTCGCTCTCCGGGCCCGCCCGCCCGGAGAGCAGAAAAGGACGCCGCCGACGCCGGCCCTCGAGGAGCTCCCTGTCTCGCCCGGAGCCCACGCCATCGGCCCCGGGAGTGGAGACAGGTGGGAGCCGCCGGAGCCGCCGCCGGAGCCGTCGCAGCTGCCTTCGCTCTCCGGGCCCGCCCGCCCGGAGAGCAGAAAAGGACGCCGCCGACGCCGGCCCTCGAGGAGCTCCCTGTCTCGCCCGGAGCCCACGCCATCGGCCCCGGGAGTGGAGACAGGTGGGAGCCGCCGGAGCCGCCGCCGGAGCCGTCGCAGCTGCCTTCGCTCTCCGGGCCCGCCCGCCCGGAGAGCAGAAAAGGACGCCGCCGACGCCGGCCCTCGAGGAGCTCCCTGTCTCACCCGGAGCCATGCCATCGGCCCCGGGAGTGGAGACAGGTGGGAGCCGCCGGAGCCGCCGCCGGAGCCGTCGCAGCTGCCTTCGCTCTCCGGGCCCGCCCGCCCGGAGAGCAGAAAAGGACGCCGCCGACGCCGGCCCTCGAGGAGCTCCCTGTCTTGCCCGGAGCCATGCCATCGGCCCCGGGAGTGGAGACAGGTGGGAGCCGCCGGAGCCGCCGCCGGAGCCGTCGCAGCTGCCTTCGCTCTCCGGGCCCGCCCGCCCGGAGAGCAGAAAAGGACGCCGCCGACGCCGGCCCTCGAGGAGCTCCCTGTCTCGCCCGGAGCCATGCCATCGGCCCGGGAGTGGAGACAGGTGGGAGCCGCTGCAGCGATTCTTGGACCTTGCTGGGTCGGCGTGGGGAAGGAATGGGTGGCACATGCGGACATTGTTCCCTCACCCCTGGTCCTGTCCAGCCAGTGGTCGGAAGAGGGACGCTTGCAATTATGGGGGAGGGTAGCTGCCATCACCCGAGCCTTTCCCTGCTCCGGCATTGGCTGTGGGGATGTGGGGAAGTGGGAGCTTTTGGGTGCTCCCACTGGAGGGGGGGTAGTATGGGGCTTGCGTTTTTTGAGATTAACTGTATGGGATTTTCTTTTCTTTTTTTCTTGTAATGTGTTAATTTTCAATCTGTTCTTGTAATTATGTAATTATATTTGTAACATTGTATTTATATGTGTTGTAAGCCGCTTTGAGTGGCACTTGTGCTATGAAAGCGGGGTAGAAATTAAAACTTATTATTATTATTATTATTATTCTTCCAACATCACATTTCAGATGAAATATTTTTCCCCATTAAATTTCTTTACTGTCCACCTTTCATAGCCATACATAGTAATCAGGTGCATCATAGCTTTGGTGTCTTGCACGGAAGACAAAGAAGGAGCCGCAGTAAGGGCTAAAACTTTATTGCATGATGGTCAGGGTGAACATGAGGTAATGGCAGACAAAACAGCTCTATTTATAGTACACTGTACATTTGAATATCCCGGGTGGTAGCTCATTGGCTACTGTCCGCGTGACGTCATAGATTGTCACACCCATCTTCTCCAGGTGAGGTATGGCGGGAAAGTTTCCCGCTCTTCAGGTATTCGGGGAATCTGTGCCATGTGAGCCGGATGCTCACTACTGCCACCTGTGGCCACTTAGCTCGCATCCTTATACAGCTTGCTACAATGTGTCTCTGATTAGATACAAGTGGATACATTGACCGGATACATTCTGTTAAAGGGGACTTGCAGTTTCATTCAATACATAACAATAGCGCAGATGATCTGCAACTAAAAACTGAGTATTTTGTGAATACATTTGATCATTTCTAAATCATCTGCCAAGTGATGTTAATAACAGTTGGGTGGATTTGTGCTCATTTCTAAAATGAGAGATGCTGCTGCCTCAGGACCCTTTTCCTCTCATCTGTTTCTTTGAAAGATCAGGAACTATTCCATAGGTCATCCACCCTTAATATGGCATTGTAAAGATGTGCTTAACTCTTCCCTGGTGAGAAATGGCAGATGAAGACTTGGGGCGATTAACTTCTAATGGTCCAAGGAAACTTTTTGCTGTCCTTTTTGGCCAGTTACGTGCCATTTCAAAAAGAAATTGTCAAAGAAAATTACATTTCGAGGGCAAATGGTCCGTGTATTCTCCTTGATTTTAGGGATGGAAACCTGGAGGAATTGCACCCTCAACCTATTTGTGGCCTACATTTGTTGTAGAGTAAAATATCTGGATGGCACCAAGTTGTGCCAGGTTGATTTAGGTACCAATTTACTGTTATGTGTCATCAAGGGATTTTTAATGTATGATGACTCTAATTGGGTTTGCAAGGTATGTGAGATATTCAAGGAGCAAGTTAACATGGCTAGCCCCAGAGGATGTCCATGGCTAAGGAAGAGTTTGAATCCAGATTTCTTGAGTCCTAGTCTGAAATGCTATCTACTACTACTTCTTCTTCTTGTGCCATATCCAATTCCGAATATAATTCCTGGGAGCAATATAATGCAGTGGCCTTCCATTTTCCTTCTTCATCCCAGTGTGACACCCATATCAATGATCCAGCTCCATGAGTCACTTTCTGGCCCTTTGCCCTTTTGTCACACAAAGTCCTCATCAAGCCCAAGTCAGTTTAGATGAAGCTGCTGCTCTCCATTAAAATGGATTCAAGTGGGATTTAATCCACTTGGGGACCATCACCCTTCCCTGTGGACTTTGCCACCCAAGGTCATTAGTCCTCAGGGTTGTCAGGTTAATTAACTGCTGCCTGATGATTGGCATTGAGTCACTAGCATTATGGTCTACTCTATTACCATAGCAGGATAACCTGACCAGACTGGTACACTATCTATTACACCACACTGATTCTAGGTATGCATTTAGCACTAATTAAATATTGTCCTTAGCACAGAAAATCTTGTAATGCAGTGTCTCTGTCCTCCTTCGTCCACTGCCCTGCCCTCTGCCTTATTGTAAGGAACACTGAAGCTATGTAGACTCAGCCTTAAGTTCCCTTGTCACAAGGGAGCTGCATTTCTAGTAAGGATGCTGTAATAATCAGAATTAATCTGGGCATTGGTTATATGAAATGCAATACACGAGGGTGTGCCATCTTAATGGGATGTTTATGTGAGACTTTTGGGTGTGAATCTCACATACTGTTCCTGAAAAGAAAACTTGAAGGGAACAGCTGCTGACTGGCAACAATGGCAGAGTTCCCATAGCTGGTGGTGCAGATAAGAATATGCCTCACACATGACCATTGAAGTGTTAATGTTTTAGTAAAGAAGATGGCCTGCTCTTGGAAACAAATCTCCATGACCTTGCATAGAAAACTATTTAGATTCAAAAATATTAATAGTTCAAAGTATGCCTCATATTTGGGGTGGGGTGAAATGAGGATGGGGTGGAATTCTGACTCTGTTACTATTTTTGGGTGCAAGAATGCTCTGTGAACAATCAATGAGCAGGCCCTAGAACAGTTGCGTCTTTTTGCAGCTGTAAGGTAGCTCCTGAGGCAAACTGACAAACAAATTGGGAGGAGGGCATTTCACCCTAAAAATTCAGGGTGTCCAACTGTCCATGGTGGCCACTCCTACACTGCCCCAAAAGTAGAGCTTTGGAAGTTCCTTCCTCATACTACTTAGGGTTACTTAATAATTAGCTGTGATTGCATATCCTGGATGGGACACATCCTGAGCTGGTAACCCTACCTCCTTGCTTTAGACCAATTTGTATGAGTGCAAAGTGAAGCAAATTTACAGAGCAATTGAAATTTGGAGCACAATCAAGTGGTATGGTGCAAAAATGTTTTAAACAAACTAACTGACTAACTTTAAAAGGCGCTAACAAAGAAAATTAGCCATGTGATCCATATTCAAGTTACAAAAATGCAGCAAATGCAGGAGGAAGGCAATGCAGTACCTTTTATTAGATCACTAAAAATTAAAAATAAAATGTTGCACTAGCTTTCAAGATCCAAAATCTCTTCATCAGGTGCGGCATGTCTTGTGCCAGGTACACATCTCAAAAGCTAGTAAAGGTAATGGTTTCCCTTGCTCAAAAGTCAGTTGTATCTGACTCTAGGTTTCAATGCTCATCTCTGTTTCAAAGCCGAAGAGCCAGCTCTGTCTGCTTCTGCAGACGTTTCTGTGGTCATGTGGCAGGCATGACTAGACACCGCATGGAATGCTGTTATCTTCCCACTGAAGTGGTCCCTATTTATCTACTTGCAATGTCTTGCTTTTGAACTGCTAGGTTGGCAGGAGCTGGGACAAAGACGGGAGCTCGTTCTGTCCTGCAGTACTCGGGAATCGAACTGCTGACATTCCGCCTCCTAGTCAGCGTCTTAGCCACTTGAGCCACTGCAGTCCCTTATTCTCAAAAGCTAGCACAACATTTTATTTTTTACTAGCAAGGGTTGCCCAGCGTTGCCGGGCTTTTCCCCCCGTGTTTTTTAATTAAAAATGAGGCATTTTTTTTTTTTGCAATAGTGTTACATTGTGTTGGAAGGTTAAATTGTGTTGTTTTTTTTAAAAAATTGCTTAGTCTGTAATTTTAATTTTTTAAATGTTTATTTATGTTAAATTTGTTTGGCTTGGCTGTTATTAACTGTGATCTGTTTTTTGGGTTTTTTTGAGGATTAATAAAAGAAGAAAGTATGATATAATAACTCAGCACAGGATTTTTTAAAGTTTCTATTGTATTTTATTGACATATATTTGTGATTTGTGTGAAAGTGTGTTTAGTGTAATTTTTTTTACTTGTTTTTTTTGGTGTGACCTTTTGTGTAAAATTGTGAGTTTGTGTTTTGTTTGGGGCTGTTGTGTGTTTTTGAATTGTTTTTACTATTGTGGCCAGCAGGTGGTGCTGGTAGGGGTTATTGTATTTTGACTTTTGTTTCTCTCCTGGCCTCTGGGTGGAGCTTCTTCTGGTAAGTAGGGTCTTTCTGTATTCATTTCTTTTCCAGTCCTGGTGGAGGTAGCACCTGTTTTGGTAAGTTTGCTTGTTTTCTTTCTTTTGTGTGTGTGTGTGGGCGGGGGGGGAGGGGGGGTTGGAGTTTGTATTTTTTGTCTGTTTGTTTTGTTTTTGATTGTGTCTTTGTTTACTTTGTATTGTTTTTGGTGGTTTTGTTTTTGTGTGTTTTTGGCTGTGTTTGAGTGTTTTTAGTAATTGTTTAAAAATTATTTATTTGGTGGTGGGGAAGGTACGTGGTCATTGGGGGTTTGGAAGGGTGGGCTAGGTGGTGGGGAGGGGGGCATGGTCGTTGGGGGTTAGGAAGGGTGGGCTAGGTGGTGGGGAGGGGGTATGGTCGTTGGGGGTTAGGAAGGGTGGGCTAGGTGGTGGGGAGGGGGGCATGGTCATTGGGGGTTAGGAAGGGTGGGCTAGGTGGTGGGGAGGGGGGCATGGTCGTTGGGGGTTAGGAAGGGTGGGCTAGGTGGTGGGGAGGGGGTATGGTCGTTGGGGGTTAGGAAGGGTGGGCTAGGTGGTGGGGAGGGGGGCATGGTCATTGGGGGTTAGGAAGGGTGGGCTAGGTGGTGGGGAGGGGGGCATGGTCGTTGGGGGTTAGTAAGGGGGGGTTAGGTGGTGGGGAGGGGGGCATGGTCGTTGGGGGTTAGGAAGGGTGGGCTAGGTGGTGGGGAGGGGGGCATGGTCGTTGGGGGTTAGGAAGGGTGGGCTAGGTGGTGGGGAGGGGGGCATGGTCGTTGGGGGTTAGGAAGGGTGGGCTAGGTGGTGGGGAGGGGGGCATGGTCATTGGGGGTTAGGAAGGGTGGGCTAGGTGGTGGGGAGAGGGGCATGGTCGTTGGGGGTTAGGAAGGGTGGGTTAGGTGGTGGGGAGGGGGGCATGGTCGTTGGGGGTTAGGAAGGGTGGGTTAGGTGGTGGGGAGGGGGGCATGGTCGTTGGGGGTTAGGAAGGGTGGGCTAGGTGGTGGGGAGGGGGGCATGGTCGTTGGGGGTTAGGAAGGGTGGGTTAGGTGGTGGGGAGGGGGGCATGGTCGTTGGGGGTTAGGAAGGGTGGGCTAGGTGGTGGGGAGGGGGGCATGGTCGTTGGGGGTTAGGAAGGGTGGGCTAGGTGGTGGGGAGGGGGGCATGGTCGTTGGGGGTTAGGAAGGGTGGGCTAGGTGGTGGGGAGGGGGGCATGGTCATTGGGGGTTAGGAAGGGTGGGCTAGGTGGTGGGGAGGGGGGCATGGTCGTTGGGGGTTAGTAAGGGTGGGTTAGGTGGTGGGGAGGGGGCTTTATTGTTTTATGGTGCTTTTTTTGTGTGTAGTTGTGAAAGTAGATCGGGGTTTCCCCTTTAATATCAGTGGGTGGGGCTTGCGACCCCCCTCTCCGCTTGCTCCCCTGGGGTTGTGAGGTTTGTGGGGACAAAAGAGGTATGTCCCCCCAACTCTTCTGGACCCAGTAGACCAGGCACAGTGGATCGATTCCCTCCCCCCCTCCTGAAAACAACTCCGTTTTTAAAGGGTAGAAAAGACGGAGTTTTTTTAAGGAGGGGGGTGGGAATCGATCCCCTCTCCCTGGTGTCCTGAGTCCAGAAGGGTTTGGGAAACATTCCCCTTTTGTTCCCACAAACCTCCCAACCCTAGGTTAGCCAGCGGAGAGGGGGATCGCAACCCCCACCCACTGATATTAAAGGGGAAACTCCAGTCGGGTCCTTCAGGCGCCGTGGGTGAGGGATAGAAAGCCGGCTGGTGTGTGTTTGTCTGTGACGCGGTGAGTTGTTTTTCTTTTTAATTTTTCGGGCGCCGTTTTCCTCAGCGTTCTGCGTGCTCATGGCGTGCAGGACGCTGGGGCTTGTAGTAATGGGTTGGTGCTTTCTGTTTGTGCTGCGTTTTTTTAATGGTTTTATTTTGATTGGCTGCGGCGCGTTTCCGAACGCTGCCCCGTGCGAGAGCCTCTCAGCCTTATTGGCTCTGACGCGGCACGGCGCAAGGAATGTTGGGAAGTGAAGTTGTTTCCCTTTCTTCGCGTTTGTGGGGCTGTTGCCCCACTGCCGGTTTTTTCAATCCTTCGTTGACCTGCGTACCCAGATCGGCCGTGTGCACGAAGGGTGAGTGCAGGCAAGTAGGGCGAGGCATAGCAACCTATAGCCAGTTCCAACGGTTAACCCTTGGATTTATAGGTTAAGATTTTAGTGACCCAATAAAAGGTATCACCTTCCTCCTGCATTTGCTGCATTTTTTGTAACTTAAAAGGTGCTGTTATGCTTCTTCCTGAAGCTAAGATCTGAAATTTGGCAGTTTCACTTTCCTCTTTAGGATCTAGCCTGTCTCATTTGAATGGATACCAAAACAACAAAAGCTCATATTTCAGGCTATTATAATGCCGATACTGTATTTACAATCCCACCCCTAGTAACAGATAATATATACAATGAAATAAGCCATAGTCTGTGAAACAGAGGTACATTTGTTATTTTTAAGGTGCGACAAAACTCTTCATTTTTTTTGTTACAACAGAACATCCCACTGTTGCTTTAGAAAAAGAAATCATTAACAAACACGCAACAGATAAAAACTTAACCCTCCAAATAAGTGTAAATATATCTTGCTTTGATTCAGGCTGTTGAGAAAATACATTTTCCAGGAAGTGTTTGCCATTATGGGGCTGTGTGAGTAATTTCAAACAAGAAAAAGTGTCCCTTCCAGAAGAAGCTAGTAAAAGGCAGCAAGACAATAGACCACTGTACAGTGTAATGAGAAACAACGGCTAACCTTTCATGAAATCAAGTTATTTTGGGATCTGATGCTGATAATCAATTTGGGGTGCAGTCTGGCGAGTATCCGATTAAAATGCATCCAGCGTTTTCCCCCGCCAACTCGGAGCAGTCAAGAAATGCAGATAAGTTAAAGTGCTCTATCAATGAACCATTCATGAACTCAGATAGTGCCCTGCTTGTGAACAAAGTAGATACAGGCAAACCTTTCTGCCTGTCATTCTGGATTCTTTTTTTAATTAGCAGTTGTGAATCATGCTTATGCAGTGTGTCAGGTACCGAGAAGGGAGCACTGTGCATTTTGCAAATCACCATCAAGGAGGAAAAAAACATTCCCTGAAATACAGGAAGGACTCTGGATATCATTCCATCTGCAAATAACTGAATTCCATCCAAATGATAAGTGAACCCTTGTCATAATTCAATCCATTAAAAACAGAGACATTGAAAGTCAAACCACTATTGGCCTGCTATTTGAAACATCTGCTAAAGGAACACCCATCCACACCCACACCCCACTTTTAGAATTAATCTAAGTTTTGTGACTTGCTGGATGTTGAAAGACTGGACCACATCCAGAGTTATGCCACAGCCAAAGAAAGGCCCTTAAAGAGACTGACAGTACAAATCGGTGTATGTATTCAGATATAAATCCCACTGTGTTCAATCAGGCTTATTGCCACAAATTGCCTACATTTTGAATTACCTAAAGATTAGACCTGAACTACCCAAACACTGGACTTTCCCCATCTTTTTCTAAATTTTTATTTACTTTTTTACTTTGTACTTTAGCTTATTTTTAAATTAGTATTTTTTTTACTTTATTTATTTTTAGAATTAAAATTATACCTACACAGCTTGACATGTAAAATATGTCAAAGCAATGCATAAGATCTCTATCTCTTGCTCTTCTTTATGGAATAATGGCGTCCAACTCCCTGCTCAAATGCGGGAATCCAAATCAAAGTATATCTGACAGACCTTTCTCTTGAATGCCTCTCGTGTTTGAGCCTTCACGACCTCCCAAGGTAATTGGTTCCATTGTTGTACTGCTCAAACAGAGGTTTTCTCATGACATTCTACTGGCTTCCTCTACCCTGAGCCTGTTATTACATGTCCCGCACTCTGGAATGATTGAGGACAGCCTGCCCTCTCCTTTTTGTCCCAACCTTTCAAGTATATGAAGAGTGCTATCATATTTCCTGTCTTCTTTTCTCAAGGCTAAACTTGCCCAGTTCTTTCAATCTTACCTCATAGAGCTTGGTGCTCTTAATCCAGGGGTTCTCAACCTATGGCCTGGGGGCCGGATGTGGCCCCTGACACCATTTCATGTGGCCCACCACCACCGCTGCCACACCCAGAATTGCCATGTGTGGCAGGCAGGGCAAAATGGCCATCCGGCCCCCGGAGCTGTCTGAGGGAGTGTGACTTGGCCCTTGGCTTGAAAAGATTGAGAATCCCTATCTTAATTGATGCTCTTAATTTGCACATAATGTGCTATTTGCAAAGAATTCAATAATGCTTGCAAAAATTGCAATATAATTGCCTGATTTGCAAAGTAATATGCAGATTAGGTCACCTGCTTTTGGAGTGCTCTGTAGCTTGCAAGTTGGCTTGCTTTCCTTTGTGATTAGTTTTCAGGTGTTAAACCCTTGTTTAGTTGCTTTCTGATTGCTCAAACATGACATCTAGAGAGGACTGGGTAGCTGTTCTGTATGTACAATGCTGCTTCATATGAATGTACAATGTTGCTTTAAGAAATGTATGAATGTAACCTAGCCACAATCACAATGTAAGCCAGCTGTTAAAGGAACGCGAGCAAGCTGCCTATAGAGGGCAGCTGCGAGTGTTCAACTCACATGGTTATCATTCCTCAAATCACCTGCAGCCGCGGGAACTTCCCGCAGCAACAAACTACTACTGATCCACCACCGAAGATGGGCGTGACCCGGATGACGTCACGCTGGTAGCGGCCTATGAGCTACCATGCAGCCAAGTTCAAATGTGTTGTACCACTGTATATAATGTGAGATACCTCCGCCATTACCACATGTTCGTTCTGATCACCAACCAATAAACCTGTGTTAGTCCATACTGCGACTCCTTCTATGTCTCCTGGAAAAGACACTAAAGTAGCTGAAACATTAATATGGTTTCTTCTCCTGATGATGTTATCTTTTGTTTGATTTGCCCTCACAGTTAAGATAGAAGAAGGAAGGAGTTTCACATGAACATTTAGTTGCTGAAAGAGCTCACTCTAAACATATATAAGAAATGCTGTTTTGGATCAGACCAAAGGCCCATCTTGTCCATCATTCTTTCCCCCCATAATTTCTCTTAGAACATCAGAAGCAGAAGATCTTAAGTCACTGCTTAGTGTTTCAGATGTAAACAATATGCAGTGGTTAAACTGCTGTCCTGCAACCAAAAGGTTATGAGTTCGATCCTGACCAGTGCTTAAGGTTGTTGAAGCCTTCCATCCTTCCAAGGGTGGTAAAAAGTGTACCAAGCGTGTTGGGTCAAAATGCTAATTAACTTGTGAACCGCCCAGAGAGTGCACTAAGCGCTATGGGATGGTATAGAAGTGTGATTGCTTTGTTTTGCTTTTGCTTACAAAATGCAGTAAAGTTGGGGTTTTTTTAAAAAAAATCTTCTAGGTTTGGAGTAGATGATAGATCTATAAAACCAAAATATTTTTACTATCAAACTAAAAATGGTTTTTAAAGTAAAACGAAGCTCAGGATCTCAAAATTTGCCTTTAGCATAAGATTCTAATACTGTTTCCCTTCCGTTACCAAAGATGGCTAGGATTACTGCTGCATCATGTTCCTTCTGACCAAGCCTTAGGCAACATATTCAAATAGCTGCAAATATTTGTGGTATCTCCTCTCCTTCACATTCCCTGTGTGAGAGAATGTGAGAGCCTGTGAGAGCATTTCATTCATTCCAATGGAGCAACGCGCTTTTTCATACCACAGTGTGTTTGCGGATTGGGTTCCTTCACTGACATGAGTGAAGCAATTTATGTACTCAAAAGATACAGTGTGTGTATGTGAACACAATCACCCACCAGATCAAGCCCAGGTAGAATTTTTTTCATCCATGAAAAAGTGCACATATGGCCTCATATGTGCACATGTACTAAAAAATGTCTTATATGCAGCTGTCTCACATTTTGCAGTACCAAATTTATATGATAAAAACAAAGGTTTAAAAAAGTAGAAAAATACTGTGATGAGGATGCCTTTAAAGACCCTTCCTTGGAAAAGTTACTTTACAAAGTTGTAGAAGAGTTCATAGAAAACTCTACTTGTCTGGCAACACAGTTACCACACTTCAAGTTTAAAGTCTACCCATTAATTCTAAAACAGGAGGACCTCTGTCTCAGTTAACAACCCAGAATAACCATGGAGCAACTTTTGAAAAGGTTACTTTTTGGAGTGCAACACTCAGAATGCAACAACCAGCATGAGTTCTTACTATGCTGGCTGGAGGATTCTGCGAGGTGTAGGTAAAGATAAAGGCCTAAGAAATTACTTTTCCAACCTCTACCACAGAGTCCTTGCTCCTTCATTCGGTATATGCAATTCCATGAAACCACAGAGCACTTCATTTTCCATGTAATACCACTTTTGCAAGCTCAAAACCACCTGCTGAAATATCTCTATAATTGTTAACACATTAGCACCTTCTGAATTAACTCCATTAACACCTACTGAATCATCTTTGTACACCCCTTTGAACAGGAAAATGTAGTTTTAACTCTAGCAAAGTAAAGTAACATACATATGGAGGCTTTCTCCGTACTGAAACCAAGAAATATGTTGGCCATGAATAGATGGCTGGCAATCATTGGGGAAAAAATTTGTGTCATCTTAGTCCAATCATGAGTTTTAGTTATAGCATTAACAGAAATTTCTGTAGCCTCACTGAAAACATCATTCAGAGCCATATCTACCATTAGGCAGAGTGAGGCAAGTGCTTCAGGAGTTGAAAACTAGGGAGCAGTAATAATCATTTCTAGCAGACAAATCTCTGTGTGCCACATGACCTACATTTTCACCCATAACTGGCCAACTGGTCTACTTGGATGTAGTAAAGGATGGTGGCCCATTGGCAGTATTCCACTGTGTTGAGTATTCTAGTGCAACCCCAGCATGCAGTAACCAGAGAGGCAGGAAAGACTGGCCTAACTTAAATATTTTTCATTGTTTGCCTGTAATTACAATAAGAAAGGTTCTTTCCTGCCTTAGAGGTCAACTGACCCAATCTGCATGTCTTAAGGACTTTGTTTGCTCTGTGCAGCTGCTACAAATAACTTAACATGCTGGACTTCCATTCTGCTTCTGAAGGTAGAACAGGGGAAAAGATGCCATCTGATCTGTCAACTCAGGAGGAAAAATATTTTTGAGTGGACCTGACAAAACACCTCAATAGGAAGTTACATTTTGCTAGGAAGGTTTGGAGGGAAGAAATTTGAGTGGTGGTGGTGGGTAGATATTAAAAGCATTGATTAATTCGTGACTGTTTGGAAGTGGGTGTTTGAAAAAGTTGTAACACAATGAGGGAGCATTCTCTGTGGTCTGTTTATGAGTTTATTTCATGTGAGCAAATATCCCTATGTGGGAAAGGATACTAGACAGACGAGCTTTCTCTAGCCTACTATCTGCCAGGCAATTTGAAATGCAATTCCCATCATCACTGATGATTGACTGTGTTCTTGGAGGCTGATGGGAGTCATAATCTGAAATGTCTGCAACATCCCAAATTGAAGAAGGCTAAGACAGACGTTTTGAGGGACTGCGGTGGCTCAGTGGATAAGACACTAAACTTGACAACCAGAAGGTCAGCAGATCAGCAATTTGAGATTCAAGTGCTGCACGAAGGAGTGAGTTCCTATCTCTGTCCAAACCCTGCCACCCTAGCAGTTTGAAAGCAAGACATTGCAAGTAGATAATTAGATACTGCTTTGGTTGGAAGGTAACAGCATTCAGTGTGTTCTGGTGTCTAGTCATGCCTGCCACATGACTACCTAAGGTATACCTTTAGTGTGATTTAATCTGGCTCTTCATATATTTTAAAATTCTGACTTAGCAACTCTTCTGGGCAGAGCTTGGGAACATTTTTACTTTTTTTTTTTAAACTACAATTTCCAGAATCAGTAGCTAGTGATTGGGAGCTGTAGTCCAACATAGTACCTTATGCCTACTGTTGGGTGACAACCTGCCCCCTTTCCTCAAATATCAGGGCCTTGACAGTTGCCATTGATTTCTGTAACATGCAATCCATAGAATGATACCCACTTCAGCTCCATTTTAGGGATATGCTTTCTGTAAACATGATACAACTTATCATATGGACAGATCTGACTTCCATTGCCCCTTATGTGAGCCTATTCATTTAATTAATGAGTGGGGGGACGTTTAATGCCCTTTGGTATAACTAACACAGTGTCAAATACTCTCTCAAAGGTTCTTTATGTGTGTTTAAAAATTTGCACAGCTCTGTCAAGGTCAAACTAAACATAAGAATTGCATATTCTCTGCTCACAGCATATTTTTCCTAGCAACTGGCTTTCCTCACAGCTGTGTGTCTCAAGAATCAGACCTGTAAATTAAGCCCATGCTTATTTTCCATTAGACATGTGAGGTAACCTATGTCTAGATCTACATATGCGAAATTTCTGAAAAACTATCTGCTCAGAAAAGGCTAAAAATTTCTACACTGTTCATGTACTTAGGTGGAAAAAGAAGTTAGACTTGTGTTATTCAAATCTTTGAAATACTGTAGCTAGCACAAAATCCTGTGAAAAACCTGTTTCTCAAAAATAATCCTCTCTGAGAAGGCTACCAGTGTATGCATATGGCACACACACCAGTAGTTAAACTGCTATACTACAGCAAAATTGCTGACATTGTGAGTTCAGTTTTGATGTGACTCAATATTGACTCAACCTTCCATCCTATTGAAGTTGGTAAAATGAGCACCCAAGCATGATTGGGGCAAAATACTATTTACCTTTTGAACCGCCCAGAGAATGCACTAAGTGGTATGGAAGTGTAATTGCCATTGCTATCCACTATAAAAAGCAAAATAAAAATGGACACCAGTTTTAATTTCTCCAAAGTGAAGAGTCAGATGTCCAAATTTCAGTTTGGATCAGAATCAGATCAAACCCAATTTAAATTGGCCCAGCCCAAAAAGATGGGTCAAGCTTGATTTCTGATCTTTCAGAGGGCAAAACCTAAATCAATAGAATCAAATTACAAAGAGGCAGATTTCAAGTAAACATTATAAAGAACATCCGGACAGCAAGAGCTAGTCAACCATGGAATAAACTGCCCTTGGAAGATGATGGGTTCTCCTACGTTTGAGATTTTTAAATAGAGGTTGGATGGCCCTCTTCAGGAATGCTTAAGCCATGGATTTATTGCATCTTGGGGGTGAGGGTGGGATTAGGTCATATTTTGGCTCTATATACAATGCCATGCTGAAATCTTGTTGTGCGCTTATTCAAATGCCATAACTTTTGGAAATGAAATTAAGGAATCTCTATAAAGATTATCTGTTGCATACTGAGTTGCACAGCTCAGTCCAATGGATAATGACTATGAAGATGTCTTGTTTTTTAAATTTTTATTTAAATTTTCATAAAATACATTCATCACCAACAAAAATTGCACATATGGTTTTTAAAAAAATAGTAGCCTTGTTAGTCTGTGTTTCAAGCATATCAGAGAGTAAAACAAAACAAAAAAAACCTGTAGCACTTTAAAGACTAACTGTTATACAGTATTTCAATGTGCGCTTTCGTGGATCAAGTCCACTTTATCAGACATGGGAGTGAGGTGTCATGGCATAATATATGATTACAATACAGTATAGACCCATCACCCAAGGGGCATTACCTCTTATCCAAGGCTATTACTTAACTATACAAGTTACATAATGTCAAATGTCAACAAACTCATATTTCTTAATACAGGTAATACCTTTTTTCAGGCTTAATTCACATGTCAGTTTATCATTAATTGCCATATTCCAAATTTCTTTATACTATTCCTCCAATCCTATCTATACGTTTATCAGTTTTTAGCTATTAACAATCTTGCTGCTGCCATCATTATAATAATATCTTTCTTGTATTTTTCCACATTAAGCCCTCATTAAACAAAACAAAACATTAAACAAAACAATTCTAGGACACACTCGTATTATAAATGTGCGGTTTCCCCATGCCCCGCAGGGCATGGAACGGCCCGCCAGAGGCCACCGCGGTGAGAGACGCTCCCAGCCCGTGGGCTCTGCGGCCGCCAAATTAAGGGGGGTGAATAAAATATAGGGTTTGATTCACCCAATTACCGTGACCTGACCTGCGACTCTGCCAAGTAAGCAGATAGCTGACTTCGGTCAAACATTAAGTGCATAGCTCATCTCCCGGCTCAGGAAATCCCTGGCGCAAATAAGCCATGTTTGTCCCTGCCTAATCCCCAAGACAATGAGGTCCCTAAACCCATGTTTGCCCCAGTTAATTAACTCCCCTTTGAGGAGTTCCCCATTAACCCGTGTACGTGGGTGAGGTAATTTTCCTGTCAGGTGACAGCTTGCCACCGTTGCGCTTTTTTCCCTATAAATGATGTTGCCTTTTTCCAATAAAGTACTGATCTGATCTCGCTCCTGTTGCCTCGTGTTGTCATTGATCAGTCTCCTCCGGGACCTAGCGCCGCCTAGCGGCCAGACATCGCTACAGCTGGTGACCCCGACGTGATTTACTCGTGAGTAAGAGACCCCGGAGAGGTCTACTCGTGAGTAGCGATCCACGCGGTCCGGTTCTGCGCTTGAACCGCGACCCGCCAGCCCGGAGGATAGCGCGGCGCTCTGGTCGGCAGCCAGCCGGACAGAGAACGGCCCGCCGCGAGGCATTCCAGAGAGACATTCCTACCGCTTCCTCCCCGCTTTCGAGAGGTTTGCCATAGAGGGAAACGCGTTCCGCTCAGGGCAGGCTGTGAGCCCCTGACATCGCAGAGGCCGATAGAAGGGCCCGTGGCAGAAGGTCCACGCTCCGAGGTCTACCCCAGACACCCGTCGCCCGAACCTGTTGCCTGCAAAGACGCGTCGATCTTCGTCCCGAGGAGGAAACTTCAGAGGACCATCGCAGGTAATATGGGGACTTGTTCTCATAGACCAAGTCCGTCCGCTAGCCAAAGAACTCGGGAGCAAGAGTTCATAATCCTGGCCAGGGTTTTTAATTTCCGATTTCACAGCAGGGAGCTAGCGAGACTTTTGGCGTACCTCAGGGAACACTGCCTACTTTACCCAGAAGTAGGTACGTTAACCCTGAAGCTCTGGGATCAGATAGGAGACTGCATTCAGCAGACCCCGAAAGCTCCAGGAGGGATAGTCCGCACATGGCGGAAGTGTAGGAGACTCTTAGAGCAGATCGAGCCAGTCCGGGTAGAAGCGGAAGAACCCCCGTTAGAGAAGCCATCAGGCATGCCAGTCGAGCCGACTGCGCCCACCGCACTCTATCCGACATTCAAGTATCAGCAGAGTAGCGCAGGGAGCCTTCCCGCGGTGACAGCTGCAGACGTCACCGAGGGAACGCAAGGAATGAGAGGCGCTGGCGCTTCTCTGACAGCCCCAGGTTCCCTAGTCGTGAAGAGTGCCCTTCAGCGCACAGCTGAGATAGAACTCAAGAAGGGGGAATTGTCAGTTGAACAGCTAGCTGAACTTAGACAGATTTGTCCCATCCGCTTGGAGATGGACGCGCTCACGGGCGCACAGCAGATAGTACACTCCCCAGTCCCGTACAAGCTTCTCATGGCTTTACGGAAGGCAATTTCAGAGACAGGGCTCCAAAGTCGTTTTACGAGGGGCACGCTTCAGCAAGTGTGCGAAACCACCATGTGGATTCCTCATGATTGGAAAGCCGTCATGAGGATGATGCTTACCCCCAGCCAGTACATGATTTGGGACAGCGAGTTCCGCCTAGAGGCGCAAGCTCGGGCTGCCAGGATGGGAGGCGCGGTAATCCCTGACCAGTTGTATGGTTCAGGTGCCTTTGAGTCCATCAACGCTCAAATTAACTTGCCTCTCGCCACCCTAGAGATGTCCGCCGAGGCCGCCTATAGGGCATACTTCAAGGTCCCAGCGTCTGGCAAAACGGCCAAAAATTACACCGCCATTAAGCAGGGAGCCCAAGAGCCCTACATGGACTTCATCAATCGCCTGGAAGAAGCAATTAGCAGGCAGACTGACAATGAGCAAGCCCAGGAAGAGCTCATGATTAAGTTAGCCAAAGACAACGCCAACTTGGACTGCCGTAAAATCTTGCAGTCCCTGGGCAATCGCCCTGACATAACCTTAACGGACATGATTCGAGCATGCTCCGACGTTGGCACAGACTCCTACAAGATGGGTCTGCTAGCGGCAGCGGTGCAGGGGGGAAGAAGACCTAATGGAAAGAACAAAGGGGCATGTCACACTTGTGGCAAGATCGGTCACTTCGCTAGGGAGTGCCGATCCAAGGGAGGCGGACAAAAGTCCGGCCGTCCCAAGGCTCCGAACACCCCCTGCCCGAAGTGCAAGAAAGGCTACCATTGGGCCAGGTTTTGTCCGAGTTCGGGAAACCGGAATCCGGGCACGTCTCTGGCCCCAGTCCAAACAGAGGCTTCCTTCACCCAGATCCAGAACTCCCCAGATTTAGACTAGATTCTAGGCACATTCCAGGCACTGCGAGGGCACGGGCCAGCCCCAAGGGCAGCACGGGGCTAGAATTGACTTGCCAGGCGGACGTTACATGCGACCTGCCAGGCACAGTCTATCTAGTCGACACCCAGTACATGGGACCCCTGCCCAGAGGCTTTATAGGTTTAGTTTTGCCCCGTAGTGTAGCTGGAGCACGCGGAATTTTCATAATTCCAGGAGTCATTGACTCGAATTTTTCAGGCATTCTCCAGGTCCAGCTTTGGACGCACCTGCCCCAAACAATCCACAAGGGAGACACGTTAGCGCAACTGATCATGGTTCCTTGTCACTCGCCAGCAGGCAGCCAGGGAAGGCTCAGGGACAGCTCAGAGCCCGGTTCAGCAGACCGCTCGAGCGCGAGTGAGGCAGTGCAAGGATACCAGGTCTTAGCGACAGTGGAGACCAACATTGAGTGGAAGCAGCGCCCCGTTATCGAGGTATTTTTGAACAAAAGGGTGTTCTCAGGGTTACTCGATACCGGAGCGGATGTGTCAGTGATAAGCAGGAGCCAGTGGCCAAGAGAGTGGGCCATTGAGCCGGTCTCCGATGTGTGGGGGGTAGGAGGCGTTCAGGAAGCGTTCAGGAGCCGAGAGTGGGTAGAAGTCACAATCCCAAGGGCTGACGGCACGGCGGTAATTCGGCCGCACATTCTTGACGTGCACATCAACCTTTGGGGGCGAGACATTCTGCAGCAGTACGGTGCTACGCTTACCTTCGGGCAATGGCGTTGCCACTTAAATGGCTCACCGACACTCCGGTATGGGTAGAACAATGGCCGGTAGTGGGAGAGAAATTAGTTGCCCTCAAGCAGCTAGTTAAGGAACAGCTAGACGCAGGACACATAGAACAGTCCACAAGCCCCTGGAATTCGCCAATTTTTGTGATTAAGAAGAAGTCGGGGAAGTGGCGACTCCTCCACGATCTCAGAGAGATCAATAAATGCATTCAGCCGATGGGTCCGCTTCAATGCGGCATCCCAAATCCTAATATGATTCCCGAGGGGTGGGAGATTCTAGTCGTAGATCTCAAGGATTGCTTTTATACAATCCCCTTAGACCCCAGGGACCGGGAAAGGTTCGCCTTTACGGTGCCGGTCGTGAACCACGGCGAGCCCACGCAGCGTTACGCGTGGAAATTTTTGCCACAGGGCATGCTCAATTCGCCCACCCTGTGCCAAATTTATGTTCACGGCGCACTGGCAAAGTTCCGAAGCCTTTACCCTAAAGCTATTGTGTGTCACTTCATGGACGACATTTTAGTAGCGTTGCCGCAACTCGGTAGCGAAATGTTTTCTGACCTCCAGGCCAGCCTGGGGGACAAAGGTTTACTCATTGCCCCTGAGAAAGTGCAGAGAACCGAGCCCTTCTCATACTTGGGCCATCGGCTTCTCCGCTCTTTCGCAGCACCAGTCCTGCCTCAGATAAATTTACAAGACTCAGTCACCCTTGTAGAGTTGCAGCAAGTTTTGGGGAACATCAATTGGGCCAGACCGTATTTCCGATTGGATACGGACCTTCTAAAACCGCTCTTCTCGCTGCTAACCTTAGGTAAGCAGCCGGCAGACCGGATAAAAATCTCTCGAGACGCGCGCTTGGCGCTCGAGAAGGTGAACCAAGTTCTCAGCCAGAGGTGGGTGGATAGGATTACCCAGGGGCCATATGCCCCGATCCTGAATTTGTACATCGTACGGTGAGGATCCATGTTCACTGGGGCGCTAGGAGCAGACTCAGAGAAGGGAGCGAAAATTGTGGAGTGGGTATACTTGCCTAACACCTCTTCTCGGAACATTGTTCCGCCCCAAGAACTGGTCTCCGCGGTGATCTACCGCGGCAGGCTGAGAGCAAGGGACATTTCTGGGCACGATTTAGCTAAGATCATAGTCCCGTTCACCAAGGAACAAATCCATCAGTTGATGCAGCTAGGTGACTCGCTTCCGATAGCCTTGGAAGGATTCACTGGAAGCTTGGCATACCATTTGCCCAAAGACCCTAGGCTTGTCTCACTTCAGACAGGAACAGTCAGTTTGTTCGAATTGCTCTCGCTGGTCCCGCTTCAGGGGGCCAAGACAGTTTTTACCGATGGGGGACGCACATATGGTGTCCTGACTTGGCAGGAGGGCGAAGTTTGGCACACGCTGCTAACTCTTCCACAGAAGTCCGCGCAGCGGGCAGAGTTGGCAGCCGTGAACCTTGCCTTGCGCACCTTCGCCAAGGAACGTTTAAATATCATCACTGACAGTCTGTATGTAAGGAATTTGCTTCACAGTCTACCGGGAGCTTACATCACTCCCGCGATAGACAGGAATTTGCTCAGCTTGTTTCTCACTGCTCAATTTCATTTGCGGAACCGCACAGAGCCGCTCTATATTGCCCACATCCGAAGTCACCAAGACCTACCGGGTCCGATTTCCGCGGGCAATAGCAGAGCGGATGCGGCGGCAAAGGAGATTCAGCAACGTTCAGTTTTGGGAGTTTTCACTACTCCAATCCAGAGTCATGCCTTTTTTCACCAAAATGCCAAGGCACTCGCTAGACAGTTCAATCTGCCGCTTTCTCAAGCCCAAGGTATAGTCCGCTCTTGCCAGCATTGTGCAGGGGCACCGGGGGGGCCCTCGTGGGGGGTCAACCCACGAGGGACGGAGGCCAATCAGGTATGGCAGATGGACGTCACGCATGTGCCGCAGTTCGGCAGATGGCAATACATGCACGTCTGCATTGACACGTTTTCTCAGTTCGTTTGGGCAACGGCGCAGAAAGGGGAGGCTGCTTCCCACGTGGAGCAGCACCTCCTTTCCTGCATTGCGGCGATGGGCAAGCCGCGGCACGTGAAGACGGACAACGCGCCGGCCTACAGTTCCAGGCAGTTGGCCGCCTTCATGGCTACTTGGGACATCAAGCATACTTTTGGAATTCCCTACAATCCGCAAGGGCAAGCGATTGTAGAGCGGGTCAATCGGACGCTAAAGTCCTATATTGACAAACAAACAGAAAGGGGGGAGCCACCAGCCCTCCCCAAGTCACAGGGAGAAGCACAGATGTGTCTCAACAAGGTATTGTTCACTTACAATCACCTTAATGTTTTTTCGGATTGTACGCCGCAGGAGAAGCATTTCCGCCGTTCGGAAGCTCTCCCGCGACCTATGGTCCGGTACCGAGTGCCTCCAGACCCTTCCTGGAGGGGCCCGGTGCCGCTCATAACCTGGGGAAGAGGGTATGCTGCAGTTATGTCTCCTACAGGTGTCGTTTGGATTCCAGCCCGGTGTGTCAAGCCCCACTTGGAACCGCATGGCGTGGAACCAGGCCGGCCCGAGTCCGATCCCGGAGATGGAGGACCTCACCCTGACCGAGAGGACCCGCCGGAGGAAACGGCCGCCGATGCCCAAGATCACCTGGGGGATGGTCAAGGCTCTTTGCAGTGACGCCCAGGACGCCGTTCAGCGCGAGGAGAAGGAGCCGACACCGGAGAACCTCACAGCTGCAGTTTTTGCCCAGATTCACGCCAACACAGCGGCGATCACCATCATCCTGGCCCTCTCCCTGCTTTTGGGGGGAGGCGTTCAGGCTACTCCAATCCAGGCCGACGGTCTGCCGCCTGGTGAAGATCTTTCCGCACGAATGCAGTACAACTTGTGGGAAAGGTTGGCGGGTCTCGTCAACCAGTCCGATTTTTGTCTACAGCAGGACATTGGTTCTGCATCTATCCTCAGCACCTGTCTCATCCCCGTGTGCCACACTCTGGACGCGCGCACCAAGGATGGCGACTGGTTGTTGAAGGCGTTCTTTGGCCCACACACTCCTACCACCTTCTCAGCATATGCACGCTGGGGGGGATTGCGACTTGCATCAACCTTGCCGGCTGACGCCGCCACTCTTCATACCCCTCGAGTGGCGATCAGCCCGGACGCTGCTTGCACCCGAATGACCGGCTGCACCTCAGGCGGTCAGACTCGGCGCCGCTGCCTTGACCCCGGCAGCGGCAACTGGACTTGTAATAAACCAGAGACACTCACTTCGCTGTACGCTCACGTCACCCTACCTTCAGGGTGGTTTTTCACCTGCAACCAGTTCACGTGGAACTATATTCCTGCGAATCTGTCGGACTCAATGTGTTGTCTCAGTCGTTTGACACTGTTACTTCCTACTAAGGACATGATTGCCCCAAGCACAAATGTTTCTAATGTTCCACATGTTTCCAATGTTTCAAATGTTTCCCCACTCATACGGCACACACGCACAACCCAGTTAGACAGCTCTTGTGACAGCAGCTTCAGAGTACTGAGTCCCGCTGAGTATGTATCACTAGCAGTCAGCCTTGTCGGCGTGCCAGGCTTGGCCGTCGGCAACGCGCGGAGGATTGGCCGCTTGGCTTGCGGTTTGGCAAAAAGCCATTAACCATACCTCCACAGCGATAGTGCTCCTCAATCAGGAACAGGCAGAACTTCGCCATGCCGTTCTTGACAATCGAGCGGCTATCGACTACCTCCTCTTGCTGCACCACCTGGGTTGCGAATCTGTTCATGGAATGTGTTGTTTCAATCTTACTGATAACTCCCGTAGGATCCAAAGCCAGATCACGAACCTCCACACCATAGTCCAGGGTATTGCTGAGGGTTCCGCATGGGGGGCTTGGTGGAGTTCCCTGTGGAGTTGGATGTGGTCATGGATCCCCTGGGGGTGGCTGCAAACGGCGCTTAAGGTAGTGGTGGGGATAGCCATACTAGGCATTACGCTTTGCTGTTTTGCTCAGTGTATTCCCTTGCTGATCTCCAAGTGCTGCCCCAGAGAGAAACTCCGTGACGTCATACCCGCTCAACAGCTGATGCCGCTCTTGCGCAAGGTCGCCAGTCAGGTCCTTAAATAGAAAATAAAGGGGAGATGCGGTTTCCCCATGCCCCGCAGGGCATGGAACGGCCCGCCAGAGGCCACCGCGGTGAGAGACGCTCCCAGCCCGTGGGCTCTGCGGCCGCCAAATTAAGGGGGGTGAATAAAATATAGGGTTTGATTCACCCAATTACCGTGACCTGACCTGCGACTCTGCCAAGTAAGCAGATAGCTGACTTCGGTCAAACATTAAGTGCATAGCTCATCTCCCAGCTCGGGAAATCCCTGGCGCAAATAAGCCATGTTTGTCCCTGCCTAATCCCCAAGACAATGAGGTCCCTAAACCCATGTTTGCCCCAGTTAATTAACTCCCCTTTGAGGAGTTCCCCATTAACCCGTGTACGTGGGTGAGGTAATTTTCCTGTCAGGTGACAGCTTGCCACCGTTGCGCTTTTTCCCCTATAAATGATGTTGCCTTTTTCCAATAAAGTACTGATCTGATCTCGCTCCTGTTGCCTCGTGTTGTCATTGATCAGTCTCCTCCGGGACCTAGCGCCGCCTAGCGGCCAGACATCGCTACATAAATGATATTTTATTTACTTCTTCAAAAACATGTAACCAAGTTTTAGTCACCTCTCTGCACTCCCACCATGAATGAAAATATTTCTTGACTTATAGCAATTTGCATTTAAAAGTTATAGCATGTGCAATAGGATTTCAGACTATGATTCTTTGGTTAGCAAGCCAGACCCTACCTACTTACAAAGTGGGACAATCACCTCAATTATTATTATTATTATTATTATTATTATTATTATTATTATTATTATTATTATTATTATTATTATTATTATTATTATTATTATTATTATTATCATCATCATCATCATCATCATCATCATCATCATCATCATCATCATCATCATCATCATCATCATCATCATCATTATTAAAAGAGTTTTGACAAATAAATAAACCAGTTCAGCATTTTTTTCCTTTAAAAACATGTAAAGAAATTAAATGAGAGAGACTTGCTGTTGAACATGCATTAAAGCAGAGGTTCTCAACCTTTTCAAGCCAAGGGCCAGGTCATATTCCTCTGATAGCTTTGGGGGCCAGATGGCCATTTTGGCCAGCCAGCCACACATGGCACTTCCGGGTGTGGAGGAGGCGGTGGGAGGCCACATGAAATGGTGTTGTGGGTTGCATCCGGCCCCTAGGCTGTAGGTTGAAAACCCCTGCATTAAAGGGACATGACCATTCTTTAAAACCAACCTCATGGATACTTTCTTTAACAGAGCTGGGAATTGTTTGGTTATTCCAGGACAGCCCCCAAGGAAGTAAGAATTCTATACGATTGGCTCATTTCAAAACCAACCATCATCCTACGATATGAAGTTTGCAGAGTACAAAACTGAATGCCTTATGACTGAACATAGTGGCTCCTTGGAGAAATGTGTCAGCCAAGGAATTCTGGAGATCCCAATGGAAAAATGAAGGAATTCAGCATCACGACATGGGAGTTGGCTCTGTCAAGACCAAGAGTAAAATAAATTATCAGCTCATCTTCCGCAGTTACTTAAGAAGTGGAAAGGAGGGAGAACTGTAAACACTATGCCCATTAAGCACATGATGTTCATAGAAACTTTAAGTAGGACATTAGGCAGCAATGTAAATATAACTATTATTGATGTCTAGCAAATATACTCAGTTTTATCTGGATTACAATGTGACCTATCATCTTCCAGTATGTACATTTTCTTCAACAATTCTTCCTTCCACACTGATCTCCCTCCCACTCTCATTCAGCTTGAAGCAACTTTAAAAAAGAAACCAATGAATCATCATAATAAGCATTGCTTTGCAGGCGCACCCCCCAATAAAGGACTCGGACACCAATGAAAGTGGATAACGGCATTGGGCCACATTTATTGATTCATGCCCTAGTCCGAATTATAAATTTCTATTGGTAATTGACCAATTATAATTCTTAAGGCAAGCAGGCCGAAGTAACACTGGTAAGGTACCACCCAAAATTGCCAACGGCAATTGTTACAATGTATCTATTTGTATCAATTTGTTTGTTGACAACAAACAAATTGTTGACTGTAGTCAATATCTAACTAATGACCCCACCCTCTGACGCGTATCCGTAAAATCACGGGGTGATGCATGCTGTCTAGCTGTAGCCATCACCCAGTCGCCTGGTTCGTCGTTGACCGGACAACGTTTAACCAACTGTCTACCTGTCTAGTGTTGTCCAGTCAATTGCGAACCTGCCGGATACCTGTGGGTCATAAATGTTTACCTTACCAGTGCTACCCGCCCATGTGACCAAAGTCAACAGCAGCAACAGAAAAACCCCTATATCAAACCATAGCAACAGTGTGGGATGGGCAAAAAAACCAGGACTCAAGAGCCAATTGTGAGTCCCAGCCAAAAATTCCCACCCGGCCCCGAAGCGACCAAAATATCACACTGTTAACTAGGGAGGGGGTGGAGGGGAAAAACTTCTCCGCTCTGTCGCTTCGCAAAATGGCAGCTCGGCTGCCTCGTGGCCGCCCCTTATATAAGGGTGCTGGCCACGCCCCCTAACTACCCGGATGTCTTCGTCCGGTGGGGGGGCGCAAAGGGCACGGCGGCCATTTTGGCGCCACGCTTGCATTGCAGGCGCACCCCCCAATAAAGGACTCGGACACCAATGAAAGTGGATAACGGCATTGGGCCACATTTATTGATTCATGCCCTAGTCCGAATTATAAATTTCTATTGGTAATTGACCAATTATAATTCTTAAGGCAAGCAGGCCGAAGTAACACTGGTAAGGTACCACCCAAAATTGCCAACGGCAATTGTTACAATGTATCTATTTGTATCAATTTGTTTGTTGACCGTAGTCAATATCTAACTAATGACCCCACCCTCTGACGCGTATCCGTAAAATCACGGGGTGATGCATGCTGTCTAGCTGTAGCCATCACCCCGTCGCCTGGTTCGTCGTTGACCGGACAACGTTTAACCAACTTATACCTGTCTAGTGTTGTCCAGTCAATTGCGAACCTGCCGGATACCTGTGGGTCATAAATGTTTACCTTACCAGTGCTACCCGCCACACGGGGAGGCATCCCAAAAGGCTCACCGCCCCCCCCCAAGACCGTCAGCACGGTCAACAGGCCTGCTCGCCAGTCCACTAACAAGAGGTCCATACCTCCCTGCGACAGATGGGCCCCATCCCCTGAGTAAAAGCTCGTAATTTTGCAGACTGATGTCAGGGAGGCGAATGACGCGTCCCCCACCTTTGTCGAAAAGGAACCGGGCAATAGCCCCGTTCACGGAGCGTCGGCTCGGCCAAGAGCCTCGAGGCCGCACGCCCCCCTGTAAGCGTACCGCGGTATTGTGTCCGACCAATTGAGGGTTGTGGCAGGCCACACATAACGTGAGTGGGGCAGGTCACTGCAAATCGCAAGCTTCCGCGATAGGCCAGTGACCCGCCCTAAGCCATCGCCCCCAAGGTGCATAACCAGGACATCCGGCGAGTCAGCATCCCTGATGTAGAAAAGGAATGGCAACAGTTCCCGCCATAACATGCCGCGCTTACCATACCACCTGAGACGTGCAGATGCACCCAGTCGGGGTCCCCACTCTGTCACCGCAGCGTAACGCGCTGCCCTATGCAGCGTAACGCGCTGCCCTGTGCAGCGTAACGCGCTGCCCTGTGCAGGGTAACGCGCTGCCCTGTGCAGCGTAACGCGCTGCCCTGTGCAGCATAACGCGCTGCCCTGTGCACATGGCTATGGCCCACCAGGCCCACTGTCACCGGTGTAATACGACACCCAGGGTCTGTCAAGGAAAAAAAGGGGGGAGAAACAGTGCAGTGACTAAACTGGTACTCACGGTTGAAGAGGGCGAACGCAAACTGAAAACATTGTGATCCCCACCCTCCCATGCGGCGTATGTCAGCCCCGGAGTACCCAAAAACAGCTGCAGTAGAAGCCGCCCCTATCCTGAATGAATGGGTGCCGCAACGAGCCCCAGGGAGGCCAACACTGGCTAGTGCCTACCGGCACCCTCCAAAATTGAAATTTAGTAAGGGGAGACCCATCTTGGTGATAGAAAAAACGGGCCATGGTGCATGCCATGCAGTGCAAGGAACTCCTGTAGGGCACCAACCGGACAGATGTCTGCCAAAGAACACCGTAGCAGTCTTACTACACTGCCTACGCCATGCTGATCCGTCTTAGAGGAGTGTATCCTCAACTGAGCCCAGTCTTTGGCCACATAGACATCTTCGAGTTCCAGTGCCCTACGACTAGCATCCGCCTTAGACAGCATCACAAGCTCGCTGATGCGGAGCGCTCCAAAAAAGGCCACCATTGTAGCCGCATGAAACAGGGCTGCCTCCTACCCATCAAAACATAGGTCCTGCCAGCCCCGTGCCAGTTGGGTAAGAACCCCTGGGGAAATTGGGTGACAGTCGTCCGGGCTACGCCCACACTCCCGCACCCACCCCTCCAAAACGTGTCTCACACGGAAGTCAGCGGTACTGTCCGCATGTCCGCCTACTTTGGCCATAAAAGCCAGTGCTGACAGCCTGGATGCTATGGTTCGAGGTGCAAGGCCCTGGGAATGCAGGTCAACCATGAATTGAAGTATATGGGCCACCGGGATAGGCCAGGTATCTGGCAGCCGGAATTGGGCACAGAATGCCCTGAAAGAATTGAATGCGTGTTGATACGCCTTACGCGTGCGTGGCGCTAGCGACATGCCGATCGCCCGGTTCACCTCTCCTTGCCAAAGGTCCATATCTCGTCCGGGAGTGGCGAGGGAAATTCCTCTGCATCCGGGGCCAAGGCGCGGAACCGGGAGATCTGCAGGCGGGACAAAGCGTCAGCGATATCATTATTGACCCCCGGGACATGCCTGGCCCGGAACAGTACATTAAGGCGCAGGCTGCGCAATACAAACTGGCGCACCAGGTCCATCACCCTGGGTGATTTGGAAGTCTGTGAGTTGACAATGTGGACAACGGCCGCATTGTCACACCAGAAATGAACGACCGAGTTGGCCCACTCATCACCCCATAGCATCAAGGCCCCCAGGATGGGGAAAAATTCCAGGTACGTGAGGTCCCGCAGGCGCCCCGTACCTGACCAGGCTGGTGGCCACCCACCATAGGCCCACTTCCCATTGAAGTACATCCCATAACCCAGGGACCCAGAGGCATCGGACTGTATCTGGAAACGAGGGGAAGCCAGAAGGTCAGACCTCCAAAATGACACCCCATTGAACTCCTTCAGGAACTGGAGCCAGATAAGCATATCTGCCTTAATGCCCTGGGTTAGTCTGACCCTATGGTGGGGCCTGGACAAGCCTGTCATTGCGTCGCACAAGCGCCGGGCAAATGCCCTGCCCGGTGCGACCACCCTGCAAGCGAAATTGAGATGACCATGCAACACATGCAGGTCCTGCAGTGATGCCTTGCATTTAGCAAGCAAGTCCGAGATAAGGGCCACTATCCTTGACACCTTATCCCCTGGTAACCTAGAAGCCTGCGCTACCGTGTCAATCTCCACCCCCAGGAAGACTAGCTGTGTAGATGGGCCCTCAGTCTTTTCGGGCGCTAAAGGGACACCCAGTTCCTCCATTAGCGTCTGAAATGTGTTGAGGAGACGTGTGCACGTGTCCCAGCCCCGTTCACCCCCGAATAAAAAATCATCCAGGTAATGGGCTACAGACCGGGACCCTGACCTGCGGACAAAAGCCCACTGTAGGAAGGTGCTAAAATGCTCGAAGGCCGAGCACGATATGGAACAGCCAAAAGGCATGGCCTTATCGAAATAATATTCACCCCTGAACTTAAAACCCAGCAACTCAAAGTCACCCGGGTGAACCGGCAGGAGGCGAAAGGCAGACTTAATGTCGCACTTAGCCAACAGCGCACCCGGGCCACATGAGCGCACCATGCGCAGCGCCTGGTCAAAAGATGTATACCTGACCGTGCAAAGGTCATCAGGGATAGCATCATTGACCGATCGGCCGGCTGGGTAAGACAAGTGATGGATCAGGCGGAACTCGCCCGGTGACTTCTTGGGCACCAAGCCCAAGGGTGACACTTTAAGGTTGGGGAACGGGGGTGCAGGGAAAGGACCAGCGACCCTGCCCGCATCAACCTCCTTAGAAATGCTGGCGGCAGCCACCTCCTCCCTCCCCTTAAGGGACAAAAGGTTGGGGGCATCTTGGGGGGACCTATCACCCTGGAAAGGAATACGGAACCCCAGTCGAAAACCTTGAAGCAGGTAAACCGCATCTGCCCCCCTCGGGTACGATGCGAGCCAACGCTCCAGCATGTCCACATTAATTGGGGAGGGGGCCTTTCGGTGGACCAGCTCCCTCTGCGGCAGTCTTGCCAGCCCCTTGTCCGCCCCTACCTTTGCCCCGCACCCCTCCAGGCCTGGGGCAAGCGGAGGCCGCATGGGGGCCAGCGCAAGAGGGACACTCATGCCTGTACCGGCAATTCTCCCTACTGCAGGAACCATTGGACGAGAAAGTCCAGCACAGCAGGCGGGCTGGAACCCCCTGCCCCGCCACCTGGCGGGGTGTCTGTGCTGGGGCCGCTCGCTGGACCGCATGTCCACAATGGTATCTGTCCCCAGGCGCAGGGCGCGTGGGAGTCATATACAGAAGCCACAGCTTCTGGCAGGGCTCATCCCACCTCATCTCAGGGTGCAGGGGAATCCGCATACGGAATTCCTCGTCGTAAGCCAACCAAGACGGGCCCGGGAAGTCGACCATCGCCCGGTAAATGTTGTCCAAATACTGGACCATCGGAATTGCCAAATCCGGCCGGGCCCTGAGGTAGACCGCCATGTATATAAGGTACGCCGGCAACCAATTGGCCCACGTACGTGGCGGCTTATGACGACGTGCCTGTTCCTTATCCTTCTCATCCTGCCCCTCCCTCTCCTCTTTGGTGGGCTCTCTGTTAAGAAGGGAGAAGATGTCGACATACTCCCCACGCCAGATCTTCTCTTTGGTGGCCTGGGCCAAATGGTCCCCCAGGGGCAAGGAATACCCCGCTGTCGGCAATGCTGACACCGGCACAGTGGGAACCACGGGGATCTGAAAAGGAGCCTGGACCAACCCAGCCACCCCTAACACCTTCCCAACTGAATAAGAGGTACCACCCAAAACTGGGCCCTGGGTGAGCGGTGAAGTCGCCGGGTGGGACGTCGGCGACTGAACCGTCGCACCACCCATGCGAGGCCACGGCCACTGGAATGCCCCCCCCAACGTGGGTAGGTGTGTGGGTGCACTAGATTGAACCGCATACTCACATGCAGCACCCCCGCGGGCCGCCCCCACCGGGGGTTCCGGCCCGCTGGGGGCGTCGGAGCTCACGACCGCAATTGAGCTCGTTGATGGGGCCTGACTAGCATCAGCCTGTTGAGTGGGGAGCTGCGAGGCAGTGGCCGAAGCCGGCCCACGCGCCTCGGGCAGCTCGACCCGTCCTGCCACCTGCCGCTGACCGGCAGACAATGGATCAACCTGCACCCCAAAAGGCACCCCCGGGTGGCTAACCCTCGCGAGGGATGCCTCGAGGGCCGCAACGCGGGCCAGAAGGGCCTCAACACTAACGTAGCCCCCTATGCCAAGTGGGGGCAAAGGGCCAGCCGGCCCACTGGGTGCAGGCGCCGGTCCAGGTCCCTGGACCCCGGGGCCCATATATGGCCACGACCCCAGGCCCAGCCCCTGCTGGGCCGGGGGGGTACCCTGCCAGGGGAGGGAACCCAGCCACCCCCCATGGCTGAAACCCCCCGCAGGAAGCTGCGGACCCATGGAAGAAGGCCCCGCAGAATGGGCCGTGCCAGAGGCAGTGGCCACTGCTTGTGGGCCAGGGGCCGCGGCCCCAGCTGGGCCGGTACGCAGACCCCCGGCCTCGGGCCAAGGGGTAATTAACCCCATCCCACCGGTCCCGGTGGGCTCAGGCAAAGGAGGCTGCTGGGGAGGCGCAGCCGCGGTCCTCCGACCCGGCTGGCGCCTCCACGCAGAACGAGCCACGTTCGCAGTCGCCTTCTTCTTCGAGGGCATAGCAGCTAATGATGGGAAGCCTAAAAGTCAAGAAAATCAGCAGCCAGAGGCTTCCCCGAGCAAGGCAAGAGCGACGGAGGTAAGAGAGAAAAACTTCTCCGCTCCGTCGCTTCGCAAAATGGCAGCTCGGCTGCCTCGTGGCCGCCCCTTATATAAGGGTGCTGGCCACGCCCCCTAACTACCCGGATGTCTTCGTCCGGTGGGGGGCCCCGCAAAGGGCGCGGCGGCCATTTTGGCACCGCGCTTGCATTATCTTTGATTCTGGCATCTCTTGGAATTGCAATCTCAATTGTCCAGAGAGTTTTTTGTTCTGTTGCTGTTATGTCTCCTGTATTATACTCAAGGTGACTGCCAGTTTGGTCCAAAAATTCGACAAGAACTTCACTTGGTCATTTTCTTACACCTTCTGTTCTTGATGTTACCATGAATTCTTGGATGCTGGCTGGTTAAATTTTTTTTACATACTGGGCAGTGTACTGTACTAATTTTACAACTCTATGATGTCTTGCTTTTTAGTCTGTCTGTGCAGTTTTTGAACATTTTTGATACGGTGTGACATAGTTTCATCTTTTTCTTAGCAGAGTCAACATTTGCTTCTTTGAACTAATTCCTATAATTTTAGCTTTTCTAATGTTAGTTTGGAGTGCTTGTTCATGTACAGTAGAAATCAAACCTTTAGGGTGTTTTTTTTTTCAACAGGCCCCAGTTTTAGTCATACCCAAGTTAGGTTATTACCAGGGGTGTGCAAGACACCATGGGAAGGCGCTGGACAGGGACAGGTTGAGGGGTTGGGGGAATCCCATACATTGCTATTGGTGCCCCAGGGTGCCAGAGGCGAGGGCGGGGTGGGACAAAGCCCGATTGCCCGATATACCAGCACACGCCTGGTTGTTACCATGATTTTCATCACTTTTTCTCAGTTGTTGTCCATGCAATATTTTATTCGTCCAGCTGTTTAATTCATCAACAAATTGTTTCTTATATTTCATCTTAGTTTCTGTTGTTTTTTAAATGATTTGTATTTTCACAACTGAAAATAATTTTTCTCTATTTCTATTTATATAATAATTTAGGCTTTTTTTCTTCTTCCTCCACTACCTGTTGTATTTGTAGAATCCACAGTCTCCAATTTTATTTTATTTTTTTGCTTTAAGTATAATCTAGCCACATCACGTTTTGTGCGTAGGACATGATGCATGTTCATTAATTTTCATGTTTTTAATCCAATTTTTCAAGTTAATTTTGAGTTCAATCTATTATTCCAGTTTGGAATCTAATTACTAGAACTGCCCGTGTGTTTATTGCTTATAGTTATATTTATATTTCCATAATTTAGTTTGATTTGAAATTTTCTGTAGTCTTTTGATGTATTCCCTCGGTGTCAAATCTTAAATTTTTTTATGCAAGATATTATCCACTTCTGCTAATCCAAGGTATTTATAGTTGCCATTACTTGATAATGATTTTGTAACATCATCATTTTTAGCTCTATTCCATCTAGGTTTTGGATCTTACCAATTGTATAGATAGAGTTGCACAAACTGTATATCAAGTCCAAGTTTACCTGAATATATTTGCTAAATATTCACAATGTTTAATCCAGTTTTATTTAGAATTATTGACAAAAGGGTTAGTGAATCCCCTTGAAACATTCCTCTTTTTATATTACTTCCCTGATTTCTATGTCTTTCTGATACAAGTTTACATTCAAAGCACTTGCATTATAAAGCAAAGCAGAGCAATCACACTTATATACCGCCCCAAAATGCTTAGTGTACTCTCTGGGTGGTTCACGTTAATTAGCATTTTGCCCGCAACATGCTGGGTACTCATTTTACCGACCTCAGAAGGATGGAAGGTTGAGTCAACCTTGAGCCCTGGTCAGGATCAAACTCACAACCTTTTGGTTACAGTACAGCCACTTTTATGTTGTTGTTGTTGATGATGATGATGGTGATGATGCAATGAAAGTAAAATTTTATTAGAAAACCTTTTTTTAATTAACACCTTATTCAAGATGCCCAAATGGGCAGCTCAGTTGAAAGATTTAGCACTTAATAATCCAAGTTGTTCCAATAAAGTTAAAATGAAGCAGCACACCCATTGCAAACATTGCACATCATAGTTTTGTGTTGACATTGGCAGAGCAGCCTGTCAGAGGAAAAAAGGGGGGAAACTGATGACATCACTTTAGCCCTCACCCTTACACAGTGACCCACATCAAAGGCAAATTTAATCACTGCCCAGAGAAATGGACATTCTGGAACACAAAATGAATCACATTTCAAACTCCTCAGAGGTCAGACACAGCTTCTGGCAAACCCAGAGGAGAGAGATGTGATGTGGACAGCCTCTCTTTACAAGCAACCCCAGAGAGACTGTAATACTGACAATCCTTGTGAAGGACTGCCCCAAAGGGGTTAGCCAGAGTCCTTCATGATGACTGATTAATGAGATGTGATCAATGGCTCCCTGAAGACTCCAATACATAGATTATCTTACTGTTCACATGTCTGGCTGAGAAGAAAATTTGTTATTTAAATGCTTGGCTTTAATGTAGCTAGGCAGAGAGAGCAATCCAGTTGGAGTCTTAGCTATGTGTTCATCTAAAGAAACTGCTGTGTGAGTAGAAGACACTTCCCTTGATGCTAGTCACTTCTGTCACTTCTTCCTTTCTCCATCTGCAGCATTCCACATCCCTACTGTTGAAAAGCTGATATGGGGAATGGTTCTACATCTCCCTGAATCAAGTGTTTCTGTGTTGAAATTTTTTAAGATGAGACCTGGACAGCTGCAGATGGAAAACCCTCACCCTCTTTGATTTAGGCAGATTGATTGCACACGAGCCGTCAGATGGGCTAAACACTACTTTATTGTAACATAGTCAATCTGTACATGAGGCAATGGCAGAGCCTTGCCTCCTTATATATGGTACATAATACATTTGAATCTCGCCCGAAGGCGCCTATTGGCTGCAGTATCGGTGATGTCTTTCTGACGTACTGCATACCTGACATAGTTCATCTGTGGCGGGAAGGTTTCCCGCACTAGTTACTCATTGGGTAAATTGGAGCCACATGAGCTCCATCAGCTGTGCTAAAGGCGAGCAGCTGAACTGCATGCATACACAACATCCCTCCCCCCCTAGGATGGGACGAAGTCCCTCAACCATTGTGGGGGCTGGCAGGCGCGCTGCGGTCAGCTGGTCGATTCAGCGGTGCTGCTGGAATCAGCTGTTGTGCCTGAACTTTCCCTCCGGGAAAACTGCAGTGTCCCATCGAATCGCGGCAAGGGCATGGATGGGGTATCTCTGTGTAGGAGAGGATGGGGGGACCTCTGGGACAACTCAAAGCCAGGCTGCTCACTGGGACGAGTGGGGGAACACTCACAAAAACTCCCCCCCCCATCCTGTAACAAAAAATCAAACTGGGGTTGTTCATCTCCGGGTTGGGAGACGGTCTCCTGTGGGTCTATGCGGCCTGTTAAGCTGAGTCCTGTATTCCCCCCTTGGGTTACGCGGGTGGGGGGCAACCCTAATGCTGACTCGTCAAAATACCCACTTCCCCCCGTGGCTCCCGTGACTCTTCTCCTAAGCTGTTCGGCGTGTCTCCGCCACAGCAACCCCGACCCTATCTTTACTTGATACGATACAGGCCTGGTTTGTTCCACCACTTCCCCAGGTACCTATGCTGGCCCTGAGCTCACATAATTTCTGCAGTACACTGGATTGCCTACCCTGAACACTTTCCTCTGATCTACGGACACATTCATGCCTCTATCCTCCACCCTGGAAGGATCCAAGTGGTCAAACAATGTTGTGAGTTTTCTTTACATCAGGATCTCCACAGGCGATTGCCCCGATGCAAGCAGAGTAACCCTATAGCACAGGAGGAATTTGCAGAGCTGTAGCTCCAGATCCCCCGGACCCATCCTCCTTAGTGCCTCCTTTGTAGTGCGGACCAGGCGCTCTACTTGACCATTTGTGGCAAGGTGAAACGGAGCGGAAGTAACATGCCTGATCGCATTCCGTTCGAGGAATCCCTGGAATTCGGCGGATGTGAATGTGGTCGCGTTATCCAAAATTAACACATCGGGCAGGCCAAAACACGTGAACACCTTCCTCAGGTGTTTGACTGTGGCTGCGGAGGACATGTTTCACACTAGAATGACCTCCAGCCATTTCGAGAATGCATCAACTACTAACAAGAACATTGTACCCCGGAAGGGCCCCGCAAAATCCACGTGGACCCTTGACCATGGTCTGTGGGCTGTGTCCCACTCCCTGGGGGGTAATCTGTGTTCCTCGGGCCGTGAGTGTTAGCAACTCTCACACGCACCCACTAACTGCTCTATGTCCTTATCTATGTTGGGCCAAAAGAAATAGCTCCTAGCCAGAGCTTTCGACTTCACGATTCCCGGGTGACTCGTATGTAGCAAACGGAGCACCTTGGCTCGAAAAACCTCGGGAATTACTACCGTCTGGCCCCAGAGGATGCATCCTCTCTTGAGCGAGAGCTCAAACATTTCCTGAAGAACGATACAAGTTCTTCGGATGGGGACATTGTAGGCCAGCCCTTCTTTCCCCTTGCCAACGCCTGGGACAGAACCTTGTCTTTGGCGGTTGCCTTGGTGATATCTGAGGGCACGATGCGGGACAAGTTGAGAGACTTGATGAGCAGCACCTGGTGATCTTGCTCAACCTCACACTCGGGTTCACCCAGCTCCAGTAGGGGAGACCTGGAAATGCATTCACGTGAGCGATGTCTTTCCCTGGGCAATGTACCAGTGTGAACTGGTATGTGTTTAAAAAAATTGCCCATTGTAACATTCGTGGGGATAGAATCTAGGGAGTGGGCTTGGCCGTGGCAAAGATTCCCAGGAGGGGCTTGTCGTCTGTGACAATGATGAGCTCCCTCCCATACAAGAAATCATGGAATTTCTTCGTCCCTGCAATGATTGTGAGGGCTTCCCTATCCGTCTGTCCATAGTTGCGCTCTGCTTTCAAGAGAGATCTCGAGTAGAACACAATCGGTGCCTCCCTCCCGTTCTCGAGCACGTGGCAGAGGACAGCCCCGCCCCCCGCCGGTGAGGCATCACACACAAGTACTATGGGATTTCTAGGGTCGAAATGAGTTAATATTGCCTCGGAAGAGAGGAGCCGCTTTAACTTATTGAACGGCCGCTCTTGACCCTCCCCCCCCACCAGACTGCATCCTTCTTCAGTAAGCGGTGCAGTGGCTCCGCCACAGATGCCTTCCATGGGAGGAAGGAGTGGTAGAAGTTCAGGAGCCCTAAGAACGACTGTAGCTCTGGTTTGGCGGCTGGTCTGGGGGCGTCCTGTACTGCCGCAACTTTGGATTTCAATGGTTTTACCCCATTTGAAACCCTAGAAACTCAACCTCGTTTGCGTAGAACACACATTTGTCCCTTCTCAGGCGTAACCCAGCCCTCTCGAATACAGATAGTACCTGGTCTAACCTCTGGGCTAGCTCTGACTCATCCCCAGCTGTTATCAATACGTCATCAAAATATGGTAAGACCCCGGGGAGATCCTTAAGGAGGCATTCTACAAGCGCCTGAAATATCCTGGGGGCTGAGTTCATGCCGAACTGGAGGCGTGTCACCTTAAATGCACCTTTGTGCATAACTATCATCTGGGCAGCTGCGGCCGCAGGTGTAACCATTAACTGTTGGTAAGCCTGTGCTAGGTCCAACTTCGCAAAGCATTTACCCCCGTGTAACTTGGCCAGCAAGTGGCTAACTACCAGCACCGGGTAGGCATTGGGGCGAATTGCCTTATTGATAGTACACTTGTAATCAGCACAAATTCTAACCTCCCCATTAGATTTCATGGCAGTTACAATCGGTGTCTCCCAATCTGCAGAGTCCACCGGAACCAAAATCCCCTGACCCACCAGTTTGTCCAGTTCAGCTTCGATTTTGTTCTTTAGTGCAAAAGGCACTCTTCGCAGCTTGAGCCATATGGGGCAAATGGAAGGGTCAATATCAAAGTCCACTGGAGGCCCCCTGTACTTCCCATGTCCTTTAACGAAGACTGCAGGATGCACATTGCACACATCCTGAATGGGGTCACCTCGGACAGCGTTGATGCCAGTCAGTGTAATGCCCAGTGGCTCGAACCACTGGGTCCCTAGAAGACAACTGGACCAACCCCCCTTAAGAACCACCAAGGGCAACTTCCTGGTGAAGTTTTTGAAATGGACGGTGAAATCTCCCACCCCCAGGATCAGAATGTAGTTACCCTGAACGTCCCGCAAGTTCGTCCTGAGGGCTCTCAGTCTGGGACAGTCCCTAGGGGGTATTCGCAGAAATTCCATTTGCGAGACTATGGAATAGGCGGTCCCTGAATCCACCTCCATCTTTACTTGGACCCCCTGCAACAGTACGTTCACAAAAAAAAACGGGTACGTCGGTCTGACACACGTCTTACCACAGTGTCCCCCGCATGCACTTTCCGGACGGCCTCATCCTTTCGGCCGTAGCGGCTGGTCCAGTCAGGGTCTTGGCTTCTGCGTTGTCTGCACACCTTCACTATGTGTCCCAAACGTCCACAGTTGTGGCACTCTGCCTTCTTGAAGGGACATTTCTTCCAGTTGTGTGAGCCCCCGCACCCCTCACAATGTCAGCTTGCTTCGGTGGTGTCTCTCTTTCCCTGCAGCCCATTGATTATATTGCCAAAAATATATTTTGGAAAGCCAATGGAACCTCTGGGACAACAGAGGAGACAGGACTAGGAAGGAGACAATTGGAAGATTATGACCTTCTATGCATGCCCTTCCCCTGCAAAGTGGAGCACAAGGAAAGGGAGGAAGAGGCATAATCTTACAATAGTCCTGAGGATGAGACAGAAGCATTGTCAAGGAGAACCAAGTTCCGTAGCCGGTCATTGGTAAACAGAGTCTAGAGAGAGATCCAAAAGCATAGTCAAGTTCCAGGCAGAAGGTCCAAAGTCTGAGGGTATTCAAGCAGCAGGTATACAGGAAACATAAATGTTGTTCCAACAAAGCTAGAGCAGGCACACGTGTCGTCTTAAGAACACTCCAGCTCAAGGCTCTGCAGGTGGGAGTGCTCTCTGCAAACGAGCCCTCACCTTCCTTCTCCATAGCTGGAGCTGATTTCACAGCTGTAGCTTACAATGTTCTGATGTGCTTGGCTCTGATCCATTGCTGTCATGGGAGCTTGCTGGCTGTGCTTCTGTCATTTCCTGATCAATTTGATCAAGGAGAGGCAGTTCCAAGCTGACAGTGAACTGAGGCGCTGTCTGCCAGCCTTTATCCTCATCATCGGACTCCAGGACAAAAACACCTTCCCCCATCTTCCACCTGTGAGAGTCTCACCTGGAACACAGTACTATTTATGAAAAAAGAGCAGCTCAGGCCAAAGCACTATGCTATAATGTTCTATAAAGAGATCAATATGCAGAACTCAGATCACATAATATTTCTTACTTGGCGTGATTTTATAATTCTATCGTCCCTAAATACACAAATACACAACTCAAAAGAATGTGTATACCCATAGAAACTTTACTCAATATTCCAAATACACCCAATGTTTTTATTTTTAATTCTATGCATCTAATACCAACCTTGCAACATCTAAGTAGGGATGAATTGACATCTATTGTTCTTTCTCCCTCAGGACTCCATTCTCTCAATATTGCTTAGCTGTAATGTTGTCTCTACTATACCAACCAAGCCTTCCAGACCACCGATGTCTGTGAAATCTATGACATTTTATCTTGCTTCTATTGAGAACTTAAGGATATGGGGAAAGCCATGCTGGATCTGACCCAAAGCCAATCTGATCCAGTCTCTCATTCACACTGTGGCCTATCAGAAAAGTACAGAAACCTCACAAACAAGGCATGGCTGCAACTGCACCTTTTGTCAACTTCTTCAGCAACTGATGAGCTGCAGAGGCATCATGGTTGGTAGTTCTTTCCACCATGAATTTGTCCCAGTTTAAATACCAGCTTATATCTGCCCACATGGGAACTACTCTGACAGAATACTATTGTAATGAATGTCTGGGCTTATCTAGCTATGGGTAAAACATAAAATTAACAGGAAAAACAGATGGTTTGATAGCCTCCATCTTAGTTACATGGCAACTCCAGAAGTGATTAATGGTCATAAAACTGTCCAGCTAATTTTCAAGCACAGCTTCAGCATTTCACTTGGTGGCCTCTGTTGGTAGCAAATTCCTAATGTTGACTTCATGCTGTGTGAAAGACATCGTTCCATGCATTTCTTTTCTCTTCATTTACTGGTCATTAATTTCTAGCCTTTGGGAAATTAGAAATATGCCAGGTCCCATGCAAGATTTAGGTTTTATTTGTAACTTTGCCATAACATGGAACACATTTGTTCATTTAATTAAGTCCCAGACTGCTTTCCCTTTGACAGGAACAGCAGGAGTGACAGAGGAGTTCAGATATCATTTGGTTGTGCAGAAGAAGCCAGGTGCTAAATGAGCAAAGAGGGAACACATTTCTAGTACCACCTACTTCAAAGACAGCTGAACTTCAGCCATTTGACTTATTCTAGAACAGTCCAATGGAATAGATTTGGATGTTGCAAACCCTACTCCCACTCCATCCTTTTGTGTTAGTCTATCCAATTAAAAAGGGACTGCGGTGGCTTAGCATTTAAAATGCTGAACTTAACTACTGGAAGGTCAGCAGGTCAGCAGTTTGAAACCCGCAGGCCGGTCACATGGTTCAGCGGGTCAGTTAGATAGTTCCTCCCACCAGAAGTGGAAGTAAAACGTGCCTTGCAATCTGTTTTGCAACAGATATGTTTTGCAACAGGATGAGATAGATTTTAGGCTGCCATTTTCTCTGCTTAAACCAGAGGTGCCCAAACTATACCCCACTGGCTGGAACTAGTCCCTGACACCAATTCATCTGGCCCACACTGCCCTTGTCACTCCTGAAATCGGGGGGGGGGGAATGTGCCCATACAAGCAACTAGGGTGGCATGGGCCAGATGAATTGGCCTTGGGGCCAGATCCGGCCCATGGGCTGTAGTTTGGGCACCCCTGGCCTAAATAATGTTTCTGAGTAATGGGGGACAAATTTTAATAAATAGAAATTGACACATCAATAACTACATATTTCTCCTGATATTGATTTGATGCTGAGTGATCACATTGCAGCCCTTCGTTGGTGACACATACCGTCCTTTTCCTTACTTCTAAATAAGGCTTGGTGTGGGTGTCAAAGTCCAAACCAAAGCATCTCTCCTGCAACCCAGGTCTACTTCACAAAGCAGTTTTTTCTTGTTGTAGTAGTTCTGTCGTATCCGAATCCGAATATTGGCAATCTCCATGGTGATCAGACATTAAGATTGTCCTGAAAATATAATGCAGTGGCCTTTCATCTGTCTTCCACATCACATCATGACCCCCGTACCACTGATCCAGTTCCACGAATCACTTTCTGGTCCTGAGCCCTTTTGGCACGCAAAGTCCTCATCAACCCCGGGCCAATATTGATGAAGCTGCTGCCCTCCATCAAGATGGATTCAAGTGGGATTTAATCCACTTGAAATCATCACCTTTCCCTGTGGACTTCGACACCCAAGGCTGTTAGTCCTCAAGGATGTCAGGTTAGTTAACCGCACAAAGCATGGTGAGATGAATGAGGATACATGTTTCTGCTTGTGAGATAGATGGGGAACTGTGGTGCTTGATTAAAGCAACAAAAACATTTCAAGTTTTTTAAAAGGAAAGAAACTTGATTATGAAACCTCTATTTAGGGATAAAAGCAGTGGTGGGCTCCAAAAAATTTTACTACCACACTGTGGGCATGGTATGGTGTGCATTGCCAGGGGGAAAACCCTGTGTTGCACCTGAATTAGGACTACTTTATTTCAAAACTTTGATGGGTGGGGCCAGCCAGCATACCTGTCAAGCGTGGCTCCGGACAATACGGGACCTGCGCAGAAGGCTTCTGCACATCCCCTTCTGTGCAGAACCCTTCTGCGCATGCGTAAAAGGGTTCTGCGCATGCATAGAAGGGTTCTACTCATGTGCAGAAGGGTTCTGCGCAGAAGGGGATGTGCAGTAACTACTTTCCCCTGCCGTCAAATTACAGGATGGCGGCAGGTCTGGGCAGGAATGTAGAAAAAGCTGCGCTGAATTACGGGAAATCCCAGCCAATACGGGATACTTGACAGGTATGCCAGCCAGAAATTCTGCTACCAGTTCTGGCAAACTGGTGCGAACCTGCTGATGGCCACCACTGGATGAAAAAGTAACATAAGGAACCTACTTTAAGGCCTGCTATGGTAATGGAGTAGACCGTACAAACAGCAACTCAATGCCTAGTGTTGGGTGGCAGTAAATAAACTGACTCTCTAAACTAAGAGACCAACGGCTACAGGCGGATGAACCCCTTTAGGAGGGGTGATGGTACCCTTGGTGGAGAAAATGCCACTGGAAACCATCATGTTGGGCCCAAGGCAAAATGAGCAGAGGAGGAACTCTGATTCCCAATGGTCATGGAGATGGAAGAGGCCATGCCAAATTAACTGGCTGTGAAGGCACACCTTGTCCATATCCTCAAGGCTGCGGCAGTCCATTGTTAAATCCTGCATGTCTCATTTCATATGTGCTGCAGGAGATGGCTCCGAGATCATAGTGTGTGGGTCACTTCATGGCAAGCTGGGATCTACCTTAAACAAATTCACATCAGTGACATTATTCCTGATTGCCTCAGAGGGTGAAGGCGGCCCAGAACCAGCTGGCCTCCAAGACCAGGCCTCCCAGTTTAGTGTCTTGCATGGAAGACAAAGAAGGAGTCGCAGTGAGGACTAACACAGGTTTATTGGTTGATGATCAGGATGAACATGTGGTAATGGCGGAGGTACATCACATTATATACAGTAGTACAATACATTTGAATCTTGTTGCACGGTAGCTCATTGGCTGCTACCGGCATGACGTCGTTCCAAGTCACGCCCTTCTTCCGTAGTAGTTTGCTAGTGCAGGAAAGTTCCCGCGGCTGCCGGTGATTTGAGGAATGAGAACCATGTGAGTTGAACGCTCGCAGCTGCCCTCTATGGGCAGCTTACTCGCGTTCCTTTAACAGCTGGGCTACATTGTAATTGTGGTCAGGTTACATTCATACATTTCTTAAAGCAACATTGTACATACATAACATCCCTCCCCCCTAGGATGGGACGAAGTCCCTCAACCATTGTGGCTTGCCGCACGTGCGCCTGGGGCGTGCGGCCGCTTGACTTAACACAGGGGAGCCTGGTTCTGCGGAGTCCTGTCCTGCAACGGAAAGGGGGGACTCATTAGTGGCTCGGTGTGGGCTCTGTGGTAACCTTGCATTGGGGGACGGGAATGGAATGAACAGTTGGGAAGTGAACCCCTGCCTACCGCTTGAGGAGCTTGGGGTTCCCCCCAGTACGAATCTCGGGACCGACGAAGAGGCCCTCGTAGCCTCGCCACCCCCCATTACCTGCCCGGGAGTTCTAGAGACTGTGGTGGGCGGACTCCCCCCCCCCCGTTGCCTGTCTTGGGGGTGTTTGTCTCCGGGGAGCTGGAGCTATGGTATACTCTAAAAAAAAAGGACTGGGGGGACTGGAAGTACCAGGGGCTGAACTGAAACCCCTCTTCTCGCTAGGACGGGTGGGGGACCACTCCGCTACACCCCCCTGGTACCGCAACTCATAATCTAACTCATCCCTCTCTTCCAAAGTATCCTCCTCTGTGGCTGAGAACCCAGGATATGCATTTGTATCCGCGGATGCCGCCGTGTCTCTCCCTTGGGTAACGCGGGTGGTGGAGGACCCTAACGCTGATTCCCCTTCACTGGTGACTCACCTTCTGAGTTGGTCAGCGTGCCTTCTCCAGAGTAGACCTGAGCTAGTCTCGACCCTGTAGGATACTGGCCCCGTCTGCTCAATAATCGTCCCGGGTACCCACGCTGGCCCCGAGGTCGCGTAGTTCCTGCAGTGAACCGGGTCCCCTACCAAAAAACTTTTGGAGCTCTCTCCCCCTATGTTTATATTTCTCCCTTCATCCTCCACCCTGGACGGATCCATCCGGTCAAAAAGTGTTACCGGACGCCTCCTCATGAGGAGTTCGGCTGGGGAGAATCCTGAAGCTAGGGGGGTTGTCCTGTAGCAGATGAGGAGCTGACACAGATGAAGGTTCAACTCACCGGGACCCATGCGCCGCAGTGCGTCTTTCGTAGTGCGCACTTGGCGCTCTATCTGACAGTTTGTGGCGGGGTGAAACGGGGCAGCGGTAATGTGCCTGATGGCGTTCCGCTCAATAAATGCCTTGAACTCTGCAGACGTGAAGGTACTAGCATTATCGCTAACAAGGACGTCCGGCAGGCCGAAACAGGCAAAAAGCTTGCGCAACTGTTTAATGGTTGCTGTTCATGGGGATTACCTCCAACCACTTGGAGTAGGAATCGACTACCAGCAAAAACATGGCCCCTCAGAAAGTGCCAGCAAAGTCGACGTGAATCCGGGACCATGGCCCGCGGGCCGTGTCCCATTCCCTATGGGGTAACCGGGACTCCTCGGGCCGAGAGCTCTGGCAGCTCTCACACGTGCCCACTAATCGCTCTATGTCCGCATCTATCTGGGGCCACCAAAAGAAACTCCTGGCCAGCGCCTTGGAGCGCACTATTCCCGGGTGACTGGTATGCAGTAGCTTCAGTACCTTGGCGGCTCAGCTTCTCTGGGATGACTACCCGCTGGCCCCAGAGTAAGCAGCCCCTTTCCAGGGACAGCTCTACCATACGCCTGAAGAATGGCTTGAAGTGCTCCTCGGGGGGAGTAGTGGGCCACCCTTTCCTCACCCAGGAACTAACTTGGGCCAGCATCTTGTCGGCCGCCGTGGCCTTGGCGAGGTCGGCCGGGAGAATGGGGGGTGAGTCGAGGGACTCGATCAGCAGGACTTGGTGGTCCTGCTCTACCTCGCATGTGGGGTCCCCTGCATTTGGGAGGGGAGATCGGGACAGCGCGGCCGCATGGGAGATCTCCTTCCCTGGGCGATAGACCAGCTCATATTGGTAGGCGTTGAGGAAGATGGCCCAACGCAGCATCCTGGGGGATAGAATTTGCGGTGTGGGTTTGCCGGTAGTGAAGATCCCCAGAAGTGGCTTGTGATCCGTCACTACCGTAAACTCGCGGCCGTATAAAAAGTCGTGGAACTTTTTCATTCCCGCGATGATGGCCAGGGCCTCCCTATCAGTTTGCGCGTAATTGCGCTCGGCCTTCGAGAGGGACCTTGAGTAGTACGCTATCGGGGCTTCCTGCCCGCTCTCCAACACGTGGCATAGAACCGCCCCCACCCCCACTGGGGACGCATCACAGACTAGAACTACTGGTCTCCTTGGGTCAAAGTGGGTCAGGACAGCATCCGAGGATAGAAGTGCCTTTAGCTCCCTGAAAGCTTTCTCTTGCCTATCTCCCCACCGCCAAACCGCCTCTTTCTTCAATAGCGCGTGCAGTGGCTCTGCAACGGATGCCTTCCTCGGCAGGAAGGAATGGTAAAAATTTAGGAGCCCTAGAAATGACTGCAGCTCCGGTTTCGCGGTGGGGCGAGGGGCGTTTTGCACAGCCGCAACCTTGAACTCGGAGGGCTTGATGCCTTCCGGGGTTATCTTGAACCCAAGGAACTCAACCTCCCTCGCAAAGAAAACACATTTGTCCCGTCTCAGTCGGAGGCCCGCTTCCTCGAATATTGAAAGGACCCTGTCTAGCCTTTGCGCTAGTTCTGATTCGCCCCCCGCTGTTATCAACACATCGTCGAAATATGGGAGGATGCCTGGAAGCCCCTTTAAAAGGCGTTCCACGAGGGATTGGAAAATTCCGGGGGCCGAATTCACGCCGAACTGAAGGCACGTTACCTTAAATGCCACCTTGTGCATTACGATCGTTTGTGCAGCGGCAGCAGCCGGGGTTACAGAGAGCTGCTGATATGCCTGCGCCAGATCTAGCTTGGCAAAACACCTCCCTCCATGTAGCGTGGCCAGGAGATGGCTGACCACGGGTACCGGATATGCATTTGGCCGAATGGCCTTATTAATCGTACATTTATAGTCCGCACAAATCCTAACCTCCCCGTTTGATTTAAGGGCCGTAACAATCGGCGTTTCCCACTCCGCTGAATCAACTGGAACCAAAATCCCCTGCCCCACCAATTTGTCCAGTTCCGCCTCGATCTTGTCCTTGAGGGCGAAAGGCACTCTTCTTGGCTTGAGGCGTATGGGTCGGATTTCTGGGTCCAAGTCATTTCTGGCCCCTTGTAAGTCCCGAGCCCCTTCTTGAAAACGTCCGGGTGTGCATTGCACACGTCCCGCATTGGGTCAGTCTCTATGGCGTTAATGCCGGACAGTTCGATTCCCAGGGGAGCAAACCACTGCGTTCCCAAAAGGCAGCACCTCCCCCCCTTTAGGACCACTAGGGGCAGTTTCTCGGAGTAACTCTGGAACTTCACCTTGAAGTTCCCCACCCCCAACACTGGGATCCCTTTTCCTTGCACGTCCTGTAGGTGCGACTTCATGGCCCGCAGCTTGGGCCGCGCATCTGGGGGAATGCGCATAAACTCTTTTTGGGACAGGATGGAATAGGACGACCCCGAGTCTATCTCCATCCTCACTGGGAGCCCCTGTAACTGTACCTCTACAAAAAAACGCCGGTGCTCCAGGCCCACGCGGTTCACGCCTGCCTCGCTGTGGTCGGTTGAGACCTTCCTCGTGCCGGCCACCTTCCGATGGTGCGTCTGGGAATGGCTCGAATTTCCCTTGTCCTCGACTCGCCCGCGCCTGCACACTCGGGCGATGTGTCCCTTTCGGCCGCAATTGTGACACTCGGCCTTTCGGAACGGACACCTCGTGCGGTCGTGGGACGCCCCACGACCGTTGCAGCGGCGGTCTTGCCGCTCACGGGTCTGCCGCTTCTCTCCTCGTTTCTTGATCCTCTGGACGTCGTCGTCCTCGCTGGAACAGGGGTCTGCCGTCATGGACGACTCCTCGGACGCCATTGGTGTGCCGGCGGGCTGCTTGGGGGCCCGCCAGGCCGCTTTTGCTGGTGTCCGCCGGGCAGCCTGTACTGGTGACTTGGCCCTTTCGGACGTGGCCCCTCGGGACTTGAACACCCTGACCCCGCCCCTGGCCGCCTCGGCCGCTTGGGCCTCCCGCAGTACCTCGTTGAAGTGAGGCGGTAGTCGCGGGTCATGAGCTTCCGCTGAAGCTCTTCGTCCCTCAGACCACACAGCATGCGGTCTCGGAGGGCCTGGTCCAGGTCGTCCCACTGGCAGTGCACCGCTGCAAGCCTGAGGGCCGCCGCATGGGCGGACACGGATTCGCCCGGTCGCTGGTCTCGCCTGTGGAACACGACCCGGGCCGGGAAGATTGACACGGGAGGCTGGAAATGCTCACCCAACAGCTCCAGAATGCGGTCGATGGGCACTTCGTCCACCTTCCGGGGGGCCACCAGGCTCATCAGGATACGCAGCGTGGCCGGCCCCACCTGGGCCAGGAAGTAAGAGCGCATCTTCGCGGCGGCGGCGACGCCTGCAGCTTCCATCGCGTGCCGGAACTGGCACTCGTAGAGCTCCCATTGTTCGGGCTCGCTGACATCGAACTGGTAAGGCTTGACCTTGGGATTCGCCATCATCCCACCTTCGTCGCCAATTTAGTGTCTTGCACGGAAGACAAAGAAGGAGTCGCAGTGAGGACTAACACAGGTTTATTGGTTGATGATCAGGATGAACATGTGGTAATGGCGGAGGTACATCACATTATATACAGTAGTGCAATACATTTGAATCTTGTTGCACGGTAGCTTATTGGCTGCTACCGGCGTGACGTCGTCCAAGTCACGCCCCTCTTCTGTAGTAGTTTGCTAGTGCGGGAGAGTTCCCGCGGCTGTCCGTGATTTGAGGAATGAGAACCATGTGAGTTGAATGCTCGCAGCTGCCCTCTATGGGCAGCTTACTCGCGTTCCTTTAACAGCTGGGCTACATTGTAATTGTGGTCAGGTTACATTCATACATTTCTTAAAGCAACATTGTACATACATAACACCCAGTGCAGGGAAAAACGTATGCTCAGATCAAGTTGCGGCTGCCAATGATGATGACTAGCTTTCATTCAGAGCAAGCTCTTGTAGAATAAGACAGGCCAGGAAAAACAGAACTATTAATGCCTCTCCTCTTCATAGTTTCAAGTCCTTCCACTTGATTTTTCTAACACACACTTTTTCATTACAGCCACATTTTATGCCTATCTTAATTTGTGACATTCTGTCTTGTGGGACATTTAAAGCACAATGATGTTGTCCTGTTTTAATAGCGTTGCAGTGTTAAGTAAACTTGACCTATAACACCAAAGCATTAGCTTTCCTTTCGTTACATCATACCATTAAAATGCAGAAGTTCTCACACACATATGTACTGGACTAAATCTAATTGCTAGTCCCAGCTAGAGTTGAGCCACTAAACCAACAGCATATTGATAAGCCTTTATTTATATATGTCCCACTGATTTGAATTTGATCTGCTCTAGTTTGAATTAACAATTGGGTGTAGTCATATCTATCTGTCCTATATCTCTCTGTCTTCAAAGTTGTTACAACTCCGTGGATTGCAGTGGCTGGATTGGAGTGCTGGCTGAGTCAATGGCTGGGGAGGGTCATCATAATATAGTACCAGCTCAATGATTGAAATTTATGCAGTTTAATGTAATAAGTTGTAATTTACAGACTTTAAAATATTTATACCTCACAATCCTGCTAAAAAGAACCCAAGGTGGCTCTTGGTATCTGATCACAACATATGCCAATATAATTCTGTATAAGTTATTCATTAAATGTGTTCTTACTGTCACCTAAATGCATTTCAAAATATCTTTTGATTTCATTTTTACCTTTGCCTGACAAAGTCCTTTTGAGAGTTCTTACTTTGTAACTTTTTTGACAGATCCCCATATGGGTTGTGACTAGAGCAGCTTGTAGGGCAGTGATAGCAAACCTCGGTGTGTCTCTCCCTGGGCACACGCCATCGGTCTCAGGATGGGAAACAACTCCAGCTGCCGGCGTCACTCCCCTTGGCCCCGCCTGGTGAGAGGGTAGAAGAGACGCCGGAGCCCCCAGACGGAGGACCTCGCCGTGTCTCTCCCGGGGCCCACGCCATCGGTCCTGGGATGAGAGACAGCTGCAGCCACTGGTGTCGCTCTGCCCGTCCAGAGGGTAGAAGAGATGCTAGAGACACTGGTCATGGACTTTGAGCCCCAGGCTCCATTGGAAATGCTGAGCAAGAAGGACCTTGTGATTGACTTTTTAGTATTAGCTGTGTTTATTGTATGTTATCATGTCATATTTTGTACTTTATTGTTTTACTGTATTGCATCTTTGTTTGATATGCTGTGAGCAGCCCTGAGTCGGCATATCCTGAGTGGGCAGCATACAAATCAAATAAATGAAATGGGAAAAAATGAAATTATAGTAAGTTCATTTGAATTAATGAAACTTATGTGTTATGTATGGAATACAATGCCTTTGAGATGGAATGTAATAATGTAACCAATGTATTGCAACAGGGAAGAGGTAACTCAAAAAATCCTCATTGATACAGTGTGTTTACTCGAGTGTGACTGAGGGCTTGTCTACATAGACTCTTTTGGAACTGACTGGCACAGGCTGAATACAGTTACTTGAGATTGGGTAGAGATGCAATGTTAAGCCATTCAATGGAGACGCTGTTAGTTTCTCTTGTGGCAATGAATCCTGCAGTTTAATTCTGCACTATATGAAGATTTACCTCTTTTCATCTGACCTGAAATTCCCATCTTTCAGCTCCTGTGGATGGTGTGATCATCACAGAAACAATGGGCAACCAAATATTATATATTTCAGCAATTCTTAAGGTAAGAAGACATTCAGACATGTACAACTTGAATCCGGTTACCCTAATACAACGGCAAATGTGTTACAAGGACAAAAGGAGGAGGAGGAGGAAAGAAAGAAAGAACAATCCACCACCCATCACCCAAAGACCAAAAACTATTAACTGCTGGCAGACAGCCAACAATCCATTAATGACAGTGTGGTATCTCTCCAGGAATGTAAAATGTTTAAACGAACAAACATTAAAGCAGGAAGCATTCAGCTTCTGTCACTAGGCAAAAACATCAGCCTGATCCTGCCCTGAAAATGCTCAGAAGTGGGCAAGCAAACTGTGTTAGGCAGATAAAAGAGCTATTTGGTACCAGGAGAAGCTGGTGAGATGTATTCTTACTCTGTCTTCTGAGGTATGATGTATGAGGTATGATAGTCTCATTGGATCAAGCCAAGGGTGATATATAAATGAGAGAAGAAAGAAGAATATCAGCCGACAATTCACAGGAGATAACGCTTCATAATTAAACCACAGAATTCTTGTACATTTTCATGATGAATAAAAGTGGAGCGTCAAAATCAACAGCTTGGAAATTTTTACTTTTTGTAATGCTGCAATGCCCAGTGGTTTAGGTATCTGACAGCAGAACCAGCGATTAGGAATTCAGTTCCCCACTGTGTCTCCATGACAGGAGCTGGACCTGATGATCTATAGCAGGGATTCTCAACCTGTGGCCCATGGGCCAGATGTGTCCCGTGGCACCACTTCATGTGGTCTACCACGACCTCCACCACACCAGGAAGTGCCATGTGGTGGAGGAAGGGCAAAATGGCTGTCCAGCCCCCGAAGCTTTCTGAGGGAGTATGACTCTGCCCCCGTCTTTAAAAGGTTTAGAATTCCTGGTCTATAGGGTCCATTTCAGCTCTGCAGTTCTAAGAAGATGGCAATAATGATAATGGTTGTTGTTGTTGTTGTTATAACTTCCAGGATCCCCCATGAGCATTGCTAATGAATTCTAGCAGGTTGCAGTCCAAAAAGGTAACCTTTCCAAACTCTGTTTCTCATCAAGTAATAATAGCTTGAGTCCATTACCTCAAATGAAGAGAATTCTTGGATGTAATCCAATATTGGCAGATAAACAACTGGCAAAACTTTGGAAGTAAGAAGTAGGAACAAAAACGATTGTATGTTTTGGCTAATTCATCAAAAGCTGATTTTGTTAGATATTCATTCTACAAAATCTTTTTTTTCTCTGTAGCTTTACTTTGTACAATGATTTTTAAAAAAACTTTTGAGGGTCTCTCAGGTAGTGACATGATTTTAATGGAAATTTAAAGTTATTTTCTAAATTATGTGTTTTATTATGACGTTTGTTTTCTTTCAATAATTGACTTTGCACCTTCACTTTATTCTTCATTTAGTGAAAAGTACCATGAACCTGTTTGAATCTCACTTTTAGGAGGATGGTGCATGGTTAACTGATCAATATATAATTCATGGTAGTACCCTTGTTCTATACCTCAGTTTCACCCAACACGGTGCTATTCATATGATCAGCTGCACAGGCTTGGCCATATTGGCTGGGGATGTTGGAGCTGTGTAGTCCAATATTTTCAGAGGACACTAGGTTTTTACAGTTTTGTCATGTCCATTATATTTTTCAAACATGGGAACCAGTTTTGGGCCTCAGAAGCTACTGTCTGGAAGATCATGAATTAACTACAGAAATATCTCAATTTCAGGAGCCTGGCTTTCTCTTAGCCTCGCCTACTTTACAGAGCTGTTGTGGAGATAAAACAGGGAGTAAGAGCAGGTTGAATTGTGTAAATCTGAAATATAAACATGTAATAATAATAGTAATAAATCAACATCACCAGTGCAAAAGTAAGCATTATTCATTTTCGGCAGCTCTGATCCCCATTAAAATTTCACACATCTAAGATCATAGTGGCATTTCTCTCATTGCTAGCCATGCCAGAGAATGCAAGAGTTACTTGTGGGAGGGCTGCAGCTCCCAAAATTCTTCCTGGCCACCACATGCATCATCTATGCCAGTGATGGCAAACCTTTTAGAGACTGAGTGCCCAAACAGAGGGGCAGGGTGAACTCTGTGCTAGGGGAAGGAGGAAGCACTCCCATTGGGCTGCTGGGCAGAGGGGCGGTGTGAACTCTGTGCCGGGGGGTAGGGAGGACATGCTCCCATTGGGTTGCTGGGCAGAGGGGAGGGGCGAATTCTGTGCTGGGGGCAGGGAGGAAGTGACTGTGTGTGTGCCAACAGAGAGGGCTAGGAGTGCCCTCTCTGGCACGCATGCCATAGGTTCACCACCACTGGTCTATGCTATTTGAGTGATTATGGGAATTGCAATCTAAAAAGGTAACTTACCATGGTCATTTCCCCATCTCTAAGGAATCATCTTTGCTAGTAGAGTTCCTACACTTTCCATCTTTCCACAAGAGTTAACAGAAGCCATGTAGCTATAAATATGGCTGTAAATACCCTGTGCTAGCTTGAATCTTTATAATTTCTTAGATTGCTGTAAATGGCATGTCTATACAGTATTTCAAGCTACCTTTGCCACCTTAAGGGCTAGAACCTTGCTTGGGGAAAAAAATAGAAAAACCAAATGTTAATGGCCCTGTTTAAAATGTTATATGATTATTCGCAGAACAAGTGTAGCATTTTCCATCCAGCAACTCATCAAACATCCTTCCTCCTCAAGTAAATAATATTCACACTGTTTACGGCAGCATGAAAGGTCCTTTATAAATATTCATTACACTTGTGATCTTGCTTACACTGGAATACACGGCTTGCTATCAGCCACAGAGACATGCCAATGTTTATTTCAGAGATCATGCATTGCAAACCCACCTGCTTCTTCCCTAGGGTCACACACATATTTCTGAAACCACAGTTTTTTACTCCTAAAAGAAGGAATCTCTTTGATTTTGTGGAAAAAGAATGGAGCAATTACACTGTGCATGTTGTGTCAAGCTAGGTCAGATAATCGCTTCTCATGGTATGCATAGAAAAAAAACCTCTTCTGCTCTATAAACTGTAACATAGGCTATAAATTGCTGTCCACCATCAGCATCTGGTTGACCTGAAGACCATACATTTGGCAATCCAGTCCAATCCAATAAAATCTTTCATCTCAGAAGATAATCCCAGGGTCCATCTTCTGAATAACAGAGAAGCAAATGCCATCTGGAAAACCATTTATTTTCTTAGATTCTTGGCTCAGACCTACCTGAAACTAGGGAGTATGACCCACATATACATTCATTCAAACAAATCAAATGTGAAATTATAAAGACTCGGAGCCAAAGCTGTAACAGAGCTGAGAGGAGTGACTTGATTGGACTACAGTTTCCCAGAAGTGCCTCTGGCCATGCAAGCTTCAAGGATACAAAAACTGTAGTTCCAAAATGTAACTATGCTAAGCTCTGAGCTACAGCCAGAAAAGTAGGAATGTGGTAGGGAAATGTTCCTTTTCCAAAATATTTCAAACCTTTTCTGTAATATTTCTGCTTCAATATTTGGAAACAAACAAACAAGGAGGACTCTTGCGGCATCTTAAAGATTGTGCAGATTTATTTGCCAACTGCATGGAGCATTGTCTCAGTGCATATTTATAAACATAAAAGGTTGAAGAATAATATCAGGAAGAGGAATGGAAAGTTACAAACATTGATGGTTAACTAATCATTTTTCAAAATTTCATTTCCCCACTCACCCCTTCTACCCAATCACACATGCATAAATATCAGAATTGGGAGGAAATTACGTTTTTCTTTTTTAACACTGTGCATGCTGCCAGAAGAGGGGGAAGTTTAAGGGAACTGCGGATTACAAAAGTAACTTTTTCTAAACTGAAATAAATATCTGCCAGCAGAGGCGACAGTCGGTGCATCTAATGATGTGGACTGCAGTACATGAAATCTGATCCCAAATAAGATGTCTTCATTTTTGAGTCACCACAAGTTGTTGTTGTTGTCGTTGCTGCTGCTGCTGCTGCAGACTAGCAGGACGTCCCCACCTTCAGGACATCTTACATCTCTTGACTTGTTATATTTATGAAGACACACCAATATTCTGTTCCCTTTTCTTTCTTATGGAAAATACTAAGCAATCTAGTAAGTACAATTAAGTGCATAATTGTTGGTCATAGGTTCAATACCCAGCTGCCTCCCAATATTTTGGCCTGTTCAGTGCAAAGGACCTTGTGTTGCAGACAAATCTGGGAAACAGAAATGCTCAACATTACTTCACTGTGGAGCTTGCTCCAAACATTTAGCTAGTTGTAGAAGAATAGAGAATGGTCTCCACCTTGTCACGGCACAAAGTACCTAAAACTGGTCAAGTAAATTAAGCACCAAAGACAGGAAATATCTCACATGCCCCAAATCTCTGGTGAGAAGCAAAAAAAGCAGTAATAACAAACTGAATAATGATCTGCTGCCCTTTCATGACAATGAAAATCACTCTGCCTAATTGAGGGCCTGTGCCTGTTTCCTTGCATTATGTAAGTTTGACACCTTATGGACAACTTGTGTGGCTCACATTCATTGTCAGGAAAGTTTATTCAGGCTAAACTAATTCGTACACTTAGCATTTCATTAGAAGCAGAGCTAAAGAACTGTCTGTTCATCCTAGCATGAACTTGAATGCTCTCTCTCTCTCTCTCTCTCCCATTGCAAGTCTGATTGTTTACATACAGAGCTTTAAAGGACTGATGTGTCGGGAGAGAAAGCACTGTAGGCACAGGAAATATGTGGTGGCCTTAATGGTTAATCTGACCTTTCCTTCTACATCACTTTCAAAAGCAGGCAAAACTAGATGGCATAGAATGATGAGCCCCTCAGGTCAGAAGGTGTGGGTGGATCTGATAATGAAAGGAAAATCCAAAGCTGTAAGGAACAATACTACATAGGAACAAGGAATGTAAAATCTATGAACCAAGGCAAGCTGGATGTGGTTAAAAATAAGATGGAAAGAATGAGCATTGACATCTTGGGAATCAGTGAACTAAAGTGGACAGAGATGGGCGAGTTCAACTCAGGGGACCATTATATTTACTGCTGTGGGCAAGAATCCCTTAGAAGAAATAGAGTAGCTCTCATAATCAATAAAAGAGTGAGGAAAGCAGAAATGGGATACAGTCTTTAAAATGGCAGAATGATCTCAGTCCGAATTCAAGGTAAACCATTCAGCATCACTGTAATCTAGGTCTACGCTCCAACTATTGGTGCAGGAGAGGCCACAGCCAGCCAGTTCTATGAAGACTTACAGCATCTCCTAGAACTGATACCAAAAAATGATGTCCTTATTATCATAGGAGAATGGAATGCAAAAGTAGGAAGTCAAAGGTAAATGGAATAACAGGCAAGTTTGGCCTTGGAACACAAAATGAATCAGGGCAAAGGCTAATAGAGTTCTGCCAAGAGAGTGCACTGGTCATAGCAAACACCCTCTTCCAACAACCTAAGAGGCGACTCTACACCTGGACATCACCAGATGGCCAACATCGGAATCAGATTGACTACATACTCTGCAGCCAAAGATGAAGAAGCTCTATACAGTCAGCAAAGACGGGAGGGTCCTGGAGCAGACTATGGCTCAGATCATGACCTACTGATTGCCAGACTGAAGAAAATAGTGGGGAAATTAGGCCACACAGGTATGACCTAGATAACATCCCTAAGGAATATGGTGGAAATGAGGAATAGATTCAAGGGATTAGACTTGATAGACAGAGTGCCTGAAGAATTATGAACGGAGGTTCACAACATCATACAGGAGGCAGCAATAAGAACCATACCAAAGGAAAAGAAATGCAAGAAAGAAAAGTGCTTGTCTAATGAGGCTCTTCAAATAGCTGAGGAAAGAAATGAAGCAAAAAGCAAAGGTGAAAGAGATTCACTCAACTGAATAAAGAATCCCAAAAGAAAGCAAAGAGAGATAAGAAGGTCTTCTTAAAATCAACAGTGCAAAGTAATAGAGTAAAACAACAGAAGGGGAAGGACAAGAGAGCTCCTCAAAAAAAATGGGGAAATTAAGGGAACATTTTAAGCAAAAATGGCTATAAGGACAAGAATGGTAGGGGCCTAGCAGATGCAGAACAGATTAGGAAAAGATGGCAAGAATACACAGAGAACTCTACAAAAAGGACCTTAACATCCCAGACAACTACAATGATGAGTTTACTGACCAGAGCAGAGCAGGGTGTGGAGATATAGGTTTCCTTCCAAGTTGTTCTACAACTCCACTCTGTTGCATCATCACCCAGCACAGCTACTTAGGTTAAAGGTAAAGGTTTCCCTTGTTCGAAAGCCAGTCGTATCCGACTCTAGGGTTCAGTGCTCATCTCTGTTTCAAAGCCGAAGAGCCAGCGCTGTCTGCTCCTGCAGACGTTTCCATGGTCATGTGGCAGGCATGACTAGACACCGGAACGCACGGAGTGCTGTTTACCTTCCCATCAAAGTGCTCCCTATTTATCTACTTGCGATTTCTTGCTTTTGAACTGCTAGGTTGGCAGGAGCTGGGACAAAGATGGGAGCTCATTCCATCCTGCAGTACTCGGGAATTGAACTGCTGACCTTCCGCCTCCCAGTCAGCATCTTAGCCACTTGAGCCAATGTAGTCCCCACTTAGGACTTAGCATGGCATAAAACAAAGACTGTTCTTCATCTTGGGAAATCTGTTAAATCAGGGATCCTCAACTCATGGCCCATGAGCCGAATCCAGTCCATGGCACCAAATCATCTGGCCTGCACCCTCGCTCCAGCTGCTGCTTCTGCTCCTGCCACCACCGCCACTGCCACCATCTCAATCCTTATCCCCTCCGCTTGGATTAATGTGTCCCTGCCGGCGCTCCGTAGCAAGGCAGATGTTGTAGGGCTTAAAACATCCGTCCTGTTATGGAGCACCATTATTAGGGCTATGTAAAACCAAGCAAGAGGGGACAAGGATTAAGGTGGCAGATGCACACGGATGCCCTTGTTTTTTCCAGGGGGCACTATGGCTGAGCATGGGTGAAAAGGACAGCATGGACATGCTCCTCCAGGCTGGTAAGCAGGGAAGTGGTGTGGGGTGGCTCAGGGTGGTCCTGCCACTGGCAGCAGCAGTGGAAAGGAGTGGGGGTGGCTCAGGGTGGTCCTGCCACCACCAATGGCGTGGCAGGACCACCCTGAGCCACCCCCACTCCTTTCCACTGCTGCTGCCAGTGGCAGGACCACCCTGAGCCACCCCCACACCGCTTCCCTGCTTACCAGCCTGGAGGAGCATGTCCAATGTTACAACGGGTACTGCAGTGGCTCAAGTCGCTAAGATGCTGACTGGGAAGCGGAAGGTCAGCAGTTCGATTCCCGAGTACTGCAGGACGGAAATGAGCTCCCGTCTTCGTCCCAGCTCCTGCCAACCTAGCAGTTTGAAAGCAAGAAATTGCAAGTAGATAAATAGGGACCACTTTGGTGGGAAGGTAACAGCGCTCTGTGCGCTCCGGTGTCTAGTCATGCCTGCCACATGACCACGGAAATGTCTGCAGAAGCAGACAGCGCTGGCTCTTCGGCTTAGAAACAGAGATGAGCACTGCACCCTAGAGTCGGATACGACTGGCTTTCGAGCAAGGGAAACCTTTACCTTTACCTTAAATGTTACAACATTTATAATGCATTCAGGTAATGTCAGCTTTTCTTGGTGCAAGATTCTATGACATCACAACAACTGCACGCCCTAACTTGTCGTATCTTGATGAGGCTTCCTGCATACCTCAGAATGAGAAGGATGCAACCTCCCACCACCCACCACCACCCATGAATTCATAGCCTGCACAGAGCTTACCCTTGACTTCAGGTTCAGAAAAAATAAATAAAAAGGTCCTCAGCCTTCCCACATTACAATTTGTGTCAGAAGTTGTAGAAGCAGGAAGCTGAGCTAAACCATTCCTCAATAAGAGGCACATTGGAAGAAATGGTTGTTGTTCTATGATGACTAGTTGGTTTTGACTTATGATAGCCTTAATGAATTAGTTCCAGTCTGGCCAGGTTATCCTGCTATGGTAACAGAGTAGATAATAATGCCAGTGACTCAACACCTAGGGTTAGGCAGTGGTTAACTAACCTGACTCCCTGAGGACTAAAGGCCCTGGTGCCAAAGTCTATATGGAAGGTTGATGGTCCCCAAAGTGGATTAAATCCCACTTGAATCCATCTTGATGAAGGGCAGCAGCTTCATCCATATCGGCCTGGGGCTGATGAGGACTTTGTGTCCCAAAAGGGCTCAGGAGCTGTTATGTATGCACAATGTTGCTTTAAGAAATGTATGAATGTAACCTGACCACAATTACAATGTAGCCCAGCTGTTATAGGAACGCGAGTAAGCTGCCCATAGAGGGCAGCTGCGAGCGTTCAACTCACATGGTTCTCATTCCTCAAATCACCGACAGCCGCGGGAACTCTCCCGCACTAGCAAACTACTACGGAAGAGGGGCGTGACTTGGACGACGTCACGCCGGTAGCAGCCAATAAGCTACCGTGCAACAAGATTCAAATGTATTGCACTACTGTATATAATGTGATGTACCTCCGCCATTACCACATGTTCATCCTGATCATCAACCAATAAACCTGTGTTAGTCCTCACTGCGACTCCTTCTTTGTCTTCCGTGCAAGACACTAAAGGAGCAGAAAGTGACTTGCAGAACTAGATCAGTGGTACGGGGGTCATTCTGCAATGTGTAGGGCAGATGAAAGGTCACTGCATTATATTCTCAGGGCAGCCTTCATGGATGATAGCTATGAGGATCGCCAATATTCGGATTTGGATACAGCAAAAGAAGAAAAAATTAATGATTCCAAAAGGTCCTCCAAGAACAACCCTGTTCCGTTCTTGCTGAATCAAGGTTGTGGGTTCCTCTACAGAGCTTTGAGGTGGAAGAAGAGTATAAATTTCAGATCTAGAATGCTCGAGTACTCATGGGTTAGAGCACATGGCACTCATGTTGTAGCAGAATCTGAGGCTGCAGGTTTGCTACACCACCACTCTTTAATTAGGTTCTTGTTACATCATTTGCTGACCCTCCCCCCAGCTTCTGCAGTCCTCAAAATACTTTGTGTTGCCCTTTTTTTAGCTTTCCCAAAGACTTACTTTTGGTAGAAATGAATAATAATTATAATCATATGCTGTCAAGTCAATTTTCAGAGTTTTCTAGGTAGACAGTATCCAGAAGAAATTTACTGTTCCTATCTTCCTGGGGGTGCCCTGGGACTGTGAAGCTTGTCTAGGGGACCACCAAGATACCTAAACTACTGAACTATCCAGCTAACTACAGGTGGAGAGGAAAACTGCTGTTTGTTGATAGAGATCAGCATGGCTACCTGCCTTTTTAGATTTGGAGAACAGAGGCCAGAATGGATATAGGGACTTTCATGAGCAGCATCTGTGCTTCAAAATGTATCATTAGGTAAAGGTTGCCCTTGCTTGAAAGCAAGTCGTATCCAACTCTAGGGTTCAGTGCTCATCTCTGTTTATAGCCAAAGTGCCAGCACTGTCTGCATCTGCAGACGTTTCCATGGACATGTGGCAGGCATGACTAGACATGGAACACTGTTTACCTTCCCACCGAAATCCATATTTATCTACTTGCAATTTCTTGATTTCAAACTGCTAGGTTGGCAAGAGCTGGGACAGAAACAGAAGTTCACTCCGTCATTCAACGCTCGAGTCTCGAACTGCTGACCTACCGACCTTCCAGTCATCAGTTCAGTATCTTAACAGTATCTTAAGCCACCGCAGACCATTACACCATCACAAAACACAGATCATGAATGCAATGCAGATGATCTTGGCACAGTTAAAAATTAACATGCAAAAAAGATTGCCAGAAAAAGAATAAATTGAGAACTGGGGACAAAATCTGATAGGCAGGCATCCAAAGAGTAAATTCTGCAATGCCAACCAGGATGTGTAGGAGGGAAAAAATGTCTTGATCCAAAGAGAGAGAAATCACGATTCCTTCATTCTTAAGAAGTGTAGACTAGAAACTACTAGTCAAAATAAATGGCAGGACCAGAGTTCTCTTAGGATCTGTCATTGCTGTAAAATAGAAGCCTCAAATCTTTAGAAATGAAATATTTATGATAATCCTGTCACAAATATTTAAAGACTTTCTAATGTTCATTTTATTGTTAGCGGTGTGCTTGATATGCATTGTAAAGTGAACTGAACAGTGGTTATTTCTATATTTTTCATGCAGTAATAAAACACATGGCTTCCCTCTCTGTTGTGTTCTGTAAAGCTGTGCCTTTAACAATGTACCTTAGCCATGTGGTAACAATGTAACCCTTCTGTGTGCAACATTATAACCTTCAGCTGTATCAATGTAAACCTGATAAGGGGACGCGAGCTAGTGACCACTAGATGGCAATAGCGAGCGTCCAGCTCTCATGGCTCAGATTCACCTGGATCAGCAGCGCGGGAAGATTCCCGCCACCCCTTCACCTGGACAAGAAGGGCGTGACCTTCTACGACGTCACGCAGGCAGCAACCAATAGTCTGTCGACGAGCCACTTTCAAATGTATAGCCAGCTGTATATATTGAGCTACCCATCCGCCATTACCACATGTTCCTCCGGATCATCATGCAATAAACCTGTGTTAAGCCAACCCTTCGGCTGTTTCGTTGTCTTTGGTCCCTTACACTAAATTGGCGACGAAGGTGGGATAATGGCAGCCCACGGGACCAAGACATGCGCCGGTTTCGAGATCAGGAAACCGGGCGACTGGGAGATCTTCGAAATGGACTTCCAGGCAGCACTGATTGAGTCCGAAGTCACGGAAGAGGCAAAGAAAAGGGCCATCTTCACCAGGATGCTCGGACAAGAAACCAAGAGGACCTTGGTGGACCTGATTGCACCGAGGAGGGTGAGCGAATTCAAGGCCAAAGAACTCATGCAGATGCTGCGTGAGCATGTCCGGCCCGCCACGGCGATGTTTCCCGCTCGGAGTGCGTTCTGGAGGCGAGTACAAGCGCCCGGGGAGACGGTCGCCGTATTCGTGGCGGCCCTGCGGCTGGTGGCCGGCCCGTGCAAATGGGAGAATGTCGAAATCACCCTCCGGGACTGTGTGCTGTGCGGCCTGAACTACGCCGAAACCCAGCGCACATTAATGAACCAAGAGCCGCCTCCCACGTTGCAGGAGGTCGTCAGAGCGGCACAGGCCGCGGAAGCTACAAAGGCTGGGGTACAAGAACTCCAGGACTGGCGGCCGAGCAAGGCAGAGACTCCGGTGCACGCAGCCCGGCGAGCTTCGAGGTCGTCCGCAGAGAGCAGCGACGACGAGGACGTCCGGAGGGTCCGGAAAGAGAGCCGGCGGTGCGACGGCTGTGGAGCGGCCCACGACCGCGTAAAATGCCCGTTTCGGAAGGCCGAGTGTCACAACTGCGGCCGCCGTGGGCACATCGCCAAGGTGTGCAGGAGGAGGCGCGAGACCCGGAGAAGCTCGGCAGACCGTTCCGCGGGACAAGACCGCTCAACGAGACCCAAGGACGGCGCTCAGGCCACGCGGAAGCAGGACGGCATGGGCCACATCTCCGACGGCAGCGAGGACGACACCCCAGTATTCAGCGTGTCCGTAGGACACCCCCGCTACTTTGTTGAGGTACTAGTTCAAGGGGTTCCCATTAGAATGGAAATTGACTCGGGGTCCTCATATTCAATCATTTCCCAGAGGGAGTTTTTGAGGATTGCCCCCCACAGGCGACCCAAGCTCAAAGCGTTGAGGTCCACACTACGGGACGTGCAAGGGAACAGCATTCCAGTGTTGGGGGTTGGAGAATTTCAGGTTAAATTCAAGAAGCACGCCGCGTCTCTCCCTCTAGTCGTGCTTAAAGGGGGAGATTGCAGCCTCCTCGAGACTCAATGGTTCCAGCCCCTGGGTTTGTTTATTGGGGGGGTGCACGCCGTTAGGATGCACGCCGTTGGGACTGACCCAATTCAGGAGGTGTGCGAGGCGCACCCCGAAGTTTTCAAAAAAGGACTGGGGAAATTCAAGGGGCCCCCAGTGACATTCGACCTGGACCCGGAGGTCCGCCCAATTCGTCTTAAACCACGCCGGGTGCCGTTCGCACTCAAGGACAAGATAGAGGCGGAACTGGACAAATTGGTGGGCCAGGGAATCCTTGTACCTGTTGATTCTGCGGAGTGGGAAACTCCAATTGTAACCGCACTAAAGGCCAATGGGGAGGTCCGCATATGCACCGATTACAAGTGCACCATCAACAAGGCGATCCGCCCGAATGCGTATCTGGTGCCGGTAGTCAGCCATCTGCTGGCCAGGTTACATGGGGGGAAGTGTTTCGCTAAGCTCGACTTAGCACAGGCCTACCAGCAGCTTACGGTGTCCCCTGCCGCAGCTGCTGCGCAGACCATAGTCACCCATAAGGGGGTGTTCCAGGTGACGCGCCTTCAGTTCGGCGTAAATTCGGCGCCTGGAATTTTCCAGTCACTCGTGGAACGCCTCCTGAAGGGGGTAGAGGGGGTGTTGCCTTATTTTGATGACGTGTTAATAACGGGGGGAGTCGGGTCGAATTGGCCAAGAGGTTGGGGAAGGTCCTGACAATATTCAAAAAAGCGGGGTTGAGACTGCGAAAGGACAAATGCGTCTTCTTCGCGACCGAGGTTGAGTTCCTAGGGTTTTGTGTGACTCCTGAGGGGATAAAACCATCCAAATCCAAGGTGGCCGCCATTAAGAAAGCCCCCCGCCCAACCTCCAAGCCCGAGCTGCAGTCGTTCCTAGGGCTGCTCAACTTTTACCACTCCTTCCTCCCCCGGAAGGCAGTAGTGGCTGAACCGCTACACAAACTGCTAAAAAAAGACCAGGCATGGAAGTGGGGCGATGACCAAGAAAGGGCATTTAGTGAGCTAAAAAGTCTCCTAGCGTCCGATGCCATACTGACCCATTTCAACCCCAAACGCCCGGTAATCCTGACCTGTGATGCATCCCCGGTGGGGGTGGGGGCGGTGCTGTGCCACATGCTGGAAGACGGAAGGGAGGCCCCGATAGCATTTTACTCCAGGTCCCTGTCCCAAACGGAGAGAAATTACACACAGACAGACAGGGAGGCACTAGCGATAGTTGCGGGGGCGAAAAAATTTCACGGTTTTCTGTATGGTCGCCCCTTCACCATTGTAACGGACCACAAGCCCCTGCTAGGCATTTTTACCGCAGATAAGCCCACGCCACAGATCCTGTCCCCGAGGATGCTCAGGTGGGCTATTTTTCTCAACGCGTACCAGCACGCGTTGGTCTATCGGCCCGGGAAAGAGATCAGCCATGCGGACGCTCTATCAAGGTCTCCCCTCCCCCTGACGGCCAGCCAGGTGAGCAAGGGGGAGCGAGACCATCAGGTTCTCATGATAGAGGTGCAGGATTCGTCCCCCGTAATGCCCGCCGACATTGCCAAAGCGACAGAGAAGGACAAGACGTTAGCGGCAGTTAGCTCCTGGGTGCAGAAAGGGTGGCCGGCGTCCTCCCCAGCGGAGGAGTTTGCCCCATTTTTCAGGAAAAAGTTAGAGCTGTCCCTAGAGAGGGGGTGCCTTTTGTGGGGGCAGCGGGTGGTGATTCCCACTTCCCTTCGGCCGCGGGTGCTCAAACTGCTGCACGTCAGCCACCCCGGCATCGTGCGATCCAAAGCGCTGGCCCGGAGCTACTTCTGGTGGCCCCAGTTGGACGCCGACATCGAGCACATGGTCGGCACTTGTGAAAGTTGCCAATGCTCCAGACCGGAGGAGGCCCGCCTTCCCCACAGGGAGTGGGACGCGGCTAAGGGGCCGTGGTCCCGGGTGCACATTGATTTCGCGGGCCCGTTCAGAGGCACCCTGTTTCTTCTTGTCGTGGACGCCTTCTCCAAGTGGTTGGAGGTTATTCCAGTCACGAGCACCTCCTCGGCCCAGACCATTAAGCATTTGCGGAGGCTCTTTTCCACGTTCGGCATACCCGACACATTAATTAGCGACAACGCTAGTTGTTTCACGTCCTCTGAGTTTAGGGCATTCATGGAGATTAACGCCGTTCGGCATATCACCTCCGCCCCGTTTCACCCAGCCACCAATGGTCAAGTGGAGTGCCTCGTCCGCACCACGAAGGACGCGTTGCGGCGCATGGGCCCCGGGGATCTGAACCTACAAGTGTGTCAGTTTCTGCTAGGGTACAGGGTGACCCCGTTGGCGTCAGGATACTCCCCCGCAGAGCTCTTAATGCGTAGGAAGCTGACCACCATCCTTACTAGGCTAGACCCCACGAGGGTAGAGGACAAAGGAAGGAACATTGGGCTAGAGGCCACAAAGAGTTTCAGTGTAGGCGCCCCCGTGCATTGCAGGAATTACGCCAGCACGGGCCCAGCCTGGGTACCGGGCGTAGTTGTGGAGCAAACCGGCCCCGTGTCGTACCGCGTGGAAACCAGTACAGGGCTACTGTGGAGGCGGCACGCGGACCAGCTCCGACGCAGGGTCTCCGATGAGCAGGGTGCAGACCAAACAGAGAAAAAATCAGCGTTAGGGTTCTCCCCCACCTGTTCAGCCCAAGGGGGAGGGGAAGGGGGCCGCGGGTCCCCACCAAGGGGGGAGGAGGATGTTCTCGTAGATATCCTGGGGGATCTTTCTGAGGAGGAGGAGGAACCCGACCCCATACATATCTCGCGGAAGTCCCCCACAAATGCGGATACCCCCACTGAGTTAGAATTTGATTTTCAGAACCGGGGGAGTTTTTCGGAGTGGTCCCCCACCCGTCCAAGCGAGAAGAGGGGTTTTTCGTTAGCCCCGATCGCCCCCGGTCTGCCCACAATGGAGTTCTTCCCTTCCCCTAAGGCCGCCAAACCGCGGCAAGCCACTAACGAGTCTCCCTCTCCCATTACAGGACAAGGGACCAGGGAACAAAGAAGCAGTAGCACCCCCGGGGGGGTCAGCCCTCATCACGGCCCAAACGCACATGCAATAAGCCATCTTGGCTGAGAGACTTCGTCTCATCCTAGGGGGGAGGGATGTTGTGTTCTGTAAAGCTGTGCCTTTAACAATGTACCTTAGCCATGTGGTAACAATGTAACCCTTCTGTGTGCAACATTATAACCTTCAGCTGTATCAATGTAAACCTGATAAGGGGACGCGAGCTAGTGACCACTAGATGGCAATAGCGAGCGTCCAGCTCTCATGGCTCAGATTCACCTGGATCAGCAGCGCGGGAAGATTCCCGCCACCCCTTCACCTGGACAAGAAGGGCGTGACCTTCTATGACGTCACGCAGGCAGCAACCAATAGTCTGTCGACGAGCCACTTTCAAATGTATAGCCAGCTGTATATATTGAGCTACCCATCCGCCATTACCACATGTTCCTCCGGATCATCATGCAATAAACCTGTGTTAAGCCAACCCTTCGGCTGTTTCGTTGTCTTTGGTCCCTTACACTAAACTCTCATATGAATTAAAACAGGGTAAATCTCAGATTAGTCCCACCATTTAAGAATGCAAACATAGCATTTAATTCTGTTAAACAGAAATACTAGAAATGGTGGTGATGTAGTCCCACTAAACTGAGCAATAAAAGATTACACATGGTAGATACAGCTTTTGAGGGGAAGGGGAACCATTCTGATCAGGTATTTCTACCCACAAAGAATAGCAGGATTTATATGATATTCTCTTGTCTTTTTCAAGTAACCCCACAGAAAACAGGAGCAGCTGAAAAATAACCTTCGTAATGTTGTGCAGTAAGCAGAGGCAGCAGAATGAGTTCTGATAGGAAACCCATGTAAAATTGAGTGGAAAGGTTTGACAACCTCCAACATGGGGAACAGAGGAGACCATGTGGGTTCCGTATCCCACCAATATGTTTCTTCTGTTGTCTCCTCCACTCACTGTTTGTAGATACAATGGCATTTAAAAGCCAGAGTTCTGTTTCTTGGAACTGATTTCTGCTATTTCCTCCAATTCTGGTCTCTTTTGCCACCCAGGGAGCAGCTGCCTGAGGGCTTACTCTTGAGTAGACGTGCCCAGAGCTGTGCCAGGCTTCCTGTGGGGATGCTGTCCCTTCCCTAGTTGAATTCAGATCCTGGACACTCCTTTAAATTTTACAGAAACCCATGCCTTTACATGTACTAATTTCTGTTACAGCCATGTCAGGAACTAATTTTTAAGAGCCACATTGTACAATATGTATGGGCCCAAATGCCAGCAACACTAGCTTTTCTCCCATATGAACCAAGGAAGGTGGACTTAAGCCCTCCCCACCTTCTGACATGTCGGAAACAGCAAGAGGGACTGCACCAGAGTTAGCTGCTCATTTGTCTGTGTCATGTCTTATGAAGAGGTAGCAGGAGAAGCTGATATTTTCAAGAATGCTCCAATTCTCAACACAAGGAATGAAGGACTTTGCCTGTATTGAAGCATAGATAAAATGACCAAGCAACATAATGAGGGGAAACAAGACTTAGTCAGTAGGAGTAAAGACTAAGGCCCAAATGAAAACTTCCGAGAGGTCAAATTTTGGCTTTAAGATTCCCATTCCTACTTTACAGCGATGCCTCCTTTTAACACCTTGTGTTATATACCACCGACCAGAAAGGATAGCCATTTTTAGAAAGTGCTCTAGTTATACCATTGAGAAATTCGCAGCTCTGCAAGTCTTGCTCCCTCTTCTGGCCAGCGATATGATGTGAGATGATTCAGTCCATTTGGGGGTTGTTGTTTTTTCAATACTCTCACTGGCAAGATGAATGAAGACCCTGAAATCTTGTTTTGCAAACCAGACAGAAGTAACTGCCCCTGTTGAGAGTTTTCATCATGATCAACTACAGTTTATTCTATAACACCGTGTAACACTTCAAAACCTAAAAGGCTATTCTTTTATTTTCATTTAAGAAAGAATTCTAGAAAATTCCATTTTATATTTGCATCAGCATCACCCATAGATTGGGTTATGGCTCTCATTAGTCCTGAATGCCATGGCCAATCGTAATATAAATCCATGAATGAGGCACAGTCAGGTTTCTATGAAATATACCCAAGCAAATTCAGTAGGGCCTATCACATCTACCCAGTAGCTGCAATTTTGATATTTGCTTAAACCCCCATGAAATAATTAAGATGCAAATGTGGCTGATAGGTTTGAGTGTCCTGCCATCTGTAAGTAAGAAATGACTTGATGGCACGTTTTTGTTGTTCAGTCGCACAGTCGATTCCGACCCTTCGCGACCCCATAGACCACCGCCCTCCAGGCACCCCTGTCCTCCACCATCCTCCTCAACCCACGCAGCTCTGTGCCCATTGCATCTACAAAACCATCTAGCTATCTCATTTTTGGTCACCCCTTCTTCTTTTGCCCTCCCCCTTTCCCAGCATCAAGGCTTTCTCAAGTGAATCCTCTTTTCTCATTTGATGTCCAAAGTACTTCATCTTCATCTTTACTATTTGACCTTGTAAGGAGCAGTCAGGGTTGGTTTCTTCTAAGATTGACCTATTTGTTCTCCTCGTTGTCCAGGGGACTCTCAAAACTCTCCTCCAACACCACATTTCAAAGGCATCTATTATTCTGCACTCAACTTTCCTAATGGTCCAGCTCTCACAACCATACATTACGACCAGGAATACCATTGCTTTGACTATGTGAATTTTTATTTGCAAGGTGATGTCTCTACTTTTAACTATGTTCCCCAGGTTTCTCATAGCTTGTCTCCCAAGAATCAGTCACCTTTTTATTTCATGGCTGCAGTCACCATCTGCAGTGATCTTGGATCCTAAGAAAGTAAAATCTGTCACTACTTCTACTTCTTCCACATCTATTTTCCAGGGACTGATAGGGCCTGTTGCCATTCATTATCTTTGTTTTCTTGATGTTGAGTCTCAAGCCAGCTTTTGCAATCTCTTTTTTCATTATTATTATTATTATTATTATTATTATTATTATTATTATTATTATTATTATTATTATTATTATTATTATTATTATTATTATTATTATTATTATTATTATTATTATTATTATTATTATTATTATTATTATTATTATTATTATTATTATTATTATTATTATTAAACAACACTTAACTACCTATTCACTTATGTCCTGCTCAATTCATATTAGATCAAACACATCCAAACTTTCTCCTGAATGCAATCAAACATGAGCAAACTTATAAACTAATGAATACCCAGCACTTAACCCCATGGTTCCCAACAGGGGGCAATTTGATTTGGGGGGTGCAATTTGAGAATGGGTTATGAAAAGTGAATGGCCTTTTAGGCTTCCTCCACATGAATAGTTCTCTTTTTGAATAATAAGAATTATTTGTCACAAGGGGTGGCATCAGGATTTTAGAGAGGTTTAGGTGGGGCGTGGCCAAAAGAAAGTTGGAACCACTGACGTAACCCTTCTCCTTGAGTAGGCAACCATGGCCTTTCCAGTCATGATGGATTGCAACAACATTATCCCTATTAGCTATGCTGGTTAGAAGCTGCAATCCAACATCTGCAGGGGAAATATTAGATAGTACCAAACCCCACTGAAATGATTTTGGCAGAATATTTTTAAGTAGAAAATCTTCAAATTCCAATGCAAAACTGTGAGCCAACTCAACTGTGTTGAAAACATAGGTCCTTGTTATTATTTTCCAAAACACATTAGTACTGTTGACATAATTTATCTTTCAAACAAACAAATACAAAAATTCTACAGCCAGTACCCTATTGAGCAGAAAGTCCGACTCCTACCAAAGTAGTAAAGCAAGATTATGCTGCTTGCATGAACACTGTGGTTGTGCAAGTGGTGATCTTGATAAAGAAAACCCATACTTCCTTTTGGACCACCCACATTTGTACAAGTAGCATGAGCCTATGTTAATATTCTGGTGGGACTTTTGGCTCTGCAGAATACTGAATATATAACTACAGTGGTACCTCATACAACAATTTTAATGCGTTCCATGGGGCTCGTTGTTGTACGAAACAATTGCTATACAATACACGCATTGTATAGCAATTTTCCCTATGGGATGCATTGTACAACGATTTTTATTGCTAAGTGGTTTTTCCCTTTGAAAAATTGTTGTATGATTTTTTCCATAGGGAAAAATGTTATGCGAGACACCATTTCCCCCAAAAACCTAATTGTTATGCGATTTCGTTGCTATATTACGGGACAATTGTTGTATGAGGTTCCACTGTATTTTCAAATATTTGAAGGACTGTCACGTGGAAGATGAAACAAAGTTAGAAGATAGGACAAAAAGTCATTACCCAAATTATGGGAAATAAATTTTTGTCTAAATGCTAAGGACTTCTTCACAATAAGAGATGTTCAACAAGGGACTGGACTGCTTAGATCAGGAGTTCTCAACCTTTTAAAGCCGGGGGCTGGGTCACACTCACTCAGACAGCTTTGGGGGCTGGATGGCCATTTTGCCCTTCCTACACCATATGGCACTTCCTGGTGTGATCCATCACAGGGGGGCACATGAAATGGTGTCATGGGCCACATCTGGCCTGTGAGCCACAGGTTGAAAATCTCTGGCTTAGATGGTGGATTCTCCTTCATTGGAGGTTTTTAAACAGAGGTGAGATGACTACTTGTCAAGAATGTTTTAGCTGTGGATGTCTTCCTTTGCTAGGACTACACTTGATCATCCGGGGGTCCCTTCTGGATCTACAACTCTACACATTTTCTTACTATTACTGGTATTTCTCTGACTGATACAAATTACACAAATTGTAACTTGTCAGTGAAAGTCACAGAAAATGTAGCTTCCCCTCTTAATGAAACCCTTCATTATCTTTAAAACTTGCTACTAAAAACACATATGAATATAAAAAGGTTTTAAGTATAAAGAGCTTTGAAGATTAGGTTTGTAAGTACAGCGTCACTTGTTTCAAGATGACAGGCAGCATTTTAGAAATCATAGCCAACATTCTGTTAAGATAAAACTGTGTTACACTTTAGCCATAACGAACAGAAATAACAAACTGACTTTGAGTGGGAAAGAGTTTAATAATACAGTACAGTCATAAGTTTAGTACCAGCCAATAAAAGTGTACTGCAAAAATGTTCTAGATATTAATTTACCTAAGAGAGCTTTACAGTGCAACCCTGTATCTTATTTAGAGGAAAGTCTCACTGCATTAAAGTGAGCCTCATTCTCAGATTTTAAAAAATGTGTTCTGTTAATAGTTGCAAATCTCTGGAACAAAACCCACAAGAATACTCCTGCTCAAGTTTCACAGAAATGAATGAGAACTGTGCATCGTGGGCGAACCTTTCCATGGGATGTAGTGAGGTAGACAACAGAAGACGTTTCAGTTATTAGCACAGAATTTTAAATCCTGCAGTAACACTTTAAAAGGGGGAAATGATAATGTTACAGACATAGACATGAAATATTTGATTAATGGTTCACTCTGTACAGCTCAAATATAAACTTTTAAAAAAATATTAGACACTGAGTGCATATAATGTTCTGGACATAAAGGGAAAACAGGAAATGGGTGCTGTTACCACCATTTTTTGCACTCTGCAGTCTGTTTAAATAAACAAATATGTACAACTTTTTAATATGAACAACAGTGCATCCAAATCAAAGTGTGCATTTTTTTTAAAAAAAAAGTATTGCTCCTGGCCAAAGCTTTCCTTTATCCAGCATTTTATATTAACTATCTATCCATCTAACTATATCTATCTTTACACTCACTCCCCCCCTCCCCCACCCCCGGTCATTTTCCAAGTCTATATCAGATAGTCTAATGCACTTCTAACTTGGTTCACAATTGACTGTAGGGCAGAGGTGCCCAAATTATGGCTCGTGGGCCAGATCTAGCCCCTGACACAAATTCATCCGGCCTACGCCGTCCTCATCACTCCCGGAAGTGGAAGTAAAACTTACGGACATGTTTTACTTCTGCTTCCAGGAGCGACAAGGGTGGCGCAGGCTGGATGAATTGGCATCGGGGGCTGGATCCGGCCCACAGGCTGTAATTTGGTTTAAGCAGAGAAAATGGTAGCCTAAAATCTATCTCATCCTGTTGCAAAACAGATTGCAAGGTGTGTTTTACTTCTGCTTCCAGTGGGAGGAACTACATGACCAGCCCGCTGAACCACATGACCGGCCCGCTGAACCATGTGACCTCAAAAAGTTTGGGCAACCCTGCTCTAGGGGAAGGTCACTCCCAATGGGTCTCTGGAATGCTTAGAAGTGCATTTTCTTGCTTGCAGAACCATATTTGTGGAAAGCTGAGAAGGAAAATAGAAGTTTAGTGACTCACTGCCACATCTTCAATCAGCTGTGCAATACTGTTCTAACTTGCCAAGGCACCTGCCTACCCCTCCTGGAACTCATTAAACTGCCTAGTGACAATCACTTTGAAATTAAAAGGTGCTTCCACATGCATCTTTTAAAAGACCTGCTTGTTTGTGCTGTCTTTAATTCTTCTTGGCTTCTCATTACTAAGATTTAAAGCTCTGCCGAACTGATAATTACAGGTTGGAATCAAACAGTGGTGTGGAGGAGGCGGGGTTGGTACAGCTATTTCATCCTGATTATCTTCCAAGGAAACAGACACACAAACTGAATGTTCTTGGAAAAAGAAAAAGTCAGAACAGCTCTGTTCTGAACTTGCTCTTTCCAGCTGCCTCCCTTAAAGAGAACCTGGATCATCAGATGGTTCAGCAAAGAAAAAGCATTCCATATTTTAAAAGGAAGCCTTTCAGTCTTTCCCTCCCCAGCAGACCTCAAATACTCAAACCTGAAGGTCATTTTGGTCCCCCTTCTCTTCACAGGGGGCCAGTTGTTGCAATGCTCTCTCATATGCACTCCTTCAACGTAGTGCACCCGCAAAATGGTCTGAGCTCCAGCCTCAAAGATAAAAGACAACTGGGAGCACCTGTCATGTGATATCTGCATGCAGGGATCCTGCATATATGACGTTTGGTAAAACCCAGAAATAAACAACAAACTGGCTTGTTGCACTTTAAAATATAAAGTGTTTTACTTGGCCTGAACTTTGGTGGCTGTAGCCAACAACATCTAGACACAATTGGACCAGGAAGGCAGATGCCAAATAAAAATCTCCTTGTTCTTAAGATCCCCTAAGATTCCTTTTGTTGCTCTTGCTGCCACAAACTCACAGCCTCATTGGAAACTTTGCAGAGTAGGGAAGGTGGGGAAAGGCTTTTAAAAAATAAAGCTTATGCTCTGTTAATCTGTAGCCTCCATAAGTGTCACTCACGGAAGTGGCCTTAATTGCCTGTCCTTTCTCGTTTTTGACCATCCGGATCAGAAAAGAGCTACTGATCCAGAGAGAGACTTCTCTGAGTCGCTTTTTAATGCCTTCCTCTGGGGCGCCTCTTATTTGACAATTAGAGAGGGAAGTAAATGAAAACTAGGGGCACCTCCAATGCAGCCTTTAAGAAAATCTCTCACCCCCTCTAACACTTCTTTGGGAGCCTGACTCTCCTAACACCAAACTGAACCGTAAAGCGGAGCACTTCTGATTACGAGCCCTGGTGACTCAGTGGTAAAACTGTTGTACTGCAGCCAAAAGGTTGTGAGTTCAATCCTGACAGGGTACCAAAGTTGATAGCCTTCCATCCTTCTGAGGTGGGTAAAATGAGGACACAGCATATTGGGGGCAAAATGTTGATTATCTTGTGAACCAGAGAGTCCACTAAGTGCTATGGGCCACTAAAAGGTAAAGGTCTCCCTTGCTCAAAAGCCAGTCATATCTGACTTTAGGGTTCAGTGCTCATCTCCATTTTATAGCCAAAAGAGCCAGCATGTCTGGACTTGCAGGTAAACTGAGGTAACCGGAAAGCCTTGTTTTTCTGTTCACCTGTGTGAGAGAGGTCACCATTGGTGTAGTCTGCGTATGCAGACCTTTCCATGGCCGTTTGGCAGACATGACTAGACACCAGAGTGCATGGAACACCATTTACCTTCCCACCAAATAGGTGGTCCCTATTTATCTACTTGCAATTTCTTGCTTTCGAACTGCTAGGTTGGCAGGAGCGGAGACAGACACATGGGCTTACTCACTCACGCAGCACTCGGGTCTCGAACTGCTGACCTGCCAATCTTTCGTTTCAGTGTCTTAACCACTTCAGTATCTTAACCACTAAGCCACTGCAGTCTCTTATGGGGCGGCATATAAGTGCAATTGCTAAATGTAATTGTTAATTGCACAGACACCAACAACCAATCCAAACTCTGCCACCTGCTTTCAGGTACTGTATATATTTGAACAGTGTGTGTGTGTGTGTGTGTGTGTGTGTGTGTGTGTGTGTGTGTGTGTGTGTGTGTGTGTGTGTGTGTGTGTGTGTGTGTGGTGGTTTGAGGCGGAAGTCACGTGGCACCTTTCCAAGCCGGCCGGCGAGACAACCATAACTTTTTTAAAGCTGATGAACACTAGGGGGCGGGTTAGAGCAGGCGGGAGCGCGCAAGCGCAGTTCTAGTAGGCGGGGCTTGTACACCTTTCCCGCGCGGTTGTAATACCTTGGAAAGAACGACGCGTGCAGGGCGAGAGGGAGCGCGCGCATGCGGAAATTGGCTAAGGAAAGCAAGAAGCGCGCATAGAATCCTTGACTCTGCGCTGCGCTCCCAGAGCCCCGGCGGCGCAGTGGTTAAAAACTGTTGTGCTGCAGCCAAGAGGGGCGGCGGGGGCGGGGGCGGGGAGTTAAAAAGCTCGCATTATTAGGCTGGCAAGTGGCAGTTCGAGAGACCCGGGTACTGCATGACGGATTGAGCGCCCGTCTCTGTCCCAGCTCTTGGGGGACATGAAAGGAGCCTCGTTTGGGCGGAGTTTCTCCCTCAAAAATCCTTTCAACCCAGAATATTTTTGACACGATATTATTATTATTACTGCAGCCAAAATGTTGTGAGTTTGACCCTAACGGGAAATTCAAGGTTGACTCAGCCTTCCATCGTTCAGAGGTCGGTTAAATGCTCATGACCACCGTGCTACGCCCAGAGTAGGAGTTCTCAACCTCTTAAAGCCAGGGGCCGGGCCACGCTCCCTCAAACAGCTTGGGGGGGGGCGGACAGACGGCCATTTTGCCCTTCCCTCCACCACACATGGCATGGCACTTCCTGGTGTGATGGAGGCGGTGGGAGGCTACCTGAACTGGCCGTGGCGCCCCCGCCAGACCCCAGGTTGGGAATCCCTGGCCCAGAGAGTGCAGCACTAATACTAAGCGCTAGGGGGCGGTGAAGTGTAATTGCTAATTGCTCCCTTGGCGTGCTTCCGCTTTCTCGGTTCACTCCCTCTCCACCACCCACTTCTCTGTGTGTGTGTCTCTCTCTCTCTCTCTCTCTGAAGGGCCCGCCCTCGCGAGTCCGCGCGCTTTTCCTGCTGCCTGCCCTGAGGCTGCGCTGCGCCGCCTAGCGGCTCCCTCCCTCTCTCCTATTGTGGTGGCTCATGGCTGGCTTCTTCTTCCCCTCCAGGGGGGGGAGACGAGGGCGGGGCGCGGGCTACCTGCACCCGCACGACTCGACCACCATGTCCTCGTACTGCTTGTAGACGACGTTGTTGCCCGCGTCGGTGTAGAGGATGCTGATGGGGGTCAGCTTGGTGGGCACGCAGCAGCTGGGCGGGGTGGCGCCCGGGTCCATGGAGTTCATGAGGGTCTGGATGATGGCGTGGTTGGTGGGCTCCAGGTGGGAGCGCAGCGGGAAGTCGCAGGCGCCCTCGCAGTGATGGGCCTCGTACTCCAGCGGGGCGATGATCCAGTCGTCCCAGCCCAGCTCCTTGAAGTTGACGTGCAGGGCCTTCTTGCTGCACCGCAGGCGGGCTTTCTTGCCGTGCCGCTTGCCGTGCCGGTGCGCAGGGTAAGCCGCCGCCGCCGTGCGCCTTGTCCGGCGCCGGGCCACCAAGCGCCCCCGCGGGGGGCCGGAGTGCGCAAGCGCGCTGGGCGGGCCGGACGACGGGACCCCCCGCTCGTGGCGCAACTCGGCGAACAAGTTCTTCAGCCGCGAGCGGGTGAAAACCACCAGCAGCGCTTTCTCCTGCTGCGGCCGCCCGCCCCGTCCCAGGCCCAACCAGCGCAAGTCCAGCGGCGGCGCCTGGCCAGTTCGAGTCCCGCCGACGGCCCGCAGCTCCAGGCAAAGCTGATGGTGCTGCTTCCAGGGCTGGCGGGGCTGCAAAGCTTGCCACACGTCAAAGACCTCCCAGCCACCCTCCTGCTGCTGCAAGTCCAGCGTCCTGGAGTCCAGGAGGCGGCTCGACAGGCAGGGCGAGACCTGCAAATGGGCCAGGCCTGTCTGCGCCGGGGAGAAAGGATGATGGTGATGATGATCGCCAGGGGCTTTGCGAAAGAGGCGCAGTTCGGCTCCCACCAGCTCCTCTTTGTCTGCAAGCGTCGATACATCAAACAAATACTTCTGTCTCCTTAAAGCGCTGGGCGAGAGATCGTCTGCAAGATAAAACGCATAATTGCAGTCAGTTTCGCCTCTCCCGAGGGAGACTTCGTGAAGGGAGGGAGGGCCTCGCCCAGGTGCCTTTGACCTCTTCAGCAGCCCAGACACCCACCCTCGGAGGAGAGAGAGAGGGGAAGGAGGCGAGGAGGGAGGGTCTCTATGAAGAAGGTACCCCACCACGTCCTAAACACGCTGCCCAAAGACAGGTTCCAATAGGAACCAACGGAGACCTGAGCCCTAAATGGCCTTCTGTAATCCAGGCCGTCGCAAACGAATACATTGCGTCAAGACTTGGAAACTGTGGAGGGAGGGAGAGAGACTTTAACTCCCCAAATCCTTCACCGCTGGCTGTGCTGAATAGGGCTGATGAGAGGCGGGGGCTAATAAAATCTAGAGCCGCTGTAATTTGCCCGACCCGGTCTACCTAAAAGGTGTTTTCTAGCTTTCATCAGCTCATTCTGGCAGTTTCACGTCTGGCCTAGACACGGAAGAAGAAGAAGCTGTCTTAAATTTGTTTTAAACTTCTGGCCCTCCATTCGCAAGCCAGTAAAAGGGAGCTCAACTTTCTAAATGTGAAACTAAAATTTCACATTACTTAATCCTTCTCCCATTAACCAGCGCTAATGGATAGTTAACCAAAGAAGGGTTATTTACAATGAACCGTCCACCAAACTTTACACTCTCCGCCAAAGCTTCCTTAAAACAGAATCAAGGCTATAGAGAAGAAAATAAACATATTGTACGTTGTCCATCATCCTCGCTTGGGTGGTGGTTATCATCCTCGTCTATTATTATTATTATTATTATTATTATTATTATTATTATTATTATTATTATTATTATTATTATTATTATTATTATTATTATTATTATTATTATTATTATTATTATTATTATTATTATTATTATTATTATTATTATTATTATTATTATTATTATTATTATTTACTACAACACTATAAAATAAAAATTATCATTAATTTCACAGCAGAAGAATGGTATAAAATTAACAGTTCAAAACCTAACCAAGAACCTAAGAACTGTTATACTGTCTAAGTATATAGGCAATTACTAGTAAAGGGGTGTTTTGTTTTGTTTTAGAGTTAGGGTGTTGAAGTCCAATAAATCCCAAATATCCAAATCTCTAGGAATTGCTCCAATAGCTCAGATTACTATGGACAGAACAACAGATTTCTTCCTCCATAAACACTCAACTTCTTCTTGTTGTTGTTGCTATTATTATTATTTTCAAAAATCCGACAGTCTATCTGTTAGGGAAAGGTTCGGTAGTTCACCATGAGAGAACATGGATTTATTTATTTTTAACACATTCTGTGTCCAAACAATTAGGTCGCAGAAAGCAACCAGGTTCTCCTTCTCCTCCACCCTCTTCTGAGCTGCCTTCCAATAAAAAGGTTTACAAGCCAGCAAATACAAAAAAGAAGAAGAAGAAAGAATCCCCAGCCTCTGAGTTTTCCCCAAGACCTAGTAAAAGCACATATATATTTCGATAGTAAAAGTGTCACTGCAGTGCTGAGCTGTGATTCCTCGATCTGCGGCACTTCCAGGCTTGAGGCAGAAAAAGTGAAACAGAAAAACGGCAAAGATTGTGAGAGGAGCCCTGGAGTAATAATTTACTGCCCGCGAAGGTCGCAATTAATGCTCCTAGCTGGATTTCTGTATGTTTCGCCAGCTGAGAGGTCTGCGGGAAAGGTCTAGGGACGACATGGGCAGCGGAGAAGCATGAAGCCGAAGGATGGGGACCCAGCCAAGGCGAACATATGGTCACTTCTCTGGCTTGCCCCCCCCCTCCTGCAAAAGAGGCAGGGAATAACTTTAAAAACGGTCTGCGATGGACCTTTCCAGGCTGTCACCGATCAAACAAAAATCTACAGCTTTGGAGAACTGCATCAATGGGAAATAGGTTTTTTTTCCCCCTCCAGTACGAGCGGGCAGAATTCTAATGTTTAGAGGGCTTGGATCCTGTGGATATATTTTTTTATTATCCGCAAGTCCGACCCATCGAGTGCAAAGGTGTTTGCTTCTGAGCAGGAGAGGGCAGGATTTTCATCCAGGGTGGCCTTTCAGCTACAGCCTTTTGCTGTAGAAGCCTTTACCCTCTAGACGTGTTGAACTGCAGTCATCCCCAGCCCGCCATCCCTGATGGGAGTTGTAATAGCCCATGGGCTAGTCACCAGGCTGGAGAAAGGCTGTGTGAGGCTATGAAGGACAGTTCATGGTGTCTGCCTTTGCAGTTCCCGCTCTCTCTCTTTTTTTTTTAGGGGGGGGGTGCTTTGTATCATTTCTCTGTGCAAAGGACCACCTTACAAACTTTGAATCAAAGCAGGCCAGGTAAGGGGAGGGTTTTGCCTGCGATTGGGGAGGAGTTCACCTGATGCAATCTGTTACATCCAGATTTTTTGATGGCTGGGTGGCCTCCTTAGATTGTGATTCTTTTTGATCCCAATAATGGATCTAGAGAAGGGATTGTACAATGCACAAACTGCTCTCCCTTTGGACAAACTAGTCAGCAGTGGAGAATGCAAAATGTCTGTGTGTGGTGCAAACAGAACTGGCAATCCAATGCCTGCTTTCGTTTATTAGGACTTTGACTGGAGCAAGTAGTATCTGGTTGCAATCTTTTGTGTGTGTGTTCTTCATAAAATCCACTGAACTTCCAAGTGGCTTGAGCCTCTGCAGAGCAGTGTATCTATCCTCAAGTTGTTTTAGGTTGCAGGCCCCATCAAGGCCATCAGATATGTAAATGGAATTTAATAGGACTTTTTATCTTACACTTGTGAGGTGCAGAAAGCTGCTTCTGACCACCTACCCTCACTGAATGCAGAGGTACAGGCACATTTGCACTCTCAACACACACCCCCATTGCTGTCAAAATCTGTGTCTCCCTGCAAAGATCCTATATGACCTGGAGGGTGCCTTATAATTATATGTAACCAAAACCCACCTATTCTCATGTTGACTCATTCTTTTCCCTTCTTCGTCCATGTCTTCCATGTTTCATGCCAGACATGAAACTGCCAAAATGAACCAACCTTTTGGGGAGTTCATTCTGCAGTTCCCTTCACCTGACCTAATGCGAGAAAGATTAGGTGACAACACAAGGTGGCCGTTGCCCAGGGAATGCCCGGTTGTGGTTCAAAAATACCACAATCTTCAAGGAGGTTCTTTCCATATGCCCTTCTTTTCCCTGCAAATAAGTGATAACAGGTGTGTGTGCAGGAAAGAATATAACCAGAATGGAGCATTGTACTTTTTCCACATTATGGCTCATGCAGTTGCACTTTGGTTAGAATACTGTACTAGCAAAGCTTTGTTTCAAAGCCTTCTGGACTTCAAAGTTTACTGGGTGGCTACGGCTCAATTACTGTTGTTCCCAGGGTTCCTCGAACTTGGCTCTCCAGGTGTTCTTGGATTTTCATTACCAAAAGCCCAAATCAGCACACCTGCTGATCAGGGCTTCTGGGAATTGAAGTCCAAGAACAACTGGAGAGCCAAGTTCGAGGAACCTAGGTCTAGCCTATGCTACAGAATTGTCCTGAGGATGAACTGGTTGGAGGAGAAACAACATAGTACTTCTTGGAGGAGAAAAACAGGATAAAATGTAATGAATATAATATATAATCTAGGTAGGAAATAGAAACCCTCAAAGCTTGCTTTTCAGAGGGAAAAGCCAGTTTCTTGTAATGTAATGCATAGGTGTATACTTAGACATAACAATTTGCGAAAAAGGACTGGTTAATAATGTTATGGACTGTTCTAAATACAGTGGTACCTTGCTTAAAGAACATAATGCATTCCACGGGATTGCTCTTTAAGAGAGTTTGCTCTTTAAGAAAAACACCATTGTAACTGACCAATTGTGACTTCTGGGGTGGGTGGGATTGTGAACTCCGATTTAGTTTTTAAGCGAGTTTTTGGTTGGTTTTAGTTGTTAAGTGAGGCAACCATTCAGAGAAAATTCTGCTCTTTAAGCGAGTTAGTCTCTAAGCAAGGCCTGTTGAATCTCTGGAACCTACAGAAGAGTTGGCATCTAAAACAACTTCAAGTTTGGGGAAGTCTATCTTAAAAGTTAGGGCAGAGAAACAGAAATGTTTCTGAGTGAGAATAAAATCCCAAGATAAAGATGGAAAACTTGATGCATCAGCATGAGGTATAGGGTTTTGTCTTGGACACATATCCCTCTACCTCCCAAGCTCTTCTGTACCAGCCTGATGAAGGATCCTGCTAGACTAGAAAGCTCATATGTCCCTCCTCCAGTAAAGGTTCATCTTTCGTGTCCTGATCAAACCCTGGACTACCAAAATGAAGCCACTTTCTTGGCTTTGTCATTGGCCAAACCTAAGTCCTCAGAGGTGCATGTAAGATAAAGGTACAAGCTATGGCCCAGTAAAGGTACAGGCAGGCTATGCTTTCTTTTTGAATTTCTCCAAAGACAATGTGGCTTTTAAACTTTTTCTATGAAATCAGCAACACAGATAATGAAACCAAATTAAATATAGATGGCTGGATAGCTCAGTGGTTTAGGTATTTTGGCTGCAGATCCAGAGTTAGGGAATTCTGAGTCACCTGGGAGAAGAGTCAGCCTTTGTGGCTTTGAGCAAGCTACATAGTCCTTGGGTGCTTCTTGAAGAAGAGAAATGGTAAACAACTTCTGTGTATTCTCTACCTTAGAAAACTCTGAAAAGGGTGGCCATTAGTCAGAACATCTGGAAGGCCACACATTCTCCATCTCTTATTCTAGAGTTCCTTTCTTAACATACCCACTCAGAACCTCCATGGCCTTCTCTTAAAAGGGAATAAAATGTATGCAAATCCACAATGTACATAGTAATATCACCCTCATTTTCACTTTCTAAAAATTAAACTTTGGCCACCTCTCTCTTTAAAATACCCTAAGAAAATATACTGGTTATTTTTTTTAAAAAAATCATAACTTATGGCTGGATGTCTCACCACTCCTTAGTTATTTCCAGTCAATTTTGTACCTATTTTTCACAGCTTGGGGGGGGGAGAGAGATTTCCACAAATTCATGGAAGGAGGTGCTATAGATTGTCCTTGACAGCTAAACAAAGTTTCTATGTGTAAAGACAATAGATCTCTGATAGAAGTGGCAATTTATATGGGAGGAGAAGTTGCTTTGTTCTCAACCATTCTAGATGCAGAGCTTATAAAATGTACAACTCCCAAAAGTAGTAGTTTTGGGTAGAGATGCAAAGGCATGGGGGGGGGGATAGTTTTTTTAAGGGGGGGGTCCTTCATTTTTTTCCCCTAAAGCCTTTTTTGTTTATTTTTTTAAATGGAAAAATGGAGAAAGGAAGAAATTTTATTATGGAATGTTTTGTGTTTTTTTTTTGCATGACGAATAAAATGTTTAAGACAAAGTATTCATATAGTCTCCTAATCATTTTCAAAAACTATGTACAATAAACTACCAAAGCCAAAGAGGTTCTCTCCATGCAGTTCAGGAGAGTGTTGCTCTATCTATTTGTTACAATTACAAATAAAAATAAAGTAAATTCCATTGGCAATAAATTTTGAATACATTGCATTTTAATATATAAATTGTGATAATTTATGCCAAATCAAACTGTACATAGTCATGTTCCTAAAGTAAAAGAGTGGCTTTCAATCTGTTAAAAAATGCTAATGTAGCATTTTTCTTTTTTCCCCAAAAAAATTCCATTACTGTATTTTTTAAAAACCTGGGGGGAAAACCCAGCTTTTTCCCATGGGTTCATAATTTCCAGAAATTTTACATCTCTAGTTTAGGGTTCTGGGAGTAATGCGCTATGAAGTAACTTTTAAACTATAATAGGGCAAGGAAAAATTGGCCCTGATGGCTATGATGGTTCTAAGAGCTAGAGTTTAACAAAATAACTTTTCCAATCTCTGCTACAGCTATAATTCTAGATATACTTGGAATCTCTACTTAGAGTTTGATGGTTTTCAACTGGAAAACAGTTTAGACAGGTAACTTCTTCACCATCCTAACTATTCTTGACCAGTCTGTTTCCCTCCACAGAAAATAAGAATAATATCAAACCAAGAAAAACAAAATCAGATGAATCCATTTCCTGACAGAGAGATGGGTGCCATGAGACATGTGTTTTCTTGGTTAAAATTTATCCCAAATAGGTCTTCCATTCAGCTGCAAACTGGACTTTGGAGTGATTCCAGATTTGCATGGAAGGTCTTATGAAAAGCCTAGCAGAAATTTGATTTCCTAAAGGGTTACACATTGTTGAGGTTGAGTTATCAAGGCCATAAAATACTTTCAGATATTTCTGTCTGTTGAAAGTAACCTTCATTGATAAACAATATTTATATCAGGTTTTCAAGGTGAATTGATAGTCTTTTCTTTTTAAAAAATTTGAAGAGCTTTACTTTTTGCTGATTAAAAATTCTGATGTGATTTACCTGTCATTTCAGTCATGAGCCTGAGCAAATCCAGAATAATGCCATACTAGTTGGGGAGATTCTAGGACTTCCAATCTCTGGTATAGACAGACCAAGTGGTCACACCACTGACCATGCTGGCTGAGGATTTTGGAAGCTGTAGTCCAAAAAAGGAACATTTCAAACCTATGGGTAAACACTACACTTACTGCATACAGTACAGTACCTTTAATCAACAAAGCCCATGGTCAGAATATAATTTTCCTAAGAATATCATATTGTACATTCATAGATGCAGTAAGACTCAAAGCCTGGTAAGAATCATCTTTATCTTGACTACCTTTTAACTGAGCAAGCCTTTAAAGGTTGTGTGTAAACTTTCAGAAAATCATTTTCCCCATCACTATACTTCTAGCCTCCTTGGGCTGGGGAATCATTCTGTTTAGGTGTCTTGGATATCTCCATCCTGCAACCAGTCGACCAACTTGCTAATGCAACTGTCTGCACACCCAGGGCCTGCAATCGCACCCACACATCTCTAGGAATAAGCAAGTGCGGAGACTTGCTGCAGAATAGAAAAAAGACTTTTATGTGCAGTGTTGCAGCTATGGTCAAACAGAACCCCTGAACCACACGGAGATACCCTTACTGACAAATGAAACTGGAATCAGGCCTTCTAGAAAGTTGGCTTGGGGCTTTTCAGGTTTTTCCTCTGCCTTCTCTCAGCCTCACTGGAATTTCTTATAAACAGAAATATTGCTCAGCCTTTAACTGTAATACGATTCCCACCCACCTTAAAATGGGTGGGAAGATCCTCACTCCTTTATTCCTCAATGCCTTGTTGCAGAATTATGGTCAATTAATGTCAGTTGACCTTACTAACAAAGGAAGCAGGAGAGAGACTTAAGGGCGGTGGCTGGTAGCATATCTGATTTATTTAGTGCAATCCGATTTATCATGTTACATTACATCACAGCACAATTCGCAGTTTAGGGAAGCGCTCCCTGCTGTTTTTCTCCTAGTCTGCTGAACTGTTTTGGACACTCGACAAGACTTCTGCGAAGTTGTAAAGTGGCTGCTGGATTTGTCATGGTTTGTTTTCCAAGAGAGAGAGGATGTGCTGACCTGCAGATTGAGCAGTTATCTTTCTCAGAAGCAATTCCCGCTCACTATATGAGGACTTACTCTTGAGTAACTGCGCCATGGTTCAATCCTATGCAATTGTACTCAGAAGGAAACCCCACCGAAGAGACTGGCGGTGGGGTTTCATCCTGATGTTTTATTTGGCACAAACATTGGGTGGATTGTAGCCCACTTCTTCATATACAAGCCACTCAAAAGTAGTGGGTTGGAAAGGCAAGCTTAGCCCAGCCACGCTGATCACTTCTTCTTCTGCCGTATCCGAATCCGAATATTGGCGATCATCATGGCGATCAGCCATGAAGACTGTCCTGAGGAATATAATGCAGTGGCCTTTCATTTGCCTTCCACATCACAGCATGACACCCGTACCACTGATCCAGTTCTGCGAGTCACTGTCTGGTCCTGAGCCCTTTTGGCACACAAAGTCCTCCTCAGCCCCAGGCCAGTATTGATGAAGCTGCTACGCTCCATCAAGATGGATTCAAGTGGGATTTAATCCACTTCGGGACCATCACCCTTCCCTGTCATTAGTCCCCAGGGTTGTCAGGTTACTTAACTGCCGCCTGACTCTCAGCGTTGTGTCGCTGGCAGTATAGTCTACTCCCGTGATGGTGAATCTTGGCTCTCCGGATGTTCTTGGACTTCAATTCCCAGAAGCCCAAGCACCCTGTGAATCCACACGAATGGGTGATTCATCCGCCCCGCGCTGCCCTCGTCACTCCCGGAAGCGGAAGTGAAATGTGCCCATATGGAGGAAGGGTTAACCAGGAAGACTCTTAAATGTACAGGCGCAGTTTACTTCTGCTTTCGGGAATGATGAGGGCAGCGTGGGCCAGATGAATCGCAGTAAACCCATTCATGTGAATTCACAATGTGCTTGGGCATGTGGGAATTGAAGTTCATGAACATCTGGAGTGCCAAGGTTCGCCATCACGGGCTCTACTTCATTATCATAGCAGGATAACCTGGCCAGACGCTGATCACTAAATATGTCAAATGTTTGAGAGTTTTCCGGGCGCCAGAAATCCTGGTTGGTTTTTGCCGTGGCAGACTAGACAGGATTCCCCCTTGGAAAGATTCCGAAGCCAAGTCCAAGTGGGCTGGCTGGGACGGATCTCCAACAGATCAGATCGCTTCTTTAAACGTCTCCACGAAACGCCGTCGGTTCCGCCGCTTGATCAGAAGAAGAAAAAGACGACGACCCTGGATTTCCCAGGGCTTCCGCCCCGTCCCTCTTCTTCCCAGACACATTTTAACAACATCGCCAGAACACACAGACTTCCTCGGAGCGCAGGTTTCTGGTAGCAACCGGACTCGGCAAGTTCCAAGAAGTCGTCTTTGAGCGTTTCGAAGAGAAAGCTGCGAGCGATCCTTGGGGCATTCCCAGTGAAAAGAGCCAGACTTGCTCAGCGATCCTCAAGGCGCCACATGCGATTCCCTGAGACACGTTTCAGACCTCGTTTTCAAAAACACACCGAGGCTGCAGTCCCTGACACACTTCGCTTTTTTGGGAAAGCGATCCCTCGAGGGAGGAACGGATGCCTTTTGGCCCCGAGTGAAGGCAACCGGCGCCTTTAGTCCAAAGCCAGTGACTTCTGAGCGGAAGAGAAGCGACTCCGGGCCAATTCAGTGGATTTTAATCCCATGGGAGTGGGTGGGAGACAGAGTCTGAGGTCCCATTGGGTTCACTGGCCTGTTGGTTTGAATTTTATGGTGATGGTTTGACTCGACTTTAAGGTTAAATCTGGTTTTGTTTTTTTCTCTTTTTTAATTCTTCTTTTAAAGAATGTAAGCCGCCTAAGTGGCTAAAACGCTGACCGGGTGGCGGGAGGTCAGCAGTTCTGCAGGATGGAATGAGCTCCCGTCTTTGTCCCAGCTCCTGCCAACCTAGCAGTTCGAAAGCAAGAAATTGCAAGTAGATACATAGGGACCACTTCGGTGGGAAGGTAAATAGCGTTCCGTGCGCTTCGGTGTCTAGTCATGCCTGCCACATGACCACGGAAACGTCTGCTGAGCTGGCTCTTCGGCTTTGAAACAGAGATGAGCACTGCACCCTAGAGTCGGATACGACTGGCTTTCGAGCAAGGGAAACCTTTACCTTTACAGAATGTAAGCCATCTAAGTGCCTAAGACGCTGACTGGGAGGCGGAAGGTCAGCAGTTCGATTTCCGAGTACTGCAGGATGGAATGAGCTCCCGTCAACCTAGCAGTTCGAAAGCAAGAAATTGCAAGTAGATACATAGGGACCACTTCGGTGAGAAGATAACAGCGTTTCGTGCGCTCCGGTGTCTAGTCATACCTGCCACATGACCACGGAAACGTCTGCAGAATCAGGCAGCGCTGGCTCTTCGGCTTTGAAACCCTAGAGTCGGATACGACTGGCTTTCGAGCAAGGGAAACGTTTACCTTTACCTAAGCCGCCTTGAGCCCTGTTTTTGGAAATGACTGGGAAAGCCGTGCGATTCATTGTAATTCAAGCCGCAGAAATCGAAGTAAATTTCTCTGTGTGGGTCTTGGATAATCTTCAAATTCCCTCTGGAGCTTCTCTCCCCCCTCCCCGCAGTTTCCTCTGTTTTCCAACTCAAAGACAAGCTTGAGCTCAATAGAAGGGGGGGGAGAGAGAGACGGGAAAAGGGAGACCAGCCAAAATTCCAAAATATTGAGAAATCTTTTTTTGAAGGCGTTAAACCGTGAACAATACAAGAAAGGCGTGTCTGAGCAGCAGCTGTAAGGCTTTAAATCCTTACCTTAAACTGCACTGAAGACAGTGAGATTTTATTTGAAAGTAAAGATTCCGAGGATTTCACTTTTAAACCTCTTTCTCCAAGTATGTCCCGCCGCTATTGTATATTCCAATACTCTCTTAGAGGAACCGCGGTTAAATAGATTTTCGGTCGTCTCCTCCTCAGCTGTGGTTTCTACTGCTTGCTCTATCCTTGGAATTTTTCTGGGATTCCCCGAGCCTTACTCTCGCACCCCAAGTCTTCTGCTAGGAAGCTATGGACAAGATATAAGATTTCTTCCCCTCTAAAGATCTATTAGGGGCTGCGGTGGCTTAGTGGTTAAGACGCTGAGCTGGACGACCGGTCCCAGCAGCAGGTCGAGACCCGAGTGCTGCGTGATGGAGCGAGCTCCCGTTGTCTGTCCCAGACTTTGTCAAGCTAGCAGTTGGGAAGCAAGAAATTGCAAGTAGATAAATAGGTACTGCTTCCGTCGGGGAAGGTAACAGTGTTCCGTGTGCTGGGGTGTCTAGCCATGCCTGCCACATGACCACAGAAACCTCTGCAGATGCAGACAGCACTGGATCTTTGGCTGTAAACGGAGATGACCATCAGACAGGACAAGCTTCCGAGCAAGGCAGACCCTTTACCTTTGGCAGTCCAGGGTTTATCGGGCACGAAGAAGAAAAAGAAGAAGTCCTGTTGATATCAATGACTTCAGTGGCTCTGCTCCAGGCAAATCTTATTCTCCCACAGATTTTTTTAAATCTTAAATCCTATTGATTTCAGTGAATTTATTTGAAACACGCCGTTGTTCTCCCACTGATTTCTTGTTTATGTTCCACTGCTTTCAATGAAGCTGCTGAAGATGCGACCCTATGGGGTTCAGATCGTTTTAGAGTTTGACAAATTATTTTTTTTCATGGCCTTCAACCGTGATGGCGAGCCTTGGCACTCCAGATGTTCTTGGACTTCAATTCCCACAAGCCCCCGTGAATCCACACGAATGGGTTTACTGCGATTCATCCGGCCTGCGCAGCCCTCATTGCTCCTGGAAGAGGAAGTAAAATGCGCCCGTATGGTAGCAACCGGACTCAGCAAGTAAATGGGAGACTAGTCTCATTCAGGTTTAGCCCATTTGCACTAAACCTGAATAAGACTAGTCTTCCATTTACGCGGGAGGCCGCACGTTACTCTGCATTTTTCATAAAAAGCCTAACGACCACGATTCAGAAGCAACCTGTTTTGCTCTTGGGAGTAACCATGTTCTGGATCGTGCTGTAAACTGCAGGAAACAGCGCGACATGGCGTCTCCTCCTGTGTGTGGAAGATCAAAAGATGCTTTTCGCCCTCAACCTTAATGTACAGTGACTTCTGCCATAATTATCCCATCATCCCTGCTCTCCATCACAGTGAAACAGAGCAGCACGAAACCACTGGGGTGTATCCATTGTGGTGTAGTGAAAAGAAGTACGGATTAAGATTGGGGGGGGGGGTCGACTCCCCTGCTGAGCCATGGAAACCCAGGAGGGTGGTTAGAACCGGTTCTTTTTTTAAATTCGTGTCAGACACACCACCAGCATATTACAACATACAAAGCTAAAATTATCACGTTTAGACCAAAATAGAATTAAAAGGACTAGATGACAACCCGTCCAATATCAAGCCACATCAACAGTTAAGGTCCTCCTCAGTGCACGTTGAGGGGCATCGTGTGCATTGTATCATATGTTTGTTCTTCTCCGCATTCATACAGGCTGTTATCTACAGGGAAACGCCACTTTCTCAGATTAGAACCTTGATCTTAGAACCGGTGAAACCATTCCTTAAATACCTCACTGAGAGTAAATCTCTACCTGCTTCTTGATATGGAGACCAGCCTTGTCCAGACTACACAAAAACTACACAACAGTTTGATTCCATTTTCATTGCCATAGCTCCGTCCTAAGGAAATCTAAGGATCTGTAATGTTGCAGGGTACTGTATTTAGAATTCTCTTAGGGCCGTGATGGCGAACCTTGGCACTCCAGATGTTCTTGGACTTCAATTCCCAGAAGCCCAAACACCCTATGAATCCACACAAAGGGGTTTACTGCGATGCATCTGGCCCATGCTGCCCTCGTCACTCTCAGAAGTGGAAGTAAATCGCACCCATATGGAGGAAGGGTTAACCTGGAAGAGTCCTAACCATATGGGCGCGTTTTACTTCCGTTTCTGGGAGCAGCGTGGGGCGGATGAATCAGTAAACCCCTTCGTGTGGATTCACAGGGTGCTTGGGCTTCTGGGAATTGAAGTCCAAGAACATCTGGAGTGCCAAAGTTCGCCATCACGGCTTTAGTGTCTGCAACTGAGAATTCTAAGCATCTCACAAGACTACAAATCCCAGAATTCCATAGAATGGAGCCATGACAGCCAAAGCTGAATCAAACTGCTAGAACTCTTGTATAGACACGTTATAAAAACAAACCGATTTCTGGATGAAGGAGAGACAACTTGGAACCACCACAATGGGCCGACGGTATAGCAATCCTAGCAACACACAGTTGCTCCTTTCTTCCAGAGCTTGCAAATATTGCTTTTCAAAATAATAATAATGAAACTCCAGGGCAAGAATTTCCAGGAGGGTGGTTCTGATACCAACCAAAAGTTTTATGGCCGGAAGGTTTCATTAGCCATCAGGTGCGAGCTATAATCCACAAAAGGCAGGTTTCCCGTCTCTGCATCACGATCCTAGTCCTTAGCCTCCTTCTTAGTAGGACTGCAGCCTGAATTCATCTTTCAGCCCCATCCCAGAGTATTAGGAGGTGCCACCATTGCCGCTAGGGGGAGGGGCGCTCTGGAAGCTCCTCCCACAGAACTGAAACCCCCCACGCACTACCCAGGAGGTCGTGGGAATCTGGAACGTCCCAAGGGGAAGGGGGGCCGTGTTTTTCCGTGCAACCACGGGAGCCACGGAGGCAGATCGAAGTGAAGGACTTTCGAGGTGCTCATTCGCCAAGCGAGTGAAGAGGCGGAGGCGTTCCTACTCATGGGAGTAAGGTAAGGTAAAGGTTTCCCTTGCTCGAAAGCCAGTCGTATCCGACTCTAGGGTTCAGTGCTCATCCCTGTTTCAAAGCCGAAGAGCCAGCGTTGTCTTCTTCTGCAGACGTTTCCGTGGTCATGTGGCAGGCATGACTAGACACCAGAGTGCACGGAACGCTGTTACCTTCCCACCGAAGTGGTCCCTATTTATATATCTACTGTACTTGCAGTTTCTTGCTTTCGAACTGCTAGGTTGGCAGGAGCTGGGAAAAAGACGAGAGCTCATTCCGTCCTGCAGTACTCGGGAATTGAACTGCTGACCTTCCGCCTCCCAGTCAGCGTCTTAGCCACTTGAGCCACTACTCATGGGAGTAGTTTAGCTCACCCCACCCGTCTAAGCTGCAAAAAAGATATGGCCCGGAGTCTTCCAACCATGCCGGACGTGTAGGTGGAATCGTCTAGTAGGGGACCAAATTCTTTCGGATCTTGGCTTCGAGGGAAGGACACGTGTTTTCATCCTTCCTCCTCCAAATTCTGGGCTGTGGGCCAGTTAGCTTCTCCCTCCCGGGAGGAAGATCGAAAGAGACAAGCCGGAGACAGGCGAGGCGAGGTGACAAAAGTTGGATTTTTATTGTATTTCTTTTTTTGGTAGAGCTGCGTCCTCGTCCTTTTGCTCTCCGTTCTTCTGGAAGGACAGGACTTTGGGCCACAAATCCACAGCCCCCCTTCCACAGAAAGGTGACGATAAAGGCAGGATGGAATGAGCTCCCGTCTTTGTCCCAGCTCCTGCCAACCTAGTAGCTTGAAAGCAAGAAATTGCAAGTAGATAAATAGGGACCACTTCGATAAGAAGGTAACAGCGTTCCTACTACATGTCTAGTCATGCCTGCCACCTGACCACGGAAATGTCTGCAGACGCAGACAGCGCTGGCTCTTCGGCTTTGAAACTGAGATGAGCAATGAACCCTAGAGTCGGATACAACTGGCTTTCGAGCAAGGGAAACCTTTACCTTTAAAGCTCTCCCTTGCTCGAAAGCCAGTCTTAGACAGAGATGAGCACTGAGGGTTCAGTGCTTATCTCTGTCTATATCCAAAGAGCCAGTGCTGCCAGCGTCTGCAGACGTTTCCGTGGCCATGTGGCAGGCATGACTAGACACCGGAGTGCACGGAGCGCTTTTTACCTTCCCACCCAAGTGGCACCTATTTATCTACTTGGAATTTCTTGTTTTCGAACTGTTAAGTCGGCACAGTTAAGTCGGGACAGCGAGGGAAGCTCACTCCGCCATGCAGCACTCGGGTCTCGAACTGCTGACCTGCCGACCTTCCCGCCGTCAAGTTCACCGCCTTAACCACTAAGCCACCGCACTAAAGGATTCCCTTTACTCCATATTGTGGGTTGGAGGTTTCTGGAAGACCTTGTCGTCCTAAATAGTGACATTTCCCAAGTTCTGGGTTTTCAACCAAGAGAGGTTGGGAAGCATTTAAAAAGCCAGGGCGCGGAGCTTCCCTTTGCGGTGGCTCGGAGCGCAATCCTAAAGAACCAAGAGGAGAGGGAGGTGGAGGGCAGGGAGTGAAACGAAGGCACGACGTGCAACCGTTTCCTACAGAGAGCCCTGGGAATTTGGCCAGGGGATCAATCATCTGCAGCAGCTGGATCGGTGCGCCGATCATATGTGAAAGTGTCATCTGAAGATAGTAATAGCAATCACACTTCTATACCGCTTAGGACACTCTCTGGGCAGTTCACAAGGTAATTAGCATTTTTTGCCCCCAACATGCTGGGTACTCATTTTACCGACCTCGGAAGGATGGAAGGCATCAATCCCATCAAGCTCGAACTCAAAACCTTTTGGCTGCAGTACATTAGTTTAACCACTGCGCCACCAGAGCAGAGATGCGTCCCTAGCAGTCGCAATCCACCCCCTTGATTTTGATTTTGTTGCTTGCTTTTTAAGCTTATATTTATGTCCGTTGTAGCTGTAATTGAAGAGCAGCAATAGGCGAATGCCGCAGTTTCCGGCTTTCTAAGAAAAGCTAGCCAGCGCATGCGGCAGATCGCCAGCCAGCTGAATACTGATCGAATGGGTTGATTCGTAAACCAGTTGCTGCAGTAGAAAAATCTGTTTTTTAAAATCGAAGGTTAGCTTGGGAGAAGCCATTAGAAAGAGAGAGGCTCGAACTCTTTCCATTTCTCTAACATGCACACTGGAATACTAAAATTACTTCAAGTATTTCAGCATCAGTCCTTCAATTAGACGCCTGTGTAACTATCTGTCTCTGCAGTATCCCAGTGAGATAAGTCACTAGGTGCTAGAAGACTTCAGAAGGTGGAGAAGGTGGAAATAACAGAGGGAAGGAAAAGGTTATTATGCTAACCCAGGGGTGCCCAAACTACAGCCCGGGGCGTTTTATTTCCGCTTCCAGGAGCGACGAGGGCTTCACGGGATGAATTGGCATCCCTGAACCACGTGACCGGCCTGCGGCCTGAAAAATTTGGGCACCCCTGTGCTAACCTTTTAGACACAGTATTTGGGAAATACCGAAGTCTCCGTTGAGATTAAAAGGCAGATTAAAGTGATCACGGCTGCTGACTGAATCACTGCTATTGAAGAATAAATGGTACCCATTCAGTGTGGTTTCAAAGTCAACGTGCTCACGGGAAGAGTTTTACGAATGGGCTGGGTCTCCTAATTTTACCAGTTCCAGTTCCTTTCGTTGCCATTTGAGAAACAGTAATGTAATGCTTCCTCGACAAATGTATATCAAATGCCAGGCTTAAAATGCTGCATTTTAAGATTTCTCTTCCGAAGTTTCATGAAGGAGGACTAGACCCCAGAATGCTTTCCTAGATCTAACTTCCAATTTCCATTCTTCTTCCATGTCTAGCCAGACGTGCCAAAATGAAGCGACCTTCTGGTGAGTTCATTCTGCAGTTCCTTTCGCCTGACCTAGTATGAGAAAGATTAGCTGGCAACCAGTGGTGTGCTGGCCCACAGGGATACAGGGACTCATCCCGGTGTGCCCCAGGGACTGCCCCCCCCAGGCAGGCAGAGGTAATGGGAATGTATGGGATTTCTCCCCCCAACCATCCCCCATGTTGTTGTTCAGTCGCACAGTCGATTCCGACCATTTGCGACCCGATGGACCATTTTCCTCCAGGCACCTCTGTCCTCCACCATCCTCCTCAGCCCACCCAGCTCTGTGCCCATTGTGTCCACAATACCATCTAACCATTTCATCTTTGGATGCCCCCTTCTTCTCTTGCCCTTCACCTTTCCCAGCATCAAGGCCTTCTCATTTCCTGTCCACCTCTCTCCCAAGGTGCCCAGCACACCCCTGCTGGCAACACAAGGTTGCCATTGAAATGAGTCCATTAAAAGGCGAGTAAACTTTTCGGGAGTGGGGGAGCCGCTTCTTTGAGTGGGGGGGGGAGGAGGACTTTGGAACTTGCACTTTCCCATTAAAAGTATGGATCAAACTATTTTTCAAAGGGAGAAAAGTAAAGAAAGATGGGGAAACGGAGGGATGTGTGTGTGAAATTTGAACCCAGGTCCCAGAGGCCAAATCCTATTCCCTAGATCTCATTAGCGGGTTTTCTGTTGCTGCTAGTAATGGGGAGGGTGGGGGGTTAGATTTGCGAGAGTAAAATGAGAAAAGCCAACGAAGACCCTCACCCCAAGGCTCAAGATGGCTTAGTGGTTAAGATGCTCGGCAGGTCAGCAGTTTGAGACCTGAGTACTGCACGATGGAATGAGCTCCAGTTGTCTTTGTCCCAGCTCCTGCCAACCTAGCAGTTCGAAAGCAAGCAATTGCTTGCAAGTAGATAAATAAGAACTGCTTCGGTGGGAAAGGTAACAGTATTCCATGCGCTCCAGTGTCTAGTCATGCCTGCCACATGGCCACAGAAATCTCTGCAGACGCAGAGAGCGCTGGCTCTTTGGCAGTAAACGGAGATGACTACTGCCCCCTAGAGTCAGACACATCTGGCTTTCAAGCAAGACAGACCTTTAGCTTTGCCTTTCATGATGCCCACCACCCACCCACCCTAAGCCACTGGAGGGGGGGGAAAGCAAACATGGCCTGTCTGCCTAAAAATCTTGCTTTCCCTTTCACAGAGTCAAGTAAATTGACCAAGAAATCTCTGCTTCCAAATTCAATCAGCATTTGCGAGTTGTGCTCCTCGCGCAAAGTCTACAAGTTAGCAAGCTTTGTTGAAGATAGAAGGATAGGTGCAGGTGTAGATGGTGATTAAAATCTCTGTAGATTTGCTACAATATCATCCAGATTTCTTGACTGCCCGGAGAATTCTGGGACTTGTAGTCCAAAACCTCCACAAATTTGCACCCATGGTCTACTGGCGATCCAAACGGAAGGCTTCAAAAATGCTCGAAGTCAAAATGCGCTGTCTATCATTTTGTCTTCTTTTCTCAATGTGATCTTCTCTGGGAAGAAAAGAGGGAAAAGACAAAAGAGGAAATGGGAAAACTTCAAATTGAGGACGACTTCCTTTAGAATACTCTCAAGGGCTCATCAACCAGGCGAGGAAACTGCATAGAAAAGACCTCATCCGAGAGCATCCTTAGAGCAACCGGCTCCCATTGTCCAGCATTCCTGCTGGGGCTCCCTAGAGCAGGGGTGCCCAAACCTTTTGGGCCAAGGGCCGGTCATGTGGTTCAGTGGGCCGGTCACGTGGTTCCTCCCACGGGAAGTGAAAGTAAAATGCACCTTGCAATCTGTTTTGCAACTGGATGAGATAGATTTTAAGCTGCCATTTTTTTCTGCTTAAACCAGGAGTGTCCACAACTATGGCTCGTGGGCCATATCCGGCCTGATGCCAATTCACCCGGCCCATGCCATCCTCGTTGCTCCCAGAAGCGTTTTACTTCCGCTTCCGGGAGCAACAAGGGTGGCATGAGGCCGGATTAATTGGTGTCGAGGCCAGATCTGGCCCATGGGGTGTAGTTTGGGTACCCCATCCTAGAGGCTCGCCTTCCTGTTGCTATGTCTGGCTGGACTACATTTCCCATCCTATCTCCTTGACCAAGAGAGAACGGGTGTAGTGGTTCAAAACACCTGAAGACGACCAGCTGTGGCAGGGCTGGCACTGAGGATTACTACAATGCCCAGACCACACACAGCTCGTTGATGGCACCATATCAAGCGGGTGCATTTCAGATTGGTCGCCTCGTTTTCTCACATCTGAGCGCAAAAGAGACGCATGGAGGCGTGTACCTGGCTGGGGTGAGGGGGCTTGTTCAGAGGACAAATCGAACAAAACAAAAGCAACTTTTGCAGGTTGTGGGCCAGATTAAAATAAATCCAAAGAGCCATGTGGTTGACTGAGTGAGGCCCAACGCCTGCGCTGTGCTCCCGAACTTCTGCATGTATGGCCGAGAGACTTACAAATGAGAGCTGCCGCCGATAATAAATAGCCTTTTGTGGGATCTAGGCTAATGTTGCCAGGATCTCGCCGCCGCCGCCGCCGCCGCCACCTTCGTTTCCTTGGTCAGAAGTTGCAAACTGACTGAAGGAAAGAAAATGCTGCAAAATCTGAACACATGGCCTTGCAAGAATAAAAGACCAACACGCCCCGAGACGTCTTCGAGATGTATTCTTGCGCTTCTTTGTTCCCATGTAACGTTGCAAGGGGGGGGGGTCCTGATCCTGCAGCACAGCTGTGTCCCGTGGTGGGCCTTGAGGATGCCTAGAGCCGCAAGTCAGGGCTACTCTCTCCCTTGGGAGTGATATAATACACAGGAGAGTCTTGTAAAGGCTAACAGGTTTTATTGGGCAAGAAACCTCATAAATCAGGGAGCCCACTTCTTCAGGCACATAAAACCTTCCCGTCTTTAAATTAAGATGTCACTTTTGCTGGGGTGGGGGGTGTCTTGCCAGAGTCTGCGGGGCTTAGGTCTCCCTTGTTCGAAAGCAAGTCGTATCCGACTCTTGGGCGCAGTGCTCATCTCTGTTTACAGCCAAGGAGCCAGTGCTGTGTGCGTCTGAAGACGTTTCCGAGGACATGTGGCAGGCATAACCACTAGACGCTGGAGTGCACGGTACCTATTTATCTACTTGCACTTTCTTGCTGAGTGCACGGAATGCTGTTACCTTTCCCGCCCAAGCAGTACCTATTTATCGACTTGCACTTTCTTGCTTTTCGAACTGTTCGGTGGCAGGAGCTGGGACAAAGACAGGAGCTCACTCCGTCACGCAGCACTCGGGTCTCGAACTGCTGACCTTCCGGTGGTCAAGCTCAGCATCTTAACCACTAAGCCACCGCGGCCCGCATTTTACTGCGGGACTTACTCGCGAGGAAATAATGCTGGGACTCGCGTCCACATCCCAGGCCAGTCGTGGGAACCAACAAGAGCCAAGACCCCCCCCCCACGTCTCCGGGGGAATGAAGAAGGGAATCCCCGACGGCTCCCCACTCCTCTTCCTTAACCCGGTTTCGTACTCTTTAGCTTGGCAGGGAAGTCCAGATTGGAGCCCCACTCGCTCCGGCCGTCTGGTCTGCATTAACGGTGTTTTTTTAATAAGGGGCTCAAACAAATCGAGGTCACCAAATCACTAAGCGCGGTGAATTCCCTGCTTTCCCATTAAAATACTTCCCGACTTGTATTTCATGCGCCTTAATCGCCAACCACAACATTGACACACGCACATGCACAGACACACCCGGATAAAGCGAGGCCCGGATCGCGCACTTTCGCCTTCTCTCTCTTGAAGCTGCACCGGCCAGCGGACCCAGGAGAAAACCGAGAGCTTCGAGCGCCCCCTCCCCCCCAAAAAAAATCCTCGGCTGACCAGACTGATTTTGCAAAGTATCTATTGAACTCCGCAGGCGAGGCGGCCTTTCCAAAAACTCTCGTCCAGGGAATAGAACCGACCAATGGTTTTTTTTTAAAAAAATATAATAGAAATAATTCCGGATCGTTTTGCTGCGGCAGATCCTTTATTCGACTCAGACGAGAGAGACTAAAAGACACACGCTTGGGGCTTCCTCTGTGAAAGGCGGCCAAGTTCCTTTCCTCCTCTCCTCATTCCGCCTTCACAAAGTTTACACGTGGTAACTTGGATACAAAAAGGGAGGTGGAGTCTCAAATATTTCCTTTGAGTATATGGGATATAAAACAAGGCTTCTGAAGCTGATTCTCACATCTGGTCTCCCCCTCTTTTTTTTTTTTTTTTTTGCTGAAATCTGCAAAACAAAAAGATCCTTGGATCTCTTAGAAAGTTGACCTTTCTTCGAGATTCGCCTTGGAGCCACAGGTCTGCTCAAACGCTCACAGCACAAAGAGAGGTCTCTCGGCCAGCCTCCCCAACCCACCTGCGATTCGACCTTTCCCTAAGAGATACTCCCCTTCCCTGAATTCACAGGGACTTAAAAGGGGGCTAAGCAGGAGTTGAACCCAGGCCCGACGCCTGGGTGAGCAAAACATTTCAGCCAGGTTGTTTATTTAGGACAGGGTGGCCAAACTCTGGCCCGTAGGCCAGATCTGGCCCTGACACCAATTCATCTGCCACATTTTACTTCCACTTCCAGGAGCAGCAAGGGTGGTGAGGGCCGGATGAATTGGAGTTGGGAGCCAGATCCAGCCCACAGATCCGGCCCAGAGGCCAGAGTTTTGGCACCCCTGGTTTAGGATTAGTCTGTTGCAAGTTCCACAGAACTTCTTGTTACTCCTTAATTAAGGACTCAAATCTTTATTATTATTATTATTATTATTATTATTATTATTATTATTATTATTATTATTATTATTATTATTATTATTATTATTATTATTATTATTATTATTATTATTATTATTATTATTATTATTATTATTATTATTATTATTATTATTATTATTATTTAAAAACCTTCCAGATTCACCAAGTCTTGCCCCCTCCCCCTTGGCAATTAGTATACACACCCTTGGTTGGGCCAGTTGCAATAGATGAGGTCGGAGGGAACCGTTGTGGGGAGTACTGATAGTGGAGGTACCTTCACAATGATGGCAACACATCTCCACTGTCATAAAAATCTGCCACCACGAATCCACAGACAATTTAGGCTATAGTGAAATTGGCACACTTTATGGTGTCATCAGACTCGTCCTTATCGTTTCTTCGAGGATAGCAAGTAAACTTCAGTGCTTTAACTGGAAGAAAACGTCCCTGGTGATGGAACTGTTCACGAACTTGTGTTAACTTCCACCTCCTAGTGACTTAATTTATTTTATTGGTCTAAAACTTCCGGAATTCCCACTAGGATTGCCAGTAGCCATAAGCTCTTGGAAGAGTCTAAAAGTTGCAATGTAGAAAAATAACTTTTCCAAAGTCTAGGCAACTTCAAAAGTTTCCTTCAACTTTCAGAATTGCCTCTCTTTTCCGCACGAGCTGGGAAATCTCAGTAGTGGCCCCTGCCTTTCCTTAAATTGTATTTATCCCCTCACCCCTTCCTTCCCCTATTTCAAGCTCCCTTACTTCCAAACCCAAGACTAATGACCCCAAACCCGAGACTTGAGAGGGACGAGTCGTGCGTGCATTTCATTGCTACTTAGGATGACGATAGCCCCGTGATGGCGAACCTTGGCACTCCAGATGTTCTTGGACTTCAATTCCCAGAAGCCCAATCCCCCATGAATCCCCACGAATGGGTTTACTGCAATTCATCCTGCTCGCGCCACCCTCGTCGCTCCTGGAAGTGGATGGGTGCGTTTTACTTCCGCTTCCAGGAGCGATGAGGGCGTCGTCGTAGGCCGGATGAATCACAGTTAAACCAATTCGTCGGATTCATGGGGGCTTGGGCTTCTGGGAATTGAAGTCTAAGTACAACTTGAGTGCCATGGTTCGCCATCACGGAAATAGCGTTTTCCAGTACAGGCCACTCCTGCCTTCACCAGGCCGCTTTTAGGGCTCCCACCCTGGAGACTGCGAGGACGGGAAAGGGAGAGTTGAGAGGCCGAGGCGAGCCAAGCAGCATCTGCGTTTTAATGGGTTACTTCATGCGCCAACAGTAATTTTCCTAACATTCATCGAGGTCCTGTCTGATCTTGCGACCGTAACAGGGAGTGGAATGGGAGAGACTATATGGTTAGGAGAGAAGATGAAGCTAACTTTTCTATAGTGTGTGTGTGTGTGGGGGGGGGGGAGGATGAAACAGTTACATCGGTCCTTCCAAAAGCATAGACAGACAGACTACCACAGTTCTGGAGAAAGAAATGGAGACCATCCGCTGTTTGAAAAAGCACAAACAAAGTCAACCTATCCGTGACCTCAGTAGAAAGCACTCTTTCCAGTTTAAAACAATCCTCGACTTCTCACTAAATGTGTCCACTTGGAAATAAGCACAACTGAAGTCAATGGGTTAAAGACTGCCACCATCCGAATCTTCCCTCGTCCACCCACCAGTCTAAAAATGTCCCTGTGGCAATAGTACCGGGTATAATTCGATCTTGGGTCCTCAGAAGCTAGCCTGGCGGAGCAAGAACCTCGGAGTCTCTTCCAGTTTTCCAAAGGGAAGATCCTATCCTCCGACTCCTTTAAACCACACGTGGTTTTAGCTGGGGGCAGGGGATTACTTGGGGACCGACTACGCCATTCAAGCCAGGTAGCGAAGCAGCAAAAGGCAACTCATTCCCAGCTAATTCCAAAGGCATCCTACCTAAACTATATACAGTACTTTTTTTTTTCAAAAACCATCTGCATTCCCTTCTCCCTGGTAATAAAAAATTAGCAAAAATTAAGGTTGACATCAAGCCACCAACGATTTCTTTCTTGCGGTTGCCTAATGTTAGGGGCCAGGGCCGGCCTTTGGTGACTAAACTCATTTGAGGAGAACTTCATCTTCTGGGCAATCCCGTTGAGTTGAGATTGAGGCTGGTTGGTTTATAAAGAAAGGCATTTCTGGAAGAGACTCTCCAGGATCTGTTGCCGCACAAGCAGCCAGCAATCTCGCGGCACCTTAAAAGGCTACCCCAAGGGTGTCCAAACTCCGGCCCATGGGCCGGATCTGGCCCCGCCCCGACACCAGTTCATCGGCCTATGTCGCCCTTGCCATATGGGCGCATTTTACTTCCGCTTCCAGGAGCGGCAAGGCCGGTGGGCCAGATGAATTTGTGTCAAGGGCCATATCCGGCCCATGGGCCGGAGTTTGGGAACCCCGGGGCAATTTGCCCGAAGGCTCTTCTGGGCTTTCGATGGCCGGGAGAGCATTTTTGATCCCCAGATGGCATGGATGGGAACCTCTTCGGACGCAACAGCCGCGCAAGCCCATCTGAGCAATTAACGGAGGACTTCGGGGTGGGGCGAGGAGTCCATAGGGAGGGGGGAATTGAAGAAGAAATAATGGGGGAAAAGAGAAAATAGGGAGGGAAAGGGGGGCCCCTGCCACTTCAGAGGAACGGAAGTCCCCTTGAGGTCCTCTCCTTGCCGGGCGCGATTGGCTGCTCCCCCTTCATTATGGGAGACTAGACAATATTTGATATGTTATGACATGAAACACTCAATTAGATCACTGAGTTGAAATACTCCAATCAGTGGCTTGATGCTAAGCAACCCTCGGAAGGTCCAACACGAGGTCACAGCCAGTGACACATCAAATCAATATCAGGGGAAAGGGGGGGGGGGAAGAGGGAGAAGAAAGGGGGGGGAGAGAAGCGCCCTTCCTTTGGCTCTTGCCCAACAAAAAACCGAGGTTGCCAGCAGATCGATCCCCGAGGGCGCCAGCGTTTGCAAACACTCCAGATCCGCCTCGCCCAGGAGGTGAGGGCCCCTCTTTTGCTTAAGGTAAAGCCCCACTTGAGGGTCCCAGGGGAGGTTGTGAAGAGATCGACGCAAAAACCGCATAAAAAGCAGAAAGGATCGGTTTGGGGTGGGAGTGGGGGATTTTGGCAGAGATCCACTGAGACTGCGAGGGGATTCTTCTTGTTGTTGTGCTGTATGTATCCATTTCTGAATACTGGCTATCCTCATGGCCATGCGCCATGAAGATTGTCTTGGGAACAATGTAACAGCAGAGGCCTTCCATTTGCCTTCCGCAACTCAGCGTGACCCCCATACCATGGTCCAGTCCCGACGAGACTTTTGGGCACACAAAGTCCTCCTCAGCCCCAGCCAGGCCAATACGGATGAAGCTGCTGCCCTCCATCAAGATGGGTTCAAGTGGGATTTAATCCATTTGGGGACCATCACCCTTCCCTGTGGATTTCGGGACCCAAAGCCGGATTGCCAGGTTAGTTCACCGCCGCCCGACAATCGGCATTGAGCCGCTGGCAGTAGAGTCTACTCCTGTGATGGCGAACCTTGGCACTCCAGATGTTCTTGGACTTCAATTCCCAGAAGCCCAAGCCCCCTGTGAATCCACATGGATGGGTTTACTACGATTCATTTTACTTCTACTTCCGGGAGCTACGCGGATCACAGTAAATCCATTCGTGTGGATTCACGGGGGGGGGCCTTGGGCTTCTGGGAATTGAAGTCCAAGAACATCTGGAGTGCCAAGGTTCGCCATCGCGGATCTACTCTATTATCATAGCAGGATAACCTGGGCAGACTGGTCAGAGGGGATGGAGAAGGTATTTTCTATATGCGATGGGAGGGGAGAGAGAGGCTGCTTACACCTTACACACCTCTACGCAGCTTCTCCGACCCCGCTTCCTGAGGACAACTCGTGTGCATGTGTGAACAGAAAGGGTTTAGCATTCCCCAGACCTTTAGGAGTCCACCGGTGGGGCGGGAGACGGCCCAGCGTGAAGACATCTCTCTCAGCCCGAGAGCAAGCAGAGACAGCCTGTCCCCCATCACCACCCGCTGGGAGTTCCTTCTGCAAGGTTGCCCAACGAAGCAAAAAAAAAAAAAGATGTATTGAGATACAGTTATTGAGGTGGCGTGGATGAAATGTCGGACTGTTATGTATTCTCAACCTACGGCACCATTTCATGTGCCCCCCCCCCCCTGCCTCCAGGAGGTGCCATGTGGTGGAGGACGGGCAAAATGGCCGTCCGGCCCCCCGAAGCTGTCTATAGGAAGTGAGATCTGGCCCCTGGGTTAAAAAGATTGAGAATTCCTTCAGAAAAGCTGGGTTCAAATCCTTGTTCGGCCATATTCACTGGGTGTTGACAATGGCCAGATCGCTCCTGAAACCTCTCACTGTCCTGGGAAGCCCTATTAGGGCAGGCAACGATGCAACTATCAGCATCCTTGGAAATCCCAGTGGTAATTTTTTTAAGCGTGTCAGAAGCACACAAAGGTGCTTTTTGGTTTGAAAGGATTTTTGCTGGAAGAACTCCGCTCACGGGACGTCCGAATGAGGCTCCTTTCGTGTTCCCAAGATCTTTTCCCACCAAAGTGGTTCCTATTTATCTACTTGCAATTTCTTGCTTTCGAACTGCTAGGTTGGCAGCAGCTGGGACTGAGACGAGCGCTCATTCCGTCTTGCAGTACTCGGGTCTTGAACTGCAGATTAGCTGACCTTGCAGCTAACAAGGCGAGCTGCTTAACCACTGAGCCACCGGCAGTCCCATAATGATGGAGGATGAGGAAGACTCTTCCTCTTAGTTTGAAGGAAAGGAGGCTCTTGTGTGATCCAGGAATGGCCTCTTAATTTCGGGAACCCCTCACTTCCACTGAAACTCTAGTAACCTGCAGAGTCGGGAAGAAACCACGAGTGTTTTATTTTCTTCCTTCTTTTCCTAACCGAGTCCCAGGTTTTCTTGAAACTCCATTTTCCTCCATGATTCCCCATATCACATAAGCCTCGCCAACTCCCCCCCAAAGTGCCAAAGTTCGCCATCACGGTCCTACATCATCTTCCGTCGGAAGCTGGAAAGTTGGATGATGTCCACGCTGGCCCACTGAAATCGTGTGCTCCGGAGGTAAGCCGCGCGTTTAAGGGTGTTTTTCTCTCTCTCTCTCTCTCTCTCTCTCTCTCTCTCTCACACACACACACACACACACACACAGTGAGCGGAGTTCCTCCAGCCAACGCCCAGACCAGCATTCTTACTCCGAAGTACCTGAAAAACCTCCCCTTCAATGTCTTTCGGACAGGATCGGGAAAGAAGGCAACATGGCAGACCCACCCAAGCAATCCTAAGAGGACGGGCTGGACCGAGCGAAACCGGAGACCAAGCAACCTCGACATCCTATTAAGATCCACCGATAGGCTTTTAAAAAAATAATAAAAGTAGAAACCAGTCCTTAACAGCTCGCCCGCTCTGGACCACAAAACGGGTGCAAGAAGATGGAGCGTAAAAGAGCCTCCTTGGGGCAACCGAGTGAAGCCACCCTTTGTTTCCATGGGGGGGACGGGGGACGGGGGACGTCTAGGTCTTGTTATTTCAGCCTTTCAGACCCAAACGATCTTACAGTGCGAGGGGCGCAGGGGCGGAGGAGAAAGTGAACGACCTCCGAAACGACGTAGAAGCCTGAGGTCTTTGTGCTACCGATCTACACGCGTCTATCTATCCTTTTAATCGCCCGTAAATTTGGAACATCAACGCTAACATTCCCCTTCGGAGCCCCGAGAATTCCCGTCGGTTGGGAATTGCAAAGCAAGTCCCAAGTTGGGAACATTCCCCACCCCCACCCCCTCCGCAGTCAGTGTGCACGTGTGAACGGAGCCGGAGGGAGTCCCCCGTTCTCTAAATGAGTTGGAACTTCTTCCGTGTCTGGGCCAGATGTGAAACAGCCAAAACGAAGCCACCTTTTGGGGGAATTCATTCCGTAGTTCTTTTCGCCTGACCTAGTGTGAGAAAGATTAGCCGGCAACACAAGGTTACGCCCAGGATACGCCCGATTGTGGTTCCAAAAACCCCACAATCTTCGAGGAGGCTCTTTCTGTGTAAGAGAGACAGCAAGGAAGAAAATTCGGGACCCCGCTGAAATTATGGCAAGGTGGGCATTTGCAAGTGGAGCTGGAGCGCCGATTGTACGCCGCTTTGCAAACCCAGAAACGGCGGGAGCGGGACGTGTTCCCTGGAAGACACACGGGGATCGGGACTCCAAAAGGTAAAGGTCGCCCTTGCTCGACAGCCAGTCGTATCCGACTCTAGGGTGCGGTGTGTTCATCTCCGTTTACAGCCCAAGAGCAGCCCTGAGATGTTTCCGTGGCTATGTGGCCGGTATGACTAGACACCAGAGTGCACCGAGCGCTGCTACCTTTCTCACCCAAGCAGTACCTGTTTACCTACTTGCACTTTTTTTGCTTTCGAACTGCTAGGTCCTTGGCACTCCAGATGTTCTTGGACTTCAATTCCCAGAAGCCCAAGCCCCCTGTGAATCCACACGAATGGGTTTTCTGAGATTCATCCAGCCGGCGCTGCCCTTGTTGCTCCCGGAAGCGGAAGGAAAAACGCGCCGTACAGTAAAACTTCTGCTTCCTGGAGTGACGAGGGCAGATTCGTGTGGATTCACAGGGGGCTTGGGCTTCTGGGAATTGAAGCCCAAGAACATCTGGAGTGCCAAGGTTCGCCATCACGGTGCTAGGTTGACAACAGGCGCTGGGACAACAGACGGGGGCTCACTCCGCCGTGCAGCGCTCTGCTCTCGAACTGCTGACCTGCCGACCTTCCAGTCGTCAAGAGTTCAGCGTCCTAACCACTAAGCCACCGCAGCCAGGTCCCAAAAGATCAAAGGGAGCGCCCACGAGGGAGGGAGGGGGGCGCGGGGGGGGGAGGCTGCCGCTTACCTTGCCCTCGGTCCACGAAGCTCGTGATGGTGTTGGCGGCTTTGGAAGCCTGGAAGAGGCTGGCGTTGAAGCCCAGCTTCTCGGCGACGGAGAAGGTCCGGTAGAGGGAGAGCATGTACTCGTGGGGGGTGGCCGGAGGTCCCTTCCGAGGGGGAGCCTCTGGCGGCGGCGGCCGGGGCGCTCTGCGGCTCCTCATGCCCTCCGTGGCGGAGCCCCCCAGCGGCGGGGAGTGGATGGCGGCCTGCTGGCAACCGGGCAGCTCCCCCCAGAAGCAGCAGCAGGCGAGGAACACGGCGGAGAGCAGAGCCCGGGCCGCATTCATAGCGAGCGAGCGAGCGAGCGCGCCCGCCAGCCAGCCGCGACGGCGGCGGCCCCGGAGCCCAGCCCAGCCCGCTCCCACCCGCACTCACGCACAGCCAGACCCGCTCCGGTGCAGCGGCTCCCTCTGGCTGTCTGCTAGGCTCAGCCCCAGCGCCCGAGGACAGACAGAGCCCGGCTGGGCCACGCCCACCACGGCCAGGGGCACGCCCACACCCGAGGCCACGCCCCACAGGCCACGCCCCCTGGACCGAGGTGGGCAGGGCTGCGTGACTGGGGGTGGGTGTGAGGGGGGGGAGCGGGTGGAGTCGGTTTACACAGCGGGCCGTCTCCGAGGAGCCCTCTGCGGGGAAGCAGGCGAATCCAAGAGAGAGAGAGAGAGCACTCCAGGACATGTGCAGAGTGCCTGTCCTGACCAGCTCTCCTCCTAGCGAGACGAAAGCTGTATGTATCGGATCTGAGGGTTTCAAGAGCTTCCGGGAAGCTTTGATGCTCCTGGTTCTTTTATTACCGGTTGTAAAAAGCGAGCCACACTAATTTGTAACCTTATCTGCAGTGGTAAAAGGTAAAGGTAAAGGTTTCCCTTGCTCGAAAGCCAGTCGTATCTGACTCTAGGGTTCAGTGCTCATCTCTGTTTCAAGAGCCAGTGCTGTCTGCTTCTGCAGACGTTTCCGTGGTCATGTGACAGGCATGACTAGACACCGGAGCGCACAGAACGCTGTTACCTTCCCACCAAAGTGGTCCCTATTTATCTACTTGCAATTTCTTGCTTTCAAACTGCTAGGTTGGCAGGAGCTGGGACAAAGACAGGAGCTCACTCCACCATGCAGTACTCGGGAATCGAACTGCTGACCATCCGCCTCCCAGTCAGCATCTTAGCCACTTGAGCCACTGCAGTCTCTATCTGCAGTGGTGGGCTCCAAAAAATGTTACTACCACACTGTGGGCGTGGTATGGTGGACGTGGCCAGGGAGAAATCCCTGTGTTGCACCCAAATTTAGGACTACTGTACTTTATTTCAAAACTTGGTTGGGCGGGGCCAGCCAGAATTTTTGCTACCGGTTCTGGTGAACTGGTGCCAACCTGCTGATGCCCACCACTGCTTATCTGTATTGCTAGCGAACCATTGTGTACCTCTGTACCTGATGTATATAAATTAATGCCATGAAGTCTCACTGTCTTATGTCTGATGAAGTAGATTTGATCCACGGAAGCTAACATTAAAATACAAGAGTTAGTCTTTAAGGTGCCACAATGTTCTTGGTGGTCTTTTTTGTTTTGTTTACTCTCTGATATGCTTGCACAGACTAACACAGTTACTACTTTAAACATTTCAATACTGTCTAGCCATCTCATCCTCTTCTGCCCATGTCTCCTTTTGCCTTCAGTCTTTCCTAGCCTCAGGGTCTTCTCCAATGAGGCCTCTCTTCTCATTGGGGGGTGAGGGCAAAGTATATTTTAGCTTCAACTTCACTCTCTTTCCTTCCGAGGAGCAGTCAGAGTTAATTTTATTCAGGATGGGCTGATTTGATCTCTTTGCAGTCAGTAGGGACTCTCAAAAGTCATCTCCAGTTCCACAATTCAAAGGTGTCTGTTCTTCTGTGCTCAGACTTACTTGTGGTTCAGCTCTCACAGCTATACATTACTACTGGGAAGACCATTGCTTTAACTATGTGGACTTTTGTTGTTAGGGTGATATCTCTACTTTTTTATTATGCTGCCTAGGTTTGCCATAATTTGCCTTCCAAGGAATAAGTATGTTTTTATTTCATGGTTGCAGTCACCATCTGTCATGACCTTGGATCTCAAGAAAGTCAGGTCTGTCAATGCTTCTATCCCTACCCCACCCCTATTTTTCAGGAAGTGATGAGTCCATATACCATAATCTTGGCTTATATCAGGGGTTTTCAACGTTTTTCAGCTGCGGGCCAGACCATGCCCCTTCAGACAGCTGAACAGGCCGGACTGGTGCCGTAAAACGCATCCATGGCTGTCGTAAATGCATTTATAATGGCTGCAGACTAATTTATGGCTGCAGTAAATGCGCTTACGCAGTGTAAATGAGTCCGTGGCCGATTCCAGTGGGGGCGCAGCTGAAGCAAGGTTGGGGGCCAGATTATTTGGCACTGTGGGCTGGAACTGGCCTGCGATCCGTAGGTTGTGAAGCCCTGGTTTAAATGATGAAGAGTTTCAAGCCAGCTTTTGCACTCTCCTCTTTCACCCTCATCAAGAGGCTCTTCAGATCCTTTCTGCCATTAGGGTGGTGTCTTCTGCATATCTGAGGTTGTTGATATTTTCCCCAGCAATCGTAATTTTAGTTTGTGATTCATCCAGTCCTGCATTACACATGATGTACTCTGCACAGAAGTTAAATAAGCAGAGTGATGATAAACAGCCTTGTCATACTCATTTTCCTATTCTAAACCAATTAGTTGTTCAATATCTGGTACTAACTGTCACTTCTTGACCCACATACATGTTTCTTAGATGACAGGTGAGGTAGTCTGGACCTCCCTTCTCTTTAAAAGACTTGCAACAGAACATTGTGATCCACACAATCAAAGGATTTAGCATAGTCAATGAAGCAGAAGTATACATTTTCCTGTTACTCCCTTGCTTTCTCCATAATCCAGTGAATGTTGGCAATTTGGTCACTAGTTCCCATGCCTCTTTGGAATCTAGCTTGCACTTCTGGTAGTTCTCCATCCACATACTGCTGAAGCCTAGTTTGTAAGATCTTAACCATGACCTTGCTAGCATGTGAGATGAGCACAATTGTACGATAGTTTGAAAATTATTTAACATTGGAACATAAACTGGCCTTTTCCAATCCTATGGACACTGCTGCGTTTTCCAAATCTGCTGGCATATTGAGTGCAGCACTTCAATGAAATCACCTTTAGGGCTTTAAATTGTTCAACCAGAATACCATCATCTCCACTAACTTTGTTGTTAGTAATGTTTCTAGGGCCCTATTGACATCACACTCCATGAAATCTGTCTCAAGATCACACCGTTGTGATTGTCAGGGATATTAAGGTCCTTCATGTATAAGTCCTCTGTGTATGGTTGCCACCTTTTCCTAATCTCTTCTGCTTCTTTTAGGTCTCTAAAATTTTTATCCTTTATCATGGCCATTTTCCCTTCCAACATTCCCTTGATTTCTCCATTAAAAAAAGAGATCTCTAGTCCTTTCCATTCTGTTACATTGAATTGTTCATTTAAGAGGGCCTCCTCATCTCTCCTTGCTGTTCTATGGAAATTTGCATTTAGTTGGGTGAATCTCTTTAACCTTTGCCTTTCACTTTCCTTCTTTTCTCAGCTATTTGTAAAGCCTTATCAGACAACTATTTCACTAATCTTGCATTTCTTTTTCTTTGGGATATCTTTAATTGTTACCTCCTGTACAATGCCATGACTCTCCATCCTTAGTTCTTCAGGCACTCTGTCTATCATGTCTAATCCCTTACATCTAGTTACCTCTAATGTATATTCATATGGGATGTGATCTAGGTCATACCTGAATGGCCTAATCAGTAATTTGTGTTTTTTTAAATGAATATAGCTTAGACCACTGTTTCCCAAACTGTGTTTTGCGGTACACTGGTGGACTTCAATTCCCAGAAGCCTAAGTCAATACATTGGCTGATCAGTGCTTTGGGGAATTGACTTAGGCTTCTGGGACATACCTGTCAAGCGCAGCTCTGGAAAATATGGGACCTGCGCAGAAGCCTTCTGCACAGAAACCTTCTGCGCATGCGTAGAACCATTCTGTGCAGAAGCTTTTTATGCAGAAGCCTTCCGTGCATGCGTAGAACTGTTCTGCGCATGCGCAAAAGGCTTCTGTGCATGTGCAGGAGGCTTCTGCACAGAAGGGTTCTATGCATGTGCAGAACGGTTCTACGCATGTGCAGACGGGTTTTGCGCAGAAGGGCATACACAGTAACTACTTCCCCCCACCGGTCAAATTACGGGCTGGCGGCTGCTGGGGGTGGGCGAGTGGCTGAAGCGGCAAGGAAATACAGGAAATCCCGGCCAATCCGGGATACTTGACAGGTATGTTCTGGGAATTGAAGTAAAAAATAATAATTGGGAAACACTGGCCTAGACTAAATCTCCAGAATGGAGGATGTTACCTAGTCAAACAAACCTTATAAATACAATGAAGTACACTGATTACTGGAGGCGGGATAGGGTTCTACATCCAGTTGAAAGGACTCTCAGTTAAGGTTGTGGTCAATAAATACACAGGTGCTCTTATCAAATCTGTATTTGTTCTTCTAAAATCTGTATAAAACCAAAACTGAAGGCAGCCCGGGCAAACAAGCAGACTATACCACAGTAGTTTCTGTCAGGTGGTCAATCGTTGACAGACATCCATGACAATAGATGACAGAAAGGAGGAAGCAGATAAGGATGACCCTGTGGGTCAAGTGTTAGAAGTCTTTTTTATACCCATTTAATCTTATCCACCTCCTCTCACCAAATCAACCTTACCTTTCGGCTTCTTCCTAGAGGAAAGTTTATTTAAATCCTACAACACCTGGTGGGATAAAAGAGGAAGCAAAGAAGAAGTACTTCCTTACATAAACCTATGTTTTGTATTGCAGCCCCCTGAATTCTTTAATTAGCACAACCAGTAATGATGCTGACTAGGAACCCTTAATAGCTCCACCCCCCAAAAGTACCTGCGTCTGATCGTGGCATAGCAATAGCAATAGCAGTAGCAATAGCAATAGTAATAACATAGGTAAAGTTAAAGGTTGCCCTTGCTCGAAAGCCAGTTGTATCTGGATCTATTATGGCTGCTGGGACGTTTGATACTAAGTACAGTACAAAAGGCACAACAAACCCAGTGGGGGTAGTGGCAGATAATTCTATTCCTCCTGGCAATCAAAAAATCCCAACATTTTGACTCTGCAAACCTTGGTTTTCCACTATTCCCCTACCTAAAAACCAGGTATGCAAATAGAGTGTGTGTGAAGAGTAAGGTTAGTAGTACAGTAGTTCTATCCTCACCCACTCCCAAGATTAATAATAGAAAATACCACTTTATAGAATAAATTGTTCTATTGATTAAGCTTTCTTTTGGGACAGGTTGAAGTTGTGAGGAATGGGTATCCATTTGGTGAAATTTAACAAAGAGGCAAAAAAATAATAATAGAAAAATTCACACAGCACTGGAAAATTATAAGCATTTGGTTACTTTGGTTGGGATCTCTGTTATAGTTTTATTTACTAGTATTTGGGGGAAAAGAGAGGTTCTCAGATTCATTTTTTATTTACATGCACAGGGAATGTTACACTTACTATTAATTTGTCATAATTTGTATTTCTGCTTGGAGACTCCAGCTATGTAAACTCAGCCTCTAGTTTTACTCTCATTTTTAATTTACTCATCTGTTCAGCTAACTCCAGAGGCCATCCGTCCTGCAGCTGATTCTCAGAATGAGGCATTATATCTAAAATTTCTTTCTCGGTGCCCCCAAGATCATAAGTCTTGTAAAGAGCAATTTCAGCCCTTATTCTCATAACTGCCTCCACATTCAGGTCAAAGGAATAAAGCAAACTTATCCTGATGGCAGGCCATGACAATACTTTCATGTGCCTTTTTTACAACAGCTCCCAGAATCCATCTTACTGAATGTGGGATTGGTTGCAGTTTTTAAGACTTACTCTTCCAATCTATGTGGTTAAGGGAGCTCTAGCCCATGAGAAAGCTTTGCCTCCTTGCCATTTGTCTGGAGAAAAATTGTATCTGGTTTAGCAGTGCAAGTTCTTACATAAGTTATATTAGTACAGTACCTGATCAAAGTTTCCTTCTGCTTTCCCGGACATAGCAGATGACCAGACCCTTCACAGCCAGCAAAAGTTAATCTTCCACTGCATTATCACTGGAAACTCCTCTTTGGGGAGGGGAGGTGGACCCTGGCTGATAAAATAATTTCAGACCCTTCCCATCCTTCTTTGATGACAGTGAATTGAGCCTCTTTTCTGAGCATGCCAAACATTGAAAGACAGGGCACTGTATGGAAGAATGAGGAATGTGAAATTCTCATTATCAACATTTTGTTCCTTTCAGTTTCATTCAAACTGATTTGAAAGAAAGATGGGAGAAAGCTACTAGTTTGTAAGACTTTGTTTCTTAATTCTTCAGTGAAAATTTGGGGGACACAGGAGTCCCTATGTCTCAAAAGTGAGTACAGTACTGTATTTTGTGTGCATATAAATTTACACACTTCCCTAATTCACTATAGCAAATTTCTGTATACTTTTCACATGAATTGATTTTTGAAGGGTATACAGTTTCATGTGTATTTGTTTCATTTGTCCAAAACACGTCAGAAGCATTACCAATGGGCATATTTCAAAGGCAGAGTTGTAATTTTTTTAAAAATCAAGTATTACATACCAGTCAAAATTGTTCTCTACCTCTAATCCTTGCCATCTATGTATTATAATGCAATTAATCTATGACACAGATACTTAAGACATAGAATATTACTTTTCCTGAATCAGACTCTTTGTCTATGCAGCCAAGTATCATAAACACTTACTGGTAGCAGCTCTCCCATATTTAGATCCGATTCTTACCTAGCTCTACCAGGGATCGAATCTGGGACATTAGGGACAAAATGCTAATTAACTTGTGAACCACCCAGAGAGTGCACTAAACACTATGGGGCAGTATATAAGTGTAATTACTATTGCTATGGCTATTCACTCTCATCTCTCATTGACCACCGTGTACTCTGTACATATATCTCTGAAGCCAGAAAATTATATTCCGTGAATCTGAGGAAGTAGATTATAATCCATGAATTTTCATGCGGAAATAAATGTATTAGTCCTGAGGAACCTGCATTACTTCTGTTTTTATTATACTAGGGCAGACTAACATCCCTGCAGTTTAGAAAACTGCTACTGTGTCAGGAGGTCATTATTCTGAAAAGCTGGTTCATTTCACTCTCCATTTTCTTGTCTTTGCAACGTTATCCTGGACTCATCTATTCAGCATCAAACCCCCTGAGTTCAATGGAATTTGCTTCTTAGAACTGCAGAGCTGGAAGGCACTCTATGGATCATCAATTCCAGCCCCTGTCAAAGAGGCACAAGGGTGAGTGGGAAAAATCAAACTCTCAATGTCTGCTCCTTAACCAGATACAGTCTTTCCACATATAGATGTACAGGATTGCAACTTTACCGCTTCCAAAGTTTTGATAGCCAAAGTGTCATGGAAGCAATGTTGTTCTCTTCCAATACAGCTTACTCACTGAGTGAGCATTTTAGATAATAAAATGCTCCATTTTTCAAGTTGATTCAAGAGAACTGCAATGAGGTCCTGGGGTAAGGAAACACTGGCATGGTAGAAGTTACAATTCGACCCTTACAGATTTCTCCTCCTCCCTTTTAAACTAAATTTAAATCCCACCCTTCTGCCATAAAATGGCACTCAAGGCAGCTAATGGTAAAATCCAAATACTGTACACAAATACAGCAAAAATAGATTAAGAGTACAATGTTGGACCACTGCAGTAAGAAGAAGGAAAAATAAAGGCCAGCAACTCAGAATATGCAGCCAACCTGTGAGATCCTGGGGCCTTTTGGTCTAAAATACATGTAGTTCCTGAGCACTGCAAAAGCAGCCAGTTAGTCTGAATCTTCTTCGTATTAGTATTGATGGAGAATAGTCCAACTGATTACAGGACCGTTTCCTCTGCTGAATTAGGGCCATGGGAATTTGTTCCTCCTACCTCTCAATTCACAGCTGGACAGTAGTTTTATTACGATGAACAAAACTAAATACACATTTTAAAAATAAGAAGAAAACGTGCAAGCTATTTGATTGTTGTTTTCAAGCCATATTTTGAGTTTTCACATTTTGGCTGTATTTTAATGTTAACTTTTGTCTGATGAAGTGGACTTGATCCACAAAAGCTAACATTAAAATACAGCAGTTAGTCTTTAAGGTGCCACTTTTTTTGTCGTTTTGTTTTGTTTACTCTCTGATATGCTTGCACAGAATAACACAGCTCCCACTCTAAAAATTTCACATTTTGTGGCAGACTTTTATTGCATTTTGGTATAGCCCAAATGTAGACTCCCCCACCCCCTGAGACCATTACGGTGACTTTCATCTCACCACATATTAATCATGCTTATTGGAGTAGCCGAAAGGTGCACCTTTGGATAGTAGAAAGAAGCTTGACACTCTCCAGCTATGAACAGTCTATTCCTTATACCCACTCTGTGCTTTTTTGCAATACTAGCTCTTTTTAAAGCTAGATCGCCAAATTAAATCAAGCATTGGGATTTGTGTTGGCTTTGCAGTTATGGTGGGAAAGTGTTAACATGGGTTTGTTCCACCATACGATTCCCAAAGTTCAGGGGGAATGTGCAAAGTGTGTCACATCTGGAGAGATTATTTTTTCCCCTCTTGTTTTATTTATTCAGCATCTGTGAGGTCATGTCTGTCAGGCTACAGTGGCGTAGCTAAGGTTTTGAGACTGGTGGGTTGACAGCACCACCTTGTGGATAAGAAAACAAAGCTGAAACACGGACCCAGAAATGAGACATTCCCAGGGCCACTTGATAAAAAGGACAGCAAAGGAATTGAGATGGATCTCACCTACCAAGATGATGACAAACATAAAATATTAAAAAGGAACCAAACAGTCAGTCCAATGTTTCAGTACAAGTTGTTTGTGAGGATCCAGTTTGTTGCACAGTTTCAACCAGAAGATATATTCTGATTTTAGTAAAGGTAAAAATAGCCCTTGCTCGAAAGCCAATCATATCCAACTCTAGGGTTGGAGTTCTGGTGGTAATGTGTGGCTGTGAGAGCTGGACCATTAGAAAGGCTGAGCGAAGAAAAATAGATGCCTTTGAGATGTGGTGCTGGAGGAGAGTTTTGAGAGTCCCCTGGACAGCGAGGAGAACAAATAAGTCAATATTAGAAGAGATTAGCCCTGAGTGCTCCTTAGAAGGACAAATAACAAAGATGAAGTTAAAGTATTTTGGACATCAAATGAGAAGAGATGATTCACTTGAGAAGGCCTTGATGCTGGGGAAGGTGGAGGGCAAAAGAAGAAGAGGACGGCCAAAGATGAGATGGCTAGATGGTATTGTAGACACAATGGGCACGGAGCTGTGTGGACTAAGGAGGATGGTGGAGGACAGGAGTGCCTGGAGAGCGATGGTCCATGGGGTCGCAAAGAGTCAGAATCGACTGTGCGACTGAACAACAACAAAAGGGTTCAGTGCTCATCTCTGTTTATAGCCAAAGAGCCAGCGCTGTCTGCATCTGCATCTGTGGACATGTCGCAGGCATGCCTCAACACTGGAGTGCATGGAATGCTGTTTGCTTTCCCACAGAAGTGGTCCCTATTTATCTACTTGCAATTTCTTGCTTTCAAACTGCTAGGTTGGCAGCAACTGGGACAAAGACAGGAGCTCATTCTGTCCTGCAGTACAGAATAAGTACTGTCAAAAATTAGTATTCTGATTTTAACAGGAGCTTTAATAAGCAAATCATTGTATCTTCTTAATTGTGGTTTAGGTTAGTTTTGATCAGTGAATGAAAGAACTCTGTGGGTCAAACCTGGACATTGACTAAAGCATCTGAAAATAAAAGCTTTTGAAATGTGGATTTACAGATGCTGCTAAGGATATAATGGGTTGACGATGTGAGTAATGTAGAAGCGTTGCGCTGGATGGATATAGAACGAGAACTGTTTTAGACCATTAAACAAAGGAAGCTCCAATACCTTGGGCATATCATAAGGAACATGATGTATATAATACTCCAACTCATTATGCAAGGGAAGATCTTTGGTAAAAGAGGCCCTGGATGTAGACCAGTATTTCCCAACCTTTGGTTTTTGGACTTCAATTAAGAACATAACAACAGCCTTGCTGGAACAGGCCACAGGAGCCCATCCAGTCCAGCATTCTGTCTCACACAGTGGCTCACCATTTGCTTCAGGGTATTCCCAAGCAGATGCATTCACCTGCTTAGGATTCCCTGGAAATGGCATTGAGAGATATCCTGCCTATATCTCCAACCCAGAGGTTGTCCTTAGGTATCCATAATTATAGTCATTGATACCCTTGTCCTCCATTAACTTGTCTAATCCTTTCTTAAAGCTGTCAAGACTGTCAATTCCCAGAAGCCAAAGTCAATTCCCCAAAGCACTGATCAGCCAATGTACTGACTTAGGCTTCTGGGAATTGGAGCCCCACCCCTTGTTTATTTATTTATTAATACATAATTAAGAAGCAAGCAGCTATCCTGATTCCATTGATGTAACAAAACATGTAGATGTAGAGGAAATTTGTGAAAACTAAAATAATGGATGGGATTTTGTTGATTTTGTTCAGTACAGTAATGTAACAAATTTGAATGCCAATTTAAGATTAGTTTAATTGCAAAAAAGGGTCTAAATTTCAACATAAATGCAATTGAATTACCTTTTTTAAGTTTATGAACAACTAACATAATATACTAATCTTTTTCTACCAACTAGTTTATCTTTTTCCCAACCTGTTACAATGAAAAAGTCAGAGTAGTTGACTCCAGGGCAGTTATGGCCACCAGTGTTACATTGTGAAAGAACGCAAGCAAAGCAAAACTGGAATTTAACTTGTTTTTACTACAGTTGAGACTTCTTTCAGAGCTTAAGACTGTGGATGCAGAAAAATAAAGAATTTTCTTACTGATTTCTTGTTCTATCCTTCCTCCCACCCATGTCCACCCTGCATTCCTATAGTTGGTTGACAATATCAGTGCCAGAAGAGATTAAAAAATTAAAGGTGAATAAATGTTCATTGCTTTGGAGGCATACATCTTCAGGTTGTGCTCTCTTGCATGTTAAAAAAAGCCCTTGACAATTAGTTAGAATTTTCCTTCAGAACAGCAAACCAGCCAGATTTTCAGGATGACATGAACATTAATTCTAATTACAGTGGTACCTCGGATAAAGTCCGATTCAGATAAAGTCCGATCTGGATAAAGTCACGATTTTCATGCACACGTGATGTATCGCATAAAGTCCAAAACCGCAAAAAACAAAAAACAAAACAAAAAAAAGGGACGCTATCCGAGGTATTTGGTATAGGAACCTCGGATAAAGTCCATTTTTGGACGTTATTCGATGCATCGCCCATTTGATTTGGATAAAGTCCAAAATCAGATAAAGTCCAAACTTGTGGAATGGAGTTTGGACTTTATCTGAGGTTCTACTGTATTGCAATTTTCTTTTGAAGCCTTATGAACCACTATGAACAAACAGGGCACCGATATAGTGAAAGTCAATTGGTGGAAAAGTAAATAGGATGTAAAGTGAGAGCAGAGTAAGGAAGCTGTGACATCCATAAGTGCTCCATTCCCTATAATATGTGAAATAATAACTCTTCTTTAGTGCTGTAGCCATTCCGGATATTAGCTACCATCATGGCAATAGTCTTCATGTTCTTAACTTCTTGAAACAGGTCTTCTGAAGACATGCCACACCAGTCTCTCAGGTTCTTCAGCCATGAAGTCCATCTACATCCCAGCCCTCTCTTCCCAAGGATCTTTCCTTGAATAGCAAGTTGGAGTATTCTATACTTTATGTTGTTCCTTATGATATGGCCAAGGTATTGGAGCTATCTTTGCTAAATGGTCTCAAACAGTTCTTGTTTTTTATCCATCCAGCGCAACACTTCTACTTTAGTCCCATGGTCAACCCATGATAGGCTGATAGCCTTAGCAGCCACCTGTAGATCCACATTTCAAAAGCTTTGATTCTTTTCAGATACTTTAGTTAAAATAATAAAATTAATCGAAATATAACTACAGCCAACAATTACTAGAATGAGTGCCAGGGATAGCAACAATTGCTTTGGCTGGATTGCATTCATGCCTGTGCAATTGTTTCTTTTCAGGGTGGAAAATCATTTCTTCAGTTATGATAGAGGTCAGAATTCTGCCCTAAGTAACTGAACTGGTATGCCAGAGATGAACTGCATCCAGAATCCATTTTAAAGAATATATCCCAAGTAGTTCCATGGAGAGAAAGAGCAGTTTTAATTCTGTTTCACCTTTGTAGGCCTTGGCTTTATGGAAAGTGTTTTTAGTCATTAGTTCTTCTGGGCAGGTCCACTGGCAAAATTCACAGATAATCTGTAAAACCTGATGTCATTACTCCCTGCTTGGATTTTGACTGACGGGAAGGCTCAGTACTGTTTAGGTGGAATACCATCCAAAACCCATAATCTACTTGACTACAGCATGTGTTTGAAGAGGGGCAAACTTAGAAACACAGAGCCATCTTTTTACATATTTTGATATTAAATAGGTTTTGAAAATATAAAAAAGGAAAGCCATCTATTAAGGTAATACAATCTATGTCTTTGTACTGTGCTTTGAATGAACATGTGAAACTGCCCAAGGTGGTTCTTACTGTTTGGGCAGATGGAACACAGTCTAACTCTCAGTTCCTTTCCAGACCCAGGTTGGGTATTAGATATACTTAGAAACTAAAGGTAAAGGCCGCCCTTGCTTGAAAGCCAGTCATATCTGACTCTAGGGTTCAGTGCTCCTCTCCGTTTATAGTTAAAGAGCCAGTGCTGTCTGCATCTGCAGACGTTTCCGTGGACATGTGGCAGACATGCCTAGACATCGAAGTGCATGGAACACTGTTTACCTTCCCACCAAAAGTAGTACCTACTTGCAATTTCTTGCTTTCAAACTGCAAGGTTGGCAGCAGCTGGGGCAGACGGAAGCTCACTCTGTTGTGCATCACTTGTCTCACACTGCTAACCTGCCGACCTTCCAGCCATCAAGTTCAGCATCTTAACCACTAAGCCACTGCAGTTCCTATATTTAGAAAAGGTGGCTACAAATTATAGATATAAGAAACTAGATGCAAACTCCTAACCTCTGACTCTGCAGCAAAATACATAAAACCTCTGAGATAGAACAAAAACTGTCCTTGTTTGTTGGCAGAGAGGGAGCAAGCCTAGCTTCTCTTGGTAGGTAGTTTCAGTGTAGACAGTTTAAGATCTGGGGTACACATAAAAAGCCTAACCACAATCGGGTGCACCCTAGTAAGGGCAACCTTGTGTTGCTGGCTAATCTTTCTCACACTAGGTCAGGCGAAAGGAACTGCAGACCAAACTCACCAAAAGGTACCTTCATTTTGGCAGTTTCACATCTGGCCTAGACATAGAAGAGGTATAAAATCTTCTTGCCAGATATGCCTCCAACATTAATGGATTAGAGATGAGAAAAACTTTCCTTTTTGGACTACGCCATTGACCTCTGGGGATATGTTGAAATTTGAAGTTGAAATTTCCAATAATGTATGTCCAGATATATTACATTTTACAGCTAATTTTGCTTTAAAAATTATAAAATTATAGCCAACATGTTATAATATATGTTTTAACATCTCCAGATTTTATTAGTTGCTCTTTGTATGGTCATCTGCTCTGTTCAAATGCTGAGAAATAATAAAGAAGGAAATAGAGCTACAAGTGATTAAAGTAATAAAATGCTGAAACTAAATAATATCTCATAATTCATTTTACAAAGCATATACTGTATTAGATTTCATTACATCAGTACATGACTTAGTAGTAAATTCTCCTGTGGGCCATAAACCTTTAAGTGCTGTCATCTTGAAAAATGGTTTTTTTAAAAAAAATACCCAATTGTTTAACAACCATTTTGTAGATCTATCCATCTCATCTAACGATGAGGCAAAGAATAAAGAAGCTGCTATGCATGTTTACAAGAGACTGTGGTGGCTTAGTGCTAAAGTCACTGAACATGATTGAACGGTTGGCAGGTCAAAAGTTGGAGACCTGAGTACTGCATGACGGAGTGAGCTCCTGTCTGTGTCTAAGCTCCTGCCAACTGAGCAGTCCGAAAGCAAGAAATTGCAAGTAGGTAAATAGGTACCACTTCAGTGACCAAGTTAATGGCCTTTTAGGCTTCCTCTGCGTGAATAGTTCACTTTTTGAATAATAAGAATATGTCATGGGGCATCAGGATTTTAGAGATGCTTAGGTGGGGCATGGCCAAAAATGGATTGTGAACCACTGTTTTAAAGCAAGAACTCTTACTCCAAGACTGTTCTGCCTGATGCAGGGCCCCTCTGGAGCCCAACGAGTTTAACGTTGATATTCCAGAAGTTGAAACTCTCCTGTCTTCTGCTTCCCATCAAGCTCCAAAGACAAATCTTCATTTATTGGGCAAGTGAAACACTAATTAAAAACACAGCTAATTAGAAACTATTGCCAATCAAAAGTAAAGTAAGACCACTTTACAGAGAAACTTTAATGCTGACAACTGAATTCTAAACCCTTTAAATCCAAAAGAGGACTTCTGGATCACAGCAGTTCTTCACTCCAAAGTATACTAGGTATGCCTCAATAATTCAGTAAATGCATCCAAGTGACTAATTCAGGTTAAATGAGGCAATTGACTTTATTTAAAGATTGGCAGGAATTGCAAATTCCAAACAAATATATTAATGTAGCATTCCATTCGTTTGGGTAGACACGACAGGCATTATGTAATCCCTCTGCTGCTGCTGAATACTTGACAGCCTACATCCCTATCCCAGGGGACAAGAGGTGATGAAAGATATATGCACAGTCACTCTGTAGATGGGCAACCCTTTTAAAAAACGATATATCGATGCAACAAACAGCAAAGGTTGTTGCTTATCTATCCTCCCAGCTGCAGGAAACAGCTGTATTATTATGACAGAAAGTATTACTCAAACTGTTGGAATGAGAATCATAGATCATCATGTTAGCATGCAATGTAGCTGTAGAGATTTGAACCAGTTCTTTGCAATTTAGGAGCGAGAATTCCAAGAGGATTTGGTAATGTTTATTTGAACTCAATGAACAAGTCTTACGGAGCAAAGAATTGCATGGATTTCTTCACAGTACCGAGAACTTTTAACAGACTCTTCAACTGAACTACATGATGTAAGGAAACATTTGCTCAGACAAATTATGGAAGCAGTTATTTCTTTTCCCAGGTTTCTTTTTCCAATCTTTCACGAAGAACTTCTTTCAGATATGGCTGAAGATAAGGTTTATCCTAAAAAACAAAAAAAGGAGAGGGGGAGATGGATCTTAATTATACTAGGAAACTGTTCATACTCCTGTTAAGAAGAGAGTGATGCAAACTTGTACTACTTCACAGGAACAGACAGCTCAGGAATAGAAAATATAGCCATGTAAATTTAACTTCTGACTAGAGATGTAAAATTTCCAGAAATTTTGAAGCTCGGAAAAATAAAAACCGTTTCCCCCCTCCCGGGGAAAAACGGAATTTTTTGGGAAAATTGAAAATAATCTGATACCATACATACTTTTTAAGAAATGATTTATAAAATATTTGAACCCGGCCTTATCTTAAAATATTTTATTCATCATGTTAAAATAAAACATTCCATAATATATATTTTTTCAATTTTTCAGGGAAAAAAGGCTTTTTTTATTTTAAAAAACCCGCATTTTCCCCCGAATTTTTCCGTTTCTCCTCCGGTCCTTCACATCTCTACTTCTGACTATGAAAATTCAGAAACCAAGCTTTTCTGCTACCATTCAAATATCTTCTGCGGGTATCTTTAACCAAGAGCCATTACTTGTAGTTGCCCTATTTCCATAATAGTTACTGAAAATTCTGACTAAATTTCAGTCTTACCTTTAGCATGTTTATACAGATGATTTGAAATGTCAAATGCCAGATTAAGGTACAGTACTTTCAAAGAGAAAAATAACATGTAGTTGTACCTTTAACAATAACAATTAGACTTATATACCGCCCCACAGCGCTTAGTGCAGTCCCTGGGTGGTTCACAAGTTAATTAGCATTTTGCCCCCAACATTCTGGGTACTTACTTATTTTACCAGCTTCGGAAGGATAAGTCAACCTCGACGCCTGGTCAGGATTGAACTCATAATGTTTTGGCTGCAGTATAGCAGTTTAACCACTGCGTCACCAGACATGTCACAGAACAGAATTATAGAATAACTGAGATGGAAAGAGCTTTTAAGGCCATAGAGTCCAACCCCCTGCTCAATTCAGGAATCTGAAGCAAAGCACATCTAACAGATGGTTGTCCAATTCTCTCTTGAATGCTTTCAGTGCTTAAGCACTCACCACTACTTGAGGCAGGTGGTTCCACTGTCGTACTGCTCTAACACAGGGGTGCCCAAACTATGGCCCGGGGGCTGATTCTGGCCCCTGGGCCGTAGTGTCTGGCTCCCTGAACCACATGACCCACCCTGCGGCCCAAAAAGTTTGGGTGCCCCTACTCTAACAGTTTAAGAAGTTTTTCCTGATATTTAGCCTATATCTAGCTACTTGTAATTTGAGCCCATCTCTGCAAAGATTGAGAACAGATCCTTCCCTTCCTCTTTATGATGATCTTCCAGATATCTGAAGAGTGCATCTTTCTTAAAGTATGGTGCCCAGAATTGGACACAGTACTCTAGATGTGGTATAACTAAAGCTGAATAAAGGGGAACTGGTACCTCACAGGTTTTAGAGACTATATTTCTCCTAAAGCAGGCTAAAACAGTGTTGGTCTTTTTTGCAGCCACATCACATTGTTGACTCATATTTAGTCTGTGATCTACAACAATTCAACTCAGTTTTGTGTCATCCGCAAATTTGATAACTATTCCCTGCACTCCCTCATCCAAGTCATTTAGGAAAATGTTGAAGAGTACAGAGCCCAGGACTGAGCCTTGTGGTGTTCTCTTGTTACTGTCTCCTAGCTTGAGAAGGAACCATTAATAAGAACTCTCTGAGTAGGATTCTGTAACCAACGGTATATCCACCTGATCCAGGCCACACCCAGATTTCTTCCCAGTCAGAATAGCGTAGGGCACTTTGTCAGAGGCTTTGCTGGAATCAAGATATATTACATCAACAGCATTCCCACTGTCCGCCATGGAAGTTACCCAATCGAAAAATGAAATTTGATTAGTTTGGCAGGATTTGTTTTTGACAAACAAAATCAAATAAGCTTTTCTTATTCTGGAAAATGTATGCCGTACTAGATGTGTTAGTCATTAAGATGCCACAAAGCTGGCCAGTTCACTGTAAACAACTAAATGGATTTTGTTTTCTGGAAGATTAATTCACCATTAGCTGATAGCTAGCAGTGATCTTTGCTTTATTTCTGTTACAGAACTTCCTGACTGAGAGGCTTTGCAAAGAATTGCAATGCAGCACCCATGGGAGGCTATTGGGAAAGGAGGCTGACAGATGTTTTGAATAAATTGCAGAATGGTCCCCATTTGTAGCTGTTACTTTCTCCTATTGGAATGATTGAAAGGGTAAAAATCAAAGGTATAATTTAAAGCTGTCTGAAACAGGCATATCCATTATGTTTAACAAAATCTAAGGTGAAAGATGTTATCCTTTTTTAAAACTGCAACCAAGACTTCTGTCAGGCGCCTTTGTTCTCATTAGTCCCATAAAGCCCATGAAACACACACCACAGCTGCATTTCCACAAACTTGGCTTAGGATTCTGTGGTTTCCCCACATTCAAGTATGATAGAAAGCTGAAAATCATTTTCCACATCTGCAGCAAAGAATTTATAACATTTGTCTTAGGGCTCAAGGTTAGCAGCACCATCAAGTCAGATGTAAGTGGTGCATGATTGTTTCGCAAAATTAGATTTTACCACAGTCTTTCAAGGAATAGATCATACATTCCCAACATCTATTTGTAAACAAGACATAGATCTAACACACATGTATTCCAAACATGCTGTCGGATTGTCTTAGAGCACAGGAAGCTTATGTGACTCATTATTTTATAAACCAACCCCCAAAAAATCATACAGAGTATCAATTACTAGAAGATGCCACAGGAGGTTGCTTGCCCTAAAACAGGGCTGCCCAAGCTATGGTCCATGGGCCAGATCTGGCCCCTGAAGCCATTTCATCCCCGATGCCCTCACCACTCCTGGAAGTGGGAATAAAATATGCATGTGCGGGTGCCAAACGCACCCGCACATGTGCAGAATGCTGCCGTAAATAACCCGCAGCTGGTGTAAATGTGTTTATGACAGCTGTGAGTCATTTACAGCAGTGTTCTACGCACACATGGGTGAATTTGGCACCCGCACACACGTTTTACCTCTACTTCCAGATGGGAGGAACCATGTGACTGGCCCGCTCGACCACGTGACCGGCCCACAGCCTGCAGTTTGGGCACCCTTGCCCTATAAGATGCTTAAGCAATTAATCAGTGAGAATACATAATGTTAGAATATAATTGTCTTTTCCTATAAAAATTACTTTGAGTTCTCTCACATATACGCATAAAACAATTCATACCTCTTCATATTTTACCCACTGCTCTTTAGGAAGAATTTGATGCTTCATGGTTAAGTCTAATGCTCTCTTAATGCGATATAATCTCTCATAATACATTTCTTCTGGAAGCCTCCTGACTGCTTCCTTTACATCATCATCTTCATAGAGTGTATCATCTCGCATAAGACCTACAAAAGAAGGTTTTTCATGTTACTCTAAACACCAGTCAATTTCTAATAGACAGGTAAAGCCCTAGATCAACAGGCTTTAAAACTTAAATATACCAGTTTATCGACCTAAATCCAATGTTACAATGACATTCAACCCTTAGAATAAAGATTTTTTCTCTCTACCTTCCAGGCACCTTGAAAGGTATCTCAGCTCTCCAAAGGCAATTTGGTAAGCCCCCAGGAGAGAGCAATAGGAAGAGGGAATGCTTCCTCTTGCTGGAACAGGGGTTCACAAATGGTTTGCGCCATGGGCCTGACCACGCCCCCTGGACAGCTAAGCATGTCAATCATGTGGTTCCTCCTGCTATAAACACTGCCGTAAAATGAGTCCTCAGCTGTCATAAATGCATTTACGACAGCCATGGATGCATTTACGGCAGCAATAAGCGCGTTTAGGCATGCAAGGGCGTGTTTTAAAGCCGTTGTATACGTACCTGTTAGGGAATTGATCTACTCTATGGGTTATTGTATAAGACACATGCACTCCTCGTGAGTAATGAGAAAGAACAACAGGTGCTCCTATTAACTAATGACTCAGCATAATGTGGAGAATAAAGCCAGCACCTTAGGGACTTATTCTCTGTCTGCAAACTCTGAGATGAATAACCACGGTCAGAAGGCATGACCACTTGCCAACACGGAAGGACTCATTCTGTATCAAGCTTTCCAGACTTCTTTCCAAGAAATGCTGAAAGGAACTGCATCAAAGTCTTGCAACTGGAGATGCTACTGGTAAAGCCGGAAACAACATTGGGACTGTTTACATGTGAGTGCGTAAACTGTATAGACTGATAACTCATTTACTCTATATTGAATGCCAACTTTAAGGACCTTTTGTTAGAAGCAGCAAGCTGTCGTTATTTTATATTGTATCAAATTGTTCTCAGCACAACTCCTTTTTGCATTGACTCTCATATGCTGAAGTAAAGCTAGTTTTTGTTCTGCCTACTTTGTGTCTGAGAGTTGTGATATTATTGGCGCACCTTCCGCAGCTGCAAAGGCTTGACAGCTGTGCTCTGGTGAATCCTTCTGAATTCGCACTCAAGATGCAAACCCTAACAGCACCCACTTCTGGTGAGGGCTACAGCGGGTCACATGAAATGGTGCCGCAGGCTGGGTCCAGCCCGTGGGCAATAGTTTGGCCACCCATGAGCTGGAACTTCCAGCTCAATCAATGGAAGTACCTCACTGGATGTTGTCCACAGTATCTCATGTTAGAAACTGCTGCTACCTATAAATTGTTATCAGATTGTGGCTCCTCCTCCTCCTAGGATCAGGGGTTCCGAACCTAAGGCCTGGGGCCAGCCCTGGCCCATGGCGCCATTCCATGTGGCTCCCCACATACTCCGTCACACCCAGAAGTGCCATGTGTGGTTCCTTTTTAATGTTCAGGGTGGCCTGTAATTCCCTACCCACACAGCACAAAGATACACTGGGTACATAAGTACAGTAAAACCTCGCATAAAGAGCACCTCGCTTACAGACTAACTTAAGGAGCAGAATTTTCTCTGAATGGTCGCCTTACTTAACAACTAAAACCAAACAAAAACTCGCTTAACAACTAAATCAGGGTTTGCAATCCCCCCCCCCCGCCAGAAGTCACAATTGGTCACTTACAATGGTGTTTCAATTAAAGAGAAAACTCGCTTAAAGAGCAATCCCATGGGACGCGTTATGCTCTTTAAGCAAGGTACCACTGTATATAGATGGGTAGGAACTTACGGCCTAACACCCCCCCCCCCCCCAAAACAGCATTTCAAAGTTGTTTACACTAAAAAGGAACCAAACACGGCACAGCTTCTGGCAGCATCATTGCCGGGAGTGAGGTCAGTGGGCTACATGAAATGGCGCCACGGGACCACAGCCTCACAAGGAAGGACTAGCAAGCCCTACTCCCCCTTTCCTCAAGCAGGCAATTCATTTCAGTTGGGGAGGGAGGTCCAAAACCTCCTCTGAGGGTTGGCATCTCCCTCCCCCCTTACAAAATAGCTGCCCCTTTGAAGCTGTTGGAACAAAATGGCCACACCAAAACGGCCACCCCCATCGTGCAAGCAGGGCAAAATGGCTTCTCAGCTGTCTGAGAGAGCGTGACCCAGCTCCCGGCTTGAGAAGGTTGGGAACCCCTGCCCTAGATTGTGATAATTTTGAACCACAATCAGGCGTACCCTGGGGATGGCAACCGTGCGTTGCCGGCTCATCGTTCTCACACTAGGTCAGGCAAAAGGAACTATAGAATGAATTAATCAAAGGCAGCTTCATTTTGGCAGTTTAATGTCTGACCTAGGCACAGAAGCAGCAACATGTGGCTTCTAAATGCTTTAATGAGAAATTCTTGGGAGTATGAGTGTACATGCAAGACATTATAATGAACCACAAATTCCATCTTAGTAAATTCACAGACAAAGCTGTCTCTCTCTAAATAAATGCTTTCCGGAATGTAGTTTAGTTATCACCTTCTAACAGTTGCTAAGATGCAGTCTTTGAATCATCTATTCTGGAACAGGGACATTAAAGTACAATTACAAAAAATACAATATGGTTTCAATAAAGCATTTCACCAGAGATTTGAAATAACGTAGCGATTAAGTAGTTGACAACTTTACTCTTTCAGCATGTGACTGGGTCTAAGGGCCAATTATGATTTTTGTGAGTGAGGAGAGTCCTAGAGAGTCTGCCAAAAATGTAAAACATTAAACTTGAAATGGCAAAACAGAACACAGAAAACACTGTTAAGCCTAATACTGTGATGGCGAACCATGGCACTCTAGGTGTTCTTGGACTTCAATTCCCAGAAGCCCAAGTCAGCACTCCTGCTGATCAGGGCTTCTGGGAACTGAAGTTCAAGAACAGCTGGAGTGCCAAGGTTCACCATCGCTGGCTTAATAAATCCATACAAATCTATTAACAGTTATCTTACAGTAATTAATTTACTGTAATCATCAGTTAATCAACTTACTGTGGCCAAGCGTCTTTTAAATATTTATGAATCCAAATCCAATCCTATGGGAAAATTTACAGATCACACAAGGTCCCATAGATAGGATACCTCCTATTACTGCAGCAACTAAGGCAATTATAGGTAGTTCCAGGCAGTGACATCTGCTACCAATTATTTAGGCCACAAACATATAGATCAGAAGCAGGAATCAAGCACATCCATCCATTTCTGCAGCAACCCAAGTGCAAAGCCACTCTGACAGGGTTTTTTGTTTTGTTTTGGAAGGGCTAAGAAAGGAGAATCATCACTCCTGGAAGACACCAGGAGTAGAAATAGAGCAATACCTCATACAAAGTCCACTTCGTACAACATCGGATTCATACAACATTGCCTAATTCCTTGAAAAAAGTTGCCTCATACAAAGTCGCAGCGACTAAAGCTGTTCCTGTTTCTCTTGGTAGGTGTATGCAGTTACAGAAGGTAAAAATAGGAGAAATGCTTACTATAGTATGTTTCCCTCCACCCTTACAGGGCTCAGAATCAAGCAATCTCTCTTCTGCTCTAGCTAATTGTGAAAGGCAAGTTAGCATCTGGTCCCTGCCAGTTTCTTTCATTCATTCAAATCAGCTGTATTAAATGAATTATCCTACTTCTCTTCTATAAATTTTAAATGGTTTTAATAGTTTTAATAGTTTTAAGTATTTTGTAACCTTTGTAATTGGGGATGTTTTATATTTCTATATATTTCTGATTTTTTAATGTTTAGCTGTGGGTTGCTTTGGCGAGTGAAGCGGCTATATAAATGCAATAAATAAAACAAATAAATGATATAGATTTGATAACTGTAAAAATTCACACCTGTAAGTAAATATTGTAAAGCAAAGCAATTACACTTATATACCACCCCAAAGAGCTTAGTGCACTCTCTGGGTAGTTCAGAGTAATTAGCATTTTGCCCTCAACATGCTGGGTACTCATTTCTCAGAAGGCTCAGTCAACCTTGATTCCTAGTCAGGATCGAACTCACAACATTCTGGCACAATGTTCCAGCTGCAGTACAGCTGTTGTATTAGCAAAAGGAAGACAAAAAAACCCTACATGCATCTTCCCATATATAAATAATCCCTCTGAACCAAGATCAAAGTAAAATTACAAAAGTGGTTTCACATTGATAATGCCCATGCGCACCTACCAATTTTGTTGAATCCAGCTGCATTGTAATACCATTTACGCAGTCTATCAATCAGACGACCAGAGGAAGAAACTGGAAATATTAAGGATCTCCATTAGTCATTGCTGTATTTGACTAAAGTCAAATTACTTTTTAACACAGGTTTCTTTATTTATAAGCATTACTGTAAGCAAAAAGAGCATTCCAAGAGCCACATTTAATGAAATATTAGACATAAGATAATCTTAAGACTACAGTAAAACCTCTACGAGCATTTTTTTGTTCCACGAGGTTATTTGTATGTCGAAAACACATTACATTACCAGAAGAGGCCATGAGATTTCACCGTATTTTTTTGTATGTTGATTTTTTCCTTAAAAAAATTTGTACAGTATATCGATTTTTTAAAGCCAGGATTTCTATTTGTATGTCGATTTTTTTGTAAGTTGAACTGTTTGTATGTCGGGGTTCCACTGTACATTTATTTAGACAATACTCAATGCAATATTGTTTTGTACATATATTTTAAAAAGCCATATAATTTTAGGTGGCAATTACACATACAACATATAAAGATACTTTATATACTTGTAATCAGTTCTTTTCTGCAACTGTGGGATAAAAGTCTTAACTGCTAGATATGTATATACAGTAATACCTCATACAACGTCCGCTTCATACAACGTCGGATCCATACAACGTCGCCCAATTCTGGGGGAAAAGGTGCCTCATACAACGTTGCCGGACATTGTATGAGGTATTAGGGTTTCTGCGGGAGTTTGGACTTGCAGCTTGGAGGCCCCACGGAGTTCGACCAGCAGCTGACCGGAGGAGGCGGGGAAGAAAGAACTCGCCAGAGAGACGAGCCCCAAATGCGGCAAGTTCTTTCTTTCCCCGCCTCCTCCGGCAGGCTGCCAGTCGAACTCCGTTGGAGGCGGGAAAGAAAGAACTCGCCCGAGAGACGAGTTCTTTCTTTCCCCGCTTCCTCCGGCCGTCCAGCTGTCGGTCAGACTCCGTTGGAGGTGGGGAAGAAAGAACTCATCCGAGAGACGAGTTCTTTCTTTCCCCGCTTCCTCTGGCCGGCTGCAGGTCAGACTCCGTTGGAGGCGGGGAAAGAACTCGCCCGAGAAACGAGTTCTTTCTTCCCCGCCTCCTCCGGCCAGCTGCTGGTTGGATTTTGTTGGAGGCGGGGAAAGAAAGAACTCGCCCGAGAGACGAGTTCGTTCTTTCCCTGCTTCCTCCGGCCGGCTGCCGGTCGGACTCCGTTGGAGGTGGGGAAGAAAGAACTCGCCCGAGAGATGAGTTCTTTCTTTCCCCGCTTCCTCTGGCCGGCCGGCTGTCGGTCAGACTCCGTTGGAGGTGGGGAAGAAAGAACTCGCCCGAGAGACAAGTTCTTTCTTTCCCTGTTTCCTCCGGCCGGCTGCCGGTCAGACTCCGTTGGAGGCGGGGGAAGAAAGAACTAGCCCAAGAAATGAGTTCTTTCTTTCCCCGCTTCCTATGTCCGGCTGCCGGTCGGACTCCGTTGGCGGCGGGGAAAGAAAGAACTCGCCCGAGAGACGAGTTCTTTCTTTCCCCACTTCCTCCGGCCGGCTGCCGGTCGGACTCTGTTGGAGGCGGAGAAGAAAGAACTCGCCCGAGACGAGCCCCAAGTGCGGCGAGTTTTCTTTCCCCGCCTCCAACGGAGTTCGACCGGCAGCCGGCCCTGCAGTTTGTGCTGTTACAATGTATCTCTATGGGAACAACGTTATACAAAGCATCGGTGGCAATAATTTGGACGTTGCATGAGGCATCGCGGCTAGGATTTTGCATGCCTCATACAAAGTCGGAATTCATACAATGTCCTAACTTGTGGAACCATGTTTGGACGTTGTATGAGGTATTACTGTACATAGGATTAGATTCTCAGATCCATTAATGAACAAACAATAATACTTATTTTTGAACCATACACATTGCCCATTGTAACTGCCATTTACTGGATCTGCTTCAAATATTCACAGGCAAGGCTAAGAATCTCAGTTCCAGATGAGAAAAAAAGTTCTCCTCTACATGTACATAATATATTATACACTACATCTGGGATTCTCAACCTGCAGCCCATGGGCCAAATGCAGTCCGTGGCGCCATTTCATGTGGATCACCAACACCTCCACCACACCAGGAAGGGCCATGTGATGAAGGAAGGGCAAAATGGCTGTCCGGCCCCCAAAGCTGTCTGAGGGAGCGTGGCCCAGCCTCGGGCTTAAAAAGGTTGAGAACTCCTTCACTACATCAACACAGCTGGCTGGATAGCTCAGTGAGTTAGGCATCTAGCTACAGAGCCAGAGGATGGTAATTTGATTCATTGTGCATTCCAGAATAAACACCAGTACAGAATGTGTAGGCTTAGAGAAGGTGCACAGTTCCAGGGCACCCTCAGATGAAGACTTCTGAATACTCTGTATCTGGAAAAGCTTAGAAAGGACTGCCACTAGACTCGGCTGAAAGTAATGAGTATGGTGATGATGGTCCCTTGGCCACAGTTGTCGATGTGTGTGTTGGTCTTTTACATTTTATTGCATTGTTACATTCTATTGTATTGTTATATTTTATTGTACTGTAATATTTGGTATGTTGTGATTTCTGTGAGCTGCCTTGAGTCGCGTATGCTGAGTGGGTGGCATACAAGTCTAATAAATCAAATCAAATCCATTAAACACCAACACACTTGGATTTAGACAGGCATACCAAATCAAAAGTTTCTGGGATCAGATATGCCACTATTCCAGGGCCAAATTCATCATAATATTTTTCAGGGTTTTCAGGAATACCAACTAAAGCTAGCACAATATGAACTGTGCCTACACATTATTATTATTATTATTATTATTATTATTATTATTATTATTATTATTATTATTATTATTATTATTATTATTATTATTATTATATTTTATAATGTAAATATTATATATTTATATTATATTTATATACCACTTTACTTATCCAAGGATAACTCAAAGCGGTTTCCAACATAATATCATACAAATACAAAGCATATAAGAAATACATGCAGTAGGATGCAAACTCAAGGGTGTGCCAGTTGTAAGGGATTAAGGGTTAGGGTTAGTGGTAGCTGACAGCTAACCCACCCCGCACCCCAGAAAGAACAGTGAGGAGCTGGAGAGAAGTTGCACCAGATTCCAGCCCCTATCAGCCTAGCCTCACAACCACTAAGCTGGCACCAAGCTGAGGCAGGATAGTACTAAGTCCGTGATGGTAAACCTTGGCACTCCAGATGTTCTTGGACTTCAATTCCCAGAAGCCCAGCACCCTGTGAATCCACACGAATGGGTTTACTGCGATTCATCCGGCTCACACTGCCCTCGTCGCTCTCGGAAGTGGAAGTAAAACGTGCCTGTACAGGGTGCTTGGGCTTCTGGGAATTGAAGTCCAAGAACATCTGGAGTGCCAAGGTTCACCATCACGGTACTAAGTAATCTCCAATATCTCTTGGAGACAATGATCCTAGTAAAGTTACTGCTCAGTCACATTTCAGGGACTGAATTTGTATTTTTCTTCCCTCATGGGCTCTTCATTTGTATAGTAAATATAAAGATGGGGAGAAGACAGAACACCTTATCATCCTAAGCTTGTCCCAGATGTTTATTAGTTTGGCAGGAAGCCACCTCAGTACCACCTTCTACTTCTCCTCTAACAATAATCTACTTCTTCTTTTGTGTCTAGGTCAGACTTTAAACTGCCAAAGAAAAGCCACTTTTGAGTGAACTCCTTCTGTAGTTCCTTTCGCTTGACCCAGTGTGAGAAAGATTAGCAGCATAACAAGGTTGCCATTGCCCGGGTGCAACCAATTGTGGTTCAAAAATACCACAATCTTCAAGGAGGCTCTTTCTGTATACCCTGTCATCCACTTAACTGAGCTGCAGGATTTGTACTGCATGATAGGAAGAGACAGGGTCTATAGGATTTGTGTTACAATTTACAACATAAAAAAGAGAGGCAGGGTTAGCAGCAGAAGCTGTAGCATAGCTATATCCATTTTCTCTCTCCCATCTAGCTTTGCTTGAAGAATAACAGGGAAAGCTGTTTTGACACCAAACAAATGGCAACCTGTGGCCCGCAGGTTGCCATTTCATGTGGCCCACCATACCAGGAAGTGCCATGTGGTGGAGGAAGGGCAAAATGGCTGTCTGGCCCCCGGCTTTAAAAGGTTGAGAACTCCTGCACTACATCAGCACAGCTGGCTGGATAGCTCAAATCCTCACTGAGAAAATACTTTTATTATCTCTTGGTTGGCCTAAATCAGTTCTCAACTTTTTAAAGCCGGGGGCCGGGTCACGCTCCCTCAGACAGCTTGGGGGCCAGGCGGCCATTTTGCCCTTCCTCCACCCCATGGCACTTACTCATGTGGTGGAGGGGCCACGTGAAATGGTGCCGTGGGCCACATGGGCTACCGTGGGCCACATGGGTGCCATGGGCCACATGGGTGCTGTGGGCCACATGGGCTGCAGGTTGAGAATCCCTAGCCTGAATAAAGGTACCACCTTAATACAGATCTTGAAATTTGTTTCAGGAGAGGAGGGTACAATTAACCTCTGAAATCAACTGTTCGTTAACCTTGACCGTTTCAAATGTCTTAAATTTTTGTTTCGGAATGAGACTTTCACAGGGCTAAAAAAAGAGGGGAACCACCTGCTGCAATATACCAAAAATATACCAATTTATGTTAATAATCTGTTTATATTATGTTTATGTAGTTACCAAATTAAGCACTGTCTAGTTGCGATTACAAGTTTCACTCCCGACATTTCTGCCGTTTACTTCTGAGGATTGGGACTGCAGTGGCTCAAGTAGCTAAGACGCTGACTGGGAAGCAGAAGGTCAGCAGTTTGATTCCCGAGTACTGCAGGACAGAATGAGCTCCCGTCTTTGTCCCAGCTCCTGCCAACCTAGCAGTTCGAAAGCAAGAAATTGCAAGTAGATAAATAGGGACCACTTCAGTGGGAAGGTAACAGCGTTCCGTGCACTTCGGTGTCTAGTCATGCCTGCCACATGACCACGGAAATGTCTGCAGGAGCAGACAGCGCTGGCTCTTTGGCTTGGAAACAGAGATGAGTACTGCGCCCTAGAGTCAGATATGACTGGCTTTCGTGCAAGGGAAACCTTTACCTTTACCTCTGAGTAAGCAGGTACAGAACTCAGAAGATTTCCCTTCCCTAGGAGCTGCGGTGGCTCAGTGGCTAAGAAGCTTGCCTTGTTAGCTGGAAGGCAGGCAAGTTGGCAGTTTGAGACCCGGGTACTGCATGAGGGACTGAGTGCCCGTCTCTGTCCCAGCTCTTGGAAACATGAAACATGAGCCTCATTCGGGCGTCCCCTGAGCCGAGTTTCTTCCTCAAATATCCTTTCAACCCAAAATGATTCCTGACACGAAATTATTATGATTATTATTACCCTTCCTTGGCACACCAAGCAAGGCGTTCCCTCCACTACGGTCTCCCTCTCCACCATCATTTCCACCTGCCCATCCGTTGCCCCACCAGCCCCACACAATGCAGACATTTTGCCCTCATAGCTTCTATAATCGCTTCGCCTCCTGTCCCCAAAACCTCCCTTTACACAGTCCAACGACTTCCCCCCCTTGCATTTACTAACCGGATGCCCTCGCCGCCATCTTGACCTTTCAGGAAACACTGCCTTTCGGGAAAAATCCTACAGCCTTTCCCCCTCTCGTCACGTGTGTATGCGCATATGGGCGGGTTGTCACGTAACCCACCTCCTTCTGTCTGTTGCCTGCGAATGCCCATGCATACTATGTGATTTTTTTTCTGCAAATGTCGCGGGTGGATATTCCCTCAGTAGCACCAGACTGTATCCGTTATTATGTACACCACGGGGGTGCCCAAACTATGGCCCGAGGGCCGAATCCGGGCCCCAGCGCCAATTCATCTGGCCCAGGAAGCCCTCGTTGCTCCCGGAAGCAGAAGTAAAAATGGGCATGTTTTACTTCTGCTTCTGGGAGCGACAAGGGCTTTGTTGGCCAGATGAATTGGCATTGGGGCCGGATCCAGGCCATAGTGACTGGCCTGCTGCCCAAAATGTTTGGGCACCCCTGATGTATGCCATTAAAGAGCTAACCCAGAAGGAAATTAAAAGCTGCTAGAGCTACATTGTCCTATGAATCAACACAATGCCTACAGCCCTGGTGGTGAACCTTGGCACTCCAGGTGTTCTTGGACTTCAATTCCCAGGAGCCCAAGTCCACACTCCTGCTGATCAGGGCTTCTGGGAATTGAAGTCCAAGAACAGCTGGAGTGCCAAGGTTAGCCATCACTGAACTTTGGACTTTCTGCTGTGGCATTATTTTGGGGCAGTGATGGCTAACCCTGGCACACCAGGTGTTCTTTGGAGTTCAGTTACCAGAAGCCCAAGTCAGCACTTCTGCTGATCAGGGCTTCTGGGAATTGAAGCTCAAGAACACATTGAGTGCCAAGGTTGGCCATCATAACTTTGGGGGAACTTCCTTGACAAATACATTCCAAATTTAACCAGATGCTGGCCTTGGCTTTTTTCCTGCAAAGCAGACAAATGTCCTGACATTTCAGTCCTATTTCAAGTGGGAAATGTGCTTTTTTAAACGGGGGAATATTTTTAAAAATGCAAATTACCTTTACACCTCTTTTCCTTATGTGGGAGTATCTGACAGAACTGAAGATAATATTGATAAGTATTACAGATATTTCCAAATAAAAAAGGACATGCATAAAAATTTGTTTTCTGTTCTAGAAGTCAGGACTAGAATCACTAAGTTGAAATTGCATGGGTCTAGACTAGGACTCGGACCACCTCAATTTGACCCATGGAAAGTCACCGAGTAGGAGTGGAAGGTGAATTGTAAAACTACTTAAATATTTCACATACCTGTACATTGAAAAACCCTTAGTATTGTTCTTAGTTGTGACTTGATGACATAGAGGTGGACTAGATGACCTCCAGCCCATTCATCTCTAAAGTTCATGTATTTGTGTTTGTTAATAAATGACCACAATTCAGAGAAAATAAACAATTTCCAAATATTACTGAAGCTAGGTTTCTTTAGATGGTGGTCTAAAATATAACTAATGCTTTGTCCAACAATTCCCCACAGAGAACTTCAAGACCATCTATGAGGGGCAGAGAAAGAGTGCGACTACTGCTGCTGACAAGTTATCTCTGGAAATGTTGTCTTCAGATGAAAAAAAGTTCCCTACTCATGATGCAGAGAAAAATGCTGGAAAAGCAGAAGCAGGAATTGGCCTCTCTTTACTTCTGTTAAGTAAGGCAGGCAGGGCCGCCATCAGAAATTTCTGGGTCCCATACTGAGCATCGGGAAAGAATACAAAAAAAGAAAAAAGAAGAGGAAGATTATTATTATTATTATTTTTTGGGGGGTGTCCTCATCATTTGGCCAGATGTTGTAGCCATGAAATCTGAAATTAGATTCAATCTTAAGACCAAATATCAAGGCACACTTAATAATGGACAACGATACAAATATAAAACAGCAATTTCTGAAAACACAACCATCAGTTGCAACTCAGATCATACATTGGCACTCAGCAAAAGCAGAAACACACAAGAAAATCTTTATTGAAGCAAAAATTTCTAGGTGATGTATTGAAGCTAAATTATGAACATTACACAGTAATTATAGGGATGCAATTTTCAATGGAGCATCCCTCTTCACACAATTCCTTTAGTGATATTTATGAACCGCAATCAGGCATACCCCTGGAGATGGCAACCTTGTGTTGTCAGCTAATCAGAGTTCGACCTGCCCAGCAGCCCAATGAGAGTGCTCCTCCCACAACACAGAGTTCACCCTGCCACTCTGCTTGGGCATTCAGTCTCTAAAAGGTTTGCCGTCACTGCTCTGGAATGTCTCATGGCTCTGTAATAATGTTGCAAGAGAATGGCAGCCCTAAGATAGGAACTATAACTAAAATAGCATGGGGAAAGGATGAATCTGGTCAGATGCCACAGGATGGCTATGGCTGCAAAGAACAAAACTAATTACAGCAGATGTGGCGTGTCAGCATAAAGACTAGTGAGCTCTGGCTTTTAGTAAAATATTGAATAGTCTACCCAAGCCTCTGCAACATTGCTGATGATTACCACGATCAAGTAAAATTAACACAGGAACAGAAATCAGAAGTTTTCCTTCTAATTGGTTTGATCCTCAGCAGAAAAAAATCTACTTTTTACTAGGATTAAAGCAGAGCAAAACAATCACACATATATGCCACAATCATCAAGGAGGTTTTTGGTATTTCTGAACCACAATTAAGCGTACCCTAGTAATGGCAATCTTGTGTTGCCAGCTAATCTTTCTCACACTAGGTCAAGCGAAAGGAATTGCAGAATGAACTCATCAAAAAGTGGCTTGATTGGCAGTTTCTGTCTGGCCTAGATGCAGAAAAAGACGAAGACTTATATACTGCTCAATAGCACTTAGTGCACTCTCTGGGTGGGTCACAAGTTAGTTAGCATTTCCCCCACAACATGCTGGGTACTCATTTTTAACCAACCTCGGAAGGATGGAAGGCTGAGTCAACCTTGTTCCTAGTAGGATCGAACTCACAATCTTTTGGTTGCAGTACTGCAGTTTAAACACTGCACCACCAGGGGTCCTCAGAGTACCAAGCCACCAGTAACATCCTACCTTTGTTACAGTAAAGGTAAAGGTTTCCCTTGCTCGAAAGCCAGTCGTATCCGACTCTAGGGTTCAGTGCTCATCTCTGTTTCTAAGCTGAAGAGCCAGCGCTGTCTGCTTCTGCAGACGTTTCCGTGGTCATGTGGCAGGCATGACTAGACACCGGAGCGCACGGAACGCTGTTACCTTCCCACCGAAGTGGTTCCTATTTATCTACTTGCAATTTCTTGCTTTCGAACTGCTAGGTTGGCAGGAGCTGGGATGAAGACGGGAGCTCATTTCCGTCCTGCAGTACTCGGGAATCGAACTGCTGACCTTCCGCTTCCCAGTCAGCGTCTTAGCAACTTGAGCCACTGCAGTACCCTTGTTACAGTAGGCAGTACAAAAAGTAGTTACTGTACTTTCACTGAATGAAATAGTACTAATCATTATGCTTTACCTTAAAATTTATAAGGATAAAGTACACCATCAGAATTACTTTACAGAAGTATTTTTAATTTTTTAAAAGAATATACATTACAGTGTTTTCAAAAACTTTTGGAAATCCTCTAATTTTACTTTAGCAATTTCTTCACAGAATACGTTATTAGGCAAGGATGCCAGTTTATCTAATGAAATATAATTCGGCTGCTCTGGATCATACTGTGCTTTCCCGAGAAATTCAAGAAACATGTGTCGTTCTTTAATTCGTAGTATCCTTGAATTAAAAATCTGAAATGACAGAGAAAAAAAAGTATCATGACTAACATGCTACACTAAACACAACCAGTTTGGGAAGAAATCATGTTGAAATGAATAAGAAAAATATGGTTAAGTTTGAGTTATATGAAAGTAGAGATGTAAAATTTCCGGAAATTTTGAAGCCCGGAAAAAAAAATTTTTTTCCGGGGGAAACGGAAATTTTCGGAAAAATTGAAAATAATCTGATACCATACATATTTTTTAGAAATGATTTATAAAATATTTGAACCCGGCCTTATCTTAAAATGTTTTATTCAGCATGTTAAAATAAAACATTCCATAATATATTTTTAATTTTTTCAATTTTTTTGGAAAAAAAACAAGGCTTCAGGAAAAAAAACACGTTTTTCCCCCCTGAATTTTTCAGTTTTTTCCCCCAGGCCTTCAGATCTTTAAGAGTGTTCTAAGATGGTTTAAAACTAAAACATTTCTTCGGCAAATTCTTTCATGGATTTTAGCCTTTATTATTATTGCTTTAAACCAGGGGCTCTCAACCTACGGCCCACAGCACCATTTCATCTGGCCCATGTTGCCACCACCATCAGAAGCGACAGTCATAAATGCGCCCATGGCTGTTGTAAACGTGCTTATATCAGCCACGGAGTGTTTTATGGCAGTGTTTACAGCAGGGGGAACCACTAGTCTAGCCCACTTAGCTGTCTGAGGGGCGTGGTCCGGCCCACAATTTGAAAAGGTTGAGAACCCCTGCTTTAAATTCTTGGTTCAGTGATTGCAGTTAACAATTATGGGTCCAAAGTATTGAACTTCTGAGATCTGGGTTCTAATTCCCAAGGGTGATGCAGAGTCAAATGCTCGGTTTGACCTGTCTCATAGGGTTGCTGTGAAGATAAAGCCGAGAAAAACACAGCCGCATACACTACATTGAGCACACTGGAGTAAAAGCAGGATAAAAAGGTAACTAATAATAAACAAATAGTCTCACCTGAGGAAAATGAACAATGAGCTTATGTGAAATGCCCATTGTATTGTGCAAGTAATCAAAGATGGTGGTTAGTTTCTTTTTACTTGCATCTAAATTCCTTGGGACTTGATACAAAATGTGCCGAATTTCATTACGATTAAAACCAAGTTCAAGCTCAAATACCTGGACAGAAAAAGAGAATGACTACAATGAAACCCAGTCCATGTAGCTGAAGAGGCACAAAAAAGTATATATTTGAAGAACCTACTAAGATTCAGAAAACAAGATATTTCTATGGAACTTTGGTTTGAAAGAATGCTACATCTCTACTAAGCAGGGTAGAATCCTCTTGGTGTAATTAACATTGCACACATGTTATAATGTCATCATCATTATGCAAATTAATTGAATACTTCCCTCCCACCCCAGTTCTGAAACTCTCTAGGGCTCCCATTTGCCCTGAGGAATCCTTTTGGAATCTCAAGATGGCGAGGGGAGCTTTTGATAAACAAAATCACTGCTGGATCACTGAGTAAACAAAACAAAACAACAAAAAAAGCTGTGGCACCTGAAAGACTAACTCCTGTATTTTAATGTTCGCTTTCGTGGACCAAGTCCACATCATCAGACATAAGAGTGGATATCATGGTATACATGTCTAGTACAGTGTATAGGGTACACTGAGTAGCTAGGCAAAGGTGATTGGACATGAAAAATCAATGAGTTATTTGCAACCAGTAATAAAAATTTTACAGCAGAAAATCTCTGGTGGAAGTCAGTTTGAGGAGTCAGGTTTCTAAAATAAACATTTTGACATTACAATTCTCCTAATGGGTTAATTGAGGAAGCTTTATGGGGTAGGCACAGCTGGGGTCACCTGAAAAAACTGAAAAGTTATCCCATGTGAGATAGTACACACATCCTCTTGCATCTAAAAGTTTAGAGCAATTAATGACTCTAACATACTATTATCACAACAAGACTTACTTTCAGATTTTCTTTAATATTTTCCAGACTACCGGTCAGTATCCTTGGGAGACGAATCACTAGATCTCTGGTCTGTTTTAAATACAAAGAAAGTACATATATGTAGGTAATATATATTGCATTGCATCTGTTTAATGAAAGATAAATTTGTGCTAGCATTTCTTTTATTCTCTTCATAAACAAATATGTTAAAATAATGTTGGATTACTATACTTTAAAAAGTGTAAAATGTTCATGTGACAAACACATGACATTTTCCAGAATTTTGTCATCCCATGTAGGCCACATGTGTAGAAAACATGTGAATAAGTTGTTTATTCTACTAAAACTGTAAACTAATTAACAGTCTCCTAACACACATACTGTACCTAGTTCCATTTCTGTGGATCTAAAAATACTCAATAAAAATCCTTGGAATTCATAACACTGAATAAATACAGTATTTCTATGCATACTAACAGAGCTAGCCACTAGCGGCGATTGTCTACAACAAAATGTTTAGAAGGAACTTATTGTTACAGTGGTCATTTTCTTGCCCTTGAGTACAACAGGTGCATATGCACACATGCCCCACTTCTATGACTGAGGTATGTGTACTTACATATGGAGTTTGCTATTTCCCACGGTTTCAGTATCCACATAAGGTCTTGGAATGTATCCCCCATGGATATGTGGGGGCATGTGGTACCAGAAAATAAACACTTATTCCATAATACTACAGGATTTTTTGTTTTATAGAAAAAAATATTGGGGCAGATCTAGTCAACCCTGATTAGAGGAGACCCACTGAAATCAATGATATAAATTAGTTATGACTAACTGAACAGCTATTTATTTTAATAGGCCCCTCAAAACATGACCAAGCCTGGATTCAACCCATCAAGTGTGAAATAGCCTTCAGTTAATAATTCCCGTCTTTGTCCCAGCTCCTGCCAGCCTAGCAGTTCGAAAGCAAGCGATTGCAAGTAGATAAATAGGGACCACTTCGGTGGGAATTAACAGCGTTCCGTGTGCCCTGGTGTCTAGTCATGCCTGCCACATGACCACGGAAACGTCTGCAGAAGCAGACAGCGCTGGCTCTTCAGCTTTGAAACAGAAATGAGCACTGCACCCAGTCGGATACGACTGGCTTTCGAGCAAGGGAAACCTTTACCTTATGATTCACAAGGTAACTGTTTCAGCCTTAGGAAGCTTTACAATTGTCTTCCTATATTTATAACATGGGTACATAAGGAAAAAAAGTTCACCTCACTGGTGACAACCATACAAGTTGCTAAAATCTTATTGCTTAATCTGCTGATATTAAGTCCATAAACATAAATCTCAGCCGGAAGCTACTACCAATAAGAAATCAGAGGTTGTATCTACTGTTGCTCTTGTCTCTTGGTCTGCAATAGGAAATGCAACCCCCAGGTTCCTAACTAGTGCCAATTCAATTCTAAAATCTACACTGATTGAGTTATGTCAGTGTAAGAATTCAAATGAATACTGGTCAGGGTGTTTGTAACAGTTATGTAATCCCAGCAGACAACTTTAAAATACTTATTTATAATTCCAACTTAATGGCCAAAATCCTACAGATGTTTGCTTAAAGTTTGTGTAATGTTTCATAGATAACCGCATAGATAAGGTGGCAGGATCAGTCTCACTCATGTGCATGGTCATACATCTGACTGTGCAGCTGAAATGTCACTCAACGCCTTATCAAATAGCTGCAATTAGATGTAGCAAGTTATTCAAACCTTATGCAAGAACCAATAGGATTTTACCCAATGTATGACTCTGCTATTTTATATCAATACTATTCTCTATAGATCTAAAATGTGTACAATAGGATTCCTAACGTCTCAAAATTTATTGGGAGTCTCTCACCAGTCTGGAAGGGGGGGTCCTGTGTTATCCAGGGAGCTACCAACTTTTGGTCTTGGATGGGGCTGCTTTGCCCCAGACAGACCCGGTACGCAACTTAGGGGTCCTCCTGGATTCGGGGCTGTTACTTGTAGATCAGGTGGCGGCCATGGCCAGGAGGGCTTTCGCACAGCTTCACGTCGTCAGTTGCGTCCGCTCCTGGACCGGGACTCCCTGCTCAGGGTCACACATGCTCTGGTCACCTCCAGCTAGATTGCAATGCGCTCTACATGGGGCTGCCCTTGACAACCATTCAGAGGTTGCAGCTGGTCCAGAATGCAGCGGCCCGGGTGGTGATGGGGTGCGGGCGTTATGCCTGTGCCTCACCATTACTTTGGGAGCTGCACTGGTTACCAGTTTGCCTCCGGGTGCAGTACAAGGTGCTGGTTTTGACCTTTAAAGCCCTTCATGGTAGTGGGCCAGGTTACCTTAGAGACCGCATCGTCCCAAGAGTGTCCGCCCATCCAACCAGAGCGGACCGGAGGGGCTCCCTAATTGTTCCATCTGCCAGAAGGGCTTGTCTCTCTGGTACACGAAGGAGGGCCTTTTCCGTGTCCGCACCAGACTTGTGGAACCTCCTACCAGAGGAGCTGCTACCTTTCAGAAAAGACCTAAAAACCTGGTTGGCGGGACAGGTGTGGGGCCCAAATGGAAGGATGGTCCCCGCCTGTTGGCTTATTAAATAAGTCCCAATTTCTTTTAATGCCAATGCAGGCAGTTTTTAACGTGGGTAGTCTTTTAATGATAAATGGGATAGGTGGGTGGGTATGTTGGGTTTTAATGGTTCAACTGTTTTTTATGTATGTTTTAACTTGTTGTGAGCCACACAGAGTCAGGTTTACCTGATTGGGCGGCATAAAAAATTGAATTTAAATAAAAAAAATGCATGTGACTCTACTATCTGCTCAGCCATTGCATAATGTTCTAAAATGGCAGACAGACCCAGAGGCAATGTATTACTAAGTTTGGGTTTAACATAGATTCCTGCCACCCGTTGGTGGCCCTTTTTAAATTCTTTCCAAAGCATGCCTTCTCGCTTAACCTGGAAAGCACAGAATATAGAACTGCCCAAGTGGAAGCAGAAGGTACCTTTTGGGTATTTAATCCAAGTTCTTTTTGGAAGAAACCGAGCCTATTGTCCAGTCTTTCTACAGAAAAAAGGAGTAAATATGGAGCTCTTGCGACCATTTGTGTAATGTCTTCCTTGCTGAATTTTTTTGCTATTAGATAAGTTATCCTGCAGAAATGAAAGAAATATCCCAATTAAAATAATAATGACCAACATTTATCCAGCTATATCAATTGCTCAGTAGTACAGTGGTACCTCAGATAAAGTCCGATTTGGATAAAGTCCAAGTCGGATAAAGTTGCGGTTTTCATGCACACGTGATGCATCGCATAAAGTCCAAAACTTGTGGAACGGAGTTTGGACTTTATCCGAGGTTCTACTGTATCTAACAAAATGACAGATGCTTTAATATTGCTAATACGCAAAGCTGATTCAAAGGAAACAAACATTCTAGAACACTCCAGAAGAGCCCTGTGGCACAGTGGTTAAACTGCTGTACTGTAGCCAGAACATTGTGAGTTTGATTCTGACCAGGGCTCAAGGTTGACTCAACCTTCTATCCTTCCAAGGTCGGTAAAATGATTACCCAGCATGTTGGGGGCAAAATGCTAATTAAGAGTGCACTAAGTGCTATGGGACGGTATATAAGTGTAATTGCTATTGCTAGAACAATATTTAAGCACCAATTCAATTATTTCTAGCTGTATTTAAGTAACAATTCAACCAGGTTATGCCAAGCAAGATGATCTTATCATTCAAAACAACCTACGCTATGAGAAGCACACAAACACTTTGTGGGTTTTTTTTAAAAGCATAGAGGTCATATGTCACCAAAGCAACTGTTCTGTAAGTACATACAGTTATAAACAGGGACCAGGCAAAATCCACTGGAATCTGTTTTGTGTACAAGTACTCAAATGATGCTACTCAAGAGCCTACAAAAGCATGAAGAGCATGACGCAGGCCTACATTAGAAGGCTCTGAGGTTTAGCTAAGCTCTTCTTCCTGCCCCAGTGATTGCTGGCAAGATTCTTGGTCTAATTAAACCCCAAAGCCTTTTAATTTAGGCCTTTCTTCCAGGTGTATCACATTCAGAGATTGTCCAATGCTTGCAAGATAGGCAGAACTCCTAGAATGAAGGATAATGGCATTTGTGGCCCACAAAATCCAACAATCTCGCCCATAAAAAACAGACTATGATAATCTTAGTCCTCCTATATATAAATCCACTTTAAAAGAAACAAATGTGACCGGCAACAAAATGTTGCAGTGTGGACGCTCTGCTGGAGTTTCTGGAGTCATATTTTATTTCAGAGCATATTCCATCTCTACCTGACCATCCATTTATCTCCTCCAACTATCTTTCAACCCTCCAGGGTCAATGGACATGCTGGTAAACCATTACTAGCCTGCTTAGGGATTCCTCTCTCCTTGGCTTCTTTTCCATGCCTCTTAAATATTTCTGTATACTCCTCTAAACCTTGCTATTAATCAAATGTCTAGTGTGTGAAAGGAGCAGTTTGGGATATATAAGGCTTTGTACTAGAAAATGAACTTGGTATCAGAACATACACTCAGAAGATGGTTTACACCAGGGATGGCCAACCTTTTTGCACCGCGGGCTTGACCATGCCCCTGGAACAGATGAGCAGGCTGGACCATGCCCCCTGGAAGCAGGTGCATTTATGGCTGACTTAAATGCGCCCACTTCCGTGTTTACAGCAGCCGTGAGCACGTTTGCGCGTGTGCGTTTTACAGCTGACATAAATGTGCCTGCTTCTACTTCCAGGTGTGGGGGAGATGGTGACAGGCCAGTTTGAATGGTGTTGCGGGCCGGGTCTGACCCACGGGCCATAGGTTGGGAACCCCTGGGCAATCATTTCACTGCTGTGGCTTGAACAGCTTATCACAAGAAGTTCGTGCTTGGTCAAAATAACTAATCCTTTTTACTGCTTGGCTTTGCATTCTCTCTCAGAAGCAGATACTAAAAATGTCAAGAACAGCACTTTCACATTAGATAAATATTATCTGTGGTCCGGCTTTTTATGTTTTAACAGCATCATGCTAAGCATATATTGCCTTGCTGACTATGATCTAAGTAAAAGATTTCCAGCTAAAGCAGCTGATTAAATAACAAGTTTTTAAGAGGAAGGGAGAGGCAAGACAAATGTATCCCTAGCCAACTTCCCTATCCCTGTGTTTATTTTCTTTTAATTTGCTATATCAAATAGAACCCAAGAATCATTCCACTCAAAAGATCATTTAAATATTTTCCTCCTTAACAATATTTTTGTGTATCTACCCTTACATCTTGTTTTGTGGTTCCCAACATTGGGCACATGCCCCATGGGGGGATTTGAGAATGAATTATTAACAGTTAATGGCCTTTTAGGTTTCCTCCACGTGAACAGAAGTTTACTTTTTGAATAATAAGAATTATATGTCACTGGGTGGGTGGGTGATACTTAGATGGGGTATGGCCAAAAAAAGGTTGGTAACCAATGATCTAGATTAATTTCTTCCCCATAAAAAAACCCCTGAATTCTTCTTCAAAAAAGGTGTCTGTTAATTTTGTTATTACTCTGAGATTGCCGGAGGGTTTAAAAGACGCGGCAGCTATAGGATGGAGGACTCTCCTCGCTGCCCACACTGAACTTCTTCCCTCGGCCTTGAGGGAAATGGGGACTCTTGCTGGACCTTCCGCAGGATGGTGGCAGGAAAGGGTTCCCTGGGCTGCCGGCATCTCTAGCCCTGCTCTGCTTTACTTTAAAAAACCGCTGAGACCACTGAGCCCTCGCTGCCGTCACTTACCCTTTTGGACTTCACTAGGGCTAGAGTGAACTGTGTGTTGCATTGGCATTTTGTTTCGCTTTACAGTATACTGTATTTCTGTTTTTGTCATTTTGTATTAGATATCTTAGGGGCTTGGTTTCTTGTATAGAGTACTGTGTCTTTTTGCTATATTTGGTGCTCGTATTTATTAATATATTGTAATTTCCCCCTATATTGTAATTGCTGATATTGTGATACATTGTTTTGCTGATTGTCGATATTTTTTTATATGCATTGCTGACCTATTGTATTGTTTTATTATTGTTTTGCCGCTTCGAGTCGCCTTTGGGCTGAGGGAAGTAAAAGGTAAAGGTTTCCCTTGCTCGAAAGCCAGTCGTATCCGACTCTAGGGTGCAGTGCTCATCTCTGTTTCTAAGCCGAAGAGCCAGCGCTGTCTGCTTCTGCAGACGTTTCCGTGGTCATGTGGCAGGCATGACTAGACACCGGAGCGCACGGAATGCTGTTACCTTCCCACCGAAGTGGTCCCTATTTATCTACTTGCAATTTCTTGCTTTCGAACTGCTAGGTTGGCAGGAGCTAGGATGAAGACGGGAGCTCATTTCCGTCCTGCAGTACTCGGGAATCGAACTGCTGACCTTCCGCTTCCCAGTCAGCGTCTTAGCGACTTGAACCACTGCAGTACCCACTGGGCGGAGGGAAGCGGGGTACAAATAAACCTATGATGATATGATATGATTGCCAGAGCACTGGCAGCCCAAATTAGCAATGGACTGGGTGCCACAAGGGGGTAAAAAGAAACCTGGTAGACCAAAGAAAACATGAAGCATGACTTTTATGAAAGACTAGCTGATTACCCGGCTTCACTCGGGTTTTTCTTTTAACGTAGGCCAGCCTTTCCCTCTTGAAAACCTCGTGGGGTGTATGTGGGTCACTCCTGCCTCCCTTCCTCCATCTCTCTCTTCCCTCACCCATCCCGCTTCTCCGTCGACGGTCACTTACAGTGCTGATCTCGCATGCCTTCCACATACTGTGAAAGCTACAGCTAAGCTCAGAGGGCTACAGCTGAGCTAGTCAGATGATGTCACAATCTCAAACTACCTGAGACTATGACATCAGCTCAATTACATCACTGAGAAACACACACATTGTATAGATCAATTGTGTCCCAATTTGGGGGGCTATGCCCCCCATGGGTTTCAAAAACTCCCTCAGTGGTGATCTCCCAAGCCCAAGGTATGTGTGTGCCAAATTCCAGTGGGATCGGTCCAGGGGTGTGGGAGCCTTTGGAGCACAAACAAACTCTTCTGTTTTATATATACAGATGTGAATATACAAGTTCCATGGGAAGCACTGAATGTAGCAGCAAACTGAACTCATTGTATGTGGTCTCGTGTGCAAGGTGATTCAAGCTCAATTGATGTTCACTCCTGAAGATAATCTTTTACACTATCAAACTGTCAGCATCAAAATTCTAAAATTATGAAACAAAATGCTTTGCAAATTTCACTGAAAACAGAGAAGGCCTCCTTCTATTAACCAGCTTCAGGAAAGCTTCCAAGAAAAGCAAAAATTATGAAAACTCCATGCCTGTTTCTGGATTTCATTTGGAAATAATCATGTGACTAGTCTCACTTTTTTCTGCATTTATTCATGCTAAGCATTTGAAACTGTGGATCTTACTAGCTTTCCTCCTCTTTACAAATCTGAAGGAGAACATTTTAACCAGTCTACACAAAATCCCTGTAAAAAGCAGCTTATTCCAAGAGTGAAGAAACATAAAAATGGAACTTCTATATGAATAGCATATTGGATCAGTTTTACCTCGTCTGTAGATCCTCCACATCTTCTCTGAAGATGTAAGGATTTTTAGTGAGAAATGCCCCAAGCTGATCATCTTTCAATCCAACATCCTTAAGGAAGAGAAGGGTTTTTTCAATGTCTTTTTCAAAATCCAACGTCAGAAGAAGCTGGCCTGCGCCGTGACGTTTTTCTACTTTGGACAAATCAACTCCTGTAACACATTAATCAAGAGATTTAGTGAAATAAATTTTGCTTTTTTCATGCTACAAGCAGTGAGTTTGAATGTCAGAGGTTTGCAACCCACAGCCCGCCGAACCCGGCCCCCAACGCCATTCTATCCGGCTTGCGGCAACGATGCCAGAAGCGTTTACAACTGCCATAAACGCGCCCATGCAAACGCACCTGCCATCGTTTGCGGCAGGGGGAAACCATGTGTACAGCCCCACCCAGCTGTCGGAGGGGGAGTTGTCCAGCTCATGGTGTGGTAAGACTGAGAACCCCTGTTGTATGCAGTAGGTTAGATCCAGACTTAACCATACAGTAGACCCTTGCATAACGACGTTACTTGGTTCCCCAAGTAGCGTTACTAAGTGATTTTTTGTTGTGCGGGTTTCTATGGAGTTTCCCGCATAACGATGTTTTTAACATTGTTGTCTGGATAATGATGGTTATTTTAGCATCGTTGTCCGGACAATGACACTAAAAACGTTGTTATGCAGGGGAATACGTGATGCATAACGACACATTGTTAAGCGAAAATGATGCTATCCAAACATGTTGTTATGTGAGGCTTGACTGTACTTAGAAAAGACCCACTGAAAAAACATGTATTATATCTCACAGATTTAACCAGACCTATTGGTAAGTATGACTAAGTCTGGATGCATATTTTAATACATTCTCTGAATTACGTCACAAAATCTTCTCCATAGCTCTAGATTTAAGTTGTAGCACCAAAAACAGCTGGGACATGCAGCTATCTATCACTAAAACACTCCCAGAAAAGCCCCAAAGCCTGCCTTTAGAGCAGTGGTTCCCAACCTTTTTTTGGAAATGCCCCACCTAATCATCTCTAAAATCCTGATTGCTGCCCCTCCAGCGGGGGGGGGGGGGGGGATGTGTAATTCTTATTATTCAAAAAATTAACTCCTATTCATGCGGAGGAAGCTTAAAAGGGCATCAATTTAGTTTAAACAAGCTTCCAAAGAACATGGCATCCACGAAAGAGAAAAATAAAAGGACAGTTGAAATACTGAGGAAAAAAATCACTGTTAATAATTCATTTTCAAATTGCCCCCTTTAAAAATCAAATTGCCCCCCTGTGGGGCATGTGCCCCATGTTGGGAACCATGGCTTTAGAGCTTACTTCTTAATTAATTTGTGAACTGCCCAGAGAGTGCACTAAGCACTATGGGGTGGTAAATAAGTGTAATTGCTATTGCTGTTATACAGCTCTTAAAATCTAAAATTAAAATCAAGAACTGAAAAAGTTAGATGCATTAGTTTCACTTTCTCTCTAAAAATGCTTGTCAGAGGCAGATGGCAGTTTAATACAATAAGCACACAATTCTAACATCTTAAAAAGCTCAAGAGTAATAAAAACTGTTCCAAGCAATAACAATCTCATCATGGGTAAACACGGCTTGTTTCTGCAGTGGTAGTGCAACTTTTTTCCTACACTTCCCACTTTCCAAATGAAGGCTTATCTTGCCCATATTTGTCTATATATTCTGCTACTCTACAGCTACTATGTCAGTGGGGGGCGGGGGAGAAATATGGCATGCGTGCCAAAGGGGGCATTCAGAGCCCTCTCTGTGGACTCACACGCTGTTGGCCCAGCACAGAGTTCATCCCAACCCGTAGCCCAATGCGAGTGCTTATTCCCTCCCCCAGCACAGTTTCCTCCGCCCCTCTACCCCGCAGCTCAATGGGATTGCTTTCTCCTTCCCTGGTATTCAGTCTCTAAAAGTTCACCATCACTGTACTATGCCTTCCATGTCAGAACACTGAACAATTTAAAATTATGGATGTATATGAAATACCTCTCTATTATGCTTACAAAGCCATGCCATGCTTTATATAGCTATGGAAAAAGGTTACTGTGGAGTTTTCAGCATATCAGAGATACCTACCTAGAAGGACCAACCGGCGCAGTGTTTCTGAATGATCAACATAATCTTTAAGTGTAAAAGATTCTGAAGGAAGTGGTGGTGTAGCTAAGATACGAATGGCTTCCTCTTCTGAAACCTCTTCCAAGGCAGATGAAGATAAATCCTCTTCCAAACCTAAGGCAATTGAGAAATTTTTTTGGGAGGGAAAACACAACTATTAAAGAAATGAAGAGAAATGACGACGACGCGGTTCATGGCCCTGGCTGGGGCGAAGAGGCTCTCCCGGCCACCCCACCTGCCGGGACGCTCGGGCTCCGCCCCCCGGACTTAAAAGGTGGGGATAGGCTGAACGCCACTGCCGCTGCGGTTCCTGACCCCGGCTGGGGCGAAGAGGACTTAAGAGGTCTTAGGCCGGCTGCCTCCTCCTCCTCGCAGACGCCCACTTCCCTGGTCCGGCATTTGCCGTGGGGGAGCGTTTCCATCTGGGCTCCGGGGCAGCGAGGACTTAACAGCTGGCCGCCACCGTCTTGCCTAGTCTGGTGGTTTTGTCCTGCTGATGCGCCTGGACTCCAATGTAGTTGTCGAGTCTGGTCCATGTCAGGATTGTTTATGGGCGTTGAGCCGTGGCTCCGTCCCACCCTCCCTTTTTTGGGATTATTTTGTAAACTGTAAATTGTTTTTGATTCATTTTGCTGTATTGCGACGTAATTTCACATTTTGTATCTGCAAATTTGCATATTTGTTTTGTAACTTTATAATTATTGCCTTGTAACTTTGTACTATTGTATTTCTTTGTATTATCGTATTTCTGTATATTTTTGAATGCTGTGAACCGCGTTGCAAAACGAGGAAAGCGGTATATAAAAATAAATTCAAATTCAAAATGTCATATGTGGTTATTTATATAAAAGGGGTACACAGAAAGAGCCTCCTTGAAGAGGATTGTGGTATTTTTGTACCACAATCGGGCATACCCTGGTAACAGCAACTTTATGTTGCTGGCTAATCTTTCTCACACTAGTTTGGGCAAAAGGAACTGCAGAATGAACTCACCAAAAGGTGCCTTCATTTTGGCAGTTTCACGTCTGGCCTAAACACGAACGAAGAACAGGAGGAGGGTTGGACTAGATGTCCAATCAAGTAGAGTTCACAAAAGAAGATTTATATAAATGGTGAGCACTGTTCTTCAATACTGGCAAACCAAACACTGCCTCAGCCTTTTAAACATATTTCTACTTGTTATCAATTACTAATTTGCAGATTAACAGTTAGTTACAAGAGAAATGCAATTTCAAGAAGAAGTAAATTTTTTAAAAAGCGCTGCTTTCAATGCTGATTCTCTATTCGAGATGTTGCCTTAATTTTCAACATTTGGCAATTTTGGAAACAAATGAGAAAATTCAATACCCAGTGGTTACGACTATTCTGTTGTTTTCTGTTGCTTCTGGAATTAACTACTTAATAGCTGGGTGTCAAGCCTCCCTTCTCAAAATATCAGAAGTAGGTTTACCTTCACAAAGTTCACAAAAAAAAAAATATCCACTGAAATAGTGGAGGACTTCTTTCAGTACTGATCCAAGCAGAGTAATCAACAGTTTTTCTAACACTAGGCAAAATCTTATTCCAGTTTTATTCCAGCATAACCCAAACTGGGTGGCAGAAATATTTAATTTAAATACAAGGAAAGTTTCCTCCCTTCCTCATCAAGGTTCTTCAAGGCTCTCTTTTGCTCTGGCAAAGCCTTTAGATTCCAGAAGGGTAGTTTTTAACAGTAAAAAAAAAGTGCTGCTGGATTGGGATTGCCCAACAGAGATTTTTTTTTTACTATTAAAAGATTTAAAAATATACACTTATTTGTAAGCATAATCCTATACTTCCAAACTTTTTGTAAGCAGAAGATGCAGAAGAAATGAAATTTGAAACACAATTTTAGATTGTCTTAGAAGCTCAACTATTTTCATCAGTATCATATACATCACCTACCTTTTTTAATATTGAAGTAATGATCTTCACTTTCCAATGTATCCACAAAAGAAAGTGATTTGTTTTCTAGCCTTTGAGTTGGTTCAGCACTTGAACTGCAGAACTTAATGGGTTTAACAAAAATCTTCTTTACTACTGGTTGGAAACATTTTCTGTAAGGTGAAAGCAATGGGACACCCAGTTGTTCCAGAGAATATGTCCATGTTTTGATGGATTGTCTTCCCAGTTGTTTGGTACCATTGAGAAAGGAATGATATCTATACATCTGTCGCACTAATGTAGCCATCTTACTGAAGGTACTCTGTGACAAAATGCCAAGATAGAGAAAGGTTATAGAAACATTAAAAATAATATTGTATTCACAGCTTCCGTCCTGTTAGGTAAAGATGGATACAGATGCTAGGGTGCAGCAGCAACATGCTAGAAAACAAAGATGAGTGCACCATATGGCTGTCCAACTTCCTTAAACTAGTTTGATTAATTTAAGTGTGGTGGATTGTACTGTATCTAAGGAGGAGTCATTTAGCAGACACGTTTTTTGCACATGGAACAAAGACCCTGTCATAAGCACCTTGTCCATTGCCCCTGGTAGCAAAATCTCTGAGACTAGATAAGTACACTCCTGTACAATGGAACCTCGTATAATGAACACCCCCTATAGAAACTATATCACATAAGGAAAAGGTTGTTAAAGAAAATGGCGCCCCGTGTAACAATTTCTCCTATGGGAAAAAAACCATACAAAAAATTTTCAATGGGAAAAACCGCTTAGCGAAAAAATCGCTGTACGGTTTTTTCCATAGGAAAAATCATAAAATGACAAAATCGCATAGCGATCAGACCCGCGGAATATATTAAAATCATTATATGGAGTTTTACTGTACTTGCTAATCTCATCAGTAGAGAAGGAAACCCAAGTGATTAGACCAGGGGTTCCCAATCTACGGCCTGTGGGCCAGACCCGGCACACGATGCCATTCCATCAGGCCCATTGCCGTCTCCCCTGCACCTGGAAGTAGAAGCGGATGTGTTTACACAAGATGTGTCAGACTCTTTGCGACCCCATGGACCACAGCATGTCTAGCTCTGGTAACACGGCCACCACTTCAAAATTGGTAGCCGTGTTAGCCTATGCAACCGAATCAGAGTAAACAAAACAACAAAAGAAAAAGCTGTGGCACCTTTGTCAGACTTGACCAATGAAAGCTCACATTTAAATATAGTAGTCCAAGGGTCCACAAGGTTTTTGTGCCACAGGATGGACCACTCCTCTTCAGAAAGCTGAGTGGGCCGGACACATTGTTTCCCCTATTGCAAATGTTGCCGCAAACCACGGCAGGTGCATTTGCGCATGCGTGGGCACATTTACGGCAGTCATAAATATGTCTGCTTCTGCTTCTGGGGTCGCCAGTGCAGGCCTGATGGAATGGCATCAGGGACCTGGCCTGGCCTGTAGATTGCGAACCCGTGTTAGACTTTAAGGTGCCACTACATTTTTTGTCTTGTTTTGTTTATTCTCTGATACATTTCATTTTTTTTAAATAGTAGCCATGTTAAGTCTGTGTTTCAAGCATATCAGAGAATAAACAAAAGAAAAAAAATGCTGTAGCACTTTGAAGACTCTTACATTAACTGCTAACATTAAAATATACCAGTGTTCAAAGTACTACAGCATTTTTGTTTTGTTTCTTCTTTGATAATTGTCACTTTGTACAAGGCCACCCATGGGATAACTGAGTTATCTTAGGATAAGGAAGGTGGTATACAAATACAAATTGATAACTTCCAGAAAAGCTGGTCCCTGGCCCTCCAGGGGCAACCACGCCCGCTTGAGTCTACCTGGCACGGCTTAAGCATCCCTTTAGGGACGAAAGGGCTGGAAGCGCATCCTCGGCTCTCCTCTTCCAAAGAAGTAGACTTGATTCACGAAAGCTCGGAGTAAACATAAAAGCAGTCTTTCAAGTGCTGCAGTGTTTTTGTTTTCAGATACAGGTGAAACTCGGAAAATTAGAATATCAGAATTAAAAGGTGAAACAAATATATGAGATAAACTCACTACATGCAAAGCGAGAGATGTCATGCCTTAATTCGATATAATTGTGATGATCATGGCGTACAACGTACATGAGATTATGGGACGATTATGGGGTACATGAGATTGGGGGGTTGGGGTTTTCATAAACTGTAAACCGTAAGCACCAAAGGCTTGAACTATCTCGCTTTGCATGTAATGAGTCCATGCCTTTTAAGTTGCGTTACTGGACTGAACGAACATTTGCACGATATTCCAATTTTCTGAGTTTCACCTGTATAGCAGCAGTCTTTCAAGTGCTGCAGTGTTTTTGTTTTCTGATAACAGTATGCCTCTTCTGAACACCAGGCTTTGAAACAGAGATGAGCACTGCGCCCTAGAGTCGGATACGGCTGGCTTTCGAGCAAGGGAAACCTTTACCTTTTACCTATGCCTCTTCCCAAGAGTGTTCCCTTCAGGGACGGGACGGGCGCCGGGCTTGCTCACACGCCCACCCCGAACCGAAGCCCCCCCACCCACCCCCCGAGTGGGACTGGGAAGCAGGGCTTCCATCCGGCTGCCTACCTCACCTGGCGCCCAGGTGTGGCCGCGCTCAGCGCCCCCGCCTGCCCTCTCCCACATGAAGTCGCGCCGCCATGTTCAGCCCCGTCCGCAGCGCCACGCTTCCTGTGCGGGGGGCGAAGAAGGCCTCTGACGCAGGGGAAGAACTAGGCGGCGGAGGCGAGGCTCCTCCTGGGCGGGCGGCGAAGGCGGCGGCTCCGGCTCCGGCTCCACCCCGTGGCCTGCGGCGGCGGCAAAGCCAGGCCCGGCCCTCCTCCGGAGCGCCTCCTTCCCTAGTCCTGCGTCCCACCACCAGGCCGCGGCGTCCCCCTCCTCCTCCTCCTCCTCCTCCTGCGCACCTGGGTCTCCTCTACTGGGCGCCCGAAGGGGAAGACAGAGGCAAGCCGGAGCCATAGCTATGGCCTCGTACATGGGGAGCCGGACCCTGAGCAAGGACGACGTGAACTACCGGCTGCACTTCCGCATGATCAACGAGCAGCAGGTGGAGGACATCACGCTGGAGTTCTTCTACCGGCCTCACACCATCACCTTGCTCAGCCTCACCGTGCTCAGCCTCATGGCCTTCGCCTTCACCAGGTGCGCCTCACCTCCCTGGCTGGGTAGCATGATGACATGTGGGGCTGGAGGGAGTTGGGGGGGTGCAGCTCTGTCGCTCGTGTGGGAAAGAGAAAGGTCTCTGCTCAAGAAACAGTCATCATGTCCAACTTTAGGGTTGCTCCTTTCCCTCCTTCCTCTCCTCTCTCTTCTCCCGTGTCTAGGCCAGGTGGGAAACTGCCAAAACGAAGCCACCTTTGGGTGAATTCATTTTGCAATTCCTTTCCTCTGACCTACAGGTGAAACTCGGAAAATTAGAATATTGTGCAAATGTGTTCATCCAGTCCAGTAATGCAACTTAAAAGGCGAAACAAATATATGAGATAGACTCGTTACATGCAAAGCGAGATAGTTCAAGCCTTACTTTGGTATAATATTGATGCTTATGGCTTACAGTTTATGAAAACCCCAATCCCCCCATCTCATGTATCCCATAATCATCCCATAATCTCATGTACGCTGTATGCCATGATCATCACAATTATAACGAATTAAGGCATGACATCTCTCGCTTTGCATGTAGTGAGTCTATCTCATGTATTTGTTTCACCTTTTAAGTGAAATGAATGAACATTTGCACGATGTTCTAATTTTCTGAGTTTCACCTGTAGTGTGGGAAAGATTAGCCAGTAACACAAGGTTGCTTTTACCAAGGTACGCCCGATTGTGGTTCAAACATACTACAATCTTTGAGGAGGCTCTTTCTGTGTACACCCTCATCTCATCTCCTTTTACAGGCAAAGAGCCAGAGCTGTCTGCGTCTGCAGACGTTTTCATGGTCATGTGGCAGGCATGGCTCGGAATGCTGTTACCTTTTGTGCCGAAGTGTTACCTGTTTTCCTGCTTTTGAACGGCTAGGTTGGCAGGAGCCGGGACAGCTCAGTCTGTCATGCAGCACTCCGGTCTCGAACTGCCACTAAGCCACTGCAGCTTCTCTCATGGGGAGTAAGAGCCTGCAAAATGGTCCAGAAAAGCTTGTCCCCCACCCTTTGGCTGCAGGCAGCAAGATTAGGATGCTGCTACGGTCCCAGAGCCTAAAATGAAGGCAAGGATGCCCTTACCTTGCAGAAACCAAAAGCATTTTGCTCTAATCAAATGTTTGTTTACCAGGATAGCTATCAGGAAAAGCCGCCTTGAATTTAAAAGAAAAGTGGGGTTTAGGCATATAATAGTAATAAACCAGTCACTTTCCTCTTAACAGCCCAGTTCTAGATATGTTTATGCATAAACATCACTCTCAGATAGTTGACATTTTTGAAATGGTAGCTATGTTAGTCTGTGCAAGTATACAAAATAAAAAGACAACATTGTGGCACACTGTAGCTACTGTTCACATTGTTCTTCCTCAGACTAATTGCTGCTGTAGTTAGTCTTTAAAGTATCACAACATTTTTTTATCTTTTTAGTTTAGTTTTATTCACTATCGGATATATTCTCAGATAGAACATGCACTGTTAAAAATATAGTCATAACAAGCCCCAGTGGATTCAGGAACTTTTATTTGAGTGGTCATCTGTAGAATGTGTGCTGTATCTTAAAAGTCCTTGTTTTCTTGAAATAGGCTATCAAAATTTGAATCCTTGGTTTTTGACACATCAGTTCCTACTCCAGTGAAAAGAATGACAACCTTTGTTTTAGTCTAGATATGGAGAGAGAAGAAATGTGGTCAGAGGGTTGCTTGCAGGAAAGATGGAGGAGAGATGGAAAGATGGAGGAGAACATAAAGCTAGATGCAGAGAAGAGTTTTTGAGTGGCCTCTGATCTCAGATTCCATTCAGAAATTATTCTTCTGATTTATACAGAGCTGGCTTGGACTTGGTAGTTCATTCTGTGTTGCTTTTTATGTAACCGTAAATGTGCTGAGATATAAAGTTTAATAAAGAAAGAGGCTTTTGAAATTCTCCTGCCAAAGCCTGCCTGCTACTTCTCTTTGGGGTTGATAAACATACTTATGAGAAACAGAGTTTTATTTTGTTTTTCAGAATAGCTGACAGCACTAGTGGACAGGCATTTGAAATATGTCTCCTGAGAAAAATGCTTCTGGCGCCATTGTGTAAACATAATAATAATTGAGTGTCATCAAGTCAATTCTGACATATGACGATCCTTTCCAGGCTTTTCTAGGTGGAGAATACTCTGAAGTGGTTTACTGTTCCCTTTTTCGCATGATGCCCTTGAATTGTGTAGTTTGCCAATGATTGCATGGACTAGATCTTCTCCCTGGAGGCACAGTGGGGAATTGAACTCCCAACCTCTGGCTCTGCAGCCAGATAATTAAATCAGCAAACAATCTGCCCAGCTTCACACAGACATAGTTGTCATTTATTTTGTGTTTGCTGTTCTGTAGTTGTAGGTAAAGTGTAGGTCAGTGAGTACAATTGCTCATTTCTTATTGTTGTGCTTTTCAGAAACCTAAGTTTGAAAAGTTTCAACAGAGTCCTGTGTTTTATATTTAATCTTATGTAGGAACACATCACTTGTATGTTAATATACAGTGGTACCTCATTTAAAGGGACTGCAGTGGCTCAAGTTGCTAAGACACTGACTGGGAGGCGGAAGGTCAGCAGTTTGATTCCCGAGTACTGCAGGACGGAATGAGCTCCTGTCTTTGTCCCAGCTTCTGCCAACCTAGCAGTTCGAAAGCAAGAAATTGCAAGTAGATAAATAGGGACCACTTCAGTGGGAAGGTAACAGTGTTCTGTGCGGCTGCCACATGACCACGGAAACGTCTGCAGAAGCAGACAGCGCTGGCTCTTCGGCTTTGAAACAGAGATGAGCACTGAACCCTAGAGTCGGATACGACTGGCTTTCGAGCAAGGGAAACCTTTACCTTTACTACTTCGCTTAAAGAGCATAATGCGTTCCATGGGATTACTCTTTAAGTGAGTTTGCTCTGTAAGCGAAACACCATTGCAAGTGACCAACTGTGACTTCTGGTGGGTGGGTTGTGAACTCCAATTTAGTTGTTAAGCAGGTTTTTGTTTGGTTTTAGTTGTTAAGCGAGGGAAACCATTCAGAGAAAATTCTGCTCTTTAAGCGTGTTAGTCTCTAAGTGAGGCCCTCTTTATGCGAGGTTTTACTGTATTCCTCTATATATGTCGTCAACTACAACTCGTATCTGAGAATGCATTTTTTCCTGAAGCAGAAAAAATGCCACTGCTGTGAATTTGTTTAAGATGGATACCATCTTGCCATGAAGTCACCCACACACTATGTTCTTGGAGCCATCACCCACGGCACACATGCAGGATTTAACACTGGGACTGCAATGGACCGCCACAGCCTTGAGGATATGGGCAAGGTGCGCTTTCACAGCCAGTCCATCTGGCATGGCGTCTTCCACTTCCATGACTGTTGGGAATCATATTTCCTCCTCTGCTCATTTTGCCGTTGGGCTCAGTATGATGGTTTCCAGTAGCATTTCCTCCACTGAGGGTGACCATCACCCCACCTAAAGGGGCTCATCTGCCCGTAGCCGTTGGCCCCTTTGGGGAATCAGGTTAGTTAACCGCTGCCTGACACTTAGCGTTGAGTCACTGGCTGTACAGTCTACTCCATTACCGTAGCGGGATGTACATCCAAACAGGTCTATATATATGTAATTCAGGGGGAAACTGCCTACACACAATCTATACAAGTAGCATTTCTGTACAAACTTTGAATAACACATTGCTATTGTTTAGCACTGTTATAAGAACTTTACCATAAGTGGCACAGACATGTTTACTGGAGAATATGAAAAATCATTACAGTTCTTTTTGATTCTAGTAGATGTCTAAATTGCAAATGAATAAAGCTTTTTTATTAGTAAGATATCAGTTTTAGAAAAGGAGCTGTGCTGGTATTGGTGTACTGGCTCTGCGTGCAAGCAAGACTCCTGGAAAATCTTGCTTCTCCTTTTCAGGTTCATTGCTATCCTTGTGACTAAAGCAATGAGAGAAGAGAGCAAGGCTAGCCATAGCCCACTTAACCACTGCACTGCACTGATGATTCTGCACTGCATACAATTGATGCGTGCATCCATCAAACCTACTGACTATAGAGGTATGGTACACAGAAAGAGCCTCCATGAAAATTCGATATTCTTGAACCACAGTCGAGCGAACACTGGTAATGGCAACTGTGTGTTTCCGGCTAATCTTTCTCACACTAGGTAAGGCAAAAAGAAATGCAGAATGAGCTCACCAAAAGGTGCCTTCATTTTGGCAGTTCATGTCTGGCCTAGACACGCAAGAAGAAGAAGAACCCATGCCATAAAATGCAATATTTAAAAATGGATGGTTGCCCTTCAGACACCTATCCTGCGCACAAAAAAGAAGAAAGGCTGTCTTTATTTTCTCCCCTTGTCAGCTTTAACTCTTTCAGAGTGAGGCAAAGAGAAAGCATCCACTTATCTAAGACAAACATAAGAACTAAATCTTTTTACTTTCAGTCTACAACCATTTATGTCCCCATTCAGCAGATAAATCCCCGCAGTTTCCTTTTGTTTGGAATGAACTGAGGCAATGTAAGGCAGGTGGTTGTTTTTTTTTTGCGAGAAGCATTTACTAATTGGCTGCTGAGAGATAGAAATGTTGTGTTATGTGCTGTCAAGTTGGAACCTTCTTACTGTCACCTGAATTGGGATTTCAAGGTAAGAGAGATATTTAAGGAGTGGTTTTACCAATTCTGTTTTCCCACTGAGTTTCCATGGTTGAGTGAGGATTTCAACCTTGGTCTCCAGAATCCTAGCGGACCTAGTCTATCATTTTATCTGTTATACTGCACTGGATTTCTGAAGACACAATGGACATATGTAAATGGGTCTTAGTGTGTCAGGTTAAGTGTTTCTTCCATCCATTAGCAATGCATATCGTTTGAGAATTCTAATAAATGTGTGTATCGGTTTTCTGACTGTGCAAGCCCTTTGGTGACATGCAGACTGCTATAGCAGTGGTGCCCAAACTTTTTTTAGTGTGCTGGTCCCACCCCCAACACACAGTTGCGGGGGCCGGAGGCAGGCTGCTCCCGCTGGTGACAGTTTTGACGTCAGCAGCGGCGGCGATCGTACTTTGTCCTGGCTGCTCCAAGCTGCCTCTTCCTCGGTCCCATCCACTCTGCAGCCTTTGCCAAAGCCAATCGCTGCGTCGGGGAAATTTTTGGAGCCTCCTGTGTTTAAAAATTCACGGCGCTGGAAGGGTAAACCTGGTGCGCTGTGGTGATGTCATCCCGTGCACACCAGGGGGTTCTCCTAGTGCTGCGAATTTTGAAACACAGGAGGCTCTGAAAATTTCCTCGACGCGGCGATCGGCTTTGGCAAAGGCTGCAGAGGGGATGAGACCAAGCAAGAGGCTGCTCGGAGCAGCCCAGACAAAGTGCGATTGCCGCCACTGCCGTCACCACCTCTGACATCAGGCCTGGGTGCTCACCACGGGCTGCATTAATGATATGCAGGGCTCTAATTGGGCCCACGGGCCGTAGTTTGGGCGCCCCTGTACTATAGGAATATCTAATTTTTATAAAGCTCATACACTTTGAAAAAACCATAAATTTATAGTGAAGAGGAAAAACTTAATGTTTTAATTTCCTTTACTGTTTTAATTACTATTTTTCTGCTTTTAGAGATGATGCAATCCCAGAAGATAATATTTGGAAGGGCATTCTCTCTGTGATTTTCTTCTTTCTAATCATCAGTGTTCTTGCTTTTCCAAATGGTAAGCAATTCCACATGTGTTTGTGTGTTTTCCACAAGTATTTGTATTTTTAAAATCTCTTTGCAGATATTGTTTACATGGCTCTTCTAAGGTAGCTGAATGGGTACTCTGTTTTCTAAATAATAATAATAATAATAATAATAATAATAATAATAATAATAATAATAATAATAATAATAATAATAATAATAATAATAATAATAATAATAATAATAATAATAATAATAATAATAATAATAATAATAATGTATTATGTTTTCTATACGTTGCATGTATACTGCCTAAAAGGAGGGACTGAAAGTGTTTATACTGTATTTCCAACTCTTAGTGAGTTTGTGGCTACCCTTTGTGAATTCAAACATCATCATATTAGCTGTTTGTTTATTGTCCCATCCATCTTTCACTGCATCTTGCACCATCAGGCAGATGATAAAGAATTAAGATTACTTTTTCTTCTTCGACATCCCCTTTATGCCACTCTCTTACTTTTCACATCTTTCCTAATAAAGAGAATATTGTTTTAAAATTGCATAGATTTTATGCCTTTGCACATTTGGTGTATTTTAATTATCCTGTAAGGTTCATGCTCCTGCCGACCTAACAGTTTGAAAGCAAGAAATTGCAAGTAGATAAATAAGGACCACTTCAGTGGGAAGGTAAACACTGTTCCGTGCACTCAGGTGTCTAGTCATGCCTGGAAACATCTGCAGATGCAGACAACGCTGGCTCTTTGGCTATAAACAGTGATGAGCACTGAACTCTAGAGTCAGATACGACTGGCTTTTGAGCAAGGGCGACCTTTTGCTTTACCTAAGGATTATAAATTTGATACATAAACATACCTGTCTAGCTGCGGTTTTCAAAATGCGGGAGCCAGGCACATAAGCTCAGTAAGTTTCCAGGCGCCGGGCAGAAAAGGGGTTACTGCGCATGTGCGGCCATCAGAGGCAGTGGCGCGCATGCACAGTAACCCCTGCACACATGCGCAGCAACCCCTTCAGCCAGGAAGGGTTACTGCACATGCGCAGTAACCCAGTAACCCCTGTGCACATGTGCAGTAACCCAGTAACCCCTGCACATATCGCAGTAACCCTTTTCTTGGCCGGTCAAATTACGGGATGGCTGTGGGAAGGAGTGTGACGGAGCGGTGAAATACGGGATTTCCTGGCCAATCCGGGATACTTGATTGGTATGCATAAAGGAAGAAGGAATGTAAGATTAGTATTCTGTGCTGGAGCCTTCCTATGTGGTTCTGAATACTTTCTTATCTGGGATGAACAAAAACAGCTCCTGTTCTCTTGGTGAAGGAAATACAGCCTTTCCTGTTGTCTCTGATTGAGTTATATATGCTGCTCAAAATAAATAAATAAAGGAAATACTTAAACAACACAATATAACCCCAAGTCAATCACACTTCTGTGAAATCAAGCTGTCCACCCTGGTAGCAAAACCGACATTCAATTCCACATGCTGTTGTGCAAATGGAAGAGACAACAGGTGGACATCGGAGGCAATTTGCAAGGCATCCCCAATAAAGGTGTGGTTCATCAGGAGGTGACCACAGACCACTTCTCAGTTTCTTTGCTTTCTGGCTGATGGTTTGGTCACTGTTGAACACTGGCGGTACCTTCACTCTAGTGGTAGCATGAGATGAAGCCTACAACCCACACAAGTGGCTCGGGTAGTGCAGCTCATCCAGGATGGCACATCAATGCGAGCTGTGGCACGGAAGTTTGCTTTGTCTGCCAGTGTTGTGTCCAGAGCATGGACGCGCTACCAGGAGACAGGCCAGTACACCAGGAGACATGGAGGAGGCCGTAGGAGGGCAACAACCCAGCAGCAGGACCGCTACCTCCACCTTTGTGCAAGGAGGAACAGGTGGAGCATTGCCAGAGACCTGCAAAATGACCTCCAGCGGGCCACCAATGTGCATGTGTCTGCTCAAATGGTCAGGAACAGACTCCATGAGGGTGGTATGAGGGCCCAATGACCACAGGTGGTGGTGGGGGTTGTGCTCACAGCCCAACACCTTGCAAGACGTTTGGCATTTGCCAGAGAACACCAAGATGTGCAGGTTCGCCACTGGTGCCCTGTGCTGTTCACAGATGAAAGCAGGTTCACACTGAGCACATGTGACAGACATGTCAGGGTCTGGGGACGCTGTGGAGAATATTATGCTGCCTGCAACATCCATGACTGGTTTGGCGGTGGGTCAGTAATGGTGTGGGGTGGCATTTCCCTGGAGGGCCGCACAGCCCTCCATGTGCTTGCCGGAGGTAGCTTGACTGCCATTAGGTACCGAGATGAGATCCTCAGACCCCCTGTGAGACCATATGCTGGTGCGGTTGGCCCTGCGTTCCTCCTAATGTACGACAATGCTAGACCTCATGTGGCTGGAGTGTGTCAGCGATTCCTGCAAGACAAAGGCATTGATCCTATGGACTGGCCCGCCTGTTCCCCAGACCTGAATCCGATTGTGCACATCTGGGACATCATGTGTTGCTCCATCCACCGGTGCCACGTTGCACCACAGACTGTCCAGGAGTTGAGGGTTGCTTTAGTCCAGGTGTAGGAGGAGATCCCTCAGGAGATCATCTGCCACCTCAGGAGCATGCCCAGGCGTCGTAGGGAGGTCATACAGGCACGTGGAGGCCACACACACTACTGAGCCTCATTTTGACTTGATTTAAGGGTATTACATATCAGCCTGTAGTGTTTTCTTCCACTGTCACTGAGTGTAACTCCAAATCCAGACCTCGATGGGTTGATGAATTTGATTCCCATTGTTAAGTTTTGTGTGATTTTGTTGTCAGCACATTCGACTACAGTATGTGAACAACAACAGAAATACAGTATTTCAGTCATTCAGATCTTGGGATGCCTTATTTTTGTGTGCCATTTTTTTTTGAGCAGTATACATTTTGAGATAAAAAGGGGGCAAGGAAAGGGGAGTTGTTGCTTTTGCCTTTAATAAGAATGCACTATGGGGTCTTTATGTAGTCCAGCTGTTACTACGTTATTTAGTAACTTGTCTCCTGAACAGAAATAGTAACAATGTGCAGAGTATTTTTGAAAGATTTTGGGATAGAATGGTTAAAAATGAAAATATGGAAGTCTGTGTGCATATTTCAAGGAAGCAAAAGAGATTAAAGCGGTAAATTATTTCTTTTTGTGATAGAGTATATGAGACAAAGTGATCTTTTTATTTGACCTATTGCCCAAAGGAACTTGAATTAGATTAGTTATTTATAAGATGCATAGTAAGTTAGGAGATGGTCTAAAAGAGAGTAGGTAAGGTAAAGGTTTCCCTTGATCGAAAGCCAGTCGCATCTGACTCTAGGGTTCAGTGCTTATCTCTGTTTCAAAGCCGAAGAGCCAGCGCTGTCTGCTTCTGCAGATGTTTCCATGGTCATGTGGCAGGTATGACTAGACACCGGAGCGCACGGAACACTGTTACCTTCCCACCGAAGTGGTCCCTATTTATTTACTTGTAATTTCTTGCTTTTGAGCTGGGACAAAGACGGGAGCTCATTCCGTCGTGCAGTACTCGGGAATCGAACTGCTGACCTTCCACCTCCCAGTCAGCGCAAGGAAGGAGAAGCTATATTCCCAGTGGTGCTTACTTGGAAGAAATCCCTATTGAAATAAATAGTGTCAAAGTAAATATGTTTAGAATTAGAACTGGGATGAAAATATTTTCTTCCTTCACTTGCTTGATCAATGGGAAAAGCTTCCTAAGTCAAGCCAATCGCGCTTTATAAACGGTAGCAACTCTGCAAGATTTCATACAGAATTTCATTCCAGATCTGCTTGCACTTTAAATTGGCAATTCCAGGGATTAGAATCAGGCCCATTTTATATGTAAAACGTGTGTGTTCCCACTGTGGCAACTTCCTAGTTATACAGAGACTTGAGTGTTAAAATATTTTTTGATTCTTTTGGATGTTGACTGGGAAGCAAAATTCTCTATCTTCTATAGGAGTTATTCTCAGGTAGATGTGCATACAATTTTAACATGAAATATCTGTTTAAGTTTTGCTTTCCCAATAGACATTGATTTAAATAAGAAATTAACTAGCCAGGTTATCCCACAAAGATCATCTTTTTATTTAAGTCCTGTACAGTATTCACCTCAGAAAGTCCAGTCTACAGTAACTGCTATCCCTGTTGTAGCCATTAGACAAAGAGATCATTGTTTGTGACATTGAACCTCTGTAGAAGGCTCATACAGGTATATAAAAGGGAAACAGCATTCAGCAAATCTTGGGTAGCCAAAACCCAGTTTTTAGGGGGTTTATTGCCTTGTGCCCGCCACTTTTACTGGAATTTGTAGAGGTACAGTATCTCATTGCACTTCATATGGGAATAGGTGGTAGCTGTGGCCATTGTCATTGTCAGCAGATGGTTAATCGGCACTTTTCCAGTGAAAGCAATCACAAACCATGTAGTGCATCCGCATTGACTGAAGTGATAGCTGCATTCAGTCTTGGGCATGCAGTTGGGATTCAACTCTGGTCAGTGTTTATATAGAGAGTGGCGACAGCTCATATGAGCACTTGTTCCAACTCCTGAAATTGGCTCAGTCCCCTTGATAGGCTTCTCAGAACTCCCCTGGTTCTTGGCCCTGGTAGACAAGTTACAGGACAGAAGCGTAAGCAGCGGCAACTGAAATGCCTCTCCATTGTGGAGATGTTGCTGTGAGCTTCAGAGAGGTGTTAAAACTCGTCATCCAAACAGCTGGTTATTTGGTGGTGTCTTTGGCGCTGCAGTAATACTTGGGGACTGTCCCACGCTATTTCTTTAAAGGGCAGGCACTGACTGATGCATTGTAAAGCCAGACCTCTGGTCAATGGAAACATAAATAATGCTTAACGAAAAGACTTTGAAGTTACTGGTAAGCAGATGAGTGCCTTCAGCAATCTAGGGTGTTGTGAGTTAGTTAAATTAATCTAGTCTGAGCCACATAATCTTGGTTTGTATTTCAGTGCTGTCTCTAATTTTAGTTGTTGTAGCCGAGAGGAACAATTTTCCATTCAATTCAACCTGTGTGCCTACACTTGATAGCCCTATAAATATCTAATGGCTGACTTATGAGAAGTTTTAGATCAGGGGTTCTCAACCTTTTAAAGCCAAAGGCTGGAGTCCATCACACACCCCAAATGCCCCCCACTCTCCCCCCACACACCCCTTTCCTACTTACCAACCTAGAGGAACTGCATGGCATGGGTGGAGGAAACCCTCCCGTGGCCGCTGGGAACGCCTCTGTGGCTGCCGGGAACGCATCACCAAGTGCCGGAAATGCTGTCCTCCACCTTTCTTTTTGGAATTGTCTGGAGTTGTGCCTTCAGAATTTCCTTTTTTGGAAACTCACCCGTTTGGACTCCTTTTGCTGAAAGGATATCCTTGTCCTGAGTTTATTGAGTTTGCTTTTCTAAAGTCCAGCGTGTACATGCAGCTACACTCTGCTTTTGTTTCCTTTGAGATCAAGAACTCAACTAGTGCATGGTAATGTTTCCCCAGAGTTCCTCTTGCTTTCACTTCTTCTACCAAACCATCTCTATTGGTTAGAACTAACCAACTGCTCTAGTTTCTTCCTTCATTTTTTGTAGAAGAAAATTATCAGCCACACAAGCTAGGAATTTCTTGGAAGGGCCATATTTGGCAGAATTTATCTCCTAACAGATATCAGGATAGTTGCTGTCATTTAAGATGTAGGTAGAGCCTTATATTCCTCATTACATACCATTCATATGACTTGGAATGTAATGAGCCACACAAGTGTAAACATCTTAGTGATCAGCAATTTGCTGCTGTGAGTTATGCCATTTGATTTATGCCAGCATACATGAGTGATAGCCATCTGGACCGTCATTCTGTTTAATTACAGTTTTAATTGTACTTATTTTGTGAGCCATATCAAGTCGCAGATTTTTGGGAGAGAAATGTGATATAAAATTACTCATTGCCAGTTAAATATGGCACATCTATTGTCCCCATCACATAAGAATCTTGGCTTCACTCATCTCCCGTGTAGCATCCTGTTTGCTCAGTGCCATGATGGCGAACCTTGGCACTCCAACTGTACTTGAACTTTAATTCCCAGAAGCCCAGGACTCTGTTACTGCATACATGCAGTAAAGCCATTTGCATGGATTCACAGGGACTTGGGCTTCTGGGAATTGAAGTCCAAGAACAGCTGGAGTGCCAAGGTTCGCCATCACTGGCTTAGTGGTAATGATGCAGATGATTGTGGTTATGGCTGTTTTCAGGACATAAGAATGCCTTAGCATTAGGCCAGTGGTTCCCAACATTGGGCACATACTCCACAGGGGGACTTAGATTCCCAGTAGCCTAAGTCAGTACACTGGCTGATCAGTGCTTTGGGGAATTGACAGGCTTCTGGGAATTGAAGTCGAAAATCCAAAGGTTGGGAAATACTACATTAGGCCAAGCATACCTAGTAACTTGTACTGTTGGTTCATAAAAATTTATGAGATTCAGTGGTTTTCCAAAAACTGGAATTCTACTGTTTGAAGCTGTTTGGTTCAGAATTTGTTGTTGTGGGCACAGTTGTATTTTAGTCAAATTATGTTTGGATCCACTGTTGCAATAGTTTCTTATCTATTAGCATTTTTGGTCTAACAAGCATTTCTCTTTTCAGGTCCTTTCACTCGCCCACACCCTGCAATCTGGCGCATGGTTTTTGGTAAGTCTTTCTAAAGGATGTGAACACTTTTCTGGGGTACCACATATTTCCAGTTTTGAACATACTTCTGTTTATCTTATGACTTTTGTGACATCATAGAGAGATGTTAGAATGCAACTACTGTACTGTAAAAGGTTTGTTTGTTTCCCTTCTGTATTTTAAATTCTGTAGTATTTTCCCTTCTGTAGTTGCTAAGTAAGTAGAAATTAATGGAACGGTTTAGAATAAGACAAGATAATGAGGCCGAGTAGAGCGGTATATAAATTAAAGTTGTTTTTTATTTATTATTATTATTATTATTATTATTATTATTATTATTATTATTATTATTATTATTATTATTATTATTATTATTATTATTATTATTATTATTATTATTATTATTATTATTATTATTATTATTATTATTATTATTATTATTATTATTATTGAGCATGCAAAGAGTGGGTAGAAAGTTTAGTAGAAGATAAGTTACTATACCTAAATCAAGAGCAAAAACTCTTCATGTGTCTTTTAAAGTAAGAATTTATCTGCTCAGAATGTTCTGGCATTGAAGTTTCTTTTAAAAATATTTATATTTTATTGATTATCAAAAACCATAACTAACAGTAGCAGGAATAAAATATATCACATGTTATTTCATAGTTTGTATTAAATTCAACTCTTAGGTTCTGTTAGGGTAGATTCAGTGAAGTAATGAGGCTTCTTAGATGGAGATTTATGTGTTCCATGATTTTACTCTTACTAAGTGGAAGGTGCATTTTATTACAGTCAGAACCTTTATTCTGATATTGTTGGGGTATTTCCCCCCTTATAAACTAGTTTGATGGTGTTTCTATATCCAATAGACAGCCTAACATTATTTTAAATAGATAAATAAATGAAGTCAAAGTTGTCAGGAGTAAAACTAGGCTCATGCAGTAGAAACAACTACTGTAAATAAATATGTATTCAGTTAATGATGAAAAACATCATTACATATGTGGTAGTTCTGGCATGTTGTTACCCCAACCTAAAACTAATACTGCAGAGACAAGATAGCATCCAAGATCATCAGCTTTAAATGTAAACATTTGGAAGAAAAATTCTAAAGCAGTAGTCAAGAGGTCTGATCTATCCTTCATGAAGCAGATGTGATGTTGAATAGGTTTTTGAAGGATTCCCAAATATTTCATGACAGAGATTCAGTGTAATCTTAACAGGAGAATAGCTGCATCTGTTTCTCATGTCCATAGATTATAATTAGACAGGGCAGCATTTAGGTGTCTTAAAAATATAACTTTGTCTAAAAGCAGTCCAAGGTATTTCTGGACCTGCAGGAACTTCCCCCAAATTTTTAATAGGTTAAATCTCAAACATTTGCAGAGAGCTCACAGATGGTGAAGGAAAAAGGCTTGCTGGACCTTCTTTTCTGACAAATGAAGAATATTAATTAGAAATCTTGATTTTAGAGCCGTCTCAGAGGGTTCAGTAGCATATAGAGTCTTTTTTGTTATGGGATAATGAGTTCCTATTAGAAACCTGTCCGGCTTACCTGACCGTATAATGTTTCCATCTGCTATTGCTTTTGTTTAATTCTCTCTCAAATTATGAACATTACTTGGTTGTTTTTGTTGCTTGATCCATATTGACCCATTATCATTGAAATATATATAATCATTATTTATGTGTGTTGATTTCGAATATGTTTTTCATGTAGACTTTTTAGATACTCCTCCCAACAAAAATGTAATCAGTCAGACATTCTCTCTAAATTTGTCTTCCTACAGGATTGAGTGTTCTATATTTTCTTTTCCTCGTATTCCTGCTCTTCCTTAACTTTGAGCAAGTGAAATCGGTGATGTATTGGCTGGACCCTAATCTCCGATATGCAACAAGAGAAGCAGACATCATGGTGTGTACTGATGGTGCTGCACTCAATGCTTTACAGTTGACCTAGTGCTACTCCTGTAGAAACAGAATAGAATGTGTGACCCTGTTTGGAAAGGGATAGGAAATAATTCAGATTTCTCATACTAGCTGAAAGTAAAATCCAATATTATATTATGTTATTTTGATAAAGCTAATTTTATAAAGATGTAATGGTAGGCACAGTGGCCCTGGATACTGGATATTTTTTCCATGAAAGGAGATAACAAAGGTAAACAAACTGGTCAAAGGGGTGGATTCTGTAACAAGAAGGTTGACATTTTGAGATTGAATCTAGTTGTAGTTCCTGTTAGAATAGGTCCTTTGAAATTAATTGATTTCAAAGGTAACTAGCAGGGGTGCCTGGCTTTGCCCGGGTGGTCCCAACCCGGCTAGCTGAGTGCCAATGTTGTCCGGGAAACCCACTGGCCAGGGGTGGGCCTGTAATGTGAGCTTGGCGATGACATCACAATCCTCCCCTGGTTGGCCTAGCACTGGGGCAGACACAAACCCTCCTGTCAAATATACCCCCTTTGCAGATCAATTTATGGGGGCAACCCCCCCATGGGCTTTTGGACCCCAACTGACCTGCTTACGTGCATAAGATACGTGTGTGCTGAATCTCATGGGGTTTGGTCAAGGGGTGCGGCAGCCCATTCTGGACACCGAACCCACACCTTTGCTTTTAGGTATAATATAGATAGATGTTGACTAATAAGCCTGCTGATTTCAGTTAGTCAGTCTAGGCCTAAAACTGGATTTTGTGCTTTTCTTCCCTTTTTTAGTGGTTGGGTCAGGTAAGAGAGTGCATTTGATAAATATTTTTCCTTCCTCAGAATGCTTCAACTGCCATTTGAAGGGGCATTTTGCCCATTACTGTTTCAGGCAAAGGTATTAGTGCTACACTCTAAATCTCTTTGTCTATTTGTTTAATTTAAGCGTATTGCAGAATTTGAGGCATAGTATCTCTTGTTACCTTGATTTGGACTTTGTTCATCACTTAATATAGATTACCCTAGAAATAATTATTACTGAAAATTTTAAAGTAGAAGCTAGTCCTGATAGCAATGCAGGATCCTGCCACTTGCACAAATAATTACCATTGTGTAGCTAGAGGGCAGGGTTTCTTCATAGAGATACTAATTCCACCTGTGGATGCAGTAGTGAAAGGTGCAGAATCACTACTTGCCCTAAGCTAACCCTTCTTGATATAATCAGTTACCTGATAGGCATTGTGGTCTGTGACATATGAAGAGAGGTAGCAGCTAATAGGGACCTGGTTTTACCCCTTTAAGTTTAACAAATGCAACTTCACACCTACGCCATTCAGAATACACTGTGGATCATGTGTTGCTTGTGCTCCAAATTCTCTTGATGCTGCCTGTTACTGGTGAAAATTATCTGATGTATTTATTAATTGTGCTACAGGGCGTCTGGCACAAGCAAAGAAGACTGCTTGCACTGTGGTCATCCTTGCACAGGCAACATAATCTCACATTCCATAAATGTTTGAACAAAAGGTCAGATGACTTAAACATGTCGTAATGTTGTGAACAATGAGTTTAAGTGATATGGCAAGAATTAGTTGAACATAACTAGGTTCCAGAGACAACTTAGCTATTCTTGGGAGCTAAGAATATGTGTGATTATTATGAAAGTGAAGGTATGCACTAAAACATCTGTCCAACTCTTAAGAGACTATACATTGGAATGAATATTTTAGATGTTTTTATGTAGTATAACTATATTTTTTCTGCGTAATGAAAAATAGACTTCTGCTGCTTATTTCTCTCCCCCCCCCTTCCTTTACCATCTCACTCACTCACTCACTCACTCACTCACTCCTTCCCACAAATCCACAGGAGTATGCTGTGAATTGCCACGTCATTACATGGGAGCGAATTCTCAGCCATTTTGACATATTTGCCTTTGGACATTTCTGGGGTTGGGCAATGAAGGCTTTGTTGATACGCAGCTATGGACTGTGTTGGACTATAAGCATCACCTGGGAATTAACAGAGGTAGGTTGTATATTTGCACTAAAGAGATGTTGATACACAGAGCAGCTAATGGTGTTCGAGCCTTCAAGTGCACCAAGTAATGGGCTAACAGCTGTATTCCAGCTGAAGCTAAATGCAAAATTTATAGAACGCCATTGTTTCCAGAAGGAAATGTATATTCTTCAGTTTTGATGTGTCTCATTTCATTACCAATGTGACTTTTAGTAGCAGTTTGACAAAGTTGCAAGCAAAGTCTGAGTCAATTTTGTGTTTCTTAAATTTGAAGTGTATGTTGAATGCTTTGTGATGTTTTTATCCTGCACACGTGTTTACTTGTTTATTTGTATTTTCAAAACATGTATCAGAATAAGTTCACTTAGTTATTTGCTTGAGTATATCAGACAAATTTGGACTTTAGTATTATTGTAATGTCTGCACAGATGGTCTGTTCTTCAAATGAAAACCAGTATGCAGTTCTTGTTATTCTTGTTGCATGTGGCAATATTTATGTTGCCACATGACCAGCTCATGGCTCAAAAAGTCTGGGCACCCCTAATATACACAAACTCACCCAGTACATTAAGGTACATGTCAAAGACAGTGTCTATTCCTATATGAGGGCTCTAAGAGGATGCTCTTCAGTGTCTAGCTTCTTCATGATTACTGTATATGGGCACTTTTCTTGTAAAAGACAACAATAAGAAAATGTACTCTCAGTGGAGGATTGGATTTTTCTTTCTGTTCTACTTTTACTGGTGTAATCTATGCAGTCTAGAATTACATGATCTTCTAGTCTAAACCCTTCAGTAATGTAGCCAAACAATCACCTGCCAGGTCGCAATTTTTAGTATTGATTTAACATGAGCATGGTATCATCTGCTTCAACTCAAAATTATTTTCCTCCTCCTAAAATGGTTTTGCTGTTTATCTAAGCATGGCTTTTAAATATGACGTCGGTTACTGAACATCAGAGCCAAAGCAGGATAATCTTTTCATTATCTTCAAAAGTAGCAACTGTATAGCATTAGGCCAGAAAGCATTTGGTTACATAACAGTGATCCTTTAACGCTGAGCAGGAATTAAAATAATGCACACTTCATGTTAGACCAAGCTAAACATTTTCAATAAGACTGAATGGATTATTTGCTGCTAGGATAAAGCCAGATATTCAGTACACTTCTCAGACATAAATAACTATTTTTCTGATTAATTAAATTTAGCAAGTGTTACATAGCCATCATAAAGTAAGCCGTTTAAACAATTCCTTGTGTTCGCTAATTCACACTTTAATGTCTCATCCCATATGGTTGACTATAGTTCATTAAAATGTTCTTACTGTAGAGGTAGCAATGTTAGTTTGTAGTCTGTAGCAGCACAGAGCCTAGGGGTAGCATCTTAACAGCTGTCATGTTTTATTTGCAATGCAGCCCACTTCTCTGGGAATATGCATGTGAAGAAGGGGACTGCAGTCCATGAAAGCAGATTCCAGATAAAACTCTTTAGTTATAACATGTGTAGAACTCTGTAGATTTTGGTATAATGTTAATAGTATTTTCTCTGGTGTGCTCAGCCACTGGCCAAGGTGGAATGTGTTATATTTTTTCATGGTTCGGCCAGTGAAAAAACATGATGGTCAACAAGATAGCTGAGTCTGCTATATCCCCCCCCCACCTGACTATATAAATACAGAACTATGTGGCAAAAAATATATTTTTAAAAATTACATAGTTTTAGCTCTCTGACTGATGTCTTCTTGCAGAAGATGCATTGGTTTCCACCTGATTCTGATGAAAATCCTCTTACATAGTTAAACTAGTGAAAGAGGATTCAGAGCCCTGGTGGTGCAGTGGTTAAATTGCTGTACTGCAGCCAAAATTTTGTAAGTTTGATCCTGACCGGGATCAAGGTTGACTCAGCCTTCCATCTTTCTGAGGTTGGCAAAATGAGTACACAGCATGTTGAGGGACAAGATGCTAATTAACTTGTGAACTGCCCAGATCAGTGATGGCGAACCTTTTAGAGACCAAGTGCCCAAACTGCAACTCAAAACCCACTTATTTATCGCAAAGTGCAAACACAGCAACCGGGGAGGAGGGAAACGCTCCCATTGGGCTGTTGAGCAGATGGGTGGGATGAACTCTTTACTGGGGGAGGGAGGAAGTGCTCCCATTGGGCTGCTGGGCAGAGGGGCGGGGCAAACTATGCTGGGGTAACTGCATGGGTGCCCACAGAGAGGGCTCTGAGTGCCACCTCTGGCATGTGTGCCATAGGTTTGCCACCACTGACCCAGATAGTGCACTAAGCACTATGCGGTGGTATATAAGCGTTATTGCTATTGTTAAAGAGAAATGGCATAACTGACAGCAGCAAATTGTCACTATTTAACAAGCCCCTGTTTGGATTGCTCCTTCAGTGCCAGCTGGATAGCTTGACACGAGGAGAAATCAAAGCGGGGACTCATAAATTAGTGGAAATTTGCCATTTCAAACTGTGCTATTTCCATTCTACCAGCGTAACTGTGGAAGAGGATTATGGCTCCCGTGTCTTAACCATGCTAATGCATGAGTGTGGTAGCATGACATGTTTGACAGGTACAACAGAACTCTGTGGTACATGTTCTTTACTACCAGAAAAGCTTAATTTAATTCAAGGTGTGGATGTAATTCAGTTCAGTCTCAAGGAGCCTTTGCTAAAAAAGGAGAGCCTGTTGCCTGTACTGTACTTTAAGGTATCTATTGGGAATACTATGTCTCTCCACTGAAGGGATCTAAGTGATCCTGTTTGCTTTAAAGTCACATCTCAAATGTAGATTAGGGCAGAGTGTTTCCTTTTGAGCACTGGTTCATCATCAGAATAGATTAATATAAATTTTCCTGTCTTTCACTGGGAAATTTTCCAGGAATATGGAAGGCACAAGAAATACAGCTTATAATCACAATGGATTTGTTCAGTGTTATCTTCTATCATTTGTCCATGTCAAACCACTTGCAGTAAATCCAGTTATGCAAAGATGCAAGTCTTCTAACATCAATGTAATGGGAAGGTTTTTTTAAAAAAATCTTCAATTTTAACACAGTTCAGGTCCAGCTAGGTTTTTCACATTTTTGGCAATAAATAAAATACATATTAAAACTGTCTATAGTAGAAGCATAGTAACTTAACAAATTTAACAGCACATGTATTGGCAATCGCTGCTGGTAGCAAGGTTACTCTGTTTAGTATGGCCTGTAGGCACATCAATGAACAATCCATTCAGCATGGAATAATACGATTATTTCTTCCCTCTTTTTTGGAACATAAAACTATGCCTTGAAACAGCTAGCATGATAATGTTTTCTCCTTGAGCTATGCAGCCTGGTCCAGTGAAGCTGAAATGATAGACCAGTGATGGCAAACTTTGGCACTCCAGCTGTTTTTGGACTTCAATTCCCAGAAGCCCAAGTCTCTGTGAATCCACACGAATGGGTTTACTGCACATCACTGTGATAGACTGTTAATTTTCAATCATGTTAATCTGTAATGCAAAAAATATTTTCTCTTCTTATGTGAAATAGCATTCTTATGTTAAAAAGAAACCTCTGTTTCTATGAATTTCTCATCCAAAATCTTTCTGCTGTATTTTGTAGCTCTTCTTCATGCATCTGCTGCCTAATTTTGCCGAATGCTGGTGGGATCAAGTCATTTTGGACATTCTGCTATGTAACGGGGGTGGCATCTGGTTGGGCATGGTAGTTTGTCGTTGGTTGGAGATGAGGACCTATCACTGGGCAAGTTTCAAGTAGGTCTAAAATACAAGCCAATAAATTTTGTATTAATGACGCTGAAATATTGTGTATATTTTGAGAAATTGTAATTTACAGAAATAGCCCAGAGGCAGCTATTTACATTTATTAATGGCAACATTTCTGAATATTCAGTAATAACAGGAAACAGTAAATAAGTTCTTATTCATTATGAGTTAAATCTCAAAGCACATGTTGGATTTAATTATGTAGAATACAAGTTAGAAAGTGCATGACCTTGTAGACTCATTGTTGTTGATAATTTCTAAATTGGCCAGGGTTTTGTGATTTTTTTAAAAAACTTTGCTCCCCTGCATTAACAGATGAGAAGATTATTAATGAATTACAGTGTTGATTCTCCTAAGTCAAATGACTTGATTTACTCAATTTATTGTCTCTTTTCTTACCTCTAATCATAAAACTGATATACCTTTTGGGTTGCAATCCAGTACATACTATCTTAAAAGTTAAAAATAACTTTTAATAGAATGAAGCTTGCAGTTGAAAAAAATATGAATAAGATTGTGTCATTAATCAAGAACAACTGTATAAATAATTTTTCAGGACAATGCTAATAACAATTTTGCCTGTTTCCTTTCATTCTGAATCTTTTTTTTCCAGAATATTTTCCTGGAATGATTTTTTTTTGGGGGGGGGCTGTTCTCTAAATTTCCACTACAAGGAAACAGTCCCTATTCTACACCTACTCCCTATGAGCAGAGATTTTAAAAACGTGGCAGATATGTAGTAATTTGGAACATAAATGTGAGCTAGCTTCCTTGCATGGACCATCTATGCTTACTGTTGCTTGAAGATGAAGAAATAGAGAAAATTGACTGCTCTTTTTGGCAGTTATTAAACCTATTGCATTTTGTTGCCAGTAGTTAGGATCCAAAGAAGACCTGCACATTTCCGCCCACCTTATTGATGAACACTACTCTGGGTGGCCAATTACAACAATAAACCCCAACAAACTAAACCAAACCCAAAATAAACCGTGACCTGCAACATAACAATGAAAAAAATAGCAAATTATAAATACAGTATCATTTTGCTGTTGCCAGGAGGTTGTTATCACTTTTAAATGAATAAGTTGTTTTCTATGTTATGCTAGTTTTCTGCTCTCTCTAGCAATGAAAGTAAGAAAGTTACTTTGGATGTCAGTATGTAATGGGGTACTCGGAAATTGAGGTAGTCCCTGTTATCCTCTTTACCATTTACCAGATGCAATGATGCATGTTTAAAATGAATATTTCTAAGCTTCTCAGCTACTAAAACTTCACAAGGCACTGTGCCTCTTTGAGTCACACCAGTTGTTACTGTCACTGATAGTTATTGCCCAGCCTTCAGAAGGAGCTACTTATGAATGCAAGCAGAGTAGGGAGTGATGACTAGAAAATCCCTAAAGTATACAGGAAATGCCCCATGTAGTCCTATGGATCCTTCAGATGTGGAACCTGGAGTTTTGGCCAGAATAGTTGTCCCTCATGTTTATATGTCAAAGAAGAAAGCACATATTCCCATAAGATTCACTAAACACTAACACTGCTTTTGGTACCTCAATAGTGAATTCCTGCTTCCAAAGCCTTTGGAATGACAACTATGGAATGATGGCATTTGAATAAGGGTGCCCCAAGTACATACCTTTTAAATATTTTTTCCTCAAAAGCAAACAGTGGCTAGAATCCAGTTGGTGTTCTTGTAAGGCTTGTGTAAGTTGCCACAACTAATTGGCAAGGCACTGGGACACATCTCACTTTCATGGTTGTACGCACAACGGTTACATGACTCGAGGTGCTCCCCCAGAATTTCTCAATTAGCAACACAAACCTTTGCACGAGCGCCAGTAGGATTCTGGCCAGCATTTAAGAAGCTGAGTGGTTTTGAAAATGCTTGTTTGACTAGCATAGGAAAATATTCTTACATCATTTGCAGTGTTCCCCGTTGTCACACTTGAAGTGCAAGAGAACTATGTAGTCAAAGTGTACTTTGTGCAGGCTTTTTAAAGTGCAAACAACTGGTTCTTTTGTTAGAATTGTTACTAAAGTTTGCTTCTGAAGGTGTCTTTTTCTTCTGCATGCCTAGAGCCTCTTCCAGGCAAGGGAATGTGTTGGATATAATGAATTGTTGTACTATAGGACTGTGTTGAGGGGCTGCGGTACCTTAGTGGTTAAGGAGTTCGCCTTGTGAGCTGAAAGGCTGGCAAGTTGGCAGTTCGATACTTAGGTACTACATGATGGATTGAGCACCTGTCTCTGTCCCAGCTCCTGCCAACCTAGCAGTTCAAAAGCAAGAAATTGCATGTAGATAAATAGAGACCACTTTGGTGGGAAAATCAAATATGCTCACATCCATATTATTATTATTATTATTATTATTATTATTATTATTATTATTATTATTATTATTATTATTATTATTATTATTATTATTATTATTATTATTATTATTATTATTATTATTATTATTATTATTATTATTATTATTATTATTATTATTATTGCATTGTGTTGTACTATAATGTTATGCAGCAATGTTGTGTTCACTTCCTTCTTTTGATTGGCTTCCTTGTCTCTCTTCAGGGACATTCATACCACCACAGGTAAAATCAAAAGAGCTGCATTACAGTTCACTCCAGCAAGCTGGACGTATGTTCGCTGGTTTGATCCTAAGTCGTCATTTCAAAGAGTGGCGGGAGTCTACCTTTTTATGATTATCTGGCAGGTAAAGAAACAAAAATAAATTTACCCTGATCATACCAAAGCCAATAATAGCTCAGCTCAACATGTGGGTCCATTGGATGAAAATACAATTTTACTTGTTATTCACAAAGAGCCAAATATGGTACCATAAACTGTGGAAGTCATGCATATGATAGTTGGAACTCATTTTGTGGAAGCATTTTTCTGCTTAAAATCCTCTTCTGTAAATTATGCTCATGTAAGGGTGATCGGTCTAGGTTGTTTTTTTTTTAAAAAAATAATAATTGGCAGATAAAGAATTTTTATTTTGGTCCCAGGGCTTGCACAACATGCATGAAATGGGAGTGGTTACATTTGAGCTTTGGGATCCCTGGGATACAGGCAGAAACTCTTTAATTACCAAAATTCTCCCTCTGTCAATTACTTCTTCATCCTTATGCTGGTGTAATTTATGGAACAGCATTTTGGCCGTTTATTTTAGGGATTTATAAGATGGTCTTTTATAGGTTTCCACTGCAGTCCAACATGGGCCTGCAGTGGCTCAAGTGGCTAAGACGCTGACTGGGAGTTGGAAGGTCAGCAGTTCGATTCCCGAGTACTGCTGGATGGAATGAGCTCCCGTCTTTGTCCCAGCTCCTGCCAACCTAGCAGTTCGAAAGCAAGAGATTGCAAGTAGATAAATAGGGACCACTTCGGTGGGAACGTAACAGTGTTCCTCATTTTTTACTAAGCTGAAATAAAAGCAATGGTTTAAAATGTTAATAAAGTTTAAAAAGAGAATGTGAAATAAGTAGAAACAATGTAGGCAAAATCAGAAGACAAATTAAAAAGAATGTAACAAATGAACAGAAATAAAAATGGTAAAATAAAAAGCATAGGAAAATCAAAAATATCTTTGTTTAGTGTCTAAAACAGACACAAAACTATTGTCAGAGTAAGCTCAAGGCAACCCCCTGGCGGGGTGTGTGTGGGGGGGGAGTGGTTTCCACGGTTGAGGACAGATAAGAAGCAAAGTAATCATGCTTATATACTGCTCCATTGTGCTTAATACACTATCTGGGCAGTTCACAAGTTAAATAAGCTGTGCTGACCAGCAGTCCATTGGATATAAAAGTAGATGCCAAATTTCAGTCTTGTCCTGGATCGCCTGTTTGACTTTGAGCAGCCCACAACTACTCTTGACCTTGGCTCCATAAAATAAAAATTAAATTCTACAAATATTGCTTTGTACAATGTTGATAGAATTATATCAGCCTTCCATCCTTCTGAAGTCAATAAAATGAGTACCTAGCTTTGTTGGGGGCAAAATGCTAATTACCTTGTGAACCATCCAAAGAATGCTCTAAGAATTATGGGGTGGAATATAAGTGTAATTGCTATTGGTATACAGTAATTAAAATGTTTGCTTATAACAACTTCTGGTGGTACTATTCAAGTGAAAAGTAAAACGCAAATACATTTTATAGCTGATTCTCTTCTTCTTGCTCCTTTTTTAGTTGACAGAATTGAATACCTTTTTCACGAAACATATCTTCGTCTTTTATGCAAGTCACCCCTTAAGCTGGGGTAGGATCCTCTTCATTGGAACCATCACAGCCCCCACTGTCAGGTAACAGTTACCTCTTTGTGTTATATTCCTTAGTGTTAAATTACAGTAGAACCTCGGATAAAGTCCAGACTCCGTTCCACAAGTTTGGACTTTCTGATTTTGGACTTTATCCGAATTAAGTGGGCGATGCATTGGATTACGTCCAAAAATGGACTTTACCCAAGGTTCCTATACCAAATGGGACCACTAGGGGACACTCGATGAAACTTTTGGGTACTAGTTCTCAAACAAATAAGAGAAAGTACTTTTTCACCCAGAGGATCACTGGTCTATGGAACTCCCTGCCAGAAGAAGTGGTGACAGCTGTCAGTCTTGACAGCTTTAAGAAAGGATTAGACAAGTTCATGGAGGACAAAGGTATCAATGGCTATAATTATGGATACTTAAGGACAACCTCGGGGTTGGAGAGATAGGCAGGATATCTCTCAATGCCATTTCCCGGGAATCCTAAACCGGGGAAGGCATCTCCTTGGGAATACCCTGAAGGAAATGGTGAGCCACTGTGTGAGACAGAATGCTGGACTGGATGGGCTGTGGCCTGTTCCAGCAAGGCTATTCTTATGTTCTTATGTTCAAATACCTCGGATAACGTCCATTTTTTTTTTTGCGGCTTTGGACTTTATGCGATGCATCGCGTGTGCATGAAAACTGCGATTTTATCCGAATCGGACTTTATCCGAATTGGACTTTGTCCAAGGTACCACTGTACTTGGAAACTAGCCAGAGATTATCCCTTCAGGGGAACTGAAAAAGCCTGGATGGCTTCCTGCATGCTTTTTCTTCTCATTGGGTAGAAAAGAAAGCATGTGCCTAGCTCTTGCAGTTGTGAAGGCATAAGCAGGGTTCAGGCACCATTCTAAACCAAAAATGTTGCATTAATCTGCACGAGTTTCAGGAAGCCTATTGCTTTCATGGAGCTCTTTCCAGCCCAAGCATGAGAATAATGTTGAAGGAATTTGCTCCCTTTCTGAAACTAACCAGAGCTTCTCGCTGTGTGCAAACTGAGGCAACACCTGTTTTTGCTGCTTAGCAATTTCTCGCCTTATCATTAAGGGGCCCGGAGACCAGTATTGAAACCTTTAAATGTAGTTGTACTTCCCATATATTTAACCAATTTCTAAATGGAGCTCATTACTCAAAGTTAAGTCCCACTGTATTCAGTGGGGCTTAGGCAAAGGTAAAAGCTGCCCTTGCTCGAAAGCCAGTTGTATCCGACTCTAGGGTGCAGTGCTCATCTCCATTTACAGCCAAACAGTGCAGGCATTTCCATGGTTATGTGGCAGGCACCGAGGTGCATGGAATGTTGCTACCTTTCCCACCAAAGTGGTACCTATTTATCTACTTGCAATTTCTTGCTTTCGAACTACTAGTTTGGCAGTAGCAGGGATAGAGACAGGGGTTCACTCTGTCATGCAGCACTTGGGTCTTGGACTGCTGATCTAACAACTGATGACCTTCCAGTCATCAAGTTCAGTGTCTTAACCTCTGAGCCACCGCAGTCCTCTCAGTAGGGCTTACTCCCAGGTATAATGTGACAAGGACTATACGCAAAAATCTCTTTCTTAAATAACTGAATGAGAGTGAATAAACTGAAATTTAATTCAGTCAAGACAGAAGTGCTCCTGGCCATTCTAAAGGCTGGTCAAGGAAGTGCTGGATGGGAGTATATTCCTCCAGTAAACACGTGTGCAGCTTGGGTGTGCTCTTGGGTTCATCCCTGAGCCTAGATGCTCATATGTCATTGGTGGCCAGTGTTGCATTTTCAGAGTTGAAATTGATATGCCAGTTGTGCCCATTCCTGGCGATGTTTGATCTGGCCATGGTGGCACATGCCTTAGTTACATTCCAATTGGATTACTGCAATGCCCTCTATGTAGGGGCTGACTTTGGAAAGTATTTGGAAACTTGTGCGGGTACAAAACACTGCAGCTAAATTGTTAAATGTGGCTTGATTACAGAGATCACATAACCTTCACTGTTCCAGCAGCTCCACTAGCTGCTGATCGCTTTCTTGACACAATTCAAAGTACTGGTTTTAAGCAATAGCAATTACACTTATATACTGCCCCACAGCATTTAAAGCACTCTCTGGGTGGTTGACAAGTTAATTAACATTTTTGTCTGCAATATGCTGGGTCCTCATTTTACCAACCTTGGAAGGATGGAAGGCTGAGTCAACCTTGAGCCCTGATCAGGATCAAACTCACAATGTTTTGGCTGCTATACATCAGCTTAACTACTGCACCACCGGGGCTCTTTAACCTAGAAAGCCCTAAATGGTTTGAGTCCAAGGTATCTCAAGGACCACACTTCCCTTAATGAGAATGCCCAGGTGTTAAGCTCATCAGGAGAGGCCTTTTTTTGGTCCCACCCACCCTCACAGGTGCATTGGGTGGTAATATGGGAGAGCGATTTCTCAGTCCCTGTTCCCAAACTCTGAAACTCCCTGCCTTGACAGGCCAGGCTGAGCCCCATTTCTGCTGTCGTTCTACGATCAGACAAGGCTTTCCTTTAGTGACTGGCTATACAAGAGGTTTTTAGAAATTGGCCAGTTGTATTTTTGTAGGTTTGTATTTTTATCCCTTTTAAATCTCTTAGTAATGCTTTTATCTAATAGAATGTTTCTTTAATTTTTCTTAAATGTTCAAATTACTTACTGTTTTTAGCTTGCATTATTTTTAATGATGTAATCCACCTTGGAACCTTTTTTAAGGAGAAAAGCAGGGAAACAATATAACAGACAAATTCCTTTCTATAGGTAGTACTCACAGGAGTTTGGTTTTTTAACCTTTGAAAGTAACTTTAAAAGGATGTGCTAATGGCGTGGTGCAGTGGCTCAAGTGGCTAAGAAGCTGACTGGGAGGCGGAAGGTCAGCAGTTCGATTTCCGAATACTGCAGGACCGAACGAGCTCCCGTCTTTGTCCCAGATCCTGCCAACATAGCAGTTCAAAAGCAAGAAATTGCAAGTAGATAAATAGGGACCACTTCATGGGAAGGTAAACAGCGTTCCGTGCACTCTGGTGTCTAGTCATGCCTGCCACATGACCACGGAAACGTCTGCAGAAGCAGACAGCGCTGGCTCTTTGGCTTTGAAACAGAGATGAGCACTGAACCCTAGAGTCGGATACGACTGGCTTTCGAGCAAGGGAAACCTTTACCTTTATTAATGGCATGTTGGAAGTAAATTTGATGCTGCATATGTATTCTATACTATTCTGTATTTTAAAACCCAAAATGTATTCCATTGGTGTACTACAGTACCTGACTTCAGATTTCCTCATTTTTCAGTTGCACATCTTTACCTGATAATTTAAAACATTCAGAAATTTGTATACAGTTATTACACTAACTTAAAAGTTTATAGAAGTTTGCTAAGCCTTCTAGGCAGGGCCTGGAAAAGTATGTCTTCCACTTTTAATCATCCGTGAGTACCTAACCTTTGCTGACTGTCATCCTTGTAGTTTATAAACTGTTTAAATTAACTATGCGCCTTTTAAATAAAACTGAATAAAGCCCCCTCCACACAATTTGTTTTTCTAGCTGTATGTTGGGAAATGGTCTGCTTCATTAAATGTTCTTTTTCCCCCTCTCCTTTTTGTTCCAGACAATATTATGCCTACCTCACAGACACACAATGCAAAAGGGTAGGAACACAGTGCTGGGTGTTTGGGTAAGTTTGTGCTGTAACTGAAAGACTTCAAGTCCAAAGTCAAAAAGAATCATTTGTCTGAAAAACTCCTAACTCAAATCTTTTTGGGAATAAGAATTTTAGTAAGTTTGTATATATGACACTCGGGGTCATGGTGGCTTAGTAGTTTAGACACTGAGCTTGATGACCGGAAGGCTGCCAGGTTAACAGTTCAAGACCCAGGTGCTGCACAACAGAGTCAGCTCCCATCTCTGTTTCAGGTCCTGAAAGCAAGAAATTGCAAGTAGATAAATAGGTGCCACTTCAGCAGGAAAGGTAACAGCATTCCATGCACTCACATGACCATGGAAATATCTGCAGACACAGACAGAATTGGCTCTTTGGCTGTAAATGGAGATGAGCACCGACCCCTAGAGTCAGATATGGCTGCCTTTCAAGCAAGGGAGACTTTTACCTTTGTCTATATATGACACTTATTCCCTATCTAGCTTCTGGGTAAATCAAGATGATCCCATAAGGATCTACATGGGGATCTCATACAAATTCCCTATCCAGGCATAAGTTGGCTAAGACTGATGGAAGACTTGGACAAATGCCTTTGTCTGATACAGGGCAATTTTTAGTTCCAGTACGTCAGGGGGTTCCGGGGTGCTAAGAGGCGTTGGTGGTGACAGAGTGCTGTATATGATGCAGCCCACTACAACTCCTTCCTTTCAGCAACTGTCAGCTTCTCCAAGGGACCCAGACACCCTGATCTTACCCAATCACAGGGAGTGTGGTTTTTCCATAATAGCTTGGATGTAGCAGTAGCAGTGTGTGGTAGAAGCAGAGAGCTAGGTGCCAGTGCTATGCCCAAGTAGAAGCCAACAAGGTAAAGTCCCAAAACAGAACTTTATTTTCTATTCCATAAAATAAAGAAGCAAAGCTGTAAAGAATAAACAATCCACGTACCTGTAGAGAATAAAATCCCCAAATCCCAAAGTCCATAGGGGTCTTTTAGATCCAGAAATGTCCATGAAATATTTCAAAGAGCCAATAAGTCCATCAGAATGTCCATAAGCCTATGGAGCAAAAGAACCCCTCCAAAGTCCATCAGTCCATGAAATAGCCAAATATCAGCAAAGTCCATAGGATGGCAACATCGTAGGTTAATCCAGCAAAGTCCAAGTCTCTCAGCCATCCATCAGATGCATTGTACATCTCCAAGATAGAATCTAGTCCAATCCAATTCCAGCCCTGTTGGGCTCATCCTGCCATGGGTTGTTGTTCCTCTTAGGGATAGAGTTCAGCCAACATGGGCTTGGTAGCCCTGGGTTAGAGAACCAATTTGGGGTCTCAAAACCTCTGGTTTATATAAGCAAAATGAGTGGTTACCCACCCCTGGGAATGCATTACATCATGGAATTACATCATGATTTCATCATGGGAAAGTCCCACTCCATAGGTGTTCCCTCCTCCCTTTGGAATTCAATGACCTCATGGGGCATTCCAGACTCTGCAGGCGTTCCCTCCTCCCTCTAGAATTCATGACATCATGGGAAGGCACCTGACCATCCATGGAATGTGTTTACCTCATGGAAAAGCACCTGGGCTCCCATGGGAATGGAATGTGGTTACCTCTGTCCTCTGAAGTTGTCTCTGGCTTGGCAGACACCTGGTGTTGGCCTAATCTCTGTGAAATCTGAGATATGTATAAACAAAAGAAAGAATACAGACAGCTGTGTCACATCTTGACCAGCTCTAGCAAAGCAAGTAGCTATGACAACCCTAGGATCATGACACACTGTAGAATTTAACACTCTACTCTCATATGCTGGAAAACCTTTACAAGAGGCATAGGAGCAGAAGAAGAAAGAATGGGAAACCTCTTTTCTACTCATAATTCTCCAAGTACAAGCCAATTTTCCGCTTTGGTTATACTGTGTGGGTGTTATAATGATCTTCTAATTGGTAGAGATACATAACCGCCTGGAGCAGTATGAATATCTCTCTAGGAGTCCTGAGACTCCAGTGTAAGGCAGGGTTAGAGTGCTGGGTAAGGGAGGCTTAAGTTCAAATCTTTTGCTCATGAAGCTTGCTAGGTGATGTTGGTCGGTCTTCGTCTCACAGCTTGATCTCCCTGACTGGGGCTTGTGTTAAGCTAAAATGGGAGAAGGAGAGCCATGTACCTTGCCTTAAGCTCTTTGGAGGAAAGGAGGGATAGAAATAGAATGAATTAGAGCAGGGGTGCCTAAACTATGGCCTGGGGGCCGGAAACGGCCCCTGACGCCAATTCATCGGGCCCGTGAAGCCCTCGTCGCTCCTGGGAGCAGAAGAATAACTCGCCCGTACAGGAACATTTTACTTCTGCTCCCAGGAGCGACGAGGGCTTCGCGGGCCTGATTAATTGGTGTCAGGGGCCGGATACGACCCCCCAGGATATAGTGACCAGCTCCCTGAACCACGTGACCGGCCCGGAGCCCAAAACGTTTGGGCACCCCTGAATTAGAAAGATTAAAAATCCCATCTTCTGAATGTTAATAAATTTTGCACTGAATATTATTATGGAATATGTGTTATAGCTGTCTTCTGCAACACTTAGAGATGGTCCAGCAACTTTTTTAGTTGCCCTTTATTCCTTCCAGCTCCATGTCGCAACTCTGTTGGTACTTCTTATTGCGCTCCATAACATGATTCTTAGGGACTGCGATGGCTTAGTGGTTAAGATGCTGAACTTGATGACTGAAAGGTCGGTAGGTCAGCAGTTTGAGACCCAAGTGCTGAATAATGGAGTGAGCTCCCATCTCTCTCAGCTCCTGCCAACCTAGCAGTTCAAAAGCAAGAAATTGCAAGTAGATAAATGGGGACCACTTCTGTGGGAAGGTAAACAGGGTTCAGTCATGCCTGCCGCATGACCACGGAACTCTTTGGCTATAAATGGAGATGAGCACCAAACCCTAGAGTCGGATACAACAGGCTTTCGAGCAAGGGAGACCTTTACCTAACATGATTCTTTAATGAAAAAAGATAAGGATGTTAGTGTGTGATATAATCTTACCTGAGCTAAGTTGGACGACCTCAAGTCTATTTGATCCTGGCTGTTGTCTCCCAGAGTTTGACAAAAGTTCCTTTTTTTGGACTACAGCTCATAGAACCTCCCAGGTAGCATTGTCTGTGCTGCCAAGCATTTTTCTCCAGACTCTGTTATATTCTCTCCCTTTCTCTCAACACACAAACGTAAGAAAAAGGGGAATGTAAAACATCCATGCCTTTCAAAGGATGACTCTCAAATCATGAAGTTACAAAAATAGCAGTGTTCAGATCAGCACATTCTGCCCTTGTAGAGAAGGTCAGGCTGTGCTAATAGGTACCAGGGGACTTTTAAAACTCCTACTTCATGCCTTCAGCAAATATTAAAGGGGCTAATTTAATTGGTTGACTTGGCCTTAGTTAGAAACATTTCCTTGTCATCCCTTCCTCCATGTGTGATCTGTCTCCAAAGTCTTTTTCTTAATGTCATCCAAACAGCTTGCACTTGTTCTGTTTCTAGCCAAAAGAAAAAGAAAGAAAAGAAATAGAAAGGCTATGTCAAAAGGCTATTTTTTTTGGAAGTTATTTATTTATTTATTCTTTACATTGATATATATCTCCCTTTTGGCCAGAAGGCCACACAGGGCAGTGAACAAGCATAGTTAAACAGACATACTGGATATACTTGAGTATAAGCTGAGTTTTTTAGCCCCAAAAGGGGGACTCAGCTTATACTTGAGTCAACGACCACGAGGGTCCCAAGACCTGCAGCAGATGGAGATCTGCCAACAATTTAATTAATTTTACCATATTTTCATGTACAGTAGAACCTCGGATAAAGTCCAAACCCCGTTCCACAAGTTTGGACTTTATCCGAATCAAATGGGCGTTGCATCGGATAATGTCCAAAAAATAGACTATTCGAGGTTCCTATACCAAATACCTTGGATAGCGTCCATTTTTTGCGGTTTTGGACTTTATGTGATGCATCACGTGTGCATGAAAATCGTGACTTTATCCAGATCGGTCTTTATCTGAGGTACCACAGTATTTTGATTATTAAAACTCACTAGCAGCTGCTGCATTTCCTACTCTCAGCTTATACTAGGGTCAATCTATTTTCCTGGGTTTTCAGATCAAAATTAGGTACCTTGGCTTATATTCAGGCATAGCTGTCAAGTATCCCTTATTGGCCAGGAAAACCCCTTATTTTACCCTCTTTCCTGCCGTCATCCCTTATTAATTAGAATGCAATGCCCTATTGCCGCCATTGGAGGGCAGCACAGGATAAGCATAGCTGTCAAGTATTCCTTATTTGCCAGGAAATTTCCCTTATTTCCAAATCCAAAACTTGACAGGTATGTATTCAGATTGGCTTACGTTTGAGTATATATGGTATAAATATACTAAAATTTAAAAAAGCCCACATAATCAAAATAAACAAGGTAGAATTTACACAAGTTAAGAACTAGGATGTGCCATATAGAAATCTAGCCAAAATGAAAAGTTATGAGTGCCAAGTTGGGGTGGCAAAACATTACGAAACACCTCTTGAATGTGTTTTTGAACACTACCACTTGAATTAAAATCATGTCATAGGAAAGATTCAGTGCCATCCTAAAATGTGTTCATGCTGGCAGTAAGAAGGATCAAGTGATGACCTTCTCTCTGAAAGTCCTCTTATATACAACTCAGTGAAAGAAATGATCAGCATCCACTCAGCTCTTTTTGGACCACAAGTCCCATATTCTCCCAGCCAAGGTGAACATCACAGCTTAGCTCAGAGGGTAGAAGAAAGGAGGTGGGGCTGGAATAGTGGCAGAGATGATAGCATCATTCCTCCTAATTCAAAGGTTCCAGTTCTTTAGTCTGCATATGTTGTCTTCCACAAACTGAAAATGTTGGGATGCACTCCTGGTGAGATACTGAAAACATTTTTGAAGAAACACTTAGAATAAGTACAAGCTAAGAATGCTCCTTCATACTGATCCTCTTTTCCTAATAGCAGGGGTGCCCAAACTTTTTGGGCTGCGGGCTGGTCATGTGATTCAGTGGGCTGGTCAGGTGGTTTAGTGGGATGGTCACGTTCCTCCCACTGGAAGTGGAAGTAAAATGCACCTTGCAATCTGTTTTGCAACAGATATGTTTTGCAACAGGATGAGATAGATTTTTTAGGTTGCCATTTTCTCCACTTAAACCAGGGGTACCCAAACTACAGTCCGTGGGCAAGATCCAGGGGTGAGGAGATGAAATAGTTGGGAAAGTGATTGTTGTAAATACTTCACTCCAATTACAAATGGGTACTTGCATTCTGAAGCTGAACTAAGTCAATTGACACTAAGAAAATGTTTGATATGAGGCCCATCAAGCCTATAAGGCAGGGGTGCTCAAACTATTGCTCGTGGGCCGGATCCGGCCCCCGGCATCCTCGTCGCTCCCAAAAGCAGAAGTAAAATGTGCCTGTATGCTAAAGCTTGGGTTTATGCCTAAGTAACTAGGAATGAACTCTCTTCTACTATAGGTTCTCTGGTTGGTCTAGAGTTAGTCCCTCCCTCTTTTAGGATGTCTTCACACATTTTCAGTTTAATCCTTACGTTTGCCCACACTTGCTGATACTCTGCAAAGAGAGACATTTTTTAATGGAAATGAATATTCTGCTAATTTTGTTTGTATTTGAAAGCATTTTTACCAAGATATGGAAAGCACTCTTTGGGCATCTACACCTTATATATCTTTCTCCACTCCTATTATGGGTCATTTCTTTCTAAAGGGCCATGCATGAGGTACCTTGTGGCATGAAGGAGCAAAGAATTATGAAAAGAAAAATGGGACGGTGTGTTGGTTAAGCGTTGGGATGTGGAGATGTGGTTTTTAAAGCTTGCAAAGGCATAAGCTACTTTAAAGATGATTATCAATCTCGCTTTTATGGTTTTTAAAAATCATGTCAAAAGCACACAAAGGCGCTTTCTGGGTTGAAAGGATTTTTGCTGGAGGAACTCCACTCGGGATGCCCGAATGAGGCTCCTTTCATGTCCCCAAGATCATTTCCCACCAAAGTGGTCCCAGTTCACCTACTTGCAATTTCTTGCTTTTGAACTGCTAGGTTGGCAGGAGCTGGGGGAGAGACGGGCACTCATTCTGTTATGCAGTACTTGGGTCTTGAACTGCTAACTTTTTGATTACAAATGAATTACAATTTTGATTGTAGTCCAGATAACAAGGCGAGCTTCTTAACCACTGAGCCACCACAGTACCCTTTGCTTCCATGGTAACATGAATATTATTATAAACTGCCTCATGACATCATGCAGGGAAAAAGTGAAGATTATAAAGTATGCCATGTATCAAAAACTACACATTCCTTTTGTCTTTCTTTCAGAGTTATTGCCTTCCTTGAAGCAATTGTCTGTATCAAATTTGGCCAAGATCTCTTCTCCAAAACACAAATACTGTATGTTATATTTTGGCTCCTTTGTGTGGTAAGTAGTTATTGGTCTTTTATTTTGCACACATTAATGTTTTACCAGAAGTTTGCTTCTATTTTTATTTCAAGATAGTTGCAGCCTCCCATTAGCATTCCTCACTGGCTAAATGTCAGAATATGTCAGACTACCTGTGACCTGCTTAAGCATACCATTGCTTCTCCCCCAGTAGCACTGTTTCAGTTACCAACTTTGATCAATATGGCTAATAGTAACTAGTATTTGCCTAAATGTATGCAGGGCATAGCAAATTTATAATTAGAGCTGTAATCCATATAACTAAAGCGGAACAGTACGCCTGTTCCACGCCCCGGGACACAGCCCCACAGCCCCCAGGCACATGCCTACCTTTGGCCTCCCAGATTGCATAGCCAAAATCTGGGGGCCACAGGTGAGTCGTGGGCCCCACAAAACACAAAACAGAAAAACTACAGGCCCCACAAACCCCTGCGCCATGCACCAGCCAATCAGTTCGGCTGGCATGAGCGCAGGAGAGGCGGGGACAGGGCCGCGCGCCACAGCCGCCGTTTGTCGTTCTTGCTGGCAACGGTGGTGGGTAAGGCTGTGCCCTTGCCTGCCGGAGAAAGCAGGCCCCCTCTCTGGCAAACAATGGCCGCCCGTGACGCTCCATTCAGCCCTTGCCTGCTAGAGAAAGTAGGCCCATTCTCCGGGAGGCAACGGCCGAACACGGCGCTCCAAATGGCCCTTGCCTGCCGGAGAAGGCAAATCCCTTCTCTGGCAGACATCTCCCCAAGGTGGCAGGCATTTCTCCGCAAGGGCAGGCACCACCTTCCCTTGCGAAGAACTGCATGTCGCCCTTGCCACTCCCCCTCGCTGTTCCGAGACTGACCTCGAAACAGCGAGGGGGAGATCCAAAGGCACCAGGGCCCCACCTCCCTGCCCTGGGTTCGGTTCGTCCCAGACAAAGTCCGGGCAAATATGCTGGTGTTTAATATAGCATAGTAGTTTATTAAATTGGTTAGATTCATTTATTATAAATAAACTAGTTAAACTAAAAAGGGGCAGCAGATTTGGCTGTCTAGCAGCTGTTTCAAAATTGATGCTATATGTAAGTTGGAGTATCTATTCCATCATCCACTACCAACCAGTTTGTTTGCTTCCTGATAACTAGAGTTATATAGTAGGGTGCTGGGTTGAGAACTAAACCCTGATGGCCTGTTAATAAAGGTAAGAAACCTTGATGTTCTGGATTGTACAGAGCCCTGGTGGCACAGAGGTTAAACTGCTGTACTGCAGCCAAAAGATTGTGAGTGTGATCCTGACCAGGGATCAAGGTTGACTCAGCCTTCCATCTTTCTGAAGTTGATAAAATGAGTACCCAGCATGTTGAGAGCAAAAAGCTAATTACTCTGTGAACCGCCCAGAGAGTGCACTAAGTGCTATGGGTTTTACTTCTGCTTCCAGGAGAAATGAGGGTGGTGTGGGCTGGATGAATTGCCTCCAGGGGCCAGATCCGGCGCATGGACTGTAGTTTGGGCACCCCTGGTTTAGGCACACATCACAAGGATTGAAGAATTGATTTGTCAAATGACCAATAAATGTTAACAATGGCAATCGTAGGCATAGTGTAATTGCTATTGCTTTGCTATCTTAACCTATAAAACCAAGGGTTAACCGTTGGAAGTTTGTATAGGTTCCTAAGCCTGGCCTTACTAACCCACACCCACCCTTCGTGCACACGGCCGAACTGGGACCACAGGTCAACGAAGGATTGAGAAATGCACCAGTGGGGCAACAGCCCCACAAATGCGAAAAAAGGGAAACAACTTCATTTCCCAACGTTCTTTGCCAATCAGGCTGAGAGGCGCGACCACAAAGAACATTGAGAAACGTGTCCCCCCCCCCAACACTTCTGGACCCAGGAGACCAGGGAAAGGGGATCGATTCCCCCCCCCCAGAAAAACAACACTTCTGTCTTTAAAGAGAAGAAACCAAGTGGTTTCTTCTCTTTAAAAACGGAGGTTTTTTTAGGAGGGGGGGGAATCAAGAGTTTCCCCTTTAATATCAGTAAGTGGGGGGGTGGCGGCGATCCTCCTCTTTGCTGGCTCACCTGGGGTTGGGAGGTTTATGGGGACAAAAGGGATCTGTCCACCCCCCCCCTTCTGGACCCAGTAGACCAGGGAGAGGGGATCGAATCCACCACCACCACCCAAAAAACCTCCGTCTTTAAAGAGAAGAACCCAAGCGGTTTCTTCTCTTTAAAAACGGAGGGTTTCTTTAGGAGGGGGGGAATCGAACCCCTCTCCCTTGTCTACTGAGTCCAGAACGGTTGGGGGGACAGATCCCTTTTGTCCTCACAAACCTCCCAACCCCAGGTGAGCCAGCGGAGGGGGGGATCGCAACCCCCCACCCACTGATAATAAAGGGGAAACCCCGATCCACTTTCACGACTCCACACAAAGCACCATAAGACAATAAAGCCCCCCTCCCCAACGCCCGCGGTCTGACCAGCGAAGCCGGCCCACGGAAATAATCCCCCCAATGCCGCATAAAGCGGCATTGGAATTCCCACAGTCCGGCCAGCCAGGCCAGCCCACGGAAATAAACCAACCCCCCCCAAGCCACAACAAAAATAAAATAAAATAAATAATTTTCAAAAAATACCTTAAAACACAATCAAAAACATCCAAAAATACACAAAAACAAACAAAAACAACACCAAAAAACAATACAAAGTAAACAAAAACACAATCAAAAACAAAACAAACAGTCAAAAAAATACAACCCCCCCCCCCCACAAAATAAAGAAAACAAGCCAACTCACCAGCACATGTCCTACCTGCACGACGACCGGAAACGAAATGAATAAAGAAAGAGACTACTTACCGGAAGAAGCTCCACCCAGAGGCCAGGAGAGAAAAAACAGTCAAAATACAAGAAAACCCCTACCAGCACCACCTGCTGGCCACAATAGTAAAAACAATTCAAAAACACACAACAGCCCCAAACAAAAAGCCACAACAGTAAAAACAAATCAAAACAATAACACAAAATCACAATTTTACACAAAAGGTCACAATAATAACAAGTCAATTTTTTTTACACGAAAACACAATTTAACACAAATCACAAACATATGTCAATAAAATAAAATAAAAAATTTATTAAAATCCTGTGCTGAGTTCTAACTCAAATAAAAACCCAAAACAACTAAACACATTTTAAAAACATTTAATGTAAAAAACATTTACTTTCACATTATTAAAATTATTACCTATGGTACAACTATTTTTTTAAAAAAACAAAAACTAAAACATTATTCAGTTACATAAAACAGCCAGCCAAGCCAAAAAAAATTTGTATAAATAAACATTTTAAAAATTACAGACTAAGAAATTTGCAACAAACATTAACACAATTTAACCTTCCAACACAATTTAAAACAGCCCAGCAACGCCGGGCAACCTCTGCTAGTACTGTATATGGAAAGCCAAACCTTCATAGTTGTCCTAGTCAATACCCAGACATCCAGAGACAGAACTGAGCAGTGTGCAGGTCAGGAATGTGACTAGGACACATTTTCCTCCTCTACATACATTGTCTAGGGAGGTCTTCTGGGTCTGTCATGGCAGCAATTTCTGCCGATGTAGAGGCTGACTTTGGTTTAGGCCAGGGGTGTCCAAACTTTTTGGGCAGTGGACCATCCATGTGGTTCAGCGGGCCAGTCATGTGGTTCCTCCCACCAGAGGTGGAAGTAAAATGCGCCTTGCAATCTGTTTTGCAACAGATATGTTTTGCAACAGGATGGGATAGATTTTGGGCTGCCATTTTCTCTGCTTAAACCAGAGGTGCCCAAACTACAAACTTCTACTTCCGGGAGTGACAAGGGTGGCATGGGCTGGATAAATTGCCATCGGGGGCCAGATCCAGCCTGCCGGCCATTGTTTGGGCACCCCTGGTTTAGGCGCACATCACAAGGATTGAAGAATTGATTTATTACCATATGACCAATAGATGTTAACAATAGCAATCATAGGTATAGAAACTTAAAATGGTAGTAAGTTCCAATGACCTTTATGTGAATTTTGAGTAGACATGTTTAGAATTGCACTGAATAATCATATATCTATATGAATTATGGTGTGGGCTGGCATAGGCACACTTATATCTGTATACCTATATAGGTCTGCATATGCAATTGTACATATCTACATGTAATATATACTCATACAAGCAAACAGTTTCTAGCAGAATTCCCAATTTCTTCACCAAACTGCAGTTCTTAGGTTTTTAGGACATAGTCAGATCAGTGAAAATGATCTAGAACAATACAGTGGAGGTGGTACATGGTTCTACAGGAACTCAGTTTTTCTCATCATTGTTCTCCACTGTCTATTCGTATGACAATATCAATGTATTAGAAGTCACCTTGCTGTGACTTATCAAAAATGAAATATAAATCATATATATGTCATTTAAAAAAAATAAAGATCTAAATCTTGTTGGCAGTTCCAGCTGGAGTAGACCCATGGTATCAATGAATTTATGCATGTCTTGACTTATCACTCAGCAGTTGATCTGTGTAGTCTAGTTAGTCCTTTCTGGCAGATTAAAGCCAATAATGTCTGTAAGTCATGTTTTTTCCTCAGCCTTTTTCTCCTTGTTTTTAATGTCGTAGGCTGTTACAACCTTCTTGTGCTTGTATGGAATGGTTTGGTATGCAGACCTTTATGGACAGCGAGAGAAGGTAATGCCTGCCACAAATGTTTAAATGTGTATTAGGTACTTTTTATATAAGCTGTGTTAAAGATCTTATGCCAATTTTTGCAGAGTTGAAGGTGAATTTGCATATAGAAAATGGAACCTAGAGTTGTCAGTGCTTTTTAGACACATTTGCTCTGTTCACTCTTGATAAAAAAAATAAAGAGCATCTCTACACAAGCAAGGATGGGACTATGACAATGAACCCAGTGGTGGGCATCAGCAGGTTCACAACAGTTTGCCAGAACCGTTAGCAGAAATTCTGGCTGGCCCTGCCTATCCAAGTTTTGAAATAAAGTAGTCCTAATTCCGGTGCAACACAGGGCTTTCCCCCTGGCCACACCCACCATACCACGCCCACAGTGGTAGTAAAAATATTTGGAGGCCACCACTGAATTAGCCCCACCCCTTCTTATTCTTTCATGTCACGGTCAAACCCTAGACTGCCAAAATGAAGCCACTGTCTTGGCTTTGTTGTTGGCAAAACTTAGGTTCTCATCAGTGCATGTTTCTGGCAGTAATCGGAAGACCAGTAAATGACCCAGATTCTGTATATCTGCACACCATGTGTTATTGTCCATCAGCAGTCCCCACTTGAGCATGCTGGTCTTACATTTAGCCACTCCAACCCTCAGCCTATTCAGAGTCCTCCAAGTGATGTAGGGGAGGTTGAGTTCCTCAGCTATATCCTCTTTTAATGTTGTTCCTTGTCCAATAAGCTCCCCCACCATCTTCTAATTTGATTTTGCTCTTGCGTACCCTCAAGAATGTTTGTTCTTGCCATAAAAACTCTTCCTGGATCTGAACTGGCAGACTTGAGGCTCATATCCGTTCAGAGGATGTTGAGGGTCCTTCTCTTGCTTAGTTCTCTTGACGTCCACTGCTACTTCTCTCCTTATCTTAGGTGGAGCGATACCAACAAGAAGGCATATTTTCTCAACTGGTGTTTTCCCCTCACCCCTGAGTTTACGTCATCAGATATACCTACCCACAAGTATCCATGGTTACAAAGCAAATGGCTGTGGTGATAAGCTCTTTGGAACACTGTATGGTACTCTCTAAAGTTCACACAGGAGTCTTTGCAAGTACAGCAATATAGAGGAAAGCTGCTTCACTACTAACCTTTGCTACCTAACCATGGATACCTGTAAGACTGGGCTACCCAATGCTGCAATATGGGTTGAGTCCACTTAATGCACCTCCACCCTTGCATGTGCGGTGAGTGAGCTCCACTAGTTTGATAACACATGGGTAAGGCTTAGAAATATGTGAGACCTTCCAGTTTAGAGGCATTGTGCCATAGGATAACAGTTGCTGAGATACCATGGCAGGAGTTTGGAAGTCCTGTTTTGAGTTTTGCTTGCATGCAGAATCTAGGAAGCCTTCTTTCTATAAGCAGTGAGTTGGCTAGAAATGTAGGTTTTCCTGAAGAGTAATCACATGGCCTTGAAACCACAGAGAGGAGGTAATTTCTGTCTAACCAGAATCTTGAAAAGCTACTTTTCTGGATAATTGATCTGGATGTTGAAGTCTGAAAAAGTAGCTTTGACCAGCTCTGCCTCAGCTTTGCCCTCATTTCTATGTTCCTGCTGCTCCATGGCAAACCATATGGTTTTAATTATTCCTTTTCCCTGCCTGTATTTCTGCATCCCATGGCATTTCAGTTAGTGCACAAATCTACAGATTCACTTCTTGTATGATCCAGGCTTGAATGTCATTGCACATAGGTGGGTGGGGGCAAATGGGAATGGCAAGGGGGAAGGTTTTGTATCTCAGTTGTTAAACCTGGAGCAAAGGGAGCTGTTTTTGCACTTATTATTTACTTAATTATTTGTAGTTTTAACATATCTTTGGTGGGTTCTCTAGAAAACATGCATGTATGATAAAGAGATACCTCCCTCTCTCACATACAATTATGTTATTTGTTTCCACAGACCTTGTCAGAGAGTGAAGACAGCTTGTACATCCCAGATGCTTCCTGGTTTAACTCTAAATTTAGTAAAGGTATTGGTGTCTTATAATATGATCTGTTATATTCCTTTTATTTAGATAGAGGTAAAGGTCGCCCTTGCTTAAAAGCCAGTCGTATCTGACTCTAGGGTCCAGTGCTCATCTCTTTTTATAGCCAAACAGCCAGCGCTGTCCACAGATGTTTCCATGGACATGTAGCAGGAATGCCTCAACACTGGAGTGCATGGAACGCCACCATAAAACACTTCTGGTTTTTCATCCTTCACATACCTCAGCCAAGCATAACTTGGGGGGGGTGTCTTCTTTTCACTTTAAAGAAATTTTCCTAGCTATAGCTTGTGAAAGTTTCATTTTTTTATGCACTGTAACTCTCTGAAGCCAACACGACCATTATGGTAAGGGACTGCTGAGAGTTGCAGTGCAGCTTAAAGATTTTCATGTAAACCTGTGTCTCCTTTTACAACAGCCCTGCTGCTCAATTTTAACTGCCAGTATATCTACACATAGGGACTGCAATGGCTCAAGTGGCTAAGACACTGACTGGAAGGCGGCAGGTCAGCAGTTCGATTCCCGAGTACTGCAGGACGGAATGAGCTTCCATCTTTGTCCCAGCTCTTGCCATCCTAGCAGTTCGAAAGCAAGAAATTGCAAGTAGATAAATAGGGACCACTTCGGTGGGAAGGTAAACAGCGTTCCGTGCACTCCGGTGTCTAGTCATACCTGCCACATGACCACGGAAACGTCTGCAGAAGCAGACAGCACTGGCTCTTCGGCTATGAAACAGAGATGAGCACTAACCCTAGAGTCGGATACGACTGGCTTTCGAGCAAGGGTGACCTTCATCTACATCTACACATTAGCTATTTTGCTCATATACAAACTATCCTACTTCTTCCGTGTCTAGGCCAGACGTGAAACTGCCAAAATGAATCCACCTTTTGTTGAGTTCATCCAGCAGTTTTTTTCGCCTGACCCAGTGTGAGAAAGATTAGCTGGCAACACAGGGTTGCCGTTATCAGGGCATGCCCGATTGTGGTTCAAAAATACCTCAATCTTCAAGGAGGCTATTTCTGTGTACCCCACATACAAACTTTGATTTCCTTTTTAAAAAGCTTATTATTAAGCTGTGGGTGAATTGTGTCAAGTTGGAGGGGGGTAAATTTGGTGGTTATGCCACTAGGGGGCATATGCTTTTCAACCAAACTACTGTATTAACATATCCAGGGATGACATTTGTGGAAAAACAACACTTTATTCTTTAACTTGACCTCATGTTCTCTCTCTGTGTGTGCGTGTGCGTGTATTGCTTGTTAGGAATGGAAGGCAGCCCACCCAAACACTCAAGCAACAATGAAAGTCACTCATCCAGAAGGAGGAACCGCCATTCGAGAACAAAAGTAACCAATGGAATTGGCAAGAGATAGAAAGGGGAAAAAAGAAAGACAATCAGTTTCTAGATTTTGTTCCGCAAATGTGCCTGAGAGCAAAGAGGCCAAACTGGTCCTGGTTCTGAATTCCCTGCTTGAAGGTCTGCTAGAGAAAAGGGAGAAGACAATGAAGGGACCACATCTTCAGCAACCAGAGTCCTTGGACCTTATTAAGATGAAGTTCATCTCTATACTATTGCGAATCTTTAGCTGCTGTCACTTGCCATTCACTGGCTTTGAGCCAACCTTCTCTGCACTTGACATTCAAAACAGTAGTAACCTGTTTCTAAATGCAAAATAGTTACCGGCTTCATAATTTCAAGTAGTACAAAGGCCTCCTGAGGGTTTCCTCTTAGTTGAGAATGAAACCCCAAAGTTAGCTGCAACCGGTTGGATTTGTCTGTTTGTTTTTTGCTTCTGGGTTTTCACATATATATGTATTGCTTTTTTTGTTTGTATATCGTATTTTTTCTGACTGATCGATGCTCTGCCTTTGTTCTTAATCTGACAGTTAAGCATTTCTGTGCTGTGTTAGCTCTTTTAGAAAAGCACCACTCCCAGATTTCAATCAGTAGGTTTTTAGGCGTTAACAAAATTGTACACATAGTTTTGTCCATTCCCACCACCACCTTTGCATTTATGAGTCTGCTGAATATTTGTTATACAGTATTCAATTTTTAAATCTCAAATGGTCATGAAATCTGTTACACAGCTAGGGCTTTGCCACTGCTTATTGACACGGCTTGTAAACCCAGCTTTCTTTACACAAGAATGTGCACTCCTTGTCAATTCTGGCAGCTCTGGTGTGTTTCTTGCAGATGGTTTTCCCAGGCTTAGCCTTTGCATTGTAATAAATGTGATTCCAGTTTTAAAACAGTGGTCCTGCTTAAAGCTTTGCCAACCCTGGCCTGGCCTGGTTCAGATATATAGAACAAGGCTATATCAATATGTTTGGCATTATTACTAGATTAAACCCTTTGTATTTATTTTTATATCATTTTATATGTGTTCAGTCCATTTCTTCCTGAGGTCAGTTTTGCAGAATGTTCAAATAACTTTTTTGTTTCATGCAATAAACCTTCATTACAGAAAGGTCATTCCCAAGAAGAGAAGGCATCATTATAATGAAGTGTTGAAGCTCAAAGCTTGAACTGATAATTTAACCCAGAGGTGCACAAACTACGGCCCGTGAGCCATAGTTTGGGCACTGCGGTTTAAGCAGAGATAATGGCAGCTTAAAATCTATCTCATCCTGTTGCAAAACAGATTGCATGGCACATTTTACTTCCACTTCCGGTGGGAGGAACCATGTGACTGACCCACTGAACCACGTGACCGGCCTGCTGAACCACATGATTGGCCCGCGGCCTGAACAGTTTGGGCACCCCTGATTTAACCTTTACTGTGTTTTGCATGTTAGATTTTTCCTTTTTTCCTCCAGCACATCAACTAGGTTTTTGGGCTGGTTACTCCAGAACACCTTGTAAAGGCAATAGGTCAAGTAAGGGCTCCTCTTCATACTGTTATGCTTCATCCAGGAAGACCTGTTTGCTAAGACAATGCTGGAGGAGATACAAACCACGAGATCTGACATCTTATAAAGACTCTTGCAGATAATGTGAGGTGACTGTAAATATAGATATTTTTAAAGACCACTATAATCCATACTATTTTATATTCCACAGAGGATCAGATTTTTGAAGCTAATCCATTGTGAGCTCTTGTTTTCCCTTTCAATCTGGAACATGCAAACATGTGCAACAAAGGCTGTTATATTCTATTTGCTGCAACTGCCCTGAATTTTACAGGGTGAGGAGAACGGTGTGTGTTTGAAATATTACACACACACCCAACAACACTTCATTTCTTCTCCTTATCCCCAAACCGTGAATTGATAAGGTCCCTGTATTCTCAGCATGCTGCTTAACTAATTCTTGAATGTATTTTGTTTAGACACTCAAGTCCAATCAGTTGTATCTCTGAATTCCTTGTCAATTGCTAAAAAGTCAGACTAGTGTATTTTTAAAATTATTTTTCAAGACCAGAACCTGAAGATATTAAGGTTCTTGTGTACATTTTCAAGAGGTTCTTTTTATTGTTACTAATACCAACTTTACCCAGTAAACCTGCCCTTTTCAATTCAGCCTGTAATATGCATAGTTTTGGCTCTGCAGAGGTCAATAGTAAAGTTCCCCTTCACTCTGGCTAGAGGTACAGCCATAAATGTGTATTCTCTGTAGTTTCAGGTCCAAGAGCCATGTACAGTGAGGTAAAACTGGTGCTTATATACACAATTGTTTATATAGCACATAGAGTGAGTATGTGTTCCGAACTCTTGTGAAGAGAACTGGTCTGAACACGTGTGGATTGAATACAACGGACAATGTGAGTGTCTAGACCACTGATGGCAAACCTTGGCACTCCAGGTGTTCTTGAACTTCAATTCCCAGACGTCCAAGTCTCTGTGAATCCACACAAATGGGTTTACTGTGCAGTAAACCCATTTGTGTGGATTCACAGAGGCTTGGACTTCTGGTAATTGAAGTCCAAGAACACCTGGAGTGCCAAGGTTAGCCATCACAAGCCTAGAATATTCATTCTGCCCCACAGAGCAAAAAGTTGTTAAACATTCTTTAAAACTGTTCCCAAAGGATCGTAGCAGAGCTTGTGTGGAAGAAAGATTACTGCTGGAAGCCAAAATTGACAGTGCACATGCCTATGTGCATACAAAATTCTTTGCAAGTGCATTTTGGGTTCCGGCCTGTGTATTCATATTAAGGAATTTTAAAGTATGATTCTGAATGAATGAGCTTGGTAGATGAGCACCAGTTTCTAAGGGGATTAATTAATAAAGAAAATATATCCATAAACTGACACCAAAAATAAACTGTAAAGTCTATGTGTTATGTGGATTGCAGGCATTTTCTTTAGTGCCATTGGTAATCCCAGCTCAAAATGATATTTTGTATTTACTATGCAGGGTGATATGTGATACACTGTAATACCATGGAAAGAAGACTTGGGTCATTAAAAATAGAGTGATTTTTGTTTTAAAATGGTCTGTATGTGCAGTAGGGCGAGAATTGGGGATTTTATCTGCTGACTAATGAATGCTACATGTGAACTGAAATATGAGGCAGATTTACTGGGGTCAGACTTGAGATAGTTTGAAACACATGCTAGACAATGGGATCAGAAATTAGAGTTTTATCCCATAACTAGTGAATGTCATGTGTGAACTAAAACATTTCCATCCTGATATGCTTTTGGGAAGTAATTTATTTCTTCCCATTTATATGTTTTTAAATTTGGGATTCTTTCTGCCTTTTTTGTGTTTTCCCTTATTCCACTTTTTTCACCATAAGTGTTTCAATTTTGCAGTACCTGTAGTAGTTTTGTAAATGTATCATTTTCTTTCATCTTATTGAAAAATGGTTCACCTGCTTCCTCCGGAGACAGCCATTGATGGGGGAAAATAACCTGCTACGTAGTGGCCTGAACAGAGGTAACAGGCTATAAAAGTTGGGGAGGGGGGCCCCTCTGATACAGAAAGATGCCATGAGAGAGATGTATCGGGAACAGAAAAGTCTAGCCATCCAAAGCAAATCTATTGCTAGCTGCCACTATTAAACCTGGACTAAACACTGTTATGTATAAAAGGCAGTGTCTAATGAATCTGTGGAATTTGTTTTGATCTTTGCTTTTGGTTACTTGCCTGTGAAAAATAAAGTCCTGAATGTCTGGGATTAATTTGGTGTTTCTTTTGTCAATACTTTGATATTAAAAGCAAAACAATATCCAGGGACATTCGTGTGTAATAATAGACTGCTGTGTGAACTATCATGATCTCTGCTAGAGGTATGCAGAACCAAATGTATATTGGATCCCACCCACCCTGGCTTTTGGTCAGTCTAAAAACCCTGCACTTGATTTCTAGCTCCCTGTTAGATGGTGCAGATCACCTTTTAGCAGCTCTTCATTCATCTTTGATTACTGTATACCTGAACATTATGTTGCTATTAAATTTAAATTTTCAAATGTGAAACATTCTTAAAATTTCTTTTGCATTCTAACCCTTGAGATGAACTGCTCTTTCATGGATTTGAATAAATTCTTCCTTAACATAAAATCAGGGCCGCTTCACCCACTTTTCTCTGACAACTCAACTCGAAGTACCGACTCCCAGGTTTGCTAGAGGTCTGTCAGAGGGCTTTCTCGGTGGCAGCTCAGGGCTAACTGGAATGCTCTACCTGGGGAGCTGTGTTTGATTGACTCTTTAGGGACCTTGTAAGAAGCAGCTGAAAACTTCTTTTCGAGGATGCCTTTGGCAGCTCATTGAATTTTAGGAGACCCTCCCATTGGGCTAGTGGTCCTCCGTTCTGATTGGAGTGGTTTTATGGTGTCTATTTTGCTCTTTTTAACATTGTGAGCTGCCCAGAGTGGGAGTGTATCCCAGATGGGTGGGGTATAAGTCAAATAAATAATAGTAAAATAATAATAAAAATAACATTGTGTGTATTTGTCGACCTTCTGTTGACGGTTTCCAGTTTTCAAAATAATGATTTTCATATGGCTTGGTGAAAGATCAGTAACCTCCCCACCCCCAAATAGACTGGTTTTTTCAAGTTGAGAATTAGATGCCACCTATTTGCATGTTATGGCTGTTCTCTGGATTTTTTCCTAGTTAACCTTCTTACTCCTTCCTAACTCCTTCCTCTCTGTTTGTGCCTTTCTGCTATTTTCTCTAGAGCATTTCCTTCAGTTTTTAGCCTTCTCGAGAGCCACTGCCACCCCGCTTCACACACTGATCATACCATCATGGAAGCTTCTCTAGTGGCATTTGGGTCTGGGCCAATCTTGTCACCCTTTGATAAAATGGGACACTTTTCTCAGTGTAATCCACATGTGAAGATGTCAGGAGATTTAATGTAAAACTGAGCATCTTGCATTCTGTGTGTGGCTGCTATGTCTTTCTAAGAGTGAAATATCTCCAGCATCAGTAATGGACTACTCAGGTAGGAGAGGCTGTAAAAGGCTTTAGGCTCGGACTCAGGAACAGTATTCTTCCTGGTTTTGATTTGTTTAATTGTCCCTCACAAAGGTAAAGGTCTCCCTTTCTCGAAAGGCAGTTCTATCTGACTCTAGGGTGTGGTGCTCATCTTCATTAACCACTGCACCTGCAGACGTTTCCATGGTCATGTGGCAGGCATGACTAGATGCCAGGGCACATGGAATGCTGCTACCATTCTCACCAAAGTTATACCTATTTATTTGCAATTTCTTGCTTTTAAACTGCTAGGTTGGCAAGAGGTGGGACAGTCACAAGTGACAGGAGCTCATTCCATCATGCAACAGTCAGGTCTCAAACTGCTGCCCTGTCAAACTTCTGGTCTTCAAGCTCAGTGTCTTAACCACTAAGCCACTGTGGCTCCTTGCCCTCACATACCAGATACTGTACTATTAATGAGTCATGATTCCCTTCTGCTGCTTATGGTTGACTGCAGTTGCTACAATTCAGTATGTCGTACTTTGGCATTGCCCTTAGCTATAAATGGATCTGTACAACTTACAGCTGCCAGTAACCGTTCTGTATGGGCACGTTTTACTTCTGCTTCCAGGAGCAACGAGGGCGGCGTGGGCCGGATGAATCGCAGTAAACCCATTCGTGTGGATTCATGAGGGCTTCTGGGAATTGAAGTCCAAGAACATCTGGAGTACCAAGGTTTGCCATCATGGGACTAGAGGAATGAATTCCTTAACCGCTGAAAACAACTAATTATAACATAAATTTTTCATACCTGCTATAGATTGCTGATTAGCTTGCTTCATTTCACAATTGGTCATTTGCAATTCATTCTTTTACAAGCATGTTTGCTCACTTGTAAACACCAGCCAGAATTGTGTAAAACAGAAAACTAAGATCATCTGCTTCCAGTGTTGGATTCTCACCTGCCGGGTTACACATGAAATTCTGGGGTATTGTTTGCTCTTTTACACATGGGGGCACTCTAAGCTCAACCTACATTTGAGAGTCTGATTTACAATACTGTGAAAAAGTCTTAGACCACCACCAGCTGGTTCAGGTTGGGGGGCATAACTCATTCTCTGAGCTACCTAGACACACCAGAATTGGAAATAGTCTTCTGCTGACTCCTCTACACCCTCTCTTTGGTGAAGTTTGGAGTTAGGGTGTCCAAATTATGTCCCCCTACTAATGGAATTTTCCCCAAACCACGCTTAATACTTTTACAAAATACTGTATGTTCTGATAAATTTATACATTTTAGCTTCTCAGTTTGGTAGGAAATGTATTGGAAGAAATTTAAAAGAACATATACTAAATTCTTTTTATGAACTATGGGCCAAGTGCCAACCTTTACTGCAGTGTGTATATGGAATTATTATTATTATAATTTTTTAGAAGTATTGTAGGTAAGAGCAAAATGCCCTGGTAAGGGATAACTTCAAACCAGTTGTTGTACAACCTCAAGAACTCTCATAAGTTGGAGTGCTTCTTATGATCCACAAAGAAGTATCCATGTAGGGAGTGATCAGACAGCTGCAGAGGTGTGTGCCTGATTGTACCAGAAAGGGTCACTTTTAACAAGTGAAGCATCCTTTCCATCTGCTGAGGAATCACCAAAGATAGATGCCTCACAGATGGACCAAATAGGTCTACCATGAGCACAGATCAGGAACAGGCTGGATCCTGTGTATTATGTGATCTCCAGAAAATAGATCAACCAGACTATGCCACAGTCAAAGTTGCATTCTATTTCCTTGTGCCACTCTTAGATGACAGGGAATTCTGAGTTTGGAAAAGAAATCTAAGCCCAAAATAAAGCTGCTAGCAACTCCAAATTTCCATCAGTTGTGTTCAGAACAAAATAGCATCTCTAAATCATCACATACCAAGTGCGCCAGAATAAACTAAACCACATTATTAGCACCAAGTGCAGACACCTACCCTCCATTTCATCCATGAGAGACTATTATTTTTTTTCAGAGGTCTTTTTGAAATACACACAAAGGGGGGAAAGCACAAGAGATTAAGATTTAGACTGACAGCTGAGATAGCTATGCATGTATGTTAAAAAAAACTCATTGGTTCAAAAGAAATCCCCAAAGAAACGTCTCAAAGGTGACCCTGTGAAAATGCAGTCTTGTGAATGAAACCGTACAGCTTCCTGTTTTGCATTTAACTGGACTCAATTCAATCTAGTTTAACCAATATCTCCAGTCTTGATAACACACTTTTAAAAACCCTTCACTTAATGATGTATTAGTTTAAAATTATTTCCAAGAAATCTAGTCTAGTCTAACACAACAAAAACAATAGGATTTTGGGGTTCCATAAAAGTCAGCAAATTTGTTACAAGTTAAATTTTAATGGGTTAGATTCTATGTCATCACAAGCATGAAGTCTTATCCCAAGATGCAGAAAACATATGCCTTAATACATTTATAAGGGCTAAATCCAATTGTTAATTCTAACTAGCATAGACCCATTAAATCAATGTTGACTTGCCAAGTTTAACTCATTCAGTGGCTTTATTCTAGTTGTAACATAACAAGATTCAGCCCATTGTCTTTAAGAGAACATTAGAATGTTTGTTTTTTAAAACAAATTTTTGTTGTTGTACACATGCAGCTCCTTTATAAGTTTCATCCTTTTAGGAGATATGTCATTTCAACTCTTGTTAAATGAGGTCTGTCAATTCAGCAATCTATTGGCAAAAATTATATGCTCCAGGAATAAGTCTGTCAACAAGGAACAACATATCCCATGTGGAGTAAATTTCCATCCTCCACCTCTAACCTACCACCTCTTACCTACCACCTATCAGTTTAGAAAAGATGTCTGTTAGTCAAGTCAGAGCATCATGCTAAGCAGTCAGCAACCTTCCTGTTATAATTTCCCATCAGTCTGCAAACATGTGAATTTGCTACTGAACACTGTGTTTAAATCACCAGTAAACAATCATAGATCACACCTTTGTGAATCTGAGTGCTCCCACACATGGCTATTTCCAGAAAACATCTACCTTAAAAGCAATGTGACTGACAGAACTCACTGTAGCAAACAGAATATCAGCTACAGGATATGCAATGTAATTTATATTGCTGACTGCACATACCCAGGATGTACTACTGAGTACATAAGTAAAACAACAGCTGATCTGTCTGTGCATTTTAGGAAATCTGCAAGTTCATGGGGGGAGGGGGGTTTAGTGTATGAAACTAAGACACAGGACACAGCCTCGGGCTGGGTTAACTCAGGTTTATTGCATCGTGGACAGAGGGAACATGAGGTAATGGCGGATCGATAGCTCTTTATATACAGTAGGAATACATTTGAACGTGGTGCCATGGTAGCCCATTGGCTACTGTCTGCGTGACGTCATTGTGGGTCACGCCCTTCTTGTCCAGGTGTAGGTGGTGGCGGGAAAGCTTCCCGCGCTGTTGCCTTTGATGAGTTCGGACCAAGAGAGCTTGGACGCTCGCTGCTGCCAGCTGGTGGTCATTAGCTCGCGTCCTATTACAGGGTTTATATGATACAGCTGAAGGTTACATTGTTGCTATAGGCAAGGTTACATTGGCTCAGATACATTGTAATCCATGTGGAAGGTAAAAACCATTAGAACACAACACCCCTCCCCCCTAGGACGAGACAATGTCTCGAGCCCACACTTCGACACACTCCCCCCCCTTAGGAGACAAAGTCTCTCAGCCAAGATGGCTTATTTCGAACACGCTGGGGTCTCGATGCGGGCTGCCTTTCCCCGGGTTTGCTACCTTCTCTTTGTCCCCTGGTTTCCTGCCCTGTAATTGGAGAGGGAGACTTGTTAGTGACTTGCCGCGGCTCCGCGGCGTTGTTGGGAGGTGTGCTCTTTCTCGGGGAAGAACCGGGGGCACTGGGGGCTAACGAAAAACCCCTCTTCTCGCTTGGAAGGGTGGGGGAACACTCCTGAAAACCCCCCCGGCTCGCAAAACCAAAATCCAACTCAAAATTACATTCGGGGGACGCGGCGGCGGCCGCACATTCCTTTCCCCTCCCCCCGGGCTCTGATAGAACTGGGGTATCAAAAGGATATGAGTCGGGACCACCGCTTTCCCCCCCGGTTTCGGACTGATGTCCTTCATTGTCTCCCCCTTGGGCTAAACGGGTGGGGGAGAACCCTATCGCTGAATCCTGTTGCTGAGCCCCACTAACCGGCCCTTCACTCACTCGGCGCCTCAGTTGGTCAGCGTGTCTCCTCCAGAGGAGACCGGTGCTCGTTTCCACCCGATATGACACTGGCCCCGTCTGCTCTATTATCGTTCCTGGCACCCAGGCTGGCCCTGCGCTTGCATAGTTCCTGCAGTAAACAAGGTCGCCGGCGGCGAACCCTTTCGAGACTGCCAATCCTATGTTTTTCCCTTTGTCCTCGACTCTCGTCGGGTCCAGCCTGGACAGAAGCGTGGTCAGTTTCCGCCGCATCAAGAGCTCTGCCGGCGAGTAACCTGACGCTAAGGGGGTCACCCTATACGCTAACAAGAACTGACATACTTGGTGATTCAGGTCCCCCGGGCCCATGCGCCGAAACGCATCCTTCGTTGTCCGCACCAACCGTTCCACTTGGCCATTCGTGGCCGGGTGAAACGGCGCGGATGTAACATGCCGAATGGCGTTTGCTTCCATGAATGCCCCGAACTCCGAGGAGGTGAAACAACTCGCGTTATCGCTGACTAAAGTGTCGGGTAAACCGAACGTGGAGAAGACTCTCCGTAGCTGGCTAATTGTCGTGGCGGAGGACGTGCTCTTTACTGGGATAACCTCCAGCCACTTGGAAAACGCATCCACCACCAGGAGAAACATGGTTCCTCGAAATGGGCCAGCGAAATCTACATGTACTCTGGACCACGGCCCCCTTGCTGTGTCCCACTCCCTATGCGGAAGGCGGGCCGCCTCTGGTCGGGATCCCTGGCATGCCTCACAAGTGCCGACCATGTGCTCAATGTCCGCGTCCAGCTGTGGCCACCAAAAGTAACTGCGAGCCAGCGCTTTCGAGCGAACGATCCCCGGGTGGCTGACGTGCAGCAGTTTGAGCACCCTCGGCCGCATGGCTGCAGGAACCACCACCCGTTGGCCCCACAACAGGCACCCCCTTTCTAGGGACAACTCTAGCTTTTTCCGAAAGAATGGGTCGAATTCCGAGCTTGGGGACGATGCCGGCCACCCCTTTTGTACCCATGAGCTGACTTTCTCGAGCGTTCTGTCCTTGCCTGTCGCCCTAGCAATATCGGCTGGTACTATTGGGGGTGCATCTAAGACCTCAATTAGTAACACCTGGCGGTCTCTTCCTACTCTAGCCTTTTGGTCGTCCGACAAGGGCAAAGGGGATCTCGAAAGTGCATCAGCATGGCTGATCTCTTTTCCGGGCCGGTACTCCAACTCGTGTTGGTATGCGTTGAGAAAAATGGCCCATCGCAGCATTCTCGGTGATAGGATCTGCGGGGTGGGCTTGCTTGCCGTGAAAATCCCTAACAGGGGCTTGTGATCCGTCACGATTTTGAACGGGCGGCCATACAGAAAATCGTGAAACTTTTTGGTCCCCGCTACAATTGCTAATGCCTCCCTGTCGGTTTGTGCGTAATTCCGCTCTGCCTGGGACAGGGACCTTGAATAAAATGCAACCGGGGCCTCCCTTCCGTCATCCAACACGTGGCAAAGTACCGCCCCCACCCCCACCGGTGATGCATCACAGACTAGGACCACCGGTCGTTTGGGGTCGAAATGCGTTAGAATTGCGTCAGAGGTCAAGAGTTGCTTTAATTCTTTGAACGCTCTCTCGTGCTCGTCACCCCACACCCAAGTCTCCTCTTTTTTAAGCAACCGATGAAGCGGTTCGGCCACGGACGCCTTCCGCGGAAGGAATGTATGGTAAAAATTGAGGAGCCCTAGGAATGACTGTAGCTCAGTTTTGGATGTGGGGCGAGGGGCCTTTTTGATGGCTACTACTTTGGATTTGGATGGCTTGATACCCTCGGGTGTGATCCTGAACCCTAAGAACTCGACCTCGGTTTCGAAAAAGACACATTTGTCCTTCCTCAGTCTCAGCCCCGCTTTCTCGAACACAGTTAGTACTTTGTCCAATCTCTGTGCCAGTTCGGCCTCACTCCCCCCTGTTATTAATACGTCATCAAAATAAGGCAACACCCCCTCCAGCCCCTTCAGGAGGCGTTCCACAAGCGACTGAAAAAGGCCGGGTGCCGAGTTCACGCCGAACTGTAAACGCGACACTTGGAACGCTCCTTTATGTGTGACTATCGTTTGTGCCGCGGCCGTGGCGGGTGTTACGGGGAGCTGCTGATAGGCTTGTGCCAGATCGAGCTTAGCGAAACACTTTCCCCCATTTAGCCTGGCCAAAAGGTGGCTGACCACCGGCACCGGGTATGCATTAGGGCGGATCGCCTTGTTAATTGTACACTTATAATCAGCGCAAATGCGCACCTCCCCGTTAGCCTTCAGAGCTGTTACAATTGGAGTTTCCCACTCCGCGGAATCAACAGGAATAAGAATCCCCTGGCCCACCAATTTGTCCAGTTCCGCCTCTATTTTGTCCTTTAGTGCGAAGGGCACCCTGCGCGGTTTGAGTCTTATCGGGCGGACCTCCGGGTCTAGGTCGAAGGCTACAGGGGGTCCCTTGAATTTTCCAAGTCCTTTTTCAAAAACGGCGGGATGCGAATCGCACACCGCTTGTATTGGGTCCACCCCCACTGCATGTACTCCCCCTATAAACAGGCCTAAAGGCTGGAACCACTGTGTCCCTAGGAGGCTGCAACTCCCCCCCTTGAGGACCTTCTGGACCTCCTCGCCGTCGCTGCCATCTGAGGACGACTTTGAGGCCCGTTGAGTTGCGTGCACCGATTTTTCCGCCTTGCCGGCCCTGGGACGCCACTCACGCCACTGGTGCATCTCGTCCACTCCAGCATTCGTGGACTCTGCGGCTTCTGCGGCCTCGACAACCTCTGCCAGCGTGGGTGGCGGCTCCTTATTCATCAAGCTGCGCTGCACCTCTTTGTCTTTCAGGCCGCACAGCACGCCGTCCCTGAGGGCCATTTCTAGGATGTTGCCCCATTTACAGGGGGCGGCGGCTACCCTCATGGCGGCCACGAATGCCTCGACCGACTCGTCCGGCGCTTGGACTCGCCTCCAAAACGCGCTCCGAGCGGGAAACATCGCCCTCGAGGGTTGGAAGCGCTCCCGTAGCAGCTTCATGATGTCGTCCGCCTTAAATTCGCTCACCTTCTTCGGAGCGATGATGCCCACCAGCGTCCGCTTGGTTTCCATTCCAAGCATGCGGGTGAGGATGGCCCTCTTCCTCTCCTCATCGTCTTCCTTGACTTTGAGTTCCACCAGCGTCGCATGGAAGTCCATCTCAAACAGCTCCCAGTCTTGCGGTTTGGTGATGTTGAACCCGCTCTGTGCCCTGGCTGCTCCTTGGGGATCCATTATCCCACCTTCGTCGCCAATTTAGTGTATGAAACTAAGACACAGGACACAGCCTCGGGCTGGGTTAACTCAGGTTTATTGCATCGTGGACAGAGGGAACATGAGGTAATGGCGGATCGATAGCTCTTTATATACAGTAGGAATACATTTGAACGTGGTGCCATGGTAGCCCATTGGCTACTGTCTGCGTGACGTCATTGTGGGTCACGCCCTTCTTGTCCAGGTGTAGGTGGTGGCGGGAAAGCTTCCCGCGCTGTTGCCTTTGATGAGTTCGGACCAAGAGAGCTTGGACGCTCGCTGCTGCCAGCTGGTGGTCATTAGCTCGCGTCCTATTACAGGGTTTATATGATACAGCTGAAGGTTACATTGTTGCTATAGGCAAGGTTACATTGGCTCAGATACATTGTAATCCATGTGGAAGGTAAAAACCATTAGAACACAACAGGGGGAGAGTTAAAATCAATTTTAAGTTACTTCAGATAGCCTTACCAATTATGGGGATACCAATGGCCACTTGATACAAGAACACTTTCTGTGTGTAGCTAAATCCATTATTGATCCTACCTAGACTAAACCCATCAAAATCAATGGGTCTTAAATATTTTGCTGCTAACAAGTCCTACTCATGTCAACAGATAAACCCTGAGTAGGACTCATTGGATTTCATCCCATGAAAAACTCTGCAGTTGTAGCCAACATCTATTCTGAGAGTTAATTACACCTAACAAATACATTTTAAACTGAGTTTTGATGCAGTGAATCCGGAACTTGGAAATATTTTTCAATCTACAACTCCTAGAATCTGAGCTGGAGTTTAGTCCAGAAAAAATAACATTTCCAAGCTCTAAGTAAAACATTACTACCTGCTTAGAGGCCTTAAATATCCACCTTCCATAAAAGTGAGTGTATAAAGGCTGCCTTATCTACCACTGAAGAATGGCAGAGCATGTAGGTGGATACAGAACAGGTTATCTTTACACTAAAGAATCTAAACAGGGAAAGAACTATAGTCTTTATACTTCACTTGCAGGACAGTTCAAATGACACACACAGGATCATCTCCCGAATGTTTGAAGAACGAAATCTAAATATCCAACATGGCCACTGAAGGTGGTTGCTCTACAGCTGGATTGAACAATGGAGATGTTCAGTACAATGTAAATATTCTTTCATTACCAAACAGAACCTATGGGGCCTATAACAAAATGTTGCTGCATGAAGTGCTTCTGGCAACCATGTTCTTCTTCAGGATCATCCGTTCCATGTCTTCGTGTTGCCATTACTCATGTTCCCAGTCAGCTGGCATTTTATATTTCCTGTTATGCTTACTCCTGATCAAAATGTGGGGAAAGGGATTTCTACCCCTTAATTGTTTTGCTCTAAAGATCTTCTTCTTCTCCTCAGACTCTGCTGATACTTCTTTCTCATTGATGGGCAATGCTGTTTTGGCTACATAAGAATACACACTTGGAAAACTAAATTTGTTGTTTGTGTAAGAACACATCTGGCTGGATAGTTCAGTGAGTTGGAGTACCTGGCTGCAAAGCCAGGGTTGGGAATTTAATTCTTCCCTGTGCCTGAGCAGAAAATAATTAAAGGGTGATAGAGCTGAGGAACTCAACCTCCCCTACATCACTTGGAGGACCCTGAATAGGCTGAGGGTCAGAGTCCCTAAATGTACGCCCAACATGCTCAAGTAGGGGCTGCTGGCAGACAACAACACGTGGTGTGAATATGGAGATATTCAGAATCCAGCTCATTGACTGGTCTGCTAATGACTGCCAGAAACATGCACCAATGAGGACTAAGTTTGGCCAACAACAAAGCCAAGAAAGGAGCTTCCTTTTGACAGTCAAAGGTTTGATCAGGACACAAAAGAAGAAGAAGAAGAAGAATTGTCACTCTGTGTCTCCACAGGCAAGTTCCACTGTCCCAGAGAGCCCCCTGATGAAGGGAATGGGAAACCATTTATGAGTATTGTCTGTCTAGGTTAGTTTGCAAATGGTCAACAAAAGTTGGAATCAATAATATTACTAATATAAAAATATAAGAGTGCGCCCTCAAATCATCTGTGGAAGTATAAAATCAAAGTTCAGCCTTTTCCAGATATAACCAAAAGTATTAGTTGGATTTTTTTTTCTGGTAAGGGGAGCTTAATTTCCACAACTTAAACCTATCCACATAACTGCAAAAATTTCAGTGATTAAAGTGCACACCTTGCAAAATTTATTATTCTTTTGGTGTATCATTCCCCAAATCCCCCAGCTAGTAGACTAACAGTAACTTGTCCAAGCTCTGCTGAAGCAGCAGTTTCTGGCTTTAGGCCTTTCAATTCCTACAATAATTGCACCGTGTGATATTCACCACCTACAAAAGGAGAGCGGGGGGGGGGGGACAGGAGTGCCTAAAATTGTTCTTTGTGAACTATGTTATGATTATGCTGGGACTTTTGGCCCTCCTGCTTCTTCATGTGCTGTAAAAGCAAGAGCTGTCACAAGGCACTAAAATGGTGCCAAAGAAGGAAACATTGGAGGTTCATGTTCATTTTTGCAGATCCAGCTTGTTTCACCACATTTGGAATGTGCTTTGATCAGCACATTCATTCCCTTTGACCACATGTGTCATAAACGCCTACCCCCCAAAGCAGAAGGGAAACAGGGGAAAAGGATGAACAGTAATGGAAAGACTGCTGCAATGCTTGGAGATTCTTGTGGGTTGCTTTGTAGCAAATGCACTGTTGTGAACAGCTGTTGTCTTTGAGCAGGAACACAAAACCTCCCTCCTTTTGAGACTTTGTATATATTTCCAGCACATTTGAGCTGTCCCCAAACACCCTGTATGTCATCAGCACACCAAACACGGCAGCATATGGAAAACTTACTTTCTGCTTTCAGCCCAACCCAACTTTGCAGCTAGAAGAGTCTCATGGATTTCCTTGCTTGTTGTACTGTGGATAATGACATAATCCTCAAAGCACACTAGGGCAACCACTTTCAGAGAAGAATCCTCAAGCGCTTCAGGAAATGACAAACTGTGTCGCACAGCCTGGTGTGATTTGGTGAGCAGCATTTGGAGCTTGGCCTTGAAAGCTAAGATGTATTATGTCTGGGACTGATCCAAAGTCATGCAGAGGATAAGGACAGGATCCAAGAGCAAATTAATGTGACTTGTTCTCCCCACTGCAGTTGTGTCAATTTTGAGACTCTCACACACACTCTCTCTCTTCACTCCTGCCTTGGTGACAAGAAATGAGACACAGCCGGGACTAATTTGCCTGCCTTACACTCATTGATGCCAGTTTTCAAGCAACCCTTGCAAAAGGAAGCAGAAGGAAACAATTGGTATGTTTATAAGCAATTCCTGCCTGTAGTTCATGCTGCTATGAACTATATAATGTTCATAGAGGCACAAAGTTATGGGGTACTTCTTTTCTGATTGCAGGCCAGATCATCTTTTGTGCACATATATGGCATAAATTGCTTGAATATAAATTCTGCTTTGATTGAATTTCTCCACATCCACAGAAAATTTGTCCTGTAGCCCCATTTTATTTGTTACCTTCTTTCATCTTGCTACTTCATTTTGAATATTAAATGAATTCCAGATGGTTCAGCCAGAATCATGTCCTTAAACATTCATCATTTCACAAGGTATATTGTTTTTGCTCTTCATTGCTTTAGTCAGCCTCTTCTGCTTTAATATTTAGAGCATGGGTGGTGTGCAGAAAACCTTTCCTTAATTTTAGCCATTGTACTCTAGGGGGGTTGATTTCAATGTAGTAGATGGGTTTGGTGCTGTATTACCTTATTTTGTTCATTATTTGCTTTTTTGTTGTCCAGTCACTCAGTAGGTCACAACACACCAGGCTCCTCTGTCATCTGCCATACTCCGTAGCCCGCCCAGATCTACACCCACTGCGTCAACAGTGCCATCTTGCCATCTCATCCTCTGCTACTCCCTTCTCCTTTTGCCTTTGATCTTTCCCAGCAACAGGGCCTTCTCTGGTGTGTTTGCTCTTTTCATTTGATGGCCAAAGTACTTGAGCTTCAGCTTCGATATTTGTCCTTCCAAGGAGCAGTCATGGTTAATTTACTTTAGGATTTACTGAGTTGATCTCCTTGCAATCCAGAGGACTCTCAAGAATCTTCTCCAGCACAACAGTTGAAAGGCATCTATTCTTCTGTGCTCAGCCTTCCTTCTTGTCCAGCTCTCACAGCCATACACTACTACTGGGAAGACCATTGCTTTAACTATGTGGCCTTTTGTTGGCAGGTTGGTGTGTCTACATTTCATTATGCTGCCTAGGTTTGGTATACACCTCTCAATGTACTTCCAGAGGGGCAATGCCAGCCCAATAATAGACTTTTTCAGTGGAAGTAAGTTTAAGGCAGCCAATAATAATTGTTGATGCAATGGACACAAAGCTGGGTCGGCTGATGAGGATGGTGGAGGATATGGGTGCCTGGCATGCCGTCGTGGTCCATGGGGTCATGAAGGGTTGGAATCAACTGTGCAACTGAAAAACAAATAATCCTGCATGGTTCATTAAGAGCTATATTCATTTGTTTGGCAAGTGTTGATTTATATTACTGTATTTGTATCTAGCATATTCTCTGAAGAGTAGTACAGGGACAAAACGGTTGCTCTTATTGTTTGTGGGTGTGACACCACTATCCACTTGGTTGAACCAGCTAGTTTTCTAAGTATATTATTTCTTACAGCAGTTTTCTGTTTGGTGTTTAGATCAGGTTTTAGTTAAGGATTTAACCCAGAGTGACACCCAAACACTTTGGAGTAGGGGAGTGTTCCAAATTCTTGCCTTCCCAGTTAACTCAGAGCTGCATCTCTGTTTCTCTGTTCTTGTTGGGGTTTTTTATAGCATTGTTTCAGTTTGTTGTTTTTATAATAAAAGGAAAGTTCTTCTAATTAAGAGGACACCTGTTGCTTGATGGACTCAAATGTTCCCCCCTGAGTGCCAAAGCAAGATCATCAGTGTATATCATGAGTTCTCAAACTATGGCCCGGGGGCCAGTAGCAATCCACAACACCATTTCATATATCCCCCCCCCCATTGCCTGTGCCACACCTGGAAGTGTCATGTGTGGCAGGCAGGGCAAAATGGCCATCCAGCCCCTGAAGCTGTCTGAGGGAGCGTGACCCGGCCCTCGGCTTGAAAAGGTTGAGAGCCCCTGGTATATATGAAACTCCTGTAATATGGCAACATTGGTTGTTCATGTGTGTAAATGTTAAAATGTAATGGTGCCAGATTGCTGCCTTGTGGGGAACCATTCCTTTGATTTATCCAATGACTATGCCTCTCTTGAAATTCAAGAAAGAATTTATACTCTTTTTAAAATATTTTATTAGTTTTATTAGCATTTTTGTGCTATTTTTAAATTTTTAGGTGTGTTCTTGGCACCAAAATTTGCCAAAAGTGGAAGTTCCATGAAGTCAAAAATGCACCTAATTTTTAAAAAAGTGGCACGAAAATGCCCCTCCAAGAGGAGCAAAAGAAAAAAAAAACCACACACACAACAAAAACCACAAACACACCTGGAACTGAATCAGAGAAACCGGAAGTGATGAAATTGGTGCATTTTCAGCTCATTTCAGCTGGAAAAGCCCCCCAAAAAATGGCCGCACCCTGGCAAAAGGTTTTTGGTAAGCAAATAAAAATGGTTATCCAAGGGTGCAATTTCCTTTCAATTTCCCATTGTTATGCAATTTTTTCATTATCGGAGCCCTTGATTATAGGTTTTACTGTATTACTTTCTTCAAAGTGTGGAATGTACTTGGACACAAAGAACATCACATTTCCATTTGTGACAGAGTCAAACTAAGAGTTCCTCTTTAGATGAAGGGATGTCCTCTACATTAATAGAAAGTAATGTCATTTATGGTCCAAAAAGAACCATTGGATCATATTGCTCATTAGCAAGTTTATACTACAATGCTTATGGACAAGAAGAAGGAGCTGGTTGCACACCATTGCCCAGGGGACCTCTGATTCTACTTGCAATGGTTTCTACTCTTTGAGAAGACTCCTTCCATGTCCCCTAAGAACAAAGACGAGAGGAAGGAAGAAAAATAATTGGCCAGTGTTAAGTGTATTATTATTATTATTATTGGTTCCTACAGGAAATACTGTGTTTATAAAAGTTATTGCTGCATGTGAAGGGAAGCTGCAAAATGGGTAGAGTTACTTTTTTTATAAACTGTAACTATATGAGTAAGTAATCAGGGTCTTTGGAAAGGTAGCATTACAGAATTGCTTCTTACATAGTGATTTTCAAAATTGGCATGGTGTATGAGACTGCAGTGGCTTAGTGGTTAAGATGATGAACTTGACGACCAGAAGGTCGGCAGGTCAGCAGTTCGAGACCTGATTGCTGCACTACAGAGTGAGTCCCATATCCGTCCTGTCTATTGCTAACCTAGCAGTTTGAAAGCAAGAAATTGCAGGTAGATAAATAGGTACTGCTTCGGTGAGAAGATAGCATTCCGTGTGTGCTCTGGTGTCTTCATGCCTGCCACATAGCCATTGAAATGTCTGATGCAGACAGTGCTGGTTTTTGGCTGTAAACAGAGTTGAGTACCGTATCCTAGAGTTGGCTACAACTGGCTTTTGAGTAAGGGTGACCTATGGCCATTTTAACTCACCAGTATGCAGAATGTATCTTGGGACTGCCATCCAACTTGTTCTTGAAATCTGATTGCATTTTATTATTGGTTGTAAATAACATAGATTGATTTGCATGCCCACCTCTTGAACCAATCAAAGTCACCCTGCCACTCTGAGTCTCTATACCAGATATTTATAAATGTATACCATGATATTCACTCTTATGTCTGATTAAGTGGACTTGATCCACGAAAGCTAACATTAAAATATAGGAGTCAGTCTTTAAGGTGCCACAGCATTTTTCAGGGGTTTTTTTGGGTCTGGTTTTGTTTTGTGTGCACTTTGAAATCTGATGTTAGCATCCTGTTTCCCTCACTGTTTGGCTTTCTTATGGTGATAATCTTGGGGGGAAACTCTCTCTCTCTCTCTCTCTCTCTCGTCTCTTTCAATAAAACATTGCAGCAGGTGCACTTCTGTTTGTAGAACAAAGCAGGCAGATGTGGAGGGACTGAATGTGCTGCTTGATTTATTCTGTCATAAATATAATGGCTTCTTCTTTTCAGAGAGAGAGAAAGATGACCTGATTGCATCTTTACCTATAAGGAGGGACATTAACCATTGGAATCCGGTATACATGCCCGCACCCGTCCATACTATCCTGTACCGAGCCCCGTAACTTGCCTTTTCACTGACCGACTATCACCGCAAGGGTCTGGCAGCCGCCAGTGGGGCAGCCGCCCCACGAACGTGGACAAAAAAAAATCAAACTAAAACTTCCAGCATCATCCGTGCCGTGACCACTTCAGCCGATCAGGCTGAAGGGCACGAGCGCGTAGAACATTGAAAAAGCCGGCACACAAAAAATAAAATAAAATAACACCTCATGCAATGGGAGCACAAGGCCGCCGAAGGCGGATGCAGCACCTCACGCAACAGGAACACAAGGCTGCTGAAGGTGGATGCAGCACTTCACGACCTCACTAACCCAAACCCACAAAAACTACGGCGAGACAACTGCTGGCCTTCTTTCCCGGAGCAACGGGGAGAAGAGGGACTCTCTCTCCTCCCCACTACCCCACCGAAGACACAGCAAGACCACCACCGCCCTCAAGGTAAGTTGAGGCAGGGGGAACCAGCAGCAGGCAGCACTTCGTCAGGGGAAGCACACTCCCTGGCGAATGACTGGTTGCTGCGTTTGTACTACCCACACTTCTGTTTCGAAAACTAGCACGAAACAGCAGTGGAGGTAATAGAAAAGCAGCAGCCAGCAATCCGTAAGGAAGAGCACCACCCCTTATGGATTGTTGCCTGCCACACTACAATTTTAGGGGAAAAAACCACATTCACAGCCACAAACACAGATCTCCCGTTAGGTAAGCCAGGGGGAAAGAAGGCCGAGAGGAGAGAATCATCGTGATGCAGATAGCTCTTCTCTGCCTCCTTCTCCCCCGACCGAACTAACGAACCTTACCGAATGAAGAGCGAGCTAACTGCTGGCTCTTCATTTTCCCCATCGCTGCATCAAAAACTAATGTCGAAACAGCAATGGGGAAAAGAGGCAATGACAGACAGGCCGTTCCTCACCCTGGAAACCACAACCACAACAAAACTAATCAATTTTTTTAAAAAACTAACCATCAAAAATACAAACAAAAATAAATAAACAAATTATTCAAATAAACCCAGTAAACAATAAAACAATAAACAACAAACTCAACAAAACACATCCGAAATACCAAAGACTAACAAAAAACAATGAAAACTCACTAAAAACACCTATCTACACCATAACAATACGAAAATACCTTACTCAAAAACCAATAATAACACAAATTACAAAAATAAATACAGAAAAAAATCAAAGAAAGAAATAACAACCAGAAATATCCAAATCAATAAAACACATCTAAAATCCAGAAAAAATACAAAAGGAAAAGAAAAAACACTTAATTAAATACAGAAACACTCTACTTAAACCCCCCAGCCCAGCACCCCAAAATCACAACAAAATAAAAAATAAAATAATAAGTCAAGAGCACTTACGAAACACGTCCTCCCTCCATGCTTCCGCAGCAGAACTAAAGAAACAAAGACAATCGCACTCTTAATCACAGCCCCACCTAGAGACCGGAAGAGTATCCAACAGTCAAAAAAATCTTTTAAAAATCCAAATAAAAAAATAAACAAAATAAAAAATTCAAATAAATTCAAAAACCACAAAATCCAAATCACCACCACCCAAACCACCCCTAACCAAACACACACACAAAAATACTGCCCGGCAAAGCAGGGCAAAATATACTAGTTAGTATATATCATATATTCACTTGTTATTTTTTGCGTATAGTAGTACAGTGGATCCTTGGTTAACAAACGGCTCGGTTAACATAAAAATCTCATAACGAAAGGAAATCCATAGAAAATAGTGGCTCAGTTTACGGATTTCCCCCCGAAATGGATTAATTGGTTTTCAAAGCATTACTATGGGAAACTGCATTTCGGTTAAAGTATTTTGGTTTTCAATGCACTCCTATGGGAAATTGCATTCAATTCATTCCTATGGGAAATTGAGTTAAAGTTATTTTCGCTGTAAGAAACGTCCCAGAGAATGCATTAATTACGTTAACTGAGGTTCCACTGTAGATGGTATGAGTAAATACTGCCACACAGCCAATATCAGCAAAAATCAAAGTGTTCCTTCTGTGGGTGTTTAGAGGGAAGGTGTTTTAGGAAAAATCAGTAGAGAACTGCAACCTGGATCAGCCGCCATTTTGAATTCAGCAGTGATAATAACAATTGCACAATTAAAAGTACAATGAAACAATACCCTTTTGGTGTGTGTGTGTGTGTGTGTGTGTGTGTGTGTGTGTGTGTGTGTGTGTGTGTGACTACATCACCCAGAACACTACAGGCAGCAGAATCAGTTACTGTTCAAGAAATAAAGGTTCTCCATCTCTCGTAAGATAAAACAAGGCTTTTCCACATTTAAGTCTCAACAGGTATAATTTACAAAGTTTCAGTGGGAAATGTTACAAAGGTGAAATCCTGAAGGTAATTGTCTGGGGACTGTTAGCTCTGTGAAGTTTCTTGGAGGTGGGTGGGTATTTTCATTTGTATCCATAGAAATTCAGCCACTCATACATGGACTTCTAGTCCACATGCCTTAACCCCTCCCAAATAACTACACACTATACAAAGCCATCTATTTGCCAAGAGAATCCAAAATATGATCATGCCATGTCACATGCCATAACCATACCCGTCAAGTGCAGCTCTGGAAAATACAGGAACTGCTCCAACCCGGGCGTGCATGCGCAGCAACAACTCCTTTACGCATGCGCAGTATCCTTTTGTGCATGCGCAGAACCACTTTGTGCATGCACAGAGACCATTTGTGATGGGCACGCATGCGCAGTAACCCCTTTCCCCGCCGTGCAAATATGGGACGGCAGCAGGAAAGGGGAGGAACCAGTGCAGAAATATGGGAAATCCCGGCCAATACAGGATACTTGAGAGGTATGGTCATAGCTATGCTCTGGAGCTAGAAAGTGTGCAGAATACTTATGTACAGAGGAAAGCATTCTAGTTTGCTCCTTCATCTCTTCACCACTAAACGAAGTGGTTGGTTCATCATAAAGGCTTCTTTGCCTTTTATTATAAACCAAATAGCTGGCATCAAAAACAGAGCCAGCTCTTCAAAGCATTTACCTTGGCTCTTGTCTTAGTGCACACATATTAAATTTACCCTGATTATTGGATTTGCAGTATGTATGGCTTATTTCATGACCTTTTGTTTAAGCTCTTTTATAAACTATAGCTGAATGTTAGTACTATTGAAATGTCAGTATTATTTCCAGGTTTTGGGTGCTGAGTGGTCCTGCAGTGAAGGTGAGCTAGTAGATAAGGCCTTGCATTTGGGGATGAGTCTAGCCATGTAAGGTAAAGATTAGATAAGAACATTCATGAGAGTGACAGAATTCCAAAGTTGGTCTCTTACTGTGACATCTATGCAGCAAGCCAAACCTCAACTTGAGGATAAGAATTTCCAGTTAATTAGTTGCAGTTCAATTAACCCTTTTTAATTCAACAAAATTATTTAACTGATTACCTAATTAATGGATTAAATATTGAAGCCATGGACTAAATGTATCTTTGAAAGCATATGTTGTTCATTTCTTTACAACCTATCATACTACATTCAGCTCTTTAAAATTGTAAGGCGTTCTGAGTGAAAAAACATCACTTTTACTGATGATGATATTCTGAAACTTGGTGCCAGGGCCACAATCGGGGGGGGGACAAGGGGGACTGCCATCTGGGGCCCAGCGGTGTCAGGGGCCCAGGCGCTGTGTTACTTTTTATATTTTAAAAACATTTTTATTTTTACTTTTTTTCAGCGTGGCACGCCGTGCGCGTACCACTGTGCATGCCCCGCCACAGGGCCGGCTCCACTTCAACCTGGATATCCGGGCTCAAGGCTTCAGCCCACGAGGCGCCGGTCCGGAAGGGACCCTGCACCGGGGCTGGAGGCGGCTGCGGCGGCTGCAGCTGCAGAGGAGGACTTGCTATAACTGAGGGAGAATTATCGCTCTCCACCTTTTCCCCAGCTTCAACCTAGTGCTGTCCCTCCTCTTCTGGCCAAGAAAATGTTGGTGGTGATAGCTTTCCAGCCATTTTGACCAGCTGTTCTCAGTACCAGTAAAATTGCTAATAAATAAACATATAGTCATAAATAGACATACCTCCTGTGATTTAAATAACATTACAATGTTCAGCCTGTCATAAAGCAGGAGACTGACCAGTTTTGGCTCCCAGTATTGGGAGAAAGGAGAGATATTAAATGAATAAAACATACTGCTTAATAACTCCCATAAAATTTCCTTGTGTTTTTCTGTAGCTCACTAGAAAGGAATATACTTGAGAAATGGATAATATCCATTTTATCTTTTTAGTGTTGTTGTTGTTGTTTCTGTTGTCACATGCTGTCAAGTCCCCCCCCCTAACCCATGTTGACTCTTTGAATGAGTTACAGTAGACCCTCGCACAATGTTACTTGGTTCCCCAAGTAACGTTGCTAAGCGAATTTTGTTGTTATGCGGGTTTCTATGGAGTTTCCTGCATAACGACGTTTTTAGCGTCATTGTACGGTTATTTTAGTGTTGTTTGGACAATGACACTAAAAATGTTGTTATGCGGGGGAACACGTGGGGCATAACGACGTGTTGTTAAGTGAAAATGATGCTATACGAACACGTTGTTATGTGAGGGTTGACTGTATCTTCAAAATGTTCTGTTCTCACCTGTCCGGCTCAGCTCTTGCAAACTCAGGGCTTTCTTCTTTTCACTTTTCACTTTCTTCTTTTCGCTTACTATTTTCTGCCTGTAAGAAAATCTGCATATCTTAAATTATTGATGTTTTTCACTCTTTTTCATCTGAATCTAGACTGGCTTTTCCAATGATATGTTCTGCTTACAGATGGAACAGATAAGGGGATAAAATTCATTCCTGTCTGACACCTTTTCCTATTGGGCAGTGGTGGCAAACCTATGACACGGGTGCTAGAGGTGGCACTCAGAACCCTCCCTGTGGGCACCCACGCAGTCTCTCCAGCACAGAGTTTGCCCTGATCCTCTGCCCAGCAGCCCAATGGGAGCGCTTCCTCCAGTGGTGGGATCATAGCTGTCATGTTTTGGATTTGAAAATAAGGGAAATTCCCCGGACAAAACGGGAAACTTGACAGCTATGCTTATCCTGTGCAGCCCTCTAATGGCAGCATTAGGGCATTGTAGTCTGACTGATATGGGACGTCGCTGGGAAAGAGGGTAAAATATGGGAGGTTCCCAGTCAATACGGGACACTTGACACTATAGGTAGGATTCACATTTTTTTTGCTACTTACTCTGTGGGCATGGTATGGTGGGCATGGCCAGGGGAAAGTCCTGCATTATTTTAAAACTTGGGTGGGATGGGCTGGACAGAATTTCTGCTACTGGTTCTGGCGAACAGGGGCAAACCTGCTGAATCCCACCACTGGCTTCCTTCCTCCCGAGCACAAAGTTCACCTCACCCCTCTGCCAAGCAGCCCAAAGGGAGTGTTTCCTTCCCCCCTGTTGCTGAGTTGGCCCTCTGCGATAAATAAGTGGTTTGGGGTTGCAGTTTGGGCACTCGGTCTCTAATAGGTTTGCCATCACTGCTATAGGCAACCAACTTTAATACTGTAACTTAATTAAGATAAAATTATGGATTATTAAGGCTTTAATCCTCCCCATTAACACTCAAAGTCAATTATCACTTACAAGGAATATTTTTAATTTATCATAATTTATTCCACAAATAAATTCAATTAATTTAATTTTTGGAATAGAAATAAAATAAAATACAAAATAAGCTACCCTGTTCCCCCGAATATAAGACACTGACTTATATTTTTTTAAATTCCAAAATCAGCACAATGTCTTATTTTCGGGGATGTCTTATTTTTTCCAGCTGGGGGTGTGGCTCCAGGTCCGGGCCGGAGGCCACGCGTCCGCGGAGGAAGCTGGCCTTCCTTCCCACCGTGGCCCAGCTCCTCCTCACCCCCGGCTGGGGGTGTGGTCTCCGGGTCTGGGTGGCCCATGCCCAGCTCCAGGCCGCGGCGGTAGCTGGCTTTCCTTCCCGCCGCGGCCCAGCTCCTCCTCACCCCCGGCTGGGGGTGTGGTCTCCGAGTCCGGGTGGCCCACGCCCGGCTCCGGACGGAGGCTACGCAGCCACGGCGGTAGCTGGCCTTCCTTCCTGCCGCGGCCCAGCTCCTCCTCACCCCCAGCTAGACCCGGAGACCACACCCCCAGCCGGGGGTGAGGAGCTGGGCCACAACGGGAAGGAAGGCCAGCTACCACCGCGACTGCATAGCCTCGACCGGAGCCGGGCATGGGCCGCGCGGACCTGGAGACCACACCCCCAGCCGGGGGTGAGGAGCTGGGCCGTGGCGGGAAGGAAGGCCAGCTACTGCTGCGGCCACGTAGCCTCGACTGGAGCAAGGCGTGGGCCGCCCGGACCCGGAGACCACACCCCCAGCCGGGGGTGAGGAGCTGGGCCGCGGCAGGAAGGAAGGCCAGCTACCACCATGGCCACGTAGCCTCGGCCGGAGCTGGGTGTGGGCCGCCCGGACCCGGAGACCACACCCCCAGCCGGGGGTGTGGAGCTGGGCCACAGCGGGAAAGAAGGCCAGCTACCACCATGGCCACGTAGTCTCCGTCCGGAGCTGGGCGTGGGCCGCCCGGTCCCAGAGACCACACCCCCAGCCAGGCATGAGGAGGAGCTGGGCCACAGAGGGAAGGAAGACCAGCTACCTCCACGGCCGCATAGCCTCTGTCCGGAGCTGGGTGTGGGCCACCCAGGCCCGGAGACCACACCCCAACCGGGGGTGAGGAGCTGGGCCGCAGCGGGAAGGAAAGCCATCTACTGCCGCAGCCGCGTGGCCTCCGTCCGGAGCCGGGCAGGAGGTAAGGGGGTCTTATTTTTGGGTGGGGCCTTATATTTCAAAGGCAGGGGGAAAAAGGGGGGGTGTCTTATTATGGGAGGAGGTCCTATAATCGGGGAAACACGGTAGACACATTTCATTCAAATGAACTATTCAGTCTGTTCTGCTTTCTCTAGCTTATTTATAATCACGACTGGTGGCCATAAAACACTGGTTAAAACACAGCGGAAGCCCAGGATTCCTTGCCAGCAGTGGTGGGAGGTGAACTTTAGTGATAGTTAGCTACCCCATTACTAAATATACTGTATTATTTTTTAGCCCAAACCTTTGTGCTAGGGTTAACCCCCACTGCCTTGTAAGGGTTAAAACCTCTGCTCCCTAACACACCATGTTGACCTCCCCTTTAGTCAGCAGTCTGTACCCACACTGTGGACCCACACCCACCCCCCTGGCATGGCCATGGTACTCTCTGCCTGGCTTCGGGCTAGCATGAGTGTGAATGGTTACTATCTGGCTGTTTGAACTTGCAAACTTGTAAAACAACCAGACCAGGTAGGACATAAGTAAGAATGCTTCATTAGGGTGTGGTAGCTTTGCCAACAAGACACCAGATTTCCCCCAGTTCAGGTTAGCTCTCAACTCACCAGAGAAAATGGTTCTGGGTTCCAAACATACAATTATTAACGTACAGTTGGTACATGATTCCTCCCACCGGAAGCGGAAGTAAAACGCACCTTGCTATCTGTTTTGCAACAAGATGAGATAGATTTTTAGGCTGCTATTTTCTCTGCTTAAATCAGGGATGCCCAAACTACAGCCCGGGGAGTGGCAAGGGCAGCAGGGGCTGGATGAATTGGTGTCAGGGGCCAGATCCGGACCCAGGGCCATAGTTTGGGCACCCCTGGTTTATTTCCTTTACATGTTCTTGCTTTTCTAGGTTTCCCTGAATCTTCTTCATCAGAAAAGCTTTAACTTAACACATGTGACATCTCTTTCAATCTAGTTGCCTGTATCTCAATATCAGTTGCCATGTTTCTTGTTCAAATGGCACAGTATTAACCTTGTCGGCTGTACATGAAAAATATGGTATCAAAATTGGTTGTTATAGCATCATGAGTCCACCTAATGATTTCATGGCAAACTGGGATTGGAACTTGGCTCTCCTTATTCTATCTCTCTTTCTACTGGACTCTTCCCTCCCCCCCCCTCAGTTGTGCAATAAAATTCTAAGAACTACAAGAAATAATGCCAGTGGAATGAGTGATCCCTATGTGCAATTAATCTATTTCAACCTACCCACACACTTCCGTCCCATGACCCATTTTGTGCTTTCTATTTGGTCTTGTGTTCCAACTGGCCAAGAGGAAGCCTTGACTTTTGTTTTCTTAGAATCCATGAAAAATTAAAAGAGCTGTCCAAAGGAAGCAATGACCCAATGATACCAGGAAACATGAGAACAATATATACCCACTCTTACCCAAACAGTTTGCCTTCATAAGATAACACGCTTGCCAGTATTTCCAAAGACAACATTGCCCTTAGGATATTTGAACCTCAGGTACTTAATGACTGGTACACTAAGATGAGCAGACTAAAGACCTTTGTTGACATTCTAGCAGCAGAGTAATTCCATTTCAGACTTCCGCAGAGAAGTGCTCTTTTAAATATTATGTGTCTCTGTCAGTGGGCACTTGATAAAATAACATTTCCTCACATTTGGACTGGCTTTGCAATTTCCTTTAAAGCCTGCTTACAGTTTGCATTCTACAAGCATAGGATTTGTTGCAAACTTCCATCGAAAATCTGCTTGTTTCAGTACAAGAATTGCAAAAATGTACTCTGTGTTCTGGCCATTAAAATGCAAAAGTGGATTTGGGGCACCGGCTCTGAAGTAAAGTACAAGTTTTATGTTAAAAGATCCTAGCTTGAATCCTTGGCAGATATAATTAGAAGAGTCAGGTACAATAGCAATTAAACTTATATACCGGCCCATAGCACTTAGTGTCTAGGTGGTTTTCAAGTTAATTAGCATTTTGCCCCCAACATGTTGGGTACTCATTTTACCCACCTCAAAAAGATGGAAGGCTGAGTCAAACCCGTCCCAGACAGACTCAAACTCTCAACGTTTGGCTGCAGTACAGCAGTTTAACCACTGCACCACCAGGGCTCTTGTTAGTGATAAGAAATGCCTCTCAGAGCCACAACGAGGGAAATAGGGGAACATCCTAGGCAGATAGCCATATAGTGAATTGCAACTCCCCAAGTATAGCCAACAATGAGTAAAGAGTCCAGTAACTTTATAAATGCTGAATTTACCATGAACCTGTCCAGGAAACACTCACCTAGGCCAAAGTTACTGATTATGGATAACAAAGACTACAACAGGAAAGGGCAGTTGCAATTATGATGATGATCTGAAGGAACATAAGAACATAAGAACAGCCTTGCTGGAACAGGCCACAGCCCATCCAGTCCACTGTTTCACACAGTGGTTCACAATTTCCTTCAGGGTATTCTCAAGCAGATGCCTTCACCTGTTTAGGATTCCCTGGAAATGGCATTGAGAGATATCCTGCCTATCTCTCCAACCTGGAGGTTGCCCTTAGGCATCCATAATTATAGCCATTGATACCCTTGTCCTCCATGAACTTGTCTAATCCTTTCTTAAAGCTGTCAAGACTGACTGCTGTCACCACTTCTTCTGGCAGGGAGCAAGCCCTTCATCATTATCACCATCATCATCTTCATCATCATCATCTTCTCCATCATCATCACCATCATCATCATCATCTGAATATTGGCAATTCTCATGGCGATCAACCATGAAGACTGTCTTGAGAATATATGCAGTGGCCTTTCATCTGCCTTCCACATCACAGCATGACACCCATACCACTGATCCAGTTCTGTGAGTCGCTTTCTGGTCCTGAGCCATTTTGGCATGCAAAGTCCTCCTCAGTCTGGCCTGTATTGATGAAGCTGCTGCCCTCCATCAAGATAGATTCAAGTGGGATTTAATCCACTTGGGGACCATCACCTATCTTTCTTCAGCACCCAAGCTGTTAGTCCTCTCGGTTGTCAGGTTAGTTAACTGCCAGCTGACACTCGCCATTGAGTCACTGACAGTATGATCTACTCTATTGCCATAGCAGGATAATCTGGCCAGACTGAAGGAACAAGCCCAGTAGCTGGAAAATGAACTGGAATCCCAACAGGTCTCCTATCAGCCTATGCACAGGCTACTGTCATAGATGTAATTTTTACACACATTCTTTCCTGAACAAATTGAGACATGACCTTTTGTTCCAAAGGTGACTATTGTAGATCCAAACGATAAAGAACAAAATGTCAGAATGTGCCAACAGTGTAGGAATTACATCTTTTATACAGTGGTGTGACACTCTCCTTACAACAACAAGAGGCCAGTAATAGGGGAGGCCAGGAGGGAAGCAAGCATGACACACAGATAAATGCCTTTGGCTGAGCCTGTAAATCCTGGGCAAGCCAAGGATCGGTGGCTCTTTAAAGTCCCTTGTGTAGCACATTTCATCTTGACATCTGCCTAGAGATCTGGAAAAACACAGTAATTCCCTGAGGGTTTAGCCAGCACCCTGAGTCCCAGCAACCTCAGTTGAGATGGTGTCAGGAAATCGTTCCCACATAGATTAGCATCTTTCTTGTAACAACTTCCTGAGTTAATTAACTTTTAAGTCTCTTTAGGTCCTGAGAGCAGTTTACTGTGACACCCTTTTCTTCTTTTTTCTTTATTTAAAAGAAGTGGTTATTTTACCATCTTTTGTTTTATCATAAGGGATGGATGATTGGCTGATGTAGGAGAGTATCTTCAGTTTTCAATGTAGTGAAGGTCAGTTATTCAAAAACAGCAATAAGGAAGATCAAAGGAGAAAGTGCTTTTATTATCAAAGCATCAGAGTTGGAAAAACCAAGCCTGTGACTCTCCATTTATGTTATTTTTTCCCATGCAAATTGCCAGTTGTGCTCTGCTGAAATAGGAAAGATTTGGTCACTTTATGTAGCTGACAAAGGAGTAACAGAAGTATAACCCTAAATTTATTCATATAGTTTAGTATGTCTCTGTCCCAGCTCCTGCCAACCTAGCAGTTCAAAAGCAAGACATTGCAAGTAGATAAATACCGGTAGGTACCACTTCAGTGGAAATGTAAACAGCATTATGTGCACTCCAGTGTCTAGTCATACCTGACACGTCAATGGAAAAGTCTGCAAATGCAGACAGCACTGGCTTTTTGGCTATAAAGAGAGTTGAGCACTGAACCCTAGAGTCAGATACGACTGGCTTTCAAGCAAGGGTGACCTTTACCTTTACTTTATGACTTTAGAGAAAGAGAAACAAGCCATTTGGTCTGGTATAATGATAGCTTACCATGAGTACACATTACACATATTCTTTTACATTTTCTTGGGCTGCATGCAGATGCTCATTTCAACCAGAGTAGACCAGTTGCTATTGTGACAAGCATGACCATGCGTGTAATTGAGGACTGTAAACTGATTAAAATACTTTTAATTGTCTTTAAATGTTTTTTGCCAGTTGGTTCCAAGCCAGGGATGGGCACCTGTGTTCTCCAGATGTTTTCGGATTGCAACTTCCACAATCCCTTGCAATTAGCTCTGCTGTCTAGAACTCCAGGGAATTGTAGATTAAAAACAACCGAGCAGGGGCACAGTTGTCTATCCCAGTTTTAAACTCTTGTGCTAAAATAGATAAACCTTTGTACAATATCAAAATTTGCTATCTCTGAGATAAGCCAATACAATTCATTCTTTGCATTAAGCATCTTCACTGCATTTGCCCTAATCCTGAGTTGCTTTGGGCGACTGTGGAGAGATTTGCTGATCCTCTGACATGCAACAGGGTACTCTTTGAAATGACCAGTTCTGAATCTAGACCTCCCAAATGATCAGTGATTTGGATGGGTGCGGACACCAGGCACTGTATCTACACAGGGGTGTGCTGGGCACCATGGGATGGTGCAGGACAGGGGCAAGGGGTGGTGACCAAGGGATGGGGGAGTAGGCTGCCCCCAGGAACCACTTGGTCACCACCCCTCACTTGCTCCGCCCAGCATGTGGCACTTTAGAATAAACCATTGCTCCAAGCTGAAGGAGGGGGATTGGAGCAATGGCTTAATCTACAGTGCAGAGTGCTGGGTGGATAAAATAATAATAATAAAATTATTATTTGTGCTCCAGAGGTGAGAGCGCACTGGGATGAATCCCGCTGTCCCGGTGGCCCAGCCCATGCCTGTATCTACAACAAATTGCTAGAATTTCCCTGAAGTGTTCTCTCTCTCTCTCTCTCTCTCTCTCTCACTCACTCACTCACTCACTCACACACACACACACACACACACACACACACACACACACACACACACACACACACACACACACACACACACACACACACACACACACACACACACACAAAGGTAAATGAGACACTGTTGATCCTATCCAAAGCTACTGGAGCTACCTTCAGAAGTTGACCATGATATACATGAAAGTATCCATTCTGCCCACCATGTGAAACCCTTGGAGTGCAGAGCTGTTGGAGGTGGGACCACCACATATCTCTTCCTACTGCAGATAGTTTTGGAATAAAGCAAAGGTAATGTCCAAAGGAGATGTGTATCTTTAATTTGTAGCATCTGCCTCTAATTCATTATTCCACAGAGCATTAGTTGTGGTGGTAGACTTTAATCATGTTCTTTCTATCTGTCTATTTGTCTCTTTTTTGTATTGCAATATAATACAATAATTAAAACACATTAAGTGATCCTATAAGAACTAGGAACTGACTTATTAATTACAAATGCTATGCCACACTGAACAGAAGGGATTCAAGGCAGAAACAGTGATTGGCTACATCAGTCATTATTATATAGTACCTTTGCTGAGCAGTACTTCGGGGTGGGGTGGGTGGTAGAAGACTAAGGATACAGACCATAGTTTTTGTTGTTGTTCAGTCGCACAGTCAATTCCGACCCTTTGTGACCCCATGGACCATTGTTTTCCAGGCACCTCTGTCCTCCACCATCCTCCTCAGCCCACCCAGCTCTGTGCCCATTGCATCTACAATACCATCTAGCCATTTCATTTTTGGCCGCCGCCCTTCTTCTTTTGCCCTCCACCTTTCCCAGCATCAAGGCTTTCTCAAGTGAATCCTCTCTTCTCATTTGATGTCCAAAGTACTTTAGCTTCACCATTACTATTTGACCTTCTAATGAGCAGTCAGGGTTGATTTCTTCTAGGATCGACCTATTTGTTCTCCTTGCTGTCCAAAACTCTCCTCCAACACCACAATTCAAAGGCATCTATTCTTCTGTGCTCAGCTTTCCTAATGGTCCAGCTCTCACACCCATACATTACCGCCAGAAATACCATTGCTTTGACTATGCGATTTTTTTTTTTTGCAAGGTGATGTCTTCTTTTAATTATGTTCCCCAGGTTTCTCATCGCTTGTCTCCCAAGAATCAGTCGCCTTTTTATTTCATGGCTGCACTCACCATCTGCAGTGATCTTGGATCCTAAGCAGTGTATTAAGTTACATCTGGAACCACCATTTTAATTCTGCTTCCAGTGGATTTCAGAAAAGCAAGAAGCTTAGTAAGAAAGTAACCTACCACTTTAAAAAATGTTTCGCCATGACATGTTGACTTGTGTACTTTCAATGAATATTTAAGTGGGCTACTGTGCTGACCTACCCCAGTGGGCACAGTCGCCGCTCAGCAGCTCTACACAGAGAGTCTATTCAAGGAGAGTCCAACTAGCAAAGTCCAAAGAACAAGCTGAGGTCTGGTTACCGGTAGTTCTAACAAGCGTCTCGTCCAAAGGATGTCCAGGGGCACTGTCAAAGTTGGCAGAGAAATCAGGGTCATGGCAGGCAGGTCAGGGTTTAGGCAGGCAATCTCAAGAGGTATACGAAGTCAAGCAGGGTGCCAGTCTTTGCACCGAAGAATTGCATTGATGATTAAATGGCGAAACAAGCTTGCTTAAGAGCCTCCCAGCTAATGGGTATCAGATGGGAGCCTTCTCTGGTAATGAGTTCTACCTTGCTTGCGTCTCAGTTGCAGCTCTTTTCTGCACCTTTCCCTGGCTAAGGGCTGGTCACTGTCAGAATCAGACCTGGTCTGACAGGTCATCTGCCTGGGCCAGAAGCAGGCTGAGGTTCCTGGTTCAGGACATTCTCAGGTTCAGGTGCAGGCAGAACTGGGCTGGGCATAGGAAGTGCCTCCTGATCCAGGTCATCTTCAGAGTCTGATGAGGACTGGATCACAACAGCTACATATACCATCTTAAGTTTCATAGAGGGTGAATAACATACAAATTCAACAAAGTCAAGGCAAGCGTATATATAAAATATAATATGGTCTTGAACCATATTATATTTATATACTAGAGAGAGTCAATGTTTTTCTCTCTTATAAAAATGGTGGCCATTTTGCAACACAGATGATTTATGCTAGTTATAGAGTTCTCTCATCTGTGTCATGCAGAGCACTTGGAATACATTAGACCAAGAAGACATTAGTAGAAAGCTTGATTGCTTTGGAATCTTAAAGTGATTGAAAAGTTGTTATGTTAGTTTCTTTTCCTGATGACAGTGGCCAAGAGCTGCATTATAAGCCTAGAGTGCAGGCATCCTGTTTAGAAAAGTATCTGAAACTACTATCAAAATCTAAAATCTTCTAAGATGAATTACTGTATCTGCTTTCTGAGTTTTTCCCCTTCTTTTGGAACTCACATCCCCTTTCAAAGATTTGCCTTCTTTTGCCAAGAGTTGAACAAATGAACTTAGAGCATGTTGAGACAGGACTATACCGTGCTAACTGGAGTTATTTGGGTTCACTCAGAGTTATGGTGTCCACACACTTTGGGCACTGGATTGATCCAATTCTACCCCAATGTGTGTGTGTTTTGACCCCCACCCCAATCAGAGGCTCTACTATTTTGATACACTCACTTTTAGTCCATTCTCACTTAGTGTGGATGCTGAGAATGGGCTAAAAGTGAGCTCTGCAGATGTCAAAGATGCTTCTGGAGTAAACTTCCAATGGGCCACTCCAGTATATTGGAAATTGAATACTTCTCCTGATTGTCTACAAACAGTCAGGGGATGTAATTCTTTTTAACATCTGTTAGATCAGTGGTTCTCAACTTTGAGTCCCCAGGTATTTTGGAGAACAACTCTCAAAAATCTTGGCCAGCATAGCCAATGGTGAAGGCTTTTGGGAGTTTTAATCCAAGAACAATCCCAAGGTTGGAAACCACTGATGCATCACTTCTTGTAAATTAAAAATATCTATATATAATATTTATTTATATATCTATGAATGTGTGTATATTGCTGATCACAACCACAGCTGTGGGCAGTTTCTCATTTGGCAAAACACATAAAAATAAAAGAAAATGTTGTTTTTATTTAAATGAAGTGATGCATATCTTCCACCGTGCAGTTGTTTTCACATCTAGAGAATGCTGTAATATTTATGTAGCTACCGCACACAACTTCCCTCATCTCCTTAAGACGGACTTCAAACATTTTCATCATAGATACTTGATCCATTCTGTTGTTTTCATAGTTGCTGCCATTGTATCTACTGCTTCTATAATTTAAATTTACAAGCTAAAGCAGTGTTTCCCAACATGGGGACCCCACCCCACAGGGGGACTTGAATTCCCAGAAGCCTAAATCAGTACATTGGCTGATCAGTGCTTTGGGGGATTGACTGAGTCTTCTGGGAACTGAAGCTCAAAAACCAAAGGTTGGGAAACATTGAGTTAGAGACTGACTACGTAACTCTTCTGCTCCTGGCCATGCTGGTGGGAAACTGCCATAAATGTACTTACTGTGCTTTTTTATAGAGTGGATGAAGCTTCACTATGTCGATGGCTTGAAGAGGCTGAATGGATAGTATTGGATGCATTTCTTGCATAAACATAGAAAGTGGGCTTATATCAAACCACTTGGCTATCTAATACCAAGGGAGGGGAACATGTGGCCTTCCAGAGATGTTGTTGAGCTGCAATTCTCTTCAGTCTTAACCAGCAAAGCCAATAGTGAGAAAGGCTAGGAGTTGCAGTACCCTCACCAACATTGTCTGCCCTTAAGGACAGTCACTCTCTTGAGTTTAAGAGACCTGTGTTGAGTTGCTGGGGGCTGAACTTGGGTGTTGTACAAGGAAAGTGTTTTTTAGAGGGTAGCTATGTTAGTCTGTTACAATAAAGAGGTTTTATTTGGTTGGTTGTTTGGTTTATAGACCAGCTATCTCCTGAAACAAAAGAAAGAGCCTTATAAGCTTTTAAAGATTTCTAAAGGAAAAGATTATGCTACAGTACTTAGAAAACAGTAGGCTTTGTAAAAATGTAATATGGTCAAAAGTGATGCTAAAATATATGAAAGGATTAAAGACCACCTGCATTTTACAGATTGAGTGATAGTTTTTTTCCTTTCAATTTGTGAGATTCAAATTAGCTAAACAAATACATGAATCAAAGGCTAATGTGTGGTAATTACACTTAATGCTTTTGTACAGCAGCACTTAACAAACATCCACAGCTCTTGGGTGTCATTGTAAGCAAGGGGGAAGAATCAATTTCCAAAAAGAAGAGAGGGACTCACTGGGATTGAGGGAAATTTTGGCATGCAAATTAGCAGAGCCACTTTTTTTCTAATTAGCATAACTACTTTGTACAAGAACACAGAAAATGAGAATTCATTCTTGAGCCACATTATTTCCCAATGAAATGAATCTTCAGCAACTGGCAGATATACTTGTAATTTCTTACACTCCTAGTTTTAATCTATTTAAACATTAGAAAATAATATGAAAAAATACCCCACCACTCCTTTGTCCTTGTGATTTTTTTGGTCTTTTCACATGCACCAGGTACTTTGAAATGCTGTTCCCATCTCACACAGGGTGGCCACATTTCTACTTTTCCGGGAGAGAACCCTCCATTTGAAGGATTGCCAGGAAACAATTATCCTTTTGCAGGGTTTTCTCCATTTGCAGAACTTCTCATATTATCATTCTCAAGGTAGAGTATTGATCATTATGCTCCTCATTCGAAAAGAGGAATTTCTAACTAGAGGATCTGGGTAGCTTTAAAGCAAGGGTTCCCAACCTTGGACCAGTTGGGTCCAAGCCTGTGGACCAGTTCCAGCCTGTGGTGCCATTTCATGTGGCTCCCTACCCCTCCACAGGCATTCAAGAAACAAAATGGTTGTCTCTTTGAAGCTATTAGGATAAAATGGCCACCCCCCTAGTGCAGGCAGGACAAAAGTGTGACTGAGTGGGGCCCTGTGGGATTGAATTCATTCAAAGTAATAAGGTATTCCTTTACTATCTGTTTATCAGTCTCAAGCTACAATCCCCCACTTCCCCGGAGGGTCGTATAGTACCAAGCTGAAATGGGCTGCAAAAAAGGCAAATGCTATTTTAGGCTTAATTAACACAAGTATAGTCTCCAACACCCATGAGATTCTAGTTATGCCTCATCTAGGGTACTGTGATCAGTTCTGGACACTGCACTTTAAAAAGGATGCTAACAAACTTGAACAAGTTCAGGAGAGAGCAAGGATGATCAGAGGACTGGAAACTATGAGGAAAGACTGGGGGAACTGGGCATATTTAGACTTGAAAAAAAGAAGTGTGTGTGTGTGTGTGTGTGTGTGTGTTCTCAATCTGCCCAGAGTACAGGACACACCAAGTTCAAGTTACAGGAAGCCAGATATAGACTGAATATCAGGGGGATGGGCTCTTAACTGCTAGAGCATTATGACAATAAAAACAATAATCTTTGGAGGTGGTGAGTGCTCCATGCTGAAGGCATTTAAGAAAAAATTGGATTACCATCTTTAGATATGCTATGATTTGGATTCCTGCATTGAACAAGGATTGGACTCAATGGCCTCAAACTCAGCTATTCCATGATTCTGTGAAGGTTCATTGTTGTAAATTAGACTGCTAAATCTGGGGAAAGCTTTGTTAGGTGTTACCTTTGTCAAGCAGAGTGACAGTAATTGTGAACTTTTAAATTCTACTGATTATTCTGGTCTTCGGAGTAATAAACTACACAAAAAGTTTTTTTTAAGGAGTTCTTAGTCTTTGGTCCTATTCCTGTTACATAACCTATGTCAAAATGCAGTAAGACGGCTGGGGTGTAACAAAAATAGCACGGAGAATATAAATATCTTGACAATTTCCCGACACGACTCCCTAGTTCACCCTTCCAGTGCTAGTATGTAACAGCAATCCAACAAATGTTGGTAATATAGTCCACAATAGGAAGTCACTGGGTAAACTGTGAAGGTCTATCGGCTGTAAAAGTTGTCCGTGATATAGTTGTCGGGAAGCAAAAAACCATCCATTCCAACTGCGGGTTCTCATGTGGCGGGCAGCATCAAGCAATTGTAGACAAATTTCCGATGCCCTTCCGGTAATTGGACATTTCGAATAACTTTCTCAAGAGTCTACAAATCCAACATAAAACACACACACATATATATATACTATAATGCTTGCTATATTAAAACCTCTTCAAACATGCAAAAGTACACCAAGCATATAAATGAAAATATAGCGAATATATGACAGTAACTGAATCACAAAAATTGATATATGAGATGGACAAGGTACGTACCTATCAATAAATTCATGGCGCGTATAACACCTCCATAAGACTGTCCTTCAATGTGTGCACGCGTTAATATCTCACAGGTGAGTGTTTCATTTATAGGTAGTAATAGGATAGCGAACATGTGAAAATAATTGACCTGTATCCCACTGACCTACTTACGGAATCCTGTTGGAAGTTCTTAAAGGGATATATGCATAGATAACCAAAATGTGATAGAGACGGAGTTATAAAAATGCAGACAGTTCCCATTCTGTATTCAGCCCATGGGGCACCAATGTGTTAAAGCGATGGATGTAGAACGCCTCTCTCTGTAAGAGAAAGCGCTCTACATCCACGATCTGAAATTTATTGGGTGAATAAGTCTCCAGTATAACCACCTTAATATCCCTAGATGTATGCTTTCTCTCAATGAAGTGGTTAACTAGAGGAGCAGTTACAACCCGGTTTTTTATGCGGGAGAGATGTTCACCTAGGCGTACCTTCAGGGGTCGCCTGGACTGTCCCACATAAGCTAACTGACATGCACAAATGATCATATAAATGGAATCCTTTGAATTGCAATTTGAGAACCTAGTAAGATTAAGGGTGAAATTATTACTAGGTAATTTCACATACTTAGTGCACCACATGTGGACACAGTATTTGCAGAAGGGCATCGGAAATTTGTCTACAATTGCTTGATGCTGCCCGCCACATGAGAACCCGCAGTTGGAATGGATGGTTTTTTGCTTCCCGACAACTATATCACGGACAACTTTTACAGCCGATAGACCATCACAGTTTACCCAGTGACTTCCTATTGTGGACTATATTACCAACATTTGTTGGATTGCTGTTACATACTAGCACTGGAGGGGTGAACTAGGGAGTCGTGTCGGGAAATTGTCAAGATATTTATATTCACATATTTTTGCGAGGTTCTCATGGGTGTGTTTTTGTCCGTGTGAGGGGTATCGTATATTGTTGCACTTTTGGTTTTAGGTGTGTAAATATACTTTTTTGTACATGGATTTATACCTTTTCATACAGATATACTGGATATATTTCGAATAGTAGACATACCGCATTACACTCTTTACAAGACCTCACTATTGGACTAGCATGTGAATACTTTCTTTCATTAAAGATATATACTTGATTATTTTCCATTCTTATGTTGAGGGAGTGTTGTTCTCTGCACATAACCTATGTCAGCGTAAGGGAAACAGTATCACCATAATGCAGATTGCCATCAGATACAGTCCCATGCAATTCAAATTGAGATTCTCCATTGTGCCTGTGTTAGGTTAATTAATTTATATCACACCCAATATATCACACCCAATTAGTGTTAATTAATTTATATCACACCCGGTTAGGTTAATTAATTTATATCACACCCAGTTAGTGAAACCACTACTCTGGGCAGTTAGGTCTAAAATGGTTTATTAAGTTTATTTAGAAATATATTTGTTAGAAAAACCTATCCTAACTAGACAGAAGACAATGTTTCAAGGCTTGTGCATATGGCCCAGGGTCAAGAAAAGGATATCAACAACCTGAGGGTTAGAAAGGACTGTGTGTGTGTGTGTGTGTGGGGGGGGGAATAAGAATTCATGAATCTATTTAAGAGAAGCAATAGTACACAGAAAAGTTGCTAATGAAAGGAATAGGCTGAACTTACCCTTATTTCTGCAATGTCCTTATTGGGCTGTGAGGAGAAGAGCAAAAATGTGATGTTCTGGAAGATACTTCCAACTATTGTTATGCATTACTAAAGTTTACTTGCAACTTGTTAATGAAGAGGTTGGGTAACTGTTTAGGTGCACCCAACTAGATACTCTCCTGTCAAACCCAGTGCCCACCAACTGCAAAGCTACAAAAGGCTGTATGTTGAAGAGGGCTGAAGACTAGGCTTTTAAGAGCCAGAACAAAGAAAATCAAACATCCTATAAGGAGATTGTTTGAATGGCCACATCACTAGAGTTGGTTCTACACATAGATGTTCAACACAACAGATTTGGTAGAAGAAAATTATTTTCAAGCAGCTGATTTTACTTCTGAAAAAAAAAGGAGGGAATGCCGCCAAATATGTGACTCCATCTCTCAAGTATGAGATGTACTTCTCTATCTAAATATGGAGTTATTTTGGAAATCTTGATCTTACTGTCTGCAAAACAGGATTTCCATTTTTGTTCATTCCATATAGAGAGAGGTGGAGAGGTTTTTTTTTTTTTTTGCAAACGAGTGGGAGGGAATTTATTTCCTTAGTCACATAAAAGATCAATTTCAGTCTGGGATTCAATAATATTGTGTTGAGTTCTGCAAAAACTATTCTTCCAGGGTATTTTGATTAAGTCCCCTGAGTTGTCATCAGCTGCTGTCCAGATGTTTCAACCCTTAATAAACTGCCCTCTCTAACTGTAGATGAGATTGGATTTGGGAAGAAGGAATGTTGTTCTGCCAGCCAGAGAGCTCTATGTTCTCAGGAACTGTTTGTTTTTGTAGTTGAAATGCATGAATTTCATTAAAAGTAAAACTGGGACAGCTGCCCTGAAAACCTCTTTTGTGCACTGGGCACTGATTTCATTACTTTTGCTGGCCAGCTGTTTGAGATTTGCCAGCAGGCACACCTATTTTACTCTACTTTCTTTTCAAAGTTCTGTATTTGGGATCTGAAACTGTAGTAAACCCATTTGTGTGGAGTCACAGGGACTTGGGCTTCTGGGAATTGAAGTCCAAGAACACCGAGAGTGCCAAGGTTCACCATCATGGCTATAACTCTTTCATTCCAGAGGTTTCAGTGGGTAGATACAGTGTGTAGATAATGGTACAATTATGGATACTGTACCTGTAATTCTTATAACCCTGCAAGACAAGCATTTCTAACACCTAATTCTCCCTCCCCAATATTTATTTGACACTCCAAAAAACAAATTAGTACACCCCAACCTCCTAACTATTTGCTGTTTCAAATATCTGTAAAGTCATTCTAATTAGCCTAAAGCCCTAGAGGAAGATGCAATTGGGTGTATAAAGCAAATTGTATGCATTTGGAGGCCTTGGGGGAAGACAATTTGTATTTTTTTGGGGGGTGGGTGGGCAAATACACTTTCTCCAAGGAGCTTTTGGGAGTCGGCAGGAGTTTGTGACCCTCCAAGATACATGAGAATTAAAGTAGCCACCTGGTATCTTAACAATTTTCTGCCCTTGCTGTGAGGTAAGTCCATAGGCTCCGTATTGCAGATGGTGTTGTGATCCAGCCCTCCTCTGACTCTGAAGAGGACCTGGATCAGAGGGCACTCCCTATGCCAAGCCCAGTTCTGCCTGCATCTGAGCCCGAGGATGCCCTGAGCCAGAGACTGTCTCAAGTCTGTTTTCCCCAGCAGCCAACCTGTCAGAGCAGGAGTCTGGCTCTGACAGTGATCAGCCCTCAGTCAGGGAGAGGTCCAGGAAATAGCTACACCTGAGATGCAGGCAGGCTAGAGGAAGCACCAAAGAAGGCTCCCAGCTGATACCGATTAGCTGGGAGCCTTATATGCAAGCTTCTTGCAGCCAGCCAGCGTTGGTACAACTCTTGTGTGAAGACTGCCCGCCTGCCCGTCCGGCCAACCCTGATGATGCCCCTGGACACCCTTTGGATTAGACTATGACTCAGACTACTGGTAAATAGACCTTGGCTTGCCTTTTGGACTTTGATATCTGGACTATCCTAGAACAAGACTCTCTGTGTAGTGCCACTGTGCAGCGACCATGCGTGCCCGGGTGGGTCAGCACAGATGGTATGATGGAGGGAAAAAAAGAGAGACAGAAAAAGATTTGAGAGGCAGATTTATTTTGTTTGTTTCTTTTGTTTAATTAATTTAAAATATTTTAAACCCGCCTTTCTCCTATAAAGAACCCAATTATTGAAATAGACTATATGAAAGCTAAGAACAATTGACTACAATATTAAAAGAGAAGTAAAAAAAAATCTCATATTAAAAACAATGCATAAAAACAATACTTAAAAGACATCTAAAAGCAACAAGGCACAAGCATTCCATTTTTAAGAACCTGCTCTTTCGACAGCCATTCATTGAGGGAAAACCTGCCTGATAGAGACAAGGTTTCAGCCTGGAACTTCCCGGTTGGTGCATAAGACTCATACTCTGCCTTAGAAATACAAACTGATATTAGAAACTGAAATCCTTTAGAAATACAAAGATGTTATCTGGGCAGATTCAGCAGCAAAATAGCAAATGAAAACTGTGTTTACTTCTTGATGACAAATCAAAAACCAACACTAGCTCCTGCTGGGGCATTCAGATGGTCTCAGCCCTTAAGGATTATCCTCTTTTAATGATGATGGACAGCCCATCATACATAAGTTAGCCCTTAGTTTCTCAGCCATAATGTTATCCATTGCGATTGAATCTGTTCTGGTTGGGAATTAGGTCTCATGACTTGTTCCTGCTCCATTTCTCTTTGTATGAGCTGCAGTTCAGTCACTGCTAAACCCTGCTTTGAAATGGTTTGCAGTGTGAATAGCATGAACAATGTGCTCATAATAAAGCAAACACAATGACCCAGGGCCTCTATCCAGAGTACATCCCTACCTCTCTGTCTTTTTCCAGGGTAGAAAAGGAAACAAAAGAAGATCATACTGTACAAGGCCACATTGCCCTTCCTGGCATCCTACTTAGTTTAATTTGTAGTCAGAATTATCTTAAATATACTATTTGCTCTCACGCTGAAACCTAGTGACCAGCCTTTGTGAACTTGAAGCATGACCCCAGAGAAGAATTTTGCACTGGAATCAGAACTATTGGGACAGACCAGCAAGAGACACTCCATGTGCTCTGTTATGGCATCTGCTTTCTATTAGAACAGAAAGGGAACTCCCTTGTGCTTTTTGGCTAGCTTATTAAAGCCTCCTCAGTGTAATGAATTAAACTGGATGGGCATTGGTCCCTTTAGCTGTAAAATTGTTTTTCAAATCAGCATGACGGTTTTATGAAGCATTGGGTTCTCATACAGAGACAGTTTATTTTTATGAACCGGAGGCCAACATTGTTAGATAGCTTATGTGCTTATTTTGCTTCATGCCAGCCTGGTGTAAGTAGAGATTTAGTCTAATGCTTGTTTTGATTTCAGAAAATATTTCCAGGCTAGACACCAAAGCCAGGTGATGGTATGACATTTTTGTGCTTAGATGGCTTTGGGTGTTTCTTTGAGGAGAGCTCAAAGAAAACAGGGCACACCAGAGATTGGGCAGGGATGGCTTGAGAATTTGCCTGTTTGAGGTTTCATGAAAATGCAGCAAATTGTTCATTATTTATTTTATTGTGATGATTTAGTGTAGCATTGTTTACCCTTTTGTATTTTTTTAAACAATGGGTTATCCGTTGCCAGCTTGCTGGGGCTGTTTCAACTTGGATGTCTTGGAATTCCATACCACAAAGACTACAAGGAAGACCCAGAGGAAGGTGGAGAGAGATAACATCAAAGACATATTACAAGAGCACCAGATAACACCGGTGGAGGCCGCTAAGAGTGCCAGAATAAGAACCTTGCATTTCCCTCGACCCCAATGGGGTAAAAGAGGAAGCAAAGGGGAAGAGAAGATTATTTACCCTGATTGAGAGGCTGATTATGCAGCCATTTAGCCCACTATTTGATTCACTGGAGGAATGGGCTAAATACCGCTGGTAAAGACTGAACAATTCTTTGTTGAAGTAAACTAGCCCACCCCCAGAGGGGTCTTAGCCAAATACATAACAGCCCCCATCAAATCTTCTACTTTTTGGGTGTGGTTAGGATTGTTCTGGTTTGGTTCATTCCCAGTGTGTGTGTGATCTCTGGAAATAGACCAAAAGCGAGCCTCTTTCCAATTGGCTTAATAAGTGAGCCACTTCAGGACAGCAGCAAATTGGACACTTCCTCTGATCTTCAGCTGAGGAGCAGGGGAAGTGAATTTTTTTTTAGACTATAATAAACCACTGTTGATACTCTGCACCATGTATTTGAAAGAAAACAAAAACATTTTCTTTCAAGGGCCAGTTGAGAAACTGCCCACTGCCAAATTCAAACCACCCATGATGGTCTAATCCAGTCTTTAAAAAGTCAGTTCTCCTGCCCCTCCACCAAGCAACGGAGAAAGTATTCAATTATATGATATCCTGAAAGCTCTTGTTTATTAAGCTGCTTCATAATATCCAGCCAGAAGGAGCTGGTCCAAACAGGATACTAAGATTGCACCAAATCGCATATTGCACTTCTAAATGAACCTGGTGACCCTATTTAGCCAGCATCAGCCTTCTCCAAAAGAATGGAGGTAGACAAGCCCTTTTATTAGTTTATTGGTTTCACTTCCATTGAGATGAATACTTGTGGGATTATCAAAATAGTGCATGCATGTGCAAATAGGCATATATGTAATATACAGGGCTTTGCTGGCCTGCCTCAGGCCTGGATTTCTGCATGTGTATGCATGCTTTTAGGAGGCCTCACAAATGTTTGGCATTGGTACTGGCAAAAGGGAGAAATGTGCCAGTCCAATTTGCAGTGTCCCTGTTGTTCACTAGTGGCTTGACTCTGCTCTGGAACAAATCACTTTAAATTCATGTGGCACAAATAAATACAGGCCTGCAGTTCTTAGTGTGGCAGATGTTAACAGCTTGCATGACAGTCTCAGCTGAGCTGATGAAAGGTTGGACTCCATTCATAAAATAGACCCTTATTTACTTGTTACGCTGAGGAATTTTAGTTGGAAAGAATTGTTTTGAAGTTGTAGCCATTCCATAAATAAATTCTGTGTCACTAGAATGTGAGGAAGCCAAAAAAATGATGTGCTTCTATTCCTTTGCTGCACTGTCTCAAAGTTTCTACTTCTGTGGAACCTATTGTTGCCTGACTACTTGCTTGCCTTTGTCTGTCTTAAAACTTTCAAAAGCAATTCAGGGGAAGGACAAAGAGTACAAGTGCTTGAATCTTTCAGTTCTGTTCATCTAAACCAGGGATTCTCAACCTGCAGCCCGTGAGCCAGATGCGGCCTGCGGCACCATTTCATGTAGCCCCCACCACCTCCACCACACCAGGAAGTGCCATGTGGAAGGTCAAAATGGCTGTCTGGACCCCCGAAGCTGTCTGAGGGAGTGTGACCAGGTTGAGAACTCCTGTTTTAAACAAACTATTGTCTCCTCTGATTGGCGGTAAATTTTCAAGGCCTCAGACACTGTTTTATTTTTGTCCTAGCCCTGCTTACTGAATCCTTTTCTAGGGATAAGGTAAAGGTAAAGATTGCCCTTGCTCAAAAGCCAGTCATATCTAACTCTAGGGTGTGGTGCTCTTCTCAGTTTACATATACTATATATATTTTAAAAACGTATCAGATCCACTTCCCATTTACTGATAAATACGCTAAATATCAAAGTGGGTTCTGCAAACTGAACATTTTTTTCGTCATAATGAACTTGATTGGTCTTTTCCCTCCACCATTCTTAATATGTGACTTTTGGATTTTTTTACTCCCTCCAGCATTTATTATGTACTTTAGTGTTTTTTTTCCATGGGATGGAGTTTAGTGCTGTGGAACTCCCCAGAAGATGTTCATTTCTGAAATCATAGCATATGGTTGGAAACATTCAATTAGGCTATCAATTAACTTTAAACACAGGCATCCATACGCACAAACTCCAGAGAAACAGTTCCAGAAGGGAAGATAATTTCTACATAATTAGTAAAGGATCTCTTAAGTATTCAGTGAAGTTGCTTTTTAAAATGCAGTTTAGACGCAGATTGATGTAAGCCTCATACTGCTTCATGATAAAGAGCAATGAATCAGAAGAAAACAGTATGGAACTCTTCAGTGGAAAAACCCAGAGACAGAGAGAAACATTTAGACTCTGAAAACTGAGAAACACATGCTCATGCTTTAATTGTTTAACAACAGCAAACCATAGGTTAGGACCTTAAGACGTTTTGGTTGCTGTGCGTAAAACTACATGAGATGTTGAGCACTACACTTAGGAAATGAATTCCTTTAAGACTTAAAAAGTTAGCAGTTTGTCATAGCACAAGCTGTCCTCAACCATTGCAACATTAGTACACTTTGTTTTTCATTTGATCCTCAAGTGGTAAATACAGGTATGGGCTTCATTTTCATTCTGATTGCTCAGGCACAACATTCTGAGGAACCTTCATGCTGGATAACATATGTGCAATCAACATCTAATTATAAACTTAGAGTCCTTTGTACCTAGGGTTGCCATACGTCCTGGAAAACCGGGATTGTTCTGGATCCAAGGTCGGAAAAATTGTCCCAGCCAGTTCAATAAAAATAATGTTAAAGTCCAGGATTTTTAAAACTTACTGATTGTGTATTATAACACACCATTAAAATAAATTTGAACTCTTGCCACCAAACAAGCCATTTCCTGCCATATTGGAGTTGGAGTATACCTGGAGACAAATTTTAACATCCTCGCCTCACATCACCACCCGGTAAGTGTGACCAGTGTGTTTCTTGGCACTGAGGACGTTAAGTGTTTTATAGCTGTCATTATATTATGTTGGTTTTTTAAAAGGCTATTTTGTAGATAATCTGCCCATTTTTGTCAAGTATACTTCGATTGATTGCCCCATTCAGTGAGAGATCTGGCAACATACTATATCTTAAATAGGCAATGGAAAGTGTTGATTGGGGTACACAGAAAGAGCCTACTTGAAGATTGTGGTATTGTTGAACCACAATTGGGTGTACCCTGGAAATGGCAACCTTGTGTTGCTGACTAATCTTTCTCACACTAGGTCAGGAGAAGGAACTGCAGAATGAACCCACCAAAAGGTGGTTTCATTTTGACAGTTTTACATCTGGCCTAGAGATGGAAGAAGTGCTTTAGTTAAAGGTTTCAGGTATCTCTCTCTCTCTCTCTCTCACACACACACACACTTTAAAACCTGCTAACACATAGCATTCAGTACAACATGGAGATAGAGACAGGAACAAGACCCTGGCATAAACCTCTATGCTAACTGTACCCTCATATCTACACTGACAGGAGCATCAAGCCACAGCATTTGGGGGGAGGGGGGGAAGAGCCAAAGTATTTATTATTCCAGTAATATGAATGCTGCCATCTTCTGCCAGTAGTACCCTTCTATTTTTTTTAAACACTTCTACTTCTCAGGATACTCTATTATAGATGTTAAAGTGGTTGTTGTAGAAAAAGGAACTATGAAGAGAGACTCAAGAGAGAGATAGCAGAAACTGGCTACAGAAATAAGTTCCCATGCATATCTAGGGACCTCCATACAGATCAAGGCTTTGTGTTGTTCAATGCATATTAATAACCCAGCTTTCTGTGATATGTTAAAGATATAAAACAGTGGTCTCCCTCGACAAACTGTGTTTCAGAACCATCTCCTAGCATTTCTGTTACAGCTGAGTCCATTAATCCGGCCTGGAGCTGCTAACTGAAGTAGCTAATAGCTTGGCAGCACCAATCCTATGTTAACAAAACATTGTCTATTATTTATATCCTCACTTAATCATGGGAATATATACAGTATACGGAAGATGTTGTATCTGCACTTTTTGGTTTGAAAAAGTGGATTTTTAATACATAAAATAAAATGGTTTGTCTTTCAAGTACTAACAATTATTTGTCCTATCCCCCCCTTTTCTGTTGTCAACATGCTGAGATAAATTAAGATGGCTTCTTTTTTGGAGAATGTCTCTAATATATTTTCTATATCGCTGCAGCAGGTTTGGGTTAGAACAATCATTTATTCTTTTTTCATTATAGACAGGTCTCCTTCCAATGATGTTCTAACTGTAACATTTAATTAGGTCAGGGGTGCCCAAACTTTTTGGGCTGTACGCCAATCACATGGTTCAGGGAGCTGGTCACTATGGCCTGGAGGCCAGATTTGGTCCCTGATGCCAATTCATCTAGCCCGTAAAGCCCTTGTTGCTCCTGGAAATGGAAGTAAAACGCGCCCATATTGGCGCATTTTACTTCCGCTTGCAGGAGTGACGAGGGCTTAGTAGGCCAGATGAATTGTTGTCGAGGGATGGATTCTGCCCCCAGGCTATAGTTTGGGCACCTCTGAATTAGGGTCTCATAGAATCAAAGAATAATGGCGTTGGAAGGGACCTATAAGGCCACTGGTTCCAACCCTCCTGCTCAACATAGGAATTCAAATCAAAGTATTTCTGATAGATGGCTGTCTAATTTTCTCTTGAATGTATAGTGTTGGAGCACTCACCAGCTTCTAAAGCAATTGGTCTCAATATGCAGTGCCCTTGGACCAGGCATGCATTTCTCCAATTCATAGAATTATAGAATAACTGAGTTAAAAGAAGCCTTTTAGGCCAACAAGTACAATCCCCTGCTCAATGCAGGAATCCAAATCAAAGCAGATCTGACAGATTATTTATTTATTTGTTGTTCAACTTGTATGCCACCCTACTCACAGTGCGACTCTGGGCGGCTAACAAAGAATCACAAAGTGTCACAGTTCCCATAATACATTAAACAGAATTACAAAGTATCACATACAAAAGCATTTTAAAGATAATGCACAGAAAACCAATACATAACCTATTGCAAAAGATTCAAACCCCAACAGCGATGTCCACTTCCCTCCAGGCCGGACGGGTTGTCATCACTTCCCAAGGTAATTGGTTCCACTGTTGTGCTGCACTAACTGTTAATACATTTTTCTTTATATTTAGCCTATATCTGGCTTCATTTATTTTAAGCCCAGTAATATGCCCTTCCTCTTTTTGATTATCTTTCAGGTATTTGTAGATTGCTACCATTTCCCCTCTCAGTTTCCTTTTGCAGGCGCACCCCCCCAATAACGGACACAGACAACATTGAAAGTGGATAACAGCAAAGGGCCACATTTATTGATTCAATGCCCTAGTCCGAATTATAAATTTGTATTGGTAAAACGACCAATCATAATTCCTAAGGCAAGCAGGCCGAAGTAACACTGGTAAGGTACCACCCCAAAATTGCCAACGGCAATTGGTTACAATGTATCAATTTGTATCAATTTGTTTGTTAACAACAAACAAATTGTTGACCGTAGTCAATAACTAACTCATGACCCCACCCTCTGACGCGTATCCGTGAAATCACAGGGGTGATGCATGCTGGTTAGCAATCATCATCACCCCATCGCCTGGTTCGTCGTTGACCGGACAACGTTTAACTACTTTATTCCTGTCTAGTGTTGTCCAGTCAATTGCGAACCTGCCGGATACTTGTGGGTCATACTGTTTACCTTACCAGTGCTACCCGCCCATGTGACCAAAGGCAACAGTAGGAACGAAGAAAGACCCCTATATCAAACCATAGCAACAGTGTGGGATGGGCAAAAAAGCCAGGACCCGAAGCCAATATGGGTCCCAACCAAAAATTCCCACCCGGCCCCGAAGCGACCATAATCACACTGTTAACTAGGGAGGGGGTGGAGGGGAAAAAACTTCTCCGCTCCGTCGCTGAGGCAAAATGGCAGCTCGGCTGCCTCGTGGCCACCCCTTTTATAAGGGAGCTGGCCACGCCCCTAACTACCCGGATTCTCTGTCCTGTGGGGGGGGGGCCCGCAAAGGGCGCGGCGGCCATTTTGGCGCCGCGCTTGCATTGCAGGCGCACCCCCCCAATAACGGACACAGACAACATTGAAAGTGGATAACAGCAAAGGGCCACATTTATTGATTCAATGCCCTAGTCCGAATTATAAATTTGTATTGGTAAAACGACCAATCATAATTCCTAAGGCAAGCAGGCCGAAGTAACACTGGTAAGGTACCACCCCAAAATTGCCAACGGCAATTGGTTACAATGTATCAATTTGTATCAATTTGTTTGTTAACAACAAACAAATTGTTGACCGTAGTCAATAACTAACTCATGACCCCACCCTCTGACGCGTATCCGTGAAATCACAGGGGTGATGCATGCTGGTTAGCAATCATCATCACCCCATCGCCTGGTTCGTCGTTGACCGGACAACGTTTAACTACTTTATTCCTGTCTAGTGTTGTCCAGTCAATTGCGAACCTGCCGGATACTTGTGGGTCATACTGTTTACCTTACCAGTGCTACCCGCCACACGGAGGGGCTTCACAGAAGACCTGACGCCCCCCCCCAGACCGTCAGCTCGGTCAACAGGCCTGCTCGCCAGTCACCCAACAGGAGGTCCATACCTCCTCGCGACAGATGGACCCCATCCCCTGCATACAAGTCATAATTTTGTAGACTAATATCGGGGCGATGACTAACCCGTCCCCAAGCCCTGGTGGTAAGAAACCACGCCACTGCCTTATTGACCGCGCGCCTAGCTCGGTCAAGAGCCAGGAGGTTAACGCCCCCTCTGTAAGAGTGGCGCGGAACAATGTCCGACCAAACCAGGGCTGTGGCAGGCCAGACATAATGCAAGTAGGCGAGTTCCTCGCAAATCGCATGCTTGAGCGATAAGCCGGTGACCTGGCCCAAATCATTGCCCCCCAGGTGGATGATTAGAATGTCAGGCGGGTCAGCCCCCAGGCCAGAAAAAAGGAAAGGCCGCAGCTCCCGCCATAACATCCCAGGCTTACCATGCCATGCGAGACTGGCGTGGTCACCCAGTCCCAGTCGGGGTCCACTCTGTCGCCGCAGCGTAACGCGCTGCCCTGAGCACATAGCTGTGGCCCACCAGCCATACTGTCACCGGTGTAATACGACACCCAGGGTCTGTAAGAAAATTGAGAAAAAGGGAGGTAAGGTGACTGGATTGGTACTCATGGCGGGAGTGGGCGCACATAAAACTGAAAACATTGTGAGCCCCACCTCCCCATGCTGCGTATGTCAGCCCCAGAGTACCCAAAAGCAGCTGCTGTAGAGGCTGCACCAATACGGAACGAATGTGTGCCATAACGGGCACCTGGTAGGCCCACCCTGGTGAGGGCTCCGGCTGTCACCTTCCAAAACTGAAATTTAGTAAGGGGAGACCCATCTTGGTGACAGAAAAACGGGCCGTGGTGCATGCCACGCAGTGCCAGGTATTCCTGTAGGGCACCAACCGGACAGATGTCTGCCAAAGAACACCGTAGCAGTCTTACTCCACTGCCTACGCCATGCTGATCTGTTTTAGAGGAGCGAATCCTCAACTGGGCCCAGTCTTTGGCAACATAGACATCTCCGCGTTCCAGTGCCCTACCACTTGCATCCGCCTTAGACAGCATCACGAGTTCGCTGACGCGGAGCGCTCCAAAAAATGCCACCGTTGTGGCTGCATGAAAAAGGGCTGCCTCATAATGATCAAAACAGAGGCCTGGCCAGCCCCGGGCCAACTGGGTAAGAACCCCTGGGGAAATAGGGTGCCGGTCGTCCGGGCAACGCCCGCGCTCGCGCACCCACCCCTCCAAAACGTGTCTCACACGGAAGTCAGAGGTGGTATCCACATGACCCCCTACTTTGGCCATAAAAGCCAACGCCGAGAGCTTGGATGCTATGGTGCGAGGTGCAAGGCCCTGTGCATGCAGGTGAACCATGAACCGCAGAACATGGTCCACCGGGATAGGCCAGGTCTCTGGCAATTGAAATTGAGTAGCAAAAGCCCTATACGAATTGAATGCTTATTGATACGCCTTACGCGTGCGTGGCGCTAGTGACAGGCCAATCGCCCGGTTCACCTCTCCTTGCCAATAGTCCACATCTCGTCCGGGAGTGGCGAGGGAAATTCCTCCGCATCCGGGGCCAAGGCGCGGAACCGGGAGATCTGCAGGCGGGACAAAGCGTCAGCAATATCGTTATTCACCCCTGGGACATGCCTGGCCCTGAACAAGACGTTGAGGCGCAGGCAGCGCAGCACAAAATGGCGCACTAGATCCATGACTCTGGGCGATTTAGAAGTCTGTGCATTGACAATGTGTACAACGGCAGCATTGTCGCACCAGAAATGCACCACCGAATTAGCCCACTGTTCGCCCCATAGCATCAAAGCCCCCAGAATGGGAAAAAATTCCAGGTATGTGAGATCCCGCAGGCGACCTGTGCCTGCCCATGCCGGTGGCCACCCACCATAGGCCCACTTCCCATTGAAGTACATCCCATAACCCAGGGATCCTGAGGCATCAGACTGGATCTGGAAATTGGGGGATGCCAGGAGGTCAGACCTCCAAAATGAGACCCCATTAAACTCCCTCAGGAATTGCAACCAGACGAACATGTCTGCCCTGATACCCCGGGTAAGCCTGACTCTGTGGTGGGGCCTGGATAACCCTGCCATGGCGTCGCATAAGCGCCGGGCGAAAGCCCTGCCCGGTGCGACCACCCTGCAGGCAAAATTGAGGTGCCCATGTAGCACCTGCAGTTCCCTCAGGGATGCCTTACGCTTGGCCAGCAATTCCGAGATAAGGGTCACTATCCTGGACACCTTATCACCCGGTAACCTAGAAGCCTGTACTACTGTATCAATCTCAACCCCCAGGAATACTAGTTCGGTCGACGGGCCCTCGGTCTTTTCGGGCGCTAAAGGGACACCAAGTTCCTGCATTAGCGTCTGAAATGTATTGAGGAGACGTGCACACGTGTCCCAGCCCCGTTCACCCCCGAATAAAAAGTCATCCAGGTAATGGGCTACAGACCGGGACCCTGACCTGCAGACGAAAGCCCACTCTAGGAAGGTACTAAAACGCTCGAAAGCCGAGCATGATATGGAGCAGCCAAAAGGCATGGCCTTATCAAAATAATACTCCCCTCTAAATTTAAAACCCAGCAATTCAAAGTCGCCCGGGTGCACCGGCAAGAGGCGAAAAGCTGACTTAATGTCGCACTTGGCCAGCAAGGCACCCGGGCCACACGAGCGCACCATGCGCAGCGCATGGTCGAACGATGTATACCTGACCGAACAAAGGTCATCAGGTATCGCATCGTTGACCGATCGGCCGGCTGGGTAGGACAAATGATGAATAAGGCGAAACTCACCTAGGGACTTTTTGGGAACCAAACCCAATGGCGAAACCTTAAGGTTGGGAAAAGGGGGTGCGGGAAAAGGTCCGGCGACCCTGCCCGCGTCTAATTCCTTTTTAATGCTGGCCGCGGCTACCTCCTCCCTTCCTCTGAGGGATAAAAGGTTGGGAGCATCCTGAGGGGATCTATCACCCATAAAAGGGATACGAAATCCCTGCTTAAAACCTTGGATGAGATACTCTCTGTCTTCTCCCCTTGGGTACGATGCGAGCCAGCGCTCCAGCATGTCCACCTTAATTGGGGAGGGGGCCTTTCGGAGAACTAGTTCCATCCGTGGCAGGCTTGCCAGCCCACTGTCCACCCCTCCCTCTGCCTCGCGCCCCCCCAGGCTTGGGACAAGCAGAGGCTGCATGGGGACCAGAACATGTGGGACACTCATGCTTATACCTGCAGTTCTTCCGACTGCAGGAACCATTGGACGAGAAAGTCCAGCACAGCAGGCGGGCTGGAACCCCCTGCCCCGCCAGTTGGCGGGTAACCTGCGCTGGAGCTGCTCGCTGGACCGCATGTCCACAATGGTATCTATCCCCCGGGGCAGGACGTGTGGGTGTCATATACAAGAGCCACAGTCTCTGGCACGGCTCATCCCATCTCATCTCGGGGTGTAGGGGAATCCTCATACGGAATTCCTCATCATATGCTAGCCATGAGGGGCCCGGGAAATCTACCATCGCCCTATATATGTTGTCCAAATATTGGACCATGGGAATAGCGAGATCCGGCCGCGCCCTCAAATATACCGCCATGTATATTAAATAAGCGGGGAGCCAGTTGGCCCAGGTACGCGGCGGCTTACGGCGGCGTGCCTGCTCCTTGTCCTTCTCATCCTGACCCTCCCTTTCTTCCTTGGTGGGCTCTCTGTTCAGGAGTGAGAAGATATCTACGTACTCCCCTCGCCATATCTTTTCTCTGGTAGCCTGTGCCAAGTGATCACCCAGTGGCAAGGAATACCCTGCCGTCGGCAAAGCCGAAAAGGGGATAGCTGGCCTACCCAAAGGGGCCTGATTTAACCCTGCCACCCCAAGTACGTTCCCAGCAGTGTAAGAACCGAGGCCCACCCCAGCGGGCATGGTGGCAGTAGTTGTCGCCGGGTGGGTCGCCAGCGGCGTAGCCCCTGGACCACCCGCGCGAGGCCAAGGCCACTGAAAGGTCCCCCCAATATTGGGAATGTGTGTGGATGTACTCGTTTGCACCATATACTCACACGCTGCACCCCCGCGGGCCGCCCCCACCGGGGGTTCTGGCCCACTGGGGGCGTCGGAGCTCACGACCGATGAAGAGCTCATCACCGGGGCTTGACCCGCACCAGGTTGCTGGCTGGGGAGCTGCGAGGCAGTGGCCGGAGCTGCGCCACCCGCCTGCAGCAGCTCAACCCTCCCCGCCGGCCGTTGTCCTGCTGCCGATAGCGCTTCAAAAGGTACCCCAAAAGGGGCGCCTGCCTGACTGGCCCGGGCCAAAGACTCCTCCAAGGCCGCAATACGGGCCAGTAAGGTGTCTACATTGACCATGGGCAAAGAGCCGGCCGGCCCGCCTGACCCTTGCATGGGGACAGTTCCCTGCACCCCATGGCCCATATATGGCCATTGGCCAGGGCCGAAGCCCGGTAGGGCTGGTGAGGAAACCTGCCAAGGCAGGGCGCCGGGCCACCCCCCAAGGCTAGAGGGCCCCGGGAGAGGCTGCGGCCCGAAAGTAATAGGCCCAACGGATTGGGCAGGAGGAGGAGCGGTGTCCACCGCTCGCGGGTCGCGGGCCGGAGCGCCCTCCGCGCCCGGACTCTGATCGGGCCAATGGGCGATAGACCCCAAGCCACCAGCCCCGGCCGGGGACGGCAAAGGTGGCTGTTGAGGAGGCGGCACCACGGTCCTCCGACCTGGGTTGCGCCTCCTAACAGCCCGGGCTGAATTCGCAGCAGCCTTCTTTTTGGAAGGCATCTCAAGCAAAAAAGGGAAGCTAGCTAGGCAAAATCGACCCAAAAGGCTTCCCGGCGATACCAACGAGCGACGGAGGCGCAGGGAAAAAACTTCTCCGCTCCGTCGCTGAGGCAAAATGGCAGCTCGGCTGCCTCGTGGCCACCCCTTTTATAAGGGAGCTGGCCACGCCCCTAACTACCCGGATTCTCTGTCCTGTGGGGGGGGCCCCGCAAAGGGCGCGGCGGCCATTTTGGCGCCGCGCTTGCATTCTCAATGGTAAATATGCCAAGTTCCTTCAATTTTTCTTCATATGGCTTGGCTTCTTCTTACCCTTCTCTGTACCTACTCTAGTTTGTTTGCCTCTTTCTTAAAGTGTGGTGCCCAGAATAGGACACAGTACTCTAGATGTGGTGTGGTCTACCTAGTGTTGAATAGAGAGGGACTAGTATCTTTTTTTAATTAAATTTTTAACAATAATACAACTTAAAAAGAACAACAACTATAAATGTAAATACAAATATCATACCTACAAATACAATATATATAACAAAAAATATATACAAGAAAAAAGCATAAGAATATAATTAAACTACAACTTAATAATGTACTACCTTCCTCTTTCTTCCATACCTCTTTAGCAATATTTCCAATTTTTTAAATACATTATAATATTCTTATAACTATCCTAATATACATATTCAAACTCTATTCTTAAACTCATCAATTTGATACAACTATTAAGTCAAAGTAAAATACAATAATTAAAATACAATTTTCACATAATATACCCAGTGTTATTTACAATGCCCTGGAGAAAACGGAGTGTCACAGTTGTTTTCTGACCCCAGAAACTCATTTGATCCGGTCGGTACTGGTCTAATCCCTTCATCCCCCTTCAATGAGTAATCAACAAATAGTTGCCATATTTTCCAAAATCTGTTTTCTTTAACTATACCCTTTTTCTTATTCATTTCCCATGTTAGCTTATCGTTCAATGCAAGATCCCACATCTCCTTATACCATTCTTCTATTTTCAGAGTTGCTTCATTTTTCCATTTCCTGGCTATACACTGTCTGCCCGTTGTCAATATTATCGACAATAGCTCTTTTTTATCCTTATTTAAATCCATATTTTCCACATCTGACAACAAAACAGTACTTGGCCCCAATTTAAGTTTCATACCTATAACAGCACAAATCTCTTTCTCAATTTCCCCCCAAAAATCCTATACCACATTACAATCCCACCACATGTGTTCATATGTTCCCAGTGTATCCTTCCATCTCCAACACATTTTATCTTTATTTTTATCTATTTGATGTAACCTCACTGGGGTCAAGTACCATTTCCACAACATTTTATAATTATGTTCTTTCACTCTAACAGACATTGTTCTCATGATCCTTTTCTTCCATTTATTTCTCCAAACCTCGTCTACTATCTTTATTTTAAATTCTTGTTCCCAATTTATTTTCAACGCTTCTTGTGGATTACCATCTTTATTTAACATTATATATATTTTACTTACTAAGCCCTTAATACACCTTTCTCCCTTTCTTATCTTTGATATCAATTCTTCAAACTCGGTCATACCTCTTTCCAAACTGACTTCCATCAAATATCTACTATTCCATTTATTTACCAACGCAATCTGAAGCCAGTTCAACCTCAATTGTGCAAACATATCTGCTTTTCTCTCTCCATCTTTACAAACCCATATCCAGTCTTTCAATAGGAAAACATCATTTCTAAATAAAACTTCTTTCACCCTTTTGTCAATTTGTATTGGAATTTTTTTTGATATCCTCTATTTCTATTATAGGAGATGTATCTGGAGCCAATTCCATCTCCAACTTTTTCCATACTCCTAATATTGTCTTCATCATTTTATTTAACAAATTTTGAAATTCCTTAATTTCCTTATCACTTAATTGGATCGGCAAGGCATCAAACAAAAAATTAATTCTCGGTAGCAACATCATTTTACATAACGCAATCCTGCCGAACCAAGACAACTTCAGCTTTTGATATTGCTGTATTTTTTCTTTAATTTCCACTTTCTGTTTTCCATAATTCAATTTCTTGAGGTCATCAAATTTATTTGAAATATTTATTCCCAAATACTTCTAATTATCTTTAACCTGTAATTTAAATTTACCCTTTATTTTCTGCTGTTCCTCCTTATCATTATTGCACAATATCATTTCTGACTTATCCCAATTTATTCTCAAACCTGTCATCTCTTCAAAAACTTTTAACTGCTCTTGTATTCTTTCTAACGCCTTCCTAGGATGCTTCATTGTTATCAAAGTATCATCAGCATACAAATTTATCTTATTTCCTATTATTCCTTCAATATCCTTATCTTCTCTTATAGCCTTTGCCAACAACTCCATTGCCATGATGAACAAAATTGGTGATAATGGACAACCCTGCCTTGTTCCAGCTTCTAATTTTACTTCTTCTGTAGCATCATCATTTACTCTAACAATGGAAGTACCATATTGATATAATTGTTCAATCGTCCTTCTAAATTTGTCTCCAAATCCATAACATTTAATTATCTCGTTAATTGTTGCCCACTGTAATGAGTCAAATGCCTTAAAAATATCTAATGATAATAATCCGACTTTCTCATTTGTTTGTCCTACAATATCTATTAAATCTAAAACTCTCCTTGTCAAATCCACCATATGTCTTCCTTTCAAAAAACCAGTTTGATCTTCATTTATATAATTACCCATAAAACTATTCAGTCTGTTTGCCAATATTGCTGTAAAAATCTTAGCATCTTGATTTATCAATGAAATAGGCCTATATGATTCCACTTTTTCTAAATCTTTTCCAGGTTTTGGTAATAAAACAATTATAGTTCTATACCATGAAGTCGGAATTTGCCCTCCTTCCAAAATATAATTATATAATTATATCAATTTTGGAACCACAATGTCTTTAAATTCCTTATAAAAGTCAGCTGGTAACCCATCTTCCCCTGGGGCTTTATCTGACTTCAAGTTGGCAATTACATCTTTTATTTATTTCTCCGTTATTCGCTCTTCCATTCTGTTTCTATGTTCCTGTTTTATCTTATTTTCTATTTGTTTCCCCAATTGATCCTTTAACTTCTCCAAATCTTTTTAGCATATAAATCCTGATAAAAATCTTTAACAATTTTACATTTATCTCTAATCCTATTACATCTTATTCCCTCTTTATTAATCAAAATTCCAATTTCCCTTTTATTTCTCTTTAGCAGCTCTTGCTAATAATTTTGAATTCTTATTACTGTATTCAAAATATTCCCTTTTTACATACACCAAATCTTTTTACCTTTTCAATGTCCTTTCCCACCAATTCAGTCTTTAATCTTTGCATCATGTCGAAAATCTTCTTATCATTTGTCTTAACATGCTCTTCTTGTAACCGCTTTATCTCTTTTTCAACTTTGTCTTGTGTTTCCTTATATTGTTTATTTCTAATACTAGCCAACTTAATACTCTCCCCTCTAAAAACCGATTTCATGGCATCATACCATATTATAACTCACCTCATCTGTATCATTCCAATACCAACTTTCCTTCCATTTTTCAATTATTTGCTCTTTACATTTATGGTCTTTAAAAACTTTAGCATCATATCTCCATTTCCTTCTAGTTTTCTTTACTCCCTCTATCCTTAATTCCATCAACACTTTTGCATGATCTGATTCTTTAAAGATTCCCACTTCCACCTCATCTATATACCTAATCATACGGTCTGTTACAAATATGTAATCTATTCTGGAGTATGTATTATGCACCTGTGAAAAAAAATGTATAAACACTTTCTGACCCTTTCCATGTATCTTTTAAGCCTAGAGATTTCATCCATTTATCAAGATTATGCATTTTAGATCCTCTTCCACTCCTTGCTATATTTGTACAATCTACGTTTGACCTTATTAAAGTGAAGTCTCCAGCTACAATCATTTTTGTTGCTTTTTCTTTCTCCAATATACCATATATTTTGTCTAAAAACTCCCCTTGATGATCATTTGGTGCATATATGTTCACTAAAATTATTTCCTCATCGTCAATCTTCCCTTTTATTATTAAGTATCTACCTTCCGGGACGGAAACACTATTTATCATCTCAAAACCTAATCTACTAGAGATCAGAACTGCAACCCCTCTTGCAACCCCTCTTTTCATAAATTTGCATCCATCCTAAAAAAATCTTATTTGTATCCCCCGATTTTTGATGAGTTTCCTGCAAAAAGACTACATCCGGTTTATCTTTCCTCAGGGCTGATTCTATTCTTCTCCTCTTCCCTTGAGAACCAGTACCTTTCACATTCCAAGATAACACTTTAATATTTCTCATACCTTAATCTTAAAAACCATATTCTATGACCTTCACTTCCTCCTATGGGCGTGATTCCCTCTACTACACATAAACAATAACAACAATTATAACAATAAACATTCATACCTACCCTCCCCACTTCTTTCTACAAAAGGTAGCCCTTGACTATCAAAGAGAGGAGGGGTGAATGTGCAAGATGTGCCTACTATCTAACGCTCCAGCGCCCAATCTTATTTTTGAAAACACACAAACATTTATAAAGATTATTTCTTTGCCCTACATCATCCCATTTTCTTCTCCATCCCTTAAATCCTCATTCATCCTTCATCAACCACCACCAATGCTTTAAAATCCACATCTGTTCCTCCTGTAGCACCCCTCTCTTCAGCATTTCCATAGTCTCTTTTTATTCCCCCGATTCTATTAAAGTTTTCCTTAATCCAAGCCATTCTTGTGAAGCCGCCTTAACCAGACCAATTAAGCACAAATTTTCCAAAGCATCCATCCCTGCATCAATTGTATGCATTTTCTTGTCATAAAAAACCTCAATTGTTGTGGAAATCTCCAATTGTATTTTAGCCCACGTTCCATCAAACTTTTTGTTGCTGGTTTCATCTTATAACGCCAACCACGTTCTTCCACTGATATATTGTTGTATACCTCCACATCATTCCCATCAATTTTTAAAACGCCAGACCCAGCTTGTTTTATAAAAGCCATCACCTTCATTTTATCCCCCCAATTTGCAAACTTGACCAAAACATTTCTTTGAATACTTTTCCCTTTCCTTGTTCCCAATCTATAAACATTTGCGATATCTTCATTCTCAAAATCTTTCCCCATTTTCAAACTGTTTAACCAATTAACTATTCTTTCCTTCAGCTGGTCTGGCGTTTTTCCCCACAAGATTATGAATTACTATGTTCTGTTTTCTCATCATCTCTTCCATCATGTCTATCCTTTTCTCCTGCATTTCTACTTTCATTTTAGTATCCTTTTCTTCCTCATGTAACCCTTTCATATCATCCTGCATCAATTTCATATCTTTTTGCATTGACTTAACACTTATATCCATCCTCTGAAAATTAAACAGCCTTCTTAGAAAAATCAGTGAACATTGCAACCAGCTTATCCTGTTTTTCCATAATTTCATCTTTGATTTTACCCTTGTTTCTTTAATTTCACAAAAACCCTTCACATTTGCCTCCTCCATCCTCTCAAATCTCTTAAACAATTTACCCAACTCAACCATAATTTGTGTTTGGTCCATTGGTGCAGGTTCTGGTGCTGCTGTTGATGGGGGTGCTTCTTCAGTTGCTAATTTGTCCTTCTTCTCATCCTTCTTCACATCCATCCTCTTAGGCTTCACCACCTCTTCATCCTTTCCCTTTTCTTTTCCAAGTTTTTCCATTGTAACTTCAAATAATAATCTCAATGCAGCAACCTCTTTAATTCCTCCAAGTCCGTCTTCCCGATCAAATTCCAGATTCAATTAAATATGGTAAACTTATAAAGTTGTGACTTCTATTAATTCTTCAAGATCCAAAACAAAAAATTAGCTGATCCTTATTATAATCCAATTGTAATATTGCTTCAAAATATCCTAAACTCAGTTGAATAATCCCAGCAACTATATATCCAAAATCTCAATGATGTTATTGATATATCAACTTTATCAAGACCAATCCAGAACAGTTATTTTGTTATTGTAGTCCAATTATAGTCCAATTCTTCTTATTATTATAATCCAAATATTTTAACTGTAATCCAATAAAGAGAAGAAAAAACAATCCAGGTTCTGCAGTCACTATTAATCCAAAATCATCCAAATAAAAAGAATGGAGACAGAAGAGAAAAGAAAAAAATAATAATCCTTTGCAATTTTTGTATTCCAATCTTAAAAAATATCTTTAAAAAAAAGGATTGCCTCTATATCTATATCTATCTATCTATCTATACATCTATATATTTGTTGTTGTTGTTCAGCCGCACAGTCGACTCTGACCTTTTGCGACCCCATGGATCATTTTCATCCAGGCGCTTCTGTCCTCCACCATCCCCCTCAACCCTCCCAGCTCTGTGCCCACTGTGTCTACAATACCATCTAGCCATCTCATCTTTGGCCTCCCCCTTCTTCTTTTGCCCTCCACCTTTCCCAACATCAAGGCCTTCTCAAGTGAATCCTCCCTTTTCATTTGATGTCCAAAGTACTTTAGCTTCGTCTTTATTATTTGACCCTCCAATGAACAGTCAGGGTAGATCTCTTCTAAGATTGACCTATTTGTTCTCCTCGCTGCCCAGGGGACTCTCAAAACTCTCCTCCAACACCACATTTCAAAGGCATCTATTCTTCTGCATTCAGCCTTCCTAATTGTCCAGCTCTCGCATCCATACATTACCACTGGGAATACCATTGCTTTGACTATTCTAATTTTTGTTTGCAATGTGATGTCTCTGCTTTTCACTATGTTCCCCAGGTTTCTCATAGCTTGTCTCCCAAGGATCAGTCGCCTTTTTATTTCATGGCTAGTCCCCATCTGCAGTGATCTTTGATCCTAAGAAAGTAAAATCTGTCACTGCTTCTATTTCTTCCCCATCTATTTTCCAGGAACTGATTGGACCTGTTGCCATTTTCTTGGTTTTCTTGATATTGAGTCTCAAGCCAGCTTTTGCATTCTCCTCTTTCAACCTAATCAAGAGATTCTTTAGGTCTTCCTCACTTTCTGCCATTAGGGTGGTGTCATCTGCATATCTCAGATTGTTGATGTTTCTCCCAGCAATTTTGATCACATATTTTGATTCCTCCATCCCTGCATTGCACTTTATGTGCTCTGTGTATAAGTTGAATAAGCAGGGTGACAAAATGCAGCCTTGTCTTATTCCTTTTCCTATTCCAAACCACTCTGTCATTCCGTGTTCTGTCCTAACTGTTGCATCTTGTTTCATGTACAGATTTCTCAGGAGGCATATGAGGTGCTCTGGTATTCCCATCTCTTTAATTACTTGCCACATCTTGTTGTGGTCCACACAGTCAAATGCCTTAGTGTAGTCAATACAACAAAAATAAATTTGTTTCTGGTATTCCTTTGTTTTCTTTATGATCCAACGTATGTTGGCAATGTGGTCTCTGGTCCCCCTGCCTCTTCTGAAACCAGCCTGCACCTCTGATAATTCTCTCTCCACATGCTGCTGAAGTCTATCCTGTATTATCTTGAGCATCACCTTGCTGGCGTGTGGGATGAGTGCAATTGTTCGATAATTTGAACATTCTTTGGCATTGCCCTTTTTTGGGATTGGAACGTATACTGATCTTTTTCAATCCTGTGGCCACTGTTTTGTTTTCCAAATCTTCTGGCATATTGAATGCAGTAATTTGATGCCATCATCTTTTAGAGCTTTGAAAAATTCAACTGGGATACCATCATCTCTACTAGCTTTGTTGTTTGCAGTGCTCTTTAGGGCCTTTATGACTTCGCTCTCCAGGATGTCTGGCTCAAGTTCAATTTTTTCATTGTTGTGATTATCAGGAGTGTTGAGGTCCTTTTTGTAGAGTTCCTCTGTGTACTCTTTCCATCTTTTCTTAATTTCTTCTGCATCAGCAAGCTCCTTTCCGTCTTTGTCCCTTATCATGGTCATTTTTGCTTTAAATCTTTCCTTGATTTCCCCACTTTTTTGAAAAGATCTCTATATCATATCTATCTCTATCTATCTATCTATCTATATCTATATATCTCTATCTATCTATATACATAAGAAATTTAAGAGAGAAGAAGAGGAAGGAGAGAATCTTCATCATCTGTCCTCTGTATATATCAGGAGAGAGAGGAGGGATCAGAGCAAAAAACAAAAACAAAAACCAAACCAGTTGAAGAAAGGGAGGAAAAAACCCCAATCTCAAAACTTCATCCAATTTATATCAGTCCGTCAGTCCATCTTATTATTTAAAAAACCCAACTAACTCCGACATGTAACAAAAAGAAAAAAAGAAAAAATCTCACTGCAGCCTCCGATACCAGTCTTCTTTCTTCCTCCTCCTCCCGCCCAAACTCATCAAAACTGTCCGTCTTAAACTCTCTTCCAATCTTTACTTCTTTCTTTAATTCCTTCTTCTTTCTCCGTCCTTTTCCTCCTCTCTCTTCTGCCTCTCTCCGCACTTCTTCCAAAATCCACCACCTCCGCAACTACTTCTCCGCCATTGCTTCCCCTTCACTCTTTAACTTTCATTTTCTTCTTCCGCCACCATTAACCACTATCCATTCACTCACTCTCACTTCCTTTTGACTTCCTCCCTCCTCTTTCCTCCTCACCGTTTCCTTCACCGGGCACCCCCAATCAGCTCACCAGTCTTGTCCGCCACCAACACAAAGTTCTTGCTTCCACTTAGGCTTTCTCTTCGCCTTTCTCTCCCTTCAGTCTCCTCTCAGAAGTCTCACCTGCCCGCGACCCGCGATCAGCCTGCTCGGCCCCTGGCTTTTGCTGCAAGCCTCACCCGCTGCCGCCGCCGCCGCTCCATGAACGTCGACTCCCAGAGACCAAAGGTAACTTTTCCCGGACACTTAAAATCTTTGCTGCTGGGGTCTTTTTGGCTTTTTTAAAATAAGAAAATCTCATTAGAAAACACTTTGTAGAGTGCACAACATTAAAGCAGATGTTAATCCTTCGCCATCTTTGCCACGCCCCCAGGGACTAGTATTTTATGGGTTTGGGAGATTATACTTCTGCTAATGCAGCCTAAAACAGTGTTGGCCTTTTTTGCAGCCACATTGTATGGTTGACTCATACTTAGCTTGTGATCTACAACAATTCCAAGATCCTTCTCGCTTATAGTATTACTGAGCCAAATATCCTCCATCTTGTAACTGAGCATCTGGTTCTTTTCCCTTAAATGTAAAACTTTGCATTTATCCCTGTTTTGGGATTCTGTTCCTGTCTTCCAAGGTATTAGCTATTCTACCCTGTTTTGTGTCACCTGCAAATCTGATAAGTATTCCCTGTACTCTCTCATCCAAGTCATTTATGAAAATATTGAAAAGGCCAGGGCCCAGGGCTGAGCCTTGTGGCACTTCACTTGTTATTCTCTCCTATCTTGAGAAGGAGCACTTAATAACAACTCTCTGAGTACGAATCTGTAACCAATTGTATATCCACCTGATACTTGTGCTATCCAGACTACACCGAGTTAGCCTGCTACTCATTATATCATGGAGCTGAAGTCAAGATATATTACATCAACTTTGCTGAAGTCAAGATATGTTACATCAACAGCATTCCCACTGTCCACCATGGAAGATGCCCAATCGAAAAATGAAATCAGATTAGTCTGGCAGGATTTGTTTTTGACAAATCCATGTTGGCTTATAGATGTTACTGCAGTGTTTTCAAGTTGCTTGAAGAGTGACTGCTTTATAATCTGCTCCAGAATTTTCCCTGGGATTGACATCAGACTGTAGTTCCACAATTCTTCCTTTAAAAAATTATTAAGTTTTTTTTAAACAGAAAAAGAATGATAGAAAAAAGTGCAAAATTACATAAACATAATAATAAAAAATATACATAAAACAAATTAATACAAATTAATCATTTCAATACATCCAATCTCTTAACCATCCAACTTGTGTGTGTGTGTACAGTAAAACACTGGAGTGTGTTAACCCTATGTCCTTCAATCTACCAGTTGTCTTCTATTAACTTATTTATTCTACTTTTGTTTCATTGATTACACTAAGGCATTTGACTGTGTGGACCACAACAAGATGTGGCAAGTAATTAAAGAGATGGGAATACCAGAGCACATCATATGCCTCCTGAGAAATCTGTACATGAACCAAGAAGCAACAGTTAGGACAGAACATGGAATGACAGAGTGGTTTGGAATAGGAAAAGGAGTAAGACAAGGCTGCATTTTATCACCCTGCTTATTCAATCTATACACAGAGCACATAATGCGAAATGCAGGGATGGAGGAATCACAATATGGGATTAAAATTGCTGGGAGAAACATAAACAATCTGAGATATGCAGACGATACCACCCTAATGGCAGAAAGTGAGGAAGACCTAAAGAACCTCTTGATTGGGCTGAAGGAGGAGAGTGCAAAAGCTGGTTTGAGACTCAATATCAAGAAAACCAAGGTAATGGCAACAGGCCCAATCAGTTCCTGGAAAATAGATGGGGAAGAAGTAGAAGCAGTGACAGATTTTACTTTCCTGGGATCAAAGATCACGGCAGATGGGGATTGCAGCCATGAAATAAAAAGGCGACTGATTCTTGGGAGACAAGCCATGAGAAACCTGGGGAACATAGTGAAAAGCAGAGACATCACATTGCAAACAAAAATTAGAATAGTCAAAGCAATGGTATTCCCAGTAGTAATGTACGGATGTGAGAGCTGGACAATTAGGAAAGCTGAACGCAGAAGAATAGATGCCTTTGAAATGTGGTGTTGGAGGAGAGTTTTGAGAGTACCCTGGACAGCGAGGAGAACAAATAGGTCAATCTTAGAAGAAATCAACATTGACTGCTCATTGGAAGGGCTAATAGTAAAGACGAAGCTAAAGTATTTTGGACATCAAATGAGAAGGGAGGATTCACTTGAGAAGGCCCTGATGCTGGGAAAGGTGGAGGGCAAAAGAAGAAGGGGGAGGCCAAAGATGAGATGGCTAGATGGTATTGTAGACACAATGGGCACAGAACTGGGAGTGCTGAGGGGGATGGTGGAGGACAGAGATGCCTGGAGAACAATGGTCCATGGGGTCGCAAAGGGTCGGAACCGACTGTGCGACTGAACAACAACAACAACAATTCTGCCAAAAACTCCTTACCCTTTTTCCAATGTGTGTTGCAGAAAAGGCTTCCAAATATCCCAAAATCTATTTTGTTTTAAAATCCCTTTTTTTAAATCCCGCAGTAAATCCCATGTAAGTTTTTCATTAAGTGCCATATCCCAAACATCAGTATACCATTTACTCAAATCTAAATTCGAACCACCTTTCCAATTTCTGGCAACTTGTTTTTCTTGCTAATGTTTTTTTAAAAAATAGCTAATAAATCCTGTTTATTTTCACCTAAATTCAAATCCTCTAAATCAGTCAACAGTACAATTTTCCCATTCAATTTTAAATTAATACCCCAAATTTTAGCTATTTCTTGTTCAATATTATGCCAAAAATCAGAAACAATTTCACAATCTGACCACCTATGTTTATACATCCCTGTTTCCTTTTTGCCCCTTTTAAAGACAGAGACAGAGCTCTCCTCCAGTCATCTGGCACTTCACCCATCCTCCATGATTCCATCATCTTTACTGGCCCCTAAATCCATTGTATCTCTTGGGATGTGGGAAGGCTGCTTCTACCTGCCAGAACTTTAATCAGTGACTATTTTTTTTTCACAACAACTGCTTATATCTTTCAGGCAGTGGCTTCTCAGAGTTCTCATTCAAAACAAGTAACCTTTCCAAATGCTGGCTTCTGATAAATATTGTCTATAAGGCAGCTGTCAAGTAAAATTCAGATACTGTACTGCAAATTACCATCATCCCTGTTGGTCTTAATTCTTTTGCATAATGTGCCATATTTCTGTTTTACAATTCATAGCCTAATTTGAACTTTTCCTTTATTAAGGGTTGAAGTTCAGATTACTGAGCTGCAAAATAACAACACACAAATGGATATTCGGGGATTTGAATCACATAGTTGTTGTTGTGATGAAAATTAGTATCATATAATCCATGAACAGAAATGAAGCTGTACTGTAACTTCTTCCCTACTAGGTCGCCTGGGAAGTATCCTGTGCAAACTCTGGTAACAGTTTTTGATGTTCATGCTTAACATCGGCCAAAGTAATCTATGCCTACTTTTTAAAATCACAAAACTGGCTTAATAATTATTAACTGTACTCTAGGTTGGGAGGAAACAAATATTAACAGCCTTGATCTCTGTAAGCAAACATTTATTCAATACCTCTTATGTAAATGTCTGTTATGATTGCACTTTTTGTTTCCTTAGTGTTGTGTTCTAATAGTGTAACCTTCCACATGTGTTATCAATGTATCTGAACCAATGTAACCTTATTCATGAGTAACAATGTAACCTTCAGCTGTATCACTATAAACCCTGTAATAGGACGCGAGCTAATGACCACCAGCTGGCAGCAGCGAGCGTCCAAGCTCTCTTGGTTCAAACCCATCAAAGGCCGCAGCGCGGGAAGTTTCCCGCCGCTACCTACACCTGGACAAGAAGGGCGTGACCCGCCATGACGTCACGCGAGCAGTAGCCAATGGGCTATCGTGGAGCCACATTCAAATACGTTACTACAATATATATAGAGCTGTTCGTCCGCCATTACCTCATGTTCCCTCTGTCCACCATGCAATAAACCTGAGTTAACCCAGCCCTTGGCTGTGTCTTGTGTCCTGACTCTCATACACTAAATTGGCGACGAAGGTGGGATGATGGATCCCCAAGGAGCCAGGGCACAGAGCGGGTTCAACATTACCAAACCGCAAGACTGGGAGCTTTTTGAGATGGACTTCCAGGCGGCACTGGTGGAACTCAAAGTCAAAGAAGACGACGAGGAAAGGAAGAGGGCCATCCTCACCCGCATGCTTGGGATGGAAACCAAGCGGACGCTGGTGGGCATTCTTGCACCGAAGAAGATGAGTGATTTCAAAGCCGGTGACATCATGAAACTGCTGCGTGAGCGTTTCCGACCCTCGAGGGCAATGTTTCCCACTCGGAGCGCGTTTTGGAGGCGAGTCCAAGCGCCGGACGAGACGGTAGAAGCCTTCGTAACGGCTATGAGGGTAGCCGCCGCCCCCTGCAGATGGGACCACTTCCTAGAGATGGCCCTCAGGGACGGAGTGCTGTGTGGCCTGAAGGACAAGGAAGTGCAGCGCAGCCTGATGAACAAGGAGCCACCACCCACACTGGAAGAGGTTGTAGAGGCCGCGGAAGCCGCGGAATCCACGAATGCTGGAGTAGATGAGATGCACAAGTGGCGTGAGTGGCGTCCGAGGGCCGGCAAAGCGGAAAACTCGTTGCACGGAAAGTCCGGTCAGTCAGTGCATGCAACCCGACCGACCTCGAAGTCGTCTTCAGAAAGCAGCGATGGCGAGGAGGTCCAGAAGGTCCGGAGAGGAGGTCGCCGCTGCGATGGTTGCGGAGCGGCCCATGAGCGCGTGAGGTGCCCATTCAGAAAAGCCGAGTGTTTCAACTGCGGCCGTCGGGGGCACATCGCCAAGGCGTGCAGGAAATGGAAAGAGGGCCGGAGACAGTCGCAAGACCGTTCGGCCAGACCGGACCGTCCAGCGAGGTCCAAAGATGGCGCCCGGACCACGAGGAAGCAGGACGGCGTGGGCCGCATCTCGGACGACAGCGAGGGCGACGCTCCTGTGTTCAGCGTATCTGCGGGACAGGCCCATTACTTCGTTGAGGTACTAGTACAAGGGACCCCTATTAGGATGGAAATTGACTCGGGGTCCTCCTATTCTATAATTCCCCAGAGAGAGTTCTTGAGAATCGACCCCCACATGCGGCCCAAGCTTAAAGCGCTGAGAGCCACACTACGGGACGTACAGGGGAACAGCATTCCAGTGTTGGGGGTCGGGACATTCCGGGTTCATTTTAAGATACATTCTGCGGAACTTCCCCTAGTGGTGCTCAAAGGGGGAAGTTGTAGCCTCCTCGGAACGCAGTGGTTTCAGCCCTTAGGTCTGTTCATAGGGGGGGTGCATGCCGTAGGCGAGGACCCAATACAAGCGGTGTGTGACGCACACCCCGCCGTTTTTAAAAGTGGACTGGGGAAGTTCAAGGGACCCCCTGTAGCCTTCGACCTAGACCCGGAGGTCCGCCCGATAAGACTCAAACCGCGCAGGGTACCGTTCGCGCTAAAGGACAAAATAGAGGCGGAACTGGACAAACTGGTGGGTCAGGGGATTCTTGTTCCTGTGGATTCCGCGGAGTGGGAGACTCCGATTGTAACAGCACTGAAGGCTAACAGGGAGGTGCGCATTTGCGCTGATTATAAGTGTACAATTAATAAGGCAATCCGCCCTAATGCATACCCGGTGCCAGTGGTCAGCCACCTTCTGGCCAGGCTGAATGGGGGAAAGTGTTTCGCTAAACTCGATTTAGCACAGGCCTACCAGCAACTCCCGGTAACCCCCGCCACAGCGGCGGCACAAACAATAGTCACACATAAGGGGGCGTTCCAGGTGTCGCGGTTACAATTCGGCGTGAACTCGGCACCTGGCATTTTTCAGTCGCTAGTGGAACGCCTCCTGAAGGGGCTGGAGGGGGTGTTGCCATATTTTGATGACGTGTTGATAACGGGGGGGAGTAAGGCCGAGCTGGCTCACAGATTGGATAAGGTCCTGACCGTGTTCGAGAAAGCGGGGCTGCGACTGAGAAAAGACAAATGTGTATTTTTCGAAACGGAGGTTGAGTTTTTAGGGTTCCGTGTCACGCCCGAGGGAATTAGGCCGTCCAAATCTAAGGTAGCCGCCATCAAGAAAGCTCCTCGCCCCACTTCCAAAACCGAGCTACAGTCGTTCCTGGGGCTTCTCAATTTCTACCATACCTTCCTTCCACGGAAGGCGTCTGTTGCCGAGCCGCTCCATCGGTTACTTAAAAAAGAGGAAAAATGGCTGTGGGGTGACGAGCAAGAGAGAGCGTTCACAGAGTTAAAGCAACTCCTCACATCCGAGGCAATCCTGACTCATTTCGATCCCAAACGGCCAATAGTTTTAGTCTGCGATGCATCCCCGGTGGGGGTGGGGGCGGTGCTTTGCCACGTGTTGAACGACGGAAGGGAGGCCCCGATAGCGTTTTATTCAAGGTCCCTGTCCCAAGCAGAGCGGAATTACGCACAGACCGATAGGGAGGCACTAGCGATAGTAGCGGGAACCAAAAAATTTCACGATTTTCTGTATGGTCGCCCGTTCAAGATCGTTACTGATCACAAGCCCCTGTTAGGAATATTCACTGCAAATAAGCCCACGCCACAGATCCTGTCCCCGAGGATGCTGCGGTGGGCTATTTTTCTTAACGCATATCAACATGAGTTAGAATACCGGCCAGGGAAGGAGATCAGCCATGCAGACGCGCTCTCACGGTCGCCGTTACCCTTGTCGGACGACCAGAAGGCAGGGGTAGGAAGAGACCGCCAGGTATTGCTAATAGAGGTCTTAGAGTCACCCCCAATAGTACCGGCCGACATTGCCAGGGCAACCGGAAAGGATAGAACACTAGAGAAAGTATGCTCGTGGGTGCAGAAGGGGTGGCCGGCGTCATCCCCAGGCACGGAATTCGACCCATTTTTTCGAAAGCGTGTAGAGTTGTCATTAGAGAGGGGGTGCCTTTTGTGGGGCCAACGGGTGGTGGTTCCTACGTCCCTGCGACCGAAGGTGCTAAAGCTGCTGCACGTCAGCCACCCGGGAATCGTCCGTTCCAAGGCGTTGGCCCGGAGTTACTTCTGGTGGCCCCAGCTGGACGCCGACATAGAGCATATGGTTGGCACTTGTGAGGCATGTCAGTGCTCCCGACCGGAGGTAGCCCGTCTCCCGCATAGGGAATGGGACGCAGCAAGGGGACCGTGGTCCAGGGTGCACGTAGATTTTGCTGGCCCGTTCCGAGGGACCATGTTTCTCCTGGTAGTGGATGCATACTCAAAGTGGCTGGAGGTCATTCCGGTAAAGAGCACATCCTCCGCCACTACCATTCGCCAGCTAAGGAGGGTCTTTTCCACGTTCGGTTTACCCGACACTCTGGTCAGCGATAACGCTAGCTGTTTCACGTCCGCTGAGTTCGCAGCATTCATGGAGGCAAATGCAATTCGGCATGTCACATCCACGCCGTTTCACCCGGCCACGAATGGCCAAGTGGAACGGTTGGTGCGCACAACAAAAGATGCGCTGCGGCGCATGGGCTCGGGAGATCTAAATCACCAAGTCTGTCAATTTCTGTTAGCGTACAGAGTGACCCCCTTAGCGTCGGGATACTCGCCGGCTGAGCTGCTGATGCGGAGGAAACTGACCACGCTTTTGTCCAGGTTAGACCCGTCGAGGGTCGAGGACAAAGGGAAGAACATAGGTTTAGCGGTCTCGAAAGGTTTCGGCGTAGGCGATCCTGTACACTGCAGGAACTATGCCAACGCAGGCCCAGTCTGGGTGCCAGGGACGATAATAGAACAGACGGGGCCAGTGTCGTATCGGGTGGAAACTAGCACCGGTCTCCTCTGGAGGAGGCACGCCGACCAACTGAGGCACCGAGTGAGTGAGGGGCCGATCAGTGGGGCTCAGCAACAGGATTCAGCGATAGGGTTCTCCCCCACCCGTTTAGCCCAAGGGGGAGACAGAGAGGGACACCAGTCCGAAACCAGGGGGGAAAGCAGTGATCCCGACTCATATCCTTTTGATACACCAGTTCTATCCGAGCCCGGGGGGAGGGAAAAGGAGTGTGCGGCCGCCGCTGCCGCTTCCCCCGAATTCGATTTTGAGTTTGATTTTGCTAGCCGGTGGGGTTTTTCGGAGTGTTCCCCCACCCATCCAAGCGAGAAGAGGGGTTTTTCGTTAGCCCCCAGTGCCCCCGGTTCGTCCCAAACAAAGCACACACCTTCCAACAAAGCCGCAGAGCCGCGGCAAACCACTAACAAGTCATCCTCTCCCATTACAGGGCAGGAAGCCAGGGAGAAAAGAGGAGGGAGCGAAACCGGGGCAGGGCAGCCCGCGCCGAGACCCCAGCGTGTTCGAAATAAGCCATCTTGGCTGAGAGACTTCGTCTCATCCTAGGGGGGAGGAGTGTTGTGTTCTAATAGTGTAACCTTCCACATGTGTTATCAATGTATCTGAACCAATGTAACCTTATTCATGAGTAACAATGTAACCTTCAGCTGTATCACTATAAACCCTGTAATAGGACGCGAGCTAATGACCACCAGCTGGCAGCAGCGAGCGTCCAAGCTCTCTTGGTTCAAACCCATCAAAGGCCGCAGCGCGGGAAGTTTCCCGCCGCTACCTACACCTGGACAAGAAGGGCGTGACCCGCCATGACGTCACGCGAGCAGTAGCCAATGGGCTATCGTGGAGCCACATTCAAATACGTTACTACAATATATATAGAGCTGTTCGTCCGCCATTACCTCATGTTCCCTCTGTCCACCATGCAATAAACCTGAGTTAACCCAGCCCTTGGCTGTGTCTTGTGTCCTGACTCTCATACACTAAACTTAGGAAGTAATGAATCTAACCCATCACTGTTACCTAGTCAAGTTGAGTTGAGTTGTGCCCCTAAACCCTATGCACCCGCAGTGAATTCTCACAACAGACAGCTGTATGTGCAGTCTTTTTCTATAACATTGTGGCTCTTGGTTATTCTTTTTTAGAGAAAGAAAGATATTTTTGCACAGCTGGAAAGAGTCAGACTCACTGAGAAAATATGGCAGGCTTCTATACTCATGGGGTCCACTCTAGATAATGGCCTCAGGCTGTGACTGTATTTTGTTATTGAACCAGCTCTCTTCATAGCTGCCAGGATATGTAGCATCAGTGCCAATAGCAACATGGGCTTCACAGTTACCAGAGCACGTGTACCCAGCCATTATGAAATCATTGGTAAAGGAAGGAGAAGAGCTAAAGATCCAATATGCTTTCCAAAAAGATGCCTCTTAGAACAAACTTTTCTTTTTATAAAGAAAGGCCAAACTTCATAGGACGAGCAGCTAACTTTGCTTATTTATATCTATGCTCCATTTACTTCTCTTATCTTTAGCTTTATTTCCAACATTCCTATGCTGGCTGTACTGGTAGATTGTAGCCAGTGTAGAGAATCTAGGAAAAAATAGTCGTAAAAAGAGCTTGAATACAGTGTTAAAAATAACCGCAAAAATTTCCAAGGTTTTCTCAGTAGAAAATGCACAAAATTAGTTTACCTTCTGGGGAGTATGGGGGGGGGTATCCTGAGACTGTGCAGCTTGTCCATAACTACACAGGCTTTTCTCTCTGGAGACACAAAGGGAAATCCAGCTTCTATAAACCACTAAGCTATTTAGCCAGCTGATAATAACTGTTAGATAGCTTAGTGGTTTAGGCATTCCCTACTATGTCTTCTTGAAAGGGGCTGAAATCAATGATCCATAGGGTCCCATCCAGCTCTGCAGAGAATTGAAGGCCTCTCTTATTATGGGGCCAATTCTTATGAAGAATTGATTTTTAAAGTTGATTGTACGATACCCTTTGGGAACAACATTAGTTCTTCTTAGAGCTGGACATACTAGATACTAGTTTTACTAATTTCTTTTGGCTGAACAACTATGAGTTGAGAATAGAGTTGCCATAATTCTCTCCCACAAAACTGGGACAGAATTATACTTGACAAAAATGGGTGGGTTATATACAAAATAGCCTTTCTAAAAACAAATATAATATGACCTCTATAAAACACTTTCACATTAAATACAGTAAAACTTCGCATAAAGAGCACCTCGCTTAGAGACTAACTCGCTTAAAGAGCAGAATTTTCTCTGAATGGTTGTCTCGCTTAACAACTAAATGGGGTTTTGTAATTTCCCCCCACACACACACACCAGAAGTCACAATTGGTCACTTACAGTGGTGTTTCGCTTAAAGAGCAAACTCGCTTAAAGAGCAATCCCTTGTAACACATTATGCTCTTTAAGCGAGGTACCACTGTATATCAATACATAAATGAATTTATTTACAACAGTTAATTCTTACTGTAAGATGATCTGTTGTACTTCTGAAAAGTCGCATCATGGTCAACTCTTAACATCCTCAGTTCCAGGAAACACACTGGTCACCCTTATCGGGTAGTGGTGTGAGGTGAGGAAATGTGGCAGAAAATTGCTCGTCTGATGGCCAGAGTTCGAATTTATATTAATGGTGTGTTATAATACACAACCAGTAAGTTTTTAAAATCTGGGACTTTAACATGATTTTTATAGAACTGGTCGGGACAATTTTTCCAACCTTGAATCCAGGACAATCCCAGTTTTCCAGGACATATGGCAACCCTAGTTGAGAATTGGACACAGAGATGCCAAAACATATTGGCAAGTTATAATTTAGCCAATGCTGATCTCAGTGCTTGGAGAGACTGTGGTTTTTGTTACAATGCTCAGAAAAATGGTGCAATCACTAAGGAATGTATTTTTATGATTTATATACTAAAACCAAGAAAGACTATTCTAGGGATACATTATCTTTAGGAACAAAACTTCCTGAATTTGCATAGAGCTTTGTAGAGCACAGGCTCCCCAAAAATTCCTTCTGCTTATCTTGAAGATTGCATACATGTATCCCATGGCTAGAATCAAAATGTTATCTTCTGATGTATTTATTTTGGCACTATATTGCACTGAATACATTCTCCTGTAAGGTAAAGATAAAGATCACCCTTGCTCAAAAGCCAGTCATATCCAACTCTAGAGTTCAGTGCTCATCTCTGTTTCTTTTGTGTTTGGGAATCAAGACAATGGAAACGGCTGTAAGCTAGCCTAACACATCTTTATTGCATAGAGTACAGTACGAACATGTGGTAATGGCGGACAAACAGCTCTTTTTATACGGTGGCTATCTAATTGAATCTGGCTCTTCGACAGGCATTGGCTGCTGTCCAAGTGACGTCATCCTTGGTCACGCCTTTCTTGTCCAGGTGAGGTGAGCGCGGGAATCTTTCCCGCGCAGCTGAAGGCATTTGAGTAATGTGAACCATGTGAGCTGGGCGCTCGCTATTGTCCCCGGTGGCCACTAGCTCGCGTCCTCATACAGAAGGTTACAGTGTTACCTGTACCCATTCATGTGGTTACAAATACATTCAACACACTACATTCAGTACACAACATCCCTCCCCCCTAAGATGGGACAAAGTCCCTTAACCAAACTGGTTTCCTGCATGTGCGTTTTGGCCGTGCGGCCGTTATGCTTGACTCGGCCTTGCCCCCTCGTCTGTGTCCTCCTGGTTCTTGTCCTGCAATTGGAGAGGATGACTCGTTAGTGACTCGCCGCGGGCTTGCCGCCTTGGGATGGCCAGGAGAAGGGGGAAGAAGGGTTCCCGACGTGGATGTGGACAAACCGGGGGCACTAGGGGCTAAAGAAAAACCCCACTCTTCGCTTGGACGGGTGGGGGAACACTCCGAAACCCCCCCCCCGGTTTGATAACTCAAAATCTAATTCAGGGGCAACAGTGGCAAACTCATTTCCCTCCTTCGAGGGGCTGGGTAGAACTACAGGGGCAAACTCGTTCCTCTCTTTCAAGGGACTGGATAGAGCTGGCGTATGAAAAGGATATGAGTTTGACCCTAAGCTTCCCCCCCCTGTTTGGGACTGTTGCCCTACGTTTTCTCCCCCTTGGTCTAAACGGGTGGAGGAGAACCCTAACGCTGAGCGTTGCTGATGATCCCCTCTGTCCGGCCCCCCAATCACTCGGTGCCTAAGTTGGTCAGCGTGCCTTCTCCAGAGGAGACCCGTGTTGGTCTCGACACAGAATGAGACTGGTCCTGTTTGATTAATGACTACCCCCGGCACCCATGCTGGCCCAGTGGTGGCGTAGTTTCTGCAATGAACAGGCTCTCCTATCTGGAAATTTTTGGTGGGGCTGTGCTCAATATTTCTTCCTCTATCCTCGATCCGGGTGGGATCCAATCTAGTTAATAATGAGTGTAACTTCCTCTTCATGAGGAGTTCCGCGGGAGAGTATCCCGACGCCAATGGCGTCACTCGATATGCCAACAGAAACTGGCAGAGCTGCCGGTCCAGATCCCCGGGACCCATGCGCCGCAGCCCTTCCTTCATTGTGCGCACCAGACGTTCCGCCTGGCCATTTGTTGCAGGGTGAAATGGGGCTGAGGTAATGTGCCGAATGGCGTTGGACTCTAAGAACGCCTGGAACTCGGCTGACGTGAAACAACTCGCATTGTCACTAATTATGACGTCAGGTATCCTGAACGTGCATATCAGTTTGCGCAGCTGTTTTATAGTCCCCGCTGATGAGGTGTTGCGCATTGGAATTACCTCCAACCACTTGGAGTATGCGTCCACCACAAGTAGAAAAAATGAACCCCTGAATGGCCCTGCGAAGTCTATGTGGAGGCGGGACCACGGTCCCCTAGCCGTGTCCCATTCCCTGTGTGGAAGGCGGGACTCCTCAGGCCGAGAGCTCTGGCAACTTTCGCAGGTGTTCACCATGTGTTCAATGTCTGCGTCTAGCTGAGGCCACCAGAAGTAGCTTCTGGCCAGCGCCTTAGAGCGCACAATCCCTGGGTGGCTGACATGTAAAAGCCGTAGCACCCATGCTCTTAATGCCTGTGGGACCACCACCCTCTCCCCCCACAACAGACACCCCCTTTCTGCGGACAACTCAACCCTCTTCCTGAAAAATGCCGCAAACTCGTCTGCGGGGGGAGCTGCGGGCCACCCCTTCTGTACCCAGGATCTCACAAGGGCTAACGTTTTATCCTTGGCCATTTCGGCAGCAATTTCCTTGGGCAAAATGGGGGGTGCATCTAGGGCTTCAATGAGGAGGACTTGGCTATCCTGTTCTACCTCACACTTTGGGTCCCCCAGGTGGGGAAGAGGAGACCTTGAGAGGGCGTCCGCGTGGCTTATCTCTTTCCCGGGACGGTACTCTAACGCCCCCCTGTATGCATTCAGAAAAATCGCCCACCTAAGCATCCTGGGGGAGAGGATCTGTGGAGTGGGCTTGTCTGAGGTGAAGATACCCAACAGCGGCTTGTGATCGGTGACAATGGTGAATGGGCGACCATACAGAAAATCATGGAACTTCTTTGTGCCCGCAACAATGGCAAGAGCCTCCCTATCTGTTTGGGTGTAATTTCGTTCTGCCTTGGACAATGATCTTGAGTAGAATGCAACTGGGGCTTCTCGCCCCCCCTCTAGCACATGGCACAGGACCGCCCCCACCCCCACTGGCGAGGCGTCGCAGACCAAGACTACCGGCTTCTTTGGGTCGAAATGGGTTAGAACAGCCTCCGAGGAGAGAAGTTGCTTGAGTTCCCTGAAAGCCCGCTCCTGCTTCTCCCCCCACCGCCAAACCGCATCCTTCTTCAGCAGCCCATGCAGGGGCTCTGCAATCGTCGCTTTCCTGGGCAGGAAGGAATGGTAAAAATTCAGCAGCCCCAGGAAAGACTGCAGCTCCTGTTTTGCGGTGGGGCGAGGAGCGTTTCGAATGGCTGAGACTTTGGACTCAGCGGGTTTCACCCCCTCAGAAGTTATGCGGAACCCCAGAAACTCCACCTCCCTGGCCAGAAACACACATTTGTCCCTCCGCAACCTCAACCCCGCGGATTCGAAGGCTGTGAGGACCTTATCTAGTCTCTGGGCCAGTTCTGCTTCGCTCTCCCCAGATATCAATATGTCATCGAAAAATGGCAAGACCCCCGGTAATTTCTTTAACAAACGTTCCACAAGAGACTGAAACAACCCCGGCGCCGAGTTCACGCCAAACTGTAGGCGCGTCACCTTGAATGCCCCCTTGTGAGTTACAATGGTCTGTGCAGCAGCTGTGGCTGGGGTTACTGGAAGCTGCTGGTACGCCTGCGCCAGATCTAGTTTAGCAAAAACTTTTCCCCCATGTAAAGTGGCCAGTAGATGGCTAACTACCGGCACCGGATAGGCATTAGGGCGGATCGCCTTGTTAATTGTACACTTGTAGTCAGCGCAAATTCGCACTTCCCCATTTGCTTTCAATACTGTAACAATAGGAGTCTCCCACTCTGCAGAGTCCACCGGCACTAAAATCCCTTGCCCCACTAATTTGTCCAGTTCCGCCTCAATTTTGTCCTTGAGGGCGAATGGAACCCGACGTGGTTTTAGTCTCATTGGGCGGACCTACGGGTCCAGGTCGAAGGAAACTGGGGGCCCCTTGTACTTCCCGAGTCCCTTCTTGAATACCTCTGCGTGTGCGTCGCACACTACCTGAATCTCATTCCCCCCGATGGCATGGACACCGCCTATGAAGATGTCCAGGGGTTTGAACCATTGTGTCCCTAAGAGATTACACCCCCCATTTTTTAGAACTACCAGGGGGAGTTTCCTTCGGAGTCCCTTGTACCGCGTCTCGAAGTCCCCAATCCCCAATACTGGAATCGCATTTCCCTGCACATCTTTTAAGTTCGCCCCCATCTCCTTGAGTTTGGGTCGCTCCTTGGGGGGAATCCGCAAAAATTCCTTATGGGAGTAAACAGACCCCGAGTCTATCTCCATCTTAACAGGGACCCCTTGCAACAGTACCTCAGCATAAAAACGTGGTTGCCCTAGAGGCACGCTGTGGACGGCCACGTCGTCTTCCGCGTGCACTCGCAGGCACACGTGGTTCCCCTCTGGGTCGTCGCCACCATCGCCGACTCTGCCGACGCCATCCCGGCTGCTCGAGGCGCGCTTACTCTCTTCCCGGCGTTGCTTGCAGACCCTGGCGATGTGGCCCTTCCGCCCACAGTTGTGGCACTCAGCTTTCCGGAATGGACATTTGCTCCTCTCGTGGGACGCTCCGCACCCATCGCAGCGCCGCCCCCCCTTCCCCTTCTTCTCGCTCAGCCCTTTCCTGACCTTCCGGACCCCCTCATCTTCGCTGGAGTCTGGGGTGGCAGAAGCCTCTGAGGATGTGGGCGAGCGTGGGGCAGGGGTGGCAGAAGCCTCTGAGGATGTGGGCAAGCGTGGGGCAGGGGTCGCCCTCCAGGCCGCCTGGACGGCGGATGCAGCTGCCTCGACTGGTGGGGGCTTTGCCTTGAGAAGCTTGTACCCGGCCCACGTGGATTCAGCTGCTAGAGCCTCTTGTAGTACCTCTTTAAAAGTGAGGTCGTGGCCTCGGTTCATGAGTTTCCTCTGGGTCTCCCCGTCTCTCATCCCGCAGAGCATCCTGTCCCTTAGGGCCACGTCTAGAATTTCCCGCCATTCGCATGGGGTCGCCAAAACGTGGAGGGCCGCTGCATACTCAGATATTGACTCACCCGGCTTTTGGTCCCTCCTCGCGAAAGTGGCCCTGGCAGAGAAGAAGGATACCTTGGGCTTGAAATGATTCCGCAGAACCCCCAGAATTTCCGTCACCGAAACCTGGTCCACCTCTCGTGGTGCCACCAGATCCATCAGTGCTTGCACGGCGTGGAACCCGAGCATCGTGATGAGAAGACCCTTCTTCTTCCCAGCGTCGGTGATGCCCGCATACACCACCGTACTCTTGAAATGCATTTCAAACCAGTCCCATCGCTCGGGATGGGTCACGTCGAAAACTGGCTTCTGTGATATTGTCTTGTCCCCGTGGGAATCCATATCCCACCTTCGTCGCCAATTTTGTGTTTGGGAATCAAGACAATGGAAACGGCTGTAAGCTAGCCTAACACATCTTTATTGCATAGAGTACAGTACGAACATGTGGTAATGGCGGACAAACAGCTCTTTTTATACGGTGGCTATCTAATTGAATCTGGCTCTTCGACAGGCATTGGCTGCTGTCCAAGTGACGTCATCCTTGGTTACGCCTTTCTTGTCCAGGTGAGGTGAGCGCGGGAATCTTTCCCGCGCGGCTGAAGGCATTTGAGTAATGTGAACCATGTGAGCTGGGCGCTCGCTATTGCCCCCGGTGGCCACTAGCTCGCGTCCTCATACAGAAGGTTACAGTGTTACCTGTACCCATTCATGTGGTTACAAATACATTCAACACACTACATTCAGTACACAACAGTTTCTAGCCAAAGAACCAGTGTTGTCTGCATCTGCAGATGTTTCTGTGGTCATGTGTCGGCATGATTGGACACTGGAGTGCATGGATGCTATTTACCTTTCCACTGAAGTGGTACCTTTTCATCTACTTGCAATTTCTTGCTTTCGAACTGCTAGGTTCATATTAAAGGAGGTAGTTCCTGAGATGACTTAAGGAAATGAACGACATGTTCCTTTATATATATGCTTTTGTTAAATCTTTTAAATAACTAAACAATGCCTCCCTGAGCTGCTTGGAAGGATAGGTTACAAATGTGATAGGTTACCACAGGCATGGGCTTCTGCCATCTGGCTGCATTTTTTTGCCATAAAGCAGAGCCATTATGTGAATTGCAGCCTTTTTCTCTTGGCATCAGGCATGCCGTTTACAGTTCTAAATTATGTTTTGTCTGTCTATAACTGAAGCCACGCAGAAGACTGTTCAAAATATGAACCAATTACATAAATGTTTAGGAGTGTCAAGAAATGAATGGCAGCTCTTTTAAATAAGAAGAGCATTTGGAATAATTGCGTTTAGCTTTTGTAGTTTTTTTTTTATTTGTGCTTAATCCATTAGCTGCTTAAAATAGGTCTCTCATGATAAGTAAGGAGTTATGAAAGGCAGTAATTAAAAAGAGACATGCAAGAGCAGTTTCTATGTCTCAGTAACAGGGATCAAGTAAAACCTGGTGTGATTCTTTCTTCACAAGAGAATTTATTTTACATTTTAATAATTGTATGAGGGGCATGTGACCTACAATCAACTAAAAATAGATGAAATACCTTTTTTTTTTTTAAAGAAAAGCATAATCGCTAAAGTAGGGCTCAGGGGACCTGGGCTCAATCAGCTGCTCAGCCTGCTTAGGCAGGTCACCCACTCTCATCATACTTCAGAGCGTTGCTCTGAGGATAGAGTAGATAATAGTAGAGCTGTTAAAGCTGTCCTGAGCTCACTGGTGGAGAATTTAGATAGAAATGTAACAAATAGATAAATAATAATGCAACAGTAAAATTCCTCTTGTGTAGTTATGCCAGTGTAATGCAAATGGTGTCAATTTTGGAGACAAATTAATTGAAAGTTAAGAAAGCGCTGTAGACAAGAGATTTCTTAACTAGAGGCAATTTGCCTCCAAAAGTTATGCCATTAGTGTTACACCGGCATACCTACACATGATTTTTGCCAAAGATACTACAGAGGGTCCCAAAAGTCACCATACATAGGCAAAACAGCATAACAACAAATATTTTTGAATGTGTTCACCATGAGTGTGGGAGAATACTGTCTGTATGTGTAGAAAGTGAAGGCCAACACTTAGAGAACATTTTGTAAATATTTTGTAATGAATATTTTGTCAATAAAGGTACATTAAGCTACAATTTCCCATTTCACCTATGTATAGTGACTTTTGGGATGCCCTGTAGTGAAATTTCAGCATTGGTTTCATTGTAAGCATACCAAATGGTCACTTCTCTAGAATTTGACATATGTTGATAGGAAAATATGTGGGCTTAAAGGCCTTCAGTGTTTGTCATTTTACCAACCAACTGTCCAGGTAGGGCTAAAGTCTGACCTTAAGGTTGTATCATCCACCCACCCAAGCCCGATGTGATTGGGCAGCTTGGTAAATCTTTGGTTTTTCTAATGTCCAAAAGATATGTTCAAAGAACTCTTTCTAGAAGAAGTGCTCCTTCAAGTGGTAATTAAGGAGATATTGTGGAATTACATTAAAAGGAAATGGACATATATCTCTGGAAACTAGCTTTAAAGTAAAAATGTATTCTATTTTCCTGTTCTATTCCAAATGGCCTTCTTGAAAAAAACTTGTTTTTAAAATATTACGGTGACCATATACCGTAAAGTCACTACTTTTACCTGTATTTTCTAGTTTGAATTTGATCCTACTGACCTTCAGCACAATTTCTTACATGAAGTAGTGTAAAAGGAGTACTTACCTCTCCCTTGCATACAGTTACTTCTTTTCTTTCCTAGCATCTCTGCTTCCAGCTGTTGGAAATTTAAAGGTAAAGGTCGCCTTTGCACAAGAGCCAGTCATATCCGACTCTAGGGCATACCTGTCAAGTATGGGATTTGAAAATAAGGGAAATTTTGGCCATGCCCCTCTCTGGGTGCGGCCAAATCTGTGGGTGCAGCCAAATCTGGCCATGTGACTTGCTGGGCTCTAGTCATGCCTGCCACATGTCCATGAAAATATCTGCAAACATAGACAGCACTGGCTCTTTGGCTGTAAATGGAGATGAGCACTACACCCTACAGTCGGATACGACTGGTTTTCGAGCAAGGGCAACCTTTACCTATTGTTAGATCCAATGCTGCCAGTCATATCTGACTATAAGGTTCAGTGCTCATCTCTGTTTATAGCCAAAGAGCCAGCACTGTCTGTTTGTAGATGTTTCTGTGGACATGTGGCAGGCATGACTAGACACTAGAATGTTGTTACCTTTTCCACCAAAGTGGTCCCTATTTATTTACTTGCAATTTCTTGCTTTTGAACTGCTAGGTGGCCAGGAGCTGGAACAGAGACGGGAGCTCAAACCGTCATGTCAACCTTACAGCTAACAAGCCAAGCTTCTTAACCACTGAGCTGCAATGGCTCAAGTGGCTAAGGTGCCGACTGGAAGGTGGCGGGTCAGCAGCTCAATACCCGAGTTCTGCAGGATGGAGTGAGCTTCTGCCTTTGTCCCAGCTCCTGCCAACCTAGCAGTTCTAAAGCAAGACATAGGGACCACTTTGGTGGGAAGGTAAACAGCGTTCCATGCACACCGGTGTCTAGTCATGCCTGCCACATGACCATGAAAATGTCTGCAGAGGTTACAAACTGGCCCTCCACACTATCTATGCTGTCTATGTCTGCAGATGTTTCCATGGACATGTGGCAGGCCTGACTAGACACTGGAGTGCACGGAATGCTGTTTACCTTCCCACCGAAGTGGCCCCTATTTATCTACTTGCAATTTCTTGCTTTTGAACTGCTAGGTTGGCAGGAGCTGAGGCAGAGACAGAAGCTCACTCTGTCATGCAGCACTTAAGTCTCAAACTGCTGACCTACCGACCTTCCAGTTGTCAAGTTCAGCATCTTAACCACTAAGCCACCATAGTCCCTACTGGCTCAAAATATAGGAATGACACATAAGCATTTGGGGTGGTGGTGGTGGTAGAGGGAAGAACTGATGGGTAAGAAGAGATGAAGCACACCCACCCACACCCGTGCACCGTTTTCCCCTTCCCAGTTACAACTTACACTAATACATTTTACATTTTTCTTTGGAGACCAGACTCCTCAAACGCAACTCTTGTGCCAAGTCTTGTTTTGCCCTTCAGGAAACCATTTTAGCAGTGATTTCCGGAGCAGTAGCTAAGTTAATTTGTTGCAGCAGGAATAACAGTCTCATGGCACCTTAAAGACAGACAAGTTTTATGGTTTGTAAGCCTTCATAGACTGCTGCCCACTTTTCTGACGGCATTTTAAAAAAGTTCTGCAGTCCGCCACAGTTTGTGCTGCACAAATCTTGTTAATCTTTGACGTACAGCAAGATTCTGTTTTGTTAGTTTTGACAATAACCATCAAGGAGAAGGATAACCTGAGACTTTGGAGCTGGCTAGTTTCCAGAGGCAGCTGTTGTTTTAGGAGAACTGCCACTGTTTTTAAAGAGAAGCATTGGCCAAATGGAGGCTAGCTCATTTCTCCAGGAGCAATTGATACAGTAAATGTTTGAGAGAAATTTCCTACGATACTGGCACCTTCTGATCAGATGAAGAGGGACCTCAATTTGGCCAGTACCTTGTCCGTGTGGAATTTTACATGAATTATATAAAAAGGCTGCCTCATAAGTTCTACTACTGATGGAGATGGGATCTAAACCAATAGTTGCTTCACTCAGCTGCAGTAGGTCTACCTAATATTGACCAACTTCAGGATGTTTAAACCTTGGTGAAGTTTTGAGACAAATAGTCATAGCTGCCAATGCAAGTTCTACATAATCTTTTTATTCTCCAAGCCAGATGTCCAGAGTACAGCAAAGCCAAATGTGTTGTAATTTCCAGCTACAACACAGTAGACAAGTATTACTGCATGGCTATAGAGCAGTGTTTTCCAACTTTTGGTTTTTGTACTTCAGTTCCCAGAAACCCAAGTCAATTCCCCAACGCACTGATCAGCCAATGTACTAACTTAGGCTTCTGGGAATTGAAGTCTCCCCATGGGGCCAGAGCCCCATGTTGGGAACCACTGCTATAGAGGAAGGGGAGACTTGAATAAGGAAATAAAATGTTTTATGGAGTTCCTCTGAGTGAGAAAATGGAGTTCGCCCTTCTGGCTAAATACTAGCTGACATAGGCAGTTATATTACTTGGTTTTGGATCGGGTTTATGTTGTGTACTGAATGTAGTGTGTTGAATGTATTTGTAACCACACGAATGGGTACAGGTAACACTGTAACCTTCTGTATGAGGACGCGAGCTAGTGGCCACCGGGGGCAATAGCGAGCGCCCAGCTCACATGGTTCACATTACTCAAATGCCTTCAGCCGCGCGGGAAAGATTCCCACGCTCACCTCACCTGGACAAGAAAGGCGTGACCAAGGATGACGTCACTTGGACAGCAGCCAATGCCTGTCGAAGAGCCAGATTCAATTAGATAGCCACCGTATAAAAAGAGCTGTTTGTCCGCCATTACCTCATGTTCGTACTGTACTCTATGCAATAAAGATGTGTTAGGCTAGCTTACAGCCATTTCCATTGTCTTGATTCCCAAACACTAAAGTTTACATGCACAAATAAATCACAGGTTGAGAGGCCATGTGAAACAGGTAATGGCTACATAAGTTACGTAGATCCTCGATGCAGAACCTGGTAGCCACATTCCCTATTCCTGATTCAACCACCTGCCATTAGCCCTGCATTCAGAACACATTAGAAGAAATTGGGCAAACATGTATTGAGAACTAAACACATATAGGCCCTTCTAAAAGCATAATGAATGCTTTGTTGCCAACCTGGCATGGTTGGCAACCATGTCAGGGGGAAGGGCTAATACTTATAGCCACACAGCTCCTCCCTCTCAGCATCAAACTATGAACATAGCTACACGTGAATACCTGTGAAGTATCCCAGATTGGCTGGGATTTCCCGTATATCCCGCTCGTTTGGCCCCTTTCCTGCCATCATCCCATATTTTCAACGGTGGGAAAAGTAGCTACTGCACATGTGCGCCGCTGCCTCTGACAGCCACGCATGCACAGTAACACATTTCCTGGCCAAAGGGGTTTCTGCACATGCGCACAGAGGTTTCTGCGCACGCGCACAGAGGTTTCTGCCCACACACACAGAGGTTTCTGCACATGCGCACCGCTGCCTCTGACAGTCAACGCATGCTCAGTAACCCATTTCTTGCCCGGCGCCTGGAAACTTACTGCGCATGCGTACCCAGCTCCTGGATTTCCAAAACCACAACTTGACGGGTATGCACATGCATATTAAGGTCTTCAAAATACATCATCTTGAGAATGCCAACTTCTATGGATGTCTGTTTGGTATGCATGCTGTGCAGACCTTTCTGTCTTGTGTTGCTTTTCCATTGAGAAATGCACTCCCAGAGCTGTTCCCACATTGGCTGCTTTTAAGAAGCATGTAAAGACACAGCTCTTCACACTGACCTGTAAGATGTCTGATGTTTATTAAAATTACAGTACTATTGATTTCAAATCAATAGATTACTTATATTTTACTGGTTTTTATAAAATATTTCACTATGTCAATCTTTAATGGAGGACTTCTCAGGGCCAGAAAGTGACTCATGGAACTCTGCGATGCGGGATGATTGTTCCCACCACAATCTGTATGGCTTCTTGCCATGATAATAGCCAATATTTGGAATAGGATATGGCACTTGAAGAAGAAATGATTTATGGTTTTGCCTGTGTGTTGTGTCCTAAAGCCTGTGCCTTTAAACAATGTACCTATCCATGTGTATCCAATGTAACCTTTTCTATGTGTAACATTGTAACCTTCAGCTGCATCACTGTAACCTTAATAGGACGCGAGCTAGTGACCACTAGATGGCAATAGCGAGCGTCCAAGCTCATTGGTCCAAGACTCACCTAGAACAACAGCGCGGGAAGATTCCCGCCACTACCTTCACCTGGACAAGAAGGGCGTGACCTACAATGACGTCACGCGGACAGTAGCCAATGGACTGTCAAGGAGCCACATTCAAATGTATAGCCACTGTATATATTGAGCTGTTCATCCGCCATTACCAAATGTTCCCACTGACCAGCATGTAATAAAGTTGTGTTAAGCCAGCTCTTCGGCTGTCCTGGTGTCTTTGGTCCCATACACTAAATTGGCGATGAAGGTGGGATCATGGCTGCCCACGGGACCAAGACATACGCCGGTTTCGACATCAAGAAACCGCAAGATTGGGAACTCTTTGAAATGGACTTCCAAGGCGCGCTGGTGGAGTTCGAGGTTAAGGACGAGGCGAAGGAAAGAGCCATCCTCACCAGAATGCTCGGGCACGACGGCAAGAGGGTATTGATTGACCTCATCGCACCCAAAAAGGCGACTGAATTCAAGGCAGAAGAGCTCCTGATGGTGTTGCGAGACCATTGTCGGCCCTCGGTGGCAATGTTTCCCGCTCGGAGCGCGTTTTGGAGGCGAGTCCAAGCGCCTGGAGAATCGGTCACCGCGTTCGTAGCGGCCCTGCGCCTGGCTGCCGGCCCATGCAAATGGGAGAGAAATTACGCCCAAACAGACAGGGAAGCTCTGGCGATAGTTGCAGGGACCAAAAAATTTCACGATTTTCTATATGGCCGCCCTTTCACCATCGTGACTGACCACAAGCCCCTACTAGGCATTTTTACCGCAGATAAGCCCACGCCACAGATCCTGTCCCCGAGGATGCTCCGGTGGGCTATTTTCTTCAACGCGTATCAGCACGCGTTGGTCTACCGGCCCGGGAAAGAGATCTGCCATGCGGACGCCCTGTCGAGGTCCCCCCTCCCCCTGAGGCCCAGCCAGATGGGCGGGGAGGGGCGAGACCGCCAGGTACTCATGATAGAGGTTTTGGATTCGCCTCCCGTAGTGCCCGCCGACATTGCCAAAGCTACAGAGAAGGACAGGACGTTAGCGGCAGTCAGCTCCTGGGTGCAGAAAGGGTGGCCGGCATCCTCCCCAGCGGAGGAGTTCGCCCCATTTTTTAGAAAAAAGCTAGAACTGTCCCTAGAGAGGGGGTGTCTCTTGTGGGGGCAGCGGGTGGTGATTCCCACATCCCTTCGGCCGCGGGTGCTTAAACTGCTGCACGTCAGCCACCCCGGAATTGTGCGCTCCAAAGTGCTGGCCCGGAGTTACTTTTGGTGGCCCCAGTTAGACGCCGACATCGAGCACATGGTCGGCACTTGCGAGAGCTGCCAATGCTCCAGACCTGAGGAGGCCCGCCTTCCCCACAGGGAGTGGGACGCGGCTAAGGGGCCATGGTCCCGGGTGCACATAGATTTCGCGGGCCTGTTCCGAGGGACCCTGTTTCTTCTTGTTGTGGACGCCTTCTCCAAGTGGTTGGAGGTTATCCCAGTCACGAGCACCTCCTCGGCCCAGACCATTAAGCATCTGCGGAGGCTCTTTTGCACGTTCGGCATACCCGACACATTAATCAGCGACAACGCTAGTTGTTTCACGTCCTCCGAGTTCAGGGCATTCATGGAGATTAACGCCGTCCGGCATATCACCTCCGCCCCGTTTCACCCGGCCACCAATGGCCAAGTGGAGCGCCTCGTACGCACCACAAAGGATGCGTTGCGGCACATGGGCCCCGGAGATCTCAACCTGCAAGTGTGTCAGTTTCTGCTTGGGTACAGGGTGACCCCGTTAGCGTCCGGCTACTCCCCTGCGGAGCTTTTCATGCGCAGGAAACTAACCACCATACTCACTAGGCTAGACTCCACGAGAGTTGAGGACAAGGGGAGGAACATAGGGGTAGAAGCCACCAAGAGTTTCAGCGTGGGTGCCCCGGTGCATTGCAGGAACTACACCAGCGCGGGGCCAACCTGGGTACCGGGGGTGGTCGTGGAACAGACCGGTCCCGTATCGTACCGCATGGAGACCAACACAGGTCTACTTTGGCGGCGACACGCGGACCAGCTCCGGAGCCGGGTTCCAGGAAGTCAGGGCGCCGACGGCGCGAACACAAATTCAGCGTTAGGGTTCTCCCCCACCCGTTTAGCCCAAGGGGGAGGGGAGGGGGGTCCAGAGTCCCCACCGAGGGGGGAGGAGAAGGAATTTGTCCTCGTAGATATCCCGCGGGATCCCCCAACAGAGTTTGATTTTGATTTTCAGAACTGGGGGGGGGTTTCGGAGTGGTCCCCCACCCATCCAAGCAAGAAGAGGGGTTTTACGTTAGCCCCTGGTGCCCCCGGTTCAACCACAACGGAATCTACCCTTTCCTCTAAAGCTGCAAAACCGCAGCAAGCCTCTAACAAGTCTCCCTCTCCCATTACAGGACAAGGGTCCAGGGAACAAGGAAGCGGGAGCAGCCCCCGGGTGGGCCAACCCACATCGCGGCCCAAACACGAGTGCAATAAACCATCTTGGCTAAGAGACTTCGTCTCATCCTAGGGGGGAGGGGTGTTGTGTCCTAAAGCCTGTGCCTTTAAACAATGTACCTATCCATGTGTATCCAATGTAACCTTTTCTATGTGTAACATTGTAACCTTCAGCTGCATCACTGTAACCTTAATAGGACGCGAGCTAGTGACCACTAGATGGCAATAGCGGGCGTCCAAGCTCATTGGTCCAAGACTCACCTAGAACAACAGCACGGGAAGATTCCCGCCACTACCTTCACCTGGACAAGAAGAGCGTGACCTACAATGACGTCACGCGGACAGTAGCCAATGGACTGTCAAGGAGCCACATTCAAATGTATAGCCACTGTATATATTGAGCTGTTCATCCGCCATAACAAAATTTCCCACTGACCAGCATGTAATAAAGTTGTGTTAAGCCAGCTCTTCAGCTGTCCTGGTGTCTTTGGTCCCATACACTAAACTGTGTCATGCCTCTGTGTTTGCTCCTTTCTTCTCTTTTTTGTCATATACTACCATTTAGTATTTCTGTTACATCCACTGTGAGTTGATCTCTTTCTTGTTTTTTTAAAAAACAAACCAGGTTGTTAAAACAGGAAGGACCCCAGAAGGACTATCGTGCAAGCTTATCTGTATGCAAAGCAGCATGCTAGGTAAAGAAGCTTTGTCATTAGTTTGAATGCATACTCTGTGTTATAGTGGATAGAGTGAAAAACTAGGTCTCAGTTGACCTGGATTCAAATCCCCACTCAGTTACTGAAACCCCATGTGGGATAGATGAGTTAAATTGGTAAAACCACTCCTTAATTATTTCCCACACCATGAAAATACCATCAAGGTCACTGCAAGTTGGATATGACTTGTTGGCACATAATATATACATCTCTTCTAAGCAAATTGACCCTACTGGCACTTCTAAGGCTAATACCTGGATTGAAACATGCTTATCTTTTATGCATTTCTCCAGGCTTTGCAATACATCTCTTAGCTTTGAAAATGTCCCAAGATGTATATGAAAGTATGATAAAACACATAAAAATACACATTTTACGTCAAGATTTGTACTTAGTGTATATTTTGAGGAGAAATAAAATGATATTTTTAAAATAATATTTAAAAAGGCAGACTAATCTGGAAAGAGGAGGGACTTCTAAATAAATGCATGAAAAAGACTCAGACAAGAAATAAACTGATCTGTTCATTTTTTTTACAAAATACCCTATTTTCTATACGATTTTGCACAGAGGAAACAGAACACATGTTCACAAGGCCCATATTGCAACAACTTTGATTAGATGTTGTGAAATAACTGAGCGTATCACTTATTGTGTATAGCTTCTTATTCTTCTTGTGCTGTATCTGATTCCGAATATTGGTGATCACGGTGACCAGCCATGAAGATGGTCCTGAGAATATAATGCAGTAGCCATCCTTTTGCCTTCTGCATCATGGTGTGACACCCATATATGGTGTGTATAGCTATATCATGAATTACAAGTTCAAACAATAGGTTGGATCTAGGACCATGAATGGGATTAACTTGGATCCTGCTTCCACTTGATTTCAAGAGATCTCCTTGCTTCAGTTTGCTCTATTTAGCACAGTTCCTTCTCCCTATCTATTTAATATTTTCAGGATGCTCAGGGACATATCATGGAGAGGAAAATGTAAAGAAATCAACTTCTGGGGGCGTGGCATCATGGTGGAGTAGGAGGACGGGTTTCCCATTACTTGCTGAAAGGTGAGCCGCACAAAGCGGAAAAAGGAGTGTTAGATGGGAGAATATAACTCTAAAAACAGTCAATATTTTCTTTTCAAAGACTTTGCTATTGAATGATCCAACCTAGATTGCTCATTACCCTAAGATCGCTTTGATTTTTGAAAGATTGAGAACGGGCAGGCTGAATCAGCGTTTGACAATTGCTTCCGACTAGACATGGCTGTGTAGGTGGTGACGGGGACAAATGCCGTTTCTCTCTGTGCTTAAGCTGGCGGTCCTTCCCTCCACATATCAATTAACAGTCAGTAGTTCTATGTGAAGACTGTTGGAAGCAGAAGAAGGGAGAGATTAACCAGAAGGACACTAATGAGGAAGACTGTGTGCACGGAGCCTCGGAGCCCCCCAGACCTAAGGAGATCCGGGTGAGTCCGGACAGATTCAAACTGTTGGGGGGAGGAGAGGTGAAGATTCATGGGTCTGCAAGGTTTTTACTTCACCTGCCCGGACGATCTGTGAGTGAGATTTAGCAAGTGCCCTTTATTCTCTTTATTCCTCTTCTCGTGAGGGTGCTGGACTGTATTAAGACATTAAGTTGCCAAACTCTGCTGTGAAATAACTGACAGTGTAGTGGATGGAACGGATCAACGAACTGGTGGCGAGTGTGAAGAAGAAATACTGCTGAAAGTTAATTTGGCATTAAAGAATTGATCCGACCGGGTCCAGAGAGAGTACGGAGATCTGAGAACGGAGTGGAAAAGACAGTGAGAACGAGAGTGGAGGTGTCTGTCCAACGTTTAGCAAGCGAAGATAGAAGAGAGGAGAGCTCCGGGGATGGTTTTTCTGCTGGATGTAACTTTAAGTTGGGAACTTTTAACAGAGCCACATCCTTGATGGATCCTCAGTTAATTCAGCGTTAATTTGGACATACATTTACAATAAACTACTCCTGAGTCAAACAACTGTGGGAAGACAAAATTCAGATCTTTGTATGTTAAGTGGGACAGTTTGTAACATTTTGCATTACACATCTGTCAGCAGTCCCTGTTATCAAAGTGGTATTCAGTCAGTGGCTTCTTCCCCCGCATCGCGTCGAACAGGTTGCTCTTCAGGAGTGAAAAGGAAAAGAAGCCTGCTATAGAAAGAAACATTAGCTGATACACCAAATTTTGAATAGTTTATAGTAATCGATCAATCTCATTTTTAGGCTATTCTCGTTCCCTCCTGCACTCTCATTGCTTTACCCTTCTAGTTTGATACATATGTTTAATTTAGTACGATATTGTAACCATTTGTGTTAAGTATTTTATAAGCTTGAGAATAGTTTGTTTAATGAGTAAAAGGGCAAAGGCACCAAAACAAGATCCAATTTGGGAAAGAAATAAAAGATTGATAAGAAAGGATCAAAAAGAAAGAAGAAGGAGATCTCTGAGAGAAGAGATTGAGGAGATTACTGGACTAGAAGAATTGGGGGAAAAAGTAGAGGAAAGAAGGAGTAATTTACTGCAACAAGAGGAGCGGCAGGAGGGGGTGGGGAAGCTTGGAAAAATTGACTGGGGAAGGTTTGTCTGAAGTGCAGCCTCCTTTAATGGATTCAGGGAGTGAGCAGAAGAAAGATACATGTGCTGAGGAGGAATTAGTTTTGGATAAGGCTTTACCCTCCAGTATGAGTGATTTGAAAGGAGATCTGGAGTCTAGATTTGATAATTTGGAGCAGGCATTACATACAAAACTCCAGGACATGGAAGAGCAAAGATTATTGGATAATAAAAAATTTCAAAAAGAGATTAAAGAAACTATTTCAAAAGTAATGAAAATGACCAAAATAGAATGTACCAATTTGCTCAAAGAGATAGATGATTTGAAAGAGGGGGCAAATGCCATTGGCAAGGAAGTTTGGGAATTACATCACGATGTGAAGGAAATGAAAGCAAACGTTAATTCTAGAGAGGACAGGATTTTAGAACATGACAAAAGGTTGAGCTATCTGGAAGATCAACTGAGAAGAAATAATGTTGTGATCAGATCTATACCAGAGGGCAACCCAGATAACTTAAGACAGTGATTGTTAAGTTGTTTAAATGGGTTAAAGCTTGGCGAGAAGGTGGGGCCGGAAGAAATAATAAGTATTTATAGATTAGGGCCAAAAAGAAATGGATCGGGAGTGAGAAATGTCCGGGTTAAATTTGTCATCCTGAATTTAAAGTTAAAATTGATGAACCAAATTAAATCCTTAGGTCAAGAAGCTTTGAAAATGGAGTCTGCAACAATTGAGGTCTACAATGATATATCCTGAGATGAACAAGTTTGGAGGTCACAATTAAAACCAGTGACTAAGTTATTAAAGGAGAAAGGCAATAAATATAATTGGAGACTACCTAAGCAACTAAGATTTATGTATCATGGGAATAATTTTGTGCTGAGGGAAACTCCCCAAATATTGGACATATTAACTAAAGCAAATATAATAGTAAAAGATTCAAAAGATTGGAAATTTCTGAAAGACTCACTTATTACAGAAATGATGGGGCAGGAAGATGGGATAGAAGAGGAGGAGGTATTGGGTGGAAGGAGGTGAATAATTGGTTAGTTGGAGCAATTAATAGATTAAATAAGTTGTTTGATTTTTACTAATATTTCAGTTTGTAATAAAATATACAGCAAGTAATGGTTATATGGTAGGATGTATTTTTTGCCAAGTGTTCCCCCCCAACTTTGGATGCCAAAGGTAGCTTTTTGACTAGAAAAGTGGGGGGGGGTTAGTGAATTTCCCCCCACTTTTGTTATTATTAAGTTCCTCTCTTCTTAGGTGGAATATATGTGATAATAGATGCACATTGGAAGCGTTAAAAGAGAGTATTTTTTGTAGTTGTCTATTTAATTTTTTTTGTCTTTTTTCATATTTGTTGCACAGTTTGGGATTTGTTGGTGGGGGTAAAATGTCCAATATCACTTCATGTCAAGGTGTTTAAAAATTATATCATGGAACGTTAAAGACCTAGGGAATCAAATTAAGAGGAAAAGATTGGAAACAATATTGAATAGAGAAAATGCAGATATCATATTTTTACAAGGGACACAGCAAAAAATGCAAATAAAAACAATCTATATGTGAAGGGAACTGACATTTATGAAAAAGGCTTGGGAACATCCAACTCTAGAGAAGTATCCACTAGAATATCAAATAGGTTGGGTTTTACACTGTCCAAGAGTACCAGCGATAAGGAGGGAAGATTCCAACTAATTAAAGGTAAAATTGAAGGGGTTGAATTCACTTTGGTAAACGTCTATGCACCAAATAAAAATCTGGGTCTCTTTCTAGACAAAATTCTACCTATCATAAAAAAAGAAAGATCACCTAATGTAATAATAGGCGGAGATTTCAATTTGATAAGAACCGTGTTGGATGTTTCCAATTACTCTAATTATAGCAGAGGTCAATTCAATATACTTGATAGATGGATGGAGAAGTTAAAACTTAAAGATACATGGAGACTCATGGAGGGCAAGGAAAAGGGATTTACTTTTTTTCGTCAATGTCCAAATCTTATTCTTGATTAGATTATTTTCTGATATCAGAGAACTTATTACAAAATTTAGAAGAATTTAAAATAGGCACCTTTAAATTGTCAGATCATGCACCAATCACATTGGAAATTAATTTAGGGAAGGAGACAATGAAAAGTGGTTTTTGGAGACTCGATACAAAACTTTTAAATAATGAGGGGACAAGGAAAAGATTGATGGACTCTTGGCTAGAAAAATGGGAGATTAATGATACGGGAGAAGTGGCGCCACACATTTTATGGGATGCCATGAAAGCGGTATTAAGGGGCAATTGTATTCATGAGAAAATCATTATTGACAGAGAGTTGAATAAGAAAATAATTTAAAAAGGACGTTATTTAAAAGAATTAGAAAAAAGACACGCAGACACAGGTAGCGAGATGATCTGGAATAAACTTCAATCTGTAAGAAAGGAAGTAATAAGCCTAGAAACTGATAAAGCAAGAAAGGATATGGTATATTTAAAAAGAAATGATTTTGAATTTAACAAAAAAGACATGAAGTCATTGGCAAAAAAAGGCAAAAAATAAAAAGATCAATAGACAAATGGAAGCTCTGACTGATAAGAATGGCCAGTTAGTTTCATACCTGTCAAGTTTTGGTTTTGAAAATAAGGGAAATTTTGTGGGTGTGGCCAAATCGGTGGGCTTGGCCAAATCGGTGGGCATGTGGCTTGCTGTTGGTGGCTATGTGACTTGCTGGGGGTGGTCATGTGACTTAGTGGGCTATCAGAGATGAGCATTGCACCATACGACTGGGTTTTGAGCAAGGAGATCTTTGCTAACCACTTGCAACTAAACAGCACTCATCCCCCTCCCACTCCCAAAAGAGAGACTGATCTTCATTTTTTAACCTGCCGTAGCCCAGCAAAAAATGTACAACATTAAGAACAAAACCAAACCTAGAATGATTTTAAAACTACAAGTTTATAACATTCAACAACTGGCCCTTCCCCCACTTCCAATGAAAACTTCTCCATTAAATCTCTTGATATTGATAAAAAGCCTCACTTCTTTCTCTATTTCAACAAGTAGAAAAGAACTGAAGGATTTGCATGTAGAAAACCATACTGTTGGGGGATTTGATGATTTTTCAAAGAATATCTCCACACAACACCAAAATACAAAAACCAACAACAACACATTAGCCAAAATATCATGCTTTCCTGTGAAAGTCACTTAGGGAACTATGGCTGAGGAAGTAGAGTTCAGCCTGGCTCTGGGGTACACAGAAACAGCCTCCTCGAAGATTGTGGTATTTTTGAACCACAATCGGGCATACCCTGGTAACGGCAACCTTGTATTGCCGGCTAATCTTTCTCACACTAGGTTAGGAGAAAGGAACTGCAGAATGGGCTCACCCAAAGGTGCCTTCATTTTGGCAGTTTCATATCTGGCCTAGGCATGGCCTAGCTCCCTTTGCAAGAGGCTGGGGCTCAAAAGAAACTGCCTCGGACAAATGGGCAGGTGGCCCAGCCTTCGGCTTCACAAAGCGGACAGGGCTGGAAGGCCCCACACCCTCACTCTGGCTGGCAGCAGCAGCAAAATCAGCTCTAGTCTCGTATATGGCTCTTGTAAACGCGTTTACGACAGCTGCGGACTCATTTACGGCTGTTGTAAATGCATTTCCAACAGCTGTAAATCAGTCCATGGCCGATTCTGGTGACAGCAGCTGAACCACCAGTCCAGCCCGCCAACTGTCTGAGGGAGCATGACCCAGCCCCTGTCTTTAAAAGGTTGAGAACCCCGGCTCCACAGCATCAGGTCTAGTTCAACCGACATCTTGAATTTTCAGTCATCAATTTCAGCAACTTAACCACTAAGCCACCCTTTGCTTTACATCTCTATTTGGTGTCTTTTGTTTGAGTTGGGATAGATGCTTACCTAAAAACCTAGCAAATTAAGACAACCTATGCAGCGGCTCTAGACTTTTTCTTCTTTTCTGCCCCCCCCTGCTTCTCTCGCAAGGGGCTCCTTGACGCTGCCTCCCTGGCTTTCTCTCGGCATGTGCGATCCCACCCCAACCAGGAACCGAGCCGGCTCCCGAGTCTCACAAAACATGTCCTCGCGGGCGGGGGAATCCTGAAGAGGAGGGGCAGGGAGCTACTGCGCTGATGCTCGTTGCGTCTGAAAATCCCATTGGGCAACGGAAGAAGAAGGGGGAAACTAGGCAGGGCTGCCTTGCAGCGTGCAGCCAGTCTCCACCCCAGAGCTCCATGCAGCAAAAAATGTGGGATAATGCAGGGGTGAATAAATATCGGGAGACCACTGGGAAGTTAAATTACAGGGAAATCGCAGCCATTACAGGATACTTGACAGGTCTGGTTAGTTTACAAAACAGAGGGGAAATTCATATAGCAGAAGAGTTCTTTTCCAAAGTTGGTTAATGCAACCAAATTAAGAACTTATTTAGATCAAAATATAATTACAAAATTAAGAAAAGAACATTCAGACTACATGGAACAAGAGATAAAAGATAAAGAAATTGAAACAGCGATTAAGAACTTAAAAAATGACAAGGCACCAGGGGAAGACGGTTTTCCATCAGAAATTTATAAGCAATGCCATGAAGTAACAGTACCCAAGGTAAAGAAATTATACAATTATATATTAGAGCGGGAAAACATGCCTAAATCATGGAGCTGTTCAATTATGGTATTAATCCCAAAACCTGGTAAAGATAAGGAAAAAATTGATGCTTACCGCCCTATCTCCCTATTGAATCAGGACGCAAAGTTATTTACCTCAATATTGAATAACAGACTCAACAATTTCTTAAATTCCTTCATAGGAGAAGATCAAGCAGGCTTTTAAAAAGGCAGACAGATGGAGAGATTGATAAATAGATTAATCAATATTATAGATCTGATGAAAAAAGAATAAGGAAAAAGTTTGTATATTGGCGCCTGATATTTATAAAGCATTCGATTCTATCCAGTGGTCTACTATAAAAGAAATATGTTTCAAATTAGAATTTGGTCCCAAATTTAGACATTGGGGAAATCAACATCAGGGCTGGCACGAGACAGGGCTGCCCACTTTCGCCATCGCTATTTATATTGGCGATGGAGCTACTAGCATCAAGTATAAGACAAGATGAAAGCTTAACAGGTGTAAGAAATAAAAAAAATGTCTATTTACCGACAACACCTTGTTAGTAAAGATAAGTAAAATTCAACAACATTTAAATTTGAGGAGGTCACGGGTTTAAAGATAAATTGGAACAAAACAGAAGCCATCACTTGCAATCTATCAGAAGCAGAAAAGAAGATCATGGGAAAATATAATTTCAGAATAAAAGACAGAATGAGATATTTGGGGATGATGGTGACAGACAAAGTTAAGGATCTATATAAGATTAATTTCAATAAATTAAAAAATAAAATAAAACCATTTCATAGAGACTTTACACTGACTTAATATAGCAAATAACATAGAGACTGTGTTTTAGAGTGTGATAATTATGCATGATAATATGTTGTTTAAACTGTTTTAAACTTTTAAAACTGTGATATGATGTATGATGCAAGAAAAAAATGGCGTAGAAACCGGCAAACCACGCCGCAAAGCTTGCCAAGAGAACCCTATTGACCAAAACAAAAGGCAAAACAAAGGGGCAAACAAAGGGGCAGGCTAGGTGATACAGGATGCTTAACACCACAGAGTGGAGGGAGGGGAGGGACAGGAAGGAGGGAGGAGGAATGCAATGTTGTAAGGAGCAATACTGCATAGGGACATGGAATGTGAGATCAATGAACCAAGGTAAACTAGAAGTGGTAAAAAATGAGATGGAAAGAATAAGCATTGACATCTTGGGAATCAGTGAGCTAAAATGGACAGGGATGGGCGAATTCAGCTATGGAAACCATCACATCTACTACTGTGGACAAGAAAACCTTAGAAGACATGGAGTAGCCATAATTGTCAATAAAAGAGTGAGAAGAGCAGTAATGGGATACAACCTCAAAAATGACAGAATGATGTCAGTAAGATTTCAGGGCAAACCCTTCAATGTTACTGTTATCCAAATATACGCACCAACCATGGGTGCAGATGAAGCCACAGTGGACCAGTTCTATGAGGACTTACAACACCTCATAGAACAAACACCAAGAAATGATGTCCAAATTATTTTAGGAGACTGGAATGCCAAAGTAGGCAATCAAAAAGTGGAGGGAATAACAGGCAAGTTCTGTCTTGGAACACAGAATGAAGCAGGGCAAAGATTGATAGAGTTCTGCCAAGAGAACGCACTGGTCATAGCAAACACCCTCTTCCAGCAACACAAGAGGCGACTTTACACATGGACATCACCAGATGGCCAACACCAAAACCAGATTGATTACATACTCTGCAGTCAAAGATGGAGAACCTCCATACAGTCAGCAAAAACAAGACCTGGAGCAGACTGTGGCTCAGATCACAACCTACTGATTGCAAAATTCAGGCTTAGACTAAAGAAAATAGGGAAAACAAAGAGACCAGACAGATATCACCTAGATAGCATCCCTAAAGAATACACGGTGGAGGTGATGAACAGATTCAATGGCTTAGACTCAATAGATAGAGTGCCAGAAGAATTATGGACAGAGATGAGGGACATCATGCAGGAAGCAGCAAAGAAAACCATACCAAAAGAAAAGAAGAGTAAGAAAGCAAAGTGGTTGTCTGATGAGGCTCTTAAAATAGCAGAGGAAAGAAGGAATGCAAAAGTCAAAGGAGAAAGGAAAAAATACAATCTTTTGAACACAGAATTTCAAAGAAAAGCAAGGAGAGATAAGGAAAACTACCTAAAATAAAGTGCAAAGAAATGGAGGAAAACAACAAAAGAGGCAGAACCAGAGACCTTTTCAAAAAAATCCAGGAAGTCAAGGGAACATTTAAAGCAAAAATGAACATGATAAGGGACAAAGACGGAAAGGAGCTAGCTGATGCAGAAGAAATTAAGAAGAGATGGAAAGAGTACACAGAGGAACTCTACAAAAAGGAACTCAACACTCCTGATAGCCACAATGATGAAGAAATTGAACCTGAGCCAGACATCCTGGAGAGTGAAGTCAGAAAGGCCCTAAAGAGCACTGCAAACAACAAAGCTAGTGGAGATGATGGTATCCCAGTTGAATTTTTCAAAGCTCTAAAAGATGATGGCATCAAATTACTGCATTCAATATGCCAGCAGATTTGGAAAACAAAACAGTGGCCACAGGACTGGAAAAGATCAGTATATGTTCCAATCCCAAAAAAGGACAATGTCAAAGAATGCTCAAATTATCGAACAATTGCGCTCATCCCACACGCCAGCAAGGTGATGCTCAAGATAATACAGGATAGACTTCACAGCATGTGGAAAGAGAACTACCAGAGGTGCAGGCTGGTTTCAGAAGAGGCAGGGGGACTAGAGACCACATTGCCAACATACGCTGGATCATGGAGAAAACAAAGGAATACCAGAAACAAGTTTACTTTTGCTTTATTGATTACACTAAGGCATTTGATTGTGTGGATCACAAGATGTGGCAAGTGATTAAAGAGATGGGAATACCAGAGCATCTCATATGCCTCCTGAGAAATCTGTACAGGAACCAAGAAGCAACAGTTAAGACAGAACACGGAATGACAGAGTGGTTTGGAATAGGAAAAGGAGTAAGACAAGGCTGCATTTTGTCACCCTGCTTATTCAACTTATACACAGAGCACATAATGCGCAACGCAGGGATGGAGGAATCACAATATGGGATCAAAATTGCTGGGAGAAACATCAACAATCTGAGATATGCAGACGACACCACCTTAATGGCAGAAAGTGAGGAAGACCTAAAGAATCTCTTGATCGGTTTGAAGGAAGAGAGTGCAAAAGCTGGCTTGAGACTCAATATCAAGAAAACCAAGATAATGGCAACAGGCCCGATCAGTTCCTGGAAAATAGATGGGGAAGAAGTAGAAGCAGTGACAGATTTTACATTCTTAGGATCTAAGATCACTGCAGATGGAGATTGCAGCCATGAAATAAAAAGGCGACTGATTCTTGGGAGACAAGCCATGAGAAACCTGGGGAACATGGTGAAAAGCAGAGACATCACCTTGAAAACAAAAATTAGAATAGTCAAGCAATGGTATTCCCAGTGGTAATGTACGGATGTGAGAGCTGGACAATTAGGAAAGCTGAACGCAGAAGAATAGATGCCTTTGAAATGTGGTGCTGGAGGAGAGTTTTGAGGGTACCTTGGACAGCGAGGAGAACAAATAGGTCAATCTTAGAAGAAATCAACACTGACTGCTCTTTGGAAGGTCAAATAGTAAAGATGAGGCTAAAGTACTTTGGGCATCAAATGAGAAGGGAGGATTCACTTGAGAAGGCCGTGATGTTGGGAAAGGTGGAGGGCAAAAGAAGAAGGGGGAGGCCAAGGATGAGATGGATAGATGGTATTGTAGACACAATGGGCACAGAACTGGAAGGACTGAGGGGGATGGTGGAGGACAGAGGTGCCTGGAGAACGATGGTCCATAGGGTCGCAAAGGGTCGGAATCGACTGTGCGACTGAACAACAATAGACCAATTGAAATCACTGAAATTATCTTGGTTTGGAAAAATAAACCTATGTAAGATGAAAATTATGCCAAAATTGAATTTCCTATTAGAAAATTTACCAATATCAATAAAAGAGACTGAGCTTAGAATCTGGCAGAAATTGATAAACAAATTTTGTAATAATGGGAAAAAGTCAAGTATTAACAAATGACTTTGGTATATCAAGAATAATCTTGGAGGGTTAAACATTAAAAATTCCAAACATTAAAAATTACTATAGAGCTTTTAATTTAAAGAGAATTATTAAATTATTAAGCCATCAACGCATGCTGAGGTATGATTTAGATTATTTGGAATTCCAAAAATGGAAGGGGGAATTTTTTTAAGGCGATTTAAGGGCCAATCCTCAAATTCATAACTTCTCTCTAAAAAAATTATTCAAGATATGGAAGGGTTTGAAACCAAAATTAGCGTCAAACTCTTCACCTATATTGGAAATTTTAGATTACAAAAACTGCCCTTTAGAGTCAACAACAAGTATAAGGGACATTTTAACACATAGAAAAGCTCTATTAAGAACGGAATGGTTTGACAATTGTAACACCTACCATCAATGGAAAATTATTTATGAGGAATTAAGTTTGAATTGGTTACAAGAGCTCCAGATAGAAGCATGGGATAGAAGTATGAGGAATAATAGCATAATAGACCAAGCTCCAACTCAGTTTGAAATATCGATTTTTGAAGTGAGGCAGGGAAGAAGGAACCTAAAGGGCCACGGAGAAAGATATATCAATTGTTAAATTCAAATAAGGAAGCTCAGCAAGTACTTAAAAGACGCTGGGAGGATGATTTGGGAATCAGAATTAGTGATGAGAATTGGGGGGGAAATGGACCCACAGAAGCATGAAATCACTATCAATAAAGGAAAAAGAACACAACTGTAAGGTATTATGGAGGTGGTACCTTACCCCAGCCAAACTTCATCTAATGGATAAAAACAATCTTGATTTATGTTGGAGATGCAATAAAGAGAGAGGGACGTATATGCATATGTGGTGGTCTTGTGACCAGGTAAGGAAGTTTTGGAATGTTATAGAGGAGGAATTGAATAAAATACTAAGAACATCAATTATATTAAGTCCTAAGATGGTAATAGTGGGTGAAATTGAAGAATTAAATCTGGAAGAAAATAAAAAAGAGTTATTGCTATCCTTACTAATGGTTGCAAGACAACTAATTGCCAAAGAATGGAAAACTAGAATAAATATTAATAAAGCTAGATGGTACTCAGATGTTTGGCAATTGGCACTAAATGAGAAATTAACCATGCAAATCCACCATTTTATATATATATAAAATGTTGAATTTGCATTATTAGAAGACAATGAGATTAACCCTAGCCCTGATACGATCCAATTTTTGAAGGAGTAATGAAGTTAATTGGACCAGAATCCTCGCCAACAGTCCCAACAGTTCACTGGTGGGTTTAATGGGGTATTAATGTTTTTTTTAGTGTATATGTTTTATTACTCTAAGTTATTCTTAATTTTGTTTGGTTTTCTTTATTTCATTTTTTTTACGATATTACATAAGATAAGATAAGATAGTACAAGGTGGAATGTATAATTATTCTGTGTACACTAATTATGTACATCAAACTCTTTTTTCTTTTATATTACTTTAACTATTAATAAAAACTAAAAAAAAAGAAAAAAGGAAAAAAAGAAATCAACTTCTAACTATTCTTATACGTTTCAGTCTACTTTCAGTCCACTGGGTACAGGGAGACAGAACATACCCGTCATTCTCAAATATGCTCTTTCTCTCTCCCTTGTCCAAATAAGAGCTCACCCCACCCCACCCAACAACCTATTCAGAGATATCTCTCTGCCCCATCTTTTCTCTTTCCATTTCCTACTATGTTTCATTTTCATTGTTTTTCTCTGGTGTAAATTCAGCCTTTTCTTCTGTTCAGCAGACAGATATCTAAACTTTTTGGATCGTTTTTATATTAAGAGACATCTTAAACTGTATGAGTGCTTTTTACTTCCACTTCCGGGAGTGACGAGGGCAGTGCAGGGTGGATGAATTGGCGTAGGGGGCCAGATCTGGCCCATGGGCTATAGTTTGAGCACCCCTGGTTTAAGCAAAGAAAATGACAACTTAAAATCTATCTCATCCTGTTGCAAAACAGATTGCAAGGTGTGTTTTACTTCCGTTTCCAGTGGGAGGAACCACATGACCAGCCCGCAGCCCAAAAGGTTTGGGCACCCCGTCTTAAACCCTACATAAACTAAACTCAGTCTGCTTGTGGAATGAAAGATGATCTCAGAGGAACATGAACAAAATACTGCATATGGGTAGACTTTTAGTCTGGAGAAACACTAGATGTATTTGTATTGGGAAGAATTGATGGGTATCATGGGTTTAGTTAAGGCAACAAGAATGTTTCATTTCTGGCACCAAGTATTCCTATAATCAAATTGTCTGAGGACTGCTAGTCTAAGCAAACATATAACATACATATTCTTCATTTCCTTACAGGGTTATGTATTAATTGGACTATTCGGCTTTAAACCTCATCATATATCTTCCCTTCTTATTATGCAGACTCTCATAGGCAATATAAGAATCATGAATTAAACTAGGGGACCTAATTAGATTATATTTTGGCTACTAAATATTACTGACACTGATAATTTTTCAGAGTTTGCAACTCAATGAAAAATTCCATACCTGTTTTAAATTGTGTTGGAAGGTTTTTGTTTTGTTAATGTTTGTACAAATGAGGTTAGTCTGTAATTGTTATTTTTAAAATGTTTATTTATACACACAGGCTGTTATAAACTGTGATCAGCTTTTTGGGGTTTGTTTTTGTGGATTAAAAAAAAGAGGAAAGGATGATATAATTTTGTACAATTATATTATTTTACCAAATAATGTTTTAGTATGTCAAAAAAATAATAATAGTTGTACCTTGGATAATAATTTTAAATATGTGAAAGTACATGTTTTTTTACATTCAATGTTTTTAAACTCTGTTAAGATGTTTTTTTTGGGGGGGGGGTTGAGTGAAAACTCTACACAGGATTTTAGAAATGCTTTTATTTTATTATTTTGTGATTTGTTTGTGATTTGTGTGAATGTGTGATGTAATGTTATGTTTTTGACTGGTTTTTCTCTTGTGACCTCTGGGTGGGGCTGTTGAGTGTTTCTTTTACTTTGGCTGTTTTTTCTCTACTGACATCTGGGTGGCGCTTCTTCCGGTAACTAGTCTCTTTCTTTCCATATTTCATTTCCGGACATCGTGGAGTGCTGGTAAGTTGTCTGGTTTAATTTCTTTTGTGGGTTTGTTTTGTTTTTCTTTTTTGGTGTTTTTATGTGTGTGTTTTCTGTTTGTTATTTTTGGTTTTGGTTAATTTTGGATGTTTTTGTTTGTGTTTTTTTAAATTAATGGTTTATTTATTTTAATTATTTTGGTGTTTGTTTTTTACTTTTGTTTCTCTTTCAAGGAGGGGAAGACACTGGTGCCTTGGCCCCCACTTGAAAGCGAAACACTTTTTGGTAAGTAAAGTCAGCGGGCAGAGCGCCATCCGCTGGCTTTACTTCCCTGGAAATAGGTTCACTTTCAAGGGGTGGCCAAGGCACCAGTGCCTTGGCCCCCGCTCGAAAGCAAAACACTTTCTTTCTCACGGAGTGGCCTCGCTGGCCGGACCACGGGAATCCCAGCGCCGCTTCAGGTGGCGTATGTGTGTGGTGGTGAGCTTTCGTTCCCATGTCCCGGCCTCGCTGGCCAGACCACGGGAATCCCAGCACCGCTTCAGGCGGTGTGTGTGTGTGTGGGCTTTTATTCCCTTGGCCTGTCCTCGCTGGCTGGACCACAGGAATCCCAGCGCCACTTCAGGCGGCATTTGGCGGTGGGCTTTCCTTCCCGCGGTCCGGCCTCGCTGGCCAGACCACGGGAATCCCAGCACCGCTTCAGGCAGCATTGGGGTGGGTGGGCTTTCCTTCCCGTGGCCCGCCTCGCTGGGTGGACTGCGGGAACCCCTGTGGTGCTTGAGGCCGCTTGTTTGTTTTGTGCAGCTGTGAGGCACTGGGTTTTTTATTTTTATTTTTAACACGGCGGGCTTCTCAGCATTCTGCGCGCTCATGGCACGCAGGACTCTGGGGCTTGTAGTTATGGGTTTCTGGTTTGTGTTTGTGCTGCATTTTTTTCTGCGGCTCGATTTTGATTGGCCGCTGTGCATTTCTCAATGTTCTTTGTGCTCGCGGCTCTCAGCCTTTGCGCAGTGCAAAGAATGTTGGGAAATAAAGTTTTCTTGCCCCACTGGCACATTTCTCAAACCTTTGTTGACCTGCGGACCCAGTTTGGGTGTGTGCACGAATGGTCGATGCGGGCTAGTAGGATCTGGTTTAGGATCCTATGTGAAGTTCCAATGGTTAATACTTATATATAATTCACATCCAGCCAGCTAAATCATAAACTATGTTTTAAGTGAAAATATTGTGTGCTGTTTTCTATGTGTTTGGACAACTGCTTCTGACGTGCCCATTTTATCTAAATTGTGTTAACATTGTTTCTGTATGTTTCTTTTTAGGAGATATTAATTTAGCAGCTGAAAGGCCTCTGAGAAATTATCTATTTCAAAATATTTGCCATCTAATCATAGAACTGCCTTTATTGTTTACATACCTGGTCAACAGTGATATAGTCACACAATCATATATACATTGCACCAAAGAGAAACAAATGTTGAACATATGCTGTGTGAAGGAAAATTTTCCACATCTCCTAAATTATCTGTCTAGTAGACATTACATTTGAAACCATGGGTAGGAATAAAAGTGGTTAGTGGTTAAGACACTAGGCTTGGAGACTGGAAAGGCGGGTTCAATACTCGAGAGGTGCATGATGGGGGACATGAAAGGAGCCTCATTCGGGTGTCCCTTGAAAAAACCCTTCCAATGCAGAGTAATCTCTGACATGAAAAATGGCGAGTGGATTGAAAGAATAAGAAGGGGAAATGAAAGGAAAAATGGCTGCTAACAAAAGTTTAATGGAAGGGAGGAAAAGAACACATACACTTTCTGTTCTGGCTGATATAAGTTGAGGAGAATCTAAAAAGTGGTAGGTCCTTCACCCTACAGATTGCTTTGTTAAGTAACTATCATACACATACTTCCCGATACACCGCACTGAACACCACGGGGAGTAAGTATGCATATTCAGCCAGTCAGTTTGTATTATCAATTTCCAGGAGGACATTTTTTCTTTCTATTACTCTTTTGTAGCAATAGAACAACAAAAATTACATGACTTAAACCAAAGCCAAGGTGTGATTGTTTAGGACGCCTCAAATCAGATTCTGGGTCTTCTTTACCATCAATAATTATTTCCATGATATTCGTGGCCAATTTTTAGTGAGTAGAACATCACTTTCTTATCTGATTCGTTTCAGTCCTGGCTTTTCATAAGTTAAAAACTAATTTATTTTCTGTTTTTATGTATTCCTTATCTGCTTTGAAAAACCATGAATTGGATTCCATAGGAACATTATCTTTTGTATTATTGCAATAATATCCTTCCAAAAAGCAAACATCAATCCAACCAAACAGGGCAAATATTAGCTCATGCTTGTTCGTATCCGTGTGAGATAACTCCTTAGTAAATCTGGTTTCACCTGTCTATGATTTTAAAAGGTTTTATTTTCTGTTAATTGCTTTGGGATATTCTGTCCCTTGGGTAAACATATACTTCTATGTATCTTTTGTGACAATACATTTCAAACCCATTTTCTTGCTGATTTTAATTTCTGTTCAATGAAAGATTGGTTTCTGACAGAAGCTCACAAAAAAGGCCTCTAATTTTAGCTATATTTCTAAAAGCTTTTCCACATTTAGTTAATAGCGTGTCTATTTGCTGATTGTTTACTTCATTGAAGTGTAATGTTTCTGGCTTCAAAATGTGCAAAATTCTGTTGTTAGTCCCAACAGAAGTAGCCCCATTAAACAATGAGACTTAAATCTTTCTTTCTTCGTTTATTCATATCAGAGTATTGCACAATTTAAATGTATGAGTGTACATAAAGTATAGATAAAATTCAAAGAAATTAAAATGTTTAAATGATCAAGCTCTTTTTGAGCAAACACAGGCTACCTCAATGCCATTATGTCAGCTATTCACTGCATCTTTTATTGTACGTGCAGTGGGGCATTGTGGTATCCGCGAGCACAATTGGCATAACTGTCCCTGACAGGTTACACCGGTTGAGGAAGGCTCCTGGTCACTGGCCCCTGCGGGTACAGAAATTGGGGAGCGGATTAATAGTCATAAGATTGATTCACCCATATCTGACCTGGCAGGCAGTTCTGCAGGAGGAAGTTGGATATCTAACTCGAGTTAGGAATTAGGTAATTCCACACTTGCAGATTAGCCCAAGCCCTAGAGCAAATAGTGGCCATGTTTACTCTTGTGCAAGCCATGAACAATGGATTTCCCCTGTCAGTATTTGCCTTAGTTAATTAACTTTCCCAGGAGAGATTCCCAATTAACCCGGGTAAATGGGTGATGTGATTTTCTGTCAGATGACGATTCTACCACATGCAGCCTTGAACATAATATATACTGATGATTTTTCCTCAATAAACTACTGGTCTTCGCTCCATCTTGTCTCGCGTCTTCTTCTGACCAGTCTCCTCCGGGACCCAAGGGACGCTTCACGGCCCCAATCCAACATCTGGTGACCCCGACGTGATCCTACTCGTGATCCTAATCTACGCGGTCCGGTTCTACACTAGAACCGTGTCCAATCACCCTGGAGGACAGCGCGGCAGCCCCAGTCGGAAAGCCATCCGATTGGGAAGACAGCTACGTGGCGAGGCATCTCAGAGAGGCATCCTACAGCTTGCTCCGGCTATCGCGGCGGCTTGCAGCATGGAAAAACGCATTCCGCTCAGGGTCGGCTGTGAACCCCTGACAGCGCAGAGGCCACCGAGGGCCCGTGGCAGCAGCCCACGCTCCGAGCTCTACCCAGAGATTCGTCACGCAAAACCTATTGCCTGAACTTCGGACGCGTCGACTCATCCCGAGAAGGAGACTTCAAAGGACCGGTAGGTAATATGGGGACTTGTCCTCAGCGGCAACGTCCGTCCGCTAGTCAAAGAATTCATGAGGAAGAATTCAAGACCCTGGCCAGGGTATATCAGATAAGCATTCACAGTGGAGAACTAGCGCGGCTTTTGGTGTTCTTGAGGGAACACTGCCTGCTTTACCCAGAAGTAGGTACGTTATCCCTTCAGCTCTGGGATCAGATAGGAGTCTGCATTCAGCAACCCCCGAGAGCTCCAGATGGCGTAACTCGCACATGGAGCAAATGTAGGAAACTCTTAGCAGAGGTAGACCCAGTCCGGATAGAGACCCAGAAACCCCCAGCGCAGTCAGAGCCATCAGCCCCAGCGGCTCTCTATCCGTCATTTCAGTTTAAGCAGGGCAGTGTAGGGAGCATTCCCTCAGTGGCAGCTGCAGACGTCACTGAAGGAATTCATGGCATGAGAAGCCCTGGCGCTTCTCTGACAGTTAAAAGTTCCCTGCCAATTAAGAACTCCATTCAGCGCATGGGTGAGGAAGATCCATTCACTGGGAAATTGCCAGTGGCACAATTAGCTAACACCCAGCTACTGTGTTCAGCCTATCTGAAGGCAGACACACGTTCAGGCAGGGCTGCTCAGCGCCCACTGCTCACGGAAATCTGCACGGCCCCTGGCCACGCAGGGCTCTAGAGCAGACCCATTACCACACTCAGGCGCAGAGCAGTGCCAAAACCCCAAGGCGCCTGCTTCCAGTGTGGAAAAATGAGACACCTTAGAAGAGAATGCCAATCTAGACCAGACAGATCTTCAAAAGGTTGTCCGGATAAGCTTCATACCAAATGGCCACGCTGGCACTGAAGGAGGAGACAGCACCGAGATCCGGCCCTCCGGCATGCATCTGGCCCAGGCTAGAAGGGAGGCAGCCATCGCCCTGGCTATGCCAGAGGAATCATCCCAGCAATAGTACCCCGAGCTCTCCCAAGGCACAGACCTACTTGTCTCGCCTTGGAGTAGCCCAGAGAAACTCACCCCTAAGTAGAAGCACCCAGATGGTTGTGATAGCCAGCTGTGTATAAGTCATCCCCTCAGGTGCAGGATAGAACACTGCAGATCAGGGGAGGAATGTGCGAATGTGTAAATAAATGTGTGTATGCGTGGTGCACCACTGAATGTATGACTGCAAGAACTGTGTATGATTGCAAAAGCCTTGTCTCTATGACCACAGTACGATTGAAAAAGTGTTCCTTGTGTGTAACTGCGTGGTAATGTCACTGTGAAATATGTGTTAAACAGTTTGCACTCTGCTCATGAGCAGGAACTATTTAAGGTTTAAGAAAGCATGGTGAGCAAAGCCCCTTTGCCTTGCCTGCTTAGCAGCTTAAGGCACCCAGGCAGCGAAAGCAGGAGGGTGGATGGGGGGGAATCCTAACCTGCAATAGGGCAGGGTGACCCCCCTTCTTCCCTTGAGACTTTTTTCTTTGTCAAAGGATTAAGCCACTCTTGGAAACCGGTTTTGCAATCCGTGCCACTCAGGAAAACAGATTTTTCTTTTCAGAAGCGCGATCTGAAAACAAAAATCACTTCTATGAGTTTTCCTCACTAAATCATAAACTATGGGGCCCCTCCCTACGTCTGTGTTCCTCAACTCCCATCTCTGTGTTTTAAGGTGTTTGAATGTCTCTTAGCGTCCTTAAGTCACGTATCTCACTAGGAATGAGAGAATTGCATTGTCTTCATGTGTGTACTGTGTTATCATCTTGTAACCTCGGTTCTCAACCTTTTAAAGTCAGGGGCCAAGTTCCGGGGCCTCAGGCAGCTCTGGGGGTCTGGACAGTCACCCTGCCCTTCCTTCGCCGCACAGCCCTTCTTGGCTTGGTGGAGGTAGTGGCAGAGCAATGTGGGCCGCATCTGGCCCACATCTGGCCACAGGTTGAGAATCGTTCTAACTCTCCTTCATTCTCCTAAGAAAGATATTGTTCTGGTATTTTGACTTTAATCTGTGTAAAGTAACTCACTCATTGTACCCCTTTCACAGGAAAAAGCACGCAAACATTCTTGCATTCTGTATATTCAGAAAATGCTTAATCGTTACCTTTTTACAGGAACAAAACTCCTCTCCAGGCCTTAAAAGTAACCAATCTATTTCTTTCTACAGTCTTAAATTGCTTCCTTTCACAGGCTCCTGAGTTAATTACTGGTAGGGATCCCTTAAAAGAAGGATCCCAGCCAGTGGTCTTAATTATCTGACCTAATCTGATTTCATTATGATAAGAGTTGTTGCATTCTCATTGTGCTAACTTCTGACTTGTCTTTCCTCCTTTCGCCAGTGGAACTCCCTGCTGGAAATGTTTAACTTGTGTGTCTTTTCATTTTTGTGTATTGTTTCCTTACAGCTGGCACGTCCTAGTTGGCTTGCTTTTAATAGTCTTAGTCGGTCATTTTAAGTATGGCACCTGGCCCACAGCACCCTCTCTATTTGAGCAGACACATTTCACAAACTCCAGAGCACAAAGGGAGGATTAGTCCCTGAGCTCCTGAGAATGTGCAGAGTGCCACTCATTAGCCAGGACTGCCTAGGACCATTTTAAGAATACAGTCAGGTCACACTTTCAATCAGATACAGGCATTTTCAGGCCACCCCTTTCCCTTTTTTGCTGCTAGTCTAAGCACAGGCAAAAGGCTAAGCCAGCATCTGGCATCCTTCTCACAGGAGCACAAGAATAGCTCCAGTAAAAGTGTGCATGCACGCCATGGGCGGATGTGCGCAGGGGGGCCTTCATGAGAAATTTACCCAAGGGAAGCCTGGCACGTTATGCGCCAAGGTTTGCCACAAGACCCCAGACTCGTCTCGCTTCAAACGCAGACAGTCACCTTGTGTGAATTAATGTCACTGGTTCCCCTTCGGGGGGCTAGGACAGTTTTCACTTATGGGGGTCGCACATATTAGGTTCTTACTTGGCAAGAGGACCAAGCTTGGCGCACGCTCCTGACTCTTCCGCAAGCGGGCAGAGTTGGCAGCCATGAACCTCGCTTTGCGCACCTTTGCCAAAGAACGCTTCAACAAAATTACTGCAAGCCAGTAATTTGCCTCACAGTCTACCGGGAGCATACATCACTCCCGCGATAGACAAAAAACTTGCTGAGTTTGTTCCTCACAACTCCAATTCAGAGTCATGCATTCTTTCATCAGAATGCCAAAGCACTTGCAAGGCAGTTCAACCTGCCACTTTCCCGAGCCCAAGGCATAGTCCATTCCTGTCTGCGTCGTGCAGGGGCGGTAGGGGGGCCCTCGTGGGGGGGTCAACCCACGAGGGACAGAGGCCAACCAGGTGTGGCAAATGGACGTCACACATGTCCCACATTTTGGCAGATGGCAGTACATGCACGTTTGCATTAATACCTTCTCACAGTTTGTTTGGGCAACAGCACAGAAGGGAGAAATGGCTCCCCATGTGGAGCAGCATCTCCTTTCCCACAGCCATGGGCAAACCTCGGCACATGAAAGTCCGATAACACCCCAGCTTATAGCTCCAGGCAGCTGGCCACCTTCATGGCCACCTGGACATTAAGCATACCTTTGGTGTTCCATACAATCCGCAGGGGCAAGCGATTGTGGAACGGGTCTATCGGACGCTTAAGTCCTACATTGACAAACAAACAGAAAGGGGGGAACAACATCCCATAGTTGCACAGCAATTGCTATCCTATAAGTGCAAAAACTAACTAACTCTTTCAGAATTTTTATCTCCCAAACAAGTCTCTTCCCCATGCAGCTCCCAGAGGCCAGAATCAGACCCGGATGCCAAGTTCGGCTATTGCAAAGGATGGCACCAGTCACTGCCTTGGATGTCATCGGCTGTCCGTCTTCCTTTATGACTTACATCTCCAAAGACATTTCTATGAACATTTTGCATACTCAGTGCTACTTCTAAGGACCACGCTTTTCCACAAAACAAGACTTTTCCAAGCTCAAGTTACACATGAAACCCCACCAAGAAGGGAAGCCTCATCTCCGAAAAGCAGCTGAATGTTTTCTATTGCTATTATTATCTGTAGTCGCTCTTTATTTATTCATGCCTTGTACAATGCTCCAGTTGGGATTTGCAAGGGACACTTGAATCTCCGTATACGTAGGGTCGTATATTGTTAATAATGGCCAGCTTCCACCAAAGGAAGCCAGACCGGCCCATGTTTGCACCGGCCCATTGCTTGGAAAGATTGAGCACCCGGTAGCTGGTAATCTCCAGCCATTGTAAGTTGTATTCATGACTTTCACACCTCCCCATAGGTGCTAGAAAGACATTTGCACAACACCAAAAGTTGCAGAAATAGCTTAGAATCACCTTAGGTCATAGTAAGAGATCAATGACACATCTCAATATCTTGCCTTGCTACAGAAAGCAGTCTGGATTCAGACTCACAGCTCTGAAAAACCAGGCAGCAGTCAGTATATTCAGCGTGCCAGGCTTAGCCATAGGCAACGCTCGGAGAATTGGTCAATTGGCTTGCGCTTTGCTAAAAGCCATCAACCACACCTCCTCGGCGATAGCGCTGCTCAACCAGGAGCAGACGGAGCTTCGCCATGCCATACAGGATAATCGAGCAGCCATAGATTACCTTCTGTTGTTACATCACTTGGGTTGCGAGTCTGTCCACGGCATGTGTTGCTTTAATCTCACAGACAACACCCACAAGGTACAGAGCCAGCTCACGGACCTCCACACCCTGGTCAAAAACATCAAGGAGGATGCTTCATGGGGGTGGTGGGATTCGTTGTGGTCGTGGTTCCCATGGGGTTGGCTTCAGACGACACTCAAGGTGATTGTGGGGGTGGTAATACTGGGCACAACAGTGTGTTGTTTCATGCAATGTATTCCCTCACTGCTATCGAGATGTCCCCCATGGAAGGAACTCCGAAATGTCATCCCCCCCCACCAGCTGATGCCCCTCCTACGCAGGGCCATCTGTCAGGTCCACAACGAATAAAGGGGGAGTGTGGTATCCGCGAGCACAATTGGCATAACTATCCCTGACAGAGGTTACACCGGTTGAGGAAGGCTCCTGGTCACTGGCCCCTGCGGGTACAGAAATTGGGGAGCGGATTAATAGTCATAAGATTGATTCACCCATATCTGACCTGGCAGGCAGTTCTGCAGGAGGAAGTTGGATATCTAACTCGAGTTAGGAATTAGGTAATTCCACACTTGCAGATTAGCCCAAGCCCTAGCGCAAATAGTGGCCATGTTTACTCTTGTGCAAGCCATGAACAATGGATTTCCCCTGTCAGTATTTGCCTTAGTTAATTAACTTCCCCAGGAGAGATTCCCAATTAACCCGGGTAAATGGGTGATGTGATTTTCTGTCAGATGACGATTCTACCACACACAGCCTTGAACATAATATATACTGATGATTTTTCCTCAATAAACTACTGGTCTTCGCTCCATCTTGTCTCGCATCTTCTTCTGACCAGTCTCCTCCGGGACCCAAGGGCCGCTTCATGGCCCCAATCCAACAGGGCATAAATTTCATGAACAGGAATACTGCTTTGATTGTAGCTCTCAATATTCAGAGGACAAATCTCCTATATCTAACTATTTCCCTACTTCTTTTTGAAGTCTATTGTGACTTTCCGATGTCTTGTCCTATTGGAAGATACTCTTCAGAATCCACCCATTTGGCAAGTTGTGTTGTTTTTGCTCTCTAAGGGGTTTACCGAGCCTATTCTGGTTTAATATTTACAGATTGAAAGGTATGCAGATAACTTTCCCTCAATTTTAACATGTTTGCACATGTGTGGCCATGTTTGTGGCTGTTGTAAATGCGCTTGCTTCCGCTTCTGGGGTAGTCGCCACATGTCAGATGGAATGGTGTCGGGGGCTGGGGCCAGCCTGCGGGCCATAGGTTGTGAACCCCTGGAATAGACCATACTGCCAGCGACTCAACACAGAGTATCAGGCGGCAGTTAACTAAACTGACAACCCTGAGGACTAGCGGCCTTGGTGAAGTCTTCAGGTTAGGGTGATGGTCCCAAATGGATTAAATCCCACTTGAATCCATCTTGATGGAGGGCAGCAGCTTTGGATGTGTATCCCAATCTGATCAAGTTTCATAAATATATTATTTCTGATGGCAACTTTCTCTTTGGTATTTAGACAATGTAGCTTACAGTTCAAGGTTCAATCCAAAATGCTGCGATTGAGCAGTGTTACAAAATCTTGCTTCCCAGAAAAGTCAGAGCTTCCTCTCTGGTTTTCTCTTATTTAAATGGAAGGCACAGACTTGTGTTTTTAAAGAACTTGGTTTTAGCTGATAGTTTTTATAATGTAAGGAAAGATCTTCTAATGCAGAAATCAGCAGTCCCCTTGACTGTCAGGCAAGATCATCAGCATATATGAAACTCCTGGAATATAGGAACGTCAGTTGATCATTTAAACATGAAGAAGCAATGGTGCCAGGACAGGACCCTGTGGGAGATCATTTATTTGATTTTTCCAGCGGCTGTGCCTCCCTTGAGATTCCACAAAGAATCTTTGGTTTTTGAAGTAGAATGGCAATGATTTATGTATCAAGGATCTAAGAATTAGCAAAGGTGGTAAGCGTGCTTAGGTAGGAATGGCATTGTCCTTAGGGAGCTTAAATTATATAACCATACATGGTAAATATTCCACTTTTTTCCACATGGCAGAGAAACATGTTACTTTCTCTTGCAAGTACAACTAAAATAAATTTCTTAATCCTGTTTGAACAAGTGTGATTTCTATAATTGCAATGTTTGCTTTGAACAGCCACTAGGAAAAAAGAGGGGGTTATGGTTCAAATGCTTTCAATGGTGTGACAGAAGTACATTATTTACTTTTCTGATTAGATTAACAGCTTTTCATTGAGCATGCTTTCTAAAACTAGAACAAGTAATATGAGTGCAAAGACTGACATTCACCTGGGATTGTTGCAGAGAAGCAGCTAGTGTTTGGCCATGATATCTCATTTCAGTTATGAAAGAAAAACAATTATTGGGAAGGTACGCAGGAAATGAAGTTTCTCCTCACTAAACAGAGAGATAAAAATAGAGAGCTACTACAGTTCTGCATGAAACATTTCCAGTTTCAATACAACAAAGAAGATGTTGTAAGGGTATCTTCCCCTTTTTCTCCCCTTTCCATATTTCATTGCCATGAAGCATGTTTTAGTCCTCAGAGGATTTCTTCTTCCAACACACTTAGGATCTCTTTCTTTCTTTCTATCTCTTTCTTTCTTTCTGTTTTGTTTGTTTGTTTGATGGATTTTATTCTTGTTTTGTGTTAAACCACAGGGTCCTGTCAAGCCAGCCTAACAGTCCCGTTTCAATTATCTAAGCATAGCCACTCACAACCCGAAAGTTAGAAACAGAAGGAGCAAACTAAAACTGCAACAAACTGTGGAAGTAAGGAGTGCTCTCTGTCCAGCATACCGCCCACTCCATTCCATTTCACTTACTGCATGGTTTTCAGATTTTCTTTAAAAATAAAAAAAACCCTTCCAATAATCAGTGAACATTTCTCGGACACTGAGTATAAACAGTCCTTACTGGACTACATGGAGATAATTCTCCTTAGGTCTCTTCCCCTTCATAACAATATATTTGTATTTCTACATCAAAGAAATGTTACAAGAACTCCAAATAACACCAGTGGAGGCCGCTAGAAGTGCCAGAACAAGAACCTTGCATCTCCCTTGACTCCCAATGGGGTAAAAGAGGAAGCAAAAAAGAATAGATTTCTGCATTCTACTAGTCCCTTCCTTTTGTGTGAGAGGGACCATGCTTTGTTTTTGGTTTCTTGCTACTTAAATATATGTGCTCAAAGACTTGAGAAGTTTCAATACTGTAGAAACATACATGAATGCCATTTAGAGCATAAGTTATGGGCAGGAAATTTTGTGAGTGGTTCTGGGGAGGAAAATAGCAGATTCTGCCTCAGCTCCTGATATTATCTTTCTGCCTGGCTACAGAAGAGTTTCCAAAATAGATCTGAAGTGGTACCTTTGTCTTCTTGGGTATCTTTTAAAATTTTTCAAGGGGGCAGCTAAGAGCTCACCTGAGCCAAGTCTGAGCTCTTTCAAGTTGCTGGTACCATTGCTAGGATTCTTTTTTGGCTGAACAAATGAAGATCAGGACCAAGGTGTTATCTCCTGAAGCTGCATTAGGTGTATTTGGTGAGGAAAAGTAAGAAAGAAATTACAAGTAGATAAATAGGTACCACTTCAGCAGGAATGGTAACAACATTCTGTGCATTCTGGTATCTAATCATGCCTGCCACAAGGCCATGGAAATATCTGCAGACACAGACAGCATTGGCTCTTTGGCTGTAAACGGAGATGAGCACTGCACTCTAGAGTCAGATACGAAAGGCTTTGGAGCAAGACCTTCTTCTTCTTCTGTGTCTAGGCCAGACATGAAACTGCCAAAGTGAAGGCACCTTTTTGTGAGTTAATTTTGCATTTCCCCTTTTCTTGACCTAGTGTGAGAAAGATTAGCTGACAACACAAGGTTGCTGTTAGACCTAAGGAAGAGGAGATGTGTTTGTGGAGATGTGTTTTCTACCTCCAAGAGTTACAATAATTTGATTTTACAATTTTGACATGAAGGGGTCATTTGCTTTCTGATTCAGGAAGCAAAATATCCCAGGCAATACTATCAATACTTTTCCCATTTCTCATTTCAATGCCACTGTACTTTATTTATTTATTTATTTATTTATTTATTTATTTATTTATTTATTTATTTATTTATTTATTTATCATACTTCTATAGTCGCCCAACTCCGAAGACTCTGGGCAGCTCACAATGTTAAAACCCACTAAAACAGATAAAACCCCGTTAAAATGAATAAGCCCCATTAAAAGTCCCACCCGCACACATTAAAAAGAGCAGAATTGTACTGCTATTTAAACCAACAGTAGTGCATAATTCTAATGCTCAGGAATAGGGCAAGGGTTAGGTCAGAAAAAAGTCAGATACTGGTACCTGAAAGTAGAAAGACAGGATCAGAAAACTGGTGATGGGTTCCAAAATAAAGCCAGGATTGGGTCTTTGGCCATGTCGGTTGAGGAAGTTTCTAGGAAACCACAGATGTTTGCAAAACACTGTATGCACAGTCAATGTATCTAGTCTTCCAAGTGAAGTTACTGAAATATGCCTGATTTGATTAAAGCTCTATGTCATATTTCTTCATTTTCCTGAAAATCCAATAATCAATCCACTTTTTAAACATGTGTGGCTTTTTGTGTGTTTATTTTAAACTCATTTGGGCATCCCCTGCAAAAATCCTTTCAACCCAGAGTAATCTCTGACAGGAAAATACACACCTCTATTTCTGTGTTGTTTGTGGCCTAGCCAGGATGCCACTAAAAAGGCAAAAGCCTACCAGGTATGCTTCTCAGTAGAACATGTTTTGTTAATATTCTTCACAGGAAAATTCCTGAGTTCAGAAATATAGAACCTTTGAATTACAGTATGCAAAGCAGTCTGCAGCAGCATTTACCAGGGTGGTCATATGCAATATTTCTGTGATGGTGAACCTTGGCACTCCAGATGTTCTTGGACTTCAATTCCCAGAAGCCCAAGCCCCCATGAATCCACATGAATGGGTTTGCTGCAATTCATCCGGCCTGCACTGCCCTCGTCGCTCCCAGAAGCGATGAGGACAGCATGGGCCAGATGAATCACAGCAAACCCATTTGTGTGGATTCACAGTAATTCTTGCCCCCCCTCTGAACTTCTTATTTGGGAAAGTAAAGTAACAAGTATTCTTATTCTTGTTTCATGCTTTTATAATATGGCTATTTAAACTGGCATATTCCCCAGGAGAGCTATTCAAATAGCATACCAACATATTGCATCCATACCAAGCATATGATAATAATACATGAGCCCTGAAATGGGATGGCTTGCAGCCAGGTTAAAACGACAACTTTCTCCTATCACCTTGCAATGTGACAATTTTGCAGCTTGTCACAACGTCAATTATACTACATCTGTGTTGTTAACAAGAATGCAGTTTGCAGGCGCACCCCCCCAATAACGGACACAGACAACATTGAAAGTGGATAACAGCATAGGGCCACATTTATTGATTCAATGCCCTAGTCCGAATTATAAATTTGCATTGGTAAAACGACCAATCGTAATTCCTAAGGCAAGCAGGCTGAAGTAACACTGGTAAGGTACCACCCCAAAATTGCCAACGGCAATTGGTTACAATGTATCAATTTGTATCAATTTGTTTGTTGACAACAAACAAATTGTTGACCGTAGTCAATAACTAACTTATGACCCCACCCTCTGACGCGTATCCGTGAAATCACAGGGGTGATGCATGCTGGTTAGCAATCGTCATCACCCCATCGCCTGGTTCGTCGTTGACTGGACAACGTTTAACTAATTTATTCCTGTCTAGTGTTGTCCAGTCAATTGCGAACCTGCCGGATACTTGTGGGTCATACTGTTTACCTTACCAGTGCTACCCGCCAATGTGACCAAAGTCAACAGTAGGAACACAGAAAGCCCCCTATATCAAACCATAGCAACAGTGTGGGATGGGCAAAAAAGCCAGGACCCGGAGCCAATATGGGTCCCAACCAAAAATTCCCACCCGGCCCCGAAGCGACCATAATATCACACTGTTAACTAGGGAGGGGGTGGAGGGGAAAAAACTTCTCCGCTCCGTCGCTGAGGTAAAATGGCAGCTTGGCTGCCTCGTGGCCACCCCTTTTATAAGGGAGCTGGCCACGCCCCTAACTACCCGGATTCTCTGTCCTGTGGGGGGGGCCCGCAAAGGGCACGGCGGCCATTTTGGCGCCGCGCTTGCATTGCAGGCGCACCCCCCCAATAACGGACACAGACAACATTGAAAGTGGATAACAGCATAGGGCCACATTTATTGATTCAATGCCCTAGTCCGAATTATAAATTTGCATTGGTAAAACGACCAATCGTAATTCCTAAGGCAAGCAGGCCGAAGTAACACTGGTAAGGTACCACCCCAAAATTGCCAACGGCAATTGGTTACAATGTATCAATTTGTATCAATTTGTTTGTTGACAACAAACAAATTGTTGACCGTAGTCAATAACTAACTTATGACCCCACCCTCTGACGCGTATCCGTGAAATCACAGGGGTGATGCATGCTGGTTAGCAATCGTCATCACCCCATCGCCTGGTTCGTCGTTGACCGGACAACGTTTAACTAATTTATTCCTGTCTAGTGTTGTCCAGTCAATTGCGAACCTGCCGGATACTTGTGGGTCATACTGTTTACCTTACCAGTGCTACCCGCCACACGGAGGGGCTTCAAAGAAGACCTGACGCCCCCCCCCCGACCGTCAGCTCGGTCAACAGGCCTGCTCGCCAATCACCCAACAGGAGGTCCATACCTCCTCGCGACAGATGGACCCCATCCCCTGCGTACAAGTCATAATTTTGTAGACTAATATCGGGGTGATGACTAACCCGTCCCCAAGCCCTGTTGGCAAGAAACCGCGCCATTGCCTTATTGACCGCGCGCCTAGCGCGGTCAAGGGCCAGGAGGTTAACGCCCCCTCTGTAAGAATGGCGCGGGACAATGTCCGACCAAACCAGGGTTGTGGCAGGCCAGACATAATGCAAGTAGGCGAGGTCCTCGCAAATCGCATGCTTAAGCGATAAGCCGGTGACCTGGCCCAAATCATTGCCCCCCAGGTGGATGATTAGAATGTCAGGCGGGTCAGCACCCAGGCCAGAAAAAAGGAAAGGCCGCAGCTCCCGCCATAACATCCCAGGCTTACCAAGCCATGCGAGACTGGCGTGGTCACCCAGTCCCAGTCGGGGTCCCCATTCTGTCGCCGCAGCGTAACGCGCTGCCCTGTGCACATAGCTGTGGCCCACCAGCCATACTGTCACCGGTGTAATACGACACCCAGGGTCTGTAAGAAAATTGAGAAAAAAGGCGGTAAGGTGACTGGATTGGTACTCATGGCGGGAGTGGGCGCACATAAAACTGAAAACATTGCGAGCCCCACCTCCCCATGCTGCGTATGTCAGCCCCAGAGTACCCAAAAGCAGCTGCTGTAGAGGCTGCACCAATCCGGAACGAATGTGTGCCATAACGGGCACCTGGTAGGCCCACCCTGGTGAGGGCTCTGGCTGTCACCTTCCAAAACTGAAATTTAGTAAGGGGAGACCCATCTTGGTGACAGAAAAACGGGCCGTGGTGCATGCCACGCAGTGCCAGGAATTCCTGTAGGGCACCAACCGGACAGATGTCTGCCAAAGAACAACGTAGCAGTCTTACACCACTGCCTACGCCATGCTGATCTGTTTTAGAGGAGCGTATCCTCAACTGGGCCCTGTCTTTGGCTACGTAGACATCTTCGAGTTCCAGTGCCCTACCACTTGCATCCGCCTTAGACAGCATCACGAGTTCGCTGACGCGGAGCGCTCCAAAAAATGCCACCGTTGTGGCTGCGTGAAAAAGGGCTGCCTCATAATGATCAAAACAGAGGCCTGGCCAGCCCCGGGCCAACTGGGTAAGAACCCCTGGGGAAATAGGGTGCCGGTCATCCGGGCAACGCCCGCGCTCGCGCACCCACCCCTCCAAAACATGTCGCACACGGAAGTCAGAGGTGGTATCCACATGACCTCCCACTTTGGCCATAAAAGCCAACGCCGAGAGCTTGGATGCTATGGTGCGAGGTGCAAGGCCCTGTGCATGCAGGTGAACCATGAACCGCAGAACATGGTCCACCGGGATAGGCCAGGTCTCTGGCAAGAGAAATTGAGTAGCAAATGCCCTGTAAGAATTGAATGCTTGTTGATACGCCTTACGCGTGCGTGGCGCTAGTGACAGGCCAATCGCCCGGTTCACCTCTCCTTGCCAATAGTCCACATCTCGTCCGGGAGTGGCGAGGGAAATTCCTCCGCATCCGGGGCCAAGGCGCAGAACCGGGAGATCTGCAGGCGGGACAAAGCGTCAGCAATATCATTATTAATCCCTGGGACATGCCTGGCCCTGAACAAAACGTTGAGGCGCAGGCAGCGCAGCACAAAATGGCGCACTAGGTCCATGACCCTGGGCGATTTGGAAGTCTGTGCATTGACAATGTGGACAACCGCAGCATTGTCACACCAGAAATGCACCACCGAATTAGCCCACTGTTCGCCCCATAGCATCAAAGCCCCCAGAATGGGGAAAAATTCCAGGTATGTGAGATCCCGCAGGCGACCTGTGCCTGCCCATGCCGGTGGCCACCCACCACAGGCCCACTTCCCATTGAAGTACATCCCATAACCCAGGGATCCTGAGGCATCAGACTGGATCTGGAAATTGGGGGACGCCAGGAGGTCAGACCTCCAAAATGAGACCCCATTAAACTCCCTCAGGAATTGCAACCAGACGAACATGTCTGCCCTGATACCCCGGGTGAGCCTAACTCTGTGGTGGGGCCTGTATAACCCTGCCATGGCGTCGCATAAGCGCCGGGCAAAAGCCCTGCCCGGTGCGACCACCCTGCAAGCAAAATTAAGGTGCCCATGTAGCACCTGAAGTTCTCTCAGTGATGCCTTACGCTTGGCCAGCAATTCCGAGATAAGGGCCACGATCCTGGACACCTTATCACCCGGCAACCTAGAAGCCTGCACTACTGTGTCAATCTCAACCCCCAGGAATACTAGCTTGGTCGATGGGCCCTCGGTCTTTTCGGGCGCTAAAGGGACACCAAGTTCCTCCATTAGCGTCTGAAATGTGTTGAGGAGACGTGCGCACGTGTCCCAGCCCCGTTCACCCCCGAATAAAAAGTCATCCAGGTAATGGGCTACAGACCGGGACCCTGACCTGCGGGCGAAAGCCCACTCCAGGAAGGTACTAAAACGCTCGAAAGCCGAGCATGATATGGAGCAGCCAAAAGGCATGGCCTTATCAAAATAATATTCCCCCTTAAATTTAAAACCCAGCAACTCAAAGTCGCCCGGATGCACTGGCAAGAGGCGAAAAGCTGACTTAATGTCACACTTGGCCAGCAGGGCACCCGGGCCACACGAGCGCACCATGCGCAACGCATGGTCAAACGATGTATACCTGACTGAACAAAGGTCATCAGGGATAGCATCATTGACCGATCGGCCGGCTGGGTAGGACAAATGATGAATAAGGCGAAACTCACCTAGGGACTTTTTGGGGACCAAACCCAGTGGCGAGACCTTAAGATTGGGAAACGGGGGTACGGGGAAAGGTCCAGCGACCCTGCCCGCGACTAACTCCTTTTGAATGCTGGCCGCAGCCACCTCCTCCCTTCCTCTAAGGGATAAAAGGTTGGGAGCATCCTGAGGGGACCTATCACCCACAAAAGGGATACGAAATCCCTGCTTAAAACCTTGAAGAATATACTCCCTGTCCTCCCCCTTCGGGTACGATGCGAGCCAGCGCTCCAGCATGTCCACCTTAATTGGGGAGGGAGCCTTTTGGAGAACTAGCTCCATCCGTGGCAGCCTTGCCAGCCCACTGTCCACCCTTCCCTCTGCCTCGCGCCCCCCCAGGCTTGGGGCAAACAGAGGCTGCGTGGGGGCCAGAGCATGTGGGACACTCATGCTTATACCTGCAGTTCTTTCGATTGCAGGAACCAATTGACGAGAAAGTCCAGCACAGCAGGCGGGCTGGAACCCCCTGCCCCGCCGCCTGGCGGGTAACCTGCACTGGAGCCGCTCGCTGGACCGCATGTCCGCAATGGTATCTATCCCCCGGGGCAGGGCGTGTGGGTGTCATATACAAAAGCCAAAGCCTCTGGCACGGCTCATCCCATCTCATCTCGGGGTGAAGGGGAATCCTCATACGGAATTCCTCGTCATATGCTAGCCATGAGGGGCCCGGGAAATCGACCATCGCCCTATATATGTTGTCCAAATATTGGACCATGGGAATAGCTAAATCCGGCCGCGCCCTCAAATATACCGCCATGTATATTAAATAAGCGGGGAGCCAGTTGGCCCAGGTACGCGGCGGCTTACGGCGGCGTGCCTGCTCCTTGTCCTTCTCATCCTGACCCTCCCTTTCCTCCTTGGTGGGCTCTCTGTTCAGGAGTGAGAAGATATCTACGTACTCCCCTCGCCATATCTTTTCCCTAGTAGCCTGTGCCAGGTGATCACCCAATGGCAAGGAATACCCTGCCGTCGGCAAGGCCGAAAAAGGGACAGCCGGCCTGGTAAAAGGGGTCTGAACTAATCCAGCCACCCCCAGAACATTCCCTGTAGTGTAGGGACCAATGCCCACCCCAGTGCCCAAGGTGGTAGTCGTCGTCGCCGGGTGGGTCGCCGACAGCGTGGCCCCCGCACCACCCGCGCGAGGCCAAGGCCATTGAAAGGCCCCCCCTAGATTGGGAATGTGTGTGGATGTACTCGCTTGCACCGTATACTCACACGCTGCACCCCCGTGGGCCGCCCCCACCGGGGGTTCCGGCCCGCTGGGGGCGTCGGAGCTCACGACCGACGTAGAGCTCATCACCGGGGCTTGACCCGCACCTGGTTGCTGGCTGGGGAGCTGCGAGGCAGTGGCCGAAACCGCGCCACACGCCTGCAGCAGCTCGACCCTCCCCGCCGGCTGTTGTCCTCCAGCCGACAGCGTCTCAAAAGGAACCCCGAAAGGGGCGCCCGCCTGACTGGCCCGCGCCAACGACGCCTCCAGGGCCGCAATGCGGGCCAGCAAGGTGTCCACGTTGACCATGGGCAAAGGGCCGGCCGGCCCGCCTGGCCCAGGCATGGGTACAGGTCCCTGTACCCCGGGACCCACATATGGCCATTGGCCAGCACCGAAGCCCGGCAGGGTTGGTGGAGAAACCTGCCAAGGCAGGGGGCCGCACCACCCCCCAAGGCTAGAGGGCCCCGGGAGAGGCTGCAGCCCAAGAGGAGTAGGCCCGACAGAGTGGGCAGGAGCAGGAGCGGTGTCCACCGCTCGTGGGCCGCGGGCCGGAACCCCTTCCGCGCCCGCCCTCTGATCGCCCACCCCGGGCCAAGGGGCAATAGACCCCATTCCGCCGGCCCCGGCCAGGGCTGGCAAAGGTGGCTGCTGAGGAGGCGGCACCGCGGTCCTCCGACCTGGGTTGCGCCTCCTAACAACGCGAGCTGAACTCGAAGCTGCCTTCTTCTTCGAAGGCATCTCCACCGGAGCAAAAAGGGAAGCCGGAAAGGCAGAACCGCTACCAAAAGGCTTCCCGGTAAGCTAACGAGCGACGGAGACGCAGGGGAAAAAACTTCTCCGCTCCGTCGCTGAGGTAAAATGGCAGCTTGGCTGCCTCGTGGCCACCCCTTTTATAAGGGAGCTGGCCACGCCCCTAACTACCCGGATTCTCTGTCCTGTGGGGGGGGGCCCGCAAAGGGCGCGGCGGCCATTTTGGCGCCGCGCTTGCATTCTTGTCACAGATGAAAATATTTTTGCTGTATTGCTCTACAAAGGATAGACAAATTTTAAATAAATATCAGTTTTTCACAATTCTTAAACCAGGCTTCCCCAAGCTGGCTTACAATTCCTATAGTGCCTAACCATATTGGCAGTGTGTATAATGGGTATCCCTTGCAGTCCCATGGACTACAAAGAGATCAAATCAGTCCATCCTAAAGAAAATCAACCCTTACTGCTCCATAGAAGGACAAATACTGAAGCTGAAGCTCAAGTACTTCGGCCACCAAATGAGAAGAGAAGACTCACTGGAGAAGGCCCTGATACTGGGAAAGATCGAAGGCAAAAAATGAAGGGGCGGCACAAGATGAGATGGCTAGATGGCATCATTGACATAGTGGGTGTAGAGCTGTATGGGCTACGGAGGATGGCAGATGACAGAGGACCCTGACGTGCGGTGGTCCATGGGGTCGCAAAGGGTTGGACTCAACTGTGCGATTGAACAACAACAAATAATGGGTATTGTAGTGTGGCATGTGGATGATGCCAAGTTTGGAAAGCTGTCAAGAAAAACAAAAACAAAAATCTTTTGTGCAATTACTTTTCTAGACTGTAGATGTTCTGTCTTGCCCTTGGACTCTTCTCATCAAGTAAATAGCACTTCGTCTTCATAACAACACCACAACTTTAACTAAGTCTTCCAGTCCTGGTAGCCTAAGAGATCCATTTCTGGCTCATTCTATATTGCATAATGTGTGCTTTAATTAGTATCTTATATGTGGGCTGGAAAACATCACTGTAGTCCAAAGATCTTGACTCACCAAAAGTTCTCAAGCTAAAAAAATGAGGGCAAAGGCTTATATTTATACATCCCATGCCTGCCTCTGTCATTTCCCTCAGCTTTTCTGAGCTGACATTAGAGGGTAAAAAACATTGGGGCATCTTAAATACTAAATGCTATGCTTTAGTGTGAACTTTTGTGGATCAAAACCACTTCTTCAGATCAGGGCTTTAAGGTGACATGATGTTTTTGTCTTTTTTTAAAATTTGGGTTTTTTTTATTATCTGGTATGCTTGCATAGACTAACATGGCTACCACTTCAAAACATACCTGTCAAGTATCCCATATTGGCCGGGATTTTCCGTATTTTAGCGCTCGTTCCTCCCCTTTCCCTCTGCCGTCCCGTATTTTGAATGGCGGGGAAAGGGGTTACTGTGCAAGTGCACATGCGCAGAGCCTTTTGCACATGCGCAAATGTGTTCTGTGCATGCACAAGCATGTTCTGCAATGCACAAATGTGTTCTGCGCGTGCACAAATGTGTTCTGTGCATATGCAAATGGGTTCTGCGCGTGCACGCCCGTGCATGTGCAGAAATTTCCCATATTTTTGGGAGCCGCGCTTGACGGGTATGCTTCAAAACTTGCATTAGAGGAGATGATCGCACAACACATAATCAAAAGAGCTACTTGGGCACCACATTCTAATTCCCTTCTATAGCTTCCCCTTTGTAAAGATTTCATACTTAATTGCTTTATGAATTTGTGGGGTGGCCATGAAATCATTTTGTCAATCTGGTTTTCAAGAAAAGAAACATAATCTCCAGGTGTGTCATCAGATGTTGCCAGAGGTATCAGAAACACCTTGAACTCTGCTCCACTTTGAACACTAATCAGAAGAAAGAACTACCAGATTCATATCTATCAAGTTTCGGTAAATTTCTGTCAAACCTCCGTATTTTACACTCTTTCCCACCGTCATCCCATATTAGTTAGATTGCAATTAGACTGGAGGCCAGCACAGGATAAGCATAGCTGTCCAGTTTCCCGTTTTGGCCGAGAAATTTCCCTTATTTGACAGAAATTTCCCAAAACTTGACAGGTATGACCAGATTGGGTTCTAATGACATCCTTCTGTATCTGAATAAGAGAACAGTTTCTGGCTCATTTATTATAAGGTGACACAAGGAGTCAATGAGGTTTCATCTGCCACAATGAAATCTCATATTCCGGCCTGGTTTCTCATTCTCAACAAATTGCCTTCTGTGTGCAGACCACGTTTCTATCACTAATGACAGACTTCACCAAATGTAAAGAAACAAAATCCAGTGAAATACAGTGAAAGGACGAAGAAAGAGGGAAACTGTCAAACCCAACAGTGTTTACTCATGGGATTTTGGACTTGCCTCCCAAACAGTACCTAAGGAACACAGCTGTGAAAAGTAGTATTTTGGACTATCTTTTACAGGATCTGCACGGCAGTATGGATTCTAATGTACAAAATAACACTTTTCCAAACTCTGCAATGGGAGTCACCACCAGAGACTGAATTCTTGGCCATTTGAATTGGGTTATTTGACTAGTGGCCCAGTTAAAATTTCATCCGTCTCACTCTTTGAGAAGAGGCCAGTATATCACAAACATGGTAGACAGACAGCTAAGGTTCAAAAGAACCTCACCAAAGTGTTCTCTTCTATCTCAATTGTGCCTCTATGATGAACCTATCTAACACCCAGTGTCTGTATACAAATGCAAGGAGTATGGGGAACAAACAAGAGGAATTGGAAATCTTAAATAAGGAGGGTAAATATGACTTTATAGGGATAACTAAACTTGGTAGGATGATTCCCAAAGACTGAACCACAGCAATTGAAGGTTATAAACTATTTTTAAAAAAGGAAATGTCAAAAAGGGAGGTGGGGTTGCAGTATATGTAAAAACCACATAGAAATATTGGAGGATAAGCTTGGTTGTCATGTTGAGAGCATCTGGATTTGATATGATTGGGGATTTAAAAAAGGAACATTGAAGTTGGAGTCTACTACTGACCACACAATCAAGCATATAATGCGGATGAAAATTTTGAGAAGTAAATTACAAGAATGTCAAAGATACATGGCCAAGTACAATGATTGTGAACCTTGACACTCCAACTGTTCTTGAACTTCAATTCCCAGAAGCCCTGATCAGCAGACGTGCTGACTTGGGCTTCTGGTAAATTGAAGTCCAAGAACACCTGGAATGCCATGGTTCGCCATCACAGACCTAGTAGCAATGGAAGATTTCAATTAATCTGATATCTGTAGGGAGATGGTCAAATATGGTTGTTCCAAGAAATTAGTGGTTTGGAGTAGCTATCCTTGACTTAATTATAACCAACAAAGAAAAAGTGTTGGAAGAAGTGGCAGCAAGAGGACCTTTGTGGGAAAGTGACCAAGTTCTACTTGAGTTCTTGATTTCAAAGGAAATAAAATCAGAGTGTAGACACACATATATACACTAGACTTTAGGGAAAGCCAATTTGAATAAATTCAGAACAATAATAGGTAATTATAACGATAACTACTGTATCTTCAATGGCCTTAGAACTATATTCCCATGGCAGAAGATCCTATCAAGAAAAGGAGTCCATGATGGGCTAAAAAAAGAATCGGCCATGTTTAGTCTTGAGAAAAGGAGATTGCCGGGGGATAAGATAGAAGGTACATAATAATGGGTTTGAAAACAGAAAGCCATAGACAGTACAGGCTTTGAATATCAGGGGGGAAATTCTTAACTGTTAAAGCAGTATGGCAATAGAAACAGTTACCTTAAGATCTACTTTGATTTGAATTCCTGTGTTGAGCAGAAGGATGACCCGATAGGCCTCTTCCAACTTAATTATCTATAAATGGCTTGAACTATATATCATGCACCTATATGAAAAACATTCAGATGGTTTTCTAAGTAACCTGTAAAGTAATGTTTACTTTGGCCACTAGAGCAATCAGCAATTCTAAAAAGCAAACCATTGCTTTTCAAAATTGTGACTACAAAGAACTTGTGTTATTCCCTTGTATCAAAAACAGCAAAGATGCTCAGGCACTTTTAAATACTAACAGAATATTTTGTGTATCAGTTGGCATGAAGCTCATTAAATGTGTGAAATGTCACTCATCTGACACGTGGGAGGTAGGGGAGGGAATGAGAGATGCGGTAAAAATATATGCAGTTCACATTCACACTCCATGCACCTGGTGATGTGAGCTAGAGTCCACAAAAGCTTGGACCAAGTATGTTTTTAAGGTGCCACCTGACCCTTTGTTGTTCTTGTAATTATAATGAGAACTATTGTATATTCAATGGCCTTAGAACTATAGTTGTCGGAAAATACTCTTAACAACTAAACTCTTTTAGCTCTTGGGCTGGTAAGTGTAAATTTGTCTTGTTTGGAAATATGAGAAATAAGATAATATTGCATCTGCATATGGTTCTGGGCTTCCTACAGAAGACAACCACTAGAGGAAGAGAATGCTGGATTAGATGGTCCACTGTTCTGACACAGTATGTTCATTTTAATCTTATGTTTTAGCTGCACAAAGGGGTACATAGCATATTACGCCCGCCCCCCGCCCCCTCCAAAAATAATAATCATAAGATTTAAATCCACCCACTTAACTCTGATTGCCAGTACTGAAAATCATTCAGTCATTCCTCTTTTCTGTTTTGGAACCAGGCTTACAAGTCAAGGAAGAGTCTGCCATTGGAGTAAGCCCATTGATTCTTCTGCCATTCACTTATTGGCATTGCTAAGAGGTAATGATAAAGTGAAGAAAGTGGCTGTGTTTTGGCAGTCCAGGGTTTGATTGGGACACAAAAGAAGAAGAAGATTGCTAAGAGAAGGAAAGGAGCAACTAATTATACCATGAAACAATATGGTAGTTCAATATTGAACCAGCCTGCAAGTTTGTGCGAATGGCTTGTGTATTAAGAAATGATTTCAGTGCAAAATGGTTGTAATAGCCATACCACATTCCATTGTGACTATGCAAGGGCCTTGGAATGTGGGAAATGCAATTAAATTCCTTGCAAACACTAGTTCAGATTTCATTAAAAGATAACATTTTGCAATGTTGTTATGTTAAGAAGAATAAGAGCCCAAGGAATTTAGCAAGCCAGCCGTCCCTGGTTTCCAAGATCCCAACTTAAGGGAGTATAAATAGCTATATAAAAAGCTATTTACATGGCAAGTCTACTGGCAATTATGGCAGATATACTGCTATGAGTGAGCTAAGTCTTTTGCTCACACACACACACACACTCTCTCTCTCTCTCATACACACACACACACACACACACACACACACACACACACACACACACACACACACACACACACACACACACACACACAAAGCTCTGTCTTGCCTTGTCCTACTTGGACCAATTTATGAGGATGTGCAAAAAGTTATTCTTTATCTATATTTGTTAGGAGTACACATCTACTTTTTAAAGCAGGAGTAGGCAATGTGCAGCAATGGAGCTGCATGCAACCGACAATGCTATTTTTGTAATCCCCAGCTCTATCTCTACATTCCTCTCCAGCAAAAAAGGGGAAATGATGTTCCTGAAAATGTCTCACTTTTAAATGGGGTTAAAATGCCCTCTTACAGTATTTTAACATTTAAAAAGCCTACCCTTTCTGTTGTGTTAAAAGGTTAATTCCTTTTCAAAAGTCAAACTGCACCAAAACAAAGAGCAGAAAAGCACGCCTTTCTAAAAGGTGTGAATTTCAAATACATGTCAGCGCTCCATAGTATTGAAGTTGAATTTTGTTTGCTCCCTCCGGAAGCCGCCTAAATGTATCTTGTTTTATAACGGTCAAATCACTGTATAGATAGAGGCCACCAGGGCCACCATCAGGGAGGGACCATCAGGACTCCCGTCCCGGGCCCAGAGATGATGGGGGCCCACTGCCACTGGGAAACTACTAATGTGTGCATGTGCAAACAAATGACGCATGCACAGAAAACCATGGGTGTGTGGCGGCAGCGAGAAGCCACTGATGTGCACATGCACAAACAAACGATGCTTGTGCAGGTAACCAGAGGGGCGTGGCCAAAATAGGGGGGCATACCTTTAGTGTAAGGGACCAAAGACAATGAAACAGCCGAAGGGTTGGCTTAACACAGGTTTATTGCATGATGATCCGGAGGAACATGTGGTAATGGCGGATGGGTAGCTCAATATATACAGCTGGCTATACATTTGAATGTGGCTCGTCGACAGATTATTGGTTGCTGCCTGCGTGACGTCGTGGAAGGTCACGCCCTTCTTGACCAGGTGAAGAGGTGGCGGGGAATCTTCCCGCGCTGCTGAACCAGGTGAATCTGAGCCATGAGAGCTGGACGCTCGCTATTGCCATCTAGTGGTCACTAGCTCGCGTCCCCTTATCAGGTTTACATTGATACAGCTGAAGGTTATAATGTTGCACACAGAAAGGTTACATTGTTAACACATGGCAAAGGTACATTGTTAAAGGCACAGCTTTACAGAACACAACATCACCGGGCCCAGAAATTTCTTATGCCGGCCCTGGAGGCCACCCTTGTACATAGTCCCCAGCCCGAATATTGAGCTGAATAATCACTGGGTTTAACCCGACATTACTGGTTAGAACTTGCTTCGGATTCAACACTTTCTTAACACCAGAAATAGACTTCTGGCCATCTCAAGAACCTTTTGTTTCCTTGTTTTAGAAAATCTGGTGGTTCATGACACAATCCAAATGCATCAAAGTGTTTCTTCTCTGTTTTAAAGTGGTTTAGTGGGAATCATAAAATGAAGAGATTAGAATTTTGTGTAAGAGAATTTGGTTAAAATTATTGAGGTGGAAATCAACTTGGGTGATGTTAAGGTAATGGTAAAGGTCTCCCTTGCTCAAAAGCCAATCGTGTCTGACTCTAGGGGCAGTGCTCATCCCCGTTTACAGCCAAAGACGTTTCTGTGGTTATGTGGCAGGCATGACTAGACACTGCAGTGCACGGAATGCAGTACCTATCTATCTACTTTCAATTTTTGGCTTTCAAACTGCTAGGTTGGCAGGAGCTGGGGCAGATGACGGGAGCTCAGTTCATCACACAGCACTCAGTTCTCAAACTGCTGACCTGCCGACCTTCTGCTCATCAAGCTTTGTTTCTTAACCACTAAGCCACCACAGCCTTCAGGTTATGGTAGGGGTTTATATAACTAGTTACCTAGTAGAGCAGGGATGTTCTGAGATATTTTGTTGGCTTAGGTTGCAGATCTATTGGTAAAAATTCTACATTTGTGTTGTACTGGACAGGTTTGAAATCAATTTAAGTTTGGTGACTACATGACCCACAGCTAAGCATGCATTAATTTGACCACAAACCAGTGTATTTTGAATCATCCTACAGGGGTTGTTTATTTTGCACTGATACTTTAACTGGTGTATTGTGAACAGGTTTTTGGAGTTGTGAACATGTATATCAGTATATACTGTAATTCTGGGGTTTCCACTATCAAGCAATTTGATAGTGGAAACCCAGAAGCTTCAGGATCCCATCCCTGCCAATTAATCGGAGTCCTTCTCTTCCACCACCTCAGGTTGCCACCACCAATCAGTAGAGAAGGGTTCCAATCGATCGGGAGAGATTGAATACTTTTTTTAAAAAAAAAGTTAGAGCCAAAGTGGCCTGTTGCTATACCAGTTTAAAAAAATATACTTTTTAAAAAATGATGTACTCCACATTTTACAGCAGAAGTAACAATATGACCAGCCTGCAGTGCGAAAAAGTTTGTCCACCCCTGATTTAGAGGATAAACATGGCTTCTTAAACACCAATTTCTTGTAGTGTAACTCAGAATGAAAAGCTACAGTGATACCTCATACAACGTCCAAACTTGGTTCCACAAGTTTGGACTTTATACGGATTTGGACTTTGTATGAGGCATGCAAAATCCTAGCCGCGGTGCCTCATACACCGTACAAATCCTTGCCCCGATGCCTCATACAACGTCATTTCCATAGAGATACATTGTACTGTAACAGCACAGACTTCAGGGCAAAGTCAAGGAAACAGACAGGAAACTGACAGAACTTTAAGAAATCATTGTCTAAAGGCTAAAAACATTACAAAAACATATCAAACAACCCTGATTGTCCAAGAACCTGAAGAATGCTGCAAAAAACCCAGGAATGCTTCTAAAAATTCTGATGAAAAAATTCAAAACAATCCGAAACCGTGCTCAAAACCACTCCTAAACATTCTTCGCCTCATGCAAAACCCACAAGAGCAATGCACGCATGTGTCCTTCCTTTTATACTGCCCAGGCACAATGCAACCTGGGGAAAACCCAATGCCTCATACAAAGTCACATGACTTTGTATGAGGCAACTTTTTTCAAGGAGTTAGGCGATGTTGTATGAATCCGATGTTGTATGAAGCGGACTTTGTATGAGGTATTACTGTATTTGCAAAAGCCTAAGTAGAATCTAACCTTGAAGAATAGTTATTATTCAAATTACATTTCCCTCTGTCAAGAACAAGCCAGCCTACAAGATGGCTACATGGAATGTATAAAAATAAACAAGATGTTATGCTGTCTTCTGTTTTTCAAGGCAAAAAAGATTCTAGAGATAGTAACAATCAGATATTTGTTTCTGAGAAAGGGGGAGAATGGAATCTCTGTTTAGAAAACAGGAGACGGAGCTGTGACAGATGGTGCTATTCTGTAAAAGAAATTCAGTTTTAATTAAGGTTTTAATAGTGTGAACCAGATGTTCTTCCTGTACTTTATCTCTGAATGCAGTTGGGGGAATGCCAAGGAGATACATGTGTGCATCATAGATCTTGCATCATGGGTTTTGTCTTGACTAGAAATCTCTCCAGAGCTGTATTTTGTCATATACATGAATGAAAAATAACAACCACAAAATGAATAAATAACATCCATCAAGAGAGAAGATCAAGTTTATCCAGGCATCTGGATTTTCACAGAAAGTATACTGTCTTTTATTACCTAACTATGGGTATCAGATATAAGGGAATCTGTTCGTAGAATGTGAGAAAAGATAAAGCCATGACAACTAAATCCCCTACAGGGCATTAAAGGCTGTGTGAGAGTTTCAGGTGAAGATATTAGCAGGACCTGTAATGAGCTCAATTTGAAGTCCCCTGACTTCCCTAAGGTACCTCTGTTGACCTTTCCTCCCTGCTGCTTCCTGTAGTTTCCTGAAGAAGAGCATACACAATCAGGGTCAATAAGTAACAGGGCTTTATCATCTGATGACGGGGAAGGTGTTGCTGAGGCCACCATTTTGAATGTAGCTGGTTCTTTTATTGTATTAATCTTTTGTTATATGTGTTCCACCTGCTTGATGACAACAGAGAGCAGAAGGATGGTAGAAGGTCTAAAGCAGGGGTGGCCAACCTATGGCCCGTGGGCCAGCCCCAACCCACAGCACCATTCCACATGGCCCTATCCAGTGCCAGATTAAGCCAGCACGAGGCCTGTAGCAAATCGTGTCAAGAGGCCCTTGCTTAGATTTAGGATTTAGGATACCTATAAAATAAAACACCACTAGTAAAAACAAACTAGTAAAAAACAAACTTTTACCTAATGTGAGAAAAATTATATTGCACTGTCTTCTTCTCAACTGTTGTATCAATAAACACCAGCAGGCAAATAAACACCACCACATAAGAACGGCAAGAAATAACACACCGCCACCACTCCCTGTTCTGTCAATTAAGCAAAAAACTATAAAACAAAACAAAGCTCACATGTTGATCAACTCTGCTACTCAACACAAATTCGCGCTACTACGAAGTAGCACATAAGATGTGCATGCAGACAGAGACAGCCCCGCCTGCGCATGCATCTTTACTCTTTGGCGCACATTGAACGCTCCAATGAGGTGTTGGTGAGTCTCTCCGCATGAACATTTTTTGAATATCCACGTTAATGCATGGAATATTTAAATTTGGAATTTCATTCTAACCGAGCGCGGGGGCCAGGGGCCCCAGAGACATGGAGCCCATAGCATTTGCTACTCCTGCTATATGGCTGATCCAGCACTGCCTCCGCCACCCTCGCTGCTACCGGAAGCAGAAGTGGACGTGTTTATGACAGCCATAAAATGTGCCTGTGCATGCATAAATATGCCCTTGCCTGTCATTAACGCTGCTGTAAATGCACCCATGGCTGTCATAAATGCATTTACAACAGCCGGGGATTCATTTTATGGCAGCGTTTATGGTGGGAGGAACCACATGACCAGCTCTCTGAGCTCTCTGGGGGGCATGGTCCAGCCCATAGTGTGAAAAGGTTGGGAACCCCTTGTCTAAAGTATCAATAGGCCAAGAAAATAATAGGGAAATTGGGGGGGGGGGAGGATCCATTGTTTCTAGATTTTAGAGACTTAGCTCCAAATCTGAAAAGTGAGCAAACACCACATAGCAAGCAAGATTTGGGAATTTCACATAGGAGGTGATGGGAACGGGTTGGCTAGATTTTTGGTATTCCTCAGCAGTGATAATGGAGAGGAATTCAGGAGACTCCAGGGAACCTGAAACACTCAGTGATTCTAAAGACTATCAAACCATGCTACAGATGGAATTAGATTCTGATGCATAAACAAAAAAATCTGTATAGGTGGTCTAGCTTAGGGATCTGCAAACATTGCTCTCCAGAGGTTCTTGGACTTCAATTCCCAGAAACCCTGATCAGCAGGTGTACTGACGTGGGCTTCTGGTAATTGAAGTCAAAGAACACCTGGAGAGCCAAGTTTGCTGACCCCTCGTCTAGCTTAATGTGCTGGAGAACTTAATAATTGAGCTGTGGGCATGACTTTGAATCCTCACAATGCCTTCCACCAGGGCTCCACCAAGATCAGCCAAGGCACATGTGTCTAATGGGATCATTGGTCTTGCCACCTGTGTGTCCTTGAGTAAGTTGCATGGTCTCAGAGAACCACCAGGAGAGGAACCACTTCTGATACTGTACTTTATTCCTCCACAACCTTATGGGCACTACTCCCAATATCACATGCTGTCCAGAAACATACCATCTGAATGGGGATCATAGGCATGGTGATTAAAGGCAAGGAGAACACACACACACACATAGGCTAGAATCTTGTTATGATTCAAATCAATATGAGAAATGAAATATATTATAAGTCACCTTTTGGTTGAACTGGAGTGATATTTTGGAGATATTTGAGGGGAATCTTACATGAAAGTGCTACTGTTTTCTCCCCTCCTTCTTTCCAGAGACTTTAGAACCTGCTTCTACTTTATCCTTCAGGCAACATCCCCCACTATACAACTGATGTTTGGATTTAATAACAAAACATCTCTTCACCAGTTTGTGGAAGCTGATCTCAAAGGAAGCGCAAGGGACCTGGAAATTGCTAGCACTAGTGTTTTATGAGTCATCCTGAAGCTTCCGATCTGCTATTTTTTTCTCTCTTGCCAGCCAAGATCAATAGATTTAACATTTGAAATTCATAACAAGAGACTGGAAATGTCAGTGTTCCAAGGGACAGGGATCCATGCATTTTATAATAAATTGTATCATATTTAGCTTTGGGATTAACATACAGCTGGTTTAAAATCTGTTTGAGCCATTCTCCTCGTGTTTACCTGATACAGTAAAACCCCGACTTACATATGCCTCAAGTTACATAAAATTTGACTTATATAATAGCCCAGTCGCCGTACGTCCAAAATGGGTGGGGTTGGGTGTACCTTGCAAAAATTCCCAAGTTAATGAAACTTTGGGATATTGTGTATGGCTACCCAGTGGAGCTACACTCAATTTATACAACTAAATTTCCTTGTGGAACCTTGCGGGGGGGCGGGGGGGCAAAAACTGCAAATTTTAGCACTCTTCTCAGTTTTTCAATTATATCTTCTAAACCATGCATTTTTGTGTACTACATGTAATTAGAAAGTTGTAGAGCATTAAATTTCCTTCAATTATCATTGGTCAAACCTATTTTCTAACCCCATAGGTACCGAGATACAGGACTTTGAAAAAGTGCTAAATTTCTCAAATTTGTAAAAAAAAACTGCTAAAAAGGCTGGTTTTTGCTATGTATCTTCTATTTTGCAACATATTTAATGGAATTTTGGATTCTACTTCAATTTCCAAACATTCAACTACATCCCCCTCCCCCTTCTTCCCCCTCCTCCTACCCCCTCCTCTGTAGGATATTCATACTTATAGTGTACATCTAAGGTTCAAAGAGCATGAAAACCAAGTTTGTCTTTCAGTTTGGAAATTTTGCAGTTTGCCCCCCCCCTCCCAGGTTCCACAAGGAAATTTTGTTGGCTAAATTGAGTGTAGCTCCACTGGACACCCATACACAACATCCCAGAGTTTCATTAACTTGGGAATTTTTGCAAGGTCTAAAGTACATCTCGACTGGGCTATAATTATTTTGTGCTAAAACCATATCCCGATTTATACAATTTCCTATGGGTTTGCTTCGAATTACATAAATATTCTTTTTCCTATGGGTTTGTTTCAAGTTACGTAAAAATTCATTTCTTTATGGGTTTGCTTCGAGTTACATAAAAAAATAATTTTACCTATGGGTTTGCTTTGAGTTACATATAAAACGATTTAAGCAAAAGCCTACAGAACGGACTTTTTCGTAAGTAGGGATTTTACTGTAAATCCATTCCTTAGTTATTTTAAAGAAGCTTGAGGATCTTTTGAGAATCTTGAGGTTTCTCTAGATCAGGGTTCCTTAAACTTGGCTCTCCGGTTTTTCTTAGACCCCAATTTCCAGAAGCCCAAGTCAGTACACCTGCTGATCATATTAAACACGATTCATCCAAGGCACTTGTTGACCTGTGGTACAGGACGACTACCGCTGCCTTGGATGAAATCGCACCACTATGGCCTCTCCGAGTCCGCAGGGATAGATCTTCCCCATGGTTTACAGAAGAGCTGTGGGAGCTTAAACGGGCAAAGAGACGCCAAGAGCGCTGCTGGGGGAAGACCCAGAGCGATTCCGACTGGACACTGGCTAGGGGTGCTATTAAGACCTACCTGGTGGCGATGAGGGTGGTGAAGCAGCAATACTTCGCCACCCTCATTGCCTCCATGGATAATTGCCCAGCTGCCCTGTTCCGGGTTACCTGGTCTCTCCTTGGCTGGGAGGGGCCGGTGCCCGGGTGGCAGGGTTCGGCTGAGGTTTTTGCAGACTATCTGGTGGAGAAAATCGCTCGGATTCGCTCCGGGTTCAATCCTGACATGGATGGGGAGAGTCAGGAGGGGATCAGAGCTCAGTCTGGCTGTGTTATCTGGGATCAATTCGATCCAATTGTCCCTGAGGAAGTGGACAGGCTTCTTGCAGCTGTTTGCACCACCTCCTGCCCTTTAGATCCCTGTCCCACCTTGTTGGTGAATGCCTCTAAGGTGGTGACGGGAGGCTGGGTTGGGGCTATAATCAATGCATCGCTACGGGAGGGGGTGTTTCCTGCACCTTTAAAACATGCTTTGGTGCACCCTCTCCTGAAGAAACAATTTCTCGACCCAGCAGTTCCAGTTAACTATAGACCGGTCTCCAACCTCCCCAACCTGGTGGTGTGACAGCTGCAGGGGGTCCTGGATGAAGCGGATTATCTGGATCCCTTTCAATCAGGTTTCAGGCCTGGATATGGTACAGAGACGGCATTGGTCACACTGGTAGATTATCTCTGGCGGGAGCGGGACGGTGGCCATCCGTCCTTGCCCTTTTTGACCTGTCAGCGGCCTTCGATACTGTCGACCACGGTATCCTTCTGGAATGGCTCAAAGGATTGGGGATCCAGGGTACTGTGTTATCCTGGTTTTCCTCATTTCTGGAGGGCCGGACCCAGTTGGTGTGGTTGGAGAGTGAGAGGTCCAGCCCTAGGCCCCTGCGTTATGGGGTGCCTCAGGGCTTGGTGCTCTCTCTTCTCCTATTCAACATCTACATGAAGCCGCTGGGCGAGATTATCTGTTCCCATGGGGTGAGGTATCATCAGTATGCTGATGATACCCAGCTGTACATCTCGGCCCGTGGGGACCCCAGTTATGCGGTCAATTCCTATCCAGATGTCTGGAAGCTGTCAGGGTCTGGATGGGGGACAACGGGCTACAATTGAATCCCTCCAAGACTGAGTGGCTATGGATAGGGGGGCCTGTGTTATCCAGGGAGCTGCCAACTTTGGTCTTGGATGGGGCTACTTTGCCCCAGACAGACCTGGTATGCAACTTAGGGGTCCTCCTGGATTCGGGACTGCTACTTGTAGATTAGGTGGCAGCTGTGGCCAGGAGGGCTTTCGCACAGCTTTGCGTCATCCATCAGTTGCGTTCGCTCCTGGACAGGGACTCCCTGCTCATGGTCACACATGTTCTGGTGACCTCCAGGCTAGATTATTGCAATGCGCTTTACATGGGGCTGTCCTTGACGACCATTCGGAGGCTACAGCTGGTGCAGAATGAAGCAGCCCGGGTGGTGATGGGGTGCGGTCATTATGCTCGTGCCTCACCATTGCTGCACTGGTTACCAGTTTGTCTCCGGGTGCAATTCAAGGTGCTGGTTTTGACCTTTAAAGCCCTACATGGTAGTGGGCCAGGATACCTAAGAGACCGCATCATCCCAAGAGTGTTTGTCCGTCCAACCAGAGCGGACAGTAGGGGCTCTCTAATTGTTCCATCTGCCAGAGGGGCTCACCTCTCTGGCACATGAAGGAGGGCCTTTTCTGTGTCCGCACCAGCCTTGTGGAACCTCCTGCCAGTAGAGTTGCGGGAGCAGATGGAGCTGCTGCCTTTCAAAAGAGAATTAAAAACCTGGTTGGCAGGGCAGGTGTGGGGCTCAGATGGAAGAGTGGCCCCGGCCTGTTGGCTTATAAAATGAAGCCCCCCCCCCATCTTTTTAATGCGGTTAGTTTTAATAGGTGGGTGGGTATGTTGGGATTTTAATTGTTTTTAATATGTATGTTTTAATCTTGTTGTGAGCCGCCCTGAGTCAGGTTCTCCTGATTGGGTGGCATAGAAATTTGAACCATAAGTAAGTAAGTAAGTAAGTAAGTAAGTAAGTAAGTAAGTAAGTAAGTAAGTAAGTAAGTAAGTAAGTAAGTAAACATTTTGATGGAATTCCGTTGACTGCCAACATGCGTCTAGTGTGTGGTAAAGGTAATGGTAATTATTTTCAAAGTTTGCCACTTAGGCTTGATCAAATGAAAGCATAAAACCTTTAAAATGTCTGTTGAAATGCCATTAAAACATGTTAAAATGCTCATTAAAAATAAACATGGAAAGCAACTAGGAAATATTATCTATCTGTAAGATAACATGGTTACTATTTGCTATATTGTTTTTGACAGTAAGTCAGTTATACCACAATTGCCCACAAATAAAATCATTATAGGTAACTATTTTCTTATATTTAGTTAATTTCAGAGCTGTAGCATCAACAGAGATTATGCCATAGGATTCACTCACTTGTATACATTATAAAATTTGATACATCACAACTAACAGGTTGTTATATTCTGCTATATATGTTGTATGTTGCTATATTATACCACCTTTAGAGAAACTACTTCAGTAGAATTCTCATCCACAGCTTCAGGCTGCCTTCAGAACAAAGGAGGAACTTGGTGCTTGGCCTGGACCACTCATACAATAGATTCTAGGCTTGAAGGATAAACTCATTAGCAAATATGTAATGCCACAATGTTAGTTTTGCATCCATTTACTAACCATTTGCAATTCAACAGGGTGAAGCTTCACAACTAATCTGAATAACAGGTACTACCAGTTGTTAAAAAAAACAGTTTGATTTGTATACTTATCTGTTATGCTAACCATGCTGTACCTCTGTACCTGATGTGTATAAATTGATGCCATGAAATCTCACTCTTATGTCCAACAAAGTGGACTTGATCTACGAAAAGCTAACATTAAAATATGGCAGTCTTCAAAGTGGTGCGACGTATTTTGTCTTTCTGTTTTGTTTACTCTCTGATTTGCTTGAAACACAGACTAACATGGCTACCATTTTTAAAAATAATAATTTGTATACGGAGCAAAAGTGGTGACAAATCTCTCTTCCAGATAAATTGGCAATATTAGAAGAGGAGGTGGACATTCTTCTCCTTCCTTTTTTCTTCTTGGCAATAAACCTTGTCTAATCAAATAGCTACCAGGCTGTGTTCAAGGCAGAGCATGAAAACTTGAGCTCCCTGAATTCTGCAGCCAGCTATGTTGGTTGAAGGATTCTGGGAGCTGTAGTACTAAAAGATACCTTTCCAAGCACTGTTTCAGGGGGAAATGAAAATGTATAGTTTAGATTTTGCATATCCCTAAGAGAGTGAGGGAAAAGTGGATTATACCTACTTTCTCTTCTAAATTTGAGTGCCATTTCAAACTTAACCTATGAGTATTCTTTTCTCTTACCCTCAGAACTGGAGCTCTTGTCTCTTATTGTTTTCCTCCCATTTCCTTCCTCAACTACAAAGCTTTCTGAAGATCAAAGTCTTTGTGACCATGAGTTTGCACAGCTTTTCTCTTTTGCCACTGGATGGTGGCCAGCTGGAATGTGTTTAAAAACACACATCACTGGGATATGTTTAATTAATGTTCCAAATGCAGAATTTTAATGAAACACTAGAAAAGAAGAGAGCTAGTGCTTATTGGCTGATGCCCTGTGATGGAACTCGGCTCAAGTGAAGCTACCACTTTGATGTCAAGAGCTGCTTTATTTTTGGATGTGATTTTTCTTCCTCCACTCCCACATCTATTTTCAAGGATGCAACAGCCAACTCAAAGTCAGAGAATCTTTGGGGATTCTCTCCTTTAATTTATCAGCACTTGATTTTTGAATATTCCATATGTTGTGTCATAAATTTGCATGGTGCTTTGCAATCTCACAGCAGAATGCATCGTTCTTGAAAGATCATAGAAGACTCATATGGCTGATGTGATGCTGTTGGATTGGTGCCGCGAAGCGGCTGTTGGGTCCCGGAGGAGACTGGTCAGGAAGGAGACACGAGGCAAGATGGAGCAAAGAACAGTGATTTATTGAGGGAAAATCATCAGTATATATTATGTTCAAGGCTGCGTCAGAAAGAGCTGCGACCCACATGACATGTTTACACAGGTAAATTGGGAACCTCTCTTGGGGAAGTTAATTAACTAAATTAAACACTGACAGGGGAACTCCATTGTTCCAAGCTTACCCAAGAGTAAACATGGCCGATGTTGGCGTTAGGGCTTGGGGTAATCCGCTGGTGCGATATTACCTATTTCCTAACTGATTAGTTAGACATTCAATCTCATCTTGCTCGGCCCGCTTGTCATGTCAGATATGGGTGAATTAACTATGGCTATTAATCCGCTCCCCAATTTCTGTCCCCTCGGAGCCAATGGCTCAGAGTGATCTCACAAGTTATGGCTTCTGTCAGGGACAGTATACCAATTGTGCTCACGGATCCCACATGATGCATTTGTCTTTCTTGATGGTTTATGAAGATATTACCTAGTAGGGTTCTTTCGTGTTCAGGGAATGAAGAAGCAGACGAGTGAAGTAGTGAAATTCAGCTCTTTATTAGTGGGGTTGGAACACACTTTGGATGGGGCAAAACTCTGACTTATATACACTATAAACAGTAACAGTAACAATAATACAACAAGCCCATTGGCTAACAGAGTGTGCACATTTTTGATCCACTTATTTGCATAAGAATAGATACATGTGAAAAGATACATTCTGCTCCTGTCAGAAAACACAGTTAACATATATAACAGGTTCTTTTGCGGAAACACAACCATGGGCCTTTATTAGGCTATATTAGATTAAGGGCCATGGTATCTTAGTGGTTAAGACACTGAGCTTGATGACCAGAAGGTCAGCAGGTCAGCAGGTCAAGACCTGAGTGTTGTGCACCCATTGTCTGTCCCACCTCTTGCCATACCTGTCAACCCGCGGCTCCGGAAAAACGGGACCTGCGCACATTGCTTGTGCGCAGGTCGCTTTCCACGCATGCGTGGAAGGGTTTTACCCCTTCCACGCATGCGCGGAAGCCCTACGCCGCTTGCGCAGCCCCTACGCAAGCGGCGTAGCGCTTCTGCGCATGCATGGAAGGGGTAAAACCCTTCCACGCATGTGCAGAAGCACTATGCTGTTTGCGTAGGGGCTGTGCAAGCCGCGTAGCACTTCCACGCATGCGCGGAAAGCGTTTTCCCCCGCTGCCAAATTACGGGATTATGACGCCAATGGACGTCACATTACGGGGTTTTCCCGGCCAAAGCGGGATGGTTGACAGGTATGCCTCTTGCCAACCTAGCAGTTTGAAACCAAGAAATTGTAAATATATAAATAGCTACTGTTTCAGTGGGAAAGGTAACAGCATTTACTGTAGATGAAGTGTTTCGTTCATTATTTGCTAGACGCTGACTGGGAAACGGAAGGTCAGCAGTTCGATTCCCGAGTACTGCAGGACGGAAATGTGCTCCCGTCTTTGTCCCAGCTCCTGCCAACCTAGCAGTTCGAAAGCAATAAATTGCAAGTAGATAAATAGGGACCACTTTGGTGGGAAGGTAACAAAATCCCGTGCGCTCCGGTGTCTAGTCATGCCTGCCACATGACCACGGAAACGTCTGCAGAAGCAGACAGCGCTGGCTCTTCGGCTTAGAAACAGAGATGAGCACTGCACCCTAGAGTCAGATACGACTGGCTTTCGAGCAAGGGAAACCTTTACCTTTACCTTGATCTACTTCTGGACAAGCAATGCCAGTTAAATAGGAAGTAGATTTCAGACACCCAGTAATAATCTTGCATGATTCATTCATTTTTTTGGCATATGCTGTTTTATACCATATGGCATTAGAATTCTGTCAGGTTCTGCAGAACCGGTAGCGGAAATTCCCCTCTTGGTTGGCCACGTCCATCTCCATAGCCCATAATGCAGGATGTGCCACACCCACAGATTTGGCCTCGCCCACAGTTTTGGCCAGCCCACAGAATAGGAAGTAATTTTTTTTTACAGTGCATCACTGATTAGAATGTTCTTTTTTTTGTTTGTATGTACCTTAGTTTGAACCAGCATGGTTCCTAAATACATGTATATTCTTTCTGGTAGCAACTTTTTGTTTGGTGTTTAGTGTTTAGACAATGTTTTTGTAGGTCAAGATTCAATCCAAATGCTTTAGATAGGGCAGTGGTTCCAAAATATTATCTTCCCAGATAACTTTGAGCTGTCTCTCTGTGTATTTAGAAGTGTTAGTTTTAAAACAAGATGAAGTATCTGGGCATATTAATAATGGAAGAAGTTAAGAACCTATACAAGATAAATTACGATAAATTTTAAAAAGAGGTAAAAAATACGATAGCTCAGCTAAATTTAGCGAAAGTCTCTTGGTTCGGTAAAATAAGCCTATGTAAGATGAAAATTATGCCTAAAATAATATTTTTGTTGGAAAATCTCCCAATTAGTATTAATGAAATAGAATTTAAAGCATGGCAAAAATTGATTAATGGATTTTGCAATAGTGGTAAAAGTCCAAGGATTACCAAGCGACTTTGGTACGTCAGGCAGAGGGAGGAGGGTCTGGTATTCCTAATGTGAAAAACTATTACAAGGCTTTTCATTTGAGAAGGGTAATTAAATATTTGATGTTGGAAGAGGGAAACAGTCTAGAACTAGACTGGGTAGAATTTAAGAAGTTAAAAGGTGAGTTTTTTTTTAAAAGAATCCACATATAAACAAAAAGTAAATAACTATACATTGAGACCTTTATATAGTATTTGGAGAGCGCTTAAAAAGGATATGACCCCAAATAGATCTCCCATTTTAGAAATCTTAGACATTGGAAGTTGTCCATTGAAATTCTCAGAAAAAACAAGAGGCATATTATTATAGAACAAGGCGCTATTAATAAAGGATTGGATAAGCAATTGTATAAATAACCAATTTTAAAAATGCAATCTATAGTAGACTAGGACTTAACTGGCTCCAGATAATTCAAATGGGTAAGTGGGATAGAAAGATTAGGAAAATTCCAGTTGCAAGAAGGTCTCTCACATAGTTTGAAGAAATAATAATGGAAGTTAGATATGGAAAGAAAAATCTAAAGGGAGTAGTAGGTAAATTGTATCATCAAATGAATAAAGAAAAAGATTTACAACAAGTGTTGAGATGAATGTGGGAGGATGACCTAGGAATTATGATTAAAGAGGAAAGCTGGAACAAAAAGTGGACGCAAAGAATAGTAAAATCATTATCCATTAAGGAAAAGGAACACAATAGTAAAATCCTCTGGCGATGGTACTTGACTTAGCAAAATGAATAAAACACAGTCAGATATGTGTTGGAGTTGTAAAGGACAGAAAGGCACCTATCTACATATGTGGTGGGGGTGTTGAAAAATAAAACATTTCTGGACTACATTAGAGGAAAAACTGACAAAAATTATGGACAGGCCGTTGGTACTGAGTCCGAAAATAGTATTATTGGGAGAGTTGGAAGATCTAAAACTGTAGGAGAATAAAAAGGAATTGTTACTCATTTTGCTAGTAGTAACTAGAGAAACAATAGCCAGAGAGTGGAAGAATGAGTTGGGAGTGTCTAAGGATAAATGGTATAATGATATATGGCAAATGGTGCTAAATGAAAAATTAACTGTGGAGATAAATCTAAGAAAGGGTATATTGAGTAAGAGTAATTTCTGGGATATTTGGAGACCATTTTTAGAATTTGCACTTACAGATGATAGAGCGATCAAACCAAGCCCTGAAATGTGCAAATTTTGGATAAATTAGACGATGAACGGAGAGATATCAACTTTCACTTTGGACTCCCTTGTACAGCGCGGGTTTATATTATTGATTTTTTCGTGTTTTATCTTGACTTTATATACATTGATTGTATTTTTGATTGTTTCAATGTTTATATGTGTCTATGTCTATATGTATCTGTTCATTCCTAGTTGTTAATAAAATTTATAAAAGAAAAGAAGTGTTAGTTTCAGCTGCTTGTTTCTTTAACATAAGGAAAGATTTTCAAAGGCAGAGGGTAGCTGGTGCACAGTGGACTCAAAGATTCCCCCCTGGACTGTCAAGGCAAGTTCATCAACATAGATGATGCTCCTGGAATATGGGAACGTGGTTTTTCATTCGTGTCTACCGTATATACTCGACTATATGTCGTCCCGAATATAAGTCGAAGTACCTAATTTGGACCTCTAAAACTAGGGAAATAGATTGCCCTGAGTATGTCGGGGGTGGAAAATGCAGCAGCTGCTAGTGAGTTTCAACGAAATACATGAAAATATGGCAAAATCTATTAATTTAGACATTTGTGTGGGTATGTTTTTGAGTGTTTATGTTAAGCCGAGATTACGTTGAATCCCATTTTTGGACCTCATTTTTTGGGATAAAACCAACGACTTATACTAGAGTATATATGGTATGTTAAAAAGTAATGGTATCAGGATGCCACCCTGTGGAAGACCATTCCTTTGATTTCTTTAGCAACTGTGCCTCCTTTGTGAGTCAAGAAATAATCTTTGGTTTTCAAGTAAAGATCTTTAATATGGTAGATCTTTTTGAGCAGCAATTGATAGTGGACAATGTCATATGCCAGTGTAAGGTCAACAAATGCTATTCCAGTTATCTTATGTGTAGAGCTCTCTTCTATATACTGAGTTAGATTTAAGATTTGAGGAATATAGCTCTTGCCAGGTCTAAAGCCTGCTTGTTCTGAAATTAGAAGAGGTTCAATTTTACGGGCTAGATAAATGGTTTAATATCATTTGTTCAAACACTTTGTATAAATGGCATAGTAGGGAGGTTGGCCAATTCTTGTTGCAAACTGAGGAATGTTTATATTTTGATATGTGTTTAATGCTGTTCAATTACTGCTATGGTTAGTCAATATGTTGTACTTATTTTTTCATAATATTCTGGGTACATTATTGATTTTGCTTTGGAAACATTTGTTTTGTGAACTACTCTGGGTTTACTTGCTGTGGCTTTGGGGGGAAAGTAAATGCATTTAAAAGAGTTCTCTTAATGGTTGTTTTCAGACTATGGACTTCTTTACCAAACCAGGTTAAGGTATATCAGAAAACAAAAAACCAAAAACATCGCAGCACTTTAAAGACTGCTATATTTTTAATGTGAGCTTTCGTGAATCAAGTCTACTTCATCAGGTTAGGGTAGTTCTCTTCCTGTTGTCCTTCCATTAACAGGTAAAGACTTTATATGGACAGGTATTTGGGAACTCTAGTTTTCACTATGACAGTATAACTTTTATATTTTAATTGCATCACATCTACAGTCCTCTTTTTAGAGGAAAGGTGGGGGTATATATTGAATACATTAATCAGTCATGAGATGATAAATATCAGAAATGATTCCAGGGGCTTCTGAAGTCCAGCTTGGTTCCTTGGAGAGCCATTGTGAGGAAATGTACCTACAATATTTTCATTCAGAAAGCAAGGTTGGAGAGGAAACTATAGGGTTATTTTATCTGGCTATGTTTCATTTTCTCCCTTATTGTCATAGAGAAGTCTAAAAATCTTTCCCAAAGAAATCTGATTATCATTAAATATCACCAGCCATTTTTCTTCTTTTTACTATTTGTCTCTTTGCATTCACAAATTTGAAACTAATTCTTTGTATGATAGGCTGCTTAATGAATTTGTCCTCTGGACTTTGAAAAGAGGTTTAAATCCTTTCCATGGAATTTTAAGTCCCTTTCAGCCATTAATCTCTCATCAGTGAGTGTCTCACTGAACAAGAGGTATAATTCTCAGCTCATGCTGTGTTAACACCAATTGAATTCAGCACAGTTGCTTCTGATATCCAAAACACTAGAGGCAAACCAGAACTATTGGCTATCTCTATTGAAATTTATGCTCTGAACTAATTTCCATTCAGTTATGAACATTGGTATACAAAGCATTGGGAATCTAATAATTCAGCCTTCTCTCTGCCAGTGGCATTTATGCATTTGATCTACCAGAATCTTTGGGATGCGTAGGTTAAAGTTTCTTCCAAGGCAATATCAGCAGTGCTAATCAAAACTGCAATTTCCTTCCAATAGAAAACTGTTGGAGCTTTTTAAATTTATAACCTCACATGTAGACTGTCTGGCCAGGTCATCCTGCTGTGGTAATAGAGTAGACCATACTGCCAGTGATTCAATGCCGAGTGTCAGGCAGTAGCTAGCTAACCTGACCCACTCTGAGGGCTCAGGACCAGAAAGTGACTCGTGGAACTGGATCAGTGATACGGGGGTCATGCTGCGATGCAGAAGGCAGATGAAAGGCCACTGCATTATATCCTCAGGACAATCTTCATGGTACGGGTATGCAGAAAGAGCCTCCTTGAAGATTGTGTTATTTTTTAACCACAATCAGGCGTACCCTGGTAAAGGTAACCTTGTGTTGCCGGCTAATCTTTCTCACACTAGGTCAGGCCAAAGGAACTGCAGAATGGACTCACCAAAAGGTGGCTTCATTTTGGCAGTTTCACATCTGGCCTAGACACAAAAGAAGGAAATGCAGCCAGTAGTTGGACTGGGAAGGGTTTTTTCTGAAAAAGGGTGACTGTCTGTCTACCCAGCACAAAAAAATAATTGTTTCAAAGCTCTGAATTCAAAGAAAGTCCAGCCTCTCTCTGTTCTGTGTTCTTTTCTTCTTTTGTTGGTTGGTGTTATTTGTTTGTTGCTGTTGGTGTGTTTGGTTGCTAGCCTGCATGCAGCAAAAAATGTTGCATGGACATATCTACAGTTCCAAGTAACTGTAAATAAACAAACTTTTTAATCTTTCTCTTTCAAATGTGCTGTTGAGACTTTGAATTAGTTATTGAGACTTTGAGTGCTAGTTAATGAGAAAGAGGTAGATTCTGTAGCTGTTCTCCTCTGTGGAGATCTGCAGTTCTGTTCTGCAGCTAAAAGGAATTTTACCAGAAATTCAAAACTCTTCAACAATAATTTGATCAGAACTATTGTGGTTAAAAGCTTTCCCTTTCCTAGAGGCCTAGATCAGAATTTCTGGGATTGAGTATCTTATGTCTCATATACCACCCAGCTGTGCATTCCCTGAAAGTGTTTCTGCAGAGGTCATACAGAGTCCTTCATTTCAGAAAATTTGCTGACATTGTGCAAGTGGATGAGTGATGGCCAACCTTGGCAGTCCAGGTGTTATTGAACTTCAATTCCCAGAAGCCCTGATCAGCAAAAGTACTGACTTGGTCTTCTGGTAATCACAGTCCAATAATACCTGGAGTGCCAAGGTTGACCATCATTTAGATCAGGAGTTCTCAACCTTTATAAGCCGGGGCCCAGGTCACACTCCCTCAGATAGCTTCAGGATAGATGGCCATTTTGCCTTCCTCCACCATATGGTACTTCCTGGTGTGGTGGGGGCAGTGGGGGGGCACATGAAATGGCGCTACAGACCGCAGGTTGAGAATCCCTGATTTAGACCCATAGAAAGAGTCTGTCTCTATGTTTCATTGGCCCTGTACAAGTCCCTGCTAAGGACACATGGCAGCAGTGGTGGGCATCAGCAGGTTCGCACCAGTTCGCCAGAACCGGTAGCAGAAATTCTGGCTGGCTCCGCCCATCCAAGTTTTGAAATAAAGTACTCATGATTTGGGTGCAATGCAGGGCTTTCCCCCTGGCCATACCCTCCCTGGCCATACCCACCATACCACACCCACAGTGTGGTAGTAAAAAAAATTTTGAGCCCACCACTGCATGGCAGGTGTTGGGTGGATCTCTCCTATAGGTTTTACTCAAGTGAAGTCTATTCCCTTGGGCTAGAAGGCTGGATGGACCATAAGGGGAAGGAGGAAAGGGTGAAGGAAAAACCACAATTCACAGTGGATATTATTCCATGTAATTGCATGGTTAGTTCAAATTTATATGGAGGAAACCACCACACTCACAGCCTGTATTTTCCTTTCTCTATGTATGACTTTCCTATCCTGACAGAAAACTTTGATCATGGACCACGCATGGAAAAAGATTTTTCATGCAAGCTTTTAGGCAGAGCAATGCTTTAAACAAACTTTAAACAGGTATAAGGACCTAAAAAGCCGCATCCCCACTTTCAAAAATTGTATTCATTTCTGTTCCAATTACTGCTGGGTGATGCTGAGCTTGACGGCTGGAAGGTTGGCAGATCAGCAGTTTGAGACCCAAGTACTGCGTGAGAGAGTGAGTGCCCGTTGTCTGCCCTAGCTCCTGCCAAAAAAGCAGTTTTAAAGCAAGAAATTGCAAGGAGATAAATAGGCACTGTTTCGATGGGAAAGGTAATACTTAAGAGACCGCATCACCCCAAAGATTTCTGCCCATCTCACTAGAGCGGACCGGAGGGGCTCTCTGATAGTTCCACCGGCTAGAGAGGTTCACCTCTCAAGCACAAGAAAGAGGGCCTTCTCTGTGTCCAGTCTGGCCCTGTGGAACCTCCTGCCTACTGAACTGCGTATCCAGGTGGAGCTTTTACCCTTTCGCAGGGGCATGAAGACCTGGCTGGCGCAGCAAGTTGTGGGGCGACTGGGGAAATAGCCACTGTGGGCTGGCTAGTCTGAGTAGCTGTCCCTTGGAGTTCGGGTGGTGGCTTGGTGGGTTTCAAAGTAATTTTAAAGAAATTTTAAAGTTTTTAATTGGTTTTGATTTGTTTTAAATGTCATTGTGTTTTGCTGTTCTGCTATAAGCTGCCCAGAGTCGCCTCGGCGAGTGGGGCAGCATTAGAAATTTGATTAATAAATAAATAAATAATAGCATCCCAACATCTAATCATGCCTGCCACATGACCATGGAAATGTCTGTAGACAAAGACATTGCTGGAGATGAGCAGTGACCCCTAGAGTCAGACATGACTGGCTTAAAAGCAAGAGAGTCCTTTGCCTTAACTGAATCTGGAAATTGCTATTTAAATATTCAAATCCTGTAAGCCCTAAATGGACCGGCACAACCCAATGTCATTGGTGAGCAGCATGTAGACCTTCAGATATTTATTTATTTATTTACTGCCTTTGAGGCCAACAAGGCCATTCAGGGCAGTGAACATACAAGTTAAAACAGACCTATAAATACAGTAAGGCAATTGAAATGCTGACTAGAAATACTGTTGGATCACAGCCCCTAGCCAGCATAGCTAACAGGGAGAGCTGTAGACAAACAACTTCTGGAGGGCCAACTCTTCTCGAAAGTTCATTGAAACCTAACTGGTGGCACAGAAATCCAAGCAAAAAAAAATTTTTCAGCTCACAGCTGTAGAAATCCATTTTGGCCTGTGCCGTGCCCTGCAGCTATTTTGGTCCACATTTCCCATCACTTCCACCCAGCACTGCCATGTATGAGGCACGTTCAAGCCCAACAAGTTGGGGGAGTGACAGATAGGGTGAAGGTTCATCTTTGGGAAACTGGGGAGGGGGAGGGAGGAGAGTACCTTTATGATAAGTTCATAGCATCTCTTCTTTGTAGTATCTCTCCTCAGCTTCCTCGATTCTTCAAGTCTTTCCCTGGCTGTTTGCCCCTTCCAATTCTGTTCTTTATTCCTTTCTGCCTCTCAGCAGCTTCCTGGGAACTGACCTCTTTCCCCCTCTCTGACAGATGAGTTTTGTCTTGCTACTCAGGGAGGTAATTTCATGAAACCTGCAGGGTAAAAGGCCATAGTATGCCCCCAGTGCATGACAGTAGTTGTTGTTCTGGAATAAGAATAGATACAGTGGGTTTTTTTTTAAAACTTACCTTTTGTGCAACCATTTCAGACTATTCTATTTATCCCAGAATGCTGGCACTAAAACAAGCAATGAAATCATGTAATGAAAGAAGGAATGAAAGGAGTATTTTAATTTTTAATGTATATCACAATGGCACAATGATAGCTAATTGAGTGACACACTCTGATACAACCACTCCCCCCCCCAAAAAAAAGCTCAGAACAGAGTAAGTTTTAATGAGCAAGGTTGCCAAGGGTTAATATTCTTATATTGCATCCTAGTGGTACATTAAGCACACACCCATAGAAAGATATGTGATGTATTTCCCCCACCCCCTTTTTTTGGGATGTCTTCCCCCCCCCCCTTAAAAAGATACTAGCCATCTAACAGGTTAATACTTCTGGAGTTGTCATTGGTGTAGTTGTCATGTGTGACAAATCATCTTTGACTTAAATTGACTTTATGAAAGATCAACCTTCAAAATGTCTCATCATTAACAGCTTTTAGCTCTTGCGAACTTAAGGCCATAGTTTCTTCTATTGAGTCAATCCATCTCATATTTGGTTTTCTTCTTTTCCTGCTGTTTTCAATTTTCCTAACATCGTTGCCTTTTCCAGAGAAACATAATATGCCAAAGTAAAAACCAACAAAAATAATATACCTAGTCACTAAACCAACATTTTAAGAAAAATGCTTGAGGTTAATCAATTGAGCTAAAGATTATATTCTCGAGGAAAATATTCCAAGCTTTTGAATAAATGTATTATAAAGTTTGCTATTCAAAGTGGGATCAACGAAGCTGTACCTGAAGATCATAAACAGAAATTGTGCTAGACCGGACACATCTCTCGAATGACAGATGGGTGTTTGACAGTAGCATTCACCGAGTATTCCAGAAGAGTAAAAAGACACCTTGGCAGGCCCCCCCAAAGATGGGAAGACCCAATTATGAGATGTTTTGTTGAACCTGGAGAGGAAGAGCGCAGCAGCGAAATGAATGGAAAACAAGTTGCAACCAGCAGGAACCTATCTCTTGATAGTCTGATCAATCAAGGAATCAAGGAACTTTAGTCACATAGGTGAGGAAGTAGAGAGCTTCTATGTTTATTTGCTGGTTAATGTTCCTAGGCTGAGCCTCATTTTTCTAGTAAACCATATCTATGAATTATAGTATAGCTTTAAATATATATGAGGGAGGGAAAATCAATCAGTCTGTCAGTCAGTCAACCAACCAATCAACCAACCAATCATTCTCCCAGTCTTCTAGACATAAAATTTGCTTTCTTTGATTTTGATTTTCTTCCACTGTAGTTTTCAGAAGATAGTCTGGCCAGGTTATCCTGCTATGGTAATAGAGTAGACCATACTGCCAGTGACTTAACACCGATTGTCAGGTGGCGATTAACTAACCTGACAACCCTGAGGACTGTTGGTCTTGGGTGGCAAAGTCCACAGGGAAGGGTGATGGTCCTCAAGTGGATTAAATCTCACTTGAATCCATCTTTATGGAGGACAGCAGCTTCATCAATACTGGTCTGGAACCGATGAGGACTTTGTGTGCCAAAAGGGCTCAGGACCAGAAAATGATTCATGGATCAGTGGTACAGGTGTCATGCTGCAATGCAGAAGGCAAATGGAAGGCCACTGCATTATATTGCTCCCAGGACAATCTTCATGGCTGATTGCCTTAAGGGTAGCAAATATTTGAAATCAGTCACAGCACTCCAAAAAGAAGATGTTTTGCTATGCTGATATTTATCCTCTGAACAAAGGAAAATAATATTTATGAACTAAGAAATAGGAATATTTATTATTTTCCTTAGTTCAGAGGAAATATCACAGACCCTCTTACATTTGACTTTCTTTAGATTGCTCTTTTTCTTCACCGATAAGGAGCATTAATAACATTTTCAGCTATGTTTTCCTCCAGCTTCGTTTTCCTCCAGTGTGTGTTGCCACTAGTACAACAATATAGCTGCATTTTTCTGACTCCCAAGTACATTTTAAAAATGAATTCAGACTAAATTCTTCATTTATCTTCATATAACGTTATCTTCATATAACTTTAAATCCTTTGAATCTTTCAAATCCTACAAAATTGAACAATACTTTGTAAGTAATCCTGCAATTCTAATAAATCGTCAAGTGAGTCATTTTTTCTAGAGAGATTAATGCTCTTTGTTTGTTCAGATAAGCTTAAAGAGAAAGAGAGAATGAACATTAATGCACCCTTCTGAATAAATAAGAACTGAGCTATACAGTTGAAAATAATAATAATATAATGCCTGTCTTTTTTAGATACTGCTATACCAGAAAGCAGTGGAGGGGGATCACATAATGGAATGGACATCCCACAGGTTGAACTGCTCCCCACCCTCTGTCAGACAGAAAGAAAAGAATGGTGACATGCTAAGAAGAAGGACAAGATATACAACCAGGTTGCCTAAGAGCCTTTCTATCTAGACAGCAGCAGGGATTTTTTTTTGAATAAGGGAATATCCAATCACATGATTCCTCATATTATGTTTGAATGATACAATACCCCAAGGGATTTAATGGCGAATTTCTTTAGAACTGAAGATCAAATCTCAGATTGTAGGCTTTTAAAATGGTATGTGACAAAGAAGGTTAAAGCTGGCTGTCTTGATAAATAGGAAAAGTCATGTAGTGAAGCAGAGCTGGCATTGTTGAAGCCTTGGGACTATACACCAAAACCTACCCCCTCTCAGTCTCCTTGTTCACTCTGAGCTTAGCTGCAATCCATTCTTCACAGTAAGTGAGAGAGAAATGGATTTCTCCAGCAACATTATATTTTTGCAAGCTATCTTTGTTGTAATGTGAAGCGTTTGAGTGTCTTTTGGTCCTGAATGGGCAGTCGTTTTCATCTTCTTCTTCTCTTCCTCCTGCTTCCGTGTCTAGGTCAGATTGCCTGACCCAATGTGAGAAAAACTAGCCAGTACAACAAGGTTGACGTTGCTCAGAGTACGCCCAATTGTGGTCCGAAAATACCACAATCTTCAAGGAGGCTTCTCTGAACCCCAATAGGCAGTTAAGAGGCTTTATGTTTATGGATGATAATAAGATGTGTTGGGAGTTCGAATCTCCACTGTGTTTCCCAGGAGAAGGGCCATCTGAGATCACTCAATGTATTGTGGCTCATGGGATCACATGCTCTGCCAAATGAACCATCTTGGGGCAAGGTCTCATACCATCACCACAAGGAGGGGCTGGTAAACTACTTCTGAGCTCTTTAAACCTAGCAAACCTAGGACGGCTGTTTGCCATAAGTTGGAATTGTCTTGATGGTGCAAAATTAATTAAATCAGGCTTTTAAGAGTTGCTCATCAGTTGTTGATATGAATCTGTTTTGTGCTGCAGTGTTCAGTGTGAAATTCTAGGTAAAGGTCACCCTTGCTCAAAAGCCAGTAATATCCAACTCTAGGGTCCTATGAGAAACCTGGGGAATATAGTTAAAAGTAGAGACATCACCTTGCAAATAAAAATGTGCATAGTCAAAGCAATGGTATTCCCAGTGGTACTGTACGGTTGTGAGAGCTGGACCATAAGGAAAGCTGAGTGCAGAAGAATAGATGCCTTTCAAATGTGGTGTTGGAGGAGAGTTTTGAGAGTCCCCTGGACAGTGAGGAGAACAAATACGTCAATCTTAGAAGAAATCAACCCTGACTGCTCCTTAGAAGGTCAAATAGTAAAGATGAAACTTAAGTACTTTGGACATCAAATGAGAAGAGAGGACTCACTTGAGAAAGCCTTGATGAAAAGTTTAAAGTGGAGGGCAAAAGAAGAAGGGGGTGGCCAAAAATGAGATGGCTAGATGGTATTGTAGATGCAATGGGCACAGAGCTGGACGGGCTGAGGAAGATGGTGGAGGACAGAGGTTCCTGGTGGGCAATGGTCCATAGGGTCGCAAAGGGTCAGAATTGACTATGCGACTGAACAACAACAAAAAGGATATGGTGCTGATCTCCATTTACAGCCAAAGAGCCAGTGCTGTGTGTGTTTGCAGACATTTCTGTGGTTATGTGACAGGCATGACTAGACACTGTTACCTTTCCCTCCGAAGCAGTACTTATTTATCTAGAGTGATACCTCATACAATGTCCAAACTTGGTTCCACAAGTTTGGACTTTATACGGATTTGGACTTTGTATGAGGCATGCAAAATCCTAGCTGTGATGAGGCATGCAAAATCCTAGCCATGATGCCTCATACAACGTCCAAATCCTTGCCGCGATGCCTCGTACAACGTCGTTTCCATAGAGATACATTGCACTGTAACAGCACAGACTTCAGGGCAAAGTCAAGGAAACAGACAGGAAACTGACAGAACTTTAAGAAATCATTGTCTAAAGGCTAAATACATTACAAAAGCATGTCAAACAACCCTGATTTTAGGGGACAAACCATACAACAAGTTTTTAACTTTTGAAAACTTAATGAAGTGCAGGTTTAAAAGTTAACATATCCCATCATGCAGCGCAGTGTTAATCTGCAGCCATGCGGCCGATCATCCATTTTGTACAAGCTACTGTAAACAATTACTGGATGGAAGCAGGGACAAAATGGATTCCAACATGTCCCATCATCCACTGTGCCAAAGAATGGCCCAAGAACCTGGAGAATGCTGCAAAAATCCCAGGAATGCTTCCAAAAATTCTGATGAAAAAATTCAAAAATATCCAAAATCGCGCTCAAAACCACTCCTAAACACTCTTCACCTCGTGCAAAACCCACAAGAGCAATGCACACATGCGTCCTGCCTTTTAATACTGCCCAGGCACAATTCAACCTGGGAAAAACCCTAATGCCTCATACAATGTCCCAGCGACTTTGTATGAGGCAACTCTTTTCAAGGAATTAGATGATGTTGTATGAATTCGATGTTGTACAAAGCGGACTTTGTATGAGGTATTACTGTACTTGCAATTTTTTGTTTTCAAACTGCTAGATTGACAGGAACTGGGACAGAGATGGGAGCTCATTCTGTCATGCAGTACTTGGATCTCAAACTGCTGACCTGCTGACCTTCCTGTCATCAAGTTTAGTGTCTTAACCACTAAGTCATCGCAGTGAAATTCTACCTGTCCCATATTTCCTTGAGACAGAGAGGGATCATTGGCATTTCAGATACAGCCAAAAGCAGTGTTTACCAATTTCGCGAGACACAATAAATTCAGGTTCCTATAACTTACTTTATGTGATCCTATGGGAATTGTTTTATAAGTAGGTTTTTCAAACTCTCATTCCTAAAATACCACCTGTCTAGCAAAGAGGTCCCAACATATCCCATCCAGAACTTTGAGGAGATTGTTTGAATTGCTTTGTGCAACTTAGTCTACACTAATAGGAGCTCCTTATCCTGCCTCTTTCTCCTGCCCAGAGAGGAAGCTATTTTATGGAGTGTCTGTGACAGCAGGAATATCTGTTTAATGCAAATATTTGGAACAAGGCTTGTAATGGCATAATTGTCATTGCTGAATCACTGCTGAGTCAATGGACTGCTGAGTCAGACCCTGAAATCAGTGAGACCATAAGTCAGATGCCACTGAAACAGATGAACAATTCACCAATTGTTTTGCCAAAGCAATACTTCATTTTGTAAAACCTAGCAAACTATTATTAGAATTTCACCTTTCTGAATCACGGCTATGAAACATACATCCCTTGAGATATTGTTGGAGTATAACTTCCCTCACTGCTCAACACTGGCTGTGTTCAATGGGACTTGAAGGAAACTGCATTCCAACATCTGGAAAGATCATGACTGGTTGAGGATAGCTTGAAAATATTACTTTCTTTTTTTGGACTATGGAAGACACTTGATTTTTTATAGAGGATTGTGAGCCTTTTAGTCCAGAAATTGTAGTAATTTTTCCAAACTTTAGTTGCTGTCCCAAGAGTTGAGTCACTGTAGGCTTAAAGTCAAGGCATCATCATATAATGGAATTATCTCACAAGCAAGCAAATTTTTTAGTGTTTTTGTCTTAGCTGATGTCTTTAACTTCTTGCATGGGTGCTTTAATTATTATTCCTGGACTAAATCCAACACCAATCTGGTATAAAGTAGATCTTTTGAAGTGAATTGGCCTTGTTGCTCATAACTGACTTGTTTACCACACTGGTGAGCAAAGTGCAGTTTTCCAGATGTTGCCGAACAGTGGCTTTCATCATTCCACTCTGTTGGCAATGCTGGGTAGTGCTATTGCCAACTACAGTCCAGCAAATATGTGGAAGGCTGCACTTTGCCCATCCTGGTCTACAATGACTGCAAACAGCTCTCAAGTTTTGACAGCAGAAGTGTTTCCTATTCCAAGCCATGCCTGGAGACACTGGGGATTGAACAAACCTTGGCACTCCATGTGTCCTTGAACTTCAATTCCCAGAAGCCCTGATCAGCAGGAGTACTGACTTGGGCTCCTGGTAGTTGAAGTCCAAGAACACCTGGTATGCCAAGGTTCGCTATCACTGTCCTAAATTATTTTGCAGGCAAAGCACGTCCCTTGCCAAAGTTTGTTGGCTCATTGCTAGCTGCCTTCAAGAGCTTTTACAGGTGCACAAATCTTTATCAAACAGGAGTGACAGATATTTCTATACTTGGATCATTAACAGCTACCTTGGAAGAGACAGATGGTTCTTCAGGTTGCTGGAGTCCTTTAACAGATGCCAGTGAACCAAGAGTAAGAATAAAAAATATGAAGAGCCTTGTTCCTGATTGAAACAGTGATGGTAGGATAGAGGAAGTTGGGGAAAGATTTGGGGGATTTTTTAGCATTTAATTTTTAGGAATCAAACACAAATGAAGAGACATAAAAATAGCAAAAAATAACTATAATAATTCTACTATTTGCCCCTCTCCATCATTGAAATCTTGAATATATATATTTATTTAACCCACTTCTTCTCCTTTAACTATCATGCCCTACATCTCTCCAACAAGACACTGATTCATTCATTGGCATCTGACCTTTCCCTTCCAATAGGACAAATTTTTATTAAAATCTATTATCTATCTATTATGTTATTTTATTATCTATTATCTATCTATTATGTTAGCTGGAAGGCCAGCAAGGTGACAGTTCGAGTACCAAGTGCTGCATGCCGGAGTGAGCTCCCGTCTCTGTTCCAGCTCCTGCCAAACTGGCAGTTCAAAAGCAAGAAATTGAAAGTAGATGAATAGGGACCACTTCAGCAGGAAAAGATATTGGGGACTTGAAAGGAGTCTCATTTGAGCATCCCTTGAGTGGCGTTCCTTTACCCAGAAAGCACCTTTGTGTGCTTTTGACACGATAAAAAAAATCTACCCTTTAAAAAAAATCTTGACGGCACATGTCAGTTTATTACTACTAGCTATATTCCAAATTTCTTTATACCATTCAGTAAATTGAAAATCAAATCGTACTTTCCAGTTTTCCACTATGATTAACTTTGGTCCTGTTACCAAAATTGTAACAAGGCTATTCTTGTACAAAAATCAAGTTTCATAGATAGGTTTTGTTTGGAACTCATGTCCAAAATAAATGTGAATACATTCTCCAACCTTGAAAGCTCCATGAAAGAGAGAGAGTTAAGGAGACTGAATGATCAGGTATGAGAATCTTAACCTATAAAACCAAGGGTTAACCGTTGGAACTTGCTATAGGTTGCTATGCCTCGCCCTACTTGCCTGCACTCACCCTTCGTGCACACGGCCGATCTGGGTCCGCAGGTCAACGAAGGATTGAGAAAACCGGCAGTGGGGCAACAGCCCCACAAACGCGAAAAAAGGGAAACTTCATTTCCCAACATTCCTTGCACCGCGCCAGAGCCAATCAGGCTGAGAGGCTCTCGCGCGGCGCAAGGAACGTTCAGAAACACGCCGCGGCCAATCAAAAGAAAACCATTTTTAAAAAACGCAGCACAAACACAAAGCATATGGCTCCCCTGGGGTTGGGAGGGTTGGGGGGACAAAAGGAGTCTGTCTCCCCAACCCTCCTGCCCCCAGGGGACCTGGCAGAGAGGGGATTCCGCTCCACAAACACACACACACACCATACTAAAGAGAAGAAACCAAGCGGTTACTTCTCTTTAAAAACAGAGATTTTTGGGGGGAATCCCCCTCTCCGATGGGTCTCCTGGGTCCAGAAGGGTTGGGGAGACAGACCCCTTTTGTCCACCCAACCCTCCCAAACCCAAGGAAGCCAGTGGAGAGGGGGATCACAAACCCCCCCCCACTGATATTAAAGGGGAAACCACAATTGAGATTTCCCTTTTAATATCAGAGGGTGGCCTGGATTCGATCCCCTCTCCTGGGTCCCATGAGTCTGGAAGGTTTGGGGGGACAAAAGGGGTCTGTCCCCCCAAACCGGCAGAGAGGGGATCCCCCATAGGCCACCAAAAAACACAAAAACAAACAATCAAAAACATCCAAAAATACACAAAAACAAACAAAAATAACACCAACAAACAAGACAAAGTAAACAAAAACAAAAAATTTCAAACACACCCAGCACCCAGCCAAACACCACAAAATCCAAACACCACCACCACCCCAAATAAAGAAAAACAACCAACTCACCACCACACGACCTCAGTCCACAACGACTGGAAAAGAAATGAATAAAGAAAGAGACTACTTACTGGAAGAAGCTCCACCCAGAGGCCACGAGAGAAAAAACAGTCAAAATACAGGATAACCCCTACCAGCACCTCTTGCTGCCCACAATAGTAAAAAAAATTCAAAAAGACACAACAGCCCCACACAAAAGGCCCCAAGAGTAAAAACAAGTAAAAACAAATAACACAAAATCACAATTTTACACAAATAAAAAACATGTCAATAAAATAAAAACTATTCAAAAATCCTGTACTGAATTTTTACTCAAATAAAAAACAAAAACATCAATACACAGTTTAAAAACATTTATTGTGAAAAACATGTACTTTCACATTTTTTAAATTATTACCTAAGGTACAACTATTAAAAAAAATACTAAAAAATTAATGGGTTAAATAAATTTTTTCGAAAAAGTATATCATCCTTTGTTCTTTTTTTCATCCACAAAACCAAAACACCAAACAAAACTCATCACAGTTTATAACAGGCCACCAAAAAAATGTGTATAAATAAAAATTTTAAAAATTTCAATTGTAATCTCTTCTTTACAAACATTAACAACAACAAGAAAAACTTTCCAACACCATTTAAAACAGCCCGGCAACGCCAGGCAACCTCTGCTAGTGTACTATAAAATTCTATTTCAGTCTATTTCATAGCTAAGAAAAGTGAACAGCAGTAGTACCATCACTGGTAATGACAGTCTGTCAATTGATCCTCTTAACTACCTCTGCCCATGCTGGAGCCCTTCTAATGAACTGGACTACATATCCAATAATCTTCAGGCTGTCTTTCTGGGGATGATGGGAATTGTAATCTTGCTCATCTTGATGTTGGTGTCAGGCTGATGAAATTTGCTTTTGCAGACCAGGATATGGCCTTAGCAACAATGTTTTAAATGGCTGGAACTGTGGTCTTATCTCCTAAACAAAAGCAAAGAAGATTGACATATTAGATGAATTAGAATAATCATAGTACTCCAGTTATTACAGTCTCTTTAACTTTCCATGCTAATGGAAAACAAGAGCTGATATACAGTGAGGGAGCAGTCCAGAATGTTCCAACCTTCTGCAGGTTGCATGACTTCCATGTGAATGTCCAAAATGAAGGGTACCTTGCTCAGTATGATGTACAACCATTTGCAAATGATTTTATGGTAATTATAAACAAAAGCATATTTGGGAGAAGACATTCACCTGCATAATCTTTAATAGTTTTCATTTTGGGCTGAATCTAAATTGTTGGACTTAATAAGAGTAGAACCACTGAACCAATGGGATTTTAAAAAAAATCATCTTCACAAATCCTAGTAATTCAATGGGACTGCTCTGGTGGAACAAACAACTGGATTTAGTAACTTGACTTTACTGAAATTCAACCTCACTGGTTCTAAGAACATCTTACATAATGTACCTGTAGACAATCTTCTAAGGCCATTCATAAATTATTGCATAATAAATCCTAAAATCTTAGAAACAGTTACTTGTGAGTAAAGTTCCAATGAATTTGACAGACTTATTTTTGAGCATAAATAGGACTACACTGTTAAATCCACTAGAATGTATTCATAGTATTGCATTTTTAACCTGTAGATTTTATTTTATTGGCAATTTCAGTTTTTTTTTCTTTTTAGTTGTTACAAGTTTTAATAACCTTCAGCATACGTTTGATAAAGTCAAAGTAACCTAGTATAGAAACACAGGGCAGCAGTGTAAGCATTTCCCCTGATCTGGAAATCTTCCCATTATGCAACCAGTTGTGATACTAATTTCACAATCAGGGTGAGGATGAGGGTGTGGATTGCTCTGCTTTGTCTCTCTCCAATAGGACATCAGGCATGGTATCTCCACCAATGCTTTCTGACAGTATTTGATGCAATATATTTGACATCTAACCCTCCACTTCCAAAGGACTGACAAAACAAAAGCCATCCAAACAATTGCATAAAATAAAGTAGGTTAGATATAATAGTAGATATAATTAGCAGCATTAAAGGCATAAAGATCTCTGAGGTTTGGGTACATTGAAAGGTAGTGCTGTTTTACCACCTCCACCCCCATGCACTAAAAAGAGCAGCAGGGGGAGGAAGAACAAGCAGTGTGAAAGGATATTGATGATAGGCTTGAACATTCTAAAAATGAAGGGCCACCATTACAGAAGCTGTGTCACACTCATCACCTGTCTCCTCCTGAAGCTAGGACATCTGGAAAATTGCCTCAGAAATATTGCAATGACTCATACAATTAAAGTGAGAGGATTCTGGATTCCTCACCATATGTTCATATCTACATCAGAGCTAGAATGGTATAGTCACTGGAGTAGTGGACTGGAACTTACGAGCAATGGATCAGGAGTCCCCCCCAATGAGTTATGCAAACTCATTGGGGGATATTGAGTCAGTCATGCTATGGCCTTTCTTACTTTTTCTCACTTTATTGAGAGAATTACAGTAAGTACTGTATGGAGAACGTGAAGGATTGGGACACAGTGTTCACTCACTGGAGGAAAAACAGCAAGTATAAAGGTAGTATATACATATATGAATTCTTCCTTAATCTACTGTTCTTCAGATCTAGAACATAACTCTATTTCCACAATTCTAGCATTTCATAAACAGTTAAAATGTTTCTCTTCCAACTTGCATTTTCTTCCTAAGCAATTGATTGCAAAGGTACAGGATTCTTCAAATAATGAACTCTATTATTTTCTGTTTTGTTGACTGAGTTATATTTTGGCTGTGAATAGGAAAAATAGGTTATTAATTACTGCAAGACTCTAAATTTATTAATGGCAAGAGTACAGAGAGGAACTTTACAAAAAGGACCTCAACACCCCTGACAATCACAGTGATGAGAGCTTTGAACTGGAGCCAGACATCCTGAAGAGTGAAGTCAGAAAAGCCCTAAAAAGTACTGCTAATAACAAAGCTAGTGGAGATTATGGTATTCCAGTTGAATTATTCGAAGCCCTAAAAGATGATGGAATTAAAGCATTGCATTCTATATATCAGCAGATTTGGAAAACACAACAATGGCCACAGGATTGGAAAAGATCAGTATACGTTCCAATCCCAAAAAATGGCAATGTCAAAGAATGCTCAAATTATCGAACAATTGCACTCATCCCCCACAATAGCAAGGTCATGCATAAGATAATACAGGACAGGCTTCAGCTGCACATGGAGAGAGAACTACCAGAGGTACAGGCTGGGTTCAGAAGAGGCAGGGGAACTAGATACCAAATTGGCAATATACGTTGGATCATGGAGAAAACAAAGGAATATCAGAGACAAGTCTACTTCTGTTTCATTGACTACACCAAGGTCTTTGACTGTGTGGACCACAATAAAATGTGGCAAGCAATTAAAGAGATGGAAATACCAGAACACCTTATATGCCTCATGAGAAATCTGTACCTGAGTCAATAAGCAACAGTTAGGACAGGATACAGAATGACAGAGTGGTTTGGAATAGGAAAAGAAGTAAGGTAAGGCTGTATTTTGTCACCCTGCCTATTTAACTTATACACAGAGCACATAATGCGCAACGCAGGGTTGGATGAATCAAAAGTTGGATTAAAATTGCTGGGAGAAACATCAACAATTTGAGAAATGCAGATGACACTACCCTAATGGCAGAAAGTGAAGAAGACCTAAAGAAGTTTCTGCTTAGGTTGAAGGAGGAGAGTGCAAAAGCTGGATTGAGACTTAATATCAAGAAAACCAAGATAATGGCAACAGGCCCTATCACTCCCTGGAAAATAGATGGGGAAGAAGTAGAAGACAGACTTTACATTCTTAGGATCCAAGATAACTGCAGATGGAGAATGCAGCCTTGAAATAAAAACACGACTAATTCTTGGGAAGCAAGCTATGAGAAACCTGGGAAACATAGTCAAAAATAGAGACATCACCTTGCAAACAAAAATTTTCATAGTCAAGGCAACGGTATTCCCGGTGGTAATGTACAGTTGTGTACCCAGGACAGCGAGGAGAATTAAATAAATCGATCTTAGAAGAAATCAACTCTGACTGCTCATTAGAAGGTCAAATAGTAAAGAAGAAACTAAAGTACTTTGGACATCAAATGAGAAGAGAGGATTCACTTGAGAAAGATGGAGAGCAAAAGAAGAAGTGGGCAGCCAAAAATGAGATGGCTAGATGGTATTGTAGATGCAATGGGCACAGAGCTGGGCACGTTGAGGAGGATGGTGGAGGACAGAGGTGCCTGGCGGGCAATGGTACTTGGGGTTGCAAAGGGTCGGAATCGACTGTGCGACTAAACAACAAAAAAGGTAGGTTTTTAAATAATGTTTATCATTTGTTTATTTTTGTTTGGATTGTTCTGTTTTATATTACTGTTTTGTAGGCTATTCTTTTATTTTTGCAAGCTGTCCAGAGTGATGCTTGCACCAAATGTAGCAGGTTATAAAATAAATGAATAAATAAATAAATGTTTTGTTTTAATACTAGTGATTGCCCAGCTTAATTACATGGATTGGTTATATATTGAAATTGTTTCCCCCAGAGCTCCAATGGGCCCTAATAATATATGCCACATTACAGGTATTTGGTAAACATGTCTGCTAAGAACATCCTATTGACTGCAATAATCAGCTCCACCCACCCCTACATGAAATAAGTACCACTATATGTTGTCGACTAGACTTCTGTCAACTCTTATTTCATCACATAACAAATCATTATTATCTTTAAAGGCTTAGTTGCTGGTACATGGACAGGGTCATAGCCAGCCCCCCCCCAAAAAAAAACCTCCTGAGCTAACAGCCCACTCCCCCCACCCCACCCTGCGGTGCCAATGTTATGTAAGTGTGACATTGTTGCCCCTCCTGACATTTTTTTTGCCCCTCCGGAACCCCCCCCCCAAGAAAAAATAAATATCTTGAATCCTGGCTACCAATCAGGGAGTTGTATTTCCATAAGAGCCGACCAAATATCATTTAACTTATACCCATAACACATAATGTGCAACACAGGGTTGGATGAGGACCAGGGATGAAGGGGGGGGGGACTTGGATAATGGGGATGACACTAATGAGTTTCCAACCTTGGTGAAACTGCGTACATTCGGTAGTTTATTAACAATAAGGGATGAAAACGTCACTAGCCTTGATCCATTGTCTCTCTTTCTGGCTCATTTCTCCCATCCGCCTCACAAGAGCAGGCAGGCAAGGGAGACGCAGCCTGCCCTACCATTAGGCAGAGGGAGGGAAGCCGCTACTTTGGGCGGTCGGAGATGCTCCCGGGAGTTGGGAGGTCCGGCCACCTGTTCACTGATCTCTCAACTGTACTTTTAAGGAAGCCAGCAAGGAAGGCGAGAGAGTCTTGCGGCGGTTCTTGACAAAGACAAACTGCGCCCGTGATGGCGAATCTTGGCACTCCAGATGTTCTTGGACTTCAATTCCCAGAAGTCCAAGCCCCCTGACAATCCACACGAATAAGTTTACTGCGATTCATCCAGGCCGTGCTGCCCTCGTCGCTCCCGGAAGTGGAAGTAAAACTTGCCCGTACAGGTGCGCTTTTTACTTCCACTTCCAGGAGCAACAAGGGCAGTGTAGGCTGGATGAATTGGCGTCGGGGGCCGGATCTGGCCCACGGACCATAGTTTGGGGACCCCTGTTTTATCTTGTGGCCAAAATTATGCCCCCTTGACTCTTACAAGAAACAGTTCGCCACTCACATTGGCTTTACACACAACTCGGGGTTCTCAACTATTTTTGAGCCTTAAAACTCAATGACAAGGAATCTGAGACAGAGAGACAGAGAGGGAAGGTGGGAGGGAAAAGGCGCCAGGGAGTGGGTGGTGGGGAAAACGTGAGCGAAGTGAGGAGAAGGCGGGAGGGGGGAGGACGACACACACACGGCACAGCCGGGCGGGAGGGTCGGATTAGTTGGGCTTTGCAAAGAGGCCAAACAAGGCTGGGGGGGGGGGCGGCCGCTTCCCACTGACTGGCCAGGCGAGCTGCCAATCTCTGTGTTCCTTCCAACGCGGCAGGGATTCGGGCGCTCTTTCAGGAGAGTCGCGCCTCGCGCGGCCCCGAAAGAAAGCTGAGGCTGAGGCAAAGCGCGGGGGCGGCGGCACAAGAGACTCCAGGACTGTGTGGCGAGCTCTTCTTTTGCGCCCCGGTCCGAGTCTTCGCTGGCTGTTGTCCCCGCCTCCCCCCCCCGCTCCGGGGCTCCTTGACTCCATTTCCCCTCTGGCGCCCTCTCTTCCCGGTCCCTCGCCGCTCTCCCGCCCTCGCCTGCCTCAAACTTTTGTTTTTGGCACCAGCGGGGCGACGTGAGGGACGAAACCCCCTCGCCCGCCCCTTTCCCGAGGCGCGGAGGAGGGACGGCTTTAGGAAAAGGCAAGGCAGGCAGGCAGAGCGAGCGGGGTGGGGGAGTGAAGAAGGGGGGGGCGGCGGATAAGGGGGCGCAGCAGGAGAGCCGGACGGGGCGGGCGGAGGACGCACACGGAGGGGCCCCCGTGCGTGGCACGAACGGCAGCTCACCCGCCGCCTCCTTCCCCCTCTGCTCCGGCGCAGGAGAGGCAGCAGCGCAGCAGCCAACTCCGCCCTGAGGCGAGCCAAGAGGCGAAGAAGGAGAGGAGAGAGGAGCAGGAGCGGCGGCGGCGGCGGCGGCGGCGGCGGCGGCGGCGGCGGCGGCAGGGAGAGCCGAGAGAGGAACGCGAGAGAGGGCCAGGGGGAGCCCGCGAGCCCATCGCCTTGTGCCGGGGGTGGGCGATCGCCGGAGGATCGTCTCCGTCTCCTGCCTGCCTGCCTGCCTGTGGGAATCCCTCCCTCCTTCATTCCTCATCTCATCCTCACACGTACACCCTCCCCACCCCCCTTTCAACTCTTGGAAAGCCTGTTGGTGTCTCGCTCACTCTCTCCCTCCCCGCCACCCCACCCCCCTCGGTCTCTCTCTTTCGCGGGTCTTGGGTGATTCGTGCGCGCACACCGAAGCTCGGGAATAATGTGGAACGGGTGGATAGTGCTGGCTTGCGTCTTGACGGCCTCCATCTCTGGGGAGACGGTAAGGTTGTTCACTCTGTGTGTGTGTGTGTGAAGCTTTCGTGGGGAAACGTACCCACAAATGTTCATCCCCCCCCCTCTTCTCCAGTCTCCTTGCCACCCCAGAAGCGGAGGTTCAGCGAGCCTGCCCTTTTCTGACCCTTTGGCTCGACTGATGTAAATGAATCGCTCGCCTCCCCACCTCCACCACCCCCGGGTACAGGGCAGCCTCCACTCTGTACGTCTGAAAACGCCCGGAGAAAGTTCGCCTCGCGTTTTCCAGTGTGCAGGAATTCAACACACACACACACACACACCCAAACACCCCCCCCCCAAACACACACACACACCCAAACACACACACACACACACACACACACACACACACACACTTCCATTTCCGAACTCCTCTTGTACTGGTAGCCAACAACACTGTCGTGCCTATTCTTGCATATTTGGGGGTGTGGGTTTGGGTGAGGAATAGGGGTACATCTCTTTTCCAGGAGGCTAGTTCCACCCCACACCCTCCGAAGTGGGGAGGGGGGGACGACGACGACGGTAGACCTGGCTAAGTATGGGGGACGATGGAAGGAAGTATGGGACTCCCTCGCTGTTCCCACATCTGTTATGCAGCGGTTTTGGCCGAGGCCCTTCTCAGAGATCAAAACTTTCCAGCGAGGAAAAGGCACTTTGATGGAGTGAAGTATGAAACTGGGGCGGAAGTTGGACGGGATTTAGAAGGGCACCCATTTATGTTTATGGCCGAGCTGTTGCAAAAATAGCTTTTAAAAAAGTGGGTCTATCCATCCCTTGTTGCTGAGTTTGGCTAGGCTGGACTGTGTGCTCTCCAGTGGTGGTGGTGAAGCCCTTGATAGATGCAGTTAGACTTCTGTGATGTTTGGTTCAGCTACGTTGACTTGTATGGAGGACTCAAGGAGAACATGATATGATGGTGATTCTGACTTGAGTGTTTTTGCAAAATGCCCCTGTGAATCTTTGCATCCAGTTTAATGGGCCAGCACTGAAAATGTACCTTATGGTGGGAAGCTATGCATGATGTGATTCTCCCCCCCCCCTTCAAGGCAACAAAATAATGGAGACGGTTGAGTTAGATTCCCTACCACCTCCATGGGTATATTAAGGCTTTCTTGCTGCATGGCACCCGATTAGAATGAAGGTGAGGAAATGTTGCCTATATGACAGATTTATCCTGGTTGTAAATAAGGTGCTTTTCTGATGGGAGATGTATCGGCTTTCCATTCAAGTTCTACCCCTTGGCTGCCCCATTGAGGGAGAGTGGACTTGTGTGTGTGTGTGTGTGTGTGCTTTTTTTTTTTAAAAAAAAGATATGTATCCATCTACCTAGATGTAGTCCCATTGAGTTCAATTTAGTTTTTTCTTCTGTATGTGTTTATAATGCTGTATGTTCAGCACTGAATGTATTTCTGATCCATGTATAAAGTATTCCTTCTCCCTCTTTCCTCTGTGGAGAATTACAAAATAGCTCACATCCCTGCTGACTTGTGTTGCTGAAAGTACTTGCGTCCCTTGAGAATTGTGAGGTTGTTGCAGGTCTGAAAAATAAAAGTTGCAACCTCTTTCCTGTTGTATTCATATATTTGCAAATTATTTTGTTGCAATGACAACAATAATAATTTCCTCTCCCTCCTCTCCCCCTTCATTTTGTCAGAGTTCAGTCCTAAGTTCCTCTCTTGAGGATATCTGAATTTGTGTTTCCCTGACTAACCTTCTTTATGAATACATCAGTTATCAAAACTACTGTATAGTACAGGGTTTCTCAAACTTGGCCCCCCAAATGTTCTTGGACTTCAATTCGCAGAAGCCTCAATCTGCAGATAATACTGATTTGGGCTTCTGGGAACAAAAGTCCAATAATACCTGGGGGCCCAAGGTTGAGAAACCCTGGTATAGTAAATAGTAGTGAAACCAATCTGAAATCTGACAATAGAGATTTCATCCTCCTTAGTGATCTGATGGCATTTCCCCCTTGATTGGCATTTGTTTGATTTCCCCCTCTCTCCCATCATTTGTCAAAAGGAGGGGGGTTTCCTGCCTCTACTTCAGCTAACATCTGTGGGAAATATGTTTTAAATTTAAACATCCTGAAATTTGGGTGAGGAGGAGCTTTTCTGTGGTTGAAAAAAAAATGCAGTATCAAAATTTCAGAGTATAAACTCCCCCCCCCCTCCATCTGATAATTGTTTTTAGATGTTGCAGAGATGTTCAAATAAGTTTGTTATCATGAGTTTTTTCTAAAATAGGGAGGCTGGTTTTACAAATTGTTTACAGAAACATGTCTTGTTAGTTAAATAGGGTATACACCTCTGTACCAAAATGGATTGATGATGCCTAAATAGAAATCCTGTGTACAAACATTTTGAGGCAGGCTTGTTGCATTCACTGGGATTTACTTCTGAACAAAATTGCTTAGTGTTGAGCTGCAAGTGCAAATTTTCTTGCTCTGTTTGATCTCTCTCTTGTCTGACATACAGTAATCAGGACATTTTGATTGCCAAAATATGTTAATGTTCGTTAGCTTATCTTATTCTGAACCAAAAGTTGAACATTTATCTGCTTCGTAACATAGGCATATAGCTGTGATGGTGAACCTTGGCACTCCAACTGTTCTTGAACTTCAATTCCCAGAAGCCCAAGTACAGTAAAACCCCACATAATGAAAATACAGTGGTACCTCGCTTAAAGAGCATAATGCATTCCACAGGATTGCTCTTTAAGTGAGTTTACTCTTTAAGCAAAATACCATTGTAAGTGATCAATTGTGACTTCTGGTAGGGGGGAATTGCAAACCCTGATTTAGTTGTTAAGTGAGTTTTTGGCTGGCTTTAGTTGTTAAGTGAGGTGACCATTCAGAGAAAATTCTGCTCTTTAAGCAAGTTAGTCTCTAAGCGAGCCACTCTTTATGTGAGGTTTTACTGTAATCCATTCCATGAGGTTGTTCGCTACCTGATTTTTTTTGAGAATTTCCCCATAGGAATTTTCGTTATGCGAAAATTTCCAATAGGAATGTCTATTTTCACATAACAAAAATTTTCACTATGCGAGGCGCCACTTTTTCAATTTCTTTTTGTCATGCGAATTTTTCACTATCAGAGCCCTTTGTTATGTGGGGTTTCACTGTATAGTAGAACCTTGGATAAAGTCCAAACTCTGTTCCACAAGTTTGGACTTTATCCGAATCAAATGGGCAATGCATTGGATAACGTCCAAAAATGGATGTTATCCAAGGTTCCTATACCAAATATCTCAGGTAACGTCCATTTTTAGTGGTTTTGGTCTTTATGCGATGCATCATATGTGCATGAAAACTGTGACTATCCGAATCGGACTTTATCTGAATCAGACTTTATCCGAGGTACCACTGTATCTGTGAATCCACATAAATGGGCTTACTGGCACGCCAACTCTTCTTGGACTTCAATTCCCAGAAGCCCAAGTCCCTGTGAATCCACATGAATGTTGCACGTACTGCCAATATTGCATTACAGTGGAGAGATGGGTCAACAATGCACCATTGCTCAAACTGAGCTTGGCATTTGCTGAACTAAAGGAAGAGTGAAATGAAGTCTTTATATTTTCTTTGGTTATCATCTTCAAAATCTTTCAGATTTTAAGGACTGCTACTTGTTTTGGTGAAAGGTGATATGGTATTGTTTAGATGTTCAGGACTGTCATTCCCATATGTCAGTGCTTGTATCATTAAAAGTTGGGGGATGATAGGTCTTATAATCCAAAACATTTGAAAGCCATTCAGAATATGATTATAGAACTAAAGGTTGCACATTTAAGTAATAATAATAATTTAGTGTGAGAAAGTATTCTGGGTTGAAAGGATTTTTGCTGGAGGAACTCCACTCAGGGGACGCCTGTATGAGGCTCCTTTCATGTCCCCAAGATCTTTTCCCGTTGAAGTGGTCCCTATTTATCTTCTTGCAATTTCTTGCAAGTAGTCAATGGGGTCACGAAGGGTCAGAATCGACTGTGCAACTGAACAACAACAACAACAACAATTTCTTGCTTTCAATCTTCTAGGTTGGCAGGAGCTGGGACAGAGACAGACCCTCAATCTGTCATGCAGTACCTGGGTCTCAAACTGCCGACTTGCTGGCCTTCCAGCTAACAAGGCGACCTTCTTAACCAATGAGCCACTGCAGCCCCTGTGCACCTTTAAGTATACTGGCCTAAAATATTCCCTTTGAGCTCCATGGCATTTTAGTCTTATTGATTTAAGTGAGTAAGCGTGGGCTAGATTTAGGATTGTGGTACAAGGGAGTACCAGTAGAAGTGTTTTTCTATCCAGTGTAAACTTTTTATAACTTTCTGAAGGCTTTTCTAGACAAAGGGAAAACTGGCAGCATATGAATCATATACAGTATTTAAGTTAAGTTTTATTTGGATTTTATGTAGCTGATACATTTAAGATTACTATAAACATGTAATCTTAACTCAGGAATTCTGTAGCTGATTTCTTCTTCCAACTGTGTAAACAGATTGTAAACATTCAACATCATGTTAGTCTCAAATTTATGCTTTCCAAATATATTCTATCCATGCACTGCTTCTTTCTCCACCCTTCTTGTTCTTTCTTTCTGTCTGCTTTAATTATTTCCTTTTTAGAAAGGTAAATTCTTGTCAGCAGTTGTTCAGAAAGCAGAATTGAAGGAAGGATCATGTTTTGGCTGCAGCAAAACTAAGGAATTACAGGCATTGTGGTGTGTTAAATGAAGGGGCACGTGTTGCAGAAAATTATACCAAGGTAGTAAATACTGAAAGCCATCAATTGTGGCGACACAGTTGTGGTGTTTGGCTTGTTATATATAAACTGTACAGTATTTGGATGCCTTGGGGGGGGGGGCATCTACGTTGCTTGCCAACAGAGATTGTCTGCCCTAGTTGTCCCAGAAGGTAATACGGTGATAAAATTTCATCAGCTAAAAATGTATGGTGTGTGTGCTTTTAATGCAGCTGTTTTGATGTGTGAATAAAGTTGATTGTATTCCAAGAAATATCGCCGATTTGCAATGGAAAGAGTTGGAAATTTCCTCTTTCCTCTTTATCATTAAATCCAGCTAGAGTTATGACTTCTTTAAAATGCTTCCAAGTGTTCTAGAAGTACAACAAGTCTTATGGATATTTTGAAGCATCATTTTCATATCCCTCTTTTAAGCTAGAAAGCCTTTCAAGGCTTTTTGTGGATCATGATTGTTGTAAAAGATTACAGTATTACAGAAAAGAAGTTTACAACACTTCGGCTGTGCAGCGCTTTACACACATGTCAGGCTTTACACACATGCGCACACACTCAATGTGGCCTGCCTTTAGTACTGAGCATGGATAAGTTACTTTTTTGGATCACATTTCCTATGGTGGCCAGGAAATATCGTCCAAAGGAGTAACCATTCCAAGTTGTGCTGTAATATACCAAGATAGGAAACTTTCTTAGATTGTGTCAAAATATTGGCTCAGTTACAACAGTATCATGCATGCAAACCATGTCCTCTTGGGATTTTGTTGGACTGAAGCTTGCTTTCTCCAACCAGCATGGCAATTGATGAGAGATGATACATCAAGAAAGATCTCCTGCCTTCTCCATTTCCATATGGTTTTATTTGTTTATGCCACGTGCCTGAAACACAACTTAACTAGAACATACACCTGCAGCTGTGAGAATCTTTTGCTTTTCAGATATACAGGATACTGCCATAATCTCTGCCAACAGTTCATGCTTCTGGCATCCGAAATCCACAATACAATACAGTATATGAAAAACTAAATAGTCACCAACCTTTGTGTGTAGATTTGTTGCTGCTACCTGAGGAAATTGATTCATATTTTTATGAAGAAACAAAGTAGTTTGCTTGTTGCAGTTCCTGTATGAAATACATGAATGTGTACTTTAGTTTTGCTTGTTGTATAAAACTCAAAAAGTTGTGCATTTCAGAAAAACTAAAATGAAAAGTTGAATATAGCTCTAGTTGTTGACAGAATGTTTTTTATGTGCAGCTTCATATACAGTATTTGCTTCTGTGGCTTTGGGATTATATTCTTATATTCTCTTTTTTTAAAAAAATCATTGTTTATAAAAAGCAGGCACTGTATATTATTGGTGATATGTGATCTTTGGTCAGTTGCTTTTCCGCTGATCTTTTAATGGTGCGAATTGTTCAGCTTTTTACCATTATTTACGTTAGCTGTATACCTCAACTTTGTATTAATTGCAGTGGAGTTCTTCTATCAGCAAATATTTATTGTTTGTGTTTTATTGTAAGTAATGAAGGGCATACACTGCAGTCAATTTTTTTCCAGGAAACCCACACTAACTAAATGAGCAATTCTCTCTTTCACTTTGTGACAGAGAAACTGATACTTTGTTGCAACAATAAATGGAAGAAAAGAGTTTTTTAGTTACAGTATATGAATTGACAGCACAAATACAAATACAGTAAAACCCCTACTTACGAAAAAAAGCCCATTCCATAGGCTTTTGCTTAAATTGGCTTTTTTATGTAACTCGAACCAAACCCATAGCAAAAATAAAATTTTTATGTAAGTCAAAGCAAACCCATGGGGAAATGATTTTTTACACAACTCGAAACAAACCCATAGGAAAAGAATCTTTATGTAACTCGAAGCAAACCCATAGGACATAGTGTAAATTGGGACATGGTTTTAGCACAAATCATTATGTTATTCAAATTTTATGTAATTCGAGGCATATGTAAGTCAGGGTTTTACTGTAATTAAATAATGCACCATAAGTTAGTGAAAGTGGTAGGTTTAAGCATGATGTTTTGAAGGCAATAGCAACAAATTCCAACCTGAGCAGCTATTAGGCTTTTAAAATATTTTGATTTGCTCCATCAAAAGCTTCATAAGGACCTAATAGTTTTTTGGAGACAGTGTGAAGGAATGCTGTGAATTGGAGAGAAATCCCTGAGGACTCAGAGCTTCTCATGACTTGTTTCTTTATTTTGTTCATTTCTATATCTTATTCCCATGATGGTGAACCTTGGCACTCCAGATGTTCTTGGACTTCAATTCCCAGAAGCCCAAGTACCGTGTGAATCCACATGAATGGGTTTACTGCGATTCATCAGGCCCACACTGCCCTCGTTGCTCCTGGAAGCAGAAGTAAAACACACCCCTACAGAGGAAGGGTTAACCCAGAAGAGTCTTAACCATATGGGTGCGTTTTACTTCCACTTCCGGGAGCAACGAGGGCAGCACAGGCCAGTGAATCGCAGTAAACCCATTCGTGTGGATTCACAGGGGGCCTGGGCTTCTGGGAATTGAAGTCCAAGAACATCTGGAGTGCCAAGGTTCACCATCATGGTCTTACTCCCTTCAAGGTCAATCGGGTGATTACAGCAGTGGTTCTTTTTCTATTACCACCATCACCACCACCATCATTGTGTGCCATCAAGTCAGTCCTGACTTATGATGATCCTTTCCAGGGTTTTCTACATAATAACAAATGCAATTTCTGAACAGAAAACCTAAGTTCTGTTGAGCCCGGATGGAATTTATACTGGGAACTGATAGCAGTCTAATTCTTGGAATGCCAGACCTTATGTAGGCAAAACAGCAGTATCCACATGCCAAAGGGAAGTAAAACATACTTGAAGTTTGCAGACATATGCGCAATCTCTAGGGCAATGGCCCTAAATATCTGTCACACGAGAACTCTGCATGTGTTAATACTCTTTAACTCTTTGGGAAGGGGATAGAAAACTACAGGGAGGGAAGCCGAGGTGTGATATTATTGCCTTTGGTTGGTCATGGAGCAAGAGAGGATGATCTCCATGGCAGCCTACCAGCTTTGGAACTCCATGTCCTGATAGGTTAAATGGCGTTCATCCTTATTGACTTACGTTCCACCAGCTTTTGAAACAAATATTTGGTTCTATTCCTGTTTAATCTGCTTATTGTTAGCTCTGGTTCTTGGAGGATCCTCTTCTTTAACCTTCATAAGGCTTCATCTACATAAAAGAAAGTAGCTTTGGCTGAGTTTGCGGATATTTTCTGGCCTCAGTGTGGTTACATTGAATGGAAAGATAATATTTGCATTTCCTGCCGTGGCTCAAATGGCTAAGGCACTGACTGGGAGGCGGGAGGTCAGCAGTTTGATTCCCAAGTACTGCAGGACGGAATGAGCTCCCGTCTTTGCCCCAGCTCCTGCCAACCTAGCAGTTCGAAAGCAAGAAATTGCAAGTAGATAAATAGGGACCACTTTGGTGGCAAGGTAACAGTGTTCTGTGCGCTCCGGTGTCTAGTCATGCCTGCCACATGACCATGGAAACATCTGCAGAAGCAGACAGCATTGGCTCTTCGGCTTTGAAACAGAGATGAGCACTGAACCCTAGAGTTGGATACGACTGGCTTTCGAGCAAGGGAAACCTTTACCTTCGTATTTACTTTAAAATATTTTTATTAGTTATGCAACAGTATACAAAAATAAACACTGGAAAATAAAGTAAAGGTAAAGAGAATATCAGATCTCAAAGGCACTGTGTTTTCCACAACCCCAAATAGCCCCAATCTGACACAAACAGAGTACACCACTTCAGCTTTTCAGCATCTCTGTTTTTTCAGGAAAAGAGGAATGGAACAATTTTTGTTCCAATACTTACCTTGGCTGGGAGAAAAACATATACCAGTTGCAAAACATATAGAGAGCGTGGCTAGGTCAATTTTTGTCTATCTGCTTTCCCCCCCTTTTCATAAAAACTACACTAGGCATGATGGTTGAAATATGGAACATTGTTCTCCCACTGGTCATGCTGGCTGGGGATTCTGGGTCCTGTAGGCCAAAGCACCACTGTTCCCACTAACATCAAATCTTATGGAAGACGCAGGAATTCATGAGGTCTGAGCATAGGTGATGGAGTGCTTGAAATATTAATTGCCTCAAATATAAGTTAAAGCAAAATGAATAATTCAAATAAATGTTGTCAAAAGCAGCAGTATTAGTGTTGTTTCTCTGTGTAAAAGCTTGCAAGGTAAAAAGCTATCGTTATTTTACTACAGATAATCTTAGTACAGCCATTCTATGTGTTATTAATTAAATTATTATCACCAAATTACTATTTAATTACCCAGTGACATGAGTTAAGTTTTCCTGGTCACTGGTTCAAATTTTTCCCTTATGCTGAATAATTATTTGTGTTTTTGTGATCTGCAGACAGAATAAAAGAATGCTTGTTTTGCTGCTGAACAGCAGTCTCTCATCCTATTAGATGTGACTATTTCTTTTAAACAGAGTTGTGTTCTTTGAAAATGGAGAGGTTGCATTAAGTCCCTTGTGTGGCTGTACTTGAATGGTAGTCATAAAGATCTCCTTTTAATGTTTGAGCATCATCTTAGCTACAGCAAATAATGAATGAGCAATTTGGTTTTGGTTCAAGACACATTGCTAAAGCTGGTGTGACATGGTTTCCTGTAGTAGTTGCAATGGGAGGATTACTTCAGGCTAAACAAATTGTTATTTAGTTGTCCTTTGATAAAGGAGTTTGCTTAAATGTACACTACACAAACAATGCTCTGAAGCTCGCTCTTGTTCAAGCAATGAATAATTTTCAAGTTTTCTTCAGCAAAGAGGGATTAATTTTTGGTTATGTAATAATAGTAATTATTTCAGCTTCTCTTGTCTTGGGGAACAGTATCAATATATATAAAATTATATTTAAATGCCTGGAATTTTCTGCAGCAACTCCTTAGAACGTAAAACCTTTCTGCAAACATTTGTCAATTATTTTTGTCTTGAATATTTGGAATGAAACACATACAATGAGCAGTATGTATACGTGGCAGGAGATAAATAAGCTATCAAGAACAAATTGTAATTCAGATTTTTAAATTGTCTTTGACATATTCATGGACGCATACAAGACAGATACATCGGATGTAGGTAAATTGTTTTTGGTCAAAGGTGAGTTTATGTTGGATAGCTTTACAAACATTTGCTAAACTGTATTTGAGTTATGTGTTGAACACAAATACACACTTTGTACTCTTTCTCCTACCCACATTACACAAATATATATTTTTATTCTGAGAACTTCTAATGCAGTGAAGACAACATCTGATGTCTAAATACAGTTCGTTTGAAGTTTCAGTGTATGTGTTTGCAGATATGAATTGAATGGTTAAGAATTCTTTATTTACATGGACACCCAGGAATTATAAGATTGCTTTGGGAAAATACACTATGAAGAGCTGATGTAACTGAAAAAGGCGATCTTCACTAATGTCCATGACATAGTTAAAAAGGCCATTCCGGCCCATGGTCACCACTCATCTGGTTATAAGCCTCCCTTTATTAACTAGGCCATGAGTGCCCAAACTTTTTGGGCTGCGGGCTGGTCATGTGGTTCAGGGAGCCAGTCACTATGGCCTGGGGGCTGGATCCGGCCCCTGACACCAGTTCGTCTAGCCCACGAATCCCTCATTGCTCCTGGAAGCGGAATTGGTGTCGGGGCTGGATCCATCCCCCGGGCCATAGTTTGGGCACCCCTGAACTAGGCATCTCTTTAGATAGCAAACATGGAGTCCATCGCTAGACCATATTCACAGTTTGGCCAACTTGACAAAAGAACCACCCAGAGTCTGCACTCTGCTGACATAGCCTTTTAGAGCTCAGTGCCCTTCCATCCTACAATGAGGCAGTGGAGTAGGATCAACATATATAATATTTGATGGAGTTTCTGTGAGTCCACCTTCCTGCTGTACCTTTGGTGTCAGGGAGTTCATTGTTGTGAATACTGGCGATCCCCTGTTTATCCTCACAACAATCTTGTGAGTTACATATGGCTGAAAAGTGTCACTCAGTAAGTATGGTGGCTTAGTGAGGATTTTAAGTCTGCTTTTCTTCATCCCTAAACAGTGCTCTCAACACTGAAGCACACTGGATTTGCAGATGGGTGAGTGTGCTTGCAAAAAGATTTGCCAAGACTTACAGAACTGGAGTCCAAAATATAGTTAATATAGCCACTATATACACTACATACACAAGACACACTCCATTTTCCAGTGTATTTTGGGGGGGGGGGCTAGTGGGTCTTATATGCCAGCAAATGCGGTTCTTGATCTGCTTTGTCTTCTGGTAGAACTCTGAATGTCACTGTTTGGAACTAGGTGCAAAACAGTCACTCAGAAAGGTGACCATAAGGTGTCTGGGAATGTATTTTCAGGACCAAAAGTGGAGTCCCACCACCCCCACCCCCAAAATCCCCACTCTTTTTTCACACATTAGTATTTGCTTTTGTTTCCCTCCAAACTTTCTTAACTGCAGCAGCCTAAAGGGATGGTGGTTTGGTTACTATTAAACAGGGAGCCAGAAGTTCCTTCCTGACCTAGTACATCCCGATCTGTTTTCTACCTCTGACCTGCTACAATATTTTCATTTGTAGAGTATTTGCATGTGGGTTTTGTGTATTTTTAGAGTCTCAGCATTTTGCAGTGTTTATGGAGAGAGAGAGAGAAATTGCAATTCTGTGATAGAATTTTTGGAATACCAATATGTACCATCATTTTATTAGTTCTGTGAAACTTTCATACTTGCCTCTTCTCACTGAACTACTTACTACACACAGTTTTTAGTCTTTGTTTATAATTTCTGCAGCATTGACACTTTGATAATTTTGTTGTTGTGAGGCCTGGCATTTTAATGGTATTGTACACGTTTAAAGAAAAGAACTGCATGAAACATGTTGGAGACTAAATGGCTGTTCAGCCCTTTTCTGCCAAACCTATTAAGTCTGCTGAGCTTGGCATTAACTTTATGTTTACACTTCAATGTACATTTCTAGCAGCCTGATCTGTAATCCAGTTAAACTGGAGTATAGAGATTGGACCTGAGCGTAAGCCCAATCCTATCTATACCTGTTTGTTTGGAAAGCTGGTCCACTAAATAAAGGAGGAAGGGTGAATAATGAAGTCTTTGTTGTCATTGTACCCTGTTTATAGAACTTGCATCACCTCCTAGTTGCAGACCAGCTTTATCTGATGTGCCCGAAGTGCAGATGCCATTATAAAACCTTAACCGTATATCCGTGTGCTCAGTATCTGTATCCGTAGTTTCAGTTATCCATAGTTCTAAAAATATTCAATTAAAAACCTCTGAAATATATATCTTAACCTATAAATCCAAGGGTTAACCGTTGGAACTGGCTATAGGTTGCTATGCCTCGTCCTACTTGCCTGCACTCACCCTTCCTGCACACGGCCGATCTGGGTCCGCAGGTCAACAAAGGATTGAGAAAACCGGCAGTGGGGCAACAGCCCCACAAACGCGAAGAAAGGGAAACAACTTCACTTCCCAAGATTCCTTGCGCCGCGCCAGAGCCAATCAGGCTGAGAGGCTCTCGCACGGCACAGCGTTCGGAAACGCGCCGCAGCCAATCAAAAGAAAACCATTTTAAAAAAATGCAGCACAAACACAAAGCACCAACCCATAACTACAAGCCCCAGCGTCCTCCGCGCCATGAGCGCGCAGAACGCTGAGGAAGCTAGCACCCAAAAAATAAAACAAAAACAAAAACACCGGGAGAGCAAGTCCGCCAAGCCGCGGGAACCAAAGCCCCCCCTCCCCAATGGCGCCTGAAGCTCCTAATCGGAGTTTACCCTTTAATATCACTGGGTGGGGGTGGGGGTGTTGTGCTCCCCCTCTCTACTGGCTCCCCTGGGGTTGAGAGGGTTGGGAGGACCAAAGGAGCCTGTCTCCCCAACCCTCCTGACTCAAGGGGACCCAGCAGAGAGGGAATTCCCCCCCCACACACACACACCCCATATTAAAGAGAAGAAACCAAGCAGTTACTTCTCTTTAAAAACGGAGGTTGGGGGGGGGGAATCCCCCTCTCCGATGGCTCTCCTTGGTCCGGAAGGGTTGGGGAGACAAACCCCTTTTCTCAACCCAACCCTCCCAAACCCAAGGAAGCCAGCGGAGAGGGGGATCACAACCCCCCCCCACACACACACACTGATATTAAAGGGGAAACCACAATTGAGATTTCCCTTTTAATATCAGAGGGTAGCCTGGATTCGATACCCTCTCCTGGGTCCCATGAGTCTGGAAGGTTTGGGGGCACAAAAGGAGCCTGTCCCCCCAAGCCTTCCAGAGCCAGGGGAGATGGCAGAGAGGGGATCCCCCCCCCAGGACACCAAAAACACAAAAACAAACAATCAAAAACATTCAAAAATACACAAAAACAACCAAAAAAGTAAACAACAACAAACATTTCCAAACACACCCAGCACCCAGCACCCAGCAAAACACCACAAAATCCAACCACCACCACCACCCCAAATAAAGAAAAACAGCTAACTCACCACCACACGACCTCATACCACAACGACTGGAAAGGAAATGAATAAAGAAAGAGACTACTTACTGGAAGAAGCTCCACCCAGAGGCCACGAGAGAAAAACAGTCAAAATACAAGATAACCCCTACCAGCACCACTTGCTGCCCACAATAATAAAAAAAATTCAAAAAGACAAAGTAGCCCCACACAAAAGGCCCCAAGACTTTTTCAAAAAAGTATATCATCCTTTATTCTTTTTTTCATCCACAAAACCAAAACACCAAACAAAACTCACCACAGTTTATAACAGGCCATCAAAAAAAATTGTATAAATAAAAATTTTTAAAATTTCAATTATAGACTAACCTCTTCTTTACAAACATTAACAACAACAACAACAAAAACTTTCCAACACCATTTAAAACAGCCCGGCAATGCCGGGCAACCTTTGCTAGTAATATATAATATACAGTAAAACCCCAACTTACATATGCCTTGAGTTACATAAAATTCGATTTACATAATGAGTTTGTGCTAAAACCATGTCCCGATTTGCACGATTTCCTATGGGTTTGCTTCAAGTGACATAAAGATTCTTTTTCCTATGGGTTTGATTTGAGTTATGTAAACATTCATTTCCCTATGGCTTTGCTTCGATTTACATAAAAATGTCATTTTTCTTATGGGCTTGCATTGAGTTACATAGAAAAATAATTTTCCTTATTGGATTGCTTTGGGTTACATAAAAAAACGATTTAAGCAAAAGCCTACAGAACGGACTTTTTACGTAAATCGTTTTTTTTTTACTGTATATGTATTTCTATGGCACATTACTGGAGCTGGCCACTAGAGGCCACTGTCTGCAGTGTAATGTTTACAAGGAATGGAGACAGACATTTTGATAGTGCTCATGTAGAACAATGGAAGAATTTTACAAAAAAAAAACACCATGTCTAAGACACAAATATCTATGTTTAATATGAGATTTGATGTTATCTGCAGTATCAGGTATCTATGGAAGGTCTCGGAACATATCCCCTCCAGCTTCAGGGGGAGACCTGTGCCTTCCAACATTAGAAGGGTGTCAGATAAATCTTGCTCCTGTACTCTTCCAGACAGCATTAAAACCATTTACATGAAAGAAAGTGGGAAAGAAACCTTGATATGAATTAGGAAGACCCTATGTGGGTTGTATGCAAGCTACTTTCTCTCAAAACATAATGGGGCAAAACAGTTAAAGGAAATCATGGCTTTCAGCCTCCAGGGCATACCTGTCAAGTTTCGGGAAATTTCTGTCAAACCCCTGTATTTTACACTCTTTCCCACCATCTTCCCATATTAGTTAGACTGCAGTTAGACTGGAGTTAGACTGGAGGCCAGCACAGGATAAGCATAGCTGTCCAGTTCCCAATTTTGGCCAAGAAATTTCCCTTATTTGACAGAAATTTCCTGAAACTTGACAGGTATGCTCCAGGGCCTAACAAAAAGTTGTGATCAGACCCTTCAGAGATCATTAATTCATAAAGGTGCCTTAGATTGGAAACAACATGGTGGTACATAACACACACATATATCTGGATTAGAATGGGGAACTCTAGACTCTATAGATACCAATAAACTGCTGTTTTCACCATAGCTCTCAATTGCTATGCATGGTTAGAACTGATGCAGACATGTTCAGTCTTGGTTTAGATGTCAGTTTGGTGATATTTGGCTTTGTGTATGGAATGATGTTTACAGTGATCGAAGTGAAATATAAGATACCAGAGAAGTTTAAGCATAGTGCGTAAGAGACAATTTGCAGAGAGGATGTACAGCTCTCATTCATCTTCTTAGGTCTTGCTGAAAAAGAGAGGCAGTAGGAATATGATGGGGCTCAAGTTATTATATTTTTTCCGGACAAGGGAATTCGAAAGAAAGAAGGAAGTGGAAAGGTATCATTTCAAAGCAGGCAAGATTTAGCAATTAAGTTTGGGATCCACCTCTAAAGAAGTTCAATCACATTCTCTTTGATTCCGCCAGAGCCTGAATATATGGTTAAAATATGTATTGGTATCTGTGTAAAATAGATGTTCTGGGAATACATATAGAGAATACTCTTGTGCAGGAAGTGACAAAAGTTTTGATGGGAGCAAAAATCCCAGATATCTGCTGGAAAAGGATTTTTTTTCTTGTGGAGGATAACACAGATTTCTCTTGGAGCTTTCTTGCATTTCCAGTAACTGTATGATGCAGTGTGCCCTACTTCCTAGCTGCTGCTGTACCATAAACTTCAGCATACCCACCTACTTGGTCCTTGCTAGCATTTCCATATCCCAAAATATCCTTATCTGCAGGTAGTGTAATAAGGTAGTGATGGTGAACTTTTTAGAGACTGAGTGCTCAAACATTGGGGTGTGGCAAACTCTGTTGGGGGGGCGGGGGGAGGAAGCACTCCCATTGGGTGCTTGGCAGAAGGATGGGGCAAACTGTGCTGTTGGGAGGAAGGAAGCGATGGCATGCATGCCAACAGAGAGGGCTGGGAGTGCCCTCTGGCATGCGTGCCATAGGTGTAATAAGGCATTGCTAGTGGAAGGGCCTTTTAATTGAATCTGGTATATGTATAATGAGTAGCAAATTTTTTTCTTAGCGTCCGAAGACAGGATAAGACAATAGTGGTGGGAAAGGAATGAAGTTAAGAGTGTAAACATCTCAGAAATCGGCAAGTAATTCCTTCTTTGAGGTGTATTAAGGACACCGTGGAGAGTCATTTTCACACTAAAACAATGAGTGAGAAAAATGTTAATTTTAAGGTGTATGAGCAGTCTTTTCTAGTTGTTTCTTGACATTGCTCATGAAGGGGATTTAGGCATGTCAAATGAGTAGATTTTTTAAAAATTCTATACCAGTTGCTTGTCAATCATAAGCATTTTAAGAATCATGCAAAAAATAACATGTGAGACAATAAGTTGCTTTAAAGTTTTTTTTATTGTTAACAGCCACAATTATTATTTTTTTATCATTGTGACATGACATATATAAGAAATCACAATTTGAGAAATAACTTTATAAGCTGTTGGCATGGGTGTTTAAAATAGCACAAATAGGCAACAATTTTGGTGTGGCTTCTTTGTTAGCTTAGCAACATAGACATCATCTGTTAAAATCCCTCTGGCATTTTGACAGTGGCCATTTTCTCCTGCCTTTTTGAGAGAGAAAATGATTCTTTTATTTCTTAATCTATTTTTATCAACTGCTTACAGTGCAGTTTGAATATTGGCATATTTCTGTACCAGTATGATTAATCCTATCCTCACCAGATGGGACATGTTCTAAGATATTATTAGCTCTTAGAATGTTAATTTTTAAAAGCAACTGGTCACATTTCTTATGCTTCTCAATGGCCAGGTTGCCATTATTGTTCCTGGTTTCAGTCATGTAATTTATTGCATCGTACATTATCAGTTTATTTTGTTGTGTTCAACCGGCAAGAAAAATATGAGAAAATGCTCTTCAGTTCCTTCTAGAAGCTAATTCTGATATGGCATGTTTGGTCTTGGCAGGTAATCCTGCTATGGTAATGAAATAGACCAGGAGTCCTCAAACGTTTTAAGCTAGGGGCCGGGCCATGCTCCCTCAGACAGCTTGAGGGGCTGGATAGCCATTTTGCCCTTCTTCCACCATATGGCACTTCCTGGTGTGGTGGAGGTGGTGGTGGGCCACATGAAACCAGAGCGGACCGGAGAGCTCCCTTATTATTCCATCGGCTAGAGGGGCACACCTCTCTAGCACAAGGAGGAGGGCCTTCTCTGTGTCTGCTCCAACTCTGTGGAACCTCCTGACATGTGAATTACGGCAGCAGACGGAATTGCTGCTCTTTAGGAAAGGACTCAAAACCTGGCTGGCAGGGCAAGTGTGGGAGGCTGATGGGGAAGTGGTCCCTGCCCATTGGCTCTTCTAAGATAAAATGCCTCTCTTGTATTGATGGGGGTGGGTAGGCTTTTTAACTGTCTTTTAATGGGTTTTTACGGGGTTGTCTTTTTAATGATTTTATGGGATGATTTTATACGTTTTATACTTGTTGTGAACCGCCTAGAGCCGCCCTAAGGCGAGGGGGCGGCATATAAATTTAAATAAATAAATAATAAATGATATCATGGCTCACGGGCCGCAGGTTGAGAATCATTGGAGTAGACCCTACTGCCAGCAACTCAATGCTGAGTGTCAGGCGATGGTTAACTAACCTGAGAACCCTGAGGACTGGAAATTTTGGTTAGTAAAGATGGAATGAGGTGTAATAAGATTCAGGACAAAGTTAAAATAGTTAAAGAGTTTTATCAGTAATTATATGCTGGAAAAAATTAAATTTAATAAAATTAAAGGCTCAATTAGAGAAACAAATTGGAGATAAGATAAGACAGGAACATAAAGATAGAGTGGAAGAATGAATAATGGAGAAAGAAATTAAAGAAGTGATTGTTAAATTGAAGTTAGATAAATCTCCAGGGGAAGATGGGTTATCTGCAGAATTTTATAAAGATTTTAAGGATGTGGTGATCCCAAGATTATTGGTGTTGTTTAATTTTATTTTGGAAGGGGGATCGATTTTGACTTCATGGTATAGAACGATAATTGCTCTAATACCAAAACCGGGGAAAGATTTAGAAAAAGTAGAATCATATAGGCCCATTTCTTTAATAAATCAAGATGCCAAAATTTTCACAACGATATTGGCAAATAGACTAAAAGGTTTTCTGGACAACTATATAAATAAGGATCAAGCGGGTTTTATGAAAGGAAGACATATTTCGGACTTGACAAGGAGAGTTCTGGATTTAATAGACATTACAGGAAGAAAGAAAGTAGGATTATTATGTTAGATATTTTTAAAGCGTTTGATTCGCTACAATGGGAAACTATTAACGAGATAATTAAATGTTATGGATTTGGGAATAAGTTTAAAAGAATGATTGAACAATTATATCAACAGGGTTATGCCAATGGTGTTTTTACAGAGGATATAAAACTTGAAGCTGGAACGTGTTTATTATGGCAATGGAGTTGCTAGCAAATGCCGTAAGAGAGGACAAAAGTATTGAGGGAATTTTAGGTAACAAGATAAGTTTATATGCAGATGACACTCTGGTAATTATGAAACACCCTATGAAGGCTTTAGAAAAGATTCAAACATACTAAAGGGAATTTGAGGAAATTACGGGTTTAAGAATTAATTGGGACAAAAAAAGAACCCTGAGGACTAACAGTTTTGGGTGCTGAAGTCCACAGGGAAGGGTGATGGTCCCCAAGTGGAGTAAATCCCACTTGAATCCATCTAGATGGAGGGCAGAGGCTTCATCAATACTGGCCTGGGGCTGAGGAGGACTTTGCATGCCAAAAGGTCTCAGGAACAGAAAGTGACTCGCAGAACTGGATCAGTGGTACAGGTGTCATGCTGTGATGTGGAAGGCCACTGCATTATATTCTCAGGACAGTCTTCATGGCTGATCACCATTATGATTGCTAATACAATGGTACCTCATACAACGATTTCAATCCGTTCCATGGGGCTTGTTGTATGAAACAATTGCTATACGATACATCCCCCTATAGGATGCATCGTACAACGGTTTTTTTTTCTAAGTGGTTTTTTCCCATTGAAAAATTGTTGTATGGTTTTTTCCATAGGGAAAATTGTCATGCGGGACACCATTTCCCCCAAAAACCTAATTGTTATACAGGGCAATTGTTGTATGAGATTCCACTGTATTTGTAACTAGTTTTTTGAAATCTGTGGATGATATATGGCTAACGTATAATATTTGTATAGGAAATCCAAATGGACAAACAACAGCATCAGAAAAACAGCTTGGCTGTATTCAAGAAGATATGCAGATTTCATAACAGTGTTACTTACTTGAAGTGCATTGAGTTTATTTTGCTTGAAAGTCAAACTAAATTAATGTTGCTTCTCTAAAATTAACTCAGCAAGTCCCAGTCACTTATTTTGGGAAGCAGATGCATTGGGGCAATTAAGCTATCTGCATACTTAAGATGCAGCATGCTACAATCTATTGTCCTGGTAACAAATTTACTTCTTAAACTACAATTTCTTAATCCAGTTAAAAAGAAAAAAAATTGATCTGCTTTCTGAGTGCAGAGAGAAAACCATTCAGAATAGTTCTGACCCTCTTTTGATGAGAAATTGTGTGAGTTGACCTTGTCCTGCTGATTTGTTGAGAAAGGGTTTTGAGATACATTCTTCACAGCTTGCCTTAAATGCTCATGCACAGTTAAATTTTGCCCTAAATGCTCATGCACAGTGAAATTTTGCTGCAGAACCTCCACATCCCCCCACTCCACTAGTCTGGCATTAAATATACCATGAAGCTTAATGGAACTGACTTGCAATTAAGTAGCTGTGGTCCCTCATTTGGAGCCCTGCAGTTGTCAATTAGCCTTTATCGTGAGAAATTTGTTTGCAAGAGGCTTTTGTCAGTGAAGGTTCTACCCAAAATTCTAGCTCCATTCCTTTTTAAGTTGCACTCGGGAAACATGTCCCCCACTTTTTTTGTGGAAAAGCGAGAATGAACTGTAATCTTAACCTATAAATCCAAGGGTTAACCGTTGGAACTGGCTATAGGTTGCTATGCCTCGCCCTACTTGCCTGCACTCACCCTTCGTGCACACGGCCGATCTGGGTACGCAGGTCAACGAAGGATTGAGAAAACCGGCAGTGGGGCAACAGCCCCACAAACGCGAAGAAAGGGAAACAACTTCACTTCCCAACATTGCTTGCGCCGCGCCAGAGCCAATCAGGCTGAGAGGCTCTCGCACGGCGCAGCGTTCGGAAATGCGCCACAGCCAATCAAAAGAAAACCATTTAAAAAAAACGCAGCACAAACACAAAGCACCAACCCATAACTACAAGCCCCAGCGTCCTGCGCGCCATGAGCACGCAGAACGCTGAGGAAAACAGCGCCCGAAAAATTAAAAATAAAAACAACTCACCGCCTCACAGCCAAGCACACACCAGCCGGCTTTCTTTCCCTCACCCACGGTGCCTGAAGGTCCCGACTGGAGTTTCCCTTTTAATATCAGTGGGTGGGGGTTGCGATCCCCCTCTCCGCTGGCTACCCTAGGGTTGGGAGGTTTGTGGGGACAAAAGGGGTATATTGGCCCAACACTTCTGGACCCAGAGGACCAGGCAGAGTGGATCGATTCCCCCCCCCTCCTTAAAACAACTCCGTCTTTTCTTCTCTTTAAAAACGGAGTTGTTTTAAGGAGGGGGGGGAATCGATCCACTCTGCCTGGTCTCCTGGGTCCAGAAGTGTTGGGGCAATATACCCCTTTTGTCCCCACAAACCTCCCAACCCTAGGGTAGCCAGCGGAGAGGGGGGTCACAACCCCCACCCACTGATATTAAAGGGGAAACCCGATCTACTTTCACGACTTCACACAATCAAAGCACCATAACACACTAAAGCCCCCCTCCCCATCACCTAGCCCACCCTTCCTAACCCCCACCGACCACGCCCCCTCCCCACCACCTAGCCCACCCTTCCTAACCCCCAACGAAAAACAACTCACCGCCTCACAGCCAAGCAAACACCAGCTGGCTTTCTTTCCTTCAACAACAGCGCCTGAAGGTCCCGACTGGAGTTTCCCATTTAACATCAGTGGGTGGGGGGTTGCAATCCCCCTCTCCGCTGGCTACCCTAGGGTTGGGAGGTTTGTGGGGAGAAAAGGCATATATTGCCCCAACACTTCTGGACCCAGGAGACCAGGCAGAGTGGATCGATTCCCCCCTCCTTAAAACAACTCCGTATTTTCTTCTCTTTAAAAATGGAGTTGTTTTAAGGAGGGGGGGGAAACGATCCACTCTGCCTGGTCTCCTGGGTCCAGAAGTGTTGGGGCAATATACCCCTTTTGTCCCAACAAACCTCCCAACCCCAGGGGAGCCAGCGGAGAGGGGGGTCGCAACCCCCCACCCACTGATATTAAAGGGGAATCCCCGATCTACTTTCACGACTCCACACAAACAAAGCACCATAACACAATAAAGCCCCCCTCCCTACCACCTAGCCCACCCTTCCTAACCCCCAATGACCATGCCCCCTTCCCCACCACCTAGCCCACCCTTCCTAACCCCCAATGACCATGCCCCCTCCCCACCACCTAACCCACTCTTCCTAACCCCCAATGACCACGCCCCCCTCCCCACCACCTAGCCCACCCTTCCTAACCCCCAACGACCATGCCCCTCTCCCCACCACCTAGCCCACCCTTCCTAACCCCCAATGACCATGTCCCTTCCCCACCACCAAATAAATAAATAATTTTTTTAAAATTACTAAAAACAGTCAAACATCCAAAAATACACAAAAACAAAAACACCAAAAACAATACGAAGTAAACAAAGACACAATCAAAAACAAAACAAACAGACAAAAAATACAAATTCCAACACCCACCCCCCCGCCCACACACACACACACACACACACACACACAAAAGAAAGAAAACAAGCAAACTTACCAAAAGATGTGCTACCTCCACCAGGACTGGAAAAGAAATGAATAAAGAAAGAGACTACTTACCAGACGAAGCTCCACCCAGAGGCCAGGAGAGGAAAAAAAAGTCAAAATACAATAACCCCTACCAGCACCACCTGCTGGCCACAATAGTAAAAACAATTCAAAAACACACAACAGCTCCAAATAAAAGGCCACAAGAGTAAAAACAAATCAAAAACATAACACAAATTCACAATTTTACACAAAAGGTCACACCAATAAAAACAAGTAAAAAAATTACACTAAAACACACTTTAACACAAATCACAAACATATGTCAATAAAATACAATAGAAACTTTTAAAAATCCTGTGCTGAGTTATAACTCAAATTTAAACTCAAAACATCTAAACACATTTTAAAAACATTGAATGTAAAAAACATTTACTTTTACATTATTAAAATTATGACCTACGGTACAACTAATTAAAAAAATTCAAAAAACTAAAACATTATTCGCTTACATAAAACAATTTGAAAAAATTATATCATACTTTCTTCTTTTATTAATCCTCAAAAAGAAACCAAAAAAGCAGATCACAGTTAATAACAGCCAACCCAAAAATTTTTTACATAAATAAACATTTAAAAAATTAAAATTACAGACTAAGCAATTTTTAAAAAAACATTAACACAATTTAACCTTCCAACACAATGTAAAACTATTGCAAAAATAAAATTGGTTCATTTTTTATTAAAACACACGGGGGGAAAAGCCTGGCAACGCCGGGCAACCCTTGCTAGTAAGTAAATAAAAACAGATGAGGCAGACTCAATTTCTACAAGTTCTTACAAGTACAGATCTGAATCGTACTTGGAAACAAATGTATAATCAGTGACATTGCTATAAAATTAACAAACACATATTTCCAGTCCTTGTGATATGCAACCCATCACTTGCTAGCCAAGTGGTCCCAAACTCCAAATCCATCATGGCAACATCATTTTAACACCCAAAGTATGAAAACCCATTTCCCTTTCTGTTCCTCTTTCAAGCACCGGTAGAATGGATAAGAAGACTATCTGGGCCCCCAGATTCTTGGTTTCCTGGCCTTGAGCTTCCTAGTCTTGTATGCTTTCTTCCTAGTTCCTCTTGGCTGTTTCAATTGTTCCCACATGGATGAGAAGAAAGAGATATACATCTATGGGTTTTATGAGTGCTGTCAATCCTTCTGTCACATCCCTAATCCTTCCTCCAGGAAGACAGCATACCTTGTGGGTCTGTGGGTCTTCCTGGCATATTTCATCTTAAATCTCACCCTTAAGAAGTCTCATACTACAATTACTCTTTCCTTCTTTTGTAGGGTATGGGTTCAGTGACTCTGCTTAGCTGAGCTTCAGCCTCTCTCATGTCTTCTCTCAGGGGGTTCTGTTTGTCTTCCTCTGCAGGCTGTTTGCTAGTTTCCTTTTCAAGAAACTGAAAACGGTTTTGAAGCTCCACCAGTGAAGAATATTTTTGCCTTCTTTTGCTCCTAACAGTGATTCTTTCACCACGGGAGAACACCAAAGCTCTTCCTGGCCTGTGTTGGTTCTCTACTCACCATTCTTCTCTTTGTTTTGTTCTTCTCCTGAGATTCAGTTCTTACAAATTCTCAGAAGTCTGGATTTAGTCTATTCACTTTGCCTTCTCTCTTGGGATGTTTTTAAAAATGACTTCATTGAGATAAACCCAGGTTGTCTCTAAAAATAATGAGGTATATTGGCTTTTCATGGACACAGGAATACCATAAAAAGGGTGTAGTGTCTGTGTCTGGATTTCCCAATGCCCCACTGAGGGACTTCAATCCCCAGAAGCCTAAATTCAGTACATTGGCTGATCATTGCTTTGGGGAATTGACTTAGGCTTCTGGGAATTGAAGTCCAAAAACCAAAGGTTGAGAAACACTGGTGTATGTTAAGTGCAGTAGAACATACAGCAAAAGCCCTTGCTTTCACTGAGTCAGCCATGCACACCAGTCACAGAAACATAATGTGTCTGGAACATACAGTTCAGCTCAAGCTGTTTCACTGGGCAAGAGGGAAGAGAAACTCCACAACTCCTGACGGATTATCTCCAGATCAGCAGCTGCTGTCTGAGAGCATGCTTATGTAGACTCTACATTGTGAGGGAGGTATTAACTCTCAGAACCCACCAAAAGCCCTAGCACATGCCTATATATAGTGTTCCTTATGTTTGCCTTCCTTCCCGGAGACAAAACAGAGCAAATAAACTGAAAGGATTGACTTTTTAAAAGTTGTAAATCTTTCAATTTTATTACATAAAAAAATCTATATGTTTGCAAGGGTCCAAAAGAAGATTGGGAAAACATGCCAGTTTACCATGTTTAAGATTCAGATAATAATAATTTCATGTCAGAAATTATTCTGGATTGAAAGGATTTTTACTGGAGAAACTCTGCTCAGGGGACACCCAAATGAGGCTCCTTCAGATTCAGATTGTAGGCATCAACTATACAAAGTTGCAAAAACTCTCCATTGCCCAAATCATAAAGCTAGAGAAACCTGTGTGGGTATTACCTATCAGGTCAGCAACTTATAGGAGGCATATCTGAGGGAAAACACGGAGACCAGAAAGATATCACCTAGACAGCATCCCTAAAGAATACACAGTGGAGGTGATGAACAGATTTAATGGCTTAGACTCGGTAGACAGAGTACCGGAAGAATTATGGACGGAGATGAGGGACATCATGCAGGAAGCAGCAAAGAAAACCATACCAAAAGAAAAGAAGAGTAAGAAAGCAAAGTGGTTGTCTGATGAGGCTCTTAAAATAGCAGAGGAAAGAAGGAACGCAAAAGTCAAAGGAGAAAGGAAAAACTACAACCATTTGAACACAGAATTTCAAAGAAAAGCAAGGAGAGATAAGGAAAACTACCTAAAAGAACAGTGCAGAGAAATGGAGGAAAACAACAAAAGAGGCAGAACCAGAGATCTTTTCAAAAAAATTGGGGAAATCAAGGGAACATTTAAAGCAAAAATGACCATGATAAGGGACAAAGACGGAAAGGAGCTAGCTGATGCAGAAGAAATTAAGAAAAGATGGAAAGAGTACACAGAGGAACTTTACAAAAAGGACCTCAACACTCCTGATAATCACAATGATGAAGAAATTGAACTTGAGCCAGACATCCTGGAGAGCGAAGTCATAAAGGCCCTAAAGAGCACTTGAAACAACAAAGCTAGTGGAGATGATGGTATCCCAGTTGAATTTTTCAAAGCGCTAAAAGATGATGGCGTCAAATTACTGCATTCAATATGCCAGCAGATTTGGAAAACAAAACAGTGGCCACAGGATTGGAAAAGATCAGTACACGTCCCAATCCCAAAAAAGGGCAATGCCAAAGAATGTTCAAATTATCGAACAATCATGCTCATCCCACATGCCAGCAAGGTGATGCCCAAGATAATACAGGAAAGACTTCAGCAGCATGTGGAGAGAGAATTACCAGAGGTGCAGGCTGGTTTCAGAAGAGGCAGGGGGACTAGAGACCACATCGCCAACATACGCTGGATCATGGAGAAAACAAAGGAATACCAGAAACAAGTTTAATTTTGTTTTATTGACTACACTAAGGCATTTGACTGTGTGGACCACAACAAGATGTGGCAAGTAATTAAAGAGATGGGAATACCAGAGCACCTCATATGCCTCCTGAGAAATCTGTACATGAACCAAGAAGCAACAGTTAGGACAGAACATGGAATAACAGAGTGGTTTGGAATAGGAAAAGGAGTAAGACAAGGCTGCATTTTGTCACCATGCTTATTCAACCTATACACAGAGCACATAATGCGCAGTGCAGGGATGGAGGAATCACAATATGGGATTAAAATCGCTGGGAGAAACATCAATAATCTGAGATATGCAGACGATACCACCCTAATGGCAGAAAGTGAGGAAGACCTAAAGAATCTCTTGATTGGGCTGAAGGAGGAGAGTGCAAAAGCTGGCTTGAGACTCAATATCAAGAAAACCAAGATAATGGCAACAGGCCCCATCAGTTCCTGGAAAATAGATGGGGAAGAAGTAGAAGCAGTGACAGATTTTACTTTCTTAGGATCAAAGATCACTTCAGATGGGGATTGCAGCCATGAAATAAAAAGGCGACTGATTCTTGGGAGACAAGCGATGAGAAACATGGGGAACATAGTGAAAAGCAGAGACATTACATTGCAAACAAAAATTAGAATAGTCAAAGCAATGGTTTTCCCAGTAGTAATGTATGGATGTGAGAGCTGGACAATTAGGAAGGCTGAACACAGAAACATAGATGCCTTTGAAATGTGATGTTGGAGGAGGGTTTTGAGAGTCCCCTGGACAGCGAGGAGAACAAATAGGTCAATCTTAGAAGAAATTAACCCTGACTGCTCATTGGAAGGTCAAATAGTAAAGATGAAGCTAAAATACTTTGGACATCAAATGAGAAGGGAGGATTCACTTGAGAAGGCATTGATGTTGGGAAAGGTGGAGGGCAAAAGAAGAAGGGGGAGGCCAAGGATGAGATGGCTAGATGGTATTATAGACACAATGGGCACAGAGCTGGGAGGGTTGAGGGGGATGGTAGAGGACAGAGGCGCCTGGAGGAAAATGGTCCATGGGGTCGCAAAGGGTCGGAGTCGACTGTGCGACTGAACAACAACAATCTGAGGGTCAAGTTACATGAAAAGTTATTCATATCATTTGGACATCAATAAAACAGTGCCTATAGTGGGCTGGAAATTGATACAGGTACCTTGCTCCTGAACCAGGCCTAGGGACTAAGATCCCCACTTAGATTCCCCAGTTTGATTCCTTTCTATGCCTCTTAGGCCACAGTCTCTACCCAAAGGAGAGAATGGTAAATCACACTTGTTTCAGGGATCTGCAGCTGCTTATAATATTTTACCAAATTCTGCAGCATTGTTCCCAGTGCCCCAATGCTTATTGAAACCACTGAAATGTATTTTATCCTCAATCAAGTTATGTCTCTTGCCAGGTCTCTATATTTTGTTAATATTTCCAAAACTTTATCTTCAACTCTGGTGTGTGCTGAAATTGCAATGTCAATTACCAAGACATTCTATTACTGTTATGTCTGGTATATTATACTCAGTCTGGACAAAAAGTACAAACCTTTCTGCCCAAGAACAAGCACTTGTTATTCTGTCACACAGTCGAGTCCAACCCTTTGTGACCCCATGGACCACCGCACATCAGGCTGTCATCTGCCATCCTCCGTAGCCTGCCCAGATCTACACCCACTGCATCAATGATACCATCTAGCCATCTCATCCTCTACCACCCCCTTCTCCTTTTGCCTTCGATCTTTCCCAGCATCAGGGCCTTCTCCAGTGAGTCCTCTTTTCTCATTTGGTGGCCAAAGTACTTGAGCTTCAGCTTCACTAATTGTCCTTCCAAGGAGCAGTCAGGGTTGATTTCCTTTAGGATTCTAAACCAATCAGTTGTTCCATATCCTGTCCTAATGGTTGCTTCTTGACTTGCATACAGATTTCTCAGAAGACAAATGAGGTGCTCTGGTATTCCCATCTCTTTAAGGACTTGCCACAGTTTATTGCAGTCCACACAATCAAAGGCTTTGGTGTAGTCCAGGGATTTTTAACCTATGGCCCGTGGGCTAGATATGGCCCACGGCACCATTTCATGTAGTCCCCCGCTGCCTCCACCACACCAGGAAGTGTCATGTGGTGGAGGAAGGGCAAAATGGCTGTCTGGTCCCCAAAGCTGTCTGAGGGAGCATGACCTGGGTCCCGGCTTAAAAAGGTTGAGAACTCCTGGTCTAGTCAATGAAACAGAAGTAGATGTGTTTCTGGTACTCCCTTGCTTTCTCCGTGATCCAGCGAATGTTGGCAACTTGGTTTCTAGTTCTCCTGCCTCTTTGGAACCCAGGTTGTATTTCTGGAAGTTCTCAATCCACATACTGCTGAAGCCTAGCTTGTAAGATCTTGGGCATGACCTTGCTAGTGTGTGAGATGAGTGCAATTGTACAATAATTTGAACAAGCACTATGAACCAACATAATGAAAGCAAAAATTGAAAAAACTGGAACTGACAGAAAGTGTAGGCTTTGTAAACAAAAAAAATGGATGAAACAGTGGAACACGTTATTAGTGGATGCAGTAAGATCACACAAAGGATGCCATAACCAAGATGCAGCAATGTTACATTGGAATCTGTGCAAGAATTATGGAATGCCAGGTTGGAATGCTGTTGGAAACACAAACCTGAAAAGGTGGTTGAGAATGAGGATAAGATCTTGTGGGACTTTAAGATCCAAATTGATAAGTCCAGACACAACATTCCAGACATCACTGTGGTTAGGAACATTTTGGTTAAGCTGATTGATGTGGCAATCCAAAGTGACAGGTGGAAGAAAAAGCAATTGAACAGATCATGAAATGTCATGATTTGAGAAGTAAAATATAGCATCTCTGGGAGAAAAAGGCAACTGATACCACTAGTGCTGGGATGGGAGCAATCGTAAAACTGGTTGAATAAACATCTGAGTGCAATTGGTATTACTAAGATCAAGATAGAGCAGTTACAGAGAATAGCACTACTAGGTACCAGCCACATTATATGGTGGATACCTCTCTGAATTCTTAGGTCCAGGGATAGGACCTGAGTGGTAGCTTTTCATATATTTTCTGCATACAGATTGAACAGATAAAGCAAGGGTTCCCAACCTAAGGCCCACGGGCCGTATCCAGCCCATGGCCCCATTTAATGTGGTCCCCCACCCCTGCAAGGTAATTTGAGAAACAAAATGGCCATTCCTTTGAAGCTGTTGGGACAAAATTGCTGCACTCATCGTGCAGCATAACTGTCAAGTATCCCATATTGGCCGGGAAACTCCTGTATTTTACCCTCTTTCTCACCGTCTTCCCGTATTAGTTAGACTGTAATGCTTTATGCCGCCACTGGAGGACTGCACAGGATAAGCAAAGCTGTAAAGTATCACGTTTTGGCCAGGAAATTTTCCTTATTTTCAAATCCAAAACTTGACAGGTATGTCGTGCAGGCAGTGCAAAATGGACGTCCAGCACTCAAAGATGACTGAGAAAGTGTGACCCAGCCCCGGCTTGAAAAGTTTGGGAACCCCTGAGATAAGGGAATAAAATGCACCATTGTCCAACACCTTTGCTTATAGGAAACTAGCATATTTGTGCCCGGCCTTGCCGAGCAGTTTTTTTAGTTTTTGTTTTGATTTGGTTAGGGGTGGTTTGGTTGGTGGTGATTTGAATTTGTGTTATTTATTTATTTATTTTATTGGGTTTGTTTAATTATTTTTTGACTGTTTTTACTCTTCTGGCCTCTAGGTGGGGCTGTGGTTAAGAGTAGTCTTTCTTTTTTGTTTTTTCAGTTCTGTCCCAGACTGTGGAAGGAGGACGTGTTTGGTGAGTTATCTTGATTTTTTTGTTCTGGGGTTGTTGTTGTTTTGTTTTGATTTTGTGGTGTTAGGCAGGGGGGTTTAAGTAGAGTTTCTACTTAAACCCCCCCAAAGTGTTTCTGCTTGTTCTTTTGTTTTTATTTTGGGTTTTAGATGTGTTTAATAGTTTTGTTTATTTCTAATTGTTATTTATTTTTCTGATTTCTTTCGTCTTTATTTGTTTAATTTGTGCTATTTTTGTTGTTTGAGTTAGGTATTTTCGTGTTGTCGATAGGTGTTTCTAGTGTGCTTTTATGGTATTTCAGGTGTTTTTTGTTGATTTTGTTGTTTATTGTTTTGTTGTTTAATGGATTTATTTTATTTATTTGTGTTTTATTAATTTTGGTGCTTTGCATTTTGGTTACTTTTTGGTTTTGTTGTTGTTGTATTTTGTTGTGTGAAGAACGGCCTGTCTGTCGTTTCTTCTTTTTTCTCATTGCTGCTTCGAAATTAGGTTCCGATGCAGCGATGGGGAAAAGGAAGAGCCAGCAGTCAGCTTGCTCTTCTTCCGGTAAGGTTTGTTAGGTAGGTCAGGTGAAAAGGAGGCAGAGAAGAGCAAACTGTTTCATGATGGTTCTCTCCTCTCTGTCTCCTTTTTCTCCTGGCTTGCCTAACAGGAGATCGGCAGGCAGCGATCCGTAAGGGGTGGTGCTCTTCCTTGTGGATTGCTGACTGCTGCTTTTCTATTACCTCCACCACTGTTTCGTGCTAGTTCTCGAAATAGCGGTGTGGGTAGTAGAAAGGCAGGATCCAGTCATCCGCCAGGGAGGGTGCTTCCCCTGACAAATTTCTGCCTGCCGCTTTTTTCCCCACCCTGGCTCAACTTACCTTGAGGCCGGCGATAGTCTCGCCATGTCTTCGGCGGGGTAGCGGGTAGGAGAGAGAATCCCTCTTCTCCCTGTTGCTCCGGGGAAAAAGGGCGGCATTTGTCTCGTAGTGGTTGTTTGCGTTTTTTTTGTTTGCGAGGCCGTGAGGCGCTGCGTCCGCCTGCGGCAGCCTTGCACTCCCATTGCGTGAGACATTTTTTATTTTATTTTTTGTGTGTCGGCTTTTTTTTAGTATTCTGCACACTCACGCCCTTCAGCCTGATTGGCTGAAGTGGTCACGGCACGGAGGACGCTGGGGCTTGGAGTTTAGTTTATTTTGTTTGCGTTCGTGCGGCGGCTTTTTTTCTGCAGCTAGGTTTCACTTGGGTGTGCTGCGTTTCCCAATGTTCTCTTTGCTCACGCCTGTCAGCCTGATTGGCTTAGGGGCAGCGCAGCGGACATTGGGAATTGAAGTTGTTTTCCTTTGTTTGCATTCGTGGGGCTGTTGTCCCACTGCTGACTGCGGGACCATTGCAGTGCTCTGCGGACTGGGTTAAGATGAGTGCAGGCGGCTCGGTACGGGATACTATAGTCAGGTGCGGGCATGTATGCTGGAGTCCAATGGTTAACGTCCCTCCTTATAGGTAAATATCATTTTGTCTCTCAGTATTCTGTCCTAATGATAACTTCTTGTCCACAATGTTGAGGCATACCCACATATTTCAGAACAACCCATAGTTTCTCATGATCCAGGCAGTCAAAAACTATTTGTTTTTCTTCTCCATTGAGGACTTGTCATAGATTATGTAACAGTTCTGTCCAGAGCTTTAAAAATGACTTTTTTAATGAAACAATTTCCAGAATTCCTCAACCAGCATGGGCATTTTTCAAAGCTCTGCTGATATCTAGGCTTGTTGTCTCATGTTCTGCAGAGGAGTCATCAGATTTGGAAAGGGGCCTGGGAACTAGTTCTTGCTGTTCTGAGCTAAGGAATGATGGATTTCTCATTTACCACTGCACTGCAAAAACAACCTAGAGTGATAGCAATTAATTTATGGTTGGGAAGCTTTTTCATAGAATAATAATTGGAAGGACCATAAAAGATACTTTAGTCCAATTTCCTACCCAAGCACAAAATCCACAGGAGATCTGAAATAAGAATGTACAGTATATTTATTTTTATTTTTATTTTTTTATAACTCAAATTTCTATGCCGCCCAATCAGGCAAACCTGACTCAGGGTGGCTCACAACAGGATTAAAACATACATATTAAAAACAATTAAAACCCCAACATACCCACCCACCTATTAAAAACTAACCACATTAAAACTGCCCACATTAAAAAGTTGGGGAGGCTTCATTTTATTAGCCAACAGGTGGCGGCCACTCTTCTGCCAACCAGGTTTTTAATTCTTTTCTGAAAGGCAGCAACTCCGTCTTCTCCCGCAACTCTACTGGCAGGAGGTTCCACAAGGCCGGTGCAGACACGGAAAAGGCCCTCCTTCCTGTGCCAGAGAGGCGAGCCTCTCTGGCAGATGGAACAATTAGAGAGCCCCTCCGGTCCGCTCTGGTTGGACGGACAGACACTCTTGGGATGATGCGGTCTCTTAGGTATTCTGGCCCACTACCATGTAGGGCTTTAAAGGTCAAAACCAGCACCTTGAATTGCACCCAGAGACAAACTAGTAACCAGTGCAGCTCCCGAAGCAATGGTGAGGTGCGAGCATATGGCGAGCAATGGTGAGGCTTTTGCTCCCCGCCACTGGGACCGAGACTGTAGGGAGGTGCGGTTTGGTGGCAAAAGGGTTGGGTGTGAGGGGGGGGGGGTGTTTCCCTCTTTGAGTTTGCGGTTTGTTATTTTGTTTTGCATTATTGAACTTGTTTGACTCTTATGATTGTTAGGGTAATTTTGATATTGTATTGAATATGTTTTTGATAATTCATACTGTAACTGTATTTTGTTGTATTATTTATATCATATTTTATATTGTTTGGCATTCTTGTTGTAAACTGCTTCGAGTTCCCTTTATGGGGAGGAAAGCGGTATAAAAGTCTAAACAATAAATAAATAAATAACGCCCGCACCCCATCACCACCTGAGCTGCCGCATTCTGCACCAGCTGTAGCCTCCGAATGGTCATCAAGGGCAGCCCCATGTAGAGCGCATTGCAATAATCTAGCCTGGAGGTCATCAGAGCATGGTGTAAGTAGTAAAACTCCTACTTACGTAAAAAGTCAGTTCCGTAGGCTTTTGCTTAAATCGGTTTTTTTAATGCAACTCGAAGCAAACCTATAGGAAAAATGAAATATTTATGTAAATTGAAACAAACCATAGGGAAATGAATTTTTACGTAACTCAAAGCAAACCCATAGGAAAAAGAATCTTTATGTAACTTGAAGCAAACTCATAGGAAATCATGTAAATCAGGACATGGTTTTAGCACAAAATCATTATGTAAGTCGAATTTTATGTAACTCGAGGCATATATAAGTTGGGTTTTTACTGTACATCTGAGCAGGGAAATCTGAGAAATTGACTGGCAGACCTTCTGTAAATAATTTTCATCTCTGTTAATTTTATTGTGCCTGCTTTTTCAGAGTCTCCAATCTCGCCCCACTTAGTGCAGCAGTTGATTTTTTTTTAATTCTCCTTTCCTTTTCACTTCCTCCTCCACACCAAGTTGTCTTTAAAGCTGCTTTATTTCATGCAGTATCCTTTCTCTACATGGAATGCCTTTACACTCAGGATACAGAACAGAGCTCTTAGCTTTAAACTGCCTTGGGAGCTGTTGAGGGACAAGGTTGGGTTATAAACACAGCAAATAAATAGAGTGAAGAAAGCTTTCTTTTCCTTTTCACAATCTTGTAGGAACACACTCATCTTCCTTTGGGTTTGTCCATTGTGACTTAGGGATTTTTTCACCCATTTTGGTTGCATACAGCTGAAATGCTCAATAGCATCCACTGAGAAAATACCTGGTCTTGTTGCATTTGATTACTTTTTAAACTGATGTTGTTGGGAGTTACTGGGGAAAAAATCAGATGAGTAAAGAATAATCCACAACAGAAGGATTAAATCTCACTGGATTAAATCTCACTGGAATCCATCTTGATGGATGGCAGCAGCTTCATCAATACTGGCTTGGAGCTGATGAGGACTTTACTTTCCAAAAGGCTCAGGACCAGAAAGTGACTCACAGAACTGGATCAGTGGTACAGGTGTCATGCTGCTATTTGGAAGGCAAATAGAAGGCCACAGTATTATATTGCTCCCAGGACAATCTTCATGGCTGATCCTCATGATGATGGCCAATATTCAGAATCAGATATGGCACAAGAAGAAGAAGAAGAAAGAAAAGAGTAATCTTGAATTTTCAGTTACAGGAACAAATATGCAATTGTTATTTACACATTTTCATAAAGGTAGAAAGCACAGAAGGTCTGTTTTCAGTTTTCCATTCTAGCCAGAAGCACAGCTGCAATGTGAACATCACCTTGTCTAGCTTTTGGCCAGAAGACCATCTGTTGGGTGGATTTTTCTCTTCCCTAGTCCCAGAGAGTACTCTGCAGTAATGGTCAAGATCCTCTAAACATGGCTACAGAAATTAAGGGAGTATGATTTCTGAGACAACAAAAATTAAGCTTCCAGGAGTTTCTACTGTACTTTATCCACTCACCAGCATAGAAAGTCTGTAAATGCTTAACTATTTTCAGAATGCCTACTGTAGTGCACTTAGTATGGTATTTAATATTTTACCAATATTTCAGGGCTTATTTTTATTCATCTTTTCCCTTCTGCCAATATATAATATTCTCATAAGCTGTTGGAGGTGGCATGCAGACACTTCTCTGTGGGCATGTGTGCCATTATGTGCAAGCCCCACACTGCCAGTGCCAATGCCAGTGCTGCTTCCCCACCCTCCCCTCTCCCTCTGCCAATGGGGAGGTGAGAGGGGAGGCTGAAATCCCATCTGGGAGGCATCGGCAGGGACAAGATGAGACAGGGATCAGGCGCACTTGCACATGATGCCACTGGGGTGCCTCATGCATGCGCATGCACCCATGTGATGTTGCCGGAGGCATGCTGGTGACATCACATGGGTGCGTGGGCATGTGTGGTACCCATGTGACTTTGCTGGAGGCTTGCCGGCGATGTCACATGGGTGCATGGGCATGTGCGGTGCCTGCCCATGCACCTCCTCCTCCTTGGGCACTCAGTCTCTAAAAGGTTTTCCATCACTGCCGTAGGTATTTGGGGGAGAAAGAGTCTGGATTGCCCCTTACTTTTTTCTTTTGTGTAGCTTTTGAATATTGTTTAACCATCGTTTTAATATTTCCTTTGCTGGTAGGAATTATACTTGGGCAAAGAGAGAGCAATAGCAACCACACTTACATACCACCCCATACCGCTTTGTGCATTCTCTGGGCAGTTCACAAGTTAATTAGCATTTTGCCCCCAACATGCTGGTTACTCCATTTTACCAACCTCAGAACGATGGAAGGCTGAGTCAACCTTGATCCCTGGTCAGGATCAAACTCACAATGTTCTGCCTGCAGTGCAGCAGTTTAACCACTGTGTCACCAGGGCTTTTGACCTGCAGTGAACCTGAATGCAGACTTGCAATTTCAATTAATTGCACCATTTGCACTGAAAATAAAAAGTCACAATGAGTAAACATATTGCAGCTTTTGGATAGGCCACAACTTCTGTAGAAGGCTCCTACTTTTGTTTGTTCAGGAAGTATTTAAGCCAACAATAAGTATTCTTCCCAGAGCTTGTCAGGCACCCACCCAGCCTGAAGATAGTGAAAGCAACACAGAGCCTTTTAATGGCTACAAGTGGTTATCTCAAGCTCTTAAAGTTGGCTAGGAGAGGGAGGTGTGTGTAATCCTTGTTAATACTACATGCATACAGTAGGTCACTGCTTTAGGAAGCTTTGCTCAGGCTGCTTACTGGTAGTTGAGCTCCTGGGAGAGGCTAACCTCCTCTTTTGTAGAAAGGGAGAGAAAACAAAGATCAAAGAGAAGAACAGTTGCTAGGATTCTCCTTTTGACATTTTTGTGCTCAGGATGTCACAGTAGTGAAAGGGCTCTGCATGTAGATAGTTCAGAAGGTGGTGTGTCATATCAGCCAAAAATATAACATGTGTTTTGTCCAAAAAGCTCCCAACAAATTAGCTCAATTTTCTACATTCTTCCAATTCTTTGTTTTATGTTATTCCCTATATTTCTGGTATTGATGTTTTGATTGTTGATGCTTGTGTAGTCAGGATAGCCCCAGCCACATATAAGAGTAAACTGTTTGCAGAGACTTGTGAGCCTAACAGTTGGTTTTTAAAATATAAAGAAAAGGCTTCAGGAGAAGAAGAAAACTCACATCTCAACATTCAAGATAGCCTAATGAATATTGAGTATGCTTAGTCACCATTACATATTGACCAGTGGTTGCTAGGATAGAACAGGGGTTCTCAACCTACGGCCCGGGGGCTGGATGTGGCCCGCAACACCATTTCATGTGGCCCCCCACTGCCTCTGCCACACCCAAAAGTGCCATGTGTGGCAGGCAGGGCAAAATGGCCACCCAGCCCCCGAAGCTGTCTGAAGGATCATGACCCGGCCCTTGGCTTGAAAAGGTTGAGAACCCCTGGGATAGAAAACAGAATGCTTGGAATTTTAAATGGTAGCATTCTGTATTTTACAGCACATACTGCAACATTTTCTTATAGTTTCCACTGGAACTGTTCAAAGAAATTAAAATGCTACAGTTATCTAGACTGCCTCAAAGTGCTTTGAGAGGGGTAGAAAGCCCAATGTCATTTTAGTTGTGGGTTGGGAATGTGTGGCTCTTCATATTTATTGAAACTCAACCTAACAATCAGCTATCCTGGGCCAACATAACTAAGGGTGAGGGACAGAAATGGTGATTGAAAACCACCTACTGGACCTCAAACTGCTCATATCTTTAGTTGATCCTAAGATTAAATAAGCTGCAATGATAACATAGTTTATTTAATAGTTCTTCTGCTTGAAGCAGTGGAGAAGAATGTGAAAACTATGATGTTGGTGATTGTTGCTCACATGTTGTTACTTCCACCCTGGTTTCAGAAATATTTTGTCATTATTTATTTATTTATTTATTTATTTATTTATTTATTTATTTATTTATTTATATTCATATTTATATTGCCGCCCATCAATATCAATGGCAATTACGCTTATAATCTACCACATAGTGCTTAGAACGCTTTCTGGGTGGTTCACAAGGTAATTAGAATTTTGACCCCAATACACTGGGTACTCATTTTACCAGCCTTGGAAATATGGAAGGCTGGGTCAACCTGGAGCCCATCTGGTTGAACTCACAATGTCATTATTTTTGGCTGCAGTGCAACAGTTTAACCGAGGAGTTGGCAACCATTTAAAGTCGGGGGCCGGGTCACGCTCCCTCAGGCAGTTGAGAGGGCTGGACTGGTGATCCCTACACTGTAAGCGCTGCCGTAAAATGCATCCATGGCTGTCATAAACGCATTTACAGCAGCCATATCTGCATTTATGGCTCTCTGATGACATTGTGAATTCAATCCTAATGGGCTCCAGGACATGTTTATGGCTGTTTCCGCCACTTCCAGCAGCAATGGCGGTGGAAATGATGGTGGTGGGCCAGATGTTTTGGCACCATTGGTCATAGGTTGCCGACCCCTGGTTTAACCATTGTGCCTTGAGGGCTCCATTTTTTCAGGGTAAACATTAACCCTCACTACCCTCTGAATGGATATGAGCCTCAGGTCCATCGGCTCAGATCCAGGAAGAGCTTTATGGCATGAGCAAACATCCTTGAGGGTACACCAGAGCAAAATAAAATTAGAAGATGGAAGAAGGAACTCACTGGTCAAGGAACAACATTAAAGGGAGATATAACTGAAGAACTTAACCTCTCCTACGTCAGTTGGAGAACCTTGAATAGACTGACAGCTGAGTCCCTAAATGCAAGACCAGCTTGCTCAAGTGGGGGCTGCTGATGGACAACAATACACAGTGTAAATGTGGAGAGAGACAGAGTCCGGGTCATTTATTGGTCTGCAGATTACAGCCAGAAATATGCGCTGATGTTGGGCAACGACAAAGAGAAGAAAATGACGACCTTTTGACAGGCCAGGGCTTGATCAGGACACAAAAGAAGAAGGTTGAACGTTAGGTGGTATTCAACTATCTGAGATTTTTTTTTTTTTTTGGTATTCCCATAATCAGGGATATTCAGTCATCTCAAACAATAAGAAAACAAAACCTTGCTAGATGCAAGATATGACGGGATTCTAAATAGTACTTGACCTTTATAAAAGCTTATGTCAAGCTGCAACAGAATAATCTTTTTTATTGTAAACACTCAGCAGTTTAAAATAAACACTCAACATTTATGGTTATTGGTCAAAAGTTAGCCTTTTGAATTCAGTGACCCTAACTAAGATATATAGTTTTGCTTTTTTGTTGTTCAGTCGCACAGTCAAATCCGACCCTTTGCGACCCATGGACCATTGCACGCCAGGCTCCTTTGTTAGCAACTGCTTCAGGTATCTGTAAAATTTATTAAAATTTGTCAATTCATTTTTTCCAATTTCCAATTTTTCTCAAGTTAAATTTGTTTCTGCACCAGTCTCTGGTTTTAATTAACAGTTTCTGCAAAATATATATTGTGTGTGCAATATGTGTTTTTCTACATAGATTTGCCTAGGGTAACAACTTTGCTCGTAGTTTTGTTGTCAAAAGAACTAACTGTGTTGCAAAATTCTGAGAAGTGTGACTACTGAACAATAACTGTGTTTCATTTTGTTTACTAATTCAGAAAAATGCCAACTTGGTCCTTTTCCATCCATAATGGACTGAACAAAATTATCTGTTTCTTTCTATATGTCACATCCATTATATATGAATGCCTGTTAATATACCTGTATAAAAGTGAACAGGTCAAATGCCATCTTGTAGTTGTAAATACAGTACATTAATTTAGGTTGGCTAATCAGATCTCCAGTGTTTTGTAGTATATAGCTTCAATTTAACTTTTTATCTTGTAATTTTTGGCTGATGTGTAAGGACCCTCTTTGAAACACCAGCTTAAAAAATCTCTAACGTAAGGCCTTAAAACACTAAAATCACCTTTGCTAGATGAACCCCATTCTCTTAAAATCCTAGTTACTACAGGCTTTCATTTGAAAATTGTTTGTGTGTGTGTGTGTGTGTGTGTGTGTGAGAGAGAGAGAGAGAGAGAGAGAGAGAAAGAGAGAGAGAGAAAGAGAGAGAGGACTGTGTATGTGATTTCATCCTATTCCATCCTTAGCTTTCATCTCATCCAGCATTAGCATGCAATTTGCAGAAGGTTATATAAAACAAAATGTAGCCCTGGATTTGGAGAAAAAAAAGGTCTCCAACCCTGTTTTTCTCCCTCTCCAGTGTGCCAGCTAAAATTTGTCTTTCAGGGTGTGAATTTCCCCAGGTACATCTTTTCCTTTCCCAAAACAGCAACAAGAGAAGAAGGCACATGCAACAGAATTATCCCTTCAGAGCTGTAGAAAGGCAGGAGATCAGGAAACTTCTCTGAGACAACACCTGGCAACTTACTTGCATTGGTTCCAGGATTAGCTTCAGCTTGGAATTTAGCGAATCACCAGTAAAAGTACAGTAAAACCCCTACCTACAAAAAAAGGCCGTTCCATAGGCTTTTGCTTAAATCGGTTTTTTACATAACTCGAAGCAAACCCATAGCAAAAATGAAATTTTTATGTAAATCGAAGCAAACCCATAGGGAAATGAATTTTTACGTAACTCAAAGCAAACCCATAGGAAAAATAATCTTTATGTCATTTGAAGCAAACCCATAGGAAATTTTAGCACAAAATCATTATGTAAGTCGAATTTTATGTAACTTGAGGCATATGTAAGTCGGGGTTTTACTGTATTCCATAGGCCAGGGATTCTCAACCTGTGGCCTGCGAGCTGAATGTGGTCCATGGCGCCATTTCATGTGGCCCTCACCACCTCCACCACACCAGGAAGTGCCATGTGGTGGAGGAAGGGCAAAATGGCCATCCTTCCCCCAAAACTCTCTGAGTGAACGTGACCCAGCCCCTGGTTTAAAAAGGTTGAGATCTCCTGCCATAGGCCTTCTGCAGTTGCTGAGAACATAACTTTGCTTGCTTTTTTATTAAGATGGATAATTTCATGCGGAATAAGTTTGTCTGTAACTACATTACATGTCATGAGAGCATCATCTCCTCCTGTGTTCAGAAGTAGTATGAATAACCTTGGAGAGCGTGATTATCCTCACGTCTTGTTGGTAAGCTTCCCAAGAGGCATCTGCTTGGCAGCAGGTCTTTTGATCTGATTCAGCAGGGCTCTTTTGTTGGCTCAGGCTTGATAGCATGGCCAAGAAACTGCTCTCAGCCTGTCACTGAGGTTATTAAAAGACAGAAGGCAGCAGTGTCAGAGCTGAGTAGTGAACTGTGTGGCAAGATTGTGCAAGCTTTCCCAAGTATCAGGTGGTATGACTGGCTGTACTGAATAAGCCCATTTGGACAATTCTTCGTCAAATAGCTGGTATCCACAAATATGTTTGGATATTTGTAATACAATAATAATTGTGCATCGTTGTCAATTCTGACTTGTGAGAGACCCTTTCCAGGGTTTTTACAGGAAGAAAACTCAGATTTGATTTACCATTCCCTTCTTCTGCTGGCAACATGGGACTGTGCAGCTTGTCTACAGCCACACAGGCTGGCTGTTCTTCTAGGAGGCACAGTGGGAACGTGAAGTCCCAACTTCTACTATTCAGCTTTATGGCTGAATAGATTTTGACCATTAATTAGCACAGCTACGTTTACAGGGAATAATCTCAGGAAAATCCTTTGTTTGCCTGTCCCTTGCCCACAGCCTTGCACATATATATATGTGTTCTTGTTTGTAGAATTTCCATTTGCAACTAGGTGCTGAATGCTAAAGTCCTACCTTTTTGGCACAGATACATATTCTTGTTCACTATAAACTACAAGCTGGTACATATTGGACTGTGAAGCAGATTTCCTATAAAAATTAGTTGCTGAAAGGTTATGATTACAGGAATCTTGGAAATGCTCTGTTGGCAGCCTGTGCTTTTAAGCTCCTTATGCATGTACCGATGAGGATTTAAGTTTGTTCAATGACAAAGCAAAGAAGATGGCTTCATTTTGGCCATTTAAAATTTGATCTGGACATGAAAGAAGAAGAATGCATGTGGTACAAAGGTGTTCTCTTAAAGCTTTAAGCTTTATTCTGACTTTAGCTGAGGTTTAAGTCAATATGGAGTTTTCATCTATACTGCTTCCATATTTTAAAATACATCATGGTTCTTTTATTTTTATTTTTGACCAAAGTCTCATTACTTATTTCCACCATTGTTAACCAAGTTGGTGTATCTCTCAACAATGAATTGCTATATGATAACAGCTTTGAGTAGATCAAAATATAGTATCATTTAGTAAAGACATTTTGCACACATCTTGTAAACTAAGGGCCAAGGCTTCCTTAATAGAGTCGATTCATCACATGTTAGGCATTCATCTTTTCCTACTACTGTACTACCAAATTTTCTAAGCATTATTGTTTATTTTCAGTCTAGGAGCAGATCTGGATATGCATGAATCTCCTGACCCCATACCTTTCACTTCCTCAGTAATACTCCTAGTCTAGCTTCTCAACTGTGCAGGCCCCAAGCTTGTATAGTTGGCTCACCCTTCCGTTATTGATTTTTTTTAAAAAAAAAAATGGGAACATCTGCATGTTTGAAAGCAGAAGAGAATGAACACTTCACACCTTCCTGGGCTGCTTAATAGAGCTGAGTTTTAGATGGACCCATCATGTTACTCCCCCTCCCAACCCCATTCAGGCAGGTTCTGCCCAAAACATCAAATGTGGCAGTTATTGATTAATCCTGGGAGTTCTCCTAGGTCACCTGTCTAAGAGTTGTTTTACTTGAGTACATTTTTATATGTGCACTGTAACTAAGTGGACTCAAGTGTACTCAGTTTTTCAAATCTTGTTTTTTGAATATCTGCCCTTTAGGCATTTAGACCTTTTTGAAGGTTTAAAGCAGAACTTGTGATGCTCTGTAATGTCTAGAGCTGCCAATGAGATGTTGTTTTGGAATTATTTTAAGAGGAGGTCACATTGGGAAAGAGAGTGGAATGTTAGATGAACAATCTTCTCTAGACACATCTATTTTGTGAACCCTGTTGTTTGTGTGTCAGTGCCTTGGGGCATCATATATTCAGTTGGTCTGTCTAGTTGAGTTTCTTTTCTTGTTCTCAGCCTTTGGTCTAATGTACCCAGCCAGTTATTCTGAACATTCTGACCCAATACTGTCTGAAAGATATGAACTGCTTGTTAGAAGAACTTATCCTTATTCTTAATAAGTTTACTGAGACACAAATTTGGGTGCGCTTAGTAGGATGTGTTTCTTGATTGTGTGCTAAGGTTTGTGCCTGGTGTGGGACTTAAATAAATAATCCTCTATAGGAAGTGGATACATGGGTAGGACTGATTGAACGGGGGGGGGGTACTTTCTTAGTCAAGATGCTCAGGATTGTATGGCATAAAGTATTGTATTATATTGTATATTTACATTTGTATGCCGCCCCCTCGACAGCGCGACTCCAGATGGCTCACAGAACAGGTAAATATTACAAAATCATAAATACAGCATCACACAAGTCATAAATACAGTCACAAAACATTGCAAAGAAAATCATTCATTCAAAAAGTCCATAGCATGTCCGCCAAGGTTTCAAAAAGTTACTTTTTGGAATTGCAATCCTAGAATCCAGGCACTCTGTAGTCTAAAATATAACTTTCCAATAACTTTCCCAAAGAGCATTTCCTGAGTAGAAGGAAGCTGTGAAACATATGCAAGTGTGGTTTGTTGCTGGGTGTATTAACTTCTTATCTGTTAAATGCAATTCATACCAACTGTTAGCAGTGGAAAAGCATTTTTAAGATATAAAATATTAACCAGGATTGATATTTCATTACAGAGAATACAATAAATCTTATTTCAGTAGGGCATTGTATGAAATGATACATTGTGTCCTTTTATTTTAGTCCGTGTTTAACTGAAGCCTTTCACAATCTGCTTGATTTTGTGTTTCTTGCCATTCTTGGGGTTATATTAGTGTTCATCTGTTTCTTAATATACAGATTTTTCTGTGTTATAAATGAGTCTCACTGTGACCTCTTCTCATGAATATCTAATAGACTGATTTTATTACCTATATGCTCCAGTATAAGTCATCCTGAATATAAGTCAGAGTACCTAACTTGGACCTCTAAAACTAGGAAAATAGATTGACCTGAGTATAAGTCAGGGTGGAAAATGCAGCAGCTGCTAGTAAGTTTCAATAATTAAAATACATGAAAATACGGTAAAATTAATTAATTTAGACATTTGTGTGGGTATGTTTTTGAGTGTTTACATTGACCCAAGTATAAGCCGAGTCCCATTTTTGGACCTTATTTTGGCAGCTAAAAACCCAACTTATACTCGAGTATATATGGTATGTTAACTTTTACTACAAGATTTGTCTTTAAGCTAAAATTAAAAAAGAAGCCAGAACTGTAACACTGGAGCTAAGTACAAATATTGTTTGAATACCAATGCTGCATGTGAGGACTTAAAGGACAGTTGTAGCTTAGTGATAGCCCAATTTTCAACCTCCATCATCTTCACTTAGGAATAGGAATATTCTTGATTGGAGCCCTGGGAAGCTGCTGGCTAAATGGGCCAAGGATTCAAAATGAGATTAGAAGGTGAGAAAGGATCATGTCTGATCCCATCAGAAAGGTCATTTTGCTGGGAACCATCTTCCATAAAGCAACCCTTCTGTTTGTCATGGAAATGCCCCAGCTTGATCCATAAGAAACAAGAGTAGACTTGTCACTGGTCCATAAAAGGTCCAGTTTGGGCAACAATTGGGATCGGACTGGAGTGTTATTGACCCATATATTGTGTGACCACCAGGAAATAGCTTGCATCAGAGTGCACCCAAAGTGGTCCAAAATCAAAGCTATTTGCTCATCTGATTGTGCCCTTAGTATCTAGTACCACCCTAAGGGTGTGCGGTGGTTTAGTGTTAAGACACTAACTTTGATGACTGGAAGGTTGGCAGGTCAGCAGTTCAAGACCCAAATGCTGCATGATGGAGTGAGCACCTGTCTCTGTCCCAGATCTTGCCAACCTAGCAGTTCGAAAGCAAGAAGTTGCAAGTAGATGAATAGGTACCGCTTTTGGCAGGAATGGTAACAGCATTTTGTGTGCTCTGGTGTTTAGTCATGCCTTCCACATGACCATGAAAAAGTACGCAGACAGCGCTAGCTCTTTGGGTGTAAATGAAAATGAGCACCACACCCTAGAGTCGGACACGATTTGCTTTCTAGCAAGGGAGACCTTTACCTTTTACTGTTCCTCTGTTTTTATGTACTTCCCCAGGTGACACACAGGAGTTGAGCTGAAAGGAAGACTGTCAAAAACACCTTTGTGGACCTGTGTCATTTGTATGTTGTAGGTGTTTTATTACTTTGTAAAGCTAATCAACAACTGTGATTTGTAGTGTTTTGTTCAATATTGCATGGATCATATAGAATTGCTTCTTGTTTATCTGATGGACAGGCCATTATCACATGACTGGGTAAACAACATCCATCCAGACTGAAACTTTAATTAGATCCCCCCCCCCACCCAATTTATCATCCTTACTGTGATCATTTAAATTTTTATTCAAAAATTGTTACATTCTTCTATTTCTACCTTTACCACATAACGGACAAGGAAAAGGGTCAACTTTATTTCCTAATCAACTTAAAATTTATTTTATCCCACTTCATTTATGTTATACATTTTCTGTGAAAGTAAATGGCAATCGAAATCAAATTCTGAGTCCTTTTCATGTGAAAATAGCAGCTGATGTGAAAATGTTTTTGTAAAAGAAAAGACTTGTGAATTTAAGTAGATGGAAAGCAAATGCCTAGGGGAGATTGAGACTTTGTAACAAAACGTTGTGTAAAACTACATTAGTGACCACCTACGAGCATGAAATAATGGTTGGATGTGCTTTCATTGGGGTAGCTTGCTACAAGGAAATTGCCATTTGCATGATGACTTCTGAGGGATGAATCTGCATACCTTGAACAGTCTCCTGGAGTGACAGAAAAGAAAAACATAAACCATAGCAAATGCATACTTTCCAAGGTTTTTTCATTTCCCTGTGACAGTTTGGTGGAATCAAAATAGAAAACTGTGATAACATGTGCACAGTTTAATGTTTCTGTGCTGTGAGAAGAAATAAACAAATGCCTGCACTTTTTTTATCGTGTAAGTAACAGAAGAACAATAGCATTTTTAGCCCTCAATTTCCCCAAGCTATATGCTGGCCTCCTTTGAGAAAAATCAAGAGTACAGACTTGGGATATTTATCTGAATATTTTATTTTCCTTTTAGAGCTGCCCGATGCAATTGTTCACAGAATGGCCCAGAAAGCTATGGGTGAAATGGCTGTGGGAGGAAAAACTGCTCTCACAAATGTTCTACGAGTGGCCAGAATAAAAAGCCAAATCATCCTGATATGAGAGGAACATATATGGTGTTGGAGGAAACAGATGCTGCCATTATATAGTCTCGGGTATTAGAACATGTTCTTTTATTCCAAGTTTTTCTCCTGGAACCTGATATACCTCTTGGCTTTCCCTCTAGAGTAGACAACTTATGTCTTAGCATAGCCAACTAGAAAGGAAAGAGAACAGGAAGGAGAAGGATTACCTTATTATTTGTTGTATTTATATCCCACCTTTTCTCCTGTGAGCTGAAGGTGCCATACACAGTCCTTGTTGGTTTGCAAAGTTGTAAGGAAGGCCAGAATGAAGGTTATGACCGTCTGTACTACCCAATATACAGTAGTCAATTCCTTTCTCAGAATTCCCACTGTAGGAATAAAATAATGGACTAGGTCCGTGATGGCGAACCATGGCACTCCAGGTTGGTGTTCATGGACTTCAATTACCAGAAGCCCAAATCAACACTCCTGCTGATCAGGGCTTTTGGGAATTGAAGTTCAAGAACATCTGGAAGTGCCAAGCTTCACCATCACTGGACTAGGTTAACCTCCTAGAATGACTCTTCTTATTTTGTGAAAATAATCAGGAACATCTGATAGCTATCAAGGAAAAAAAGAATTGAGAAGGGCCAGTGGGAACTGTCCTCCTGGTGTCATGTTATCTGCTTTCTGTGCAGATGGCCTCTGATTTCATCCCTGGCACTTTCAAGTAGAGCTGGGGAGGGACTTTTCTGAAACCCTGGCCAGTTGCTGCCAATTGGAGTAAGCTGTGCTGAGCTAGATGTGTGAATGGTTAGACAAGATTTATACTAACTTCTAGAATATCACAGAATTGGAGAGGGGAGTCACTGACTCATTTTGAGTGTAGCCCCCAAAATCCACAGCTTAAAGCTTCCTTGGCAGAGAACATTAGTACACTAAAGTAACTACAGGGAAAGCTCATTCTTGAAAATATGTAGATAAAACTCTGCACAATTATTATATAGTGCTGTTAGCATGTTTTAGAGGAGATTGGAGTTGGTGGTTTTAAAGTATGGCAGCTCATCTTACTGTCGATCACAATTTTTTTCACTCTGTGCAAAATGTGTTTCACTAATTATTAAACTTGGAGCAATATAGCCCTGAGGTTAAGAGTTCGTACTTCTGTCCCCCTCTGTTCTAAAATCACAGTTTCTCTTGCAACCTGCTTTAGGCCCCCTTGCATTCTCAGAATAGTGGCTAAAAAGACATTTTATTGGCTTTTGGGCAGAATAGGTAGCTGCATGTAGTAAACCAAAATGAATTCCGAGAAGAAAATGGGATTTGGCCTTCATGCAAATTTCCTTAGAAACTTTTGTGTTTCTGAGGTGTTTTTAGGACACCACAACAATAAAGTGAAGTTGAATCATGTGCTACATTTTATTGTTGGCAGATGAAAGGTTTTGTTGCTTTTTAGTGCAGTTAGCTGTGGATTCTGCAGAATGGAAAGCTTTATGATGGAAAACTGAATTTCCTGTAATAAAGAGGTGTTTAATTCTAAAAGAAGTTTAGCTTCGTCTTGGCTTTTATTAAACTTTGTGAAACACAGTGTAAGAGCAAATAAATTTATTACATGTGTGAACCACTTTGTTTAAATACATAAAGTTTATTTATTACCATTAAGACACTTCTGATTCTGTTTTGGAGGATGGGGTGGAGGGAAGTGTTTACACCACGTCAGCAGAGATGGGAGGAGGGGTAGACAAAAAGCCTCCTCAAAGATTGTGGTACAGTGTTTTTGAACCACACTGGGGTGTGGCAACCTTGTATTGCTGGCTGATCTTTCACACTAGGCCAGGTGAAAGGAACTGCAGAATCAACTCACCAAAAGGTGCCTTCATTTTGGCAGTTTCACATCTGGCTTAGACACAGAAGAAGAAACAGATGCGAAGCATTACTTTTGAATCTTCATTTGCCACAATACTCCATCCATTGTGAACACTGGAAGACTGTGTTGTAGCTATGCATAAGTACTAAGGATCTACCTTGATCTGTCTACTCCTATTCCATAGCCAGATAGTGATTTACCGAAGGCCATGTTGCAGTAGAAGCACAATGGGATAAGTGGGGAAAACCAGTGGTCTGGAAGTTAAGCATAACAATTTCCCGTCTTTTGACTATGAAGATGTTGCATTGTTAGACTACTGACAGCCCATGCCAGACTACTCAATTTTGGAATAGGTGATTATTTCCTGCTGTCTGACCGGACATCCCGCTACGGTAATGGAATAGGCCGTACAGCCAGTGACTCAACACCGAGTGTCAGGCAGCGGTTAACTAACCTGACTCCCTAAAGAGGCCAACAGCTACGGGCAGATGTGACCCCTTAGGTGGGGGTGATGATCACCCTCAGTGGTGGAAATGACACTAGAAACCATCATATTGGGCCCAACGACAAAATGAGTGGAGGAGGAACTCTGATTCCCAACGGTCATGGAGGCAGAAGATGCCATGGCAGATGAACTGGCTGTGAAGGCACACCTTGTCCATATCCTCAAAGCTGCGGCAGTCCATTGCAGTCCCACTGTTATATCCTGCATGTCGTGCTTCATGTGTGCTGTGGGTGATGGCTCCGAGATCATAGTGTGTGGGTCACTACATGGCAAGATGGGATTCACCTTAAACAAATTCACGCCAGTGTCATTTTTCCTGCATCAGGAAAAAAATGCATTCTTGGATATGAGTTGCAGTCGATTATGATTACCATATATACTTGAGTATAAGCTGAGATTTTTAGCCCCAAAAATGAGCCCCCCAAAAGGGAACACGACTTATACTCGGGTCAATGACCACGAGGGTCCCAGATTGAGAAGTGCCAACAATTTAATTAATTTTACCATATTTCATGTTTTTTGATTATTGAAACTAACTAACATATGCTACATTTCCCACACTCGGCTTATACTTGGGTCAATCTATTTTCCTGGATTTTCAGGTCAAAATTATGTACCTCGGCTTATATTTGGGTTGGTTTATACTCGAGTATATATGGTATTTCCTATCATTTGTGATTGAGATGAAAGTGTAGATCTTGTTGAGTGATATCGCTTTATTTATTTAAGCAGGTTTGAGTAACTTCACAGATGCCTTAAATCAACTAAGATGGGATTTTTAAAAAATTGGACTACATCTCTAGGAATCCCACAGCCAACATGGTTATTGCTAATCTTTCTCTATGCTTTTAGAAATTGTATTTTGAAAAATAAAAATTGGAAATATATATTGGAATCTATTATGCATGTGTGCTTTAAAAATGTGTCTACTTTTTTAAAAAATGAAATGACAGTAGTACATTTTTAAAATTATTCTTATGAATTTTCATTACCTTTACAAGAAAACACATGCTTTTTGTAGCTTATTTTTTAAAAATATTCTTTTAAAAATTAATATTGTGCATCTTAAAAATTATTCTTATGAATTTTCATTATCCTTGCAGAAAATCGTATGCTCTTTATGTGGCTTATTTTATATCAAATTATGTTAGTTGATAACTTTTATTTACTGCTACTTTGGCTGAATTTATGGCTCGAAATCATTTTATCAGGTACTTACATATGTGGCATGTGACAGAATCTAAGTCAAAAATTTATACTGACTTTGTATAATTTTAGTCAACCAATAAATATCTTTCCATATCTATTTTTGGCTCTTACAAGTGGTATTGTATTTTGAGTACAGGGTACTTGTTTGTGCATATGTGGAGGATTCCCATACACTTGGATATTAAGAGATGTTAAGGCCCTATGGAACCTCCTGCCAGTGGAACTAAGGCTACAGACGGAATTGCTGCCCTTCAGGAAAGAGCTGAAAACATTGCTGGCAGTGCAGGTGTGGGGTCCTGAAGATGTCGTGACCCCCACCTGCTGGTTGGTTTAATATCAAAGTAATTTCCCTCTTTTTAATGTGTGGGGGTTTTAGCGGGGTAATTTGTTTTAATGGGGTTGTTCTTGTTTTAAGGGTTTTAAGATTGTATGCCGCCCAGAGTCTTTGTGAGTTTGGAGGCTATATAAACATGAATATAAATAAATAAATAAATAAAAGAGGGAAGCTAAGCATCAGCCAATCTTACTCAATGCCCTTTTCCAATAAGAAAAATTGTTATTGTCTAGATTTAGTTCAACAAAGTAGGACAACTACAAACTTGTTCAACAAAGGCCCTGTTACAGGTGTCATTATCCCAAAAAGCTAGGTTGGTGAATATGTGACATAGGGCGTTCTCTGGAGCATTATCTCAATTATGAAACTTTCTCCCAAAGGAAGTTATGCTTGTTCCGTCCTAATGAGTTTTTGGTTGACAGCCAAGACTGTATTTTTTTGTCAGACTTTGAAGTTTGAAACTAATTTTAAATCTTTCCGTCGTTCTTTGCTTGTTTTTTCAAGATTATTGTCTTTTACAAAAAAAAATTAAGTTGCCTTTCAAAAACATATTTTTGATATTGTCCATTGTTTTGGGGGCCTTATTGGCTGACGTAAGTGCTAATAAGAAGTAACAAATAATAAATCAAGCTAATGACCATTGGGATATTCTGGGGATTGTAGATTTTCTAAGGCCTGATCAAGAGTTAATGGAAAACTTACTTTGTGGCTTTGCTGACTGCCTCCTATTTCAAATGACATAATAATTCAACTCAATGCAAACTTATTTACCATTAATAATCAATAATCATATTTTGCAGCTGCCCAGTAATGTGATAGACTAAAACTGGGATTCTCATCCTGTGGCCCATGGGCCGGATGCATCCCATGGCTCCATTTCTGGTGACCCACCACCAACTCCACAACACCAGGAAGTACCATGTGGTGGAGGGAGGGCAAAATGGCCATCTGGCCCCCAAAGCTGTCTGAGGGAGCATGACTCAGCCCCCAGCTTAAAAAGGTTGAGAACTCCTGGGCAAAAATGATCATCTGCTCCACATGTTGCTATCACTGAGGTAATGGAAGTGGTGTGTGTGTGTTTCCTTATAGTTATAGAATTATAAAGCAACTTAATTTACTATTTGTAAATATTCTGGAGCAGAGGCTGTTACCAAGATTTGGACTTGAGAATATCTCAGAAGCTTTTAAAAAGTGTATGGCTGCCCACTCTCTATGGCATCCCATTTTTATTATGTTAAAGTTGTCCTTATAGGCAGTGTATAAACAGTGGAACTATGCTAAATTCTAAAGACAAACTGACAGTGAATGTGTTGGGAATTAACTCAGAAAAACATGTCAGAAATTGAAAAGACTTTGTTGTGCAGAAGGCAGCTGTAGCACTGGGTCTTTATCTGTGGCTGAGCTGTGGTCTCGAAGGTACTTGATTTCATTTCTGCAAATTCTAACCAGTTTTTCCCCTTTGAAAAAGATAGAAGAGAAGTAATGAAAATGATACTGTGAAAATTGACAATTGCCACTGAGTCATTGTTGACTCAAAGAAATCTTGCTTTGGAACCGATTTGGATCCTGAAAGATCTTTAGCCCGAGTGGGTTCCCCCCCCCCGTGGTTTTAATTTTTTAAATTATGAAGATATAGCTGTTGTTTTTCTTTCCCAGAAATACTAAAGGAAAAGAAAACCACTTAGCTCAGATAATGAATAAGAACCCATCGCTGCTCAGATTACAGTTCTGCTGTCTTCAGGACTGTGGACTCTCTTCAGCTTTGACCAACAACATTTTATTTTGATATTGTCAATCCTCACCTAGAATCCAGTTTCAATGTCTTGGTAACGCTGATTAGGAAGGATGTTGGGAAGTTGTCATATGCCTAGAGAAGGATGAGCAGGAAGGTAAAGGGTTTTAGAAATCAAGTTCTTTGAGAAACAGTCGAAGGAATTGGCTACATTAGCCTGGAGAAGAGAAAGACGATATAGTGGCCATCTTCCAATATTCAAAAGGCCCATCATGGAGAGGAAAGAATAGGTTTGCTTTGTGCAGGTCCAGAGGGCAGAACTTGAAGTCATTATTACATGGACAAGGATTCCACTTAAATACCTCAGAGTAAAAGCTATTTGGCAGTGGATGAGCTTGAAAAGTGATAGATTCTCCTTCATTGGAGGTTTTTAAACATGGCCATCTGTCTTTAGCTTTAGCTGATCCACAGGGCCCCTATCAGTTCTATAATCCCGTGATATTTGAATCCATTATAATTTCTGATGGAAGGATGCCATATTAGTCTTCTGTTTTAAATTATGCACTTATTTACAGTAGACCCCTGCAGATTGAGTCTTATCATTGTCCAGTATCCTGTTTTCCACACTGACAGTAAGTAAATGCTATTACAGTAATCTTAAACACTAATTTTATCACCCCTTAACTCTGAGCAGCAACACTCCTTTTAAAAATATATTTTAAGTACCCACATTGTAACTTCTTTCTCTTGATATATTTTAAGTACAGTACCCTAATTTTAACTTCTGTTCTTTTTGCTGTACTATGCTGGTCTTCAACCGTAATAAAGATTGATTGGATTGGTTTTCCACATGGACAGTAAGTAACACATATGTTTATATTAAGAGTTAGTGGTGACTTATGTAGAAGACATCCAAGAAGTAATATTGATGGTTCTGCGGAAGAAATAAGGAAAAATGTTAACTGTCCATGTATTAGATGTTGTTTTTGCTATGGCTGTTTCAGTCAGTGGCCTGTGTAGATTTCCCTTCAGCCCTGATTAGCAAAGTGAGGACACAATAGCTCTTTTTTTTACTGTTGTTTTCTAGCAGCCACAGTTCAGTGGCACACTACCTTGAACCTGGGGCATCATTTAGTTACCATGACTAGTAAGCCACTGATAACTCTATCATCCATGGATTTCTGCGACCAAAAGGTATTGAACAGTTTGCAAACCTCATTTAGTGAGCTAGGAGAAGCTCTAATGCCATCCTGTGTCGCTGAATTTGTGGAACATGTACTCACAAACACACTTCTATTTTAAAATATTTTGGAGGTTTTTAAACAGTGGTTATGTCTGTCTGTGTTTAACTTTAGCTGATACATGGGGCCCATTTCAGCTCTATAGTTCTGTGATACTTGCATCAATCATTTTTTTTCTGGGGGAGGGTATGCTGTGTTAGTGTTCTGTTTTAAATTATGCACTCATTTGCTTATTCCATGATTTTAAACCAGGCTGAGATGGGTTGGTCTTACTGTCACCATAGCATGGCATTTGAGGCAGATTGACCAGTGGCCCTGTCAAAGTTGCTCAGCACCATTTTAAAGTAATTTAAATTGCCTTCAAGCCTCTTAGATCTTGAAGACAATCCTATTCAACCATTCTTTTATAGCAACTACTCTGTTTTGATTCTCTCTGTTTAAATTGTTTGTTTGACTCATTTACGTAAATGTCAGTATTATTCAGTCTAGTCAAGTGTAAAAGTTGTCTTGAACTGTGAGATTAGAATTTCATTAATTGTAGATGTATCTGTAGTTTTATAGGGAAAAATGGGGCTGTGGCTTATATGACTCATGGTTTGATTATAAGTGTACAACCTGGACATCTTGGGAGCTAGACTTTTCTAGTCTTGTAGTAGTAGTAGTAGTAGTAGTAGTAGTAGTAGTAGTAGTAGTAGTAGTAGTAGTAGTAGTAGTAGTAGTAGTAGTAGTAGTAGTAGTAGTAGTAGTAGTAGTAGTAGTAGTAGTAGTATGCTATTAGGTCATCTCCAGTTTATGGCAACCCTATCAACAAGCGATCTCCACAATGTCCTGTCTTCAACAGCCCTGCTATATCCTCTAAACTCAAGGTATGGCTTCCTATAGGGCAGTGATGACCAACCTTGAAACTCTTAAGTGATTGGCACTCCTGCTGATCAGGGCTTCTGGGAATTGAAGTTCAAGAACATCTGGGGCACCAAGGTTGACCATCACTGCTTTAGGGAGTCAGTTCCTCTGGTATTTAATCCCTCGTCCTGCTGCTTTCAATCTTTCTGATCATTATTGTCTTTTCCATAGAATCTGTCTTCTCAAAATGTCCCCACAGCAGGACAACCTGTTTCATCATTTTTTGCTTCCAGAGATAGTTACACTTGATTTGCTCTAGAACCCACTTGTTTGTCTTTCTGACAGTCCAGGGTATCTGCAAACGTGTCATCCGGCACCATATTTCAAATGAATCAATTTTTTTCCTGTGAGCTTTCTTTACCCTCCCCTTTCATACCCATACATATCAGATATACAGTGGTGTGGATTATCTTGGTCTTTTTCTCCAGTGACATAGCCTTATACTTGATTATCTTTTCATTGCTTCCCTTCTGAGCTTCAGTCTATTGATTTCTTGGATCTGATTTATAGTTTCTAAATATCATCAGTCCAGTTCCTTAGTACCTAATCTGCAACTTCTTCCAGCAAGTTGCAATCCTAAAGAAGATGAAAGCTGCAAAAATATCATCCTTCAGTATCCAAGAATTCTGATCATATTGCTTGTTGTTGCTGAGGCAGTGTTGTGATCCAGACCTCGTCGGACTCTGAGCATGGTCTGGATCAGGGGGCACTCCCTATGCCCAGCACAGTTCTGCCTGCACTTGAGCCTGAGGATGTCCTGAGCCAGGGATCTCAGCCTGCGCCTGGTCCAAGTCTGTTTCCCCCGGCAGCTGACCTGTCAGATTAGGGGTCTCACTCTGACAGTGATCAGCCCTCAGTCAGGGAGAGGTCCAGCTACACCTGAGATGCAGGCAGGCTAGAGCGAAGTACCAAAGAAGGCTCCCAGCTGATACCAATTATCTGGGAGGCTTATAAGTAAGTTTGTTGCAGCCTGCCAGCATCGGTACAACTCTCGTGTGAAGACCGATAACCTGCTCAACTCCAGACTGCCTGCCTAGACCCTGACCTGCCTGCCGTGACCCTGACTTCTCTGCCAACCCTGACGACGCCCCTAGAACCCTTTGGATTAGATGCTTGCTTGGACTATTGGTAAACAGACCTCGGCTTGCTTTTTGGACTTTGATCTCTGGACTCTCCTTGAACAGACTCTCTGTGTAGCACCGCTGTGCAGCAACCGGGCCCACTCGGGTGGGTCAGCACTGGCCGCCTGTCGAGAAATTGCTGACTTTTGTGAAATTTCTTATTTTTAGCATCAGAAGTAGGCGAGGAACAGGGTTTTCCCCTAATGAAATGTTGCAATTGGCTCAGAATATCTCTGCACAAAACTAGTGTCTTTCTGTTTGTGAAACAAAAAACACAAATAGGAAGCACAGAACATCTGGCTAACTGATCAGATCAAATATCCTATACCAGTGATGGTGAACCTTTTGGAGACCGAGTGCCCAAACAGAGGGGTGGGGCAAACTCTGTGATGGGGAGGGATGAAGCACTCCCATTGGGCTGCTGGGCAGAGGGGTGGGATGAACTATGTGCTGGGAGGAGGGAGGAAGCGCTCCCTTTGGGTTACTGGGCAGAGGGGTGGGCGAACTATGTGCTGGGGTGATGGCGCACATGTCATCAGAGAGAGTTGGGAGTGCCATGTCTGGCACGCGTGCCATAGGTCCGCCACCACTGCCCTACACCTATAATTTCTGAAAGTCCAGTCAACAAGGCCACAGCTATAGCGGTTTTGTGCAAGCTATTCTTGTCAATAGAGAACTCTTCTTAATATGGCAGGGAAAGTGATCCTTTAATGAAGACAAAGAGAACAATCTCATTCTCACATACAAGAATGAGTTAACTGACAATTTATATCCCAATTCCAAGCAGATGAAGTGTGACATAAGCACATTATAATGGTTTAGATAGCACAGGATATTAAAGATTAACCAGAGCTGAGTTGTGCTCCTTTACACATCAGTCAGTAGAAAAATCTGAGCAAGGTAGGGATCTTTTCCATAAGAAAATAGACTGCTTCCAACAATACATTAAATTTAGCTAGCTAGCCATTAAAATGTGGTTAGAAGTTAGTTCGAGCTCTTTGCCTTGAATAACATCTTGGCATCTGAACTGAAGGAGTTATAATGGTTTCAGAGATCTCCTTTTTCTTTGTGTGAGGTGACCACTAATAGCAAATGTGCTTCATTAAATAAAACTAGGAGTTACAGTTGCCTTTCTTCTTTCTCATAAAACTTGCAGGTGGTTGTAAAAAAATTTTTAGCCCATGATGTTTGCAAGTTCAAGCCTTCAGAAGGTTAGTGTACCACTTTGTGACCCCAAAATTAGCTAATTTGAATTATTAAACCCTTTTCCCTTATCAAAATAAGCATGCAGTTAATGAAGCTTGTATACCGTAATAATTTTAAGAAATTAGTTGTACTAATCTAGTGTGGCTTGGAGAAAGCCATTTTATGAAAAGACAGTTACACAAAAGTCCTGTGTCATTTATCTAAGTGGAATAGACTTGTGTGTGACTGTGCATTTCTGAACATTCTAAAAAGTATGCAATGCAAAGCTAAAGACATGAAATGCCTTCATCCTTTGGGCCCACCTGGGCTGAGAACACATGTGTGTAGTTTATCAAAAAGTATATAAGTCTGATTGAATTGTTAATTAGTGTCCTTGTATCTGCATGGGTTCAAGCACTAATATATGCATATATTATGTTATAAATGTTCTTGTTGATAAAATCTCTTTTTCCTTCAAAATCTATTTGGCTGTTTCATTAATGTTTAAAGAAACTTATGAGCTGATCCCTTTAGAGAGTTTTAAGGTGACAACTTAAATATGGCTTTTATCACTATTTGCTTCCCTTCTGGTATTATATATGAAATAATTTTCTTCAGCAATTTTTATATATATTCTGAGGTCAGTAAAATGCATACTCAGCATGTTGGGGGCAAAATGCTAATTACTCTGTGAACTGCCCAGAGAGTGCACTAAGCACTATGGAGCGGTATATAAATGTGATTGCTTTTGCTTTGATGATTAGGGGATGTTTGGTTACTTGTATAGTCCACAAAAGTTATTATTGAACTCAGATTTTGGATTTTACTCATGAACTACAGGGATTTTGGATTTCATTCCCTCCACCTTTTCCCTTCCCCATGGGATATACTACAAATAGCCACTCAAGGCAGCATCTATCAACAGAGGAAGGAGATTCCACACCACTCAAGGAGCACTTTATCACACTGAGGACTCCATATGCTTCTGTCAAGTGTGCCATCTAAAATTAAACTTCAATTTTTCTGATATGAGGATTGCCAAGTCTCTTGGTACTTTTATTGCCAGCCAGAAATATGGGTTGTGTGCTTCTTCGAAAGGCACTAAGTGGCTATCTGCCCTCTCTCTACAGAAATGAAGAAAGACAATAGACTCGTTTGAGATCACTTGATCTCAAACCAGCAGACTTCAACCTATCTTCGTAACTGTAGCTTAACTTTAGATTCTGTGGCTACAGCATCTAGCCAGGATAATTTACGGACTTCGCTATTCTTCCCACAATAACCTCTGTAATATCCAGACGGTGAAGTATCCCAAGTACTTAAAGATATCACTTTTGGGATGTATTTTAGTGGTCCTTTAAAGGTATTCCCCCTTGGGTTTTTCAGCTTCTGTATTCTGATCTACTGGTAGCATATTTGCCCAGTGTCCATATATTCTCAGCCCTATCTGTTGATGCCAGGAATTGAGTTTGGAACATTTGCTTGAGAATCATGTGCTGAACCCCAGCTGTGTCCCACCTCCTGGGCTTAATATTCACTAAAAGTCTCATTTTCAAGCAATGCTTGTATTTAGTTGCATAAAGTAGTCCAGAAATGTCTCTTCATTTTTTACTTATAAAAACAGGCATGAAGATTTAGACTTTTTAAAAAGCAGATATACTGTAATCCCCTTCTGGCCTGTCCCTCCTAAGCAAATATGTTTCCACTGGAATTTCCACCCAAAAGGTCTGTATTTTTGATTTTTTGAAAATAATTTTAGACAGATTTACGTTGTTTTGTATTTTTTAAAAAATTATGAATATGTTGTATTGATAAATAAACATTTCTCACTTATATTGAAACTTCTCAAGAAATTTTTCTTCTTAATGTTTCTCTGTGGTTGGGTTTCCACTATTGTGACTCAGTGAATGAGCATTCCTCTTGTCTCTTGAAGCATCTTGTCTTTGTTAAGGGATAGTGTTTCTTCATTTCGCTAAGCTTATAAGAGTTTCTTAGACCTGAACGAAAAGAATTTTAGGTATTTCAAGAATCTATGAATAGCTATTTCATAAGAAACAGCTTTAAAAGGAGGGTTCCTTCCCCTCTGTAATCTGATTTTTCAAAGTTACAACACTAAGGTCTTAGTATTCTCTCCTTTCTCTCAACACTTGATATTCTGCCTCTGCATAGCCTTCTGTAAAAAGTTGAAATGGTAGAAATACTGTTTTTTTTACATTTAGAGTGAGATGGGGGAAACATGTAGAGATTAAAAATTGTGCACACGTGTGTTTTTATAAAATAGTTGTGGCTTTCATGAAGCTGCATTCTGTTAGAATGCTTATTTGAGTGCATGCTATCCTCTAAAGGAGAAATGAAGTGATACTATTTCCTCTAAGATAAGTGAGTTGGGTCCAGACATAGTCATGTCTAAAATAAATCCATTGAAGTTGATGAGATTAATAACAGTGGTACCCTAACAAAGGCCGCGGCACAAAAAGTCAAAGGGTTTTCAACAGACCTGCTAGATGTAACTTTCTGTATCTTTTTTTTTGCTTGTGGGACTTCCTTATCTAGAAAAAAAATTGAGCCTTTTAAGGAAGATAACTAAGACAAACATACCGTATCTCTCACTTTGGGATTTGCCATTTGCTTATATAGCCACTGACTCAAACTCCTTTACAAGCTTTGCAGGGTTGTTGTTGTTGTTGTTGTTTTTTTGTCTCTGTCAATAAAAACTTCCCCTGCATTTTAGAAATTGCCGGGTGTTTGAGGCAGATTCAGAAGTTGTTCGTTTGCAATGATTATGCACTCCCAGGGACATAGAAAAGTTGCAGGCTGTACTTCCCTTTCCTGAGGCTTCCCAAATGCTTTCTCAAGCAAGGGCCTTCAAACCACGAGCAACACCTCAAGTCACATTTTTGTCAATTGGGTTTCAAGTCAGAATCACAGTTTGCACAGTATTCTTCTGCTTCAAGTGCCGTATCCGATTCTGAATATTGGCTATCATCATGGTGATCAGCCATGAAGATTGTCCTGGGGACAATATAATGCAGTGACCTTCCTTTTGCCTTCTGTATTGTAACGTGACACCCGTACCACCCGCATTTATTGTTTATTTTTTTATTAATGAAAATACTATTAAGTCACTTATATGTAAAGATTTCAGGGTGGGGTGTAATCAATGAAATATCTTTAAATCAAGCTAGGTAAATCAGTTTATTATACAACATAAAGCAATCATGCATTCAAATTGCATGTGTAGTTTGATATGCTAAAAACCAAGCTCTGGCCTCACGATATGGCTCAATACTTATGAATAAGCAGATGTTAGGTAAAGGTAAAGGTCGCCCTTGCTCGAAAGCCAGTCGTATCTGAGTCTAGGGTGTGGTGCTCATCTCTGTTTACAACCCAAGAGCCAGTGCTGTCTGCATCTGCAGACGTTTCCGTGGTCATGTGGCAAGGATGACTGGATGCCAGAGTTCATGGGACGCTGTTACCTTCCTACCAAAGTGGTACTTATTTATTTACTTGCAATTTCTTGCTTTCAAACTGCTAGCTTGGTAAGCTAGGACAGAGACAGGGGCTCACTCCATCTTGCAGCACTCGTGTCTCAAACTGCTGACCTGCCGAACTTCCAGTCATCAAGTCCAGCATCTTAACCACTAAGCCACCACAGTCCCAGACGAAGCAGGTGTTAACTTGCTACTATCAGAGCAAATTGAACTTCATACAACTTGGTGCTACAGTTAATTAAGCTCTTTCCCATGTCATGGCGGGATGCAAGGGGCCTCTCTTATCAGGAGATCATAAAGATCAGGCAGGAGTATGTAGAGAAAGGCATTCCCCAAACATCAAGATCCCAAGACATCCAGGGTTTGAAAATCATTACTAATATCATGAACCTTTCCTGGAAATGTATTGACAACCAAAGTATATTTTTAAAGCCAGTATAATGTGATACAATGATATCTGAATGATGCGCTTAACAGCAACCTTACCGGCGCTGCATTTTATGCTACCTGGAGCTTTGACATCATCTTCAGGGACAGCTCCATGTAGAGTCCATGGCAGTAATATTAACAGGAAGCTATCAGAACATACACTACAGTGGCCAGACTATTTCTGTCTGGGAATGTCTAAGCTGGTAAACCAAGCAAAACTGACAAAAAAAAATAACTTTGCAAAGTTGTTCCTTACATTGTAGCTCTTTTGCTGCATTTCAGCTGAGCTGTTGAAAATTGTACAGTGCCACTATTGTCCTGTTCAGCCCTTCTTGCACCAGTCAGCCCCTTATTTCATGATTGTGGTGGTTTGACAACACTGTGTACTTCAAAACTGAATAGGAGGGTCAATGGTCAGTACTTTTCTTCCCATGTAAAGACACTGGCTTTCTTTAGGATTTATGTTAAATGGTTTCATCACTCATCCAAACTTGGTTTTCACAAATTTATAATCCTTAGAAACTTCAGAACAGTATCCTAAATAAATATTGCCTGTAGAATTAGAGATAACATTGCTGTTAAAATTAACTTTTTCCATGAACTTTCTCCAGTGAAAAGGTTCTTTCTGTTGTTACAGAAGGACTTTTTACATGATTAATCAAAACATTTTTTTAAAGTGAAAGTAAGCAACATAATTCATTATAATGGCAGTGATATTCTCTACAACTTGAAATACAAATCAAAGCCCAAGATAAGTAAAACAGCTATTCTTTCCTTCCACCATTATTTTCTTACCAAAGAAGTGTTACAAGAATAAAGCAGTGTTTCCCAACCTTTGGTTTTTGAATTTCAATTCCCAGAAGCCTAAGACAGTACATTGGTTGATCATTGCTTTTGGGAATTGACTTCGGCTTCTGGGAACTGAAGTCCCCAATCCAAAGTTTGGGGAACACTGGAATAAAAGAATTGTTGTGTTGAACAGAAGAGAGGAATACATTGCAGGAGGAATAATCTTGAATGCAGAAAATAAATAATTTGACCCTATCAGAGAGTAAACAAAACAAAACAAAAATACATTGTGACACCTTAAAGACTAACTGCTGTATTTTGAGGTTAGCTTTCATGGATCAAGTCCACTTCATCAGACCCTGTTGCCAGACAAATTGGACCCTGTTATTATTATCAGTGAGTATGGCATCGTCAGCATCAACATTATTTTTGGTCGAACCATTTCAATTTCATTTTTCAAAAGTGAACTGTAGTAAAAACGTTTTTTCTTAAAATAATTCTCTAGCTTCAATGCAGTCATTTCTTTTGTGCATACTGCTTGCTGAATAACCTTCTGAAAATAACTGGAATGAATGACCCTAGAATTCCTGCTCCAATAGACACAGTATATTTGCTTGGAACATTGCTCCAAAGGAGAACGTTCATAGCAACAGTCAACAGAGAATACACAAAAAACTGCTGGGTTGAGAAGTGATTCCAGATGTGGATTGTGAAATCTCTTCACTCTATGCTGTAATCTAACACAAATTGTTAACTGAAAAGGACATTCTGTCTCTCATCAGCACTCTTGGGTATCAAAGTTTTACACAAATGAATTAACGAGTGATGTTGTGACTGGCCAAAGTGTGCAACTATTGCATCTAATTGTGTTTTCCTGCTGCCAGCAAAATATAGCTAAACTCAAAACATTCTCCCACTTCCCTGGTGAACCACATAATCTGACACCACTTAACTATAACATTACATATGAAACAGGTCAGTTACAATGTAACCATCAATTACAAAAGTACAAATCTGCATTTTGGTGGGTTTGTATTTTTAGGATACTACTGATGTCAGCACTGACTACTGAGAATTTTTTCTCCAAACGTCTGCAAAATGGTTACAGAGTGATTGCTACTTTAAAAAGCTAAAAATGTTTAAATGGACATGTATAAGGATGTAGATCAGGGGTTCCCAACCTATGGCCCACAAGCTAGACCCAACCCACAACACCATTCCAATCGGCACGTCACCGTCTCCCCCACACCCAGAAGTAGAAGTGGATGCGTTTACATCAGCTGTAAAACGCGCCCATGCAAACGCGCCTGCGGCTGATGTAAACGTGGAAGTGCGCGCTGTTCAGGGGGCGTGGCCAGGCCCATGGCCCAAAAAGGTTGGCCACCCTGATGTAAATGGTTCCTTTCCAGATTTTAAATGATCTTCAAGTCAAAAGATCTGATGTGAAGTGTGAATCCCCCCAACATTCCAAACTTAACTGTGTAAGCATTCAAATAGCTAGATATTGCAAAGAGATGGTATAGTTCTAGCATTGAAATTAATGTTGGATTGAATCCCGAGGGATTTCAGAGACTCAGTGGGATTCAGAGCTTGCTTCACCTATGCATTGAAAACAAACTTTGGACTCAGTTTTTGGACTATATTTCCCTAAAATGTTTGTGTGCATGGAAACACAGAGCATTTGAGCACATCAAACTAGAGTCTTGTGGCTTTACTATATCTGAGGACAGATGGATGAAGAACACTTCTGTTAGGATGAACTAACTTTTGGGTAGGCTGTATCTGGGAAGAAATCAGCCCCATGAGCCTAGCAACTTAAATGCCCAATGGCTGGGATAAGATCAGGAGATGGAGCAGGGAGTACTGTACAGCATAACTGACCCCTGGAACAGCATGGTGGTTGATCAAGGTTTGGCTTTTTTGTGCGGATTGCTGAACAAGTCAGTTTGATTGTCCGAACCAAGCCATAGGGAGCTTCCCATAAGGGTTGAACAGATGAGCACCGGAAGTAGTAGTTCCATTAGTCCTTTTAGAGAGAAGACTGACCCAGTAGCCTGGCTAACTTGTCACAAGGTGGTTCAAGGGTCCACTCTATTATTCATTTTGGTGTTGGGCAGATTTTTATGTGGACTGCAATATGGCAGGTTTATTTCTTACCTGAGACTGCATGAGGGTGAAGGTCCTTTTCTTTTGGTGTGTGTGTGTCACCTGGTCATGCTTTGTTTTTCCATCCTGTTTTGCTTCTGTTTTTAAAATATTAAAGATTTACTTCAAGCCAATTTTTGGTGATGAGACTTTCACTGGTCACTTTGGGGTGCTTATTCCAGTTCATGGTTCTCAGACATCCTGCTGAAGACGGAGAGCAGCAACCTCTCAGGGCAGCTACCGAAAGGAAGGGCATGAGCACTAAGACCTAGCCCAGATTGTCCATCCAATTTGAAGGACACTTTCTGGGCTGGACTGCAGTGGCTCAAGTGGCTAAGACGCTGACTGGGAGGCGGAAGGTCAGCAGATCGATTCCTGAGTGCTGCAGGACGGAATAAGCTCCCGTCTTTGTCCTAGCTCCTGCCAACCTAGTAGTTCGAAAGCAAGAAATTGCAAGTAGATAAATAGGGACCACTTTGGTGGGAAGGTAACAGCATTCCATGCGCTCCGGTGTCTAGTCATGCCTGCCACATGACCATGGAAACGTCTGCAGAAGCAGACAACGCTGGCTCTTCGGCTTTGAAACAGAGATAAGCACTGAACCCTACAGTCAGATACGACTAGCTTTCAAGCAAAACCTTTACCTTTACCTCTGGGCTGGAGGCGGAAAAGAGCAGGTGGGATGGAGAGCTTTCCCCCTAGTCTGGAGGACAAGGAAGAAAGAAATTTCGATGCTCCTGCAAGGGGACAATGACAATAAAGATTTATTCTATTTATTCCATTCTATTAAAAAAAGGAAAGCCCAATGCAATTTTGGATGCCTGAAAACACTTTACAGCTATATTTAATGTTATTATAGGTTTCCTGGATATTTTAAATGAAGTGAGATGTTAACCACCACCACCCGCCCCCACTTACATAATTCCGTTGTGTATAAAACCAAGTTCACTGTTATACGCGGTTTCAGGTATTTCTGGTAGATCTCAGAACGTATCCCCCACAGATATTTTTTTGGGGGGAGACCTGTACTGATTCTCCCCCCCCCTATAAACAACCCCTATGTTTCATATAAATCTCTGCATTGCTGGAGTTTCATTTTCACAGCAAACATATCTTTATCTGAGACTTATTGAATCATTTATTGTGCCTTGGGTATGACGTTTGGACATGGAAATGTTTACGTGAAAACAATGTTTTCTTGCTTACTTTAAAAACATTAACTGCATTAGGAAATTGTTTGCATTTTTTTGCTCATCTGGATGATAATAAACATTTCAGAATAACTTTGTGGTGATAAAAAATGTTAAAGACTTGTTACATAGTCAGATTGGAATGTAGAAAGATAACAGTTAAGCGAATATTGTACAAAGTATGGTGGTTTGTCATTGGTAAAGCATCTGTGGTGATGCTAGTTTGATCCCAGATTAGAACCTCAAAGCACAGAGTTTTCCATAGTCTTGAATTTTAAATATTTTCTTCCATTACTCAACTGCAGTATGGAATCATAAAATGATGGAAGTTTGGAATTGAATTCTGATATTGTAGTTATGTTGTCATTCTACTAATATGTTTCATTATTTGCCCATCCTGGTTTTCTTAATTTATAATGGTTCTTATTCATCCATCCATCCATCCATCCATCCATCCATCCATCCATCCATTCATTCATTCATTCATTTATGTGGCTGTGTAATGATATTGCCTCTGGGGTTGTGGAATTTTTACTCTTTGGTTGTCCTTGGTTTTAAAGATATAAACCGCCCAAAATATAAATATAAATGTGTTTTTTGCCATTTTATATTACAGTACATTTTATCAATTAGCCCAAAATTTGATGATGGTAGCAAATTTTATTTTGAGTACATAAATAAAATAAAACATTATGTCTGAGTGACTGATATATTTAGTTCCAAGAAGAAAACAGAGATGTTTTGAACTTTTCCTCTGTTGTTCTTGAGTAAGAAGGCAGAAATGCATATCTCTGTGGGCTGGAGGGAGGGGGGGAAAGACTAGGCTTAAGGATTCCCACTTTCATTTTAAAATAACATTGTATGTAAAAATATCACATGTGATTTCATATATTCCTTTGTGCTTTCTTTATTAGTTTAGTTTATTTCCTCTTGATGATATACTAGATTTAGTAATGTTCGTAATGGATATCCTACTTTTAGCTAATTAGGTTTAGTTATACAATGCGCTCTCAGAAACGCCTAAAGAACCTTTTTGTCCAAAAATAAGTTTGTAGCATTTGTGTGTAGATTGTTTTTGTAATGGGAAAACACTGCTTGTATATGTCTACTAATTTCTGCCTCATTTATACTCAACAACTCTGAGTGCACTCAACAGCAATATGGGGCTGCTGTAAAACAAAATTTGGCAACCAAGCAGCAGTGACAGGTCATCTTCAGGCTTCTTATTGATGCTCTGGTACACAGATACCTGGAGCTCCTCAGGTGTGTCATCCCAGGACTCTTCCAGCTAGTGTCTCTTCCCATTCCTTCTGCACCACCACCTCCCCCCCCCCTTGAGAACCCTTGTTATTTCTCCCATGCACCCTGGCACCCATTCTCTTCTTTCAACCCAATCAGGAGCTTCTTTAGAAAGAATACTGCTGTAAAATACAGGCCTTGCATACATTGTATGAAACATTGAATCAGGCAAGGTTTATCTCATAGATGTGCATTTTAAAATCTGTCTCTTCAGAGTTCTAACATAGTTTAGCAATGATTTCAGGCTGCTTGTTCCTGACTAAGACTCTGCATAATGATGATTGTATTGGTCTGGTCTTTTCTTTCCACTATCACCACTATCACAAGTCATTGAAGGAGAATCAATCTGCCCCATCTTTGTCTCTTGGATTTGGCCATGGTGGACCCACCTGTTTTCCAAGGCAGAGTCAAGATCCAAGTGTTTCTTCTCTGAAAGACTTCAACCAGTCCAGGTTATTCTTGTTCCTCAACAGCTGGACAAACTCACATTAGCCTGCAGCCTCAGAGAAATGTTATCTTTCTAGTTATAATCTCATGTAGAGGAATATCTAAAACTAAAGAACTAATAACTAGGGAAGCTGATGTCAGCCATCCCCTGGGGAAGGAATAAATATGCTGCATGAAAGAGAATAATCTCCATCTTGCTAGAAATTTAAAATAGCTAACCTCTTCTTGTCATGTTAGATGTCCTAGAACGAATGGCGTTTCCCTCTGTTCTTTTGTTTCCAAGCCAACTACTAGGGATCCTGATTTCATTGTCTCCTCAAAAACAAGTCAATTTTTGCCAAAGGCAAAATTATGAGATTAGAGAAATTTGGTTGGATAGTAATCATACTCTTGAAATATAGAAGTATTGCCTTCTATGCAGCATTGCGGTGGCTTAGTGGTTAAGAGGCTGAGCTTGGAGAATGGAGGGCTGGGTTTTAATACCTGAGTGCTGCATGACAGCTCTTGGGGACATGAAAGGAGCCTCATTTCGGGCCTTCCCTGAGCAGAGTTTCTGCAGCAAAAATCCTTTCAACCCAGAGTAATTTCTGACACAAAATGTATTATTTTATTGTCTTCTATGCAGGACAATGACAATAAAGATTTATCTATCTATCTATCTATCTATCTTCTAAATCTTTTTGTATAGCAGTAATTTTCTGAATCTTTTAGAGCAGTTCTCCTGATGTTATTGAGCTATGGGTTCCATCAGGTTAAGAAGCCTAGGAGCTATGGTCCAGCAAAACCTGGAGTGCCACAAGTTAGCCAGCCTGCTTTAACTATTATAGTAAAGTCTGTCCTTGGATTTATTGGGTACAAACCACAATCACTTCATTTAAAATATTTATGGGATCACTCACTGATTGCACATTATAGCCTTGATTTATTTTTTAGGATAGGCATTTATGAGTGGAGTGTGTATTCAATAGAATGTAAAGGCCTAGCTTTCCCATAGAAATATAAATTTCCTTGAAATGTTTATAAACTTAATAGAAGTCTTGTTATTACATGATTGCTATAATGGTTATTGATTCCATTGGTGTTTTTCAAAAGTATTAAAATATGTTAACTGTATTTGTAAATCTGCCTGCTGTTTCTCTTCAATTTATAAATTTTACATATATCTTACACCAGTTATTTCTGAAGTCAGTACAACAAATTCAGCTTCTTTTTTCATGATAGCATTGTTTTGTGAGAGGAGGTGTTTCTCCGTTTTGTAATCCTACATCTCTTTGTCATCCCATGTAAAATCCATCAGCTGGAAAATAAATTTGTTTGAGGTTTTGACAGCAGTGGGTTCCTCCCCCACCCTCGAACTCAGGGGTTCCCAAACTTTTCGCACCATGGGCCAGACCATGCCCGCGGACAGCTGAGCGGGCTGGTCACATGGTTCATCCTGCCATAAATGCTGTTGTAAACATGTCCACGGCTGTTGTAAATGCATTTACAACAGCCGCCAGTACATTTATGGCAGCATTTACGGCAGGCGCGGGCACATTTACACGTGTGGGTGCGTTTACGGCTGTAAACACTTTTATGCTCATTAAATTCCAGCTGTGATTATTAGGATATGTCTCTTCGATTCTTTTCCTTATTGTGTAACATGCATAGTGGACAATTAACTCACAAGAAATAGAGGGGTGGGGGAGAGCTGATTTTGTTTGGAAATAAATAGGTCAAGGCAAGTAAAATTACACTTGTTTACTAATCAGGCCAAATACACAAGAAGAAGTAATTTTGTAATGGAATTAGCAGCATAGAAAATTACAGAAACATTCCTTAAGCTATTCAATTTAAAAAGGAGCTATCACTTAACCAAAAGTTCTAAGATTGTGTATTTAGAGGCTATGGGGTGTAGAATCAGTAATTGAACTATACAGGAACACAAATTCTGAGACAAATGTGAGTTTTATCACCAATATAAGTATGCAGCAAAGCAACTAGGTACATAGATCATATGTCCAGAGAGCAATTTGTATTCTCCAAATGCTGGTATTTATATAGCTAGAATGGCACCACCCACACGAAAGAAAGATCAGGTGTCAATATGGTTGAGAGGGAACTAATGAGAAGAATGCACTTAACACCCAGTGAGTGTTGAACATATCCATCAACCATGGAATTCAGACTAAATGTGTAAATGGCAGGAATTGGACTAGAATAGACGGTCCTGCCATGAACACATCAGATTGCACCATTTTTGTTGTAATTCTCACTTTTAGGAACTTAGTTTCCATCTTGTTTTGCGGAGCTTTGAAATGTTACTTTTTGGAAATGTTACTTTCTGGTTGTTGGAGAATTCTGAAATATGTAGTCCCAAAAATTAACTGTTTCCCCTTTGTATTCTTGTGCATGCTAACTGTAAGGCAAAGGCTAATGATGTGTACAATATTGAATCCTTTCCTCTCACCCATGGGAACTTCCATTCAGTATCCTCTACTTCTGTTTGAATGATTAAACAAATAATTGACAAGCCTACCTTTTCCAGCTATTTTTCTTAACGTGGTTCCTGAGATTCCCCATAAGATAATTCCAAGTTATAAGGTAGTGCTGTGGGTACCTGGCCCATTTGCTGGGGTGTAGGGTTAGACTAGTTCAGTGGTGGTGAACCTATGGCACGGGTGCCAGAGGTGGCACTCGGAGCCTTCTCTGTGGGCACTCGTGCAGTCAACCCAGCACAGAGTTTACCCAGCAGCCCAATGGGAGCACTTCCTCCCTCCCCCAGCACAGAGTTTACCTCGCCCCTCTGCCCAGCAGCCCAATGGGAGCATTTCCTTCCTCCCCTGTTGCTGTGTTGGCACTTTGTGATAAATAAATGGGTTTTGGGTTGCAGTTTGGGCACTCGGTCTTCCACAGGAACCCTTCCAACTATATCTGAAGCACACAAGTGTGATCTGTTAATTTCTTTTTCCCCATTGACATTTTTATGCTAGCTGTTAAACAGAATAAAGTATCTCTGTTTTATTTATTAACACATTTGTGAGTGGTTCCTCAGTTCGAATATGATGCCCAATGCAAACTACAATTAACACTTTAAAATTGCTTACAGTCTTTAAAACAATACTATTAAAACAGCAAAGGTTCCAGAAGAGGATGCTGCCACAAAAATTGATTATTTTCCCTCCAACTGTTCATTTCTCAATAATAGTGAATACTGAAGGGCCTTTGAAGGAGCCTTAATTTTAAGTAAGATTTTCCAGAAAACCTGACAAGTTTTGGAAGTACAGTAATTGAATACTGGCAGTGAACAAAATTAATACATTGTGGACACTGGAGTGCATGGTACGCTGTTACCTTTCCTGCCGATGTGGTACCGACTTATCTTCTTGCAGTTTTGTGCTTTCAAACTGCTAGGTTGGCAGGAGCTGGGACAGACGATGGGAGCTCACTCTGTCATGCAGTACTTGGGTCTCGAACTGCAGACCGTCCGACCTTCCAGTCACCAAGCTCAGCGTTTTAACTACAGTACTAAGCCACTAGCTTACATACTTGTAAAAGATAAAGAATTTAATAAATTCAAGAAATATGAATGCTTATAAGTCACTACGGCTTATGAGCCCCCCCCCCGGGTTTATGGGATGGAAATATTATTTTTGTGAACTACCCCTCCCAGTAATAGCCAGCCAACTCTGGACCAAGAGAGGCTACCAGTTTCGAATTACTTCCTTTTCTGCTGTGGTTGTGCATGCATGTACACAGGCCTGCTAACACACACGTACACTCAAATACAATGATCAGTTTTAGGCTAGCCCATCATTCAAATTTTACATAATAAGCCAATTTATACTAATCAATAGGCACATGTCCCTTTTAATAGCATTTATGTGCTTTGTGCAATATAGCTTTTTTTCAGCAATTTTGGTTGGGATTTTTCATATTGTCTATGGAAAGAAACATTCAAGCCAGAGTTTTTGTTTCAAAACTCTGCCATGAGAGGTTACAGCCTCAAGCGATATCTCTTCTTATTTATATATATGCAGCATTGGGATGAAGTTCTTCATTAGATACGAAGACCATGAATAATCTTTCTGGCACCTAGTTTGAATGTTATAGTAACTGCATTGGCAAGCTGAGGAATCCAGGAGTCCAGAACACCGTTTTCATCTCCAAGCCTGAGCCCTCATTGCCACGGGCAAATGCCAGAGTCTGAAATCCTACTGCCGATGTACATACTAATGCTGACTTAATATTTTTTTTCTGCTTACATAAGGAAGGCCTGCAAATGTCCTTCAATGCTTTAAAGCATTTTTATATAAGATGTGTGTCATCTGAAGTTATGGTAAACCCTCTTGCCTCAGGGAAGAGGTGGATGTATTGCCCTATTCAGTTCAGTGCAGAAACTAGCCAGAAAAACAGTGAAGTTCATGTGTTTGGTTTGTTACCTAACATAGATGCAAATATCATTCCCATAGAGAGATATTTAGGTGGATCTACTGGATATTTAGGTGGATCTTCAGGGAACTTGAAAATGCAGTAGAACCCTCTGCTTTATCCATTCTTTACTTTATGATTCCCTGTTAACATGTTGAACTGTGGGATGCTACCTCTACAGCTCAGACCTGTGATGAGAGTGGATGGCATTAGAGGATGGCATTAATGGGTAGAAAGAGAGACTGTGATGGGGGGGGATGCAAGCTTATAGATTTCTGTGGGCAGTCCACTGAAGGGGGGGGCGTGCATGAGGCACTCTGGGTTGTTACCAGGGGAAAAGTGCCTTGTAGACTAAACTAAGCCTCATGCTTTGGGAGAAATGAAACCTAAAGTTGGTGGGAGATTATTGGCTGGAGTCCTGCTTATGAATGGTCATGGGTGAGAGATGGACAAAGGAATAAAAGGAAGGGCAGGAGGGAGATCATCACTGATCACTCTCTTTTCACCCGGCTGCAGAGGGCCTCACATCAGAGGGAAATGTGACTATAGCTTAGTCAAAATGTAGTACTGTACACATATAGATTCTGTGAAGCACATTAGAGTTACTGTATTAATATGTGAAATGACTAGATTGCAAAGTCTTGATCCTATGCTATAATCAGTGGTGGGCATAAAAAAAATTCCTACCACACTGTGGGTGTGGCCATGTGACTGTGTGAAAGTAGCCTGTTGGCCATTTGACTGCTCTTCGTTGTAGAGCTATGAAAATAGAAGCCTCTTCTATTTTCATCACTCTATAGTGAACTTCTTAAGCCATTTCCTCCCTTGTCCAAGGCTTTTCCAGGGCTCCGTTTCACCCCGAAACGCCTCCCCAGCCACTCTGGAGTGGCTGGGGATGTGCTTTGGGGTGAAACGGAGCCCAGAAAAATCCTTGGAGAAGGGGGAAACGGCTTCAGAGGTTCGCTATAGACTCACAGTGATGGGCAGTCTTAGCCCTCCAGCTGTTCTTGAACTTCAATTCCCAGAAGCCTAAATCAGCACTCCTGCTGATCATGGCCTCTGGGAATTGAAATTCAAGAACAGCTGGAGGGCCAAGACTGCCCATTACTGCATAGAGTGATGAAAATAGAAGAGGCTTCTATTTTCATAGCTCTATAGCAAAGAGCCCCCTCCAAAGCCATTCCATCTTCGTCCAAGGCTTTTCCAGAGTTGTGTTTCACCCCGAAGCGCCTCTCCAACCACTCTGGAGTGGCTGAGGATGCACTTTGGGGTGAAACGGAGCTCAGGAAAAGCCTTTGATGGAGGGGGAAATGGAGCCAGCCCCCTCTGGGAGGAGGAGGTGGGCAGGGCAGGGAGGTGAGTGGGTGGGGCCAGCCATTTTTACTACCGGTACACGTGTACTGGTGTGAACCTGCTGATGCCCACCACTAGCTATAATAATAGAAACTTACAATAAAGCATTTAAAATACAGAACCTTGGTTTCTGTTTGTGGGAGCAGAGAGCTAAGCTGGAACCCCATGCTCAGGCCTAGCGCTACCACTGAAGTATTTTTTAAAAGAGCCCTACATATACTTGCTAACCCATAAGCCAAGCAAAGTACAAGGGGAGCACAAGGGGTGCTGCACCACACTGAAGAGTATAGGCTGCTGTTGGTTAAACGGGTAGAAGGTTGTGATGTATAAGGGGACAGAGATGTTAGCCTTTCCAGGCAGAGTTGGGCAAAACCGGGATCGCTGACAGATAGGAAGGGGGAAAGACAAGCTAAAAGTAGAGGAAGAGCAAACAAGACAGTGAAAGGTAGATGAGAGAAGATAGAAGGCAGCAGTTTGGCGGGGGGGGGGGAGGTGAGCAAGCAAATGGCAGGAGAAGCAGGTGCAAATTTGCTTAGTCCTTAGCTCTTGTAAGCCCGCAGAATCCTGTAGTTATTGATGCTGAAGCTAAGACTTTTCAGATAACTTCATAGACTGCACTGTTCTTTTCCAGGGTAGACATCACCATGGTAAAAGTCTTCCTGTTCTAAACTACTCAGAACAGTTCTTCCGAGGACATTCCACATCAGTCTTTCAGGTTCTTCAGCCATGAGGTCTGTCTGCGTCCAGGGCCTCTCTCCCAAGGATCTTCCCTTGCATAATGAGTTGGAGTATGATATACTTTGTGGCATTCCACATGATATGCCCAAGGTATTGGAGCTTTCTTTTTTTATTGGTCTTAAACAGTTCTTGTTCTTTATCCATCACAGGATCAACCCATGATATCCCTTAGTAGTTGTCTGTAGATCCACATTTCAAAAGCTTCAATTTTCTTTTCAGATTCTTTACTCAGTGTCCAAGTTTCAATGCCATATAGCAGGCATGCCCAAACTACGGCCCGCTGGCCGGATACAGCCCCCGAAGCCATTCCATCAGGCCCGCGATGCCCTTGCCAAACCAGGAAGTGAATACGGACACTTCTGCGCATGTGCAGACGTGTCCTTATTCACTTCCTGGTTCGGTGCGGACGTCATCACGCATGTGCAGAAGTGTCCATATTCACTTCCTGGTTTGGCGCAGATGTGTTTGCACATGCACAGAAGCATCCGTACCAAACAAGGAAGTAAATATGGATTTGCATGCACAAACACACCCTGTCCTGGGGGCGTGGTCTGGCCTGCTCAGCTGTTCCAGGGGCATGGTCTGGGCCCAGGCCCAAAACGTTTGGGCACCCCTGCCATATAGTAACACTGGGAATACATAACATCTCATTATTTGGATCTTCGTAGCAAGAGTTAGATCTCTACTGCATAACAATGTTGCATTTTTATAAAGGTGGATCTTGCCTTTTTATTTGCATTTTAATCTGTGCTTGAAGCTCTAACTCGACCCAGCATCAACTAAAGATCTGCAAGGTTTGTGGCTAGCAACATGAGCCAACCTTTTTAATTCGACAGTACTACCTGCAGTCCTCTATGGAAGTGAAACATGGTCATTAACAAAGGCCAAGGAAGAACTGCTATCAAGAGCCATAAGACACGTTTTACTTCCGCTTCCAGGAGTGACAAGGGCAGTGTGGGCCGGATGAATCGCAGTAAACCCATTCGTGTGGATTCATGGGGGCTTGAAGTCCAAGAACATCTGGAGTGCCAAGGTTCACCATCACAGATGTAGGGGACAACACACAACCTTATTGCATGCCTCTGCAAATTTGTATTTGCTCTGGCAGCTGCTCTTCAACTCTGACCTTTGCCATTGCTCAACAAAATAATGACTGGAATTCTATGGGTGTGTAACTAAAATGGCATAAGTCAAAAAGATGCTGTATTAATACATTTTTTCCCCTGCATCTGGTCATAACCTGTGTAGCTGCCAGACAGCATGGCAAGACAAGCAGGATGAAAATGTATGCTACATGAACATATTCATTGAGAATCCTTGTTTCCTCTGAGGCAGTTAGATTGTTCTGATGCTTTATGCTGCAGCAATGCTGAAACAGGATCTCTACTTTAAAATAAGATGGCATCTATTCAGTTTCCTTGTTTGGATGGCAAATGTTTTGGAGCATGGTACGATTAGCTGAGCCTCTTTTAGCCAAAGGGCATCACTTGTCCTCCCTCAGAGTTGAGAAGGTTTTTTTTTTAGTCAAGCACCATACAAAACCCATTAACAAATGCAGGTCATGTCTTAAGGACTTCTACAATCAGTCTCTTCGTAGGGAAATTTTTCAGGCAGATGTTCGGGGCAGAAACTGTTCCACTGTTGAATATGTAAAGAATGCTTCATAGAACTCACAGATTTTCAGCAAGTAACTTATCTATTAACATTAATTCCCAGTTGCTGAAGAAATAAAGGTACTAATAGGCATTATGATTTACTGTGCCATATGTTTATGTGGTCCTTTAAATGGTTGCATTTCAAAAAATTACCCCTATTTTAGCTGTTCTTGCATACTTTTACCATAAAGGGAATGGTAAACTTCAAATCCTCATTCATTCTCAAAGGAAGAGTACTGTATTCATAATTTCCTAATGGATTTGCAAGTAAAAAAAAATGTTCATGAACTGCATCAAGAGTAACAGTGGTTTGGGCGCACTGTTTTGGCTTTGAGGATGATTTGTGCCCCCATGTTCAGAAAATGCATTTCCCACTTCTAAATAATTTCACTTGGCCTTGGTTATATATCCTCACTAGCATATTTTGCCCGGCGGTGCCGGGCTTTTTAAAATTGTGTTGGATAGTAAAGGGCTCCTTTTTTTTTCTTGAACCAATGGTGCTGTGTTTTTTTAAATGGTGGTGTAAGGTTTTTGGTTTTTTTGGCTTTGAGGCGCTGTGTCCGCCTGTGGTGGACTTGCGCTCCCAGTGGGGGCTTTTTTTGGCTTTGAGGCGCTGCGTCCGCCTGCGGCGGACTTGCGCTCCCAGTGGGGGCTTTTTTTGGCTTTGAGGCGCTGCGTCCGCCTGCGGCGGACTTGCGCTCCCAGTGGGGGCTTTTTTTGGCTTTTTTTGTGTGCTGGCTTCCTCAGTGCCAGGCTGTTTGAAGTGGTTTTATAAGGTTTTTGTTTTTTGTTTTTGGAAATGAGATTAGTGTGTTATTTGTGTTTGTGAAAATGTTTATTTTTTAAACTGTTTTAAACTGTGTTGTTATGTTGTTGTTTTTTTGGATTTGAAAAAGAGGTTAGGTTGTTGTTTTTTTAATTATTGTATTTTTAAAAAGAATGTGTTACTTTGTGAATTTTTGTAAAATGTTTTATTTTGGATAATAATTTTAAAAATGTGTAAATTTATGTTTTTTTTAAATTGAATGTATTTTACAGTGTTTTTATTTTTTATTGAAAATTTATTTTTTTTATTTTATCTGTGAATTATTTTTGATTTTTTTGGATATTTTTGAATGTTTTTTGAATTGATTACCCTATTTTTGGGGATTTATTGAATATTTGGGAATATTTTGGATGTTTTTTCTCCTTTGGCCACTGGGTGGTGGTGTTGAGCAATTTTCTGGAATTGCTTATTCCGGTGAGTCTCTTCTTCTCCTCATTTCATTTCCGGTTTTCATCGGGGCAAGTCGTCTTTCGGTAAGTTCTCTCCGTTTTTTTTAAGGGTTTTTTTTGGGGTTGGGGGGCGTTCTGTTTTTGTTTAGGGTTTTGGGTGGGGGTTTGTGTGTGTGTGTTTTTTAAGGGGTGGTTTTTTGGGGTTGGGGGGCATTCTTTTTTTGTTTAGGGTTTTGGGTGGGGGTTTGTGTGTGTTTTTTTGAATGTTTTTGGGTTTTGGTTGGGGGTTTCTTTGTGTGTCTTTTTGAGTGTTTTTGGTTTGTTTTTGGTGCGTTCTTTTATTTTTTTGGGGGGGGTGCCTTTTGTTCTCACGGGCCATGCTTGGTGGCCCGTGGGAAGGAAGGGCACTTGCGGCGGGGGTGCCTTTTCTTCCCATGGGGCATGCTGGGTGGCCTGTGGGTAGGAAGGGCACTGGTGGCGGGGGTGCCTTTTCTTCCCATGGGCCATGCTGGATGGCCCTTGGGAAGGGAGCGTTGTTGCGGGGAGGGTGCCTTTCGTTCCCACAGACCATGCTTGGTGGCCCGTTGGGAAGAAGGGCAGTTGCGGGGGGTGGGTGGGTGGGTGGGTTACTTTTATTTTTGGCGCGTCAGCTGGCCCTTCGAACGGAAGGGCAGCAGCGGCCGGGGTTGTATTTTTTTCTCCACGGGCCATACTTGCTGGCCTGTGGTGAAGAAGGGCAGTTGCGGGGTGTGTTTTTTTTAACTTGTTTTTTTCGTGCGCCGGCTGGCCCTTCGAACGGAAGGGCAGCGGTGGCGGGGGGGTTATTTTTTCCCCCACGGGCCATGCTGGCTTGCCCGTGGGGATGAATTGCAGCGGCGGCGGGCTTATTTTTTTTGCTTTTATTTTTCACGCACCGGCTGCCTCAGCGTCCTGCGCGCTAATGGCGCGCAGGACGCTGGGGCTTGTAGTTTTGGCTGCACGTGTTTGGTTTCTGCGGTGGTTTTTCTTTTGCGGCTTTTTTTTTGATTGGCCGTGGCGCGTTTCCGAACGTTCCTTTTGCCGCACCGCTCAGCCTGATTGGCTCTGGCGCGGCGCGGTGAAAGGAACTTTGGGAATTGAAGTTCCCTTTTTTTGTTTGCGACTGGGGGGCTCCTGCCCCCTGGTCAAAAATGTCAACCCGACAGTTACCTGCGAACCCCATTCGGGCGAGTGAACGGAGGATCGGACGGGGCTAGTGGGGCCTGGTGCAACATCCTTTGTCACATTCCAACGGTTAATGCACCATTTTATAGGTATAGATATAGAAAAGGAGGATGAGCTAAACCAGTCTCTGCATGCCCTCCCTCCAATTGGGGAGGCTTCAGTACAGTACTGCATTTCCTATTACAGTGGTAGTGGCACTCTGACACACAAAATACATTTTAAAACATGGCAAAAGAATGTGTGCTTTGTTTTTAAGCGGAAGCATAGCAATAGCAGGAAAAACTAGTATTGTACAGGTACTGTCCTGATCTCTAGTTAGCTGGGATCATCTATGTTAGTAACGAGGAAACTATTCTTTCTTTCTGCTTTGAGAAGTTTCACTGACCATATCTGACAGGCTAATATTGTGATGGCATTCCAGTTATCACATGATTGGCTAGCATTGCCTATGTGACTAATGAAAGGGTAGAGAAAATAATCACAAAATTAAAGGGCATATAAGCACTAGAGAAAAGGAATCAGTGTTAGTGAATGGAATTGAAAAGACATCTGTATTTGCAGCAGTCTTGGGACCGTTTCTATATTGTACTGTTTTCTGTTTCGGTGTTATAGTACTTAAATATATGGTTTTTCTGTCTGATTCCCCCAAAAAATAATCCTAGCAAAGAGAATTCTTAGATCTCTAGCACCTTTCAGAGAGCTAAGGTTCCCCAGAGAGAAGAAATAGCAATGATTTGCTGATACATAAAATACCCTTAACAACTCAATTCATTATATGTTTTCTGAAGTGAATCGGACTGTAAGGATATTTTATGTATCAGAGAATCAAGGAAGCTTACTCCTACCTTAGTGCACAAAGGATTTCAGCCCCAAAACCTCATTTGAAGGTTTGCCCACTAAAGAAATACAATTTAAAGTAAATATGAATGCAACAAAACTAATTGTTAGTTCTGCAAAGGCTATTAGCCCTGTAAAAGCCATACCTTATGTCATTGCTGTGTCTTACTTAGTAATGGTCATGAATATGTGATTACTGTATTTTGTATGTATGCACAAGATCAGTGTTGGTGGTGCTCATGGGACTCAACCATATACAACAGTACAGTACTTCCCCTTTTGAATCTGTGTTTGGAGAAATTGATGTTACTACTAAATAAGGGCTAAAGATATGCTCTCTGTAAAACTCTTGTTCTTTAGTTGCTGATTACTTGTATTGAACTAACAGTTCCCAGATGTGCAATCTAAACTCAGCACATCTGAAATAGATGCAACCTATATTTAGTGCTTACTAGTCACTAATCTGCTGCCCATCCACTAGATTTAGATTTATTCCGGTTTATTCAGTAACCAGGCTGAGCTCAAATGATCATTGCCTTGTAATATGTAAAGAATTTAGGTCAGAGGATTTTGCAGCATTATACTCTAATAATATCAGAGTAAGTGGGATAATAATTGATGGATGGGAATGCAGTCTCTGTCTGAGTATGCCAAACAGAACTGCTGTGGCTGTTGTATTGTGATTGTAACCCTGTACTAGGCTTGTTGGGAGCAAGTCTCTTTGAAATCAGTAGACATCCATGAAGTTGCACTGTAAGAAGGCTTTCTTGTTTGGATCTTTCTCATTTAATATACTTTACAGCATTGTTCTATTTATCAAAAATAGAAACACTTTGCATTGCATTCAATAAAATCTTGGCCCTTCAGATGTTTTGAGCTTCAACTCTCACAGCATAAAAAACAGCTCATAAAACCATCTAACAAGGTACAGTAGTAGGATGCACACAAAGTGGCATGTGGCCATTGAGTTACAAGCTTCCTGCTTATATGCAATAGATAGACCCTTAGTAGCCGAGCTTGGGACCCAACAACCAGGAAAGAGTAGGACCTTCCATAACTTTGCAAAGCTGCATGATCTCACAGGAAAGGGTGCAGCAGGCACTTGTTCAGTTAAGAAACTTGCTGGTGGATCTTGGCTAAGCAGGACAAAAAGGAGTGGATGTGCTTTCCATGAGAGCATGTCTCCCAACTGTTGTGAATGAGAGTCAGCTGTGCCACACAGAGCAACATGGATTTCTTCATTATGGCATGGGAACATAGATCTGGGAATCAACACCCCAGAGCTAGTTATTGACAGGAATGTTTATTTCAATTTCTTTGATGGCTTTAAAGCCAAATTCAAGTTTCCCAAAACAGCATTATGGTAATTGATCAGACAGATGCTATATGTGTTATTTTTAAGTCTCTCAAGGTGTTATGATGTTGTATGCTTAGGGGAGGCAGTCCCAACAAGCTTACAGCTCCTGCCTTCAAAGCCTAGATCAGCTCTTGATATTCTTGTGCCAAAACTGAGCAGGATCCTATCTATCTGAGAAGGCCTTTAGAAGTCTCCCAGTGAAATAGACATTTTAAAAATTCCTCCCTGAATCTATTGCTATAACAAATTCAACAAACTGGACGCCACTATTGACTAGTGATTATTGCTTATTGTTCAGTATTGTTACTACTGGCTGAACAGATGGGGACATAACAAATACTGAAGAAGCTCTGAACAAGGGTGCACTTTATTCTGTGCTCGGCGGCCTTGGTCAATCGTTGCTCCTTTAGGCAGGACATAATAAAACTGTGGAAACTTTGTATTTCAGATAGCACTGATCTTTTTGCATACTTGGGATATTTGCCAGCCTAAATAACCACTGGAAATAGAAATAGATTGTGTATCCTATGGGCAGCCTTACTTACTAAAACCATTATTTTCTGAACTGGATGCCCCCTACAGTATTACACTTTAAGTGTTAGACAGAATCTGGCTACAAAGATTAAAAAAAAGAAAATAAATGGGCCAAAAATATCATAATGTGCAAACTGCCTCCTTTATGCTGTTTGATAGTTGAACTGTTTGGAGAAAGGACTGTGAAAACCAGTAGATTAGAAGTTCTCAACCTTTTAAGCCGGGGACTGGATCACGCTTCCTCAGACAGCTTTGGGGGCCGGATGGCCATTTTGCCCTTCCTCCACTGCATGGCACTTCCTGTTGTGGTAGAGGTGGTGGTGGGGCCACATGAAATGATGCCACAGTTTGAGAATCCCTGTATTAGACCAATAAAACTGTCTTGTCCTCTTCTTCCTCAGCCCCCTTCTTTTTCTGCATGTTTGTCTTACCTGTCTCTGTGCACCTGTGAGCGCGAATAACTGGTACGGTATAGAAGTAGTCATTGTTTTAGACACATGTGAGGAGTTGTAAAGAAAAGTGGGAGAGAATGAGATTGGGCAGAAGTAAGATGATCTGGGGTCAAAGATGGACATGCTTTTGTTGATGTTTTTAAACTTAGCCCAGAGTTCTCTCGAGCAAATCTGTACATAGAAATGTAATTGTGCAGCTGTTTTCCCCCTCCCACAATCTGTTCTTTACACAATCAGTTGCATAGCTGTTTTTTGTAGATACTGTAGTGCACTACTGGTGAAGGAAAGCACACTGAAGGAGCACTTGGGTGAGTGCTCTTCCTTAATAATCTAATCCACAAAGTGGTAGACATAAATAAAATTTCAAAAAAAAAACCCCAAAAAAACCAACAGCTGCTAGAAATAGGTGCATAAGTCATTGCCCAGTGGCACAGTGGTTAAACTGTTGTCCTGCAACCAAAAGGTTTTGAGTTCGATCCCAGGCAGGGATCAATGTTGACTCAGCCTTCCATCCTTCCAAGGTTGGTAAAATGAATACCTAGCATGTTGGGGGGGAAATCCTAATTAACTTGTGAACCACCCAGAGAGTGCACTAAGTGCTATGGGGTTGTATATAGGTGCAATTGTTTTCCTTTCCTTTCCTTTGGTTTGCTGAACCCATCTCAACATTTGTGTGAGGAATTCTCTTGACAGAGTTCCACACACTTAAAAAGCACTTGTTGTTCTAAAACTGTGGCATCACTGGTTTTGTTTGTTTGTTTGTTTGTTATAACTACATACACAGTTCCTTTAATTTAACAATTAAAGAGATGGAACTGAATTTTGAAGTTTCTTGTTTTGGTGAGGGTATGATGAACTCACTTTCGGGTTTTTTGTCTTTGTTTCCAGAGAGCAGGTCTGACCTCTGATAAAGACCTATACCTTGACAACAGTTCCATCGAGGAAGCATCAGGGGTCTATCCAATTGATGATGATGATTATACTTCTGGATCAGGTTCAGGTAAGCCAACATTGCATAAGGGTGTGTGTGTGTTAAAGTGCCATTATAAGAGCACACAATTTCCATATACAGTGGAACCTCATACAACAATCACCCCGTATAGCAACAAAATCACATGACAATTAGGTTTTGGGGGGAAATGGCATCCTGCATAACAATTTTCCCTATGGAAAAAATCGTGCAACAGGTTTTCAATGGGAAAAACCACTTAGCAAAAAAAATCGTTGTATGATGCATACAATCGCTATATGATGCATGTATCGTATAGCTATTATTTTGCACAATAACGAGCCCCATGGAATGGATTAAAATTGTTGTATGAGGTACCACTGTATAAGCCTTCAAGTTCAATCCCTGACATCTCAACATTAAAATAAAAACCAGGAGGCAGGTTCAGAGCTTGGAAGAGTTATTGTTTGAAACATAACTCCCAGACTCACCAGTGGTAACCTTTTTAGGCCATTGACAGGTAATGGGAGAGTTACCTGCTCCAGAGGCATAGTAATTTCCCCCTAATCTGATAGATATTCCAGTCACTTGGTCATATATAGAAGAAGAACAAGCCAGTGTTCCTCTACCTTTCTATACTGGAGGTAGATAAGGATGGTCTTACAAATAGCTCAATATATGGAACATGTAAGAGTGCAGAAGATGCAGGTTGCTTCTTTCCCTTCTGCAACCAAAATTTCCATGAAGGAAAGGCATTGAATTTTGTTGGAAAGAGGACTATTTGGAGTGGACATATAAAGTATATGATAGGAAATGGATATAGCTTTTTGTTCTTTAGTCTCTGCTAATTGTAAAATTTTGTGGCGTTTGTACAGTAATGTACAATATCACTCCTTATTTTTCCTGGGAGGTCTTGCTAGTGGAATTGTTTTTTTTTATTGTTTTCTGGACTCAACAGATGTTGTTTTAAAAATTATTTATTTATTGGATTTATACCCCGCTCTACTCAAGCACAAGGCCAACTCAGAGCGGCTATAACAATCAATACATACAATTACAATTACAATAACATAGTAATATACTAGCAGAGATTGCCCGGCGGCGCCGGGCTGTTTTAAATTGTGTTGTAAGATATAATTTCTTTTGGTAATTTATGTAAAAAAGAGGTGTGTTGGTGGTTAGGGGTGGTTTGGGGTATGCACAACCACCACCACCCATACAATACCACTCCAACCACCAACACACACATTAAAAATTCCTGGCAAGGCAGGAGTGTCACACGTGTGCACACGCGTGTGTGTGTGTGTGTGCGTATTGTCCCCCCAACCCTTCCAGAGCCAGGGGACCCTGCAGAGAGGGGATCCCCCCCCCCAGGACACCCCGTTATTAAAGAGAAGAAACCAAGCTGTTTCTTCTCTTTTAAAAGAAGTGTTTGGGAGGGGGGTGTATTCGATCCCCTCTCACTGCCCCCTGGGTTTGGTAGGGTTGGGGGGGGACCAAAGGGATCTGTCCCCCCAACCCTTCCACAGCCAGGGGACCCAGCAGAGAGGGGATTGTTTCCCCCCCCCCTCAAAAAAACACTCCGTTTTTAAAGAGAAGAAACCAAGCGGTTTCTTCTCTTTAAAAATGGAGTGTTGGGGGGGGATTCGTTCCCCTCTCCCGGGTCTCCTGGGTCCAGAAGGCCCTGGGTCTGTCTCCAGGAGACAGACCCCTTTTGTCCCCCCAACCCTTCTGGACCCAGCACCTTTCATTGCCTCCCTCACCCACCCCCTAACCCCCACCGACCACACTTAGCTTTTCCTGGTTCCCTCCAGCTGGGTCTTTCAAAGTCTTTCCCTCCAGCTCCCACCGTTTTTTTTAAAGTCATCACGCGCGTTTCCAGCTTCCTCTGCGCTCGTATCCCTCAGCCTGATTGGCTGAGGGGTTGCACAGTGCAAAGGACACTGGGAATTGAAGTCCTTTTTCTTTGTTCGCGTTCGTGGGTCTCCTGCCCCACTGGTGCATTTCTTAACCCAACAGTTACCTGCGAACCCGGTTCGGGCAAGTGCATGAATGCTCGGTCGGGGCTAGTCGAGCCTGGCTAAGGATCCTTTGTCACATTCCAACGATTAACGCACAGATTTATAGGTATAGATATACCGTATTTTTCGCCATATAAGACGCTCCGGCATATAAGACGCACCCAATTTTAAAGGAGGAAAATCTAGAAAAAAAAGATTCTGAACCAAATACTGTACTGTACCTGTCTCTCCCCAATGGGGCCAGTGGCATGGGCTGCCGGGGTGGGACAGGGAGCTGCTCGAGGCGGCTGGCATCATCGTCCCTTTTCTGCTTCCCATTCCCGGGCCAAGCAGCGAGGGCCCCGGGAGAGGCAATGCGGCGGCAATGGCGGGGCTCCGGCGGCGTCTCCTTTTAAGCCCTCCCGGCAGGCAGGGCTTAAAAGATGGATCACCTGGAAAGATGGATCACTCCGCTTTCCTCCCACGGAAAGAGGGGGAAGGAAGAGCCGCGGAGCGCGGGGGGGGGAAAAATATAATAAGCCGCGGATGCCTGTGCATGGGGAAGAGCGCGCAATTGGCAACTCTGTACATTTGTTGTTGTTCAGTGGCACAGTCGATTCCGACCCTTTGCGACCCCATGGACCATTGTCCTCCAGGCACCTCTATCCTCCACCATTCTCCTCAGCCCACCAAGCTCTGTGCCCATTGTGTTTACAATACCATCTATCAACCTCATCTTTAGACGCCCCGTTCTTCTTTTGCCCCCCCACCTTTCCCAGCATCACGGCTTTCTCAAGTGAATCCTCTCTTCTCATTTGATGTTCAAAGTACTTTAGCTTCATCTTCACTATTTGTCCCTCCAATGGACAGTCAGGCTTGATTTCTTCTAATATCGACCTATTTCTTCTCTTTGCCGTTGAGGGGACTCTCAGGACTCTCTTCTAATACCACATCTCAAAGGCATCTATTCTCCTGCGCTCAGCTTTCCTAATGGTCCAGCTACGCCACCTCCCTCGGCACCCGCCTCTCCCCGCGACCCTCGCCCCCCTCCCCACTTTCTCCTTGACTCAGTCAGGAGCATTTAATCGCCCGTGGCTTTTGCCTGCCTCGGCTCGCTCTTTTTGGGCGGGGGAGGAGGTTGCGAGCCAAAGAAGCATGCTCGGCTCGCTCCTTCAGCCGCCGCCCCCTCCTTCCCTCCTGCCTGGCTCCCTCAGTAACCCGACCTCTTCTTTTTCTCCACACAAGTAGGCGCTGGTCGGGAGTCCGAGCAGGGGGCAAAAAGACCCCTCCAGGCAGCTGGTGGAGGAGGGCGAACCCGCCTGGGCTTGAGGGAGAATACGTGTGTGTGGGGGCGTACAACGGCAGAAAGGGGTGTGTGTGTGAGAGAGAGAGGAGGTCCGGTATCTTCCTAAACCTCCTTCGGAGGAATGTTGAGAGCCCTCAAGGAGCCACGAAGACGGAGAAGCCTTTCTCTCTCTCCTCCCCCACCATTTTCTGACTAAAACAACCACTCCTCTGACAGTCTATGGGGCGGGTATGCTCGCGCCAACAGGGGGGGGGAATGCTGTGTGCGGACGGGGTAAGGTGGCAAATGAATGCCCGCCGGCGAGCAGAGTCAGCTGGAGTGGAGGCCGCCCCGCGCGTTTGTTCCGTTTGCTGCCTCACTCAGCCAAGCAGCGAGGGCCCCGGGAAGAGGCAACGCGGCGGCGGCGATGGCGGGGCTCCGGCGGCGTCTCCTTTTAAGCCCTCCCGGCAGGCAGGGCTCGGAGGGCGGGGAGACGCGCCTGCCTCCCATTCCTGGGCCCTCGCTGCTTGGCCCGGGAATGGGAGGCAGGCGCGTCTCCCCACCCACGGAGCCCTGCCTGCCGGGAGGGCTTAAAAGGAGACGCCGCCGGAGCCCCGCCATCGCCTGCCTCCCATTCCCGGGCCGAATGGCGAGGGCCTCGGGAAGAGGCAACGCGGCGGCGGTGATGGCGGGGCTCCGGTGGCGTCTCCTTTTGAGCCCTCCCGGCAGGCAGGGCTCGGAGGGCGGGGAGACGCGCCTGCCTCCCATTCCCGGGGCCCTCGCTGCTTGGCCCGGGAATGGGAGGCAGGCGCGTCTCCCCGCCCTCCGAGCCCTGCCTGCCGGGAGGGCTTAAAAGGAGACGCTGCCGGAGCCCCGCCATCGCCACCGCCGCGTTGCCTCTTCCCGGTGCCCTCGCCATTCGGCCCGGGAATGGGAGGCAGGCGCGTCTCCCCGCCCTCCGAGCCCTGCCTGCCGGGAGGGCTTAAAAGGAGACGCCGCCGGAGCCCCGCCATCGCCGCCGCCGCGTTGCCTCTTCCCGGTACCCTCGCTGCTTGGCCCGGGAATGGGAGGCAGGCGCGTCTCCCCGCCCTCCGAGCCCTGCCTGCCGGGAGGGCTTAAAAGGAGACGCAGCCGGAGCCCCACCATCGCCTGCCTCCCATTCCCGGGCCGAATGGCGAGGACCCCCGGGAAGAGGTATTTGCCATATAAGACGCACCAACTTTTCCCCCCCAGTTTTGGGGAAGAAAAAGTGCGTCTTATATGGCAAAAAATACGGTACTCATAAACCAAATAAGTAATCAAACAAGTAATCCAAAAGTCATAAAAGTATAAGAGGCACAGCAAAAAATTTTGATACTCAATAGTTACTGTAGTTACAATAGTTACCCTAGTTACTGTAGCCCCCCCACAGAGACTGCCAAGAGCAGAACCGTACCAAGAAACATAGTCCAAAGTCACCGTCCTTGTCCTCCTCCTGGTCGGTAACGGGCCGGGAGGGCATGGCAGCGCTGGCGGCAGCATCTTCAGAGTTCCCCGTGGCTACGGGGAGCCCTCTTTTAACCTCCCAGCATTGGTGGGCCGGGATGGCATGGCGGCCCCTCTACTGCCATGATGGTGAACCTTGGCACTCTAAGTGTTCTTGAACTTCAATTCTCAGAAGCCCTGACCAGCAGGAGGGCTGAATTGGGCTTCTGATAATTGAAGTCCAAGAACACCTGAAGTGCCAAGGTTTGCCATCACTGCTCCACTGCATTTATTTTTTAAAATGGAGAATGAATCAAATGAGGAGTTTATTATTGGGTTAGATCTTAACTTGGAAATTTATATTTAAATAGTGGTCACACCAAGAACCCTATTTAATACAGCCTTTAATTCATCTCCCCCTTCTTCCAGTGTGACCTGGGGAATGGAAAATTAAACTTAGGAAGCCTAGCACTACCAAGAACACTAATGTGGATTAAATTATTTAGGCAAATAAAACAACATGTACTGAATGTTTAGATTTCAGTACAAAAGAGTCCCTTCATAATCAGTCTGATAACTTTACTGTACATTCCTTTTCCTAGCTAGATAAATTCCACAGGAAAAAATGTAGAACCTGTTGATTAGCCAGTACTGTATCTAAATAAGTAAGGGCTACTTTCCACAAACACCAGATTATATGCTTAAACTATTCCTTCACATGTGTGAATGCTTATGAGCATAAATCACTGTACCCCCAAAAGACCAATTGAGTGGGGAGATGAGATCAAACTTTCTGAATTATATTCTAAGATAACTGTTTAATGAAGCTTCCATGATGTGTGATATCCCTAGAACTTAGGGGAAACTACTATTTTGGTCTACAACATTTCCTAGACAGCCTAACCCAGTGGTGGTGAACCAATGACATGCATGCCAGAGGTGGCAATCAGAGCCCCCTCTGTGGGCACCCGTGCAGTCACCTCAGCACAGAATTTGCCCCACCCCTCTGCCCAGCAGCCCAATGGAAGCTCTTCCTTCCTCCCCCAGCACAGAGTTTACCCCACCCATCTGCCCAGCAGCCCAATGGGAGCACATCCTCCCTCCCCCCAGCACAGAGTTTGCCCTGCCCCTCTCCTCAGCAGCCCAATGGGAGCATTTTCCCTCCTTGCCTGTTGCTGTTTTGGCACTTGGCAATAAATAAGTGGGTTTTGGGTTGCAGTTTAGATATTCAGTCTCTAAAAGGTTCACTATCACTGGCCTAGCCACTGGCTTTGTTACACCTCTCATCCAAATCTCCTTGATAAAGAGATACAGGAACCACATATAATAGAGCTTATCTGAATTTATTGGAGGAATTGAGAAGGTTGTTAAAAAAAGAAACTAGTAAACATGAACATGCAATTTTCATATTTTATTTTTTTACAGTAATGTTGCTTAAGATCTTTAAAATTATTTTTTTAAAGTGGTAGCTCTGTTAGTTACTCCAAACATATCAGAGAGTAAACAAAACAAAACAACAGCAAAAATGACAAAAAATCTTGAGGCACCTTAATTTTAAAATTAAAAGTTGTTTACAGTGGGTTCCAAAACTCATATGAATGGTCATAGCTGGCACAAAAATAGATACAAACTTTTGAGATTGCCAGATCCTGTTGTGGTTGATGTTTGCTTTTCTTTAGGGGGAAATTTATTTGTAAAATAGATACTGTCTTCAAAGGTACTTTAAAAATAGAGGTCTGTCTGTCTGTATTTCCATTTATATCTATCTTCTCCTTCAGGGGCAGAAGATCAAGAAGATAACATAATGGTAGGAACAACATCTAGAACACTTCCAGAGCGTCCAGAGGTACCAGTCAGTGAAACTCCTAGGACTGAAAGAACTACACTGAAAATGCAGACCAAGGTACCTACGCAAACAAAGGTATGTACAGAAGTTGTTATTCAGTTGTCTTAAATTGCAGTGTTATAACATAACCTTAGATGCCATTTGGTATATGCTGTAAGAGGATTTACTAGATTTAGTGCAAAGCTTGGATTAACCATAAAGACAGCTCTATTTGATATTATAGCAGTCTATTAAAAGAAATATAGAGCTTGGCTCTCCTATTTTGACACTAATGTACAACTATATTTAATAATTGTTTAAAAGAGTATTCTGTTTCAGTGAAAAGTCAGTGCCTGGCTATGTGCACAGATGCATGATTTCTTGTCTTTGCCTGCGTGCTCTTGAGAGAAATACAAGCAGAAATGAGAATTTGATGAAGGATATAATTCAATTCAAAAAGCCCTTTTCCACCTTTAACAATAGGGAAAGGTCACCCTTGCTCGAAAGCCAGTCGTATCCGGTACTCATTTCTGTATTTATAGCCAAAAAGCCAGCGCTATCTGCATGTGGCAGGCATGACTAGACACTGGAGTGCATGGAAAGCTGTTTACCTTCCCACCGAATTTGTACCTGTTTATGTACTTGCAATTTCTTGCTTTTGAACTGCTAGGTTGGCAGGAGCTGGGACAGAGGTGAGAGCTCACTCCGTCATACAGCACTCGGGTCTTAAACTGCTGATCTGCCAACCTTCTAGTCGTCAAGTTTAGCGTCTTAACCACTAAGCCACTGCAGCCACCAATAGGTAAAGGTAAAGGTTTCCCTTGCTCAAAAGCCAGTCATATCCGACTCTAGGGTTCAGTGCTCATATCTGTTTCAAAGCCGAAGAGCCAGCGCTTGTCTGCTTCTGCAGACGTTTCCATGGTCATGTGGCAGACATGACTAGACACTGGAGCACACAGAACACTGTTACCTTCCCACCAAAGTGGTCCCTATTTATCTACAGTACTTGCAATTTCTTGCTTTCGAACTGCTAGGATAGCAGGTGCTGGGACAAAGACGGGAGCTCGTTCGTCCTGCAATACTCGGGAATCGAACTGCTGACCTTCCACCTCCCAGTCAGCATCTTAGCCACTTGAGCCACTGCAGTCCACCAATAGGAGTGCTATATTAGTTTTGAGGTGAGGTTAGGCTAGGTTTTTCTAGTCAAGCCTTCATAAACTGGTAATGTCAAAAGAAAAAAATGGTGCCCAGTACAATGTGCCTGAGAGTAAAATGTTTGAGCTGCACTTTTGCTAGTAAATGTGCATTACAAACTTTGTGTTTTCTGTGACTGCATCACTGTGGTGAGGAGGGATGTGAGTTTGCAGGGGGGAAACAATGAGTTGGAATGTTCCTTCTTCCTTAAGAGAATAGGGTTGTTGCCAAGTCCTTCAATGAGTTAAATAACTTCAGGGGCACTTCAGTATGTTATAATTAAAATGAAACAAAATGGAAATATTTGGGAGAGCATGCTGTACTTGAGGTTTTGAGAAAGCACTTGAGAGAATCGGTGGCAGCAGCTGCTACTCCTGTCCAAGTATACATTTTCCCCCTGAAAATCCTTTTCACAGTTGATGGATGTGGCAAACATGAAAATGCCATTAGCGTGAATTTGTTTAAGGGGGATCCTACACTATAATGAAACATGCAGGATTTGACACCGGAACTGCAATGGACTGCCGCAGCCTTGAGGACATTGACGAGGTGCGCCTTCACAGCCAGTCCATCTGGCATGGCCTCTCTTGTCTCCATGACTGTTGGGAATCAGAGTAGTGAAGTAGATCCACTGCTTATTTTGCTGTTGGGCCCAGTATGATGGTGTCCAGTGGCATTTCCTCCACGGGGGGGGGGGATCACCCAATCTTAAGGGGCTCATCTGCCCATAACTGTTGGCCTCTTTCGGGTGTCAGGTTATTTACCGTATGGGTGCGTTTTACTTCCACTTCCAGGAGTGACGAGGGTGGCGCAGGCCGGATGAATCGCAGTAAACCAATTTGTGTGGATTCATGGGGGCTTAGGCTTCTGGGAATTGAAGTCCAAGAACATCTGGAGTGCCAAGGTTCACCATCACAGAGCTATGCCATTCAACAATACAGCTTATGCTGTCCTGTTGAAGATCTCTTCAGTGCAGGAATACATTAGGTCAGTGATGCTGAACCTTTTAGAGACCAAGTGTCCAAACTCAACAGGCTGCCGTCTGTGCCACACCCTCACGCTGCATGTGAGCTGCCCACCTTACCCCAGACAGGAGATGGAGGAAGTGTTCCCATTGGGCTGCTAGGCAGAGCGGCGGGGTGAACTCTGTGCTGGGGTGATGGCGCACATGCCCACAAAGAGGGCTCTGAGTGCCCCCTCTAGCATGCATGCCATAGGTGCACCACCACTGCATTAGGGCAATCTAAATTATATGGATAAATTAAACTACATAACACAGTTGGATTGTGTCAGTTGTTCTGAGGTGTCCAATAATAGACGGTGGAGATATTTTATTTTTCTTCAAAGAATTTTAAAGTGAAAGTATTAATGTCTTTGAGAAATACCTGTGATTTTTCATTGTTGTGCAAATTGATCTATTGTTCTGTATTTTCCTCTTCTCTTGTATTACAGTCACCTGATGAGATTGATAAAAAGAAGATCCCCAAATCAGGAACAGAAAGCAAAAATGCGAAGAAAGAACCAGCTGATGATGATGATGTATTTACTGAAAAGCACTCAGAAAGTCTTTTTCAGAGAACAGAAGTATTGGCAGGTGAGTGTCATGATTTAAGCCATGTATAGCTACATGAAAAGCAGATAAGGGTACATCTCCCTTTCGAAGTTCCATGCCTTCATTTTCAGGGACAATATTCACACATCTGTGGATGTATTTGCAAGAATATTGCTTTAACAGCATGGATTTAGGCCTGGCTGCCCCGAGCTGCCATCAGAGAGGGCAAGATTTAAATTAAATAAATAGCAATAAAGCTCTACCACATAAGTAGTATTAAACTCCCTCCTCCTTTTATCTTTCCAGGGATACCTCACCTTATATGTTTATAATATAGACACCAGGAGACTTTTCTCCTTGAAGTATCGTTGTCAGCTGCAACTCGTATCTGAGAATGCATTTTTCCCTGAAGCAGGAAAAATGCCATGAATGCCATGAATTTATTTAAGGTGGATCCCAGCTTGCCATGAAGTGACCCACACACTATGATCACGGAGCCATCTCCTGCGGCACATATGAAATGAGACGTGCAGGATTTAACACCATAACTGCAATGGACTGCCGCAGCCTTGAAGACATTATCAAGGTGTGCCTTCACAGCCAGTCCATCTGGCATGGCCTCCATTTTGCCATTGGGCCCAATGTGATGGTTTCCAGTGGCATTTCTTCCACTGACGGAACCATCACCCCACCTAAAGGGTTCATCCGCCCATAGCTGTTGGCCCCTTTAGGGAGTCAGGTTATTTACCACCAACCAATACTCAGCATTGAGTCACTGGCTGTACCATCTACTCCATTACCATAACGGGATGTCCAGCCAGACATGCCCTTGAGGTATACTATCGAAAGAAATGAAAGGATTTTCACCTGGATAGACAAAGGTCTGCTGCCAAGAGAGAGGAACCTGAGATGCATTTCTTACCATCTGACCCTAAAGGCTGCAGTGTTGAGCAAAGATATTAGGAAGCAAATCCTTTTGAATTCATTGGGGACTTAACTTCCAAGTAAAAGCTGTTAAGGACTTAAGTGTCAAACTGAACACAAGGAAGACTTTATTTTAACATTGGAATATTTATTTTTATGGCCTGAATTAGTATTAATTAGAGTTAGCTGTGTCATTAGCAAGCTTAGAAAAAGTTACTTTGTAAAAAAAAGCAGTTGGAATTCTGGGATGATAATCCAGAAAAAAATTTATTTTCCAAAACTTTGACTAAGTGATATAAACATTGTAGGATTAGAATGTGTCCGTAAACTGCGCAGTTACGTACTGAGCCAATTTGAAATATTAGAATATTCAGTAAACATTTTCATTTTCCCCTCCTTCCCTGACAGGGACAAATTAGAGGCTATGCATCATCCCTGTATCATTTCTTGTGAAACATTTGTTCTCCTTCTTTTGCAGCTGTTATCGCTGGTGGAGTTATTGGCTTTCTCTTTGCAATCTTCCTTATCTTGCTTTTGGTATATCGCATGAGAAAGAAGGACGAAGGCAGCTATGACCTCGGAGAACGTAAACCATCCAGTGCTGCCTATCAGAAGGCACCAACTAAAGAGTTTTATGCATAAAACTCTCAACATAGTGTCTCTGTTTAAGAGATCACTGAACTTTTAAAATAAAGCTTTTTTTTTTTTTTGCTTAGAATAATGAAGAACCTTTTTTTTTTCATTAAAGAGCCTTTATGGCAGCTTTATGATTAAAAAAAACCCCATTGTATTTAAAAAATTTCATGTATTCCTTTTAAGAAAATGTAAAGTAAAATCTTAACATTTTGCAGTGTTCTGTGAATAACAGTGGCGAAACATTATTTTATATAGCCATTGATGTTCACTGAATCATTTTAAAACTTTATGCATAAATGAAAATGATTGTTTTATCCTATGATTCAATGAAAGTTGTTTAATTTTTGTCAGCATGTCTGATTGATCTTACAAGTTAGTTTTTATTTCATTAATTTATCTGTTTCCAAAAAAAAATAAAACAAAATGCCTTCTTGTACTTGTCATGGTGCAATTTGTCTTCAGATTAACTCAATGGTAGCTCTTAGTGTAAATGTATTTTTTCAGCTGTAAACTTTAACTTCCACTTTGTACAAATTTTATTGTCAGAAAATCCATTTACACCTTGCTTTATCTTTTCAGTGGTCCTGTAGGTTCATTGAAACTTACATCACCAAATTATGTGTAAAATTGGACTATTACTGCAAATGATATAGTCATACCCTTGTGAAACAAATCTTCCTTTTGCAAAACTTTGCAGTAAGCTACTGACAAACCTATACAAACCCAAAGACTCTGAACAGTATTCCAAGAAATTGCTACAGATTTCTATGGCCACTGTTTGTTAATTTCTTGAAATTTGAAGGTACGAAGTAGAAATTTTAAAAGATTTTTTTTATTCTTATAAAAATGCATTTAAGTTGTAAACGTCTTTTAAAGCCTTTGAAGTGCCTATGATTCTATTATGTAACTTGTTGCAGACTGGTGTTGATGAGTATATAACATTAAAAAAAAGGAAATGTTGGTATTTTATAAGCACAGACAATTCTAATGGTAACTTTTGTAGTCTTACATGGATAGACATAAATTGTAATTTGGGAACATAAACACTACTGAATAAATCATGTGGCCTAATACTGAAATATTTCATTGTGGGTTTTTGTTGTCATTGCTGCTGTTGGTCTATTATACATATCTACAACTTGCTCTGTTACATAACAGTGGGATTATTTGGGGGGGAGTATAAATGTACCTACATTTGTCAAAATCTGTTTAACATAGGAAAATGTTATGTGAATGATAGAAATAAGCTACTTCCATCCAGTTCAAATTCAAATGAAATAAAGTTGCCATTCTTCATGCGTTTTAATGGTTGCCCAACTCAGAGTTCATATTAACAACCTTGGACACCTTGGAGTCGTTATTTCAGTGAGGAATCCATGCATTGGGAGACATCTCTGTGATGACATTCCACACATGCAAACAGATCTGAAAAATCAAGTCCATCTGCATGCAGTTTTTAGCCATTTGGATATCATGTCGCCCGCTGGCTAGGCAGACCATGACTCACTTTGGTGAGTTTTAGTCCTGGCCTAACATCATTGACAGAGATGGGCAACACTGCTTAGTTAGATCACTCAAGCCCCTGCACCTCGACAAGGCTATCGCATAATGATGATAAATAATTGGGTGAGAAGTAACAGAATGCTTCCATCTCCATTAGGTCTCTATGCTGAAGATTCAAAACATCTATCACTCACTCAACCAGAATGTTGTTTGGCCATTACATGTAGAAATCCTGGCCACAGTTTTTCAGGAGAAAAGAAAGTTGGGAGAAGACAGAATCAACAGGATGTTTAATTCTTTCAGTGTTGCAAAGAGATGGATGAGCAAAAGATGAACTAAACTGTTGCTGCATACTGCTTCTTCCTTGAAACTCTCTTATTTTCTTGTACCACAACTTGTCTCTCTATGTTGGAAATGTGGCAGCTAATCTCCAGACTTGTGGTGGTGACAGGAAAAGTTGGTTTGGCCTTGACATGTCAGTATGTCTGCCACTGCAATCACCCCACAGATATTGCCCTATGATGCAGGCCTCCCTGTGCGGGTGCACTGCAGTTCCCAAGCCCAAGTCAGTGCACCTGATCAGGGCTTCTGGGAATTGAAGTCCAATAACATCTGGAGAACCAAGTTTGAGAAACCTTCAGTTAATGCATTAGTTCATCTAGCGTTGTATTATCAATTCCAGTTTTCAGGCTAAATTCTCTCCTAGTTCTACCCGAAGGTCTCTGTTATTCTTTGGTAGTCTCATCCAAGCACCAAGAAACTTGACCCATCTTAGCCTCCAAATTAAGGTAATATATGGACTCCATTGGTAAGAACAATATGGTAACTGTAGTTGAGTGCTTGATCCAAGCAAACCCTCTGAAACTGGATCTAGACAAGAGAAAAGTACTGCAGACGCACACAAAAGCTTATGGGGAACAAGTATTAATTATAGCTCATTCTGTAAGTGCCTTAATCACAGCTTGTTTCCCAAATATAATTAACAATAGGCTTTAAAGTAATATTTAGCCATTTGGCATACCTTAATTAATTTTGTATTAATTACAGGGCTTCCTAATCTATAAGAAAGTGGATCTTTGAAACGATGGAATGGCATTTACAAGTAATTTGGCACTCCATGTTGAGGGGTGTGGGATAAATATTTTCAATGTATATAAATATATGTGATGTGGCATAATTCATTAGCACTTAAATGATTCAGAACTACACTTGGAAGTTTATTATTATTTTTAAGGTATGAGTTCAAACTGTCTGAAACCCTTTGTCTGACAAATGACAACTAGCCAAACTCCTGAAACACAATTTACCACAACTCGGGCAGTCTCACATGCCAAAACTTTTCAAAATAATGTGTGGCTAGAATTGATTCAAAATAAACAACCCTTGTTAGAGAGAATTCAAACAGAAAAACAGGAACATGACATTTAGACAAGCCCTTAAACAGAAAGGTGACAATGAGTATAACAGTTGTTTGCCTTGCTCATATGCAGGGCCTTAAGCTCTTTGTAGATGGCTGGATTGCTTCGTGCATTTGGCATCTGGCAGTGGAGCCAAAGGTTGAGAGTTTGATTCTTCCTGGGAGAAGAGAATGAGTTGTTAAATCCACAGGGATGGGCTTAGACAAATGTTTCTGTCAAATCTAAGTAACCAACCAAAGAAATATTGTTAGTATCGTCCATGCTATTGCCTGCAAACAAGCAGCAATGAGAAGAGCAGTCATTACTTAAGCATTTAACAACTAGAGCTGAAACAGGACTACCATTCATGGGACATGCCATAAATATACAATAGGAGGTCAGCACTATGGAGCAGCAAATATACACATCTAAGCACAGCTTTGGAAAATCAAATTTATGACATAACTGACCCCCATTAAATTGATGATGGCTTTCTACAAACACGGGATTATCCTTTTGCATATTTATTGTATTGGGTACTGCTGTGGAAAATTGAAGTCAACTGCTGCTAGGCCTGGACCACAACTTCAGGTTTTGCTTATTCACTGCAGACTTTTATTTTGTACGTCTCTAGAACAGGATGCTTCATGAAATAAAATGCATTAAAACATGAAACTTGGATTGCTTGAAGAATATGCTGTACTATAAGGATTCACTCCAACACTGCAAGACCAGCTGTGTGCCTGGGCTGTAGAGATTTATTCCAATACACTTCATCCATGTTTTCCAGATGTTTGATTTATGGAACATGGTAGGTTTTTTCCCCTGGATTAAAAAGGGAGGCACATTGCACTCTGCTCTCTTCCTCATTGTAAGATCATTCAGTTAACATTGCCTTCTGGCATCTTGCCCTTACCACCCAGCTAGTCGGGGGTCAAAGATGGGTCTGTGCTTTTAGGCAAAATAGTTATGAGTGTGACACAGCTGCAGTCTATGAAGCAGGCTGCACAAAGAAAGCCTAGTGTGCTCTGACTCCTTCTCAAACTATCAACACCCACATACCAGCAAAGATTTTTTACTGAATCATTGCTGCACAAAGCTGAATTGTTTTGAGGTACCAGGCAGACACAGGTGAGATGTCACCGTTGCATTGGGAGCTGACAAAATATTGTCATTCAGCCTCCAAACTACAATGTTCAAACATGCATTGTTTTAATGCAGGGGTTCCCAAACTACAGCCCAAGGGCCGGATCTGGCCTGCAGCACCGAATCATCCGACCTGTGCCGCCCTTGCTGCTACCAAAAGCGGAAATAAAACACATCCATGCATGTGCTTAACACTGCCATAAATGACCCACTGCTGTCGTAAACACATTTACAACAGCCACAGATGTGTTTTACAGCTGGAGGAACCACGTGACGGGCCTGCTCAACCACGTGACCGGCCCATTACCTGAAAAGTTTGGCCACTTGTTTTAAAGCTTTTGTGCAATTGACTATTAAATGGATCCCATGCTTATTTGCTGATGAATAAGAACCAAACTAAGCAAGCTAATCAGCAACTGCAAGAGCTCCAGAAATCTAATGATAGGGAAAAAAAATATTAAGGAATCTCCATTTGTAACTAAGAGGTATATATCATGTTTATTTCTCCATTAGAGTAGTTGATGCATCCAATATGTCACTACTGAGGCCAGTGCGTTCTGTATATTCTTCCCTTTGGAGGCCATATTATCACCAAATGTACTTTTATTTCAGTGCTAAGTTAAAGCATGGCTGTTAATCAGAACAGTGGGCATATATGGTCTGCTGGTTTTGCTTTGTTCTGAAATTGTTTTTTTTTTTTTAGTGTTTCAAATTATTCTAAAGTACTGTATCTGAATTGTCTGGATTTATTTAAGGTAGTCATACTGCTAACAATTTCCCCTCGGATCTGTTAATATGGAATAGTTTGTAAACATATTAGTAAATAACACATGTAGCATGATAAACAGCTGTTATTCAAAAGAATCTTCTGCTCAACAATTTATCATTTTTAAGGCACACTTAAACTATTTCTGAAGAACATTGTATTTCAGGAGGACTGCATTTACTGCTTAGAATGCTATAAACATGCTTATTCTGGTTTTTGAACAGCCCACTAGTAAACTTCTCTGAGTGGTGAACAGTGAAAAGTTAAATGAGTAAAGACAGAATTTTATAACTAGAGACAGAAATTCTCCAAACCATCTCCCAGGTCCTGCCAGTAGCACATGGGCAGAGGGGGAGACAGACCGAGAGAAGTATTTCATATTATCTTCTTATTCTTTTATGGCAGAGAATGAGGATGTTTCAGTACTGGGTTTCATTGCATGGTTCTCCAGTGGGTTGGAAATCCAGGAAATCAGGATCTTAATTCACACTTCAATTAGTAGACACACCTGAAAATGGAAACAATATAAAAACTAGTATGCAACATGGCACTGGCTAGATAGGCGGCTTAGGTATCTGGCTGCAGAGCCAGAGGTTGGAAGTTTGATTTCCCACTGTGCCTTTCAGGAGAAGAACCAATCTGTGTAAGCCTTGGGTAAGCTGTACAATCTCAGGGCTACCCCAAAAGAAAGACTTAGCAAACCACTTCTGTGTATTATCTACCTAAAAAAACATAGAAACAGTCACTATAAGGCAGAATTGATTTGATGGTATGCTACGAAGAAGAGGAGGAAGAAGAGGAGGAAGAGGAGGAGAAGTGGCAGCAGTTGCTAGATTAAAGCACTGAATTTTGTTAATTATGACCCGCAGCCTGTTGAAGTGTTATACAAACAATATAATATATAGAGACAAACTGTCGTAAATTAAAAAACCCGTAGCTCTTATCTATTGCACACCAAGCCGCAAAATAATGCAGATAATATCTATGGAGATTTCTTCACGTATAATAATTTGTTTCTAAAGGTTATACAGGTTGTGTAACTACAGGATTTCATATACAGTATAGGTATCTGACTTGGCCACACACAAAAATTACCCATAAATTCTTCCATATACTGGCTCTAGGAGAGGACTGTAGAAATTATAGTTAAAACATGACTGTAGAAATTATAGTTAAAACAGGGGTTCTCAATGTTTTCAGGTCGTGGGCCAGACCACTCCCCCTCATACAGCTGAGCAGGCCAGCCATGTGGTTCCGCATGTAGTCTCGCATGTTTTCTCACATGTTATCGCATGTCCTTGTGATTTTTTGGCACTTTTGCCACTTGCGGCGGCAGCGGGAGTGAGGGCGGTGGGCCACATGAAATGGCGCCACTGGCCTGGGTCTGGCCTGCGGATTGTAGGTTGCAAATCCCTGGTTAAAAAAGTAACTTCTACCAAGCACTACAAAATGCAATATTCTAGCAAAGATACATAGGTTAGATTTTGAAGAGGCAACTTATACTCCTCAAAAAGTAATTCTAGTATGTTGAGAAAGTGGTCTTTTGTAAACTTTTTGTCACAGCAGGATGTAATTGTTTTCAACCTTATCTGATCCCAGGAAAAAAATCTGCAAATAATTTCCTGGAAATGGCAAATGAGTCAAGCTTTTGTACAACACATGTTTTTTTTCCATGAAATGGTTATTCCCACAATGAATCCTGTGATAGAATTCTCATGACATTAGATTCCATTAGAGTCTTTGTGTAAACATCAAAAAGACACATGTGCAGTAAACATTCAGGGTCCAACATTTTATTCTTAGCAGGGACATCCCATGGTAACATCAGGTGAACAGAGCCTGAGGTGGTATGCAATTCAGTCAGGCATATAATTGTAGGAATCGGGGCCGCAGAGGGCCGGAGGTCCCGGAGGAGACTGATCAAGAAACGATACGAGGCAATATGGAGCGTGATCAGATCAGTAGTTTATTGAGGGAAAGCTTCAACATATATAGGAGAAAAAGCGCAACGGTGGCAAAACCGTCATCTGACAGAAATCACATCACCTGTTTACTCGGGCTAATTGGGAATCCTTCTTGGGGAAGTTAATTAACTGGGGCAAACGCAGACATGGGACAACACCATTGTTTAGGGATAAGACTGGGGTAAACATGGCCTCTGTTTACATCTGGGATAAGACGGGGACTCGGAGATGAGGGATTACTCTAATGGGTAACAGAGTTAGATATTCGCTCTCTCAGCAGATCCGCTGGTCAGGTCAAGGAATTGGGTGAATCAAACCCTATCATTAATCCACCCCCCTTAATTTCTCTGCCCGCAGAAACCACCGCCGGGAGCCTTCTCACCTAAGTGGCCTCTGCCAGGGCCGTTCCATGCCCACCGGGCATGGGGAAACAATATTTCCCCTTTCTGTTTTATTTAAGAACCTGACCGGCGACGCTGCACAGGAGGGGCATCAGCTGTTGATCGGGAATGGCGCTTCGGGGTTTCTTCTTGGGGCGGCACTTCGAGATCAGTGAGGGAATACATTGGGCAAAGCAGCAGATCGCTATGCCTAGTATGACCACCCCCACAACCACCTTGAGTACCGTCTGGAGCCACCCCCATGGAATCCACGACCACATCCAATTCCACACTGAGCTCCACCAAGTTCCCCATGCAGAACCTTCCCTTATGCCCTCGACTATGGTGTGGAGGGCCGTGAGCTGATTCTGTACCTTGCGGGAGTTGTCCGTAAGATTGAAGCAACACATACCATGAAAAGATTGGCAACCCAAATGATGAAGCAATAAGAGGTAGTCTATAGCCGCTCTATTGTCAAGTATGGCATGGCGAAGCTCCGCCTGCTCCTGGTTGAGCAGCGCTATCGCCGAGGAGGTGTGGTTGATGGCCTTAGTCAACCCGCAAGCCAGTCGGCTGATCTTCCGAGCGTTGCCAACGGCTAAGCCTGGCACGCCAATTATGCTGACTACCAACGAGACATATTCGGCTGGACTCATAACTCTAAAGCTGCTCTCACATGAGCTGTCTAACTGGGTGGCGCGAGTGTGCCGTATGGGTGCTGAAACATGGGTAACATTTGTGCTTGGGGTGACCATATCCTTAGTAGGGAGTAACAGGGTTAAACGACTAATGCAACATGTAGCATCTGACACATTTGCAGGAATGTAGTTGAAGGTATACTGATTACATGTAAAGAACCAACCAGATGGTAACGTAACATGAGCATACATTGAACCAAGCTTCACTGGGTTATTGCAAGTCCAATTGCCACTGCCGACGTAGAGGCAGCGGCGCCGGGTTCGACCGACTGTGGAGCAGCCGGTCATACGACCACAAGTAGAGTTCGGGCTGACCGCCACTCGAGGAGTATGGAGAGTGGCTGCATCAGCCGGCAAAGTCATGGTGAGCCGCATCTCCCAGCGGGCGTATTCTGTGGAAGCCGCTGGGTTGTATGGGCTGAAAATCCGTTTCACAAGCCAGTCCCCATCCCTTGGGTATGCGCCTGGAGAATGGCACACTGGGATGAGGCAGGTGCTCAGGATTGAGGCAGAACCAATGTCCTGTCTCAGGCAAAAATCGGACTGGTTGACGAGGCCCGCCAACCTTTCCCAAATGTTGTACTGCATTCTGGCAGAGAGGTCTCCGCCAGGCACCAAATCGCTGGCCTTTAACAAGGTAGCCTGAACGCCTCCCCCGGCAAACAGGGAGAGGATCAGGATGATGGTGACTGCCATGGAGTTGGCATGAATCTGGGCAAGGACTGCAGCCACGAGGTTCTCTGGTGTCGGCTCCCTCTCCTCGCGCTGGATGGCGTCCTGGGCCTCATGGCAAAGGGCCTTGACCATCCCCCAGGTGATCCTCGGTGCTGGCATCTGTGACCGTTGTCTCTCCCGACGGGTCCTCTCAGTTAGGGTGAGGTCCTCCATCTCCGGGATCGGACTCGGGCCGGCCTGGGTCCACGCCATGTGGTTCCAAGTGAGGCTTGACACACCGAGCTGGAATCCAAACGACACCTGTAGGAGACATAACTGCAGCATACCCTCTTCCCCAGGTTACAAGCGGCGCCGGGCCCCTCCAAGAAGGGTCCGGTGGCACCCAGTATCGGACCATCGGCCGCGGGAGAGCTTCCGAACGGCAGAAGTGCTTCTCCTGCGGCGTGCAATCGGAAAAAACATTAAGGTGATTGTACATAAACAATACCTTATTCAGACAATGCTGTGCCTGAGCCTGTGACTTGGGGAGGGCTGGTGGCTCCCCCCTTTCTGTTTGTTTGTCAATATAGGACTTGAGCGTCCGATTGACCCGTTCCACAATTGCTTGCCCCTGCGGTTTGTAAGGAACGCCAAAAGTATGCTTAATATCCCAGGTGGCCATGAAGGCCGCTAGCTGCCTGGAGCTGTAGGACGGGGCGTTATCGGTTTTAATGTGCCGCGGCTTGCCCATTGCCGCGATGCAGGAAAGGAGGTGCTGCTCCACGTGGGAAGCAGTCTCCCCTTTCTGCGCCATTGCCCAAATGAATTGTGAAAAAGTATCTATGCAGACGTGCATGTACTGCCATCTGCCAAACTGTGGAACATGCGTGACGTCCATTTGCCACACTTGGTTAGCCTCCGTCCCTCGTGGGTTGACCCCCCACGAGGGCCCCCCCGGTGCCCCTGCGCAATGCTGGCAGGAGCGAACTATGCCTTGGGCTTGAGAAAGTGGCAAATTAAACTGTCTGGCGAGCGCTTTGGCATTTTGGTGAAAGAATGCATGGCTCTGGATTGGCGTAGTGAAAACACCCAACACTGAACGTTGCTGAATTTCCTTTGCCGCCGCGTCCGCTCTGCTATTGCCCGCGGAAATCGGACCCGGTAGGTCTTGGTGACTTCGGATGTGGGCAATATAGAGCGGCTCCGTGCGGTTTCGCAAATGAAATTGAGCAGTTAAAAACAGGCTAAGCAAATTTTTGTCTATCGCGGGAGTGATGTATGCTCCCGGTAGACTGTGAAGCAAGTTCCTGACGTACTGGCTATCAGTAATGATGTTGAGGCGCTCATTGGCGAAGGTGCGCAAGGCGAGGTTCACCGCTGCCAACTCCGCCCGCTGTGCGGACTTCTGCGGAAGAGTTAGCAGCGTGCGCCAAGCCTGGCCCTCCCGCCAAGTTAAGACACCATATGTTCGACCACCATCAGTAAAAACTGTCCTGGCTCCCTGAAGCGGAACCAGCGAGAGCAGTTCGAACAAGCTGACTGTCTGCGTCTGAAGTGAGACAAGTCTGGGGTCCTTTGGCAAATGGTATGCCAAGCTCCCCGTGAATCCTTCCAGGGCTATTGGAAGCGAGTCACCGAGCTGCATCAGTTGCTGGATTTGTTCCTTGGTGAACGGGACTACAATTTTGGCCAAATCGTGCCCTGAAATGTCCCTAGCTCTCAGCCTTCCGCGGTAAATCACCGCGGAGACCAGCTCTTGGGGAGGAACGATGTTCCGTGGGGAGGTGTTCGGCAAGTACACCCATTCCACGATACTCGCTCCCTTCTCAGAGTCTATCCCTAGAGCTCCGGTGAACATGGATCCTGCCCGAACTATGTACAAGTTCAGGATTGGGGCATATGGCCCCCGAGCAATCCAGTCCACCCACCTTTGGCTGAGAACCTGATTGACTTTCTCGAGAGCCAAGCGCGCTTCTCGAGAAATTCGTATCCGGTCTGCCGGCTGCTTACCTAATGTTAGCAGCGAGAAGAGTGGTTTCAAAAGGTCCGTATCCAATCGAAAATACGGTCTGGCCCAATTAATGTTCCCTAAAACCTGCTGTAATTCCACCAAGGTGACTGAATCCTGTAAATTGATTTGAGGCAAAACTGGTGCTGCAGAAGAGCAGAGAAGCCGATGACCCAGGTATGAGAAGGGCTCGGTTCTCTGCACTTTCTCTGGGGCAATGAGTAAACCCTTCTCCCCCAGGCTGGCCTGGAGGTCTGAAAACATTTCGCTGCCGAGTTGTGGCACCGCGACCAAGATGTCGTCCATGAAGTGACAAACTAACGCTTTTGGGTAAAGGTTTCGAAACTTTGCCAGTGCGTTGTGAACATAAATTTGGCACAGGGTGGGCAAATTGAGCATGCCCTGTGGCAAAAATCTCCACGCGTTACGCTGCGTAGGCTCACTGTGGTTCACAACCGGCACCGTAAAGGCAAACCTTTCCCGGTCCCTGGGGTCTAAGGGGATTGTGTAAAAGCAATCCTTGAGATCTACAACTAGGATCTCCCACCCCTCGGGAATCATATTAGGATTTGGGATGCCGCATTGAAGCGGACCCATTGGCTGTATGCATTTATTGATCTCTCTGAGATCGTGGAGGAGTCGCCACTTCCCCGACTTCTTCTTTATCACAAAAATTGGCGAATTCCAGGGGCTTGTGGACTGCTCTATATGTCCTGCGTCTAGCTGTTCTTTAACCAGTTGTTTAAGAGCGACTAATTTTTCTCCCACTACCGGCCATTGCTCTACCCAGACCGGCGTGTCGGTGAGCCACTTAAGTGGCAACGCCATTACCCGAAGGTAAGCGTAGCACCGTACTGCTGTAAAATGTCTCGCCCCCAAAGGTTTATGTGCACGTCAAGAATGTGCGGCCGAATTACCGCTGTGCCGTCAGCCTTTGGAATCGTGACTGTCACCCACTCCCGGCTCCTAAACGCTTCCTGAATGCCGCCTACCCCCACACATCGGAGACCGGCTCAATGGCCCACTCCCTTGCCCACTGGCCCCTGCTTATCACGCTCACATCAGCTCCGGTATCTAACAGGCCTGAGAATGATCTATTATTCAGAAATACCTCAATAACCGGGCGCTGTTTCCACTCAATGTTGGTCTCCACTGTTGCTAAGACCTGGTATCCTTGTACTGCCTCACTGGCGCTCAAGCGGTCCTCTGACCGGGACTCTGAGCTGTCCCTGAGCCTTCCCTGGCTTTCTGCGGGCGAGTGACAAGGAACCATGATCAGTTGCGCTAGGGTGTCTCCTTTGTGAATTGTCTGGGGCAGGTGAGTCCAAAGCTGGACTTGGAGAACGCCTGAAAAATTGGAGTCAACGACTCCTGGAATTACAAGAATTCCGCGTGCTCCAGCTACACTACGGGGCAAAACTAAACCTATAAAGCCCTTGGGCAGCGGACCCATGTACTGGGAGTCCACCAGATAGACCGTGCCTGGCAGGTCGCATGTAACGTCTGCCTGACAAGTCAAGTCTAACCCTGTACTACCCTTGGGGCTGGCCTGTGCCCTCATCATGCCTGGAGTGTGTCCGGGATCTAGTCTAGCTCTGGTGAGCTCTGAATGAGGGAAGCCTCTGTTTGGACCGGGGCCAGAGACATGCCCGCGTTCCGGTTTCCCGAACTCAGACAGTCTCGGGCCCAGTGGTAGCCTTTCTTGCACTTCGGACAGAGGGTATTTGGAGCCTTGGGATGGCCGGACTTCTGTCCGCCTCCCTTGGATCAGCACTCCCTAGCGAAGTGACCGACCTTGCCACAGTTGTGGCACGCTCCTTGGGTCTTTCCCTTAGGTCTTCTACCCCCTTGCACCGCTGCCGCTAGCAATCCCATCTTGTAGGATTCTGTGCCAACGTCGGCGTAAGCCCTAATCATGCCCGTGAGAGTCAAGTCGGGACGATTGCCCAGTGACTGCAAGATTTTACGGCAGTCTAAATTGGCATTGTCCTTGGCTAACTTGATCATGAGCTCTTGTTGGGCTTGCTCATTATCAATCTGCCTACTGATGGCCTCCTCCAAATGATTAATGAAGTCCATGTATGGTTCCTGGGCTCCTTGCTTAATAGCGGTGTAATTTTTAGCCGCTTTGCCAGTGGCTGGGACCTTGAAGAACGCCCTAAAGGTGGCCTCGGCCGACATCTGGAGAGTGGCTAGAGGCAAGTTGATCTGGGCATCGATGGGCTCGAAGGCACCTGAACCATGGTCAGGAAGTACTGCGCCTCCCATCCTGGCAGCCCTTGTCTGAGCCTCAAAGCGAAACTCGCTGTCCCAAATCAAATACTGGCTAGGGGTGAGCATCATCCGCATGACGGCTTTCCAGTCATGGGGAATGAACATGGTGTTCTCGCACACTTGCTGAAGCGTGCCCCTAGTAAATCGGCTTTGGAGCCCTGTCTCTGAAATGGCCTTCCGTATAGCCATGAGCAGCTTATACGGGACTGGGGTGTGAATTATCTGCTGGGCCCCCGTAAGGGCATCCATCTCCATGCGGATTGGACAAATCTGACTAAGCTCAGCTAGTTCTTCTGCTGGCAATTCCCCCTTCCTGATCTCCTCTTCCATTGTGCGCTGAAGGGGACTCTTGGTAACTCGGGAACCCGGAACTGTCAGAGAAGCGCCTGCGCTCCTCATTCCTTGCATTCCGTCGGTGACGTCTGCAGCTGTCACCAAGAGAAAGTTCCCTACGCTACTCTGCCTAAACTGGAGTGACGGATAGAGCGCCTTAGGCGCCGTTGGCTCGGCTGGTGTGACTGGCAGAAGTGGGGGTTCTTTGGCCTCTATCCGGACTGGCTCTATCTCCGCTAAGAGCTCCCTACATTTACTCCACGTGCGAATTACGCCTCTCGGAGCTTTCGGGGGTTGCTGAATGCAGTCTCCTATCTGATCCCAGAGCGCAAGGGTTAACGTACCTACTTCTGGGTAAAGCAGGCAGTGTTTCCCCAGGTACACCAAAAGTCTCGCTAGCTCCCCGCTGTGAAAACGCAACTTAAACACCCTGGCCAGGAATTTGAACTCTCCCTCACGAGTTCTTTGGCTAGCGGATGGACGCTGTCGCTGAGGACAGGTCCCCATATTACCTGCGATGAGTCCTCCGAAGTTTCCTCCTCGGGACGAGTCGACGTGTCTTTGGGCAAGTAATAGGTTCTGGCGACGATCCTCTGGGCAGAGCTCGGAGCGTGGACTGCGGCCACGGGCCCTCGGCGGCCACTGCGCTGTCAGGGGTTCACAGCAGGCCCTGAGCGGAACGCGTTTTCCGTAACCTGCAAGCCGCCGCGAAAGCCGGGAGCAAACTGTAGAAAGCCTCTTGGACTGCCTCGCCGCTTAGGCCGTCTTCCTGACCGGCTGGTTTACCGGCCGGGCTGCCGCGCTGTCCTCCGGGACGGTCGGACACGGTTCAAGCGCTGAACCGGACCGTGTGATCGCTTACTCTGAGGTAGACCGCTCGGGGGTTGCTTACTCACTAGTAGATCACGTCGGGGTCACCAGGTGTAGGAATCGGGGCCGCAGAGGGCCGGAGGTCCCGGAGGAGACTGATCAAGAAACGATACGAGGCAATATGGAGCGTGATCAGATCAGTAGTTTATTGAGAGAAAGCTTCAACATATATAGGAGAAAAAGCGCAACGGTGGCAAAACCGTCATCTGACAGAAATCACATCACCTGTTTACTCGGGCTAATTGGGAATCCTTCTTGGGGAAGTTAATTAACTGGGGCAAACACAGACATGGGACAACACCATTGTTTAGGGATAAGACTGGGGTAAACATGGCCTCTGTTTACATCTGGGATAAGACGGGGACTCGGAGATGAGGGATTACTCTAATGGGTAACAGAGTTAGATATTCGCTCTCTCAGCAGATCCGCTGGTCAGGTCAAGGAATTGGGTGAATCAAACCCTATCATTAATCCACCCCCCTTAATTTCTCTGCCCGCAGAAACCACCGCCGGGAGCCTTCTCACCTAAGTGGCCTCTGCCAGGGCCGTTCCATGCCCACCGGGCATGGGGAAACCATATATAATTTATTCAGAAAAAATTTCCTTGGGAAACCTGTTATACATAGTGGCCAGAATCTTATTGTTTATGACAGTGTAGTGCAGACCACTGCAAGAGACAGCATTGGATTAGGTCTCAAAAGACCTGACTTCAAGTCCCTGCTCAGCCGTGAAAACTTGGGGATGGGGGGATGTCACCAAGAAAACTACCTTGGAAATCCAATTAGGGTCATCGTAAGACACTGACTGGAAGAAGGGAGGTCAGCAGTTTAATTCCTGAGTACTACAGGACGGAATGAACTCCTATCTTTGTCCCAGCTCCTGTCAACCTAGCAGTTTGAAAGCAAGAAATTGCAATTAGATAAATAGGGACCACTTCGGTGGGAAGGTAAACAGTGTTCCGTGCACTCCAGCGTATAGTCATGCCTGCCACATGACCATGGAAACGTCTGCAGAAGCAGACAGTGCTGGCTCTAGCTTTGAAACAGAGATGAGCACTGAACCCTAGAGTTGGATACAACTGGCTTTCGAGCAAGGGAAACCTTTAAGTCAGAACTAGCATTTAAACACAGTGGTGAAAATTGTAGCATAATAGGTGCTAGTTAACATTCCTTGCATTCCTTGTCATGCACTATTCACGTAACTTGGCATCTTCTTCTTTCGTGTCCTGATCAAACCCTGGACTGCCAAAATGAAGCCACTTTCTTGACTTTGTCATTGGCCGAACTTAAGTCCTCATCAGTGCATCTTTCTGGCAGTAATCGGCAGACTAGTAAATAAACCAGATTCTGTATCTCTCCACATTCACACAACATGTTGTCTGCATGCAGCCCCCTCTTGAGCATTTTGGTCCTACATTTAGGCACTCCAACCCTCAGCTTATTCAGAGTCCTTCAAGTGACACAGGCATACCTGTCAACCCGCGGCTGCAGAAAAAACAGGACCTGCGCAGATTGCTTTTGTACAGGTCGCTTTCCATGAATTGTGGAAGCGCTACGCCGCTTGTGCAGCCCCTATGCAAGCGGCATAGCGCTTCCACGCATGCGTGGTAGAACCCTTCCATGCATGCGTGGAAGCACTCCGCCACTTGCGTAGGGGCTGTGCAAGCGGCGTAGCGCTTCCACGCATGCGTGGAAAGCGTTTTCCCCTGCTGCCAAATTACGGGGTTTTGGCAGCGCGGGGCAGGTTATGACGTCAATTGGCGTCAAATTACGGGGTAATCCCAGCCAAATCAGGATGGTTGACAGGTATGGACACAGGGGAGGTTGAGTTCCTCAGCTATATCCTCTTTTAATGTTGTTCCTTGTCCAGTGAGCTCCTTCCTCCATCTTCTAATTTGGTTTTGCTCTTGCGTACCTTCAACAACGTTTGTATCTGACTTTAGGGTGCGGCGCTCATTTCCATTTATGCAAAAGAGCCAGCACTGTCTGCATCTGCAGATGTTTCTGTGGTCATGTGACACGCATGACTAGACACTGGAGCACATGGAATGCTGTTACCTTCCCACTGAAGTGGTACCTATTTATCTATTTTCAATTTCTTGCTTCCAAACTGCTAGTTTAGCAGGAGCTGGGACAGATATGCTGAACTTGACTGGAAGGTCAGCAGTTTGAGACCTCCTTGCATTATGCTGTATGACGGAGTGAACTTCCATCTCCGACCCACCCAGCAAGGGAGACCTTTACCTTTATTGTATATGTAGCCTAATAGAATTTGGTGTGGCGTTACTATTAGTCTGTTGAGCTAGAGTAGTGAGCAAAGCAACATAGGAGAAAAAGAAAGAAGAGTTCAGACCATCACAAGGATGGGATGGGTCCCTGCTTTTGCAAATCTCAACTGCTCGAGCAACAAATCAACCCTGGTCTTGTTTCTCTGTGTGTTGAAACAACTCATTAAATGCTCAGCCTTTTTTGGTGATACATAAATTTACGAGGATGTATATCTCGGTAGGTCAGATGTCTGCTTCTCAGAGCTTGGGAAAACTTCTTTTAGTCTACAACACCAAGAATTCTCTAGCTAGTATAGCCATGGATCCCGAAGCTGCATTTCAGGGCCAGACCCATCAAAATTACATTGCACAAATCCAAATGGGATGTTACTTTCCGACACTCAGAATGTCATTTAAGACAAAGCAGTCACTCAAATTGTCTAAAACGTGTATTTTTACAGCTTGGATATCTGGATGTGTTCATCCTCTGTATTTTCAGCACAATAGTTCTCTTCATAATTTCTTTCTATTGGAAGATCACTAGCCAACGCTTAATTAACTCCGGCTGTTTACTGCACAATGGCTTGCAGTACATGGGCCACCTCCCAATTGGAATTGTAAAACTGTTTTGGGTTTACCTGACAAACATATATTCTCAAATGTTCATAGGATGTTACAGCGGCTATAATCTAAAAAAAAATCCCAGCCAACTGTCAAATAGAGATCATCACACAATTAGGTGGTGCAGACTATTCTTGGCAGCTGGTGCACAGCTGTAGAACTTATTCCTGCAAACTATCACTATAATAGCTGAACATCTGGAGAGACCCCCTCAACACTCCACTGCCTCTGAAGCTCAGCAAACATCACATCCCTTAAGCCATCTCACATGTCTTATGTTCTTCTTCCTTCCTGCCCCTATGGAGATGTTACTATTTAATTGATGCTAAGTGAAATCAACAATGTGAGGAATTTAGAGTGGGGGGAAGTAACCCTCTCTTCTCCATACTACATTTTCAATACAGCATCATTTGTTAAAGAATAAAATGAAGTGTAGCTGATGTAACATTCCATATGTTCTTAAATTGTAGCTCTCATCAGAAGTAGCCAACAGACCCCATGATGAGGGCCTATAAGAAGTACAGTACAGTCCAATTACATTGAAAGGACCACGTTCTACTATTACCTAGATACTGGAACTAAACTTCATTTAAAACGGAAAAGAACTGTAATAAAATCCTGCACAAAGAACAATTTTAATGGGTTTAAAATAATTGAAGATATATTGAATTGCTCATGTGAGTGAGAACCAATGGCCGTCAATTAGTACATACTTTGACTTCAGTAAAGAAAGTCGGATTAAATATCCATTTACTTCTTAACTTGAAAAGCAGCTCTTACTAATTCCATATCTTCTGTGTCTGTTTCCCATTTCCAAAGAATTATCACTGTTCATCTCAACATGTAGGGGGAAATGGGGGCAAGAAAGAAAAGAAGTGGAGGAATGGGAAAATATTGTAACATTTTGAAGATTAACAAATCTATTTCAGTGTGACCTTTTGTGGATCAAAATCCACTTCTTCAAATGCAAGGAGGGCAAGTACACGTTTTTTATATGTACATATATGATTGTTGCGGGAGGAAATCCTGATACCATGAAATGCCCAGGCAGAGATACGGTCCAGCCAACTGCCTGGAGAGAGCTCTCTCAAACCACCCCAACCAGTATTGCCAAAATTCAACAGCAGATAGGAATACAGGAACAATAGTGCACTCAATAGAAAGGGAGCAAAATGGGTTGCATAGTGAACAACAGAGAGTATTCAGAAGTAGGTTACATTCGGCATACATTGTTTCTAACATTAGGATACCGTGTGAGAATCATGCAAGCTACAGTACGTGATTAGAGTCCTGATTGGTTAGAGCAGCTAAGATAGCATACTAGCCTCGTGAAACCTGCGTGATCAGTCTCTCCATAGTAGAAGCTTAGACCTTGATTACATGTGTACTGACATTCTTTCAGGGAAAGATTGAAACATAGTAAAGGGATGCAGGACATCTCTCGGGGGAAACTCAGAAGCCAAACAGGAGTATTTGCACTCTCATGAACTTGGCTTATGGTTCATCCCTATCAGATTCCCACATGCCCCCACCATACTCCAACATATGATGATATGTATTTGCACTCCTTGTGTTTGAAGATTACATTAAAATAAATCTGTTAGTCTTCAGATCGGGTTCCTAACTTTTTTTCACCGCAGGCCTGACCGGAAGCAGAAGCAGACACATTTATGACAGCCATAAATGCACCCACTTCCACATTTACGACTGCTGTTGGGCGCATTTACGCATGCACAGGCGTGTTTTATGGCTGACATAAATAAGTCCGCTTCCAATTCCGTGTGCGGGTGCAGCAGGCTGGATGAAATGGTGCCGCAGGCCAGGTCCAGCCCATGGGCCATAGGTTGGGAACCCCTGTTTAGATAATACTTTCTTTTCTTCTCCTCCCCCCACCCCTTTTAATTTGACCAACACAGTTCCTGCAGACATTTCATAGAACAATCTGGAAGTATGGGAATAAAATTAAACATAATTAAAATATTTTAGTCAGCAAAGCATCCATAGTTTTCTTCTTTGCTTCCTCTTTTACCACTTTGGGTGTCGAGGGAGATACTGTACAAGGTTCTTGCTCTGGCACTTCTAGTGGCCTCCCCCAGTGTTATTTGGTGTTCTTATAACATTTCTTTGATATTATCTCTCCACCATCCTCTGGGTCTGCCTCGTGCTCTTTGTCCTTCTCCTCTTTCCACACATGCCTTGTGGAATTCAAAGACATTCTCTCCAAATGGGAAAACCACTTTAGTTGTTGTCTCTGTATGTAGCGCAAGACTGGTTTTGCTCTAATTCTTTCCCTTATAACCTCATTCTTGATGTTATCCTTTCTAGTCACTCTAGCAGCCTTCCTAAGCCTTCTCATTTCCATGATGACCAGCTTTTACTTATGTTTTGCTGTAAGTGTCCGTGTTTGGCACTGGTAACATAAGGTGGGAATAAATACGCTTTGTATGAGGTGTTTCTTTGTGCTGGTTGGTATTGCCTTATGTTGTAAGAGTGGAGTTAACTGTCCCAATATTTGGTTTGCCTTACTGCACTATATCTTAATCTCTTCGTCCATGGAGGAAACATTCATAGCACAGCCAATTATTGCTGCAAAGGGGGTGTAATTCCTGCAATATAAGGTATGATAAACATATTGCACCTTCTCTATTTTTTTAAATATAAAAATAACAGTGGAAGTCAGCATGCATATTTGAAACGTGACCCTAATATTTCAAGAGGATGAATTCCCAATTAAATATTTGTTGTTGTTGTTGTTGTTCAGTCGCACAGTCGACTCCGACCCTTTGCGACCCCATGGACCATTTTCCTCCAGGCGCCTCTGTCCTCCACCATCCCTCTCAGCCCTCCCAGCTCTGTGCCCATTGTGTCTACAATACCATCTAGCCATCTCATCCTTGGCCTCCCCCTTCTTCTTTTGCCCTCCACCTTTCCCAACATCAATGCCTTCTCAAGTGAATCCTCCCTTCTCATTTGATGTCCAAAGTATTTTAGCTTCATCTTTACTATTTGACCTTCCAATGAGCATTCAGGGTTAATTTCTTCTAAGATTGACCTATTTGTTCTCTTCGCTGTCCAGGGGACTCTCAAAACCCTCCTCCAACACCACATTTCAAAGGCCACATTTTAAATATGTACCTAGCAAAACCTGAAGCTTTCAGCTCTGAACACAAATCTCACAAGGCCCTTCACCTGCAAGTCTAAACAAACTGAGGCAATGGACCACCACCTTCCCTAGTGAGTTGGAACTAAGGATGCTCCTCAAAACTGGCAGAGGGAAACAAGCCAGGCTCGGCCATGTATGACGAGAGCAATAAATGGCAGCAGCTACAAGGTCTCCTCTGGGGAAGAGGGGAGGAATCAATCTATCGCCCGAGCCAGCCCTGCTGGTTGTTGAGGTGGGGGAACCCAATCCCAAATTCGCCCCCATTCCAAATCGCTGCCCCAGCCAGGAGAAGATTCCCAACTAAGGCACAGCTATTGCACGGCATCGTCATCGACCTCGACGGGGACAACTATCAGCCACGGTGGGGGAAAGAGCAGAAAGAGAGACGCGGCTGCGCAGCTCGGACACACAGCTAAGGGTGAGTAGGGCTGAGGATGCGCGGGTCTCAGACTCTGGGCTTTCTAATTAGCAACGTGAACAGAGTCAGATGCTTTTTTGCCTCACTTAGCTCTGAACAAATCAGAGAGTAAACAAAACAAAAACTAGCGCTGAAGTTCCTTTAAGAGCAAGGGGCGGGGTGACTGCCACCATTGCTATTGCCTTGCAAACATGCGGAAGGTTCAAGCTGTTGTTGGACTACAACTCCCAGAATCCGTCCACGATGGCCGCGCAGGTTGGGGGCATCTGGGAGTTGAAGTCCGACAACGTCTGGGGACTCGAGTTTTGGCAGCTGCTGAACTTTGGAATGTCTTCTGGCCACCGCCGTCGCAACTCATGCATGGGGGCGTGGGAAGCCAAGTTCTGTTTTGAGCTCCTCAGAGGAAAGGGAAGGCCAGTCATGAGTGGTTGCCAAGGAAACATTCTAGAGTTTAAAACACGGATTCTCAACCTGTGGCCCCACGGGCCAGATGCGGCCCGCAACACCATTTCATGTGGCTCCATACCACCTCCGCCACCCCCGGAAATGTCATATGTGTGTCAGGCAGGGCAAAATGGTCGTCCAGCCCCTGAAGCTATCTGAGGGAGCGTGACCCGGCCCTGGGCTTGAAAAGGTTGAGAACCCTTGGATTAAAAGCAAAAAAAAAGATGATAATGATGATGATTTAAATCAGGCTTTCTCAACACTTTCGGGTCATGTGCTTGACCATGCCTCCTGGGCAGCTGATCAGGACGGTCATGTGGTTCCACCCACCCAGAAGTGGAAGTGAAACATGCACCACACATGCAGAGAACACATTTAGTGGCGTTCTGTGCCTGCGCGGCATGCAGTTTTTTCTGCTTCTGGATCTGGCGAGGGCGTTGCAGGCTTGATGAAATGGCTTTGGGGGCCGCGTTTGGCCCACGGGCCATAGGTTGAGAATGCCTGATTTAAATGGAAAAAACCTTTCAGGAAGGGGACAGGAGGCAATATTGGCATTGGATATATTCTGTTGACCTCATTTGTAAATGCTGACATCATGAAAATAATGAATGAATGATCAAGTGGTTAAGACACTGATTGGGAAGTGGAAGGTCAGCAGTTCAAAACCTGAGTACTGTATGACGGAACCTAGCAGTTTGAAAGCAAGAAATTGCAAGTAGATAAATAGGTACCACTTCAGTGGGAAGGTAAACAGCATTCTGTGCACTTCGGTGTCCAGGCATTGCTGCCACATGTCCATGGAAATGTCTGCAAACGTAGACAGCGCTGGCTCTTTGGCTATAAACAGATGAGCACTGAACCCTAGAGTCGGATACAACTGACTTTTGAGCAAGGGTGACCTTTACCTATATATGTATAGCAGCAACTAGAATACATATTTATTTTAAATCTACAGATAAAAAAACAGCACTTCAGAATGCTTATTTAGAGACTTAATAAATAGAGGATTTTTTTCAATTTTGTACAAGTGAGTTTATTTTCCCTGTTCTTGTATTCCTTGGTAAATTGCTTTTACTAAAAGATTGGCATGCATGATTTTGTGAGTTGTACATGAAACAAGGAAAATACATATATATTTTTAATTTTCACAGTTTATTGGAAATCAATGGCTTGAAATTTGTAGAAGAACGTAGCTGGAGGCATTTAGAGAGGTCTTAGTAAACTATACGTCGGAAAATAGCAGAAAATGAGCAGCAATGCAAACCATATACATGTCAAAGTGAGCTCCCATCTTTGTCCCAGCTCCTGCCAACCTAGCAGTTAGAAACCAAGAAATTGCAAATAGATAAACAGGTACCTCTTGGGTGGCAAGGTAACAGCATCCCGTGTGCTCCGTGACAAGTCACGTCAAGTGTTGGACAGCAGAGGAAGAACCACTTCTGATTCCCAACGGTCATGGAGACGGAAGAGGCCATGCCAGATGGACTGACTGTGAAGGCACATATTGATAATATCCTCGAGGCTTCCGCAGTCCATTGCAGTCCTGGTGTTAAATCCTGCATGTCTCATTTTGTATTTGTTGCAAGAGATGACTCCATGCCATAGTGTGTGGGTCACTTCATGGCAAACTGGGATCCACTTTAAACAAATTCATGCCAGTGGCATTTTTCCTGCCTCAGGAAAAAAAATGCATTCTCGGATATGAGTTGCAGCCAATGATGACATTGGTGGGTAAAAACACACTGCCTGAGAATCCATATAGACAATAACAGGTTAAAAATCAGATTTGGAGAGGTTACTTTCTTGAGCTATAGTTCCTAGAATCCTTTGAACTTTTCTTTTACCTTGAATCATAGCATTAACTCATTCTTTTTCAATCTTTTAGCGACAATAAAATTTCTGCAGTGGTTAGTAAAGGTAAAGGTTTCCCTTGCTCGAAAGCCAGTCATATCCGACTCTAGGGTTCAGTGCTCATCTCTGTTTCAAAGCCACTGTCTGCTTCTACAGACATTTCCGCGGTAATATGGCAGGCATGACTTGACACCGGAGTGCACGGAACGCTGTTTCCTTCCCACCGAAGTGGTCCCTATTTATCTACTTGCAATTTATTACTTTCGAATTGCTAGGTTGGCAGGAACTAGGACAAAGACGGGGAGCTCATTCCGTCCTGCAGTACTCGGGAATCGAACTGCTGACCTTCCGCCTCCCAGTCAGCGTCTTAGCCACTTGAGAAATTTAAGTTTCTCTTCTTTTAATGTCTGTGTCTGGCTGGGAGTTAGAGTCTCTGTTAGTCATAGGAAAGTTCAGCACCAGGACATAAAAGAATAATAATGTGGTGTTAAGGATCAGGGATAGTCTATCTTTACTTTTATTGCAGAATATTCTTATTGTTCCCCTCTGGCATAAATATCTCTCAACAGTCTGTTACCTAATGATAAATCAGGTATACTGTCAGCTATTCTGAATGCAAGACCAACGTGATTGAAATAAAATACCTGTTTTAGTCATAGTTTTAGCCCGAATAGCATATGGTGCTATGCTCACGAGGCAGCGGATACTCTAATACAATAAAATGTAATTCAAATTGTCACTCTATAACTTCAAACAGCTGGAAATTGTCAGTGTACCATATGTTTGATTGGAAGAGGGGTTTTTAGAGGCATACCTGATACCTGAGAAAAGATCTTAGCTACTAAGTTTCTCAGTGACATTTCCCAGTAAAAATTGGCCATTTCAGCTACAATACTGTACAGCTATTTATTAAGCTAGCAAATATATATTTTGATGCAAATTAGGTTTTTCCTCCTGAAGCAGAAAATAACATACTGTAATAAAGATATGAACCCTGCACTTCTAAGTAAAGAGGGAAACTGGCTATTATTTATATTATTTATTACAAACATTTATATTTCAGTTTTCAGGACAGAAATTCTTCAAGTAGCACCCACAATTATTAAAAAACTGAAAAACCTTTAAAACCCTACTACCTTTAATTGTGGGTGTTCATTACCATTCACCTATGTCCTGGCCCAATATCGATCAACAGTGTTATATTAAGTTTTATAAAAATTGATTTATACATGATAAAAAAATTATAAAGTAAGAAGCATAGAACAGTTTTTCCAAGATATATGAGCTGCTACACATTTCATTCACCAAGGAAGATCTAATTCTAGCCAAAAATATAGTGTGGTTACATTTTTCTCAGAAATATGATTTGGGGCCCTTTTATATCTCTAACAGAGTCACAGTATTTTAACATTTGTTACTATATATTAACATATGGGCCGATGGAAGGAGTCCGGGATGTTGGCGTTGGCGGCATTTTTGTGCCCCCAGGACAGCTGCTCCCACTTCCCTCTGGCCAGCCGAGCTGAGGGAAGGAGTCTGGGACGTCGACGGAATGGTGCTTTCGGGGCCATTGGACAGCTGCTCCCATTTCCCTCTGGCTGGCCCAGCTGAGGGAAAGAGTCCGGGATGTCGGCGTCAGTGGAGTTTTTGTGGCTGCAGGACAGCTGCTCCCACTTCCCTCTGCCCGGCCGGGCCGAGGGAAGGAGTCCAGGATGTCGGCAGGGTGGCGCTTTTGTGATATCTGGAAAGATACTCATGTTCTACAAACACAATGTGACAACCAACCAAAGTGTTTCTTTTTATTGAAAATCATGTTAGAAAACTGATTAAAGTCATTTACAGATTAATAGGAGTTATTTCTAGATCTAATTGCTTGACACTGTCATTTAAAAGTCACCACATAGAAATATATTTTTCTCAAGTAAATGAAAATTAACTGTGGTCAAGGTGCCGTGGTGGCACATTGGTTAAACTGCTATACTGCAGCCAAAATGTTGTGAGTTTTAATCTTGATGGGATCCTTCTGTGGTTGATAAAATGAGTACCCATCATGTTGCTGGCAAAATGCTAATTAACTTGTAAATCATCCAAAGAGTGTACTAAGCACTATGGGGTGGAATAGAAGTGTAATTGCTATTGCTAAACTTGTGTCACAGTCAATCTTGGTCAAGAGAATCTTCTCTGTCTCTAAAAAATAAACTACTACGTAGTGTCTTAGAAATGGTAATTTTGGAGGCGTTTTCCAACTCAGAGGGAAAACCTAAATAGAAGGTAAAATTTCTGCTGACAAATTAAAAACTGGTACTCTGTGTGAAGAGGGTATTTTCAGTTTGTAGGACAGCTTTCTGGCAACATTCACTATTCATTATCTGGAGTAGAATGGTACCGGATCTTCCCTGCTGGAATGCTGCTTGAGGGATCCAATGACTGCTTTGGTAACTGCTGTGTGATTTGACAGTATGATTGTGTTTAGTTTCCATAATTCCACAGGGCTGGCAGAGCAGTTGGTGAAAGAGGCTGACAGATAAAATGGCAGCCTCATGCTCACTGCCATTCAACCCAGCTCAGCTGTAGCCCTCTGAACTCAGCTGTAGTTTTCACAGTAGGTGGAAAGCAAATGGGCATGAGCCCCATGTGGGGGTGTATGCCGTTGGGCACTGCTGTTGGAGACTTCTGGTCCGCCAGGTGACTGGACACATGTATGGGATGGATAAGGGCGGTAAGTGACCGTTGATGGAGAAACGTGACAGGTGACGGAAGAGAGAGATGGAGGAAGGGAGGCAGGAGTGACCCACATACATCCCACGAGGTTTCCAAGAGGGAAAGACTGGCCTACGTTAAAGAAAAAACCCGAGCGAAGCTGAGTAATCAGCTAGTTTCCCTATAAATAAGAAGACCGGGAATAAATAACATGTCACTTTACAACTCAGTGTATTTTCTGAGCGCTAGTTTGTAGCATGGTGGAATAAAATGTATTCATTCCACAATTTAATAATAATAATAATAATAATAATAATAATAATAATAATAATAATAATAATAATAATAATAATAATAATAATAATAATAATAATAATAATAATAATAATAATAATAATAATAATAATAATAATAATAATAATAATAATAATAAAGTTTTAATTTATATACCGCTTGTCTCTTCCAGAAGAAGACTCTAAGTGGTTTACATTGGGGCGTGCTGCCTAAAGCAGGCAGCAGCGAGGGGAAAGATACAAAATCAGTAAGCATACAACATAAAAGCAAGAAAGAAAAGAAAAGAAGGCGTTCACTTCCACTCTTCCCAGGTGGCAAATGCCAAGCCGGGAAAGAGGGCTAAGTCCTTGGGCGGTGCGGGGCAGCGTCCTTTGAGCCCTCCGAGGCTCGGGAGGCGGGGACGTAGCAGTGTCCCGTCTGCGGCACGGCGTCTCTTTATCCCTCTGGTCGATGGAGGGCCGGAGGGAGGTGGGGCCGGTTGCCGCAGGTGGCTCCCATCCTGGGCCGATGGTGGGGGCCCAGGAGAGCTTCGGCGCGGTGTCCCGACTGCGGCACGGCGTCTCGACTGCAGCACGGCGTCTCTTTATCCCTCCGGTCGATGGAGGGCCGGAGGGAGGCGGGGCCGGTTGCCGCAGGTGGCTCCCATCCTGGGCCGATGGTGGGGGCCCAGGAGAGCTTCGGCGCGGTGTCCCGACTGCGGCACGGCGTCTCGACTGCGGCACGGCGTCTCTTTATCCCTCCGGTCGATGGAGGGATATTTTCCACTTGTAATAAATGTGGGGGAAATGGATTTGATCTTCCATCATGCTCAGCCAGCTTGGCTAATGGTTAGAGACGATAAGCGCTGTAGCCTAACAGAAGCTGGAGTATCACAGGTATCCACATTTGATCAGTGAAATGCTGTGGGTTTTGTATGTCTATGCATGTGTGCACTTATGTGTAATTTGCTCTGAGAACTCCCCAAACATCTGCCAGTGTAAAATTCATGTAAATGTATAGCAGAGTACAACTCTGTCTGAGCTGCCCGAATGTAGAGGACAAACTTTAATAGCAGCCATCCATGAGAAGGTTTCAGGCTTCTTCATCTTTTCCACATATTTATGAGAAGAAGAAACACGCTGTAACTCTCAGAAAACACAATTCTCCTTATATTCCACATTCAGGTAACCTCTGAGCCAGCATATTCCACAGCTGTCATAACAAGTCCACTGCTAGATGCTGCTAACCGTATCAGACTCCACTAGGTAGCATGGAGGTTTCTTTCCTTTCCCCTGTGGCTTTTAAAGTCTAATATGATGTTATCAAAGTCACTTCAGGTATTCTTATATGCATGAGTTCCTGTATTCTGTGGGGGAAAAGCAAACACATAGGAAACGATTAGATTATTCCCAGACCTTTGAACAATTAAGTGTTTATTAACCATAGCCTATTGTTTCTTCTCCACACTTCCCATTCTGCATGATGAATGAGTTGTGCTGCCTTTGATCTGCTTAGGTCAACTAGGATTTCAATAAGTTCTGTTATGTAATAATAGAATCATTGATCAAATTATCTTATTCCTTCAAGCTCCTTTTTTGCTATTTCTCTTTCTGTTCAGGCCATTTCTAATGTCTATGTTTTCTCACATGTTCCATGTACTGTATTAGCATTCTTTTGTTCAGGTTGAAATTACCACAATTTGTACATTTCTGGTTAGAGAATAATCGTAGCTTTTCTACTGTAAATGTGTGATCCTATGGCCAGACCTTAGGTTCTGCCTCGAGTGGTGGGGCACAAAGGACATTGTGAAAGTGAACAGTTGTCACTGCTTAGTGCAACTGTCCTAGTGTATTGACTGCTTTTTGGATGACTGACTTCGAGGGGTCCTGGGAGCCAAATATCACTGGGAAGATGCCCTACTAGGCCAGTGGTGGCAAACATATGGCATGCATGCCAGAGGGGGCAGTCAAAGCCCTCTCTTTGGGCATGCGTTCTGTCACCCCTGCACAGAGTTCGCCCCACCCCTCTGCCCATCAGCCTAATGGGGGCGCTTCCTCCCTCCCCCAGCACAGAGTTCATCCCGCCCCTAACCCAGCAGCCCAATGAGAATGCTTTGTCCCTCCCCCAGCATAGAATTTACCTCGCCCCTTTGCCCAGAAGCCCAATGAGAGCGCTCCCTTCCTGGCGCTTGGTCTCTAAATGGTTCGCCATCATTGGTCTAGGGCCAGGCCATGTCAGAGCGGCAGCCAATATTCCTTTTACAAGAATTGGCTAGCTCTTTGAAGAGTTTCAGTCTCAAAAGTGGGTTAAACAGCTCTACATAGAATTCCTGAGCTTCTGCCAACTGGAACAGGAAATATCTCACAACAGTGTCATGTTTATTTCCACTATTTGGACAGTGAGTGTAAACCAAAAATTATTGATGGGCACTCTGACCTATGGTTTGAGATGGTCTTCTCAAAGAAGGAGGGCAGCAGCTTGAGGAAAGTTGGTTTAGAGCTTTTATTTTTATTTTTTTAATAATAAGACCAATAATGAAAAAGGCTTAAAATTTGCTTCAAGACTAGACCTTCCAGAGACCATAACATTTGTTATCAAAGAAGCAGGCTGGGTGACAAGTAACATGATGATCCATACATATTCCACAAGTAAGATAGAGTTTGGACTTTGATAGGGAAAACATTTGAACAAGAGAAAAACATTAACAGGATTAATGGTAAGTCCCCTGAGGGCAAACTAGAGTACATTGGGAAACAGCAAAAGAAAAAAGGAAAGAGAACATGAGCTGGTGTAGCATAGAACCTGAGGATGTGAGCCAGCAATCGACCCCTTGATGGATTTTGTCTCTGCCTTTTCTTCGACTACAGTGATGGCAAACCTTGGCACTCAAGGTGTTCTTGGACTTCAATTACCAGAAGCCCAAGTCAGCATTCTTGCTGATCAGGGCTTCTGGGAATTGAAGTTCAAGAACACCTGGAGTGCCAAGGTTAGCTATCACGGTTCTAGTACTTCTTTACTTGTGAAATATTATGCAAATGCTTTTTATTTTATATTTATATACTGTATTTCAGAAGTTTCCAGCTTTCCTTTCTTGTAGCTTGGACTAACAATGAGGTGCTAGCCATATAATCAGTTTATTAATCACTGACTCGGGGGGGGGGAGGTCAGCAGTTCAATTCCCGAGTACTGCAGGATGGAATGAGCTCCCGTCTTTGTCCCAGCTCCTGCCAACCTAGCAGTTTGAAAGCAAGAAATTGCAAATAGATAAATAGGGACAACTTTGGTGGGAAGGTAACAGCGTTCTGTGCTCTCCAGTGTCTAGTCATGCCTACCACATGACCACGGAAACATCTGCAGAAGCAGACAGCACTGGCTCTTCGGCTTTGAAACAGAGATGAGCACTGAACCCTAGAGTTGGATACGACTGACTTTCGAGCAAGGGAAACCTTTACCTTTACTAATCACTCCCATCTTTATTTCACGAACAGCAACAACACAGTTATCCATCTGATGAGGGCTAAAATAAACGTCTCAGGGATCTACTTGATGGTAGCACCTTTGTATATTATTCAGGAGGGAGAATTGCAGAAGACATGACAGCGCCTCACAAAAAGCCCTGTAAAGATTACTGAGAAACTCAGGAGAACTGCTTTTTCTCATATGATACACAGTATATAATTTTATATACACTGTATATAATTTGTATATTATATTTTGTTATATTGTACCAACTTCACAAACTTTCCCTATAAAATTCTTTTTCGCAAAATGTCTCACAGAACAAAGGATGTGCTCACACAGTAACACAGAGGTTAGACTCATTCAGTGCCAGGTGTTTGTTTTGTATCTCCCTGCTTTTTAATTTTAATTTTATTTAATACAGTGGTACTTCGCTTAAAGAGCATAATGTGTTCCACGGGATTGCTCTTTAAGCGAAACATCATTGTAGGTGACCAATTATGACTTCTGGTGGTGGGGGGGGGGTTGTGAACCCCGATTTAGTTGTTCAGCGAGTTTTTGGTTGGTTTTAGTTGTTAAGTGAGGCGACCATTCAGAGAAAATGCTGTTCTTTAAGCAAGTTAGTCTCTAAGCGAGGCGCTCTTTACGTGAAGTTTTACTGTATTTACATTTATATGCCGCCCAACTCTGCAAACGTGACTCAGGGTGGCTCACAACAGTACACAATAAAATCACTTACAATAAAATAAAATCCAAATTGACCAAAATGTCCAAAGTTCAAAATCAGCCACCATAAGTCCAGGGCCGAGGCTGGCCAGGGGGGCAATATCTGCCCCCCACCCCCACCCCAACGGCCAAGTCTCCAGCACCAAACAGCACAGCCCCTGGCCATGGGTGGGGCCCAGGTCATAATCGGTGCTCCTGCCACCCATGGCCAGTGACTCTTCAACCTCAGCTGTGGACAGGACCCGGGGTCATCGTCGGTGCTCCTGCCGCCTGTGGCCTACGGCTTTTCAATCCCAGCCATGGGTGGGGCCTGGGGTTGTCGTTGTTGCTCCTGCCACCTGCAGCCAGCAGCTTTTCAATCTTGGTCATGGGCAGGGCCTGGGGTTGTCGTTGTCGCTCCCGAAATGGGGACATTTAGAGCTAATCCGAATAACAACCAGAGATCATCTGCTACTGCCAGCTGTAGGAAGCTGTATTGATTTGCATGCTTATCTGTCATTCTGATTAATCATTCTATGCCAGGGATTCTCTACCTGTGGCCCATGGGCCGGATGTGGCCCACAACACCATTTCATGCAGCCCCTACCACCTCCATCACACCAGGAAGTGCCATGTGGTGTAGTTATGGCAAAATGACTGTCTGGCCCCCGAAGCTGTCTGAGGGAGCATGACCCGGGCCCTGGCTTAATAAAGGTTGAGAACTCCTGCTCTATGGCTCTGTATCTGGTGTATATACGTTCATGCCTTGAAGCCTCACTCCTATGTCTGGTGAAGTGGACTTGATCCACGAAAGCTCACATTAAAATATAGCAGTTAGTCTTTAAATTGGTGCAGTGTTTTTTGTTTTCCGATATGCCTGAAACACAGACTAACACGGCTACTATTCCAAAAAATGCATTTTGTCATTAATACATTTGTCCAGGAACCACAAATCAAATCAGGTTGGCTCACCACAAAATGTAAACTAAATGTATTCTTAAACCAACATCCTGCTCAGCATGTCTCCTATTCATCCAAACTTCTCTCCCTCACACACAGCGCTTAACCCCATGCACATTTCCTCTCCTTCCCCAGTTACCTCCCACATGGAGCAAATGGAGAAGAGGGGAAAAAAAGCTTCCATTCGTAGTGATTTGATCTTGTCAATAATATACCTACAACATTAATATGAAAACTGAATTCAGCAGCCAAGATTCAAACCACAGAACAACATCTGGGCATCTCCTTTTCCCAGAATCCTGTCCCACAAGTCTAAAAGATACATAAAGCTGTGCTTTTTCATATATCATGTTCATTTTGACACAGCTTGTGACACCATTAGAAACATTTGCAATGGACTATGCCCAACAGTCTTTGGGAGGGGGAACACCTCAAACAGAGTTTTTAAAACCTGTGCAGTTTTAAAGTACTTTTTTTTAAAAATAAACTAATTAGCAGTCAGTGCCTACATGGAACAACATGATGCTGAGAATATTATTGTTTGTAGAATAAGGTTCAATTTTGCATCTGGTATTCGTTCTTTAAAGATAAGCTTCCTTTAGTCTTATGCCAATTATAATTAGCAATTTAATCAGGGTTTAGAAGGTTTCTAGAAAGCGAGGGGGCTGTGCTAAGTTTCTTCAAATAATGAAGTACTGTATTCCAGCATAAAGTCCTATTGTACAAAAGCTTCTTAAATATTAAGTGAGATATATTTATAGATTTCTTTTATTTCCTTCTATCCATTAAGAGCGTAATATTAGCATTCTAATTGCAGATTCATTAATATGGAAAAGGGATAGTCAATGTTTGTGTCCTCTTTTATGTATAATAATAAAATATTTACTTTTAATTCTTTGTCAAATTTTTTAGGGATGTACATTTTGGACTTTTTTGGCTGTATGCCTTGGGTAAGCCTAAATTCCTGTTTGGAAAGGAAGCTAGGAAATAGGAAGTTAGGCATAGAAGCTTGTCAACTGCCCTTCTATCCTGGAAACCACAGTTTAGGGGTCTGGATGGTCTGGATCTAGTCGGTATGACTCTAGGGAAGGAGGATCCTGGGATTTGTAGTCCTAAAATATTAAAAAATGAACATCCTTAATGTTTTCTGTTTAAAAGATCCTTATCTGTTTCTAAGGGTCATAAAGACCAATGGTTTCTGCTTTTCATTCTGCTTTTGAAAAATTGTGCTTCAATAATGTCTATATATATGCAGATTGCCTCTTCCTCTCTGTCATTCCAGTTCCACATGACTGCACCTGCTTGGATGCAGCGTTCATCTTTTAAAAGTTTGTTATACTCAAAATAATAGAAACCTGCTCGATAACGTCATGATTTAGTGTTATCTTTTCTCCCTTGTAGATTGACAGGCAAAACTTGAAGACAGAAGAATGAGTCTCCGTTTTTATATAGTCTTTGTATGCATGTTTTCTCAAAACAGAGGCAACCCATTGAAGACCATCTCCAATGGCTATCAAAGAACATCTGAGAGCATCCAGAGGGAAATAGCCAATTACTCAGACGTTGCCAAGAAGATTATTGATCTTGCTGTTTACGGCAATGCTCAGAACAGATCCTATGAAAGACTGGCACTTTTTGTGGACATGATCGGACCAAGATTGAGCGGTTCTAGAAATCTAGAACTGGCTATCGAATACATGTATAAATCTTTGATGAAGGATGGGCTGGAAAATGTCCACTTGGAGCCAGTAAAAATACCCCACTGGGAAAGGGGAGAAGAATCAGCAATGATGGTGGAACCACACAGTCATAACATTGCTCTTTTAGGGCTTGGCGGCAGTATTGCAACACCGCCAGAAGGTAAAAATTGTCTGACTTTTAGTTTCATCATCATAGTTAGCCCCATCATTTATTTTAATTTTTGGTTTTTATGTGTGTTTTTAGTGTTCAAAACCCTGCTTAGTATTTCTTCTTCTTTAAGTGCCATATCAAATTCTGAATATCGACTATCCTCACGGAGAACAATATAATGCAGTAGTCTTCCATTTGTCTTCCGCATCACAGTGCAACACCCATACCACTGATCCAGTTCTATGCGTCACTTTCTGGTCCTGAGCCCTTTGGGTACACAGTGTCATCATCGGCCCCAGGCCAGTATTGATGAAGCTGCTACCCTCCATCAAGATGGACTCAAGTGGAATTTAATCCACCCGGGGACCCTCACCCTTCCCTATGGACTTCGCCATCCAAGCCCATCAGTCCTCTGGGTTGTTAGGCTAGTCAACTGCCACCAGACGATCGGCATTGAGTTGCCTGCAGTAGGGTCTACCATAGCAGGATAACCTGGCCAGGCTGGTTACATAGTACTGTATAAATATCCTGTTGTGCAGTGCAAGCCTGTGATCCCATTACTATTAAAGAATATTGGCATTCACACTTTACATACACTCAGAGAAAGCTCAACCACTTGTACAAATGTGTTTAGTATGCTGTTCTTCCATAGGGCCAAGAAAGTGTAAGTACTTGTGCATTGGATATAATGACATGATAGAATTCTGGCTTATGCATCTGATCATTTAAAAAAATCTGTTTCCATTTGTTGGATCTTGCTGCTGTTAAGAGCTCTTTGAACAGGAAAAATTTCCAGGGGTTTAGCACTTGTCTTTGGTCTGCTGGCTGACCTTTGGATGGGAGTCGCTGGAGGCAAATTGTATTTTGTAGTACAGTAATACCTTGGATAATGCTAAAACTTGGTTCCACATGTCTTAGTGTTATCCGATTTTTAGTGTTATCCGATGCATGCATCGGATAACGCTAAAATCCTATGGGATGCATCGGATAACATCAAAACTCCATAGAGATGCATTGTAACCAGCACAGGCTTTAGCGAACGTTATCCGATGCATCCCATAGGATTTTAAAATTATGCGATGCAATTCCCCCCCTCCCAAATATCAGGTCATTATCCAGTTTTAGTGTTATGCGATTCAGTTGTTATCCGAGGTTTTACTGTATTTGAAGTTATTTATAGATAAACGAGTGTAATTGGAGGCATTGTGGAAAACAGGTCTAGGAGTAGCCAAATCAGCTACCCATTGTTGGCTCTCCAGAAAGATAGAACCATGTTCATTTAACCCTGTTCACACATGTAGTAAATGCTGTTAGCAATAGCAATTACACTTGTATACCACCCCATACCGCTTAGTGCACTCTCTGGGTAGTTCACAAGGTAATTAGCATTTTTGCCCCCAACATGCTGGGTATTCATTTTACCGACCTTGGAAGGATGGAAGGCTGAGTCAACCTTGATCCCTGTCAGGATCGAACTCACAACGTCTGCAGCAGTTTTTGGCTGCAGTACAGCAGTTTAACCACTGTGCCATCAGGGCTTCTTAGCTTATAGTATTCCTGGAAATTGGAGTCCATACCTTCAGAGGCTGTGTTCTATTCCCCATTCTCTCTTTGTTTACCTCATATGCCCGGTTCCTTCCTCCAGGTATTTTGCATCCTACATTGTGTAGTCAGGTTATCATGTGTAGACAACAATTTTAGGATTGTCATAGAGTGCGAAATGCTGCATTAGGTGGAAGAAGTAAATTTGGTGGGGAAAGTTGGAGACAAAAGGAGTATGAATATGAGATGGATTGGCATCATAAAAAAAGCACTGTCTCTAATGTACAAAGGTTAGGTAAAGGTTGCCCTTGCTCGAAAGCAGGTTGTATCTGACTCTAGGGCCCAGTGTTCATCTCTATTTATAGCCAAAGAGCCAGCGCTGTCTGCGTTTGCAGACATTTCCGTGGTTACGTGACAGGCATGAATAGATGCCAGATCCCACGGAACTCTGTTCACTTTCCCACCAACGTGGTACCTATTTATCTACTTGCAATTTCTTGCTTTCAAACTGCTAGTTTGGCATGAGCCGGGAGAGAGATGGGAGCTCACTCCATCATGCAGTACCCGGGAATTGAACTCCGACCTTCCAGTCACTGAGTTCAGCGTCTTAACCACTTGAGCCACCGCAGTCCCTGGGTACCCACAGTACAAGGGTTACAAGGCTAGTAATGATAGGCCCTCCATAAATTGGAAACAACCCCCCACAACAAACTCCTGTTAAAATGGTATTCTTCTTTCAGCTTCCAAATAATCTGTTTACCTTGGAGTGGATACTTTTAAAATGGTAGATGAAGAGAAGTCATATTCCCACTTTAGCAAGGAGGAGAACTGGATGGAGAATTTATCTTGGGGGATGGGGTGTGTGGGGGGAGTTGGAAAATGTTTTTTATAGTATACCTTGGCTCCCTTCCAATTTAGAGGCGCCTTCTCCAGGTTTTAGAGCCAATTGCAATCCAATGATTTTCCTCTGTGGAAGATTACTTGGGCAACTTTATAAGAGTGGAAAGGCTGCTGAGATTTCCTTGGAAAGATACATGAACAGAGGCGGACAGATCAGTTAATCTCCTGCTCCCAAATCTCTCTCGCCAAATCCATCCTGGCTTTAACATTGTGATATAACCTTGAAATCTCACTTGCAGCAGTGGTTAGTAAGTCAGCAGTCTTAAACCAAGGTGAGCGTGTGCCTTACTTTCCAGAGCACAGGCCAGTGTTTAAAAGCATCATGTATTGAAGCGCTGTCCCGTGCAAGTGTGGTTTAAAGGCAGAGGGTAAAGTCATCATGGGACTGCAGTGGCTCAAGTGGCTAAGACGCTGACTGGGAGGCGGAAGGTCAGCAGTTCGATTCCCGAGTACTGCAGGGCGGAATGAGCTCCTGTTTCTGTCCCAGCTCCTGCCAACCTAGCAGTTCAAAAGCAAGAAATTGCAAGTAGATAAATAGAGACCACTTCGGTGAGAAGGTAAACAGAGTTCTGTGCACTCCGGTGTCTAGTCATGCCTGCCACATGACCACGGAAACATCTGCAGAAGCAGACAGTGCTGGCTCTTCAGCTTTGAAACAAAGATGAGCACTGGACCCTAGAATCGGATACAACTGGCTTTCTAGCAAGGGAAACCTAAAATCATCATTTCTGTTTCCCTTCTACACATCAATAGCGGTAAGCCTAAAGAGGAAGAGACCCTGCTACATGTGGGCCTGTGGACTTATGCCATGACTCATGTAAAAAGGCGCTACTGATAGAAGACATCTCTTTCTACTCCTCGTCTTACGCATGTAGGATGGCCACAACATTGGAGATAACCAATGAGATTTACATGGGGACTGCGATGGCTTAGCAGTTAAGAGGCTGAACTTGATGACTGGAAGGTCAGCAGGTCAGCAGTTTGAAACTCAAGGACTGCACAATGGAGTGAGCGCCTATTTCTGTCCCAACGCCTGCCAATTTAGCAGTTTGAAAGCAAGAAATTGCAAGTAGATGAATAGGTACCACTTCAGTGGGAAGGTAACAGCATTCTGTACTCTCAGGTTTCTAGTCATGTCTGACACATGACCACATAGATGCAGACCTTGCTGGGTCTTCGGCTATAAACAGAGATGAGCACAGTACCCTAGAGTCGAATATGACTGGCTTTCGAGCAAGGGTGTAATTTAGCTTTACCTTTAACGAGATTTACACTAACTGCATTATGCTGGGGATGGGGACGGGGAATCAGGATTTTAGCCCAAATCACTCAGCTTTGGCCTTAATATGGTAGCGAGATCCCAAACTGCATAGGGCTTTAATAAATCAAAACCAACACATTGAATCTTGTACAAATGGGTAACCATGATCAGTCTTGGTTCCACATCAGATTCAAGGGAAACTTCGTGTAGAGATTTAATCACCTTATTTTTAAAAAAACTGATTTGGCATATCAATTAAAAATTTTATTCCCTTCCTATTTTTAATGTATTCCTGTGTAAGGCAGGGGTGCCCAAACCTTTTGGGCCACAGGCCTGTCACGTGGTTTAGTGGGAAGGATGTTTTGCAACAGGATTAGATTTTTTTAGGCTACCATTTTCTCTGCTTAAACCACGGGTCCCCAAACTATGGCCCATGGGCTGGGTCAGGCCTATGATGCCAATTCATCTGGCCCACAACACCCTCATCACTCCTGAAGTGGAATTAAAACACCCCCATACAGGTGTGTTTTACTTCCACTTCCAGGAGCAATGAGGTTGTCATGGGCCGGATGAATTGGCACTGGGGCCAGATCCGTCCCATTGGCCGTAGTTTGGGCACCTGTTGTGTAAGGTGTATGTGTATGTGTGTTTACAGTAAATGTTTCTTAAGCTTTCTCTTCTTAGTGAGTGAAGCCTAATAGAAGAAAATCAGCTTTGAGAGTGAATTTGGAGCTGCTACAGGCTGTGATGGGGAGCCAGCCTCTTGAAGCCTATTTTGTAGGTGATGTCTTTCGCTAATGCAGCGAGGAACTGTCAAGAATAGCTGCTGTTCTTTTTCCCCTTGATGAGCAATCATGAGCGTATGTTATTATGTTTTATCTCTTGATGCAGTGTATAAATTGAGTACCTCAATGAATTATCTTGTGCCAATTCTGCTCATCTGTTACTGAAGCTGATATGTCATATAAATTGTCATGCAAGTCTGCAGAGACTTGATATTTTTTAAAGTGAAAAATGAACATTTGTAGATGCCTGGCTTCTATTATTGAAGGTATAATTCCAGTGCTTTTGACAAGCTTGTCACTGAGACATTCCTTAGGTATATGGGTGGAACTCTTCTTTATAAGGAGTCACCTGGTCAGTCCATCTCATTTTCATAACAACAATAATAGTAGTAGCTTTTGCACTTGGTACTTAAAGTGGAATATTTGGCATGCAAAGACAAAAAAAGTATAAATAAAACTTTAAATGTTAGAGCATTTAGGACTAAGTGATGTATCGGTGAATTATGCGAGCAGATCCGAGCAGGTTGGCCTTTTGCAGCTGACTGATGGTGATTTTGTCAACTCCAATTGTTTCTAAGTGCTTGCTTAGGTCTTTAGGCACAGCACTCAGTGTGCCGATTACCACTAGGACCACCTGTACCGGTTTTTGCCAGAGTCTCTGCAGTCTAATTTTCAGATCCTGATATCGAGTAATTTTTTTCAAGCTGTTTCTTGCTGATTCTGCTGTCACCAGGGCCCAAGGTTGAGAAACACTGGTCTAAGAGATTATGACCATCCCAGCATTATTTCAACTGGTTTTGAAGTGGGTTTGATCTGGTAGTTTACAATTAGTACCTATCCGTAGTCCATGCCCACCTGATGGGGGAAAACACAAAATAATTCTAAGTCAACTCTTTATTATTGCATCAAATCTGTGGGGACCAGTGCCCCATGGGGCAAGAATACAGAGCAGACAGCAATGAGCATTGTATAAGAGATATCCTGATTACTACCTCTAGTGGAGAAGTAGGCAGGAGTAAGGCTTGCTGGCTACAATCTGAACCTGAGGTGGGGCCAGGATCTACGTGATCTGAAAGGGCAGCCACCAATGAATTAAACACAGGCTTTATTCAGGCATTCTATAGTGAAGGTAAAAGTCACCGTTGCTCAAAAGCTAGTTTGATCCAACTCTAGGATTCGGTGCTGATCTCCATCTACAACCAAAGAGCCAGTGTTATCTGCATATGCAGACACTTTCGTGGTCATGTGGCGTGCACAACTAGACACCGGAGTGCATGGAATGCTGTTACCTTCCCACTGAAGCCATACCTACTTATCTACTAGCAATTCCTTGCTTTCGAACAGCTAGGTTGGCAGGAGCTGGGACAGAGATGGAAGCTCACTCAGCTGTGTAGTACTCGGGTCTCAAACTGCTGGCCTGCAGACCTTCCAATTGTCAAGTTCAGCATCTTAACCACTAAGCCACTGCAGGCATTCTATAGACATATAGAAAACACAAATACAGGAATGGAGCATAGTAGACCCTCCTTTTTCATCATTTTGATACTGTGAAAAATAGTTTAATTAAGGTAGGCTGATGCGCTCATACACGCTCTGCATTTTTCCTCTACTTGGGACTCATGTCAAGAGCTTGCATGGATAGAACAGCCTCTTTCTCATCTCACAGTCACTTTCAGTGTGTTGAGGCAATGATGGAGGAGACAGGAATAGCACAATTCCCCCATTGTGTATGCTCTCTGCATTCTTACAAAGCACCTGAATAGAAGTAGAGAGGGCAGCAGATAAAATGCCACAGGGAAAACACAAAGGAAGTGATAAACAGCTACAGATCAGCACCTGCTCTAGAAACCTACATTTTTGGGGACTTTGGGTTTTTTCTTCGTTCCCAAATCTAGCTAGAGACTGGGAGTTATAGTCCAACTGATTTGGAGGACTCCAAATTAGGAGAGGATTTTCTGGAGCCTCCTGTTATTAATAAGCATGTCCCATACAGGGAATCACACTAATGTTGATAGCCTGCCTCTGATGAGCTGAGGACAGCATCTGTGGCTCTCCCCTGTTACTATGATGAAAATCTTACAGAAAAAACATAGACATTGGCCACCATGTGATTTAGCTGGTGTCAAGCCCTGCCTACCAGAGTCCTCCTCAGAGGATGACGTCCAGGACAACCTGTCACAGCAAGCGTTCCTAGAACAGTATAAGGACTGGGCAGACAGTCTCTCAAGCTTGAGAGAACATCAACAGCTCAAGGTACTGGATTGGAGAGCAGTGAAGAATCTAGCATCTCCAATGTCTAGCTACCTGTAGCAGATCTTTGAATAGGTCCAGTTGAAGAAGGGGAGGTATTAATGCCAAAGTCAAGCGTTTCTATGAAGAAGGACTCTGGGCTATTGATTGGCTGCACGTTATAGGAGTTGGGAAGAATGTGTTTGCTGGGACTCTTTCAAACCTGGGTTAGGAAGGATTTTAACTGGATCTTGCAGGGGAGAGAGGTACCATATATACTCGAGTATAAGTCAGGTTTTTAGCCTCAAAATTGAGGTCCAAAATTGGACTCAACTTATACTCAGGTCAACTTAAACACTCAAAAACATACCCACACAAATGTCTAAATCAATTAATTTTACCATATTTTCCATGCATTTTAATTATTGAAACTCACTAGCAGCTGCTGCATTTTCCACCTTGACTTATACTCGGGTCAATCAATTTTCCTAGTTTTAGAGGTCCAAATTAGGTACCTCGACTTATATTTGGGACAACGTATAGTCGAGTATATACGGGTAGTATGATAGAGAACAGGGAGACACAAAGTACTAGAGCTCAACATGAAGAAAGTAGATGTATAAGCTTTAAGAATTCTTAGAGAACAGACAAAGTCATGAAAGAGTGAATGTATACAAATATCCCCATTTTTTAAAAAGGGAAGAAAAAAGATTCTGGAAGTTTACACACGAGTTGGCTTGACCGAGAAAGGTTCATAAAACAATTGGTCTGTGAGCATTTAGGAAAGAATGCAATAATTATTAAGATTCAGCATGGATTTCCGCAAAACAAGTCAGACTAATCTTACCCCCTTTTATCGACAGAAATGCAAGTTTGGCCAATAAAGTGCATGCTATAGATGTTGTGCATGCTGATTTCATCAAGGCTTTTCATAAATTTCATCATTATATTCTTGTGGCTAGATGATGTTCCTCTTCGGTATATTTGTTAGGTTGATGGGCCATACACAAAGAGTGCATACCAACAATTCATTGTCATTCTGGAAAGAAGTGACAAACAGGTTGTTACAAGGTTCTGCAGGTGTATAGCATCTTGATAAATAACTTGGGTGTGGGTGTGGAGAGGATGTTTATCAAATTTCCAGATGGCAACAAACTGAAATGAGTAGATGATAATTTTTGAAGACAGAATTGATGTTTAAGATGGCCGGCACAGATTGCAGACAAAATCAACCAAAATCAGTGTTAATAGGGAAACAAGTGAAGTTCTGCATGCGAGCAATTCATAGATACAGAATAGATAGCAGATGGTTTGACAGACGTTTGTGTGAAAATAATCTAGGGGTTTTAATATAATAGAAGCTAAACATCTAGAGTCTAATGCAGCAATGAAAATAGATAGTGAATACTTAGTTGTATAAACAAAAGTATACCATTCAGGTCAAGAGAAATAATAATACACTAATAGTACAACTCTGCACTGCTTTGTTTACACTTCACCTGGAATTCTGCACCCTGTTCTAGGCATCATAGTTTAAGAAGTATATGAACAAGCTGGACTGTATCCCAAGGAGTATGACCAAGATATTAAGATATTAAGAAGTCTAGAAACAAAAGCCTATGAAGGACAGTTGAGGGAATTTGATTTATTTAGCCTGGGGAAGAGAAATGTGGGTTGTGATATGACAACCATCTTTAAATATTTAAAAGGCTGTTATGTCGAAGATGTAAGAAGTTTGTTTTCTGCAATCTGAGAGCAATAGATTCACATTATAAGAAAGAAAATTTCAGCTGAACATTAGGAGGAATCTCCTAACAGTAAAAGGTGATTGGAGATGGTGATGGTCTCTACTTCACTGGAGGTTATTCAAGATAGACGGAATGATCTTTCATTGTTGATGTTTTTGCTATAGATTTCCTGCTTAAACAGGGAGTTTAGCCTGGTGACCCTTGGTGTCCCTACCAGCTTTACTGTTCAGTGAACCTTGTGTCTACATCATGAGGGAAAACAAGGTGGTTACCTCAGCCTATGAATCTGGTAACCCATATGGGCAGCTAGATGTGAGAGAAAGGTCCTATAGGATCATAGCCTATAGGACTATAGCCTATTAGGAAATTGTCTTGTGTAAGTTCCAGTGAAAAGCAAAGGATTTGTGCAAGAGCTAAGATGGCCATGTATCCTCTTTACAGGGAGTAGTCCTCTCTTTGAAGGCATACTTTCTTAAAAGGGCTGCCACTCCAGGTCTAGTTGAGAAGAAATGCAACACTAAGAAGGGAAATTGTGACTTTCAGTAATAACTAGTTGGAGAAGAGCAGATCAAGCAGGCAAACATCCGTGCTACGTTGAGGCACATACTATATTGGCATTTAAACTGTAACCTTCATTCTTTTCCTATTTTTTCATCTTTGCATAAGATTAACATCTGTCAGTGTTATGCAAACTGATGTCTTCCCTTCAGAGGATATATGTGAGGTGCCTTTTCTTTGTGGTGGTTGTATGTGTAAGCGATCACTCAGCGAAATCAGTTTCTGCTCAATAGTTTCTTGCATTAATAATTGGATAAGATTATTTTGGATTTCTCACCTCAGGTATCAAAATGGCTCAAGTCAAGCCCATCTATTTAAATCATGTTGATTTTGCCCCCACTTCTAGGCATTACAGCTGAAGTCTTAGTGGTGACTTCCTTTGATGAACTCCACCGAAAAGCTCAGGAAGCCCAAGGAAAGATCATTGTCTACAACCAGCAATATGTCAGTTATGGGGAAACAGTGGTGTACAGAATTCGAGGAGCTGTGGAAGCTGCTAAAGTGGGAGCAAAGGCATCTCTTATCAAGTCTATTACTCCATTTTCTATTAATAGGTAAGCCTTGTTCCCTGGTCTGAATCACTCTCCACTTTTTCTTCTACTTAGTGTTACATCGTGTTCTGAATAAAGAGGGGGTTTGGTTGGAATTATTGTTGTTCATGATATTAAGTGGGTGGCTTATATTCCAAACTGTTTTATAATGCAGCATCAATTAATGATTTAAGAGATTACTGTATTTGCTAAAGGACAAATAATGTCGTCCAATTGACTGTTTGCATCACATTTAATACAAATAGAAATACAAACATGCTTTCCATTTTTTGCTTCCAAGTAATCAGAATTATTCCATAGCTGGTATTAAGAGAGAAAATGAGTTCTACTATCTGTATTCTAATTATAAAGTATTTTTAAAATTCCACCATTAAAACAAGAATCCTTTTAAGGTAGTGTAATAAAGGGGGTGGTGGTGGTAGTAGAGAACAATAAAATCTGATTTAAACAAAGGTGGCTTGACTGGCTTCACATTTTCAGTGCTCAGCATATGAAGAAGTGCATCACTACATTTCAGAAATGAATGCTGTCTCTAATATGGTATGCTTGTGATTTATACAATTGGGATCTTTCAGATAGTTTGCTTCCAGTTCTGGCTATTAAACAGGCTTAGCTTCAGACAGTGGATCCTGATTTTTGACAATCAGGAAGGCCAGCAAAGAGTTTTTGTAAAGAAATCCTAGGCTTTGGCTAAAATTGTTGAAACCTAAAGGACAGTACTGAATGAGTGTTTAGTTTTTAAAACCTAACTTATCCCTTTCTCTTAAATGCTTGTATAGCCAAACACCCTTGTATTCTATGCTCATTCCAACCATTTAAATTAATGACCAAAGAATCATACTAGATGAATTTGAAGAGGTAATTTAGGAAAAATGTACCAAGGGTAGAAATCACAGCCCTGTGTCTGATCTGTATCACTAATCCTTTGTATTGGTCTCTAATAACAGAGACTAAAAACATTGCTTGAAGAAATATGGTTATGATGTACAAAAGAGCAGCTGTAGATGAGTGAGCTTACCAAGAATGTCAATAATAGCAATGACACCCAAATCATGTTGCCAAAAACATAGTCAGAAGTTGTAAACTGTTTACTAATGACTAATAAGTGCTAATGCAGCTAAGGAGGTCAGTATGGATGCAAGAGGATGTCACTGTTTAGAGCTGCCTCGTGCAGTGTCCAAGTTGATGCCCAGACTCTGGTGGGAGAAGAATAAGAAGATTTTAAAACAAAGGTGTGAAATATTTTGCAAATCTATTAACTCACCAGAAAACAAGGATATTTTAAGTTAAGTCAAGAGTCTTAACTTATGCACCATGCAGGCCATGCAGAAATTCTACAGTCTCTCCTGTTCTTGGTTACATCTTATGCTCCATGGTCCTATATAGAGATTACTTAGGTATATGCTCTTTTAATTAATATTTTTCTCTATGACATAGTTGGTATTGTCACCCTTAGATGAAGTAAAATAATATTTTCATCCAGCTGGTTATGTGCTCATGTCTGAAAATTTTCATGTCTGAAAATTAATTGGCATGGCTTCTGATATCCTGTGATGATTTTTTAAAACCTCCCTGCTGTGACATATGCAGGATCTGTGCTTATGATGTGCACTGATCCTCTTTCAAGTGCATTTGTTCCAGACTGCACAATATGGGAGAAATAATACTTTTTAAGGACCAGTTTAGGAAAAAATCAAACATTTGGAAATAAGGAAAGTGGAGCTATGCTGGATTGGCCCAAGCTTGCAGTTCAAATGTAAACGGGTACTAACAGAGTTTATGTTGTCTGTCAGCTTGGACAGAAAGAGTTATGTGTCGTTCTCAGTTGCTGTGTTAACCTTTGAAGTTAAGAACAATTTTAATGCAGAAGAATTATGTTTTTCTTTTCCATCTTCTACATATACTTTGAGAAATGTATCCTGGATGACGCACGGGCATTAATGTCATTGCTACCACTCCACAGTGACAAAGTCATGTCTGTAAGTGACATGAGGCAATGTCTTCACCAGCACAGATTTCCTGCCTTTGGTGCTGCTTCTTAGCCACCTGTTGTGTCTTTCCTTCTCTGTGTTGCTGAAAAACAGGACTGAGTAGGCTCAGATGGACACAGTCTTTTATCTGTTAGGCCAGAGGTGACCAACCTTGACGCTCCAGGTGTTCTTGAACTTTAATTCCCAGAAACCCTGATCAGTTGATGTGCTGACTCGGGCTTCTGGGAACTGAAGTCCAAGAACAACTGGAGAGCCAAGGTTGGCCACCCCTGCATTAGGCAGATTGATTGGAAATATTGATTCCACTTTGACAGCTTCATTGGATGTATGGGTCATGGAAAGTAAAAATTAACAATGAATTTTGAAATAAAAATTGAAGGTAAAGGTAAAGGTTTCCCTTGCTCGAAAGCCAGTCGTATCCGACTCTAGGGTTCAGTGCTCATCTCTGTTTCAAAGCCGAAGAGCCAGTGCTGTCTGCTTCTGCAGACGTTTCTGTGGTCATGTGGCAGGCATGACTAGACACTGGAGCACATGGAGCGCTGTTACCTTCCCACCAAAGTGGTCCCTATTTATCTACTTGCAATTTCTTGCTTTCGAACTGCTAGGTTGGCAGGAGCTGGGGCAAAGACGGGAGCTCATTCCATCCTGCAGTACTTGGGAATTGAACTGCTGACCTTCCGCCTCCCAGTCAGCATCTTAGCCACTTGAGACACTGCAGAATCTACATTTTTGTATGGGTTTGAAGAGAGTTCTAAAATGGAGCATGACCTGGAATATGCAACAGTCACTAGTGAGAACATCAGAGTGTTGGCCTACTGGATTGAGGCTCCTGGAAATTATAGCCCCCCAAAAGCAACTTTTTCAAACTCTTGAGAATAGTAAAGATGAAATGAGAACTTAAGCAGGCTTTCCAAGCATTGGAATGTAATGCTTAAGGAACACAAAAGTATTTTGCACAGGGATATCCTAACCTCTTTAGAATGTAGACCTTTGTAGATCTATTTCCCTCCCTCCCAATCTTATGGAAACCAAACTATGGAAAAGTTATTTCAACTACAGCTCCCAGACTTCCCAACCATCATGATCACTAGTGAATTCTGATAATTTTTAAAGCTCTGGGCAGTTGAGAGTTTTGTTTCCCTAACAATAACTGGAGTCCAAATCTTACAGCTCTGCTCTGGATGAAGTGGTCAGCTGCCTTCTTTCTTACCATGTAATGAAAGAAAATGCCTTCCAACTTTCGTCAACAGCTAGCTGTCCAGAGGAGGCTTTCAGTCCAATCTTTTAGGGTCAAAATTAGGAACTGACATGTTATACTCATATTTATTTACTGGATCCAAATCTTGATTCCACAATTTTTGCAGCTGATTTTGAAAAACTTCAACATTATCCTATCAGAGTATCATAGCAGTTTAAAGGAAGTTATGCTTGTTAAAAAAACAACAACAACCATTGAATCTTTTTGTTAAGCAATCCACATTTTCTCCCAGGAACAGCTTTTGGCACCAACCTATCTGCATTTCAGAGGACTCTTGAATAATGCTATCTTGGGCCAAGAGTAACAGAAACTTGGCAAAAAATAAACCTTCAAAAACTAACAGTAATTTTAAAACCAATAAACAGAATTTCAAATATTTAATCTTCAAGAGAACGCATATTATTGATTTGCCTTGCCCATTCTGAAGATAGAATGTAACAGGATAAACTGGTATCACTAAGAATAAATTGTGCAATTTTACACTTCCAAATCAAACACAAGCCTTACCAAGTTTACTGGAATTCCTGATGAATTTCTGTAGGACTGTAGCCCAAGTTATGTTTTGCTAGTAAAACTAGCTTTTAAAAAAGGCAGGATAGATGAGTAAAAGATCAGAGTGTTAGATACTTAATACAAATAGTAACTGTAGAATGAATAATATCAAATCAATTTTGATTTGAATGAATAACAGGTCTAGATTAGATCTGTATTAGTTTAGTTTGACTGCGGTGGCTTAGTGGTTAAGACGCTGAAATTGACACCTGGAAGACCCAAGTGCTGCACGATGGAGTGAGCTCCCATCTATGTCTCAGCTCCTGACAACCTAGCAGTTCGAATAATTAGCAGCTTGGGTAATAATGTAGGATGTTCAATAAAATGTCCAGGCAGATATCAGGATGACCCTGAAATTTATGCAAAAGGATGCTAATTATACTGTTTCTCAGTTCTGCATAAAAATTGCAGTTATAAAAAAACGTGAAATAAAGATTTGGAGCCTAACCATACCTGGGCTACAATTTCATCTATAGGAAATGCCCATTAACCAGTTCTGGAGTATTAGTAAAAGTAAAGGTCTCCCTTGCTAGAAAGGCAGTCATGTCCGACTCGTAAGGTGTGGTGCTCATCTTCATTTACTGCCAAAGAGCTAGCGCTCTCTGCATACATTTTCATGGGCATGTGGCAGGCATGACTAGACACCAGAGTGCACAAAACATTACCATTCCTGCCAAAGCGGTACCTATTTACCTACTTGCAATTTCTTGCTTTCAAACTGCTTGGTTGACAGGAGCTGGGAGAGGGACGGGTGCTCAATCCGTCATGCAGCACTTGGGTCTTGAACTGCTGACCTGCCAGCCTTCCAGTCATCAAGTTCAGCATCTTACCCACTAATACACCTGCAGTGTATTACTTGGGGGCAAAAATTGAACTCAGCAAGCATATATGTTCTGTGACCATGAGATGCTCTAAGAGTTATTAAATAGGAGACAGGTGCCTCATATTTACAGCATACCACTTACAATGAGTGTGTAGGTTTTTATTTGGTAAAGAATACACAACATGTACCACAATTGTGCACCGTGCTTGAGACAGCACTCCAAAATGCTTGTTGAACAAGCAATAGGACAGCTGCATCTGTAGTGATGTTGGGGCAGACATTACTTAATGTTTGTGTGACGGTATCCTGGGGAATGCCTGACCTAGTTTCAAAAATCTGAACTGGCCTTAGTGTTATTGCTGCTTTTATCCTCTTTACTACTCAATGCAGGTCATTGTTTAGAGATACAAGGGGAAAAGCATTCACTTAAAGAATCATCGGCATGCGTAGTTTAAGAATTTTGTAACCTACAACTTAAAGTGAGCATACTTTGGAGCAGTGCAATACAATTATGGATTGTAGGCAGGCAGGACTATTACATTGATCAACTAAACTGATCACAATCTTCTTCTTTCGTGTCCCAATCAAACCATCCCTGGACTGCCAAAATGAAGCCACTTTCTTTGCTTTGTCATTGCCCAAACCCAAGTCCTCATTTGTGCATGTCTCTGGCAGCAATCGGCAAACTAGCCAATGAGCCAGATTCTGTGTCTCTCCACATTCACACCATGTGTTGTTGTCTGCCAGCAGCCCCCACTTGAGCTGGTTGGTCCTCCAAGTGACACAGGGGAGGTTGAGAGCTTCAGCTATATCCTCCTTTAATTTTGTTCCTTGTCCAGCGAGCTCCTTCCTCAATCTTCTAATTCAGTTTTGCTTTTATGTACCCTCAAGAATGTTTGTTCTTGCCATAAAGATCTATCTTGATCTCAGCTGGTGGACTTGAGGCTCATATCTGTTCAGAGGGTGTCGAGGGTCATTCTCGCCAGGGAGGAGGAGTGTTTGGCTTCCAGGGTGGGGGAAGGAAGCACCCCCTAGGCACTTCCCTTAGCACCACTGCTGCCCCTCACTGGTAACAATACAGCAAGCCACCACCCCCAGGCAAGCCTCAGCTGCAGTGGAAGAGATAAATACAGTACTGTAATTTTAAACCCCTTTCCCCATTCGCATCCACATCATTTCATAATATGGTGATTTTTTATGGAACTGTTTTTTACACTTATATCAGTTAATTGTCTACTGTCTTAGCCTTGTGTACCTCAATTTCATTTTTTAAAAATCTGTGTTTAAGATAGGACCACTGAAATATCTTCTTTATGTTGTATGGAAATATACTTGAAGCTGATTGGCTCATTGTCTCTTCTCTCTCCTGGGAAAGAGGGTGTTAAAGGGAAGAGGTATGCTAGGGATCCTCCCATGATTGAAAAAAAAGTCATGAATGACTTAAGTCTTAGAATCATAAAATAAATGTGTTGGGAGGGGTCTAATTGGCCAACTCTGCTCAGTGCAGGAATCCAAGTCAAAAGATTTGTGACATATGGTTATTCAATTTTTCTCTTTAATGCCTCCAACGATGGAGAAGGTAATTGGTTCTATTGTCGTTTAAGAAACTTTAACACTTGTCTCTGTTCCAGTGACCCAGTTGGTCTATTAGCAATTTGTTTCCTTCAAATGTACAATTTGAATTTACTGTTGTATTCAGATTTGTAATAGGAAGCAAAGTTATAAATAAACCTAAATAAAGCAAACCCAGAACAAGACATCAGTATTGTCACTTCCTTCAGTCACTGCCATCTGTTCCAGTGTGCCATTTGTCATCCAAGCTGTTGTTCCATTGAATCATAGTTTTCCCAGGGCATTTAAATTTATCCAAGAGTTTACTGTGTAGCCAACACCTGTTTGAAAGAGTGGGAAACATTTCTACGCCTAAACCTTAAGCAAAAAAAGAATGATCATTTCATCCACTTGCCTTTTCCCTTGAAGGTCCAGTATTCTGTATCTACACAAGCTCTTTCTACTATGAGTAGAATTTTACAGTCTGTAGGAAGTAATGTATAGACAAATGTTGGAAACAGTGAACAAAAAGTTGAGAAGTAAATTATGAAATAATTAATCCAATGAGGCTAGCTTCCACCTTCTTTTTCTTTAATATCTGTTGGGCCTTCTGGGTTATATAAATCACCATCTGTTACCAACCTTTGCTAGTAAGTCTCTGTACAGTATTTTTCTTCTTGTTGATTTTTTTAAAAATAGTGCAAATCTTCCAAAAAACCCTGAAATTGAGGAGGAAATAAATCTTTCCAAACTGGAAATCAAAATCTCAGACATGTTCAGCATTGCATGTCTTAATCGCCTTTGTGAGATTATTGAATATGTAGAGCTTGAGAGAGACATCATAGCAATTTCTAAAGAAGCACATATAGGACACACAGGAGATATTTTTATTTTAGTCCATTTCGAATAGTGAACGAATGACTCTTGGTAGTACACCTGTCGCTAATCCCTGCCAACTGTTGCCATTTTTATGATTAATCTGTTTTGTTTTCCTGGGTTTCTGTCTTGTTTTGTTCACATGGCAACAGTGGAAATCTGACAGTAGTAAAGTCATGAGGGTAATCGTACACAAATACCATGCGCCACTTGCAACCTCAGATGCGATGATGGCCTCAATCATATATTGTATCAACAGAAGCTAAAGCCATTTTCCAATTAAAATGTTCAGTGGCCTTTCACTCCTTTTTCCACGTGGCCCCAAACATTTGTCAATTAAATATTTTGCTTGATCTTCAAAGACCTCTCCAGGCAAGAGATCTGAGGAGTGACAGGAGAAACATCTTCTTTCATGTGTGTGAGCTGCTAGCGAGGTCTTGGTTCTTTGTTTCAATTGATTGAGAGTCTTCAAAAGCTGTGGCTTTTATTGCTTTGTTAAAAGTACATTGGTGTTATTAATTTATTGGAGTTTTTCCATTACTCATCTCTTCCTCTGCTGCTAGCTTTTATCCAAGCACATGTCCATTTACAGAATTTAAAAGAGAGGCCTTACAGTGCTGGTGTAATTAAAGTAAACAGCAGACCATAGAAATGGTAGGAGTGAATGGGTCAACACTGATCATGAAGAAAAGGCCCACACAGCGTCATGCAATCTCTAGCCTCCTTCCAAAGACTGAACGTGATTCAGAAAAGTTTGACATAGAATTACCACTTGATAGGAATGTGAGAAAAATTTGCCTCGTTTCATTTTTGGCTAAAGTTGACACAGTCTCTTATATTTAATTTTTTCTTCATATCTTTGTTACACTTTTCCATTACCTTGTATATGTGATAAAACTGATGCCAGATGCATTCTGAATATGTGAATTACCACTTATAAATAAATGTAAATATTTGCCGTTTATTTTTCTGATTCTTAGAAAGAACTTAGAAAATCCTGTTGCTTGGTTTAGCAAGTTGCAGGTACAGTAGACCCATTGAATTAGCAAGTTCCACTGATTCAATGGGCCTACTCTACTTAAGACTTAATATGCTGAGAAACAAACCTTCAGCCATTATATATAACAGGGATTTTCAACCTGTGACCTGTGGGCCAGATGTGGCCCACCGCACTATTTCATGTGCCCCCCACTGCCTCCATCACACCAGGAAGTGCCATGTGGTGCAATGAGGGCAAAATGGCCATCCGGCCCCTGAAGCTGTCTGAGGGAGCGTGACCCGGCCCCCAGCTTTAAAAGGTTGAGAACTTCTGGTATATAATGACTTAAGTCAGATATGTAGCAATTTTTCTTTCTCATCTTTTCTTTTTCTGGTTTAATGTTTTACTGTACTTTAAACTTTACATAAGAACATAAGAACAGCCTTGCTGGAACAGGCCACAGCCCATCCAGTCCAGCATTCTGTCTCATACAGTGGCTCACCATTTGCTTCAGGGTATTCCCAAGCGGATGCCTTCACCTGCTTAGGATTCCCTGGAAATGACATTGAGAGATATCCTGCCTATCTCTCCAACCCGGAGGTTGTCCTTAGGTATCCATAATTATAGCCATTGATACCCTTGTCCTACATGAAACTTTATAATTCTTCCCATATAGAACTATGCATAAAAACATGAGAACAAAGGCATCTCTTGCGGATTAAAGTTTTCATTCAGTTTCTAAAAAGCTAGGATATCTATAGTGAGTATCCAATTTAGGGTTATTAAGGTTATTATAATTTAAAAAATAAATTGCATGCACATTCCAGGAAAACTTGGCAATGTTAGCCTATCAAAGATACTATGGTTGCTGATTCTACAGGGTGCTGCTTGTTTAATTCTGTGGTCATTTAAACATGGTATGCGGGCGGGGAGGCGGGGGAGGCTCTTTGGCAGAGCCACATTTTTCGTACTTTAAAAGCTAAGCCGTTCCAGGCTGCAGAGTAGAACATAGCCCTGTAAAACAGCTTTCCAAACTACGAAGCAGAGTTAGTTCCAGGAAACATCTTTCAGAGCTGCAAGACACAAATCAGTTCCATGGAACAACTTCCAAGGCTTCAGTTAGAATTTAATTCAATGCAACAGCTTCCTAGAGCGAAATCTAGTTGGTAACGCCCAACTAGAATAGAACAACTAAAAGATTGGGACTTAGATGGAGTTACACAGTTAAAAAGTTGCATATTTGCCTTAAGGTTAATACTTATGAAATAGAATCCAATTTGTTTGCACAGCACATGTATAATATTGCATTATAAACCATTTTATGCAGATTATCAGGAATTCTTTTAAGGGGGTTGTTTATTTTAAACCCATTTTTCTGTCATGTTAAATTCTACAGATTTTGTAGGGGGGTGTTCAGGTGAATTAGTATATTGTGCATGGAAAGATGGAGGGTTTGATGTGGCGGCAGCAGAGGGGGAGTGGCAGGAAGGAGGGAGATTTAGTCAAGGATATGAACATCTATTCATATTCCATATGACTGCAAATTGATTTGACAAAATAAAAGTTTAACAATTGTGTGTTTTAGTCATCTAACTACAATCTTACGTAAGTAATGATTAACAAGTACTGTTCATTTAGTAGGCCTGCTCTAGCTGGGAGTAACAATTGGATTTAACTGATAGATTATATTTTTAGGTTTCAGTGAAATTGTCAATTAAGAGAGTACTATTTGAGCCTATGGTCGTAAGGAGTTACACAAGAAGTATAACTTGTAGATATGACTTGCTGTCCAATAAGAAGTCTTTATAGACTTTTATGTTGCACGATACATTGCACGATTAAGTGTGCAAACAATGATGTCTGCAGAGATTACAGCAATTTAGTTGTAAATGTTACAATTTTTGTGTAACTGTGCAACAGGATTTTGGCCATTGTTTATGAGTAGCTTTGGGAGATAATAAATATTTGTAGCAAGTTATTAATACTGTATTAATACATTATGCATGTGACAGAAGCACGTGCCAACAGCTCATCAATTAGGTGCAATTAAGCTGTGACAAGTTACGCACATCATATGGGATGGGCATAATTTAGGATTTTGACCAGTAGTTCTCAAAGTTAGGTCTCTGAGATGCAGGAATAAATGGTTACCATGGGAAGGGGGAGAAAGCAACTACTGTACTGTTTTATCTAATTGGTGTTTTACTTCAGGATACTATACAGATTGTCTGTCTAGCAATACAAAACTATTATGGCAATATTCAGCTCTAGTATTACATATCACTATCACTTTGAGAAAGTACTATTTATCTCTAAATAGAACCTGAAGACTGAAAGTTAAATGTTTCCTTGGACTCCTTGATAAACATGTACAAATTAAATAGCAGTACAGTACCTTAGTAATTAGCTCAACTGAGCATTTCTAGGGATGAAATTTAAATAAGGAAGTAGATAACCTAGCTAAACTTTATTTAATGTCGCACGCCATAAACCATCATTAGGACTAAAATAAAGGAGGAAGGTACAGATATAGGTACCACCTGGTACCTATGTGTATTTAGGTTTTTTTTAAAATAAATTCTTAAAAGTTCTTACCCTTTCGATGCAAATTCTGTAATATACCTGTATCCATTCATCTTAGGTGTGATGAATCAGTTCTGCATCTATCTCTACTCTGGCTGTAGACCAAAAGCAGACCAGTCCATTCTTTGGGCAGTCCAAACAGTGGTATAAATCCTCATCTAGTTGCATCTTAATGAGATAAAAAGCCTCTGTCTTTATTAAATCCAAGGCTGGTATGAGTTGATTCTCTTGATAGGTCCTTGTTGCTACCCTGTGGAATCCATCTTCAAAGTCGTCCCCCCCTCCCAAGATGCCCATATTTAAGCCAGAGAGTAAGCATTTTGAAGGTTGCATCCCACTAAAGATGATGCTAAGAATCCAAGGAAGAACCTCTCAGTTGCCTAAACAATATGCCACAAAACCTATACTATCTTTCTTACAAACATTTCATTTATAAATGTATTTACATGTGGAAAAAATTAACTTTTTTTTAAAAAAAAGTATAACTGTTATAATCCCCTGACTACATGAGCAGAAATCAAAGAAATGACTTTTCCAAGTTCTGATATTTAATCATAAAATATACATTTTATACACCTTTTGTTGCCCCTCATTTCTTGAAGCCAAGAACTGTGTCGTAAACCCTGATGATGAGTGAAATCCAAAAATCCAGTTTGCACATTAGTTTGGGAGGTGCAGATTAAAGTCAATTTTGTTTCTAAATGTGAATCAAATGAAATTTTCAAGCACCTCTAGTGCAACATAATGCACTTGTTTATGTCATTGTTCTCAACAGCCCACACACTGGGATGCAGTCATATGAAACAGATGTACCCAAGATTCCCACTGCTTGCATTTCAGTGGAAGATGCTGAGCTAATGGCTCGAATGTATTCCCGGGGCAACAAGATTGTTGTGACTCTGAAAATGGGAGCCAAAACCTATCCTGATGCTCATTCCTTCAATGTAGTTGCAGAAATAGTTGGCAGCAAATACCCTGAACAGGTGAGTGATGCTTTGATTCATTTGTGAGTGTAAATAATCTTAAAACAGGTAAAGGTAAAGATCTCCCTTGCTTGAAAGCCAGTCGTGTCTGACTCTAGGGTGCTATGCTCATTTCCATTTACAGCCAAAGAACCAGCGCCATCTGCAAACGTTTCCGTGGTCATGTGGCATTCATGACTAGACACTGGAGAGCCCAGAATGCTGTTACCTTTCCCACCGAAACTGTACTTGTTGATCTACTTGCAATGTACCATGTAGCACTCAGGTCTCAAACTGCTGACCTATCAACCTTCCGGTCATCAGGTTCAGCATCTTAACCACTAAGCCACTGTTCCACTGGGAACAGACTTTTGGAAAACTTCCTTTGATTCTGTATGAACACTCAGGGGAAGGAAATAACTTTTTGAACATCAGCTAAATCATAGCTGATGTTAAATTAAAAAATATTTTTCTTTGTTTGTCTAGAACAGGAGTTCTCAACCTTTTAAAGCTGGGGGCTGGGTCACGTTCCCTCAGACACCTTCAGGGGCTGGACAGCCATTTTGCCCTTCCTCCACCATTTAGTGTATGGGACCAAAGACAACAGGACAGCCGAAGGGTTGGCTTAACACAGGTTTATTGCATGATGTTCCAGTGAAGCATAAGGTGATGGCGGTGATACATCTCAATATATACAGTAGCCCTCTACATTTGAATCTTGTAGCACGGTAGCTCATTGGCTGCTACCGGCGTGGCCTCGCCCAGGCACGCCTCTTTTCCTGCTGCTGAATGCAGATCTTTCTTCTGCTGCTGAATGCGGGGAAGGTTTTCCCGCGGCTGTCCGTGATTGAGCAATGTGAACCATGTGAGACTGAACGCTCGCAGCTGCCCTCTATGGGCTGTCTGCTCGCGTTCCTTTACAGCTGAGATAGTTTGTATTTGGAGTGGTTACATTCTTGCCTTTACAGTACAATGAACATGCAAACATACATACATAACACCCCTCCCCCCTAGGATGGGACGAAGTCCCGCAACCATTGTGGCTTGCCGCACGTGCGCTTGGGGCGTGCTTGCGTCTGACCTAGTACTGGAGAGCCTGTGATCCCTGACTCCGCGGGTGCTTGTCCTGCAACGGGAAACGGGGATTCGTTAGTGGCTCTGTGGGGCATCCGTGCCTGCCTTGCGCCCGGGGATGGGAATGGAATGAACAGTTGGGAGGTGAACCCCTGCCTGTTGCTCTCGGACCCCGGGAACCCTCCTATTGTGAACCGCGGAACCGATGAGGTCGCCCTTGTGGTTCTGCTACCTTCTGATCCCCGCTCGGGGGACCTTGAGACTGTGGTGGGCGGACTCGCTGTTGCCTCCCGTCTTGGGGGTGTTGGTCTCCGGGAAATTGGCGCTATGTTGCATTCTAACTCACAGGGGCTACTGGGACTGGAAGTACCAGGGGCTGAACTGAAACCCCTCTTTTCGCTAGGACGGGTGGGGGACCACTCCGCTAACTCCCCCTGGTACTGTAAATCAACGTCTAAACTTCTAGGGGCATCTGTGTTTCGGGGAAACTTCCGAGGGGTATGTGTGAGGTCGGGGCTCTTCCTTTCTGCCGCGGACTCCCGCAAAAGATCTCTGAGGATCGATTCCCTTTCCTCCCCCCTTGGTGGGGACCCATGTCCCCCGTTTCCTCCCCCTTGGGCTAAACGGGTGGGGGAGTACCCTAACGCTGATTCGAGGCTATTTTCGTCTCCGTCCTGCTCTCCGGGGACCCTGCGCCTGAGTTGGTCCACGTGTCGCCTCCACAGGAGGCCTGTACTGGTCTCCACGCGGTATGAGACGGGGCCGGTTTGTTCTATTACGGTGCCCGGCACCCAGGCTGGCCCCGCGTTGGCGTAGTTCCTGCAATGCACCGGGGCGCCTACGCTGAAACTCTTTGCGGGTTCCACCCCTATGTTCCGCCCTTTGTCCTCTACTCTCGTGGGGTCTAGCTTGGAGATTACCGTGGCCAGCTTCCTGCGCATCAACAGCTCCGTGGGGGAGTACCCTGACGCCAATGGGGTGACCCTGTACCTTAGCAGGAATTGGCACAATTTCAGGTCGAGGTCTCCGGGGCCCATGCGCAGCAGCGCGTCTTTTGTGGTGCGCACGAGGCACTCTACTTGGCCGTTGGTGGCCGGGTGAAAGGGGGCAGAGGTGACGTGCCGAATGGCGTTGCGATCCATGAATGCCCCGAACTCGGCGGACGTGAAACAGCTAGCGTTATCGCTGACGAGGGTGTCGGGTAAACCGAACGTGGAAAAGACCCTCCGTAACTGTTTAATTGTTGTGGCCAAGGAGGTGCTCGAGACTGGAATGACCTCCAACCACTTGGAGAACGCGTCCACCACAAGGAGGAAAAGTGTTCCCCTGAACGGGCCAGCAAAGTCTACGTGTACCCGGGACCAGGGCCCCCTTGCTGCGTCCCACTCCCTATGTGGCGAGCGAGCCTCTTCTGGCCTGGAGCTTTGGCACGCTTCGCAAGTGCCGACCATGTGTTCGATGTCGGCGTCTAGCTGGGGCCACCAAAAGTAACTGCGGGCTAGTGCCTTAGAGCGGACGATCCCCGGGTGGCTGACGTGCAGCAGTTTAAGCACCCTCGGCCGGAGAGACGTGGGGATCACTACCCGCTGTCCCCACAAAAGGCAACCCCTCTCTAGGGACAACTCTAGTTTCTTTTTGAAAAATGTGTCGAATTCCGCTGCTGGGGAAGACACGGGCCACCCTTTCTGTACCCAGGAGCAAACTGTGGCCAGCGTTTTGTCCTTGCCGGTCGCTTTGGCGATGTCGGCCGGTACTACTGGAGGGGAGTCTAGGACCTCTATCATTAAGACCTGGTGGTCCCTCTCTACCTCGCCCACGTGGCAGCAATCCCGGGGAATGGGGGACCTCGACAGGGCATCCGCATGGCTGATCTCCTTCCCGGGCCGGTATACCAACGCGTGCTGATACGCGTTGAGAAAAATGGCCCATCTGAGCATCCTCGGGGACAGGATTTGGGGTGTGGGCTTATCTGCGGTGAAAATGCCTAGTAAGGGCTTATGGTCAGTCACTATGGTGAAGGGGCGGCCGTACACAAAATCATGAAATTTCTTGGTCCCCGCAATTATCGCTAGTGCTTCCCTGTCTGTCTGGGCATAGTTTCTCTCCGCTTGGGACAAGGACCTAGAGTAGAACGCTATCGGGGCCTCCCTCCCGTTCTCCAGTACGTGGCATAACACCGCCCCCACCCCCACCGGGGATGCATCGCATATCAGGACCACTGGGCGTTTGGGATTGAAATGGGTCAGTACCGCATCTGATGCCAGGAGGCGCTTCAGGTCATTGAAAGCCATCTCCTGGTCGTCGCCCCACTTCCATGCCTCGTCCTTTTTTAACAATTTGTGTAGCGGTTCCGCCACTGCTGCCTTCCGCGGAAGGAAGGAGTGGTAAAAGTTGAGCAGTCCAAGGAACGACTGCAACTCGGGCTTGGAGGTGGGGCAAGGGGCCTTCTTGATGGCGGCCACCTTGGATTGGGATGGCCTGATTCCCTCAGGAGTAACACGGAACCCTAGGAACTCAACCTCAGTTGCGAAGAAAACGCATTTGTCTTTCCGCAACCGCAACCCCGCTTTTTCGAATATTGTCAGGACCTTTCCCAACCTCCTTGCTAATTCGGCCCGGCTCCCCCCTGTAATCAATATGTCATCAAAGTAGGGTAACACCCCCTCTAACCCCTTCAGGAGGCGTTCCACGAGTGACTGGAAGATCCCGGGCGCCGAATTCACGCCGAATTGGAGGCGCGATACCTGGAACGCCCCTTTGTGGGTGACTATGGTCTGCGCAGCAGCTGCGGCGGGGGTCACCGGGAGTTGCTGGTAGGCTTGGGCCAGGTCGAGTTTAGCGAAACACCTCCCCCCGTGTAACCTGGCCAACAAGTGGCTGACTACCGGCACCGGATACGCATTAGGGCGGATCGCCTTATTGATGGTGCACTTGTAATCCGCGCATATGCGGACCTCCCCGTTGGCCTTGAGCGCTGTTACAATTGGAGTTTCCCACTCCGCAGAATCAACAGGGACAAGAATCCCCTGGCCCACCAATTTGTCCAACTCCGCCTCTATTTTGTCCTTTAGTGCCAAGGGCACTCTGCGCGGTTTAAGTCTGATTGGACGTACTCCAGGGTCCAGGTCGAAAGTCACTGGGGGGCCCTTGAATTTTCCGAGCCCCTTTTTGAAAACCTCGGGGTGCGCGTCGCACACGCTCTGTATTGGATCAGTCCCGGCGGCGTGTGCTCCCACGGCGTGCACCCCCCCAATGAACAACCCCAGGGGCTGGAACCATTGAGTCCCGAGGAGGCTGCATTTACCTCCCTTGAGGACGACTAGGGGAAGCGTTGCGGTGTGCTTTTTAAACTGGACCTGGAACTTCCCAACCCCCAACACTGGGATGCGGTTCCCTTGCACGTCCTTCAGTGTGGCCCTCAACGCTTTGAGCTTGGGCCGCACGCGGGGGGCAATTTTCATGAACTCTCCCTGGGAAATGATAGAGTATGAAGAACCCGAGTCCACCTCCATTCTAACAGGGGCCCCTTGTATTACTACCTCAACGAAGTAACGGGGGTGCTCCGTGGAAACGCTGCAAACCGGAGCGTCGTCCTCGCTGTCATCGGAGATGCGCCCTACTCCGTCCCGCGTCCTCGTGGTCCGGGTGCCGTCCTTTGGCCTCGTGGTGCGGTCCTGCCTCGCCGAGCGGTCTGGAGAACTCCTTGTGGCCTCGCGCCGTTTCCGGCAGACCTTGGCGATGTGCCCGCGCCGGCCGCAGTTGTGGCACTCGGCCTTGCGGAATGGGCATTTGGCGCGGGCGTGGGCGGCACCGCAGCCGTCGCAGCACCGGCCCTCTCTCTGGACCCTCCGGACGTCCTCGTCGTCGCCGTTCTCCGCGGACGAGTTCGAAGCTCGCCGGGCCGCGCGCACCGAGCTCTCTGCCTTGGCGGGTTTCGGGCGCCAGTCCTGAAGCTCTTGCACCCCGGCAGTCGTGGCCTCCGCGGCCTGTGCCGTGTCGAGGACTTGTTGCCACATGGGAGGCGGCTCCTTTTTCATCAGCGCGCGCTGAGTCTCGGTGTCCCTCAGACCGCAGAGCAGGCAGTCCCGGAGGGTGACTTCTGGGGTCTCCCACTTGCATGGGCCGGCGGCCAGCCGCAGGGCCGCGGCGAACTCAGCGACCGATTCCCCGGGCGCCTGGACTCGCCTCCAGAACGCGCTCCAAGCGGTGAACATCGCTATTGCGGGCCGGAGGTGGGCGCGCAGCGCCGCCAGGAGCTCTGTGGCCTTGAGGTCGCTCACCCTCCTCGGCGCGATCAGGTCCACCAAGGTCCTCTTGGTCTCGTGTCCGAGCATGCGGACGAAGATGGCCCTCTTCTTGGCCTCATCTGAGACTTCGAGCTCCACCAGCGCTGCGTTGAAGTCTATCTCAAACAGCTCCAAGTCTCCCGGCTTCCTGATCTCGTAGCCGGCGCATGTCTTGGTCCCGTGGGCAGCCATGATCCCACCTTCGTCGCCAATTTAGTGTATGGGACCAAAGACAACAGGACAGCCGAAGGGTTGGCTTAACACAGGTTTATTGGATGATGTTCCAGTGAAGCATAAGGTAATGGCGGTGATACATCTCAATATATACAGTAGCCCTCTACATTTGAATCTTGTAGCACGGTAGCTCATTGGCTGCTACCGGCGTGGCCTCGCCCAGGCACGCCTCTTTTCCTGCTGCTGAATGCAGATCTTTCTTCTGCTGCTGAATGCGGGGAAGGTTTTCCCGCGGCTGTCCGTGATTGAGCAATGTGAACCATGTGAGACTGAACGCTCGCAGCTGCCCTCTATGGGCTGTCTGCTCGCGTTCCTTTACAGCTGAGATAGTTTGTATTTGGAGTGGTTACATTCTTGCCTTTACAGTACAATGAACATGCAAACATACATACATAACACACCACATGGCAATTCCTGGTGTGGTAGAGGCGGAGGGGGGCAAATGAAATGGTACCACGGGCTGCACCTGGCCCATGGTCCGCAGGTTAAGAATCCCTGGTCTAGGAGGTATTGTCTATAGAGAAATTGCCTACAGCTGTGATTTCAATTAGTGATACACAGAGAAATATATTTTTAAAATTTAAGCAAAGTGATACATCACTTCAGCGATGAAGTTTAAAAAATTATTTACCTTGCCGTGATGGTTCATAGACAACCAGGGGAAGTGTTTGGTTTAATTTAATTTAATAGATTTATATACCACCGTATCCAAAGGACTCTGGCAGTGTACACAAGTTAAAACCAATATACAGGTAAAACAATTAAAAAAAACCTTAAAAACATAACAATATTACCCTCCGCCATGCCATCTATTATCTAAAAACAAATATAAAATCTACAAAAACCTTAAAAAATGAATTACAGGAAGGGAGAAGCCTTAGACAAGCCAAAAAGGGGATCTTGTTGACAATCCCGGTCCCCAGACCAATTTTGCCAACCGCGTCTGAAATTCTTTCCTAAATAGTAGCAACTGGGCCTGGAGGCGTAGTTCTACTGGGATGAGGTTCCATAGTGTGGAGGCTATGACCGAGAAGGCCCTTTTCCTTGTGCTGGAGAGGCGAGCCTCCCCAACAGATGGTACCTGAAGGGTGCCCTGTCGGTTTGCTCTTGTGGAACGGGTCGATGTCCTAGGGATGATACAGTCCCTGAGGTATCCTGGTCCGCTACCATGAAGGGCTTTAAAGGTGACAACCAGCACCTTGAATTGCACCCAGAGACATATAGGAAGCCAGTGCAGCTCCCGCAGCAGTGGAAAGGCGCGGGCGAAATGACTACACCCCACCACTGTGCGGGCCGCTGTATTCTGGACCAACTGCAATTTCCGGATGGTCATCAAGGGTAGCCCCATGTAGAGCACATTATAATAGTCCATACGGGAGGTTACTAGGGCATGGGTGACTGTGAGCAGGGCCTCCCAGTCCAGGAGTGGGCGCAATTGATTAATAACATGCACTTGCCTGAAGGCGCTCCTGGGCACGGCCGTAACCTGCTCCTGAAGCAGAAGCCACAAGTCCTGGAGGACCCCCAGGTAGTGCACCGGGTCGGATTGGGGTAACAATGCCCCATCCCAAACCAGCAGTGATAACTCCATGTAAAGACCAGGTCCCCTCACCCACAGCCACTCAGTCTTGCTGGGATTCAGCTGTAGTCTGTTGTCCCTGATCCAGACCCTAACAGCGTCTAGGCAACTGGTCAGGACCTTGACTGCATCACTGGGATCACCACAGGCAGAGAAATACAGCTGAGTATCATCAGCATACTGATGATATCTCACCCCATGGGATCAAATGATCTCACCTAGCGGTTTCATGTAGATGTTAAAGAGTAGGGGCGATCATCTTATAGTGATCATCTACCTCAGACTTGACACCACGCTCCCCACCCACACCGACTGGGTCTGGCCACTCAGGAAGGAGGAAAACCTGGACAACACAGTGCCCTGGATCCTCACCCCTGTAGCCGGTCCAGAAGGATACCGTGGTCGACAGTATGAAAAGCCGCTGAGAGGTCAAGAAGAGCGAGAATGGAGGGGTACCCTCCATCTCGCTCTCACCAGAGATCATCAAACAGCGTGACCAATGCAGTCTCCATACCATGACCCGGCCTGAAGCCTGACTGGAAAGGGTCCAGATAATCCGCTTCCTCTAGGACCCCCTGGAGCTGCTGAGCCACCACTTTCTCAACAACCGTCCCCAAAAAGGGGAGGTTCGAGACAGGGTGGAAATTAAATGGTATATTCGGATCAAGTGATGGTTTTTTTAGGAGGGGGTGCAGTTCATGTTTAAGTTGTGGTGGGAATGCCCCCTCCTTCAGCGAAACATTGCCCACTGCTCGAATCCAATCACCCATCACGGTCCTGCCTGCTTTCACAAGCCAAGCCGGACGTGGGTCTAACTCGCAGGCGGTGGCGCATACACTCCCCAGGATCCTGTCCACTTCATCAGGGTCAATCGCACCAAACTGATCCCAGATAACCTGGCAAGACTGGCTCCTGATCAACTCCCGTGACATGATGTTAAACCCAGAGTTAAACCCTGAACAAATCTGAGTGATTTTATCCTCCAGATAATCAGCAAACTCATCGGCGGACCCCTGCCACCCAGGGCCAGATCCCCCCCTACCATACGTTCATTCACCAGACCAGTTGTTTACACTGAAAGCGACTTTGACTGCTGCCTTTACCTTGGATACCCTGGAATTGTTATTCAGCAAGGATTCCATGCAATGGTAGACATCTCCACAATGATATTTCACACATGCAAATGGACCTGGGAAATCACACCCATCTGTGTGCGGTTTTTTAGCCATTTGGATATCACATCACCTGCTAGTTAGGCAGGCCATGACATGTGCCCTCTGCTGCACGGCTCACTATTAGCTCATTCCCAACATCCATATATGCTGGGAACATGCTAAAAGAGAACATCCCCCCAAAAAAAGCAGAGCCTCCATGAAAGACATACATTGTGGTGAAGTTGGACCGCTCCAGCATCCACCGTGACCCCAAAACACCATGAAGTGTGGCTTTTGTATATGGAAACAAGGTAAAAAAGGTGCCATTTTGTCCTTTGCCTCAGGCAGCAAAATGTTTCAGGCTTACCCCTGGTAATCTTCATAATGATATATTCATAATAGATGTATTATTTATTTATTTAATGATTTTTAGTACACAAGGCAGCTTAAAATCATCACTAAAAGTGGATGATAAGCAAAACGCTTAGAGCAAAGAGAATAAAACAAGTAAAATATAATAGCTAACCAATTAAAAGCATAGTGCACAATGATCATTTCCTTGTTTTTTAAAATGAGGTGGTAATTATCTTCTTTTCATCAGTGTGTATATTCATTCATAATAAGAAAGTGTTTATTCCACTCATATCACAGATGTATAAGTGTTATACAGTATGTCTTTTTAGGCATTATATATTCCACACTACACTGTAACTGGTTAATTTCATTACCTTTATTCTCAAAATGAGAACTGATATGTTTTCCAAATGTGTAATGCCTTTAATATCTAATGAAGATGCATTACAATGCATGACATAATAATAATTTTGTGTCAGAGATTACTCTGGGTTGAAAGGATTTTTGCTGGAGATACTCAGTTCAGGGGATGCCCAAATGAAGCTCCTTTAATGTCTCCAAGTGCAGCCCTCGGATATCGAAACCCGACCTTCCAGTCTCCAAGCTCAGAGTCTTAACCACTAAGCTACCAGAGGAGCTGCAATATATGACATCATGTGCTAAATATAGACCCACTTTATTCCCTTAGTATGTACCTGGCTCTCGGATCTGCTGAGGCCATTGTTTCAGGAAGCTCTATTCCCTGCTTGACTTGGATAGTTTAAGAGCTTTAATAGATATGCTGCCCACTTTGGATTTATTGCTATGATTATTATATTTCTCAATTTCAAGTTAGATTGCTTTTGTCATAAAATTGGCTGTTTTCTATTTCCACAAAGGGTTGTAAGAGCTGAATCTGGACTGCTATGGAAGGTTAAGCAGTTTTGCAGAAGAAGAAAAAGCTATTTTGGGTACCTTATACCTAGGAAGCCCTGGCAATACTGATCTGAAATTGGAATTAACATTACAGTTCCATTTCCAGTTCTTCTTGTTCTCATTCTCATCATTCTCGTTCTTGTTTTCCTTCTTGTTCTTGCAGCTGTTGTTAACTTTTTTTTCTATTGAGAATTGCATTGCTTCATTGCTAACCTATCAGGGACTGTACACTGGTGATAGATGGAGCCAAAGTAATAGTGGACCGGGTCAGAAAAAGAGTGGCCTCTCCTTTTCTATCTCTACCCCCCACCCCCGGACCTCTTTTACTTCTCTTCTTTCTGATTCCACTTCTTTTCATCTTTGTCCAGCAAGTTGCTAAGGACAACACATATTGCAAGTGTTCTGAAATGAAAGCTTACAGAGGGCTTTCGAGGCCATAGACTTCCCACTCTGCTGTATAGCACAATATTCTGAGTATGCTTTAGACCAGGAGTTCTCAACCTTTTAAAGCCGGGGACTGGGTCACACTCCCTCAGACAGCCTCAGGGGCCGGACAGACATTTTGCCCTTCCTCCACCACATGGCACTTCCTGGTGTGGTGGAAGCGCTGGGGGGGGGGGGCAACATGAAATGGTTCTGTGAGCCACATCTGGCCCACAGGCTGCAGGTTGAGAATCCCAGCTTTAGACAAAGCACCTTTTCCTCACTACTGGAAAACTGGGCTGAACCATCATACCATTGGGTCTGGGGAGAAGTAATTCCAAAGCAGTGGCTTCCCCCATTTTTTCTCCCCCAGAAATGGTGTGTCAAATCTGACATATGGTGAGAAATCTCGAAATTGTTGTGTGCCCAACAACCCTGCTCAGCTCTTACAAGCTTAAACCTGTAGCTTCTATCATTGTGTCAATCCATTTTAAAAGAATCAATCTTTTTTCTGTCCACTTTCTTTACTGTGCAGCTTTCACATCCATAAATGATGATCAGCAACACAGTCGTGTCATTTGTTTTGGCCTTGGTGTTCAGTGAAACATCCCTGCACTTGTATGAAATTATGATCAACATTTGTCTGTGCTCAAGAACCTCTGTTCCTGTTCTCTGATCTTTCTTTCCTCAGCTATTACGGCCATTAATGTTTACTATTATATTGATCAGCTAGCTGAATGAACATACCTAGGTCAGAAATAATGTGGCAAAAAAACCTTTGGCATCTCAAAGTAATTCTAGAGCAGAGCTTCGAAAAATTATTTCTGATGGATTACAACTCCCAAAATCCTGTGCTGATTAGGACTGATGGGAGTTCAAGTTCATAATGTCTTCTTTTTCATGTCCAGATCAAGCTTTGGATTGCTAAAATGAAGCCACTCTCTTGGCTTTGTCGTTGGCCAAAATTAAGTCTTTATTGCTGCATGTTTCTGGTGGTAACAGAAAGAGCCTCCTCAAAGATTGTGGATACAATCGGGCATATCCTGAGTGGCAATCTTGCCAACTAATCTTTCTAACACCAGATCAAACCAAAGGAACTGTTCATAATATCTGGAGTGAAATATGTTAAGGGCAGTCCTAATTCACTTAATAGGCCCAGTAACCTCCTTAACAGCTTAGCCTGGGATACCTGAAAAGGTCAGGAATGGAATCTATTGAGTGAGTCAGCTTCAACTACTCTTCTGTAAGACTGATGCCAGTAGTTTAAAATATTTTTCAAAGATAAAATCACATGTACATTTTCAATCATTTATATCAGGTATGGCCAACCTACGACCCACAGGCTGGACCTGGCTTGTGGCACCATTTCATGTGGCCTGCCACCGCCCTCACTCTTTTATGACAGCCATTCCCACGAATGCATAAATGAGCCCACGCCTGCCATAAATGCTGCCGTAAATGCACCCACAGCTATCGTAAATGTATTTATGATAGCCATGGACATGTTTTACGGCAGCATTTATGGTGGGAGGAACCACGTGAGCTGTCCGTGGGGCATGGTCCAGCCCGTGGCACGAAAAGTTTGGGAACCCCTAATTTATATCCTTCTGACATGATAAATAGCTTCACAATTGTTATTTCTACCACTACTAAGTTGGCATCATTCTTATTATAAACTAATATAAAAACCCCTCCACACCAAAAAATGAGGGTGGGGGGAGAAGAGAGTCACTGTTCCATGTAATTGCCTCAGTAGAAAAGTCTCATTCCATTGACTGACAACCTCTTTGCTTCCACATAGATATTTTGGATTGTTAAGAGCAGTGTATTTAACACTGTCAAAAATACAGAGTATAAATGGGAGAAATGTGTAAAATGTAGGTTTAAACTTTTTTTAAAATATATCTAATGTAAGATTCATGTGCTTTCAGCAGTTTTTCATCAGAACTTAATATGCTGTTGGATCTTCTACATGACTAGAATGAAACTTGATAGAATGGACTTATGAAGGAACATATATAGAATGAGCACTGACTAGAAACAGGCAGATACATCTATTCCTGATAAAGTATGGGGCATGCTCTTGGGATCCTGTTGTGTTTGAATATATTTATTGCTGTAACGTTTCGTGAAATAATTGGGATCAGTACAATCCTCCATTTTGTCTCCTTCTTCTTGGTCTTAAAATATCGCGGGGCTGCGTTCCCGCCTAAACTATTTAGCTTGTACAGTCTTCATTCCGGTCCGATGACCTCCCAGTTACCCCACTCCCCTTCCTGTCATTTCCCGCCCAAATGTATCCATTTCTGAGTGATTGATTCTTTTAAAATGGATTGACACAATGATAGAAGCAGTGCTGCGCCACTGCTCCCCATTTTCTGACTGCCTAATCAAGTTGTTTGGCCCTGTTATGCTGGCTGCTTTGCATTTCTACCAGAACATCAAATTGGCGACGAGGATGGGATAATGGTGTCCCATACACCTACCCTAGCTCCATTCGACGTGACCACTTCTGACAAATGGGTCCTGTATGAGCAGCAGTTCCGGCATGCCATCATTGATGAAGAGAAGAAGCACTCTTGTTTCCTGTCGCAGTGCGGCCTGGCCAGCCTCGAGCTGGCCACACTCTTCATATTGCTCAGGGATATCGACACCGTCTCACTGGCTGAGATCTTGGCGGCTCTTCGGACACAGTTCCAGCCAAAGGTGTACATCTTCCCGGCCCGGGTGGCGTTCCACAGATGGAATCAATGCCTGGGAGAGTCTGTAACTGACTACGCCGTTGTGCTGAGGCTGGCTGCCGCCCTGTGCCAGTGGGACAACCTGGAAGAAGCGTTGTGGGATCACCTCCTTGCAGGCATGTGGGATGAGGAGACACAGCGCCGGCTTATGATCAGGGACATCGTGACCTTCAAGTCGGTCCTCCAGGAGGCATTGGCGTCCAAGGCTGCAAGATCGGGCGTCAAGTCGTTTAAGCACAGGCCTGCCACCTCCGGGGGTTCAGAGTCCGCTGTGCAGGCCCATCGCTGTTCTTCACCCTGCTCCTCCGTGTCTTCAGTGTCGCCGGTGTCTTTGTCCATGTCCGTATCTGGGTCCAGCAACAAGGACGGTGAGGTCCAGAAGGTCTGGAAGAAGACGTCGGACAAGCACACCGCCGAGAGGGCCCATCGCAGGTGCGTTGGCTGTGGAGTGAGGCACTACCACCGTCAGTGCCCCTTGAAGAAGCCAACTGTCATCACTGGCAAGAAGGGCCACATCGCCAAGGTCTGTAGGCAATGCCAGAAGCAAGTCCCAGAGCAGCCCAACTGACCGAGCCGAAAGGGGGCGTACACGTCAAAAATCTCTGCCAAAGAGCCGTCCGTCCACCGTGTTTCTAGCGTCTCCAACCGTTTCTTTGCAGAGGTCCAGCTGCACGGCGTTCCGATGAAGATGGAGGTGGATTCCGGTATGTTCTACTCCATCCTGCCCCAGAGGGAATTTTTGAGGATCCCCCCAAAGTTTTGTCCAAAACTACGGGCTCTGAAGACGTCTCTCCGAAACGTGCAGGGTTGCCAGATTCCGGTTCTTGGGGTGGGGGATTTTTCCATTGAATTCAAAAACATTGCAACGAAGCTACTTCTGGTTGTGGTCAAACGCGGAACAAACTGCTTGCTTGGGGTGCAGTGGTTTGAGACACTAGGGATTAAACTGTCTGGCATCAATGCCATCCACGCTGACCCGGTGCAGGACGTTTGTAATGTGCACCCAGCAGTATTCAAAAAAGGACTAGGCAATTACACACACACACACACCCGGTGTCTTTTGATCTTGATCTGGCCATGCGGCTGATCCGCATCAAGCCAAGCCTGTTATGCTGGCTGCTTCACATTTCTACCAGAACATCAAAGATCCTTAGCCCTCTAATCCCATAATTGCATCAAGCCTCGCAGGGTACCGTTTGCCTTAAAAGACAAGATCGAGGCCGAACTGGACAAACTGGTGGGCCAGGGGAGCTTGGTTCCAGTGGACTCCGCCGAGTGGGAGACACTTATCGTGACTGCGATCAAATCCAATGGGGAGGTGAGGATTTACGCAGATTATAAATGCACCATCAACAAGGTCATTCGGCCTAATGCTTACCCGGTGCCGGTAGTTAGCCACTTATTGGCTGCGTTATATGGGGGCAAATGTTTTGCCAAATTGGACTTAGCACAGACCCATCAGCAGTTATCTGTCGCACCTGCTGCTGTTGCAGCCCAAATCATTGTTACACACAAGGGGGCCTTCAAGGTAATGGGCCTTCAGTTTGGGGTGAATGCAGCCCCTGGTATATTTCAGTCACTTGTTGAACAGCTCTGAAAGGGTCTCCCCGGAGTCCTCCCCTACTTCGATGCCATCCTTATAACCGCTGGAAGCAAATCCAAGCTTGCCAGCAGGTTAGATCAGGTGTTACAGGTTTTTGAAAAAGCAGGGTTATGTCTGAGAAAGGACAAATGTGTTTTCCCTGCATGGGAAGTAGAATTTATCGGGTTTAAGGTAACTCCTGAGGGAGTTAAACCCTCTGATTCAAAGGTTGCTGTCGTCCACAATGCCCCCCCCGTCCAACCACAAAAACTGAGTTGCAGTCCTTCCTAGGTCTGCTCAACTTTTATCACTCCTTCCTGTCAAGGAAGGCTTCCGTAGCAGAGCCGCTACACTGGTTGCTTAAAATGGACACAGTCTGGCAGTGGGGGCAGGCTCAGGGTCATGTGTTTCATGAGTTAAAAGAGCTTCTGTCATCAGAAACAGTCTTGACTCACTTCGATCCCAGGAAACCTGCAGTTCTTCTGTGTGATGCTTCACCGGTGGGGGTGGGGTCTGTCCTGTGTCATGTCTTGGAAAATGGGAAGGAAGCCCAGGTTGCATTCTATTCAAGGTCCCTATCTAAAACTGAGCGCAATTATGCCCAGACCAACAGGGAGGCTCTGGCCATAGTTACTGGAACAAAAAGGTTCCATGACTTCCTCTATGGAAGGGAATTCACTATCGTAATGGACCACAAGCCCTTGCTGGGGATTTTTGTTACTTCTAAGCCCACTCCCCAGATTCTGTTCCCCCCCCCCCGCATGCTACGCTGGGCCATTTTCTTAAACGCTTATCAGTACACCCTGGTGCACCATCCAGGTAAAGATATCAGCCATGCTGACCCGCTGTCACGGTCTCCATTGCCAGACCTGGGGGAGGTGGATTGCGAAATTGAGCAGGATCTTCAGGTGCTGCTGATCGAGTCTCTCGACTCACCCCCATAGTGCCTTCAGACATTGCTAAGGCAACAGCACGGGACAAACTCCTGTCCCAGGTAATTTCTTGGATTAAGAAAGGCTGGCCCACATCCCCTCTTGCTCAGGAGTTTTAAGTGTTCTTTAGAAGATGGTTCGAGCTTTCGCTTGAGAGAGGTTGCCTCTTTTGGGGCCAGAGGGTAGTCGTTCCTACCATATTACGCTCTAACGTGCTTAGGCTTCTACACATTAGCCACCTTGGTATTGTGCGCTCCAAGGAGATGGCCAGGAGTTGTTGGTTTTTTTTGGTGGCCCCAGGTAGACCGGGACATTGAACAATTGGTAGGCACTTGCCGGAGCTGCCAGAGTTCCCGGCCCGAGGAGTCCTGGCTTCCCACCCAGGAATGGGACACTGCCCATGGACCTTGGTCACGGATTCATGTCGATTTTGCAGGGCCTTTCTGGGGCACGCTTTTCCTACTGGTGGTTGACTCATTTTCCAAATGGCTGGAGGTAATTCCTATGCCCAGTACATCTTCTGTAGTTACTATTAAACAGCTCCGGAGGTTGTTCAATTGTTTCGGACTGCCGGACGTGCTAGTGTCCGACAACGCCACAACGTTCACCTCTTCCAAATTTCAGGCATTCCTGGAGAGAAACGCCATCCGGCATGTAACTTCTGCCCCTTTCCACCCTGCGACCAATGGTCAGGTAGAACGTCAGGTTCGCACTACAAAAGAAGCGCTTTGCCACATGGGTCAGGGGGACATTGATGTACAACTTTGCCAATTCCTTATGTGCTACTGGACAACAAACACCCTTGGCATCAGGGCTGTCACCAGCCAAACTCTTAATGCACAGGAGGCCGGTCTCATTGCTCAACCGGTTTGATCCTTCCAGGGTAGAGGATAGGGGTGTTAATATTGAAATTGCTCACAAAAATGTATTCTCAGCTGGGGATGCAGTGCACTGTTGGAACTATGCAGGTCCAGCATGGATTCCGGGCATTGTGATGGAACAAACGGGGCCAGTATCCTATCATGTCAAAACAGGTACTGGTTTTCTATGGCGGCGCCACGCCGACCTGCTCAGACATAGGGTTACAGAATTTCAAGAGGTACAAGGTGATTCTATTCATGGTGATTCCACATTAGGGTCCTCCCCCACCCGCTTACTCCCAGGGGTAGACAGAAAGGGCGGCTCGGCAATCAGCTGTAGCCCCCAACTTTCTAATTCAAACCAGCCCCAATTCCTTTGGAGGCCGTCAGCAAGCCCAGAACGTGGAGATGTAGATTTTGGTTTACAGGATCGGGGGGAGTTTGCAGAGTGTTCCCCCACTCGTCCAAGCGAGTAGCAGGGCTTTGATTTCTCCCAAGGGACCCCCCGTCCTTCTGCATTCGAGTCTACCTCAACTCCCACCCAAATGAGACAAGCTTTCGTTGAGTCACCCTCTACTCAAACTTCTCAAAGGTGGGACTTTTCATTGGGTTTTACCCCTCCTGATTCTAGTTTTAATTTCAAGCGATCCCCTGCTCCTGCTTCATCCAAATGGGGTTTTGATTTAGTTTGCCCCCTCCCTAGCTCCAACTCCGAGTCGGGACAATGCTCCCTAAATGCAAATGGTTCAGAATGGGCCCCCAGTACGGGGTATCACTCAATCGAACCTAGTCTGCCTAGGACTTCTGAACACAGTCAGGTGTCAGTATGGCCCAAAAGGGTTTGTGGGCCTCCATAGTGGCTAAGGGACTTCGTCCCATCCTAGGGGGGAAGGATGTTGTGTTTGAATATATTTATTGCTGTAACATTTTGTGAAATAATTGGGATCAGTACTATCCTCCATTTTGTCTCCTTCTTCTTGGTCTTCAAATATCATGGGACTGCGTTCCTGCCTAAACTATGTAGCCTGTACAGTCTTCATTCTGGTCCGATGACCTCCCAGTTACCCCACTCCCCTTCCTGTCGTTTATCCATTTCTGAGTGTATATTTTTAGCAGTGCTGCACCATTGCTCCCCATGTTCTGACTGCCTAATAAAGTTGTTTGACCCTGTTATGCTGGCTGCTTCACATTTCTACCAGAACATCAAAGATCCTTAGCCCTCTAATCCCATAATTGCATGATGTTATCAATATACTGGCTATGACTATAGGCAGATGAAGTCCAAAACAACTGAAAAGCCCAGGATTCTCCACTCTTGGTTTAGGAGACCCTTCCAGTCCCTCTTTTCTGTTCTCAGAATTATTCTCACTTCTTTTTTCATCTCTTCTTTCAGTAAATTGATTTTCCAGGACATTAAAAATCAGCAGCTAAGCCTTCATCAGAATTTCTAGCAAAGCCAGCCAGTTCCCAATAGACTTTCATTTTGTGGTAAGAGTTTCACAAACAATGTGTTAGAAAAACATATCAGAGCATTGAAGAGCAAAGTTAGCCTTCTTCTGGTACAGTATTCTATTTAGGGGTAAGCTAGACACAAAAGACTGTTTTGACTGAACTGGCTGAGCTCTTCTTGATGTCATTAGTGTAGCCTACAGGTAGCCTACAGCCACACTTGTGAAGATGTGATCATATAATGAAATCCAACCTGATTCAAGGCTCTGTTTTTGTCCTACAGAGCCTGATTTAGACTTCTCTCAGGTTCAGTCCTCATTTCTCCAAGGAAGCTTACAATTTAAAATTCTGTCAGGGTATATATTGGAATAACCACCCGCTAGGTGAGAGCCTTGTCAGGGCATGGGGACTTGAGTGGTCTAACTAGGCAGTGTTGCCCATCTCTTGTCAATGTTGTTAGGCCGGGACTAAAACTCATCAAAGTGTCCTCCGTCTGATTCCTTGAGCAAGGTGAAAGCAGAGGGCACATGTCATGGTCCACCTAGCCAGGAGGTGATGTGATATCCAAATGGTTAAAATACCTCATGTAAATGGACTCGATTTCTCAGGTTTATTTGCATGTGCAGAATATCAATGCGGTGATGTCTACCAATGCACAGACTCCTCGCTTAATAATGACTCCAAGGTATCAAGGTGTATATTGGAATTAGAAATTGTATATATTGGAATTATTCCCTTTCAGTTAGTAGAGTATGAGGCACCAAACAACATTTGGACAGAGAAAAGGCATAAAAAGGGTAGCAGAAACTGTCAGTACTGCTCCCTCTCATTTTCTCAGTAACTAGCATTTTATACAGCAAAATCACTCTAGAAGCAGTTCAAGATAAATGAGACAATTTTACTTGTAGTTAGCTTTAGGAATTACAAAAGATAAATAATAAAAAGGTAAAAATAAAGTCTACCCTTGTGGAAAGACTCCATGTTCTTGCTACATACAATTTGTAGGTACAAGTACTGTACAAGCAGAGGTGAAAGAAAGAGAGAGATTAATAAGAGAAAGAAGTGAAGCAGGATAAACTAGAAGAAGAGGCGTGACTTGCCTCAGGTTAGTGAGAAAGGAAAATCCATCGAAGTTCTAAAAGCACCCCTCCCAATTATACCCATTGTTACAATATGCAGACTTGAAAGATTTGGGGGATTTTCTTCATATAAAAATATGTGTTTTGAGGAAAAATTGACGGATATAAGAAAGTTGACACTACACAGATATTGTTGGAGATACAGTAGTTCCAACCACACTTGCCACCCTATCGTGCTTAGTGCACTCTCTGGGTGGTTCACAAGTTAATTAGCATTTTGCCCCCAACATGCTGGGTACTCATTTTACCGACCTCAGAAGGATGGAAGGCTGAGTCAACCTTGAGCCCTGGTCAGGATCAAACTCACAACCTTTTGGTTGCAGTACAGCAGTTTAACCAGTGCATCACCAGGGCATTTGGACAGTGATGGATAGTCCAACAGGTGAGAGTAGATATAAGACTGTATTAGGAATATGCAATGCAAGGCATATCTGGACATTCAATATAGTACAGTATAGATAAAATAGATATGCAGGGCTGGAGTCCCTCACCTTGTTGTCTATACAGTATATCCTTCCTGAATGTCCACACAGAGGAGCAATCCTTATGAGCTAGAAGCCCTACATGGCAGGGGGCCGGGATACCTTAGAGACCGCATCGTCCCAAGAGTGTCTGCCCGTCCAACCAGAGCGGACAGGAGGGGTTCTCTAGTGGTGCCACCGGCTAGGGATGCACATTTGTCTGGCACCCGAAGGAGGGCCTTCTCCGTGTCCGCACCAACTCTCTGGAACCTCCTGCCAATAGACCTAAGACTCCAAAGTGAACTGCTGCCCTTCAGGAAAGGAGTGAAGACCTGGCTGGCAGGGCAGGTGTGGGGCCCGAATGGGACTATGGTGCCCGCCTGCTGGCTTGTATAAGAACTTTCTCCTCCTCCTTTGTATAGTGGGTGGGTGGGACATATGGGTTTTTAAAGGGGGTGGGTTGGGGGGGCTTTTTTATGCTTTTTTATAATTGTATTTATGTCTTTTGTGAATTGTTGTGATGCCGCCCTGAGTCGGGTTCTGCCTGAGCGGGCGGCATATACAAATTTGACTATAAATAAATAAATAAATAGAACTCTTATAGAACCAGACAAGAACAGATCCTTTATATATGATGGAAGGTGAAACCTGATAACTCTATAATTCCATGGGAGTGATTGGAAGGGGTCTTAATTTAAGGAGAATGTTTCTTTTCTTTTCCTGCAGACACCCTGCAAGGATTTAAACAAAATGGCAACATGTATGGCTGCTTATAGTGGAGAGCATGAGTGAAGAGTCTTTGGCCACAAAAGAAAAAATTAAGGAGATAAATATAAGGCTGGCTTTTCCACAACAGTAGAGAAGAAGTTTGAAGCATACAGATAGGAAAGTCTGAATAGGGAGTTTGTCTTGAATTATTTTCTCTAATTGCTCTTTGCCATTTTTCTCCAGCACAAAAAAATGCAAACAACTATGTTTTGGCTGAGTTGTATTTTGCTTTGGGCTTCTTAATATTTTCAGTCTGTTTCTCTGCATTTCCGCCATTTCCGTACAAGTCATTAACCCAGACTAGTAAATGATACAAATTATAAACTGTCAGCACTGTGGCATGGGCAGATTACTTTAAACAATGTAATTTATCATCCACATAATGAAAATTTGGCATTTTATAACTCGGTCAAGTACAAGTTATGTGCCATAAAGTGTGCTTTAAGCCAGGAGTTCTCATGCTTCCGGGTCATGCTTCCTCAGATAGCTTGGGTGGCCAGACGGCCATTTTGCCCTTCCTCCACCACATGGCACTTCCTGGTGTGGTGGAGGTGGTGGGGGCCACATTAAATGGTGCCGCAGGCTGCATCCGGCCCATGGGCCGCAGGTTGAGAATCCCTGCTTTAAGCATTTCTTTGTGTAATATGCAGCCATATACTTATAGTCTTATAAAATACATAATACACAATACACAGTAGTATTGTTGTTGTTAGTAGTAGTAGTAGTAGTAGTAGTAAAGTAATATAAGACTGTTACTTGCTCTGTAAATATTACATCTTTCCTCACAGATTTCTAGTTTATATTGTGAAAGATTCTGTGAACTCTTAGGAAATATTATTCCTAATCTGTGGATTCTGTAAATTTGCCAAGATCAAAATAAATGTTCTGATATCTTTCTTTCACATTTAATTTGTCAAAACTAGAGTTTTTAACATTAAGAAATTTCCGAAATTATGTGAATCACAGTGGAGATAAGATCGTAGAACATGAAGTTCTTTCTCTAGTCTGTGATGGGTTTAACAGGCAGTTTTCTGTTGGAGAAAATGAGAATTTATTTGCTTATCCTTTGCTGTTCTGTGTTGGGGGTTGGCATCCTTTCTTGGAATTTGATTCTGGACAGAAGCTGTTGAGTAACAGAACATGGAAAATGTCATGGTTTGTTTTGTATCTAAATTGATTACTTCCTAGTCTTTTGCCTAAGATCACATGTAAATTGGGTACTCATGCTTGGATGGGAATGATTCATAAAGAGGATCCTTGTACATTTCAAAGGGGTTTGGCATGAACTCTCTCTGAAGACAGACATTTGTCTGGTTCTCCCACCCCTTTTGGACTGGCTCTCATATAAAGTAGACACAGAAAAGAGAATGTTTGGGGATTTGGCATAAAAAGGTATTTTCTAAATGTTGAGGCACTGGTAAAGATTGCTGTTTTGGGTCTTCCTCCACACACACACACACACACCTCACAACCATTCTCTTGGCACTGAAGACCTGCGCGCGCGCGTGCGCACACACACACCAATCACAACCATTCTCTTGGCACTGAAGACCTGCCTGGGTAGTAACCAAGTACATACTCTTGCCTGCAGAGAAGACACTAAAAAAACTTTTAGAAAAAAACCTTCATACCAGGAAGACAGAAGCCTAAATACAGAAAATGCATAAAAAGAGTTTGTAAATAGGGAGCCATTTTGACAGAAGGAAACTGAAAGTTTAATTAGGTACTATTCTAACAAATTATTATTATGATACTAGCATATTTTGCCCAGCGGTGCCGGGCTTTTTAAAATTGTGTTGGATAGTAAATTGTTTCATTTTTTTTCTTGAACCAATGGAGCTGGGCTGTTTTAAATGGTGTTGTAAGGTTTTGTGATTTTTTTTGGCTTCGAGGCGCTGCGTCCGCCTGCGGCGGACCTGCGCTCCCAGTGGCTTTTTTTAGCAATTTTTTTTTGCGTGCTGGCTTCCTCAGTGCTCTTTAAATTGGTTTTTGAAGGTTTTTGTTTTCTGTTTATGCAAATTTTATTTTAATTTATTTTATTTTATTTTATTTAATATTATTTAGTTTAAAATTTAATTTTGTTTTTTAAAATGTTTATTTTTACGCATTTTTATTTTTTGTTTTGGTTTTTTTGAGTGAAAAGTGATTTCTTTTTTTGGTATTTTTTGAGATTAGTGTGATTATTTTTGAATGTTTTTATAACTTATTTGATTAATTTTTGAATTAATCTTATTAGTTTTAATATTTTTAAATGTTTTTTATCTTTTGGCCTCTGGGTGGGGGTGGTGAGCTTTTCTGCCTCTCTACAATTGTTCTCTTCTGTCCTCTGGGTGTCACTTCCGTTAAGTTTTTTTTTCTCATTTGAGTTCCGGTCCTCATGGATAGAAGACGACTTTTGGTAAGCTCTCTTGGTTTTTTTTTGGGGGGGGTGTTTGGGATTTGGGGGGGGCTGTGTGTTTTTTCTTGTTTGTTTTTGGCTGTTTTTGTGTTTCATTTTTGGATTTTTGAGTGTTTTTGAGTGTTTGTGTTTTTGTGTTTATTTTTTCATGGGGGGTGGCTTTCTTTCCCGCGCGCTATGCTGGCTGGCCCATGGGAAGGAAGGGCAATTGCGGGGGGGGGGCTTTCTTTTCCACGGGCCATGCTGGCTGGCCCGTGGGGAAGAAGGGCAGCAGCGGCGGGGCTTTTTTTGTTTACTTTTATTTTTCACGCGCTGGCTGCCTCAGCGTTCTGCGTGCTAATGGCGTGCAGGACGCTGGGGCTTGTAGTTTTGGCTGCGCGTGTTTGCTTACTGCAGCGGTTTTTCCCCTGCGGCTTTTTTTTGATTGGCCGCGGTGCGTTTCCAAACGTTCCTTTTTCCTTTTGATTGGTTCTGGCGCGGCGTGGCGCAAGGAACGTTGGGAATTGAAGTTCCCTTTTTTTTTGCGACTGGGGGCCTCCTGCCCCCGGGTCGAAAATTTCAACCCGACAGTTACCTGCGAACCGGGTTTGGGCGAGTGAACGGAGGCCCATTACGGGCTAGTGGGGCCTGGTGCAACATCCTTTGTCACATTCCAACGGTTAACACACCATTTTATAGGTATAGATTTACATTTGTGTGCAATCATATGGAAATAACTAGAAGCCCTGTTTGTTATAATTAAAGCAATGGTTATGGTTGTTATGGGAGAGAGAGAAAATAAGATATGCAGATGACACTATCTCACTAGAAGAAAATAGCAATGACTTTTAATGACTTTTAATGAAAGTGGGGGGGAGGAGTGTCAAAGCAGGATTGCAGCTGAACATTAAGAAAATTTAAATTATCACTACAGAAGAACTAAGGGACTGTGGTGGCTTAGTGGTTAAGATGCTGAACTTGATGGTCAGCAGGTCAGGAAGGTCAGCAGGTCAGCAGGTCAGCAGTTCAAGACCTGAGTGCTGCATAGTGGAGTGAGCTTCTGTATCTGCCCCAGCTTCTGCTAAGCTAGCAGTTTAAAAGCAAGAAATTGCAAATAGATAAATAGGTACCCATTCGGTGATAAGGTAAACAGTGTTTTGTGCACTAGTCATACCTGCCATATGTCCATGGAAACGTCTGTAGATGCAGACATTTGGCTATAAACAGAGATGAGCACTGAACCCTAGAGTCAGATACGACTGGCTTTTGAGCTTTACTTTACAGAAGAACTATACAATTTTAAGTTGACAATGAAGAAATTGAGAGAGTAAAATATTTTGTATAATCATCATCAACCTAAATGGGGACTGTAGTCAAGAAATCAGAAGAAGACTGAAATTTGGAAGAGTACTGATGAAGAAATTAGTATATACATCAATCACTGAAAACCAAGATCAAGATCATTTATACTATTGTGTTCCTGCACACCATGTATGGGTGCAAAAGCTGTATAATAAAGACAACTGACCTGGGGGGGATTAATTCATTTGAAATATGGAGCTGAAGGAGAGCTTTGCGGATACCTGGATTGCCAGAAAAATGAAGAAGTGGATCATAGAGCAAATCAAGCCTGAACTGTCTCTGGAGGCAAAAATGATGAAATTGAGGTTGTCCTATTTTGGGCACATTATGAAAAGGCAAGACTCTCTGGAAAAGACAATAATGCTGGAAGCCAGCAGGAAAAGAGGAAGGCTAAACATGAGATGGACTGATTCCTTAAGGGAACCCACAAGTTTGAGTTTGTAAAAGCTGAGCAGGGTTGTAGAGGACAGTCACAGGATATTTTGGAGATCTCCCATTCATAGGTCAGAGACGACTTGATGGCACATAACAAAGTTACCACTGCTTTTAGGTATCATATTTTGATTGTGGGAAAGAAGCAATGAAAGTACCATGTGGTGCTCCAATAATACTTCTCCATTTATTTAGAATAACTCTATTTAATTTAGCAGTAATGTTGTGGTTTTTTGCCACTAAGGATGTTTCCACCCACATATGCGTTCCCAGATCATGCTTCAAACAGAACTACATTCCCCTGGGATTATAAAGGGAAAAGCTGAAAGCAGCTCTACATTATGTAAATTTTGTCTGCTCTTTTATATTGCTTGGAGAATAAGATATCATTGCAAACAAAAAGTGGTTTCCAGACAGGGCTGTTATTTTAGGATCGCCTTGTTCGGTTCCCTTCTTTCTCCAGATGTTCACCAGTTTTTATGCAGGCTGTATTGCACTGATTCATACCATGTTATTGCCCATAACATGGAAAATTGTTTTTTCTTCTTTAAACATGCTATGTAGAGAACAAAGGGGTCACGGTGGCTCAGTGGTTAAGAAGCTCGCTTTGTTAACTGGAAGGCTGGCAAGTCGGCAGTTCGAGACCCAGGTAGTGCATGACGGATTGAGCGCCCATCTCTTGGAGACATAAAAGGAGCCTCATTTGGGCATTCCCTAAGCAGAGTTTCTTCCGCAAAAATCCTTTCAACCCAGAATAATTTATGACATGAAATTATTATTATGTAGAGAACAGTGTCTTTGGGGAGAGATGCTTCAATGAGATTGCTTGCTACATCAGGCAGGACTGGCAGTGCATGGTTAACTGTGGAGATGAGAATGTAGGGATGTAAAGTCGTAGCTGAACTGGTTTGTGCTTGTATACTAAGCAAGAAAGTGGAACCAATCAAATAAACAATCTTCTCAGTAAAATCTGCAGGCTTTGGGGGTTGTTGGCCCAGGAAATAATTTGTACGTTAGTGGTTAAGATGCTGAATTTGATGACCTGAGTAGTGCAGGACAGAGTGAGCTCCCGTCAATGTTCCACCAGCTCCTGCCAACCTAGCAGTTTTGAAAGCAAGAAATTGCAAGTAGATAAATAGGGACCACTTTGGTGGGAAGGTAACAGTGTTCTGTGTTCTCTGATGTCTAGTCATGCCTGCCACATAACCACGGAAATGTCTGTAGACACAGACAGTGCTTGCTCTTTGGCTGTAAACTGAGATGAACATCAAACCCTAGAGTCGGATGTGACTGGCTTTACCTAAATTCATGCAGGATAGATATGAAGCCTTTATTTCTGTTAATAAAGTCTGCTTTTTCAGAGGCGACTTGATGGCACAAAACAACCCATAACAACCCATCCCTAACTGAATCTACTTTGTACTATATCTTCCAAGAAACCTGTTTCATTCCCTCACATTAAATTAGTCTTCTTTTACTTTTCTTTTCTTTTCTTACAAAATACATTTCACTTCAAGCTACATAAGGAAGGATTTTAAAGTGATTGCCTTTGTGATGCTAAACATGGTTTGTTTGTTTGTTGGGGGGGGCAGGGGGGAGAACCATACATGGCACTTTACCTGCTCCTACAAGACGGATGTAATGACAACCACTGTTCTTCTTTTTATGGTTGAGATTATTAGTGTTCCAACTGTGCTGAAAGGTATCTTTTCTTCAAAAGGAAAAGAAATCAATAATGGGAGACAAGCTACCCTAAAAGACAGATTACCAAACAATGCTGATGTTGTGCTCTAATAAGCAGACATGGGAAGGTCAGCTTAGACAGTACTGAAATTGATTAATCGTGGGACTAGTGTGGAAGGCAGTGTCGTGCCCTGTGTGGCTGATTTCTCTTTGGAAAATGAAAGCCAAGCTGCCCTCTGACAGGAAGAGATTAGGACTGAGGAGGGACCTTTGAGCCCAAATGCTGCTAAGTCCCTCCAGAGATGACAATAGCATAGCACACAAATACTAGCCCAGTCTAAGAGAACATGAAAGGCTCAGGGTGTGAGAACAAAGACATCAAAACAAAAAAAGCTGGTGTCTTTGCCAGCCACTACAGCTGATCTTGTGCTACATCCGATTCTGAATATTGGCTATTATCATGGCAATTAGCCATGAAGATTGTCTTGTGAATATAATGCAGTGGCCTTCCATTTGCCTTCTGCATCGCAGCATCACACCTGTACCACTGATCTAGTTCCACGAGACACTTTCTGCTCCTGAGCCCTTTGGCAAGCAAAGTCCTCCTCAGCCCCAGGCCAGTATTGATGAAGCTGCTGCCCTCCATCTAGATGGATTTAAGTGGGATTTAATCCACTTGGGGACCATCACCCTTCCCTGTGGACTTTGCCACTCAAGGCTATTAGTCATCCAGGTTGTCAGGTTAGTTGACCACCGACCACCTGGCGATTGGTGTTGAGTCTCTGGCAGTATGGAATTTTTACCATAGCAGGATAACATGGCCAGACTCAACTACAGCTGATAGTAAAGTGGAATTGGCTGAAACTGGGAGGAGCTCACATGAAGGCAGCTATCTCAGTGAGACCATGTTATGGAAAGCAACAGAGATATTTTGCTTTGCTTCTCACTTGTATTTGTCTGAGAAACACATCACGGGCAGGAGGCTCTTACAGCTGAAGCAGGCTCAGGTCCAAAAATCAAAGAAGAGTGGGATGCATTCTTAAGTGTAGCAGTCTCTGTATTATAGAGGAACCCCATTCTACCATTTGGCAGAGAAAGACAGCTATCTCAGGCACCAAATGCTGGATAGGTAGGGAGTAGCAACTGGTTGTAACTGTACAGCACTGTGGGGGGAAACATGGGTGTTTTGTGCCCCCTAAACCAGACTGTTGATTTCAGGAAGATGTCGAGCAGTCATTGTGAGTGGCCAGATCCTTTACTTGCATAGGCTGGCATAGGAGCAGTGGTGTAAATCTCGGCAGCAAAAAGCTGCCTGTTATGCAGTCAATGGTTATACTCTTTGCTCGATGGATAATTTTGGTGTACAACAAGGGACACAACTGGGAACTCCTTAACTAGCCTGCATAAACACAACCCCCCATATATGAACATACGTACCGGTATCCTTTTGACATCTCTAGCATTCATTTGATAAATTCTTATTCATCTGCTTTAAATGAAATGGAGTCATGTAGTAGATGGTATATGGGATAAGGAAAGGGCTATCCACAACTCAGGGTCTGGTGAGTAGAATATATCAAATGTTAAATAACGGAGCTGATTCACAAATCGTTTTGAGACAGTCATGGGAATCAGACCTTGGAATTAAAATTCAGGAAAGTTCATGGAAAAACAAATGGAAGCAGAGGGTTGTGGAAACCCTCTCAATCAAAGAGAAGGAACATAACTACAAAAACCTGTGGAAATGGTACATGACTCCAGTTCATTTAAAGCAGATGAATAAGAATTTTATCAAAAGAGTGCTGGAGATGTCAAAATGATACTGGTACATATAATCATATGTGGTGGGGTTGTGTTTATGCAAGCATGTTTTGGAAAGCAATAGAGAAGGAGTTAGAGAAAATTATGGATATTAAATTGAAGTTAAATGCAAAAATAGTGTTGTTGGTGGAAATGGACGAAGTAAATATAGACAAAAACAAGAAAGAATCGATATCTACCCTGTTATCCATAGGAAGAAAGATGATTACTAAGAATTGGAAAAACAAGTTGGATATAGGGACAGACAAATGGTATACCGAGGCATGGCAAATGGCTTTAAATTTGGGGTGCCCAAACTATGGCCCAGGGGCCGAATCCAGCCCCCAACGCAAATTCATCCAGCCCATGAAGCCCTCGACGCTCCCAGAAGCAGAAGTAAAACATGCCCATATATGCATGGTTTACGTCCGCTGCTGGGAGCGATGAGGGCTTTGTGGGCCAGATGAATTGGTGTTGGGGGTCAGATCCGGCCCCCAAGCCATGGTGACTGGCCCCCTGAACTATGTGTCTGGCCCGCAGCCCAAAAAGTTTGGGCACCCCTACTTTGAATGATAAACCTACCTGTGAATTGAAGCAAAAAGAAAGCTCCTCCACATATAGCAAGTTCTGGGACATTTGGAAGCCATTTGTAGAGTATTCGTTAAGTAAAAATAAAGCAGTTAAACCTACACCTGAAGTAATTAGATGACAAAGTGAATAAGAAAAGGGTTAATAGCAAATTCCAAGTTGTATAGCACTGGGTGTGGTAAAATTAGAAAGCTCAAGTGAGATAATAAAGCAACTTAAGATTGTCTGATTTTATTTGATGTAAATTGTGTTTGTGTTGTAAATGTGGCATATGTAATAATGTTATAAAAGTTTAATAAAATATATATATTTTTAAAAGAAACATTAATTTAAGATGGCACCAATACACTTAGGTACCATCCCATAGTGCTTAGTGTACTCCCTGGGCAGTTCCACAGTAATTAGTATTTTGCCGCCAACATGCTGGGTACTCATTTTACCAACCTTGGAAGGATGGAAGGCTAAGTCAACCTTGATCCCCATCAGGATCGAACTCAATGTTTTGGCTGCAGTATAGCATTTTAATCACTGCACCACCAGGACACCATCTTGCTGACAGAAAGCAACAATGACTTGAAGCAACTTTTTTTGAAAGTGAAAGGACAAAGTGCCAAAGCAGAATTGCAGCTGAACATCAAGAAGACAAAAATCATTACATAGAACTCCACAACTTTTATGTTGACAATGAAGAAACCGAAATAGTGAAATATTTTGCATATAGTACCTTGGTTCAATCATCAATCCAAATGAAGACTTTGGCCAAGAAACCAAAGGAATGCTGAGGGAACACTGATTGGTCTAGTTCAGGGGTGGCCAACCTTGGCACCCCAGATGTTCTTGGGCTTCAGTTACCAGAAGCCCTGATCAGCATGTATGCTTATTTGGGCTATTGGAATTTCCAGGATATTGGAAGTTGAATACGTCCCCATATCATATGAGGACAGTGAGAAGTGATTTCTTTTAGTCTGCAAGACAATCACAGTTGCTCTGAATCAGTAGATGAGAGAATTTTTTTCTCTTTCCTTTTCTCTATAGTGCCAGTTGAGAAACTGTCAGCCACCATTTTAACACCACTACATAGAAAAGGAAAGGTGTTTTTTTAACTTTTATCTCCAAGCAATTTAGTTCCAAAATGATTGTCTCACAGACAAAAAAATTCATGTCTCCTCACCATTCAAGACAATGAAGGGGAATGTACGGGTGTGTTTTACTTCTGCTTCTGGGAGCAGTGAGGGCTGGATGGAATGGGGCCAGATGTGGCCCATGGGCTGTAGTTTGGGCACCCCTGCTCTAAAGGAAACCAAAGATGTAAGTCTGCAAAAGCCAAGCAGGGCTGTTGAGGACAAGGTTTTTTTGGAGGTAATTCATTCATAGAGTCTCCATAATTTAGGGAAACTTGATGACATGTGACAATAACTTATGTATATGTAGTAGGATTTTTGCCAGTGCCTAATAAGATTAAGCCGTCAGTCTGATCAGCTTCTCTAAATGAAACAGATGGGGTGGTTGTTTTGCTCTTTGTCCCCATCTACAAATTATCTTGGTCTTCATGCAGACATGCAAGAGTCTCATTGTAGATGATTCGGTGTAGGAAGATGGTTTCCTAGCAGATCTAGACAGGAATTTTCAAAACCATTCTTTTAGATGAAATTTGAATGTGGTTCAACTAAATGGAATTGAGAATTTGCACAGGATCCAAAAATGGTGAATGTGGAGCAGTTCTTCTCCCATTTCAGAAAGTATAGCAGAAATTGTTCCCTGTACCTAGTGACAAATAATATTCGTTTACATCATCATGATGTAAGCCAATGCAGTTCGACTGGTGTCACTTTGCATTAACAGCCGACACCAGTCGAACTGCATTTTTACACTTCACCTGTTATAATCCTGGAAGTAATTATCTAAAGAGGATACTTATGCACTCTTTTCCAATACGTAACAGCTTTGCGTGTGGAAGCTTTTAAAACAATTTTAAAAATTAGCTTTTGTGTTCTTCAAAACTTTGTTCACGGTGTCGTTTATTAAACTTTATTCCCTTATTAGGATTGAGTGTGTGTACATCTGTGGTTGGATGCCTGTGATCTTGTGCAGACTTTGATTGGATAGGTCACAATTAGAACATTAAGATCTGTCTTTCTTCCCCATTTCCTCCTTTTCTTCTTCTTTTTGCTTGTTATAATAATAATTTTGTGTCAGAAATTCTGGGTTGAAAGGATTTTTGCAGAAGAAACTGCATTCAGGGAACGCCCAAATGAGGCTCCTTTCATGTCCCCAATTGCTGACGCGAAAGAAAAAGAATCACTCTTTTGTTCTGCCTCCATTACACTTATCTAACCATAGCCCAAATAAGGCCTACCATGTCTGCCTCTGCAGGCGCAGCTGTTCTTAGCAGACAGGCAACCCCACAAATTATGCTGTCATTTTTCTCTGACAGAAACAGAAAGAGGGGTGAGCAGACTCTCCTGCCGTGTTCATGTTCACTCAGTCTAGAACACCCAGGACAAATTCTGATAGCCTTGTGAATAACATACACTTGCCTTGGTGCCCCTTCCAATGTCTTAGCGGTAGCATCACTTGGATCATAAATTGAAGAAAGGTAGAAGAAAAATAACAATTTTGATTTCTTCATCGCAATGTTAAAGTTCTGTATATCTTCCAAAGTTATTATAATTGTCTTCTTAATGTTCAGCTGGAAGCCTGTAATTTCACTTTTTTCTTTAATGTTCATTAGCAGTTGTTTCAAACTATTGCTATTTTCAGCCAGTAATATGGTTGGTGTCAACTACATATTTTAAGCTATGGGTGTTTCTTCTACTCATTATACCCCTCTTTCACCTGAATGATACGTTCTGGATATAAACCAGTGGTCGGTTCCAAAAGCTTTAATACCACACTGTGGGCATGGTATGGTGGGCGTGGCCAGGGGGGAAGCCCTGCGTTGCACCCGAATTCGGACTACTTTATTTCAAAACTTGGATGGGTGGGGCCAGTCAGAATTTCTACTACCGGTTCTGGTGAACTGGTGCAAACCTGTTGATGCCCACCACTGATATAAACTGAACTGGCAAAATGATAAAAACCATTCTGTTTCTCCATACAGTACTTTGTCCTGGTAGGAGCTTTGCTACACATCAGGACAAACAAATGTTGTTGCACACACCCCTTTTTATATAATTCATAGCTTTTCATGATGTTTCTGTATTTCATCTGGTGATGTCAACATGTTCTGCTGCTTGATGTTTGAATTTGTAATGAACAAGTTGTTGGCTTCACAGAATTTACTGTCTTGATTCATTTCTAACTCCTAACTAAACCGTCTGACAATGTCTAGTTCTGCCTTATTTATTATGATTAGTAGCACATCCTGTTTTGGTGTGTGATCAGTTGCTTGTAGAACACTTGAGCAAAAGCAACATGATTACTCTTTACATTTAAGCTTTCTGTTATAAAGATTACTATATGGTTTCTTACAGGCATTGGCCACCAACAGAAAGCGTTCAGCTAGGAGGGCTCACTGTGTTTCAAGGTGAAAATGGTGGTGGGTGAAGGCTAAACTTCCAGGTGTCTGCATTCTTCTTCTTCTTCTTCAGTATCCTAATCTAAATAGAGGCGATCATCATGGTGATCAGCCATGAAGACTGTCCTGAAAATATAATGCAGTGGCCTTTCATCTGCCTTCCACATTGCAGCATGACCCCTGCACCACTGATCTAGTTCTGCGAGTCATTTTCTGGTCCTGAGCCCTTTTGGCACAGAAGTCCTCATCAGCCCCGGGCCAGTATTGATGAAGCTGCTGCCTTCCATCAAGATGGATTCATGTTGGTTTTAATCCACTTGGGGACCATCACCCTTCCTTGTGGACTTCGTTAGTCCTCAGAGTTATCAGGTTAGTTGACCACCACCTGACACTTGGCGCTGAGTCACTGTCAGTAGGGTCTACTTTATTACCATAGCAGGATAACCTGGCCAGACTATTAAGTACCTGCATAAACTAGTGATATCCTTATTGTTGTGTTCTAACAGTGTAACCTTCCACATGTGATGTCAATGTATCTGAACTAATGTAACCTTGCCTATGAGTAACAATGTAACCTTCAGCTGTATCACTATAAACCCTGTAATAGGACGCGAGCTAATGACCACCAGCTGGCAGCAGCGAGCGTCCAAGCTCTCCTGGTTCAAACCCATCAAAGACCGCAGCGCGGGAAGCTTTCCCGCCGCTACCTACACCTGGACAAGAAGGGCGTGACTAGAAATGACGTCACGCGGGCCCGTAGCCAATGGACTATCGTGGAGCCACATTCAAATACGTTACTACCATATATATAGAGCTGTTTGTCCGCCATTACCTCATGTTCCCTCTGCCCACCATGCAATAAACCTGAGTTAACCCAGCCCTTGGCTGTGTCGTGTGTCTTGACTCTCATACACTAAATTGGCGACGAGGATGGGATGATGGATCCCCAGGGAGCCAGGACACAGAGCGGGTTCAACATCACCAAACCGCAAGACTGGGAGCTTTTCGAGATGGACTTCCAGGCGGCACTGGTGGAACTCAAAGTCAAGGAAGATGATGAGGAACGGAAGAGGGCCATCCTCACCCGCATGCTTGGGATGGAGACCAAGCGGACGCTGGTGGGCATCCTTGCACCGAAGAAGATGAGTGATTTCAAAGCCGGGGACATCATGAAACTGCTGCGTGAGCGTTTCCGACCCTCGAGGGCAATGTTTCCCGCTCGGAGCGCGTTTTGGAGGCGAGTCCAAGCGCCGGACGAGTCGGTAGAAGCCTTCGTATCGGCCATGAGGGTAGCCGCCGCCCCCTGCAGATGGGACCAATTCCTAGAGATGGCCCTCAGGGACGGAGTGCTGTGCGGCCTGAAGGACAAGGAAGTGCAGCGCAGCCTCATGAACAAGGAGCCACCACCCACGCTGGAAGAGGTCGTAGAGGCCGCGGAAGCCGCGGAGTCCACGAATGCTGGAGTAGACGAGATGCACAAGTGGCGTGAGTGGCGTCCGAGGGCCGGCAAAGCGGAAAGCTCGTCGCACGGGAAGTCCGGTCAGTCGGTACATGCAACCCGACCGACCTCGAAGTCATCTTCCGAAAGCAGCGACGGCGAAGAGGTCCAGAAGGTCCGGAGAGGAGGGCGCCGCTGCGATGGTTGCGGAGCGGCCCATGAGCGCGTGAGGTGCCCATTCAGGAAAGCCGAGTGTTTCAACTGCGGCCGTCGGGGGCACATCGCCAAGGCGTGCAGGAAATGGAAAGAGGGCCGGAGACAGTCGCAGGACCGCTCAGCCAGGCCGGACCGTCCGGCGAGGTCCAAAGATGGCGCCTGGACCACGAGGAAGCAGGACGGCGTGGGCCGCATCTCGGACGACAGCGAGGTCGACGCTCCTGTGTTCAGCGTTTCTGCGGGACAGGCCCATTACTTCGTTGAGGTACTAGTACAAGGGACCCCTATTAGGATGGAAATTGACTCGGGGTCCTCCTATTCTATAATTCCCCAGAGGGAGTTTTTAAGAATCGACCCCCACATGCGGCCCAAGCTCAAGGCGTTGAGGGCCACACTACGGGACGTACAGGGGAATAGCATTCCAGTGTTGGGGGTCGGGACATTCCGGGTCCGTTTTAAGAGACACTCTGCGGAGCTTCCCCTAGTAGTACTCAAAGGGGGAAGTTGTAGCCTCCTCGGGACACAGTGGTTTCAGCCTCTAGGTCTGTTCATAGGGGGGGTGCATGCCGTAGGGGAGGACCCGATACAAGCGGTGTGTAACGCACACCCCACCGTTTTTAAAAGTGGACTGGGAAAGTTCAAGGGACCCCCTGTAGCCTTCGACCTAGACCCGGAGGTCCGCCCGATAAGACTCAAGCCGCGCAGGGTACCGTTCGCGCTAAAGGACAAAATAGAGGCGGAACTGGACAAACTGGTGGGTCAGGGGATTCTTGTTCCTGTGGATTCCGCGGAGTGGGAGACTCCAATTGTAACAGCACTGAAGGCTAACGGGGAGGTGCGCATTTGCGCTGATTATAAGTGTACCATTAATAAGGCAATCCGCCCTAATGCATACCCGGTGCCAGTGGTCAGCCACCTCCTGGCCAGGCTGAATGGGGGAAAGTGTTTCGCTAAACTTGATTTAGCACAGGCCTACCAGCAACTCCCGGTAACCCCCGCCACAGCGGCGGCACAAACGATAGTCACACATAAGGGGGCGTTCCAGGTGTCGCGGTTGCAGTTCGGCGTGAACTCGGCACCCGGCATTTTTCAGTCGCTAGTGGAACGCCTCCTGAAGGGGCAGGAGGGGGTGTTGCCATACTTTGATGACGTGTTGATAACAGGGGGGAGTAAGGCCGAGCTGGCTCACAGATTGGATAAGGTCCTGACCGTGTTCGAGAAAGCGGGGCTGCGACTGAGAAAAGACAAATGTGTATTTTTCGAAACTGAGGTTGAGTTTTTAGGGTTCCGTGTCACACCCGAAGGAATTAGGCCGTCCAAATCTAAGGTAGCCGCAATCAAGAAAGCTCCTCGCCCCACTTCCAAAACCGAGCTACAGTCGTTTCTGGGGCTCCTCAATTTCTATCATACCTTCCTTCCACGGAAGGCGTCCGTGGCCGAGCCGCTCCATCGGTTACTTAAAAAGGAGGAAAAATGGCTGTGGGGCGACGAGCAAGAGAGGGCGTTCACAGAGTTAAAGCAACTCCTCACGTCCGAGGCTATACTGACTCATTTCGACCCCAAACGGCCCATAGTTTTAGTCTGTGATGCATCCCCGGTGGGGGTGGGGGCGGTGCTTTGCCACGTGTTGGACGACGGAAGGGAGGCCCCGATAGCGTTTTATTCAAGGTCCCTGTCCCAAGCAGAGCGGAATTACGCACAGACCGACAGGGAGGCATTAGCGATAGTAGCAGGAACCAAAAAATTTCACGATTTTCTGTATGGTCGGCCGTTCAAAATCGTGACGGATCACAAACCCCTGCTAGGGATATTCACCGCAAATAAGCCCATGCCACAGATTCTGTCCCCAAGGATGCTGCGGTGGGCTATTTTTCTTAACGCATATCAACATGAGCTAGAGTACCGGCCAGGGAAGGAGATCAGCCATGCAGACGCGCTCTCACGGTCACCGTTACCCTTGTCGGACGACCAAAAAGCAGGGATAAGAAGAGACCGCCAGGTATTGCTAATAGAGGTCTTAGAGTCACCCCCAATAGTACCGGCCGACATTGCCAGGGCGACCGGAAAGGATAGAATTCTAGAGAAGGTATGCTCGTGGGTGCAGAAGGGGTGGCCAGCGTCATCCCCAGGCACGGAATTCGACCCATTCTTCCGAAAGCGAGTAGAATTGTCGTTAGAGAGGGGGTGCCTTTTGTGGGGCCAACGGGTGGTGGTTCCTACGTCCCTGCGGCCAAAAGTGCTACGGCTGTTGCACGTCAGCCACCCGGGGATCGTCCGCTCTAAGGCGCTGGCCCGGAGTTACTTCTGGTGGCCCCAGCTGGACGCCGACATAGAGCATATGGTCGGCACTTGTGAGGCATGTCAGTGCTCCCGACCGGAGGAGGCCCGCCTCCCGCATAGGGAATGGGACGCAGCAAGGGGACCGTGGTCCAGAGTGCACGTAGATTTCGCTGGCCCGTTCCGAGGGACCATGTTTCTCCTGGTAGTGGATGCTTACTCAAAGTGGCTGGAGGTCATTCCGGTAAAGAGCACATCCTCCACCACTACCATTCGCCAGCTAAGGAGGGTCTTTTCCACGTTCGGTTTACCCGACACTCTAGTCAGCGATAACGCCAGCTGTTTCACGTCCGCGGAGTTCGCGGCATTCATGGAGGCAAATGCAATTCGGCATATCACATCCGCGCCGTTTCACCCGGCCACGAATGGCCAAGTGGAACGTTTGGTGCGCACAACAAAAGATGCGTTGCGGCGCATGGGCCCGGGAGATCTAAATCACCAAGTTTGTCAATTTCTGTTAGCGTACAGAGTGACCCCCTTAGCGTCTGGATACTCGCCGGCTGAGCTGCTGATGCGGAGGAAACTGACCACACTTTTGTCCAGGTTGGACCCGTCGAGGGTTGAGGACAAGGGGAAGAACATAGGTTTAGCAGTCTCGAAAGGTTTCGGCGTAGGCGATCCTGTACACTGCAGGAACTATGCCAACGCAGGCCCGGCCTGGGTGCCAGGAACGATAATAGAACAGACGGGGCCAGTGTCATATCGGGTGGAAACGAGCACCGGCCTCCTCTGGAGGAGACACGCTGACCAACTGAGGCGCCGAGTGAGTGAAGGGCCGGTCAGTGGGGCTCAGCAACAGGATTCAGCGATAGGGTTCTCCCCCACCCGTTTAGCCCAAGGGGGAGACAGTGAGGGACATCAGTCCGAACCCAGGGGGGAAAGCAGTGATCCCGACTCATATCCTTTTGATACCCCAGTTCTATCAGAGCCCGGGGGGAGGGAAAAGGAATGTGCGGCCGCCGCCGCGTCCCCCGAATCCGATTTTGATTTTGATTTTACTAACCGGGGGGTTTTTTTGGAGTGTTCCCCCACCCATCCAAGCGAGAAGAGGGGTTTTTCGTTAGCCCCTAGTGCCCCCGGTTCGCCCCAAACAAAGCACACACCCTCCAACAAAGCCGCAGAGTCGCGGCAATCAACTAACAAGTCATCCTCTCCCATTCCAGGGCAGGAAGCCAGGGAGCAAGGAGGAGGGAGCGAATCCAGGGCAGGGCAGCCCGCGCCGAGACCCCAGCGTGTTCGAAATAAGCCATCTTGGTTGAGAGACTTCGTCTCATCCTAGGGGGGAGGGGTGTTGTGTTCTAACAGTGTAACCTTCCACATGTGATGTCAATGTATCTGAACTAATGTAACCTTGCCTATGAGTAACAATGTAACCTTCAGCTGTATCACTATAAACCCTGTAATAGGACGCGAGCTAATGACCACCAGCTGGCAGCAGCGAGCGTCCAAGCTCTCCTGGTTCAAACCCATCAAAGACCGCAGCGCGGGAAGCTTTCCCGCCGCTACCTACACCTGGACAAGAAGGGCGTGACTAGAAATGACGTCACGCGGGCCCGTAGCCAATGGACTATCGTGGAGCCACATTCAAATACGTTACTACCATATATATAGAGCTGTTTGTCCGCCATTACCTCATGTTCCCTCTGCCCACCATGCAATAAACCTGAGTTAACCCAGCCCTTGGCTGTGTCGTGTGTCTTGACTCTCATACACTAAACTTATTATCTTGACTAGTGTCCATCACTCGTACATCTCATTGTACAAGCACATCGGAGTTCCTGGAATTTTCATCCCTGTAAACCACCGTGTAACAGCAGTACCAAAAACCTAGAGATGATTGCCATTCAAGTGGAGATATAGCCAGTAAGATATAGCAAGAGATAGCCTTGCTCATATAGAGGCTCTATGTAAGCAAGAATGGGAGGGGTCTCCATGTTAGTAGAAAGACTCATTTTTAGGTTCATTATAGAGGCACATGGAAAGCAACAATGGAGGGCTGTAGGTTGCAAATGCCTGAGCTACAACATTCTCAAAAAAAGGAAGAACTATTTGTTTTTGTTTTTTAAAAAAATCTTATTTAAATGAAGTCAAAAAAACATTCTAGTTTAAGTGGATTTGTGACAAATGATAATATGCATAGGGAATTGCATAATGTGTGGAATAGGCTAGTTAGTGACTATATCCTTACACTGTATATCACTAAGTCTGTGAATTCAGTCTGCCAGCCTTATACTTGCTGATAATTTTGTGTAATTATATCTACAGTACTCTTAGGGTACCCTGGAGGGAACAGGGTTTAAGATTCTATTCATTGCAAATTGTGTGACTGTAGTAACATTGCTGGGCAAGACTGAATGTTGCATTACAAGTATGGCAACATGCTGATATTTATTTTTTCGGTAAAAGCATAATGGATTATTAAAATGATATTAAAGGCCTGATGCAATATTGCTTTCCCAAATACTAAGAATTAGTAATGCAATTTTTATTGTCTCATTAATCTCCAATCTTGTTCGGTTTTAAATGAGACTGTATGCATAGGCATTTCATATCGGGTTTATTTTAATATGGTGCTTTGACCTGACTGGGAAAGCTAAGGAAGGCTTCATCAACAACAGCATAAGCATCAGCATCCATGTGAACAGTTCCCTAGCATATGGCAAAACCAAAACTTGGTAAAATAATTTTCTTGGATTGTAGCTCACAGAATCCAGTGTTTTGGAATTGTAGTGTGAAAGAAAAAGAAAGAAAGAAAGTCTGCCAAAGTTGGTGCAGAATCAGCCAGTATCCTGCATGTCCTCCTCCCCAAAACTCAGTTTATTTTTATAATGAATGAAATTCAGATTTTACTAGAGATGCAGCATTTTCTAATCTTAGTTGCAACATTTGTTTATTTGGCTGGTTGTTTTTAATGGAGACAACTTTATTTTGTTTGTCAGTTTGCAAGTCTTTGTTTATTTCCAAAGAAGCTTATTTGCATGGACACAACAGCAGCTGATACAAGAGTGCTAATGATAGATGCTTTTAAGAGCAAACTCACATGCTTAAATCATGAATCGCTTCTCAGCCTTTTGGTCAAGATCAAGTGTAGTGTGTAGTTTAAGTCACAAAATCAGCTGTCCTCAATTTTCTACATGTAACACATGGCTGCATGGAACCATTCAGTAGCAATGTTGTGAAATGTCCTTCCTAATTTTTAGATAGTGAATTAAAACAACTTTATTTCAGGAAGCTTCGGGGATCAATTGGATTATGCCTACAGTAACTCACTGTTGGGTTCTGTTAAGTTTTTATTACACTATATTATTATTATTATTATTATTATTATTATTATTATTATTATTATTATTATTATTATTATTATTATTATTATTATTATTATTATTATTATTATTATTATTATTATTATTATTATTATATATTTATATACCGCCTCCCTCACCCTAGGGTGACTCAAAGCGGTTTACAAAAAATACAGTACAAAATCCAAACAAAGATACAATATACAGTAGTACAAAAATGCAACACATATACAACAATACAAAATGAAATATGCAATGTAAACATCATAATAAACATCATAATACAGTGCAAAAATACAAAATGCCACAGCCACTCCAACAGCACCGCAGCTAAGGGTTAACGAAGCCCGAGGGTCGGAGCCCTCGGCTCAACGTCTTCGGCAGAGTCTGTGGCATAATGTCCTTAACGGAGCCCGGAGGCTTACCTGTATATTTTTTGCTTATCTGTATGTTCTGTTGTTTGTTATTGCATCTTTTCAGCTTGATTTTGATTTATATTATTGATTTTAATATTGCTTTGTGAGATGTTTTTGGGAAGAGAGTTGGATATTAATATTTTAGCTGAATATGTGATAACTACTTAACAATACGGGACTCCTACAGACTAAACTCCATTATTCATTCTATTTGCACATTATTTTTCAGAATTAGGATACAATGTAGTGCTATGTAGGGAATTTGTAAGTTTTTCGTGAACAGGCAGCAAAAGCTAATTCATTGGCTCCTTTAAGCTATTAATACAGTACACTAATGCAGTCTAACTGGTCTTTGAGGTAAAATAACTTGATAAGTAACAAAAGGTAGAAAGAGAAAAATATAGGAATCGTTAATTCAGAAAATACATGCTGTGTTGCAGTTGGCTTGGGTACAATTTTCAGAAAGTTTTATGTATTTAAATCAGTACATAGACATCCCACTCAAGTTATTCTTGTAAGCGTCTAATAGACATCTGCTATGTTGCTGAGAGGAACAGAATACTACAGTAGTTTAAAGAGGCCTTTGGTCTGATCCATCATGGATCCTATGCTCATAAATACTTTGGGTTCCATGAAAGTCACTGGCAGTTTTCTCTGAAGAGCAATTTCTATACTTACTTCACATACATTAGGAGATACAAACTATGGCAATACCATGCTTTAGTAAAAAACTCACCAGTCTGGCCAGGTTATTCTGCTATGGTAATAGAGTAGACCATACTGCCAGCGACTCAATGCCGAGTGTCAGGCAGCGGTTAAATAACCTGACAACCCTGAGGACTAATGGCCTTGGGTAGCAAAGTCCACAGGGAAGGGTGATGGTCTCCTAGTGGATTAAATCCCACTTGAATCCATCTTGATGGAGGGCAGAGGCTTCATCAATACTGGCCTGGGGCTGATGAGACTTTGCGTGCCAAAAGGGCTCAGGACCAGAAAGTAACTCGTGGAACTGGATCAGTGGTACAGGTGTCACAGGCAAATGGAAGGCCATATTCTCAGGACAGTCTTAATGGATGATCGCCATGAGGATTGCCAATACTCACATTCATATACATCAGAAAAAGAAGTAAGAAACTTATAAGTGATTGCCAAATACTAGAGATTCAACATCTACGATGGAAGGATGAGAGTTGAATCAACTGTGTGACAATCATGGATTTCCTGCTGTTAGAATGGTGGTAGTCTCAAAAAAATATCCCTGCAGTTTTCATATATATATATAGTTATAGTAAATGTATGTTTGCAAGAGGAGACCTTTTCTACGCCACAGTTATAATAAAACTCCTTTCTATGTTACTTTTTATTGGGGAGTCAGATGAAAGAAAAAAGACCTCCTAATCAAGCCTTAACTATTTGCGATGTTCTGAGCAAGCAAACAAGGTCCGTACGGTTTACTTATGCGCTCAGCAGTTCCGGAACAGAAACCAAACAGTCCTGCCTGTTTAGACTGAACCCATTCTGCGTGTCCTTTGTAGAGATGCCAGAGAAATCCACATCACTCACTTGAGGCTTGCTGTTAAAAACAGAGCCTTTTTCACTTTGTTCATATGCCTGAAAGCTGTTTGCAATGTAGGTTTGCAAATGCTGTAATTCTTTATATGGAGGCAGGCATTATGGTCTGTCAGTAAAAGCTGTCAAGGAATTGAATCAAAGGAAAGTATTGGTTTTGATGTTATTGTGATTTGTTTATTTCAGCGTTACCTCCCCTGTCAGTAAGCCTTTTTTAAAAAGTGTAATTAAACTATAATTTTAAAATACCGACTCACCACCAGATGCTTTGCTTCTTGATTTCCTTATAAATGGATAAAAATCAGTATACAATATAAAAATAGTGAAAATACATACCTTAGCGTCTTTGTTCTTAATTCAAAATCTAAATAAAATAAATATTTTGATATTCCCATTTTTTTAGTATGAGGTAAAAAAACAAAGAAGGCAAACATGTTATGTTGCTGGTTTACATTTAAACAGAACAATTATGTAAGAGATCATAGCTGCAATTTAGCTCTTCCTTAATGAGAGACAGGTTGCATTCCTTGGTGCCCCCCCCCTTAGGTGAGCACTCAGGGATGAAACCATGTGCCTGGCCAGTGAGCAGGACTCATGCTATGACTTATGTCATTTCCCTTGGGTAAAGATACAAGTTTCCCTTGCTGGAAAGCCAGTCGTGTCCGACTCTAGGGGGCAATGCTATTTTCTGTTTACAGCCAAAGAGTCAACACTGTCTGTGTTTGTTTCTGTGGTCATATGACAGGCATGACTAGACGCCGTAGTGAACGGAACGCTATTACCTTTGCCACTGAAATGGTACCTATTTATTCACTTGCAATTTCTTGCTTTTAAACTGCTAGGTTAGCAGGAGCTGGGACAGATGACAGGAGCTCACTCTGTCACACAACGCTTTGGTCTTGAACTGCCGATCTTCTGGTCACCAAGCTTAGCATCTTAACGACTAAGCCATCACAGCCCCTTCATTTCCCTTACAAATTGCCAGTTCAATTCTGGCCTCAATTTCCTAAACCAATCACAACATAATCGGGCTTAGTCTTAGTTTTTCTTTCGATGGCACTCATGCTCAGAGTAAAAAAGTAGTCAGATGAAAGAAAAATCATGCTTTCTGTGGTAGCTTCAGCCCCTGACACTTGTTGATGTGGTGGTGCTCCTATGTCTCTTCTGGCTAGTATAAAGAGATGTGGGGATAAATACAATGGAGCTTGGAATATAAGGAAACCTACCTAAATGAACAGTGCAAAGAAATAGAGGAAAACAACACAAGAGTCAGGACTAGAGATCTTTTTTTAAAAAAATTGGGGAAACCAAGGGAACGTTTAAAATGACCATGATAAGGGACAAAGACGGCAAAGAGTTAGCTGATGCAGAACAGATTTTAAAAAGATGGAAAGAGTACACAGAGGAACTCTACAAAAAGGACCTCAACACCCCTGATAATAACAGTGATGAGGAAATTGAACTTGAGCCAGACATCCTAGTGAAGTCAGAAAGGCCCTAAAAAGCATTGCAAACAACAAAGCCAGTGGAGATGATGTTATCCCAGTTAAATTTTTCAAAGCCCTAAAAGATGATGGAATCAAATTACAGTATTACATTATATATACCAGCAGATATGGAAAACAAAACAGTGGCCACAGGATTGGAAAAGATCAGTATACGTTCCAATCCCAAAAAAGGATAATGCCAAAGAATGTTCAAATTATCGAAAAATTGCGCTCATCCCACATGCTAGCAAGGTGATGCTCAAGATCATACAGGATAGACTGCAGCAGCATGTGGAGAGAGAACTACCAGAAGTGCAGGCTGGTTCAGAAGAGGCAGAGGGACTAGAGACCACATTGCCAACATACGTTGCATCATGGAGAAAACAAAGGAATATCAGAAACAAGTCTACTTCTGTTTCATTGACTACACCAAGGCCTTTGACTGTGTGGACCACAACAAAACGTGGCAAGTAATTAAAGAGATGGGAATACCAGAACAGCTCATATGCCTCATGAGAAATCTGTACAAGAGTCAAGAAGCCACAGTTAGGACAGAACACGGAATGACAGAGTGGTTTGGAATAGGAAAAGGAGTAAGACAAGGCTGCATTTTGTCACCCTGCTTATTCAACTTATACACAGAGCACATAATGTGCAATGCAGGGATGGAGGAATCACAATATGGGATCAAAATTACTGGGCGAAACATCAACAATTTGAGATATGCAGAGAAGCTGCTGCTTAAGTTGAAAGAAGAGAGTGCAAAAGCTGGCTTCAGACTCAACATCAAAATAAACCAAGATAATGGCAAAAGGCCTGATCAGTCCCTGGAAAATAGATAGGGAAGAAGTAGAAGCAGTGACAGATTTTACGTTTTTAGGATCAAAGATCACTGCAGATGGGGATTGCAGCCAAGAAATAAAAAGGCAACTGATTCTTGGGAGACAAGTATGCCAAACCTGGGGAACATAGTAAAAAGTAGAGACATCACCTTGCAAACAGAAATTTGTATAGTAGAGCAGGGATGCCCAAACTACAGCCCACAGGCCAGATCTGGCCCTCAACACCATTCCATCTGGCCCATGCCACCATCACCGCTTGTGGGCCCAAACTACAGCCCACAGGCCAGATCCAGGCCCCAACACCATTCCATCCAGCCCATGCCACCATCACCGCTTGCGGATGTGTTTGTGCATGCGTGAATGCATCCGCATTCACTTCTGGATTCAGCATGGATATGCTCATGCATGTGCAAACGCATCTGCATTCACTTCTGGGTTCAGTGCGGATGAGCTCGTGCACACGCAAACACATTTGCATTCACTTCCGGGTGTGGCGCAGATGCGCTCATGCATACACAAACGGTATAAAGTTGCACAAGAAGATTTTAGACTTTATTTCCCTTATTACTAAAGACAGATGAGAGAATTGTGTACAGCTTGTAAAATACCTGTCAGAATGCCTAGAAATGCCTTGACTGCCCAACAGTAACTTTAAAAAGTTTACTCATTACGCTTTTTAAAAAGTAAAAGTTTACTCATCATACTATTGAAATAATGGTTGCATTACTTTCAAAATCTGGATCTCTAACTTTTTCTTAAAGGATGAAAGAGGCAAGGGTTCACAAGAGCCATGTGTGAGGTACTGGATGTGTTTTCCAAATGCATTAAATAGCCTGCCTTGTATAACCAATCTTTTCTGCTTACTTTGTCTCTCTGTAGAATGACACAGTATGCAGCCTTTTAAGCTGGAAGTGAGGGAAGAGTCTTATTTGGCTTCTTTATGTCTTGGAAGTAAAGTGTCTGGTTTCCTTGTGACCTCTCAGCAGCTGAAAGGAAGAGCACTAATGGAACATAAAGGGACATCCTATTTGTTGCTACCCGTCACTAGTCAGCGAATGCTGCCATGCCTGCTAATTGGCCACACAGAATGTAGATAATGAATGAGACCTTGGACAGCACAGATCTCTTAACTTTAGCATATAGTGGGAAACACAATGAAGTATTTTTCAACAAGCCGCCTGAATTGGTTGACCTGGTGTGCACACTTTACTCTATTTTATCTCCCAGATGTCTCCAGTCTCTAAAGAGATGAGAATTTTTCATTGACCCTTGAGGTATTTAATCAATTATCCCTTTGTATTATCAACAACAACAACAACAACTTATTTGTTTGTTTGTTTATTTGTTTGTTTGTTTGTTTGTATCCTGACCATCTGGGATATTTTCCCACTCTGGGCGGTGTAGAACATAATAATAAAAATATTTACAAAAAATGTAAATAGATTGAATTGAATTATAAATATCAAGAAAGCAAAATAACACGCACACATAAAAAAGGCCAGCAACCAAAAAACATCCCTTTTTTCATAACACACCTGATATAACTATTGTGGAGAATAAGAATTCCTGGTTTATTGACATTGCCATACCAGGTGATGCATGCATTGAAGACAAACACCTGGAGAAAGTAACAAAATATCATGATATGCAAATTGAAGTTGAGTGTCTATGGAGGAAGAAATCTGCTGTTGTACCCATAGTGATCAGAGCCCTTTGAGTACCTAAAAGACTCCCTAGATATTTTGGACTTATTGAACTTAAACATCCTAACTCTGCAAAAACAACTCTACTAGGAACTGCATATATACTTAGACATTACCTTAACAGGTCATAGGTCCTTGGTTAGGGCTTGTTAATCAAATGGTAGACTGTGAATCAAATGATGGACACACAGAGAGAGAGAGCTTTGAGACACATGTCTGCACATAATATACAGTAGTTTTGTTTATTTACATTAAATAGACCATAAAGACACCATGAGCTGCAGTGTAGGATACAGTAAAACCCCGACTTACATATGCCTCGAGTTACATAAAATTCGACTTACATAATGATTTTTGCACTAAAGCCATGTCCCGATTTACATAACACAATTTCCTATGGGTTTGCTTCGAGTTACGTAAAAAATTCATTTTTCCTATGGGTTTGCTTCAAGTCATCAAGTTCAGTGTCTTAACCACTAATCCACTGCAGTTGCGATTATCCTGTCTCATGCTTCCAAAATCATTGTAATACTTCAAAGTACGATGCTAATATTAAAGAAACACGGGGCCTGCCCAAACTACCTGTTTTGATGTAGCTGGATCAGTCAGGAAAGCACCAGCTACAGTCGGGAAAGAGGATTGAGGTGCCCTTCTCCATACTCCTCCCATCCAAATGGGAACAGACTTAACCATTAACCCACTGCAGTCCCTTCTTGGCACGAATGAGAGCAGCTTTATATATATTGTAATAAATTAGGTTTAAGATACTGCAGAATGTCAAAGAGGAAGAAGTGTGACCTACAGCATCACCTCCCACTGTTGCATGTACAGTAAGAAATGGATCGTTCCCAGAGCAGCATCTTGTAACGGTTTTGGTGCGTGTCAGCTGAGCATTCCTAACGGTGTCATGGACTGTCATCAATCTAGTTACTGTCACTTGTTTAGAGATCAGTCCAAAAGCTTTCAGCCACCATCATAACAGCTCTCAGTCCCACACGTTGTGATATGTGATGGGAGGTAGGTGCATACCTATCAATTTTTGGATTTGAAAATAAGGGAAATTTCCCGGCCAAAACAGGAAACTTGACAGCTATGCTTATCCTGTGCAGCCCTCCAGTGGCGGCATTAAGGCATTGTAGTCTAATACGGGAGGAAGGCGGGAAAGAGGGTAAAATACGGGAGTTTCCCAGCCAATACGGGAGACTTGACAGCTATGGGTAGGTGGGGGAGTAGAAGATCTCACATTCTGATCTGAGGAATTTTTTTATTTCACACCCCATATTCTTGAACATAACATATTCTTGAAACCTCAACTTGGCATTCTCCTAATGTTAGACAATATAGTTTCCACTGTCCCCAACATGGTGGCCCTGTTGGGTGGAGTCACGGGAGAGTGCCAGAGTTTAAAGACCAATTCTTCCATTTCTGACGAGCTAATCATCATCTATACCAAAGCTTAGACACCCATCTTCTGTTCCTGCTTCAAACAGGTAGTCAGTATTTTCAAAGATTTCAAACAAACTGCAATGAAAAAATGGGCAAGCAACCAGTAAAGTTTTTGTGCATCAGGGGGGTAGGTTCCATCACTTGGTCCCAGCTGACAACACAGCAGCTGTATTTTGCACTATTTGAAATTTCCAATTAGTTTTCCCAAGTGGTCCTGCTGCACTGCCTTGTGAATGCAGGAAGAGCTGTTGCCTAGCAATTTATGTCTAGAAAGGGGGCACAGCTGATGCACCAGCCATAGGTAATCGTGGCACTGAAACTGTGACCCTCTTTTGAATAAGGCAGGTCTATTAGCAACTCTAGAATATGAACCTAATCCTTTTTTTAAAAATTAAATCCCTGTTCAGACCAACTTGAACTTCCACGAATGGACAAGCCATCTAATCATGCAGCATGTTTCTTGTTAGATATTTACACGTGGTCTTCCCCACTCAATTTTAGAAATGCTGTAGTCCCCCAAAAGATTGAAAAACAAGCTTTTTCTGCTTTTATAGAAGGGCTCATTTATTTCCCTTCTTCTGTGTTACTTTTTGAAACCAAATGTTCATGTGAGACATTTTCCTATTCCTGCACAAAAAGATATCTGATGGTCTTGAGTTATTCAGTTGCAAGGCTTTTCACAGTTCTGCTAAAAAGGGGTTAGAATGTGAAACCATGAAGGATTATCTTCTTCTATGTTGTCTTGCTCCCCAGGTGGGGATCTTCAGCAGAAAGAAAGCAGAGGACCTGTTCAGTGGCTGCCAGAAAGAACTAGTTGTAAAATTCTAGTTGCTTATAAATTAATTCCTTTCTCCAACATCAAAGGTAGTACTGTATAAATAATAATAATTATATTCCACCAAGTTGATTCTGAATTGCAGTAACACTTTCATGTATGCTAGGTATAGAGCAGTGGTGGCGAAGCTATGGCAAACATGCCAGAGGGGGCACTCAGAACCCTCTCTCTGGCCAGGCACACTGTCACCCCAGCACAGAGTTCACCCCACCCCCTGCCCAGCAGCCCAATGAAAGTGTTTTCTCCTTCCCCTGTTGCTGTGTTGGCAATTTGCAATAAATAAGTGGGTTTTGGGTTGCAGATTGGGCACTCAGTCTCTAAAAGGTTCGCCATCACTGGTATAGCATAATCAGAAGTGATGTAATGGTCTCTCTTTCTATTGGCACTCTGGTACTGTGAACCTTTGTCCAAGATTACTCAGCATGGCACTTCTCCCAGGGGTGTAATGGGGATCAAACTCTCAACATCTGGCTCTGCAGAAAGGTACCTGGCTCACTGAGTAAGCAGTTATAACTAATGTGGTTACAATTTAAGAAAGGATAAATTCACTCCTAATTGCTCTTCTTAACACCTCCGTCATCACTGTATTGAGGAAGATCTTTTTATTTTTCCCTAGTCAGATAGTGTTCTTCCCTGTTGGTCTTTCAGCATTCCTAATTTAGGCTTAAATGTTTCCTTTGATTTCTTAGATTTTCTGGAAGAGATTTCTTGTTTTCCCTTTTTGTTCTTCTCTGTTTATCTGCACTGATTGTTGTAATAGTTCTATTTATCTTTATGTGATAGTTGCTGAAATGTTGCATTCAGGATTCTGATCCTTTTTTTTTCACCTGTCCTTTACAATATTAAGTGTTTCTTCTATCATCTGTCTAAGTTCTTATTTCTAATACAGTTATTTCATTTTTTTTTTGCGTTCGTTCCTAATAAAATCCAGAATTCACATGATTTTTATGTTGGATTTCATGGGCAGCAGCAATTTGTCCCAAATAATGTATCAGATTTTCCTAACTAATAACCAATACCTTGAGTTCTGTTTTTAGTGGAAACATTCTTTTTCCTACTAAACATACAGCACAGCCATTTCTCTCATTTTCTTTAATTAGATGAAATTAACTGGCATGATGGTGCGTTTGTGAGAAGCAGTGCCACATTATTGTATTTTCACTGTATTTTGCTGTTTCATTGTTAAGGATCACATCCTTTTTATCCACTAACATGGTAAGGACAGGAATTTTGCTAATCAATTAATGATAAGTTATGTTAATTAGAAGCCATTAGTCAAGTTGCAATAAAGATAAAAGTGGAGAGAAAATTGATTCAAGTGAAACCAAGTGTGTTTTTATAGTTTGAAACATTGCAATCTTTTTTTCTTACATTATATTTTTCTTACAAAATATATGTCCCTGTTTTCTGGATTTTAATGTGTGGTGCAAAGTCCCAGCTTTGTAAAATTATAGAATAGCAATATCAATAGCAATTTCACTTATATACCGCCCCATAGCCCTTAGTGCATTCTCTGGGTGGTTCACAAGTTTATTAGGATTTTGCCCACAACATACTGGGTACTCATTTTACTGACCTCTGAAAGATGGAAGGCTGAGACAACCTTGAGCCCTGATCAGGATTGAACTCACAACCTCCTGGCTGTAGTACAGCAGTTTTACCATTGCACCACCAGGGCTCTTATTTAGAACTTATTTTATTATTATTATTATTATTATTATTATTATTATTATTATTATTATTATTATTATTATTATTATTATTATTATTATTATTATTATTATTATTATTATTATTATTATTATTATTATTATTATTAAGTTTAATTTCTATCCCGCTTTCCTGACACAAGTGCCACTCAAAGCGGCTTACAACATATACAAATACAATAAACAGAGCAGGGTATACAATAAGCTACAGAAGGCAATACACAATTAATACAATCAAAACATCAGAATATACAAAAATACAATACAAAATATAAATAATTAAGCAATATCACAATGAGAATTACACAAAGAGTCAACCTCATAAGATACAAATTTACACAATAATAACAACTTGAGCACAATTCCATAGTACATTCATACATACACAATTAAGTGGATGTGGACGACTTCCAAGCCTCCAGCCCAACTAGGGCGGAGGAACACAACAGCCTTAACAGCTGTGCCTCTCTCCTCACCAGCTGGTGAAAAAAGTCATGGGGGGGGGGAGGTGGCAAAGTCTTGATGGCAAAGTCCATGGCCAAACCAAACCTCCCCGGGCGGTGGAGTGGCTCTGGGGCGGGCGCGGGAGTCCTCCGGTGCGGCGTCGGCGTCGGTTTTTTCAGCCTTCCGAGCAGGTGGGTCTCGGAGGGCGAGGCAGCGAGCAGGCACACCTGGCCCCAACCCGGGCGGTGGAGTGGCTCTGGGGCGGGCGCGGGAGTATTTAGGGGGATATAAGGAAAGAGTTGTATACAGAATCTCAAATCTTGCCACAAGAGAAAAGAACACTAGGAAGGAACAGCCACTAGAATATGGAAAAATTATTCATAAAATAACTGCTAGGATTCCTAGAATTATAATCCAAAAAGCACTTTTTCCAAGCTCTGTGCTAGAAGTGGTATCTTTAGGACATTTTCCGGGTTCAGGGTTTTGCTGGGCATACATCTGAACTATGTATGAATGTTGCTGATGGTTTTAATACATTTTGAACAATCATGGCATTATTTTGCTGAAGCCTTAATGTGTTATGCAAGCCATAATAGCCACACCTGTAGTGGCGAGTGCCTCTGAAGGGTTGCCCCACACACTCTTGATGAGATCTTGTAACATCTAAAATAAGATCTAACAAACTAAACCACTAGAAATCAGCAACTGGTCTTGTGACTAAATCTGTCTGAAAAGCTCTGGAGAATGGTGTTACCCATCATAATCAACTTCTCCAAGGGGTTTTTAAGCAAGACTGTCTCATAAATGTGCCGTTCCTCTCTCTTCGCATACATTAATAAAGGACATCCATAGAGCAATCCCACCTGATCAACCAAAATTCTGGTTGAATTTAAAAATAAAAATAAAATGAATCGATTATTTTATAGTCAAAGCAGATCAGTCAAAAGAGGTCAACTTGTTAAAATATTTAGAGTGTTAGAAATCAGCAATAAAATAAAATGACAGAGATACACATCAAGGATTTAATGTTTGCCAGAAAAGAGAAGCCTTAGTGTGGTGTCTGAAGGCCAACAAAGATTTCAGACTCCTCCTCGTCAGCTGCTATTCGTATCTGAGTACAGTAAAACCCCAACTTACATACTGTATGTCTCGAGTAACATAAAATTCGACTTACATAATGATTTTGTGCTAAAACCATGTCCCGATTTACATGATTTCCTATGGGTTGGCTTCGAGTTACAAAAAGATTCTTTTTCCTATGGGTTTGCTTTGAGTTACGTAAAAATTCATTTCCCTATGGGTTTGCTTCGATTTACATAAAAATTTCATATTTCCTATGGGTTTGCTTTGAGTTACGTAAAGAACCGATTTAAGCAAAAGCTTACGGAATGGACTTTTTCGTAAGTAGGGGTTTTACTGTATACATTTTTCGAGGAAATCATTTTCACTACTGCCAACGTGCAGGTCCGGACTAGAGGCTTCAGTTTCACCCGAAACCTGCCTCCACCATCTTTATCCCATTGCCGTTGGACTTCGAAAGAAGAATGACAAACAGGAAAAATGCCATTGGTGTGAATTTGTTTAAGGTGGCTCCCAGCTTGCCACGAAGTGACCAACATACTGTGATCATGGAGCCAGGCAGGATTTAACACTGGGACTGCAATGGATTGCTACAGCCTTGACGTTATGGACAAGATGCACCTTCACAGCTAGTCTGTTGTTGTGTATGTAACTTAAATAGTGCTTTAAACGGTTTGTAATTATTATTGGGGGATCGGGGGGATCCTCCATTTTGTCTTCTTCATGGTGCGGGACTTGCATTCCCACCCTTTCTAACGAAACGCATGAAGTCTCCCCAGTCTTCAGTCACCCCACAGTCACCCCACTTCTCTCCCAACCAATCCTGTCATTTCCCGCCTAAATGTATCCAGTGTTTATTGTATATAAAGCGCTGCTGCGCCATTGCTGTTCATGTTCAGTTTGCTTACAATAAAGTTGTGTTTGGCCCTGTTATGCTGGCTGCTTCTCTTCAGTTCCTGAACATCAAACAGTCCATCTGGCATGGCGTCTTCTGCCTTCATGACAGTTGGGAATCAGAATAATGAGGCAGTTCCTCCTCAGCCCATTTTGCTGTTGGGCCTGATATGATGGTTTCCAGTGGCATTTCCTCCACTGAGGGGGCCATCACCTCGCCTAAAGGGGCTCATCTGCCCATAGCCATTGGCCCCTTTAGGGAGTCAGGTTATTTACCACCACCCAATACTCTGCATTGAGTTGCTGGCTGTACAGTCTACTCCATTACTGTAGTGGGATGTCCGACCAGATTTTAAAATGGGTTGATCCATTGAGTTCTGTCAACAAGAAAGACTAAGTGGCAGGATTCAGTAGGGCATCCTTTGACCAGTTGTAGAAGGCTGGGTTTGGAACTGAATTTTATCCCAATGAGCCACTTGACAAGAATCATATGCAGGAAGGTCAGAGTATGTGGTCTGGAAGGGACTTATTGCAGCAGATTTAAGGAAAGCATATGGATTGTTGTACAAGTAGATTCTCCTGCATTGAAATACTCTGAAGGTTTTAAACAACATAATGTGGTGTGACAGTGGGCATCTGAACCTAAGAATAAATTGGAGTGGGTGATGGCTTATGGAGCTGTTAGGCCATCCTGACTTGAGCAAAGAAGCTGTTCCCCATGTGGCTGCTGTACATATGGGAGTGGGAGGATGAAGAGTCCCTCTGTTTTGGCTCTCTGGTTCTGTTGAGTTGTTGTGTTTTTATTTTATTAAAAGCAGATTGTCCCAGTGAGAATAGATCACATGATTGACAAGTGCTTGATATTCATCAGAGCACTGGCCTGCCAGGAAATTGAATTAGTCACCGTGCATTTGAAATGTACCCAGCATTTAATTTCTCTTCTGCTATTATCTTTGATAAGAATCCGGAGGCAGAAAGGCCAGCATTTAGCAGTGGAACTGTAGTATACCCAAAGCTCACGTGGTTATGTTACTTGGAAATAGCTCTAATCCCTAAATACCCTTCCGTAACAGGCAAAACATGATTCTTAACACACATGTTGGCAATAACTCATTATAGTAAAATGAATAAAATATAAGCGGAAACTGGGTAAATTGCATTGCCCTTTTCTGGGTCTGATTGCATGTATATATACTCTCCTAAAGAATGAATGTGACATGTTTGTTTTGAACTGCATCTACTGCATTTATTCACAGGGATGTAAACTGGAATCTCCTATGGCACCATTTAGAAGTGGGGATGGCTAGTTTGTTATGTATCTGGCAGTGGAGTCAGGTTGAGAGTTTGATTCCCCACTTTGCTTCCCAGGAGGATAGCCCTGGCCAGTTGCATAGTCCTAAAGCAGTGATGGCGAACCTTTTAGAGACTGAGTGCCCAAACTCCAACCCAAAACCCACATCTTTCTTGCAAAGTGCCAACACAGCAACAGGTGAGAGAGGAAATGATCACACTGGGCTGCTGGGCAGAAGGGTGGGGTAAACTCTGTGCTGGGGGAAAGAAGGAAGCACTCCCATTGGGCTGCTGGGCAGAAGGGTGGGGCAAACTGCTGGGGGAGGGAAGAAGTGCTCCCATTTGGCTGCTGGGCAAAGGGGAAAGATGAACTATGTCCTGGGGCAACTGCATGGCTGATACACTTTTTGCTTGTTTGTTTTGTTTTTGGGCAAGTGGTGGGATAACCAAAGGACAAGCGTGCTTCCCTGATACCCACTCATTCTGCTATATGTCTATAAGGTTTTGCCTCAGTCCTTTTGCCTTTGGTTTGATCCAATCCCTCCCTCTCCCCACCCAAAAAATCATGCACCTGAACTCAGCCCTCTGACTGAAAGAGATCCCCCAACATTACTTTAAGTCAAGGGCCCAGATACCATTCTCCACTCTGAGAATTTTTCAAACATAAGCAAGAGTCCAGTAAAGTTGAAGAGTTTATACCAGTGTTTCCCAAACTTTGGTTTTGGGGCTTCAATTTCCAAAAGCCTAAGTCAATTCTCCAAAGCACTGATCAGCCAATGTATTGACTTAGGCTTCTGGGAATTGAAGTCCCCCTGTGGGGTGTGTGCCCCACATTGGGAACCACTAGTTTATATTGTTTCAACAGTAGTAAGATAGCACGGGCAAAGACCTTTCTGGCTGTTCAGTGACTGGCTGTCTATGTGTTGGGTTTTTAAAAAAACATTGGCTAGTTACATCCTTTTCTGTATTATTTAAACTGAATTGATATCATTCTGTTTATTTGGTTTTAAATATATAATGATTATCTTAGAACAGCAGAGCTGTAAGGAACCCTATGGATTATTGAGTCCAACTCCTGTCAAGGAGGCGCAGCAAGTAACTGAACTCCCAACCTCTGGCTCCCCAGTGAGATTCCTAAACCAATGAGCTCCCCAGCATTTCATAGTAATAATTTGTTGTTTTCAAACTTTAAATATCATCTAATATTGTAAGCAGCCTTGGGCCCTTGTGGGGAGAAAAGTAGAATACAAGTAAAATGAATGATTATCATAAGCATTATAGGTCCAATAATTAATTACTCCAAGAAAGGATAGAGCATTTATAAAATTAAATAAATAGGTTGTCATCATTCCTAGAAGGTGTCTTGAGCAGATGGCACCATTTTGCTGATGACCCCATTTTGTTCTAACTCCAGTAGTTACAATCAAAGATTATAATTTTGTGGCACAGGAGGCATACAAGGATGGTATTCTGGGTTTGAATGCTAGTTTCTCCCTACACTTTCTACTCCCACCAGTTGGTGGGGTATGTTTTTTCTCTCTGCAGCTTTGCGAAAAAGCATATTAAATTGGTTTATAAACAGCATCCAGTCTTTTTGTTACACTGGTATCTTTTTCAGCCTTTCCCTGAACAATGTGTCAAAATGCTGCTTCTGCATTATGCCACAAAACCACACTCTCTCCTCTCAGAACTAAAATTCTCTCTCTAATTCCACGTTACTTCTCTTAACTTCTCTTCTCCACTCTAACTCTCAAATCAGTCAGACACATACCTGTCAAGTATCCCGTTTTGGCCGGGATTTCCTGTAATTCACCGCTCCGTCACGCTCCTTCCTGCCGTCATCCCGTATTCGAACGGTCAGGAAAGGGGCACTCAGGCACACATGCGCATTAACCCCTTTCCTGGCCAAATGGGTTACTGCGCATGCGTGCAGGGGTTACTGCGCATGCACATAGGGGTTACTGTGCATGTGCATTGCTGCCTCTGATGTCAGAGGCAGCGGTGCACATGCGCCAATGCCAGCGCCCAGAAACCTTCCCGTATTTGGACACCGGCAGCTTGACAGGTATGGTCAGACTCCAATGCTGTCTATCGCAACAATCTCTTTTTTGATTTTTAAGAAACTCATATAACTCCCACCTCTTCTTAACTAATGGCAAAGGTAAAGGTCTTCCTTGCTTGAAAGGCAATCGTATCTGACTCTAGGGTTTGGTGCTCATCTCCGTTTACAGCCAAAGAGCCAATGCTGTCTGTGTCTGCAGACATTTCTGTGGTAATATGACACCTGTTAAAGCGATACCTATTTATTTACTTGCAATTTCTTACTTTCAAACTGCGAGCTTGGCAGGAGCTGGGACAGATGGCAGGAGCTCACTCCGCCATGCAGCACTCAAGTCTTGAGCTGCTGACCTGCCGACCTTCTAGCCATCAAGCTCAGCGTATTAACAGCTAAGCCACCGCCACTCCTTTCATAAACCAATATCTTACTCTTTTTTAACAACAACGAAATTAATTCAATGTATATACAAAAACTTAATACAGTATTATTCCACATTAAAAATAAGGACACGTAGCTTTTCTTCTGCCCAAGCCTTATTAAAAATGTAATTTACCTTAAGAAAAAGCAGAAGCAAAATAAATTTAATGTGAAGGATGATGAAAAATCTCACTATTTCTCAGCTGCTTTGAGATGTCTTTTCACCCCCACCCTTTAGTGTATAAAACTAAGACACAGGACACAGCCTCGGGCTGGGTTAACTCAGGTTTATTGCATCGTGGACAGAGGGAACATGAGGTAATGGCGGATCGATAGCTCTTTATATACAGTGGTAATACATTTGAACGTGGTGCCATGGTAGCCCATTGGCTACTGCCTGCGTGACGTCATTGCGGGTCACGCCCTTCTTGTCCAGGTGTAGGTGGTGGCGGGAAAGCTTCCCGCGCTGTTGCCTTTGATGAGTTCGGACCAAGAGAGCTTGGACGCTCGCTGCTGCCAGCTGGTGGTCATTAGCTCGCGTCCTGTTACAGGGTTTATATGATACAGCTGAAGGTTACATTGTTGCTATAGGCAAGGTTACATTGGCTCCGATACATTGTAATGCATGTGGAAGGTAAACCCATTAGAACACAACACTCCTCCCCCCTAGGACGAGACAACGTCTCGAGCCCACACTTCAATACATCCCCCCCCCCTATGAGACAAAGTCTCTCAGCTAAGATGGCTTATTTCGAACACGCTGGGGTCTCGATGCGGGCTGCCTTTCCCCGGGTTTGCTACCTTCTCTTTGTCCCCTGGTTTCCTGCCCTGTAATTGGAGAGGGAGACTCGTTAGTGACTTGCCGCGGCTCCACGGCGTTGTTGGGAGGTGTGCTCTTTCTCAGGGAAGAACCGGGGGCACTGGGGGCTAACGAAAAACCCCTCTTCTCGCTTGGAAGGGTGGGGGAACACTCCTGAAAACCCCCCCGGCTCGCAAAACCAAAATCAAAATCAACATTACATTCGGGGGATGCGGCGGCGGCCGCACATTCCTTTTCCCTCCCCCCGGGCTCTGATAGAACTGGGGCATCAAAAGGATATGAGTCGGGATCACTGCTTTCCCCCCCGGTTCCGGACTGATGTCCCTCATTGTCTCCCCCTTGGGCTAAACGGGTGGGGGAGAACCCTATCGCTGAATCCTGTTGCTGAGCCCCACTGACCGGCCCTTCACTCACTCGGCGCCTCAGTTGGTCAGCGTGTCTCCTCCAGAGGAGGCCGGTGCTTGTTTCCACCCGATATGACACTGGCCCCGTCTGTTCTATTATCGTTCCTGGCACCCAGGCTGGCCCTGCGCTTGCATAGTTCCTGCAGTGAACAAGGTCGCCGGCGGCGAACCCTTTCGAGACTGCCAACCCTATGTTTTTCCCTTTATCCTCGACTCTCGTCGGGTCCAGCCTGGACAGAAGCGTGGTCAGTTTTCGCCGCATCAAGAGCTCTGCCAGCGAGTAACCGGACGCTAAGGGGGTCACCCTATACGCTAACAAGAACTGACATACTTGGTGATTTAGGTCCCCCGGGCCCATGCGCCGCAGCGCATCCTTTGTTGTACGCACCAACCGTTCCACTTGGCCATTCGTGGCCGGGTGAAACGGCGCGGATGTGACATGCCGAATGGCGTTTGCCTCCATGAATGCCCCGAACTCCGAGGAGGTGAAGCAACTCGCGTTATCGCTGACTAAAGTGTCGGGTAAACCGAACGTGGAAAAGACTCTCCGTAGCTGGCTAATTGTCGTGGCGGAGGACGTGCTCTTTACTGGGATAACCTCCAGCCACTTGGAGAACGCATCCACCACCAGGAGAAACATGGTTCCTCGGAATGGGCCAGCGAAATCTACATGTACTCTGGACCACGGCCCCCTTGCTGTGTCCCATTCCCTATGCGGGAGGCGGGCCGCCTCTGGTCGGGACCCCTGGCATGCCTCACAAGTGCCGACCATGTGCTCAATGTCCGCGTCCAGCTGTGGCCACCAAAAGTAACTGCGGGCCAGTGCTTTCGAACGAACGATGCCCGGGTGGCTGACGTGCAGCAGTTTGAGCACCCTCGGCCGCATGGATGTGGGAACTACCACCCGTTGGCCCCACAACAGGCACCCCCTTTCTAGGGACAACTCTAGTTTTTTCCGAAAGAATGGGTCGAATTCCGTGCTTGGGGACGATGCCGGCCACCCCTTCTGTACCCATGAGCTGACTTTCTCCAGCGTTCTGTCCTTGCCTGTCGCCCTAGCAATATCGGCTGGTACTATTGGGGGTGCATCTAAGACCTCAATTAGCAACACCTGGCGGTCTCTTCCTACTCTAGCCTTTTGGTCGTCCGACAAGGGCAATGGGGATCTCGAAAGTGCATCAGCATGGCTGATCTCTTTTCCGGGCCGGTACTCCAACTCGTGTTGGTATGCGTTGAGGAAAATGGCCCATCGCAGCATTCTCGGGGATAGGATCTGCGGGGTGGGCTTGCTTGCCGTGAAAATCCCTAACAGGGGCTTGTGATCCGTCACGATTTTGAACGGGCGGCCATACAAAAAATCGTGAAACTTTTTGGTCCCCGCTACTATTGCTAATGCCTCCCTGTCGGTTTGTGCGTAATTTCGCTCTGCCTGGGACAGGGACCTTGAATAAAACGCAACCGGGGCCTCCCTTCCGTCATCCAACACGTGGCAAAGCACCGCCCCCACCCCCACCGGTGATGCATCACAGACTAGGACCACCGGCCGTTTGGGGTCGAAATGCGTTAGAATTGCGTCAGAGGTCAAGAGTTGCTTTAGTTCTTTGAACGCCCTCTCGTGCTCGTCACCCCACATCCAAGTCTCCTCCTTTTTAAGCAACCGATGAAGCGGTTCGGCCACGGACGCCTTCCGCGGAAGGAATGTATGGTAAAAATTGAGGAGCCCCAAGAATGACTGTAGCTCGGTTTTGGATGTGGGGCGAGGGGCCTTTTTGATGGCTGCTACTTTGGATTTGGATGGCTTGATACCCTCGGGTGTGATCCGGAACCCCAAGAACTCGACCTCGGTTTCGAAAAAGACACATTTGTCCTTCCTCAGTCTCAGCCCCGCTTTCTCGAACACCGTTAGTACTTTGTCCAATCTCGTTGCCAGTTCGGCCTCACTCCCCCCTGTTATTAATACGTCATCAAAATAAGGCAACACCCCCTCCAGCCCCTTCAGGAGGCGTTCCACAAGCGACTGAAAAAGGCCGGGTGCCGAGTTCACGCCGAACTGTAAACGCGACACCTGGAATGCTCCTTTATGTGTGACTATCGTTTGTGCCGCGGCCGTGGCGGGTGTTACGGGGAGTTGCTGATAGGCTTGTGCCAGGTCGAGCTTAGCGAAACACTTTCCCCCATTTAGCCTGGCCAAAAGGTGGCTGACCACCGGCACCGGGTATGCATTAGGGCGGATCGCCTTGTTAATTGTACACTTATAATCAGCGCAAATGCGCACCTCCCCGTTAGCCTTCAGAGCTGTTACAATTGGAGTTTCCCACTCCGCGGAATCAACAGGAATAAGAATCCCCTGGCCCACCAATTTGTCCAGTTCCGCCTCTATTTTGTCCTTTAGTGCGAAGGGCACCCTGCGCGGTTTGAGTCTTATCGGGCGGACCTCCGGGTCTAGGTCGAAGGCCACAGGGGGTCCCTTGAATTTTCCAAGTCCTTTTTTAAAAACGGCGGGATGCGCATCGCACACCGCTTGTATTGGGTCCACCCCCACTGAGTGTACTCCCCCTATGAACAGGCCTAAGGGCTGGAACCACTGTGTCCCTAGGAGGCTACAACTTCCCCCCTTGAGGACAACTAGGGGCAGTTCCGCAGAGTGTCTCTTAAACTCAACCCGAAATTTCCCGACCCCCAACACCGGAATGCTGTTTCCCTGTACATCTCGTAGCGTGGACCTCAATGTTTTAAGTTTGGGCCGCACGTGGGGGTCGATTTTCAAGAACTCTTTCTGGGGAATTATAGAATAGGAGGACCCCGAGTCAATTTCCATCCTGATAGGGGCCCCTTGTACTAGTACCTCAACGAAATAATGGGACTGTTCCGCGGACACGCTGAGCACTGGGACGTCGTCCTCGCTGCTGTCCGAGACGCGGCCCACGCCGTCCTGCTTCCTCGTGGCCTGGACGCCATCTTTGGGCCTCGCTGAACGGTCCGGCCTGGTCGAACGGTCTGGTGACTGCCTCCGGCCCTCCTTCCGTTTTCTGCATGCCTTGGCGATGTGCCCCTGACGGCCGCAGGTGTAGCATTCGGCCTTCCTAAATGGGCACCTCGCACGCTCATGGGCCGCCCCGCAACCATCGCAGCGGCGCCCCCCATTTCGGACCTTCTGGACCTCCTCGCCGTCGCTGCCTTCCGAGGACGACTTTGAGGCCCGTTGCGTTGCGTGCACCGATTTTTCCGCTTTGCCGGCTCTGGGACGCCACTCACGCCACTGGTGCATTTCGTCCACTCCAGCATTCGTGGACTCTGCGGCTTCTGCGGCCTCTACGACCTCTGCCAGCGTGGGTGGCGGCTCCTTATTCATCAAGCTGCGCTGCACCTCCTTGTCTTTCAGGCCACACAGCACGCCGTCCCTGAGGGCCATTTCTAGGATGTTGTCCCATTTGCAGGGGGCGGCGGCTACCCTCATGGCGGCCACGAATGCCTCGACCGACTCGTCCGGCGCTTGGACTCGCCTCCAAAACGCGCTCCGAGCGGGAAACATCGCCCTCGAGGGTCGGAAGCGCTCCCGTAGCAGCTTCATGATGTCGTCCGCCTTAAATTCACTCACCTTCTTCGGAGCGATGATGCCCACCAGCGTCCGCTTGGTTTCCATCCCAAGCATGCGGGTGAGGATGGCCCTCTTCCTCTCCTCATCGTCTTCCTTGACTTTGAGTTCCACCAGCGCCGCATGGAAGTCCATCTCAAACAACTCCCAGTCTTGCGGTTTGGTGATGTTGAACCCGCTCTGTGCCCTGGCTGCTCCTTGGGGATCCATAATCCCATCCTCGTCGCCAATTTAGTGTATAAAACTAAGACACAGGACACAGCCTCGGGCTGGGTTAACTCAGGTTTATTGCATCGTGGACAGAGGGAACATGAGGTAATGGCGGATCGATAGCTCTTTATATACAGTGGTAATACATTTGAACGTGGTGCCATGGTAGCCCATTGGCTACTGCCTGCGTGACGTCATTGCGGGTCACGCCCTTCTTGTCCAGGTGTAGGTGGTGGCGGGAAAGCTTCCCGCGCTGTTGCCTTTGATGAGTTCGGACCAAGAGAGCTTGGACGCTCGCTGCTGCCAGCTGGTGGTCATTAGCTCGCGTCCTGTTACAGGGTTTATATGATACAGCTGAAGGTTACATTGTTGCTATAGGCAAGGTTACATTGGCTCCGATACATTGTAATGCATGTGGAAGGTAAACCCATTAGAACACAACACACCCCCAGCAAGAAATGTGCCTTCCAGATGAGAACTTATCTTTACCTATAAAATGGTGGATGGGCCGTGCATGTCCAGCATGCGTGGCCACACCCGGCCCAACCATCCTGTACCGAGCCGGCCACACTTACCTTATGTCCCTGCGAGCATCGTCGCAAGGGTCCGGACGCCGAGAGTGGGGCAATCTCCCCACAAACACGAACAAAAAAAAAACCCTACAAGGCCCAATGTCCTCCGCGTTGCACCACTCCTCAGCAAATCAGACTGAAGGACGCAAAAGCGGAGGAGGCCGGGAAAGCCAGCACGCGCAAAATTAAAAAAACGCCTCACTCAGCGGGAGCGCAAGGATGCCAAAGGCGGATGCAGCGCTTCACCACCCTCGCTTCCCCAATCCAACCCAAACCCCCAAAGCCGTGGCGAGGCAGCTCCTAGGACAGATTATCCCACCTTCTGCTTGAAACTTGTTTGCCCTGTAATGCAAGGCCTTTCACAGGAAGGAAAAGTAATTCTCTATCAGATACTCTCACACAGCTGTGGTTGCTAGGGAACATCACACTGTATTATCAAGATACTCTTTCATGGCTATTGGAAAGATATTGCTTCTGGTGTAAATTCAGTTTTCAATTTATTTATAAACTAGCCAATAATTCACTTCCAGGCCCTGGTATTTATTCTAAGTCCAGTGTTTGATGAAAACACCTCAACCAATTTACAGTCATGCCAACAGCAATTGTTTTTATGGTTCCTTCAGTTCCCTTGTCATCTCTTTTAAAACTTGTGTATCTGGAACTGTGATAACCTGCTGTGTGAAGCATTATTTTTCCCTCCCTTTTCTTTTTTCTGTCCCCTTGTACTGAATGTATTAAGGACTATGGGAGATCTCAGCTGAAAAACCTGTATAGGACAGAACATGGAAACAGTTTCTGTTCCACAGTTCCCATAATTTACCAACCAGCATGCCCAGTGGCCATGTTGAGTGGACAGTTACAGAAGTTATAATCTCAAAAGTAATTTTTTTAACTTCTGTTTGTAGCAATCCAGATGTTACTGGACTCCATTTCTCATAAGCACCAGCCAATCTGACCAGTGGCGGTGGATACTGGGAGAAATGGTTCAACAATGTCAGGGGACACTTTTTTTTAAACCGGTATCATGGTGTAGGGACTGCAGTGGCTCAAGTGGCTAAGATGCTGACTGGGAGGCGGAAGGTCAGCAGTTTGATTCCTGAGTACTGCAGGACAGAATGAGCTCCCGTCTTTGTCCTAGCTCCTGCCAACTTAGCAGTTCAAAAGCAAAACATTGCAAGTAGATAAATAGAGACCACTTCGGTGGGAAGGTAACAGCTTTTCAATTACCTGCTATGGTAACAGAGTAGACCATACTCCCAGCAACTCAATGCCGATCATCAGGTGACGGTTAACTAACCTGACAACCCCAAAGACTAACAGCCTTGAGTGGCGAAGTCCACAGGGAAGGTTAAAGGACAGCAACTTCATCAACACTGGCCTGGGGCTGAGTTTGCATGTCAAAAGGGCTCAGGACCAGAAAATGATTCATGGAACTAGATCAGTGGTACAGGTATCATGCTGCAATGCAGAAGGCAGATGGAAAACAAAGTTGATTGACATCTTCCTCTAAGCAGGTGTCAGAGGAATCAATCTAAGCACAACATTTTGAGCTAAATTAATTGATATCTATCACTAACCATTAGAAAAAAGAACCTTTTTTACTATTACATTTTTGGAAAGGATAAACCCATAGACAAGACATTAAGAATATCAATGTTCCAGTCCAGCTTTTCATGTGAATACCCTGTTGTTGTTATACTTTTAGGTTGTACTGGTGAGCGGACATCTGGACAGCTGGGATGTGGGGCAAGGAGCCATGGATGATGGTGGTGGAGCATTTATATCATGGGAAGCATTATCACTCATTAAGGACCTTGGTAAATATTTACCTTTATGGAAGTATTACTGTGTCTTATTTAGATTGAACCTGTGAGTGATAGGCTACCTTATCAGATACATTAAGTCTGAAAAAGAGGGTTACTACATCAGGGGTTCCCAACCTTTTTGGGCCGTGGTTCCTCCCACCTGGAAGCAGAAGTAAAACGCATCCGTACATGTGCAGAATGCTGCCATAAATACACCCGCAGATGTTGTAAATGCATTTATGACAGCCACGGGTCATTTATGGCAGTGTATTATGCACGCACGGGCATGTTTTACTTCTGCTTCCAGGGGTGGTGAAGGCGCCATGGGCAGATGGAATAGTGCCACATGGGCCATAGGTTGGGAACCTATGGAGCGAGAGTGTGATCACACAGGGAAATAGATCACATTTGACATCATTTCTGAAGTGCCTCAGGGTGAATCTATTTCCTGGCAATTACAGATGGAAGAGTCACTTTGAGGGAGATCACTCCTTGCAAAGTGACCCTTTCCAGTGTGATTGGAGACAAGTCTTTCCTGCCATTTGATCACACCCTGTGAAGCTCTAGAGAAGATGAGTGACTAAAAGCTGATTTTAGTAAGCTTTTGAAATAAATCCCAGTTACTAGAGTCGGAGAACATTGTTGTCATCTGAATTTGTGCTGGAGCATTAAATATGAAAGCTAACCAATTGATGGAGCACCACGTGTCATTTCTGTGAATATCCACATAAGGGACAATTGCTTTTCATGATAAAAAATTTCACTGGAGAAACACAGTCAAATTTATCAGCCCTTTCAGTTTATGCACCTATTTGCTGTCATTTTTCTTTAACTGCTCAATACAAATCAGCACAGCTGGGCAGCTGGGCACTGAAAAGTTTCTTTTTGTGCTGTGACTCCCCAAGTCTTCATAACCCCTGAGTCCTGAACCACTTTGAAACACTGTTAGATTATTATTAATAATGCAAAGAGCTATTGTATGAATGGAAATGGAATAATGATGGATAATCGGCTGCCTTGGCTGTGTCACTGTGGCAAATAATTCCCAGCTTTTATCTTCTTATAAGTAGCTAGGTAAGCTCTCCCTTGCTCGAAAGCCAGTCGTATCCGACTGTAGGGTGCAGTGTTCATCTCCATTTACAGCAAAAGAGCCAGTGCTGTCTGTGTCTGCAGATGTTTCCATGGTCATGTGGCAGGCATGACTAGATGTGGAGCGTATGGAACAGTGTTACCTTTCCCACCTATTTATCGACTTGCAATTTCTTGCTTTTAAACTGCTTTTGAAATGCTGACCTGCCAGAGCAAATAAATATATACAAAGAAATGTAACTCTTTAAAATGCATTGTCAAATGGAATTACTGTACTATTTGTTCACTCTGATTTAATTAGCATAACTCATATTTCATTCCAGCAGTAATCATTACATAAAAGAGAAGCTTGTTACTAAATGTGTACACAAACGTTCACAAACCACTCTTCTGCTATCCACTATTTTCTCCATTTAAAATGGTTCTGGCATGCCTTAGCAGATCTCTCAAAGTAAATAGCTTGACACAGACGAACAATTTTTCCATGAGTGCTGTGCTCCTTTCCATAACTTTCCAGTTTAATGGGCCATAAGGAGAAAGCAGAACGATGTGAACTTCCCCATTGATTGGATAGTGTTCTTGCCCAAATGCTGCATGACTAATTTGTTGTTTTATAACCTACCTTAACTACCTAAAACATTTTGGTGAACACTGCTGTAGTGCAAGCCACCTGTTTAACCCAACAAAATTGTTAACACTGATGTTACATTTCTTGTAGATTTAAAACAGAACAACATTAACAATGCATGGTATTGAAGACATAATCTCTGTATTAGAGATTTGGGCGTTTACAAGGGTTTTGGTTGGCCCAGATTCTTAAGAGTAATACCCTGATTTCAGTGGTGGGCATCAGCAGGTTCACACCAGTTCGCCAGAATCAGTAGGAGAAATTCTGACTGACCTCGCCCATCCAACTTTTGAAAAAAAGTAGTCCTAATTTTGGTGCAATGCAGGGCTTACCCCCTGGCCATGCCCACCATACCACGGCCACAGTGTGGTAGTAAAAAAATTTGGAGCCCACCACTGTCTGATTTATACTTCTTGGATGACGATATGAACTGAAGTACAATTATGCTTTAGATTATGCATTTCCTCAAATTTTGTATTAAAGTATAGTTCTTATCCAAACAGTATGTTAGCCTGCAGCAAAAATCAGAATTTAAAATTAAAATGTGTACAAAAATAGCTAGATGTTCTGATGCTGATTACTACTGAAACAGATGTAGAAAATAGTGCTGAAGTACTGAAAGATAATTTCAGATCTTCAGGTCTTAGATGCCATATTCACCTCTATGCTGTAGAAATAAATATGTGGACAGCAAGACTATGTATATCTTCCTACCACCATATCAGTAATCTGAATACAACAGAAAGTCCCAACTAGGGTAGACCATTGTGCAGCTCTACAGGTGCCAAAGGAATGGCATTGTGCTGGCAGTGGCAAATTGCCACTAATTAAATGAAATTTAGTTGTATTGTGTGTAAGTTGCATGTACCAAAATAACCTTTAAGCTAGGGATGCCCAAACTTTTCGGGTTGAGGGCTGGTCACATGGTTCAGTGGGCTGGTCACATGGTTCCTCCCACCAGAAGTGGAAGTAAAACACACCTTGAAATCTGTTTTGCAACAGGAAGAGAGATTTTTAACCTGCCATTTTATCTGTTTAAACCAGGGGTGCCCAAATTAAGGCCCATGGGACAGATCTGTCCCCCAAAGCCAATTCATCCGGCCTGCATCTCCCTCGTTGCTCGCTGAAGCAGAAGCAAAACAGTTCTGCTTCCAGGAGTGATGAGGGCAGCGTAGGTGGGATGAATTGGAATTGGGGGTCGGATCTGGCCCGTGGGCCTTAATGTGGGCACCCCTGGTTTAAACAGAGAAAATGGCAAGGTGTGTTTTGCAACAGGGCCTGGTTTAAACAGTAATGATTTGCTGCCACTGCTGATGTCATCCTTGTTGCACACTTGGAACTGTGCTACAGTATTCCAGCCAGTGAGGACTTGGGTTTGGACAACGACTAAGCGAAGAAAGTGGCTTCATTTTGGCAGTCAAGATTTGATGGGGACACGAAAGAAGAAGAAACTAGTGAGTCAATGGAATTGACACAAGGGTTTACCCGCCATTCAGCAACTGAGTTGATAAGTCTACCCTGCTTGGGATGAGCAATTGGATTTAGGTCCATGTGCTTTTCCAAATCTGTGACCAGAACTTGCACAAGTGTACATTTTATGTGTACAGACTCTGTTCATAGGTTCAGAGAAATGCATCTAATTGGAAGGCATGGCAGTATTTCCACAGGTGTTTTGCACTGGTGTCAGACTCAGATAATTCCTCTATGTCTCACTCTCTTCTGCCTCCCAATAAATGGGGTTAGGGCAGTGGTTCCCAACGTGAAGGGCCCGTCCCACAGGGGGACTTTAATTCCCAGAAGCCTAAGTCAGTACATTTGGTTGATCAGTGCTTTGGAAAATTGATTTAGGCTTCTGGGAATTGAAGTCCAAAAACCAAAGGTTGGGAAACACTGGGTTAGAGAGATATTGGTGCATAGTCTTAGAAAGCATTGACCACCATTTTGAAAGAGTGCTGCTACTCTCATTTTACCACTAAGGTAATGGTAGGTTCTACCCAAGGCAAGAGTCTCATGGTTTTATATGTACAGTGTGTGAATAATTAAATAAGCACAATACCCATCAGATTGCGCACAAATGTGTGAGGGTCTGAGATCCACTTGGTGATCTCCTTTTGCTATCTTTTAGATACAATCCTGGATAAAAGCATTAAAGATTCTATTCTTTCTATTCTGTTTGTATTCAAGCCAATGTATGATTCCTTCTCCTTTGCCTTCATTCCAACCACATCCCTTGTTCTGCCAGGTGTGTCTACTAGACACCAGGTGCCCATGTGTCTGTTCCTTTGACCACCTACTTTTTGGGCACCTTTTCTTCACAAGGACAGTCTGAAGAAAGCAGCATTTGAGTTTGCTTGTGATGGCCATTGCTGAAAAGCTCTTAATTATTAAGATCATGGCATATGATCTTGATAATTAATAAATAAGGGACCCTCGCCTCTCCCCGAGCCCACGCCACTGGCTCGGGGATGGGAGGCAGATGTGTCCGGTGCCTTCCCCGCCCCTTTGGAGCCTTGGCTGCTCAGGGGGCATAAGAAGACGCCGAAGACGCACCACTGCTGCTGCCGCCGGGACCCTTGCCTCTCCTCAAGCCCATGCCACCGGCTCAGGGTTGGGAGGCAGGCGTAGTTAAGGACATTTGAGCCCCGGGGTTTTCGTCAGAGACGTTGAGCCATGCTCCGCCATGTGATGAACTTTTGTATTGTAAAGCATTCTTGAAAGGTATTTTTGTAAGGTATTTCTGTATTGTATTTTGTATTTTCTTGTGGGGATATATTTTGAATTGTATTGTTTTACTACTTTATTGTAATTTTGCTTTACTGTATTTTCATGTATATCTATATACTGTATTTATTATTATTATTATTATTATTATTATTATTATTATTATTATTATTATTATTATTATTATTATTATTATTATTATTATTATTATTATTATTATTATTATTATTATTATTATTATTATTATTATTATTATTATTATTATTATTATTTTCTGTAATCTGCCTTGAGTCGCACTCGTGCTGAGTAAGGCAGGGTATAAATTTAACAAACAAACAAATAAATAAATATTTTGCCATATTAGATAAGGGCATTAATGCCAACTTTTTTTTTAAGAAGCCACTTAAAAGCAAAATAGAAGTTTTGTGGTGGAAGCCTTCTGGGAAGTTCGTGCAAAAACATACTTGATGGTCATTGTACCAATGAGTGTTCATTTTGTTGACATTATTTGTTTGGAGAACAAGGTTCCTTTCAGAGTTGAATTTGGCAACTGGCACAGATTCCTTTCTTACCCAAAGGAACACCTGTGTGGTGAGTGAATTCTTTTGGAACCGGTGCAGAACGCCGTGTGTGCAAAAGTCAGCAGCCTGAAGTTTTTATTTGCAGTTTTATTCAAGCCACATTCCTGATATTGCTCACTGGGCTCAGCCAGATGGGTGTTCCCTTTACTTTTACCACCCTCATATTCAGAGGATGTCCGAAGAAGAAACCATGCTTTGATTCTGGGCTGCACTTTCAATTCCTTAATTATAGAGATAAAATCTTCACTTCAAGGACGTGAGTTTGGAGATGGATAGCTACTAGGCAGTGTGTATCTTTAGAGAGGAGTTCTCAACCTTTTAAAGCTGGAGGCCGGGTCACGCTCCCTCAGACAGCTTTGTGGGCCAGACAGTCATTTTGCCCTTCCTCAACCACATGGCACTTCCGGGTGTGGAGGAGGCAGTGGGGGCTTCACATGAAATGACGATGTGGGCCACATCTGGCCCACAGGCCACAGGTTGAGAATTCCTGCTTTAGAGCCCCAACTTCTTGTTGAACAAGTAAAGGCAGGACTGTCCAAACATATCACAGGGTATATTGTTCAATTAAAGACTTACATATTAAACTTCAACATAGATAAAGGTGGGGTGGTGGTGGCTGTTCTCATTCTTTGAAGCATCTAGAATTCCTTTTGCTTGTTTTCAAGTGTGAAGGTTGTATGTGGTTCCCTGTTTGCAGTTAATCAAAAGTAGACTGAATATTTTTTATTGTAGTAATGTTTGTCTGTTCCAAACCCACACTTTGGTTGGGAAGAATATTCCTTACATGTTAAGCCCTCTGCTATATGGTTCATATCAAGGGCTATAAAAGCACTTGGCTGATTGAAATGAAATCCAAGATGGTGTTCCATCCTCCTCATTCATGAACAGAAACCAACTTTTAAAACTTAAATCTCTTTTTAAAATGTTTTAAACACAAACATAAGTCAATATAAACAAAATAAACACATAATAAACATAAAATAACATATTAGTATACAAACTGTGAGCTCCCCTCCACCTTCAGAACCCAAATATATATATTCATTTTTATTTACTGTATCTACTTTAGTTACCACTTCTCTCCAAAAAGACATTGATTTGTGTGTTGGCACCTGGACTTTCCCCTTCAATAGGACAAATTCTATCAAAGAAGAACAGCCTGATGTCTACGTTCTACCATTTTATCTGTAAACTAGTTATCTCACCAAATTGTCTTAAATGTGATTTTGCCATCTCCATAGCTTTTACAAGATTTGCAATTATTAATAAAGTGTCATCAGTGAATAAACTGATATTTATGTTATTCTTCACGTTATTCTTTACGTTATTCCTCAATCTCTCTATCTTCATTAATATCACTACCTAATAATTCTATAACTAAAACAAACTATACAATAGAAAGGGGACATTGCTCTTTAGTTCCTCGGCCTAGAGATGCCTCTTCTGTTATACTATCATTTACCATCATTTACTGTAATGTTTTCAGGAAGATAAAGACAAAAATAACTGTTGCTGTGCCTGCGGTTTAATCTTGAGATATTTAGTGTTTGCTACAAAGTGGCTCAAGTGGCTAAGACGCTGACTGGGAGGCGGAAGGTCAGCAGTTTGATTCTCGAGTACTGCAGGATGGCATGAGCTCCCGTCTTTGTCCCAGCTCCTGCCAACCTAGCAGTTCAAAAGCAAGAAATTGCAAGTAGATAAATAGGGACCACTTAGGTAGGAAGGTAAAGGCGTTCTGTGTGCTCCGGTGTCTATTCATGCCTGCCACATGACCACGGAAACGTCTGCAGAAGTAGACAATGCTGGCTCTTCAGCTTTGAAACAGAGATGAGCACTGAACCCTAGAGCCGGATACGACTAGTTTTCAAGCAAGAGAAACCTTTACCTTTACTATAAAGTGGTTAAGATACTGGACTTGATTACTGGAAGTTTGGCAGGTCAGCAATTCAAGATCCAAGTACTGCATGACGGATTGAGCTTCCGTCATCTGTCCCAGCTCCTGCCACCCAGCAATTTGAAAGCAAGAAATTGCAAGTAGATAAATAGGCACTACTTCCACGGGAAAGGTAACAGTGTTCCATCCATTCCGGTGTCTAGTCATGCCTGCCACATGACCACATAAATGTCTGCAGACCCAGACAGCTGGAAATGGAGATGAGTACTGTACCCTAGAGTTGGATACGACTTGTTTTTGAGAAAAGCACAACCTATTAAAAACATTTGAATGTGGGAGAACTGACATATTTGTCCATCCAGGCAGAAGACTTTGAGTGTTTAGTTCTTAATGATTTTCATCCCTGTATATTTGGCCGTGTGGAAGACTGCTCAGTTAGAGTTGCCACCTGTTTTTGTTGCCAGGCTCCTCAATTTTAAGAGCGACATAGCAGGCAAATACAAACTGGTCCTCTTGATATTAGGAATAGCTGTGCGTGTTGAATTTTGGTTGCTACTGATAATACATAATGTCATTCGGTTTCTTTTTGAAAAGGGCTTACCAAAATTACCAGATTTCTTCATAAATGTAATTGACAGAACGTAAACACTTTTTTAAAAAAAACTGTGAAGAAAAATTACAGATTGTCCTTTCCTAAGGATTCTTGTACTTGATGATGCAACTGTTACCTGCAATATTTAGTATATTTAGACTCACAGTAACAGTACGTTTCATAGTACCATAACTTGGAGTGCAAAGTCACTTTTTATTATTATTTTTGTCCACAACAGTGCTGTGTCTACAGCTATGTCATGATGTCACTGCCTGAAGGCAATGTGGAAAGGCTCAAGGCTGCAGCATTTCTTAAAGGAGAAGGATAAATAAAGCAGTTTTAGTTTCTTTCTCACACACATACATCATTGGCAACATCACTTTCACTCAGTGGGCTGGTTGCCTGTTTGCTCATAAGTAGTGTGAAGCTTGACCTGCTTAGAACTCCTGTTACAACCTTTTACTTGATGTGTCATTCATTTCTTCAGAGAGTTTTTCCTATTGTGTTCTCTATTGGCATTACTTGTTTTCTCCTTAAATAACTGAACTGTTACCTCAGCACAGTGTACTCAGAAATACTTCACTAATCCCTGCCCACTCTGATGTCTGCGTTGCTTTATATTTCATATTTAATGGGCTTATTACTTCACTAGAGGGAAGAGGACCAACACTGACCTTCTTAAGCTTTTCTCTTAAGTAATGTTTTCCCTTCCCTTTATCTGCTAAATTCTTTGTCAGAATTATCTTTGAAATTGTTAGCAAAAGACTATTTCCTGTCACCCTGAGCCTGTGGCCTTTGAGTTCTCTCCATCTTCTCCATGACCTTCTTCCACATAATTACATTTTTTAAAAGTTTATCTTCCCTTTTCATACTACTAAGAGCTTCTCTTTTTGTATTTCTCATCCTGAAAATCAGAGCACATCTCATATTGTACTGCTTCCCTTCCTAAGGGACAGGAAACAGAGGGTAGCACTAAATGGACACTTCTCCAAGTGGCGGGAAGTAAAGAGTGGGGTCCCCCAAGGTTCAGTACTGGGACCCCTGCTTTTCAACCTCTTCATAAATGATCTAGAGGTAGGAGTAAATAACAAGGTAGCCAAATTTGCTGACGACACTAAATTATACAGGGTAGTGAAAACTGTGAGAGATTGTGAGGAGCTCCAGAGGGATCTCTTGACACTGGGGGAGTGGGCAAAACAGTGGCAAATGAGCTTCAACACTAGTAAGTGCAGAGTGATGCATGTTGGGGCAAAAAAACTCAATTACATTTATAAACTGATGGGTTCTGAACTCTCTGCGACAAACCAGGAAAGGGACTTGGTGTCCTGGTGGACAACTCAACGAAGGTGTCAACCCAGTGTGCCTCAGCAGTGAAAAAAGCAAACTCAATGCTAGGGATCATTAGGAAGGGTATAGAAAATAAGTCAGCAAGTGTCATTTTGCCTCTTTATAAATCTATGGTGAGGCCCCATCTGGAATACTGTGTACAGTTCTGGTCGCCATTCCTCCAGAAGGATATTATGGAGTTGGAGAAAGTGCAGAGGAGGGCAACGAGAATGATTAGGGGACTGGAACACCTTCCTCACTATCTGAGGCTGCAACGGTTGGGCCTCTTCACTCTTGACTGACGGCGTCTAAGAGGTGACCTGATTGAAGTTTATAAAATCATGCACGGTGTGGACAAAGTAGATAAGGAAAAACTGTTTTCCCTATCGCACAACACTAGAACTAGGGGACACTTGATGAAACCTTTGGGTACTAGTTCTCAAATAAATAAGAGAAAGTACTTTTTCACCCAGAGGATCACTGGTCTATGGAACTCCCTGCCAGAAGACGTGGTGACAGCTGTCAGTCTTGACAGCTTTAAGAAAGGATTAGACAAGTTCATGGAGGACAAGGGGATCAATGGCTATAATTATGGATACTTAAGGACAACCTCTGGGTTGGAGAGATAGGCAGGATATCTCTCAATGCCATTTCCAGGGAATCCTAAGCAGGTGAAGGCATCTCCTTGGGAATACCCTGAAGGAAATGGTGAGCCACTGTGTGAGACAGAATGCTGGACTGGATGGGCTGTGGCCTATTCCAGCAAGGCTGTTCTTATGTTCTTATGTTCCCTCGAAGCCTTCATTGATGAGTCTGTCCAAAACACTGTGGCCTCATTTTCAGATGACTTCCTGCATATTATACCAGTGATCCTCTGTAAGCTTAAATGACTGTTTAAAGCTGTGATGGTGAACCTTGGCACTCTAGATGTTCTTCTACTTCAATTCCCAGAAGCCCAAGCATCCTGTGAATCCACACAAATGGGTTTACTACGATTCATCTGGCCCACGCTGCCCTCATCGCTTCCGGAAGCAGAAGTAAAATGTGTCCGTACGGTTAAGACTCTTCCAGGTTAACTCTTCCTCCGTCCAGGCGCATTTTACTTCCGCTTCCAGGAGCGACCAGGGCAGCATGGGCTGGATGAATCACAGTAAATCCATTCATGTGGATTCACAGGGCGCTTGGGCTTCTGGGAATTGAAGTCCAAGAACATCTGGAGTGCCAAGGTTCGCCATCATAGGTCTAAAGCATGTTCAGACAGAGGAATGTGGGTTACTCTGAAAAAGCATTATCTTATCTTTACTGCAATCAGTTCTATCTCACTGAGGATCACCTACTATTCATACTTCAGATGTTAATTTTCCTATACAAAGTGTTCAGACATACAGTAAAACCCCTACTTACGAAAAAAAGTCCGTTCTGTAGGCTTTTGCTTAAATCGAATTTTTATGTAACTCGAAGCAAACCCATAGGAAAAATGAAATTTTTATATAAATCGAAGCAAACCCACAGGGAAATGAATTTTTACATAATTTGAAGCAAACCCATAGGAAAAAAATCTTTATGTAACTCGAAGCAAACCCATAAGAAATCGTGTAAATTGGGACATGGTTTTAGAACAAAATCATTATGTAAGTCAAATTTTATGTAACTCAAGGTATTTGTAAGTCTGGGTTTTACTGTATCTTTTAATTGCTCTGTTTGTCCTCCTGTTTGCTTATCTATTCTGTCTTCTCACCTTCTTCCTTCAGTTTCTTTCGCAGTCATCATTCATGGGTCCACACCCTTAACACTTCAATATCACAACCCACTATATACATCACAGGGTTGTTACCTTGTGTCTCTTTCTGAGGGGAAAAGTGGGGAGCCAAAATTTAAGTTTTATTTTTTTTTAATGCTTGTGCATTCTTCTCTTGGAGTTTTCTCTAGTTGCTTTGTGTATATAAGAAAGAAAGGGTAAAGAATGCATGCCTGCATATAATGGGACCCAGGAGGCTGTTCTTGCCAGTTTTCAACTCAAGGTGGAGAGATAGAGAACCCAGCTCATTTACTGGTCTGCCAATTACTGCCAGAAACATGCACCAAGGAGGACTTAAGTTTGACCAATGACAAGGCCAACAAAGTGGTTTCATTTTGGCAGTTCAGGGTTAATTGGGACACAAAAGAAGAACTCACAGTTTTTTCTACAAGTGAAGTGTGTCTAGCTTACTTGTGAGTAAATTTACCCAGTTTACTTCTGAATAAGGAGGCAGCTGCAACAGCAGCAGTGGACAGCAAAGCAACTTCCTTTATTTTCTGTTAACGAAACTGACATAGCATTATTATAATTCATCTGCCTAGTAATATATGTTATTTTATAGCTAAAATTGTGCAGCATTGGTTCGGGAATTATTATTTTTTTAAGTTAAAGAGCTTTCTCCATCATCCATTTTAATGTCACAACCCACTACATATATCACAGGGTTGTCTCTTCCGATAATGTCTACAAAATGCCCACAGATAATGCCCACAGAACTGCCTGGGTGCATTCATCCTGAATGCATGGGCTACACCTGTGATGGCGAACCTTGACACTCCAGATGTTCTTGGACTTCAATTCCCAGAAGCCCAAGCCCCCATGAATCCACACGAAGGGGTTTACTGCTATTCATCCAGCCCGCACCGCCCTCATCGCTCCCAGAAGCGGAAGTAAAATATGCCCGTACTCATATTACCAACCTTGGAAGGATGGAAGATTGAGTCAACCTTAAGCCCTGGTCAGGATTGAACTCACAACCTTTTGATTGCACTACAGCAGTTTAACCACTGTACCATCAGTGTAGAATGTCATATGAAGACTCAGGAGAACTGGGTTGAAATCTCCCCTCAGCCAAGGGAACTCAGTGGAAGGTGAAAGTGACAAACCACTCTTTGAACATCATACATACCTTGAAAACCCTATCACAATCACCAGAAGTGACTTGATGTCCCATAACATCTTTCTCTGGAACTAATCTTCACCATTGGATACATAAAGTGAGCTCCAGCTGATAAATCCAAATCCACTTACCCTCTCTGTCACTGAGTGAAGGCAGCTGTAAACATTAATATGATAGCAAGACCCTTTTGCAGGTAGAGAGAATATATTGTAAATTGACTGAAGCCACCAATGATTTCAAACAGCCTTCACAGCAAATACATGGAACTCTAGTCCAAAACAGAATTTCCAAAGAGCTGTTTCATACTGCTTAAACTGATGTTAAGACAAAAATGCCTGGATTCAACTGGTGCTCCCAATTAGAATGGATCGAGTGAATTTTATATGACAATTGTCTCAACCTTTAGCAGTTACTTCAATGGATCAATTTTAGTGTGGATAATCAATTGGCTTTAGGTCAATATATTATTACAGTGGAACCTCATACAACAATCGCCCCGTATAGCAATGAAATCGCATAACAATTAAGTTTTGGGAGGAAATGGTGTCCCGCATAGCAATTTTCCCTATAGATAAAATCATACAACAATTTTTCAATGGGAAAAACCACTTAGAAAAAAAAATGTTGTAGAAAAAAAAAGTTGTACAATGCATCCCATAGGGAAAATCGCTATACGATGCATGTATCGTACATGTTTTGTACAACAACGAGCCCCATGGAACGGATTGAAATCGTTGTATGAGCTACCACTGTACCTTGCTTTTTGTCAAAAGCCTATCTTTCCCCAGGCCTTCATAGCCTACATTTTGAGGATCAAAAACATTGAATCATCGGTTATTATGCTGAGGAAGGGAAATGTCATTGGGCTGAAATTATAGACCATTTATCTTGCCTGCAATGCTCTATATGTTTATATTTCACTTAACAGGAATGTAATTGGATCATGCAAAATGACCAAATGCTGTAAAAATTCTGAATGTCATCAATGAGTATTGTCTCTCTTGTGTGGTTATGATTTTAAATTTGTTTTGTGCACAAGATGTAATTCTACTTATTACAGGGACTGAGTTCTGAGATTCCCTTAAAGAAATGCTCATTTGGGTTTGTGCTGTAGTATTTTCCTCAAGGTGTCCTTGAAAGTGATGGATGTATGGTTAATGTCATATGTGCATCCCCACTCAGGAGCTCTACTGCTACTAACTCATATGCAACAAGTGTTGGATCTGAGCCAATATATATATTCCTAGATTGTAATAAAAAACAGGATTAAGAAATAGATCAGAGTTTATCAACTGAGTGTTTCCTGGCAATGCCAAATTACATCATGAAGTGTGAAATACACCATTTTTAATTATTATTTTATGTAGTCTCTTGTGGGAAAACAAAAGTAGTATCTCTGTTTATTTATAGAAAACAATTCTGAACCCAGCAGGGGATTGTATCTTAGTCATGCGTTTGACACATGAGTCTAAGGCTGCTGTAACAAAATATGTGGCTAACTATGTGGTTGTAGTGCTTGCTTCTGCATCCAAGCTATAGATAGTCTGGTGTATTGTCATCAGGTACTGTTTAAAAGGTGTTGAGTAAGTTTCCACTCAGATGGTTAAATACCAGTGGCATTCGGGGAGTCTCTTCTGCCTTGTGAAATCAGATCATTCCCTTTCCCTGTCTGGGATGGAAAAGTTGGGAGATGCCGCCAGAAACAAATAAACAACCATAATGAAAATGTCATACACATCCTGCTTGTATTACATTTCACAGCCACAAATGGGTTTAAAATAAATCAGTAATGGAAGAAAGTAGTATCTTTAAGAAAGTTTAAGTAATTCATTTTGCTAAGCCTCTCAATCTAATATCAGTTCCACAGCTACTTATATGTCCTCTGTAAATTATAGATAAAGGTTGCCCTTTCTCGAAAGCCAGCCATATCCGACTCTAGGGTTCAGTGCTCATCTTTGTTTACAGTGAAAGAGCCAGCAGTGTCTGCACCTGCAGACATTTCTGTGGACATGTGGCAGGCATGACTAGATACCAGAGTTCACGGAATGCTGTTTACCTTCCCACCAAAGTGGTACCTATTTATCTGCTTGCAATTTCATGCTTTCAAATTGCTAGGTTGGCAGGAGCTAGGACAGAGATGGGAGCTCATTCCATCGTGCAGCACTCAGGTCTTGAACTGCTGACCTGCCAACCTCAAGTCCATAGCCTTAGTTAGCATTGTCCACCCTCAAACTCCTGGCTGCTTATATATGACATAGATATATATGACATTGTTTCCCACCCTAAAAAAATATTCACCCACCCACATCTAGAATCCTAGCTATGGCCCTGGCCAACCTTCCAGTCATCAAGTTCAGCATCTTAACCACTAAGCCACAGCGGTCCCCTTATAGTCCATCTATAACTTATAGCTCTCTTTCAAATCCCAAACAGCTAAGGGAAGCATGGTCTGCAATTTAAGGGAAGTTGCTCTTCCAATGCACACTTACTATAGATTACAAGTCAAAATCTAAAGGTTTTTCAGACAAGAGTTTTCTTTTTCTCAATTTTGCATGAAATATGGTTTCATGCAGTGTGATTGTTTTTCCTCCTCTCAAGCAATTTCTCAAATAAATAAATAAATAAAAGAGGCAGTGCAGGGCACTGTGGAAAGATTCAAAGGGCATATTTCAGTAGGCCAACTGGGAAAGTGGTGAATGCAGAGTGCCAGCTTAAGTCTCAAAGTCTCAAATGACTCACAGTTAGTATTAAGATCTCATCTTCAAAACCTCTTTCAAAGTACAGGCATAGATTTCCCACCTCCATTTTTAACTTGCTGCCCTTCCAGACAGAGACATACCAGACAGCTGCTGTAGAACCGTCTCAATCTCAGTGAAAACAAAATAGAAGTATTGCCATAGCCATAAAACTGACAAATATATTTTCAGAACATACTTTCATGGGTTACAGTCCACTTCTTCAGACACATGGAGTTCAATTTCTGGGCCATTGATGTTGTAAGTAAACTTGTGGCTTGGATATTGCAGTCTATGGGTGAAATCCTGTTGCATATGTAAGCAAAATCATAAGTTTTGGTCCATCTCTCAACAATAAAGAAAGAGCTACCACTGTTATTTTTGTGGGCCGGTGTGCATGCGCCAAGCCAGCATGCACATACGTTCTGCAGGAATTACAACACTGGCTGTTTACTGATGAGACTAAAACTCATGATTTAGCTTACAATATTCAACAGAATTTCGGCCCATTTGTCTGAACAGTCAGTTGTAATCCATGAAAGCTCACACTGAAATAAATGTATTATTCTTTAAAGAACTAAAATACTTTCTTTCTTGTTGCTGTTTAGAGACAAATTTAGCTACCTCTTTGGGGGGAAAAATGTCATCTTCCAGATGTGGAAGACCACAGTTTAGCCAACAAGAGCAATTATTGTCCATTGGCTCTGCCAGGTTTGGGAACTTCTCAGCATTTACTACACTTTTTCTAATAGCACCTTGGAATTAAGAGAATTTCCCCCAATCTGGCATCCTCCAGACATTTTGAACTGTAAATCCCACCACTGTTATTAATTTTCTCTCTCTCTCTTCCTCCATTCTGAGACATCTTCTCTCAGGAACCCCTGGTCTGAATTAATGGACAATAATTGACATATTAGCGATGGTAAAATTGTAAATTAACTCCATAGACATTTGTAGCAAATCTAAAGTGAAGTAGTGTGATTATACAGAGAAGTGTTGAACTTGGGAGAGCCAATCTCCTGTTCTATAGAGCCGAAAAACTCACAGGATTGCCTTTGATCTGGTCTCTGAACCTCAGCCAGATCATCTTCTTAAGTTGTTGTAGGATAAACCATGTGTTTTGCTTTGAGTTTCTTGGAGGAAAGGGAAGCTATGCCTATTAAAACTGACAAATAAAATCATCATATTTGCCTGGAATCCACAGTAGCTTTCACTGTGGCTAATGTGCTTTGTAAGAAAATTCATATTCCCCACCCCCAGATCTTATCATATCTTGAGGAGCACAGAAAGAGGTTCACCCCAAGAATCACAGAGGTTCAACCTAAGAGTCACAGTCACCCTTTTATTATCATATCTACTTAGTGCAATCTTTCTGCAACAGCTTGCGTGAAAAGGGATAAACACTTAAATGGAGGAGAGGTCTGTAGGGATTCTGATTGATCACTATCTATACCTGGATGTGCTGGTATTGATAAAGCCAAGCCTTCTTAGACATAAGCTATACAGAACATCATTTGCGCATCAGGTACCCAATGAGGTAGAAAACCCTTGCCAACCATATTGCCTTTTTCTTTTCTTTTCTGCACTCTGTTGCTCTCTTTCTCTCTCTTGCTTCCTTCCATAATCTCACCAGCATTTGGTGTTCAATAGTTTATCACATCAATAACCCAGCTACTTTTCCCCCCAAAATGTGCTGGCCTTATGTACACCAGGCATCACATAAAACTTCTAGTTGCAGAGACTTTTTTGTGTGTGGAGTTTAAAAAGCACATGTTTTTGAGCAGGCAAAACACACACCTGGACAGCCCCTGAACAGTGGCCCCATGTGATGGTTTGAATGTGATTAGTGTTTTATCATCTTAATATGACATCATTGGCCATCTGTCTGGTTTGAAATGGGAAGGCGGCTCTAATCCCGGGCTATAAAGCACACAAGTAAATCCCCTGGAGATTGCTGTTGTTTTGCTTTCTCTGCATCCTTTCTGATTGTGTTATAATAGAACTTGTGTGCCTCAAGTCAATTCTGACATAGGGAGACTCTTTCCAGGTTTTTCTAGGTAATGGTGTACCACTCCCTTCTGGGGACATCATGGACTGTGCAGCTTTTTAAGCCGGGGGCCAGGTCACGTTCCCTCAGACAGCTTTGGGGGCTGGGTGGCCATTTTGCCCTTCCTCCACCACATGGTACTTCCTGGTGTGGTGGAGGTGATGGGGGCCACATGAAATGGTGCCATGGGCCACATCCAGCCCACGGGCCACAGGTTTAGAATCCCTGACTTACACAGGCTGGCTTTTCTCCCTGGAGGCACAGTGCGGAATTGAAATCCCAAGGCCTGAGACTCTGCAGCCAGATGCCTAAACCACTGAGCTATCAAACAGCTATTTAGTATTGGGCAGGAGCAGAAAGAAATTAAAGATGATACTGTCTACTCACTGTAGTATCAATTGACCTTAGTAACATTTATTTCTCTGCAGACACATGTACAGTCAGATAATTAGCAACTATCCTATGCACCTGATAGACCTCATTAAATACAATGGGGGTAGTTATGTCTAACCCACACAGGATCACACTATCAAGGTGTTTACCTGAGTCGGGTTTACCTGATTGAGCAGCATAGAAATCTGAATTTAAAATAAAATAAAAAATAAAACAGAATACAAAAGAATCTGAGTTATCAGTAGTAAAGGTAAAGGTCACCCTTGCTCGCAAGCCAGTTGTATTTGACTCTAGGGTTCAGTGCTCATCTCTGTTTCATAGCCGGAGAGTCAGTGCTGTCTGCTTCTGCAGACATTTTATGGATTCCCCATGCCCCACAGGGCACGGAATAGACCAGAGACCACTGCGGTGAGACAGGCTCCCGACCAGTGGGCTCACCGGTCGCCAAATTAAGGGGGGTTAATAAAGTATAGGGTTTGATTCACCCAATTAAGGTGACCTGACCCGCGACTCTGCCGAGTAAGCAGATAGCTGACTCCATTAACCATAATGAATCATCTCCCGGTTTGGGGAAATCCCTGGTGCAAACAAGCCATGTTTACCCCTGCCTAAATCCCAAGACAATGGTCAGTCTTGTTCCCTGTTTGCCCGAGTTAATTAACTTCCCCTTTGAAGGTTTTCTCATTAACATGTGTCAACGCATGAGGTAATGCCTTGCCAGAGGACAGTTTGCCACCGTTGCACTTTTTCCCTATAAATGATTCTGCCTTTGAGCAATAAAGCGTCTGATCGATCCAGCAGCTTGTCTCGTGTCGTTACTTGATCAGTCCTCCTCCGGGACCTTCCGGCCCCCAGCGGCCCCGATTCCTACATCTGGTGACCCCGACGTGATTTACTCGCGAGTAAGAGGACCCCGGAGAGGTCTACTCGTGAGTAACGATTCACGCGGTCCGGTTCAACGCCTGGACCGCGACCCGTTGTCCCGGAGGACTGCGCGGCACTCTGGTCGGCAGCCAGCCGGACAGAGGAGTGGCCGCGGCGAGGCATTCCCAAGAGACCTACCTACCTACCCTTTTTCCCGGCTTTGGGGAGGTTCGCGAAGGGAAAAACGCGTTCCGGTCAGGGCAGGCTGTGAGCCCCTGACATTGCAGTGGCCGCCGAGGGCCCGGGACAGAAGGTCCACGCTCCGACAGCTACCCCAGACACTCGTCGCCAGAACTGTTATCTGTAAAAGGACGCGTCGACACTCGGCCCGAGAAGGAAACTTCGGAGGACCCATCACAGGTAATATGGGAACTTGCTCTCATAGACCAAGTCCGTCCGCTAGCCAAAGAACTCGAGAAGAGGAGTTCAGAATCCTGGCCAGGGTTTTTAAGTTGCGATTTCACAGCGGAGAGCTAGCGAGATTTTTGGCGTACCTCAGGGAACACTGCCTGCTTTACCCAGAAGTAGGTACGTTAACCTTGAAGCTCTGGGATCAGATAGGAGACTGCATCCAGCAGCCCCCCAAAGCGCCCGGCAGGGTAGTCAGCACATGGAAAAAGTGTAGGAGGCTCTTAGAGCAGATCGAGCCAGCCCGGACAGAGGCCCTAGAACCCCCGTTAGAAGAGCCCTCAGGTCAGCCAATCCACCCGGCTGCGCCCACGGCGCTCTGTCCGTCATTCAGCTATCAGCATAGCAGCGAGGGAAGCCTTCCCCCGGTGACAGCTGCAGACGTCACCGAAGGAACGCAAGGAATGAGGAGCGCAGGCGTTCCTCTGACAGCGCCAACTTCCCTAGTTGTCAAGAGTGCCCTTCAGCGCACAGCAGAGATAGAGCTCAAGAAGGGGGAATTGTCAGCAGAACAACTAGCTGAGCTTAGACAGATTTGTCCCATCCGCTTAGAAATGGACGCGCTCACAGGCGCGCAACAGGTAGTACACTCCCCAGTTCCGTACAAGCTTCTCATGGCTTTGCGGAAAGCCATCTCAGAGACAGGGCTCCAAAGTCGTTTTACTAGGGGCACGCTTCAGCAAGCGTGCGAAGCCACCATGTGGATTCCTCACGACTGGAAAGCCGTCATGAGGATGATGCTGACCCCTAGCCAGTACATGATCTGGGACAGCGAGTACCGGCTCGAGGCACAGGCCAGAGCCGCGAGAATGGGAGGCGCGGTAATCGCTGAGCAGCTATATGGCTCGGGTGCCTTTGAGGCCATTAACGCCCAAATCAACTTGCCTCTCGCCACTCTCGAAATGTCCGCTGAAGCCGCCTATAGGGCGTACTTCAAGATCCCAGCATCTGGCAAAGCGGCTAAGAATTATACCGCTATCAAGCAGGGAGCCCAGGAACCCTACATGGACTTCATCAATCGCCTGGAGGAAGCCATCACCAGGCAGATTGATAACGAGCAAGCCCAGCAAGAGCTCATGATCAAGCTAGCCAAGGACAATGCCAACTTGGACTGCCGTAGGATTTTGCAGTCCCTAGGCAATCGTCCTGACCTGACACTGTCGGACATGATTAGGGCCTGTTCTGACGTCGGCACGGACTCCTACAAGATGGGTCTGCTGGCGGCGGCAGTGCAGGGGGGAAAGAGATCTCACCCCAAGGGGAAGACCAAGGGAACCTGTCACTCTTGTGGCAAGGTCGGGCACTTCGCTAAAGAGTGCCGATCAAAGGGAGGCGGACAAAAGTTCAGCCAGTCCACAGCCCCGAAAACCCCATGTCCAAAGTGCAGGAAAGGCTATCATTGGGCCAGGTTTTGTCCGAGTTCGGGAAACCGGAACGCGGGCACGTCTCTGGCCCCAGTCCAAACAGAGACTTCTCTCACTCCCCAGAATCCGGACTTCCCAGAGCTGGACTAGGTTCCAGGCACATTCCAGGCACTACGAGGGCACAGGCCAGCCCCAAGGGTAGCACAGGGCTAGACTTGACTTGTCAGGCAGACGTTACATGCGACCTGCCAGGCACAGTCTATCTGGTCGATTCCCAGTACATGGGTCCCCTGCCCAGAGGCTTTTTAGGTTTAGTTTTGCCCCGTAGTGTAGCTGGAGCACGCGGAATTTTCATAATTCCAGGAGTCGTTGACTCGAATTTTTCAGGCGTTCTCCAGGTCCAACTCTGGACACACCTGCCCCAGACCATTCACAAGGGAGACTCCTTAGCGCAACTGATCATGGTTCCTTGTCACTCGCCAGCAGGCAGCCATGGGAGGCTCAGTGACAGCTCAGAGCCCGGCTCAGCAGGCCGCTTGAGCGCGGTTGAGGCAGTGCAAGGATACCAGGTCTTAGCGACAGTGGAGACCAACATTGAGTGGAAGCAGCGCCCCGTTATCGAGGTATTTTTGAACAGAAGGGTGTTCTCAGGCCTCCTCGATACCGGAGCTGACGTATCCGTGATAAGCAGGAGCCAGTGGCCGAGAGAGTGGGCCATTGAGCCGGTCTCCGATGTGTGGGGGGTAGGTGGCGTTCAGGAGGCGTTTAGGAGCAGAGATTGGGTAGAAGTCACCATCCCAGGGGCTGACGGCACGGCGGTAGTTCGGCCGCACATCCTTGACGTGCACGTCAACCTTTGGGGGCGAGACATTCTCCAGCAGTACGGTGCCACCCTTACCTTCGGGTAATGGCGTTGCCACTTAAATGGCTCACCGATACCCCGGTCTGGGTAGAACAATGGCCGGTTGTGGGAGAGAAACTGGTTGCTCTAAAGCAGCTAGTGAAGGAACAGCTAGACGCAGGACATATAGAGCAGTCCACCAGTCCCTGGAACTCGCCAGTTTTTGTAATTAAAAAGAAGTCGGGGAAGTGGCGACTCCTCCACGATCTCAGAGAGATCAATAAATGTATTCAGCCCATGGGTCCGCTTCAATGCGGCATCCCGAATCCAAATATGATTCCCGAGGGGTGGGAGATTCTAGTTGTAGATCTCAAGGATTGCTTCTATACAATCCCCTTAGACCCCCGGGACCGGGAAAGGTTCGCCTTTACAGTGCCGGTTGTGAACCACGGAGAGCCCACGCAGCGTTACGCGTGGAAATTTTTGCCACAGGGCATGCTCAATTCGCCCACCCTGTGCCAAATTTACGTTCACAACGCGCTGGCAAAGTTTCGAAGCCTTTACCCTAAAGCTATTGTGTGTCATTTCATGGATGATATCTTAGTGGCGTTGCCGCAACTCGGCAGCGCAGTGTTTTCAGACCTCCAGGCCAGCCTGGGGGACAAGGGCTTACTCATAGCCCCGGAGAAGGTGCAGAAAACCGAGCCCTTTTCATACTTGGGTCATCGACTTCTCCGTTCTTTTGCCGCACCGGTTTTACCCCAAATAGCCTTACAGGACTCAGTCACCCTGGTAGAGCTGCAGCAGATTCTAGGGAACATTAATTGGGCCAGACCGTATTTCCGATTGGATACGGATCTCTTAAAGCCGCTCTTCTCGCTGCTAACTTTAGGTAAGCAGCCGGCAGACCGGATAAAAATCTCTCGAGACGCGCGCTTGGCGCTCGAGAAAGTGAACCAAGTTCTCAGCCAGAGGTGGGTGGATAGGATCGCCCAGGGGCCTTATGCCCCGATCCTGAATTTGTACATCGTACGGTCAGGGTCCATGTTCACTGGGGCACTAGGCGTAGACTCAGAGAAGGGAGCGAAAATTGTGGAGTGGGTCTATCTGCCTAACACATCATCACGGAACATCGTTCCGCCCCAAGAGCTGGTTTCCGCGGTGATTTACCGCGGCAGGCTGAGAGCTAGGGACATTTCAGGAAATGATTTGGCCAAAATTGTGGTCCCCTTTACCAAGGAACAAATTCACCAATTAATGCAGCTAGGAGACTCGCTTCCGGTAGCCTTGGAAGGGTTCACTGGGAGTCTAGCGTACCACTTGCCCAAGGACCCCAGACTCGTTTCCCTACAGACAGGAACAGTCAGCTTGCTCGAATTGCTCTCGCTGGTCCCACTTCAAGGGGCCAGGACAGTTTTCACAGACGGAGGTCGCACCTATGGTGTTCTGACCTGGCAGGAGGGCGAAGCTTGGCACACGCTGCTAACTCTTCCACAGAAGTCCGCTCAGCGGGCAGAGTTGGCGGCCGTGAACCTTGCCTTGCGCACCTTCGCCAAAGAACGGTTAAATATCATCACTGACAGTCTGTATGTAAGGAACTTGCTGCACAGTCTACCGGGAGCCTACATCACTCCCGCGATAGACAAGAATTTACTAAGCCTGTTTCTCACCGCTCAATTTCACTTGCGAAACCGCACGGAGCCGCTCTATATTGCCCACATTCGAAGTCACCAAGACCTACCGGGTCCGATTTCCGCGGGCAATAACAGAGCGGACGCGGCCGCAAAAGAAATTCAGCAACGTTCAGTTTTGGGAGTTTTCACTACTCCAATCCAAAGTCATGCATTTTTTCACCAAAATGCCAAGGCACTCGCCAGACAGTTCAATCTGCCGCTTTCTCAGGCCCAGGGCATAGTCCGCTCTTGCCAGCATTGCGCAGGGGCGCCGGGGGGGCCCTCGTGGGGGGTCAACCCACGGGGGACGGAGGCCAACCAGGTATGGCAGATGGACGTCACGCATGTGCCGCAGTTTGGCAGATGGCAATACATGCACGTCTGCATTGATACCTTTTCCCAGTTCGTTTGGGCCACGGCGCAGAAAGGGGAGACTGCGACCCATGTGGAGCAGCACCTCCTTTCCTGCATAGCTGCCATGGGCAAGCCGCGGCACGTGAAAACGGGCAATGCACCGTCTTACTGCTCTAGGCAGTTGGCCGCCTTCATGGCGACTTGGGACATCAAGCACACTTTTGGAATTCCCTACAATCCGCAAGGGCAGGCGATCGTAGAGCGTGTCAATCGGACGCTAAAGTCCTATCTTGACAAACAAATAGAAAGGGGGGAACCTCCTGCCCTCCCCAAATCACAAGGAGCAGCACAGTCCTGCTTAAACAAGGTTTTGTTCACATACAATCACCTTAATGTTTTTTCGGATTGCACGCCGCAGGAGAGGCATTTCCGCCGTTCGGAAGCTCTCCCGCGACCAATGGTCCGATACCGAGTGCCACCGGACCCCACTTGGAGGGGGCCGGTGCCGCTCGTCACCTGGGGGAGAGGGTATGCTGCAGTTATGTCTCCTACAGGTGTTATCTGGATCCCGGCCCGGTGTGTCAAACCTCATACGGAACCGCATGGCGTGGAACCAGACCGACCCGAGTCCGATACCGGAGATGAAGGACCTCACCCTGCGCGAGAGGATCCGTCGGAGGAGGCGACAGCCGATCCCTAAAGTCACCTGGGGGATGGTCAAGGTTCTCTGCCATGACGCTCAGGACGCCGTCCAGCGCGAGGGGAAGGAACTGACGCCGGAGAACCTCACAGCTGCAGTCTTGGCCCAGATCCACGCCAACACCGTGGCGATCTCCATAGTCCTGGCCCTCTCCCTGCTCTTGGGGGGAGGCGCCCAGGCAGCCTCAATCCAGGCCGACGGTTTGTCGCCTGGTGAAGACCTGTCTACTCGAATGCAGTACAACTTGTGGGAAAGGTTGGCGGGTCTCGTCAACCACTCCGATTTTTGCTTACAGCAGGACGTTGGTTCTGCATCCATGCTCAGCACCTGTCTCATCCCGGTGTGCCATACCCCGGACGAGCACACCGAGGACAGCGCCTGGTTGCGGAAAGCATCCTTTGCCCCTCACTCTCCTACCGCCTTCTCGGCATATGCACGCTGGGGGGGACAGCAACTTACCCCAACCTTGCCGGCTGATGCAGCCACCCTCCATACCCCTCGGGTGGCAGTCAGCCCGGGCGCCGCCTGTACCCGCATGACCGGTTGCACCGCAGACGGTCAGGCACGGCGCCGCTGTATTGACCCTGGCGTAGGCAACTGGATTTGCAATAAACCGGAGACCCTCATCTCATTGTACGCTCATGTCACCCTGCCCTCAGGGTGGTTCTTTACCTGCAACCAGCACACCTGGAACTACATCCCAGCCAATCTGTCGGACTCAATGTGTTGCATTAGTCGCTTGACACTTGTACTCCCTACCAGGGACATGATTGCCCCACGTTCTAGTGACACAAATGTATCCCATGTGAATGTTTCCCCACTCATTCGGCACACACGCACAACCCAGTTAGACAGCTCTTGTGACAGTAGCATCAGAGTAATGAGCCCCGCTGAGTATGTTTCCCTATCCGTCAGTTTGATCGGCGTGCCGGGGTTAGCCACCGGCAACGCACGGAGAATTGGTCATTTGGCCTGCGGTTTAGCTAAAACCATCAATCATACCTCCTCAGCGATAGCGCTCCTTAATCAGGAGCAGGTGGAGCTCCGCCAAGCTGTTCTTGACAATCGAGCGGCTATCGACTACCTCCTCTTATTGCACCACCTGGGGTGCGAATCTGTCCATGGGATGTGCTGTTTTAACCTCACTGACAACTCCCGGAGAATACAAAACCAGATCAAAAACCTGCATTCCATTGTCGCAGGCATTACGGAAGGCTCCGCGTGGGGAGCTTGGTGGGATTCCCTATGGAACTGGATGTGGTCATGGATCCCCTGGGGGTGGCTACAAACGGCGCTTCAGATAGTGGTGGGAATAGCCATACTAGGTATTACGCTCTGTTGCTTTGCTCAGTGTATTCCCTCGCTGATCTCCAAGTGCCGCCCCAGAGAGAGATCCCGTGACGTCATCCCCGCTCAACAGCTGATGCCTATCTTGCGTAGGGTCGCCGGTCAGGTTCTTAAATAGAAAATAAAGGGGAGATATGGATTCCCCGTGCCCCACAGGGCACGGAATAGACCAGAGACCACTGCGGTGAGACAGGCTCCCGACCAGTGGGCTCACCGGTCGCCAAATTAAGGGGGGTGAATAAAGTATAGGGTTTGATTCACCCAATTAAGGTGACCTGACCCGCGACTCTGCCGAGTAAGCAGATAGCTGACTCCATTAACCATAATGAATCATCTCCCGGTTTGGGGAAATCCCTGGTGCAAACAAGCCATGTTTACCCCTGCCTAAATCCCAAGACAATGGTCAGTCTTGTTCCCTGTTTGCCCGAGTTAATTAACTTCCCCTTTGAAGGTTTTCTCATTAACATGTGTCAACGCATGAGGTAATGCCTTGCCAGAGGACAGTTTGCCACCGTTGCACTTTTTCCCTATAAATGATTCTGCCTTTGAGCAATAAAGCGTCTGATCGATCCAGCAGCTTGTCTCGTGTCGTTACTTGATCAGTCCTCCTCCGGGACCTTCCGGCCCCCAGCGGCCCCGATTCCTACAACATTTGCCAGTGAGGAAGTCACTAATTTAAGTCTCCTCTTATCCTTGAACTGATGAAGGGCTCAACTCCACTAGGAAAAGTGCAGGAAATATTACAGGTTTGGGCCAGGCTGATTTGCATTTTTACCATTAACCACAGGATGCAATTGGAAACACGAATCAGCCTAGAGGCAGAGCACCAATTTGTATTTTGTTTCCTCTTCACTATGACTTTTCTACTTTTTAAACATTGAATAATTTTGCTCTGGTTCAAAGTTACCTAGTTTTCTAATGATCAATAAGATGGTACAGGTATTTGATTTGGGGAGCAGAAAGGTCCGTGAGGGCTGTGCAAAGCTTACTTTTCCCCAAATGGTATCCCACGCCCACCCCCCACCCCCATGTTTTCTCCTCACACATCAGATGAGCATCAAGTCAGGCTGCAGGAATGCAACCTGGGACAAAAGCCTGCCATGTTTATTTTTTCTTCTGAAAATCTGACTTGTTTCTCTATATATTATTGGAGCAGCCATCATGTGTAGTTTAATTCTGAAAGGTAAGTGTGGCAAACTTTCAGAACTCCCAAGATTTGGACTTCAACCCCTAGACCCAAATGGGAAATATCCCAGATGGGCAGTATAAAATTCAATAAATAAATATACACTCCAGCCTATATTGAGGGTTTGTGAAGGTCTGGATGGGGGACAACGGGCTTCAGCTGAATCCTGGCAAGACTGAGTGGCTGTGGGTTTGGGGCCTTACTTTATCCCAGGAGCTACCATCTTTGGTACTGGATGGGGCTTTTTTGCCCCAGACAGACCCGGTGTGTCATTTGGGTTTCCTCCTGGACTCATGACTACTGCTCGAAGAGCAGGTGGCAGTCGTGGCCAGGAGGGCTTTTGTGCAACTTCGTGTTATCTGCCATTACACCCGCTCCTGGACCTGGACTCCTTATTTTCGGTCACCCATGCTCTGGTCACCTCCAGACTAGATTATTGCAATGTGCTTACATGGGCCTGCCCTTGATGACCATTCAGAAGCTACAGCTAGTTGAGAACGCGGCTGCCCGGGTGGTGACAGGGTGCGGGCGTTATGCCCATGCCTCGCCGCTGCTATGGGAGCTGCATTGGTTGCAAGTATGCCTCCAGGTGCAATTCAAGGTGCTGGTTTTGACCTTTAAAGCCCTTCATGGTAGTGGGCCAGGATACTTCAGAGTCCGCGTCAGCCCAAGGTTTTCGACCCATCCTACAAGTGCAGACCATAGGGGCTCCCTAGTGGTCCCATCAGCTAGGTAGGCACATCTGGGACGAGGAGAAGAGCCTTCTTTGTATCTCCTGCGGCCCTATAGAACCTCCTGCCACTTGAATTGTGCCTCCAGGCAGAGTTGCTTCCCTTCAGGAAGGCCTTAACAATGTGGATATGCCAGCAGGTGTGCGGTACAACTGGTACCACAACCCAGCCCTGCTGGCTTATTTAGCCCTGCCCGGGGTCCTTATTTACTCCTGCCCAGGTGTCCTTCTTTTTAAGGGGATTGGGGAGGCATTATAAATGTTTTTAGATAGTTCTGTAGTATTCAGTTTTAATTATCATTGGGTATCGGTTTTAACTGACGTGAGCCACCCTGGGTCGCTTAGGTGAAAAGGTCGATTATATAAATCCAACAAATAAATAAAATAAATAAATATTGCCAGTGACAAAGGCCTGTGGGAGTCGTAGTCCAGAATATCAGGATTGTATGTCAACTATGCCTCTACCTGGACCGGACCTTTGGCTTGACCTAGAAGAGTATGAACTACTGGCCCCACCCTTGCAAATGGACTGCCCTTTACAGTGCTGCTGTACTCTTGCAGCCTTCGAGTTTTACAAGACATATTGGGAAGAGACGCTCTTTCCTCTCCCAAAGCTCCCCCCACCCCATGTGCTCAACATTTGTTCAAGAGGGCGAGGAAACTCTTTGGAGTAGAATTTCAGTCATTGCAGAAAACTGGCAGTTTGCAGTCATGTGTGTCCCTGTTGTGCTTACAGACGTCTATTTGTGCAATGATGGTTTTAACTCACTGCAAGGCAAGATGAGACGGTGTGTGCTAAGCAGTGGAGAGAGTGAATCAAAACAGGCTGTGCTATGAAGGAAAGACATGCAGAACAAGATGGGAAGTTGAAATACAGCTGAGAAAAATCTATGGTAACATGGAGAGAATAGGCTAGAGTCCAATAGAAAAAGGAAGTTAATGGGAAATGCATTAACTACCGTACATTTATCGTTAATATGGTTGGCAGCTCTTAATTTGCTGATGTGTTCTTATAATAAAAACAGGGGCCGTGGTGGCTCAGTGGTTAAGAAGTGTGCCTTGTTAGGTGGAAGGGTGGCAAGTTGGCAGTTCAAGACCAGGGCACTACATGACAGATTGAGCACTTGTCTCTGCCCCAGCTCTTAGGGACTTGAAAGGAGCCTCATTCGGGCATCCCCTGAACGGAGTTTCTCCAGCAAATATCCTTTCAGCCCAGAATAATTTCTGACATGAAATTAGTATTAGTAACAAAAACGTGATAGTGGCCTTCAGAGCTAGAAATAAGAAGATGGCCCCAATTTAGTCCTTACGACCATTTTTTCTTTTCAATAACTCAGGGCTCCGTCCCAAAAGGACTCTGCGTTTAGTGCTTTGGACTGCAGAGGAACAAGGTGGAATAGGAGGTGACCAATACTACACACTCCATAAGGTAAGCAAGAATGATATATGAAGCCCATCTTAATAACTGGCTGGGGAGTTCAGTGTTTAGTTAATTGGCTTCAGAAACCAAAGAGTGGGAGTTCAATTCTCCACTCTGCTTTCTGAGAGATAACACAGCCTGTGCCGCCATTGGGCAAGCTGCACAGTCCCAGGATGCACCCTGAAAAAAGGAATTACAGTTCTGAGTATTTTTTACTAGAAAACCCTGGAAAGGGGCTCCATAAGTTCGAATCTGCAGAGGTAATGGGTCTGCTTTTAATCAGGATCACTATGTGGGAGGGAAGAGTTAAATTTCATTTCCTCATTCATCGTATTCCCAAAGAAAATAAGGGATGACTGTGTCTGGTATTTATGTATATATGTATTTATTTATTTGACATAGAAGCAGTTAACAACCACACTATTAAAGTAAATGTCTGATTTGGTCCTTAAGTTGCTGACTTGATGTTTTTGTGGTTGCAAAGTGGAGATGACAGTATCTTCCTTAATGGTTTACCATATATTAAGCTATGTGTATGCTCTGTGTGACTGACATTCCAAAATCATAAACCTTTTCAGCCGTAACTATATCTTTAAGATATCATTAGTGGCTTTCAGAAATAATTAACTGTTTATGATGTGGAATGAAGGAAAAGATGAGCAAAATATGTTACAGCATGTGGCCTCTTTTCTGATGAGATGTTGGACTGAAATAAAGTTCTTGCGCAACAGCTTTAGATTTTAATTTTTGGCAATTAATATTAGCACCATTGTGTTACCTCAAGATATGAAATTAATTTGTTCCTCATTTTTTTTGCATCATGAAAATTTTGTATCTTGATGCACAATTTCCATGGGAATGCATTGAAAACCAAATAATCCGTTCTGGAGGTCAGAAAAAAAGTTTTAAAAAAACCACTGTAATTTTTCTATTCAAAACTCTTCATAAAGTTCACTTTGGAATTTTCCGCCATGTTTTTGCCACTTTATAAAGAAATTTGAACAAATAAAATACTTTTTTCCTGATCTCCGGAAGGGATTGCAGGGTTTTCAATATAGTTTCTGCACTTTTGACAGAACTTTTCCATCAGCGCTGCCCCCCCCTCGCCCACCTAAGGCCTGGGTGGGCAGAAGAGGAGCCGTTGGGAGGAAAGAGGCGGCTTTTCCATCAGCGCCGCCCTCCCCTCTCGCCCACCTAAGGCCTGGGTGGGCAGAAGAGGAGCCGTTGGGGGGAAAGAGGTGGCTTTTCCATCAGCGCCACCCCCCCTCGCCCACCTAAGGCCTGGGTGGGCAGAAGAGGAGCAGGAAAGAGGCGGCTTTCCCATCTGTGCTGCCCCCCCCCGGGACGTTTGTCCACCTAAGGGTCTTCGCCGCGTCTCTCCTGGGCTCATTCCACCGGCCCAGGATGGGAGACGAAGAAAAGGGCCATTTGTGCATGCACAGAACCCCTTTGTGCAGAACTCCTTTGTGATGGGTGCGCATGCACAGTAACCCCTTTCCCCGCCATTCAAAATATGGGATGGTGGTGGGAAAGAGGAGGAACGAGCACTAAAATATGGGAAATCCCGGCGAATACGGGATACTTGACAGGTATGAAGGAAACCTCCCACAACTACTAGCAGCATCCTTGATCATTTTTAAAGTTATGCTGGCAACCTCTGGAGCTTGCCAAACCAGTCAGCTAGGGCTGGAGATGTAAAACTACAGCCAATTATCAGTCCAAAGCTCAAAGACAGGTCAATATATATCACAATCCAGAAGGAAAATACAAACCACTTAGATCAGTGGTTCCCAACATGGAGCATATGCCCCACAGGGGGACTTCAGTTCCTAGAAGCTTAAGTCAGTACATTGGCTGATCAGTGCTTTTGGGAATTGACAAAGGCTTTTGGGAATTTTAGTCCAAAAACCAAAGGCTAGGGAACACTGGTCTAGATGAGCACAGGCACAGTTCAATTAATCCACTTGACACCCTAATAAAACCAAAGGGCTAGTGTTGTAATGTCATTTTGTTAATAGTAGTCTTATAGAAGTATTCAAACAGTGGTTGTATGAACATGGGGGAGGAGACACGATCTTACTACTGATTGTTACCCCAATTTTAATGCATGAATTGGAACTTTCACAAAGAGATTTGCATTCATGTACCCTGCCATATGTAAGGGTCCTAATTCATGATCTGTATGCTGCAGGGACAGAGAGTACATACTAAATTTAGTGTATTAACTAAGACACAGGACACAGCCTCGGGCTGGGTTAACTCAGGTTTATTGCATCGTGGACAGAGGGAACATGAGGTAATGGCGGATCGATAGCTCTTTATATACAGTAGGGATACATTTGAATGTGGTGCCATGGTAGCCCATTGGCTACTGTCTGCGTGACGTCATTGTGGGTCACGCCCTTCTTGTCCAGGTGTAGGTGGTGGCGGGAAAGCTTCCCGCGCTGTTGCCTTTGATGAGTTCGGACCAAGAGAGCTTGGACGCTCGCTGCTGCCAGCTGGTGGTCATTAGCTCGCGTCCTATTACAGGGTTTATATGATACAGCTGAAGGTTACATTGTTGCTATAAGCAAGGTTACATTGGTTCAGATACATTGTAATCCATGTGGAAGGTAAAACCATTAGAACACAACATCCCTCCCCCCTAGGACGAGACAATGTCTCGAGCCCACACTTCAACACACTCCCCCCCTTAGGAGACAAAGTCTCTTAGCCAAGATGGCTTATTTCGAACACGCTGGGGTCTCGATGCGGGCTGCCTTTCCCCGGGTTTGCTACCATCTCTTTGTCCCCTGGTTTCCTGCCCTGTAATTGGAGAGGGAGACTTGTTAGTGACTTGCCGCGGCTCCGCGGCGTTGTTGGGAGGTGTGCTCTTTCTCGGGGAAGAACCGGGGGCACTGGGGGCTAACGAAAAACCCCTCTTCTCGCTTGGAAGGGTGGGGGAACACTCCTGAAAACCCCCCCGGCTCGCAAAACCAAAATCAAGATCAAAATTCCATTCGGGGGACGCGGCGGCGGCCGCACATTCCTTTTCCCTCCCCCCGGGCTCTGATAGAACTGGGGTATCAAAAGGATATGAGTCGGGACCACCGCTTTCCCCCCCGGTTTCGGACTGATGTCCCTCAATGTCTCCCCCTTGGGCTAAACGGGTGGGGGAGAACCCTATCGCTGAATCCTGTTGCTGAGCCCCACTAATCGGCCCTTCACTCACTCGGCGCCTCAGTTGGTCAGCGTGTCTCCTCCATAGGAGACCGGTGCTCGTTTCCACCCGATATGACACTGGCCCCGTCTGCTCAATTACCGTTCCTGGCACCCAGGCTGGCCCTGCGCTTGCATAGTTCCTGCAGTAAACAAGGTCGCCGGCGGCGAACCCTTTCGAGACTGCCAACCCTATGTTTTTTCCCTTGTCCTCGACTCTCGTCGGGTCCAGCCTGGACAGAAGCGTGGTCAGTTTTCGCCGCATCAATAGTTCTGCCGGCGAGTAACCTGACGCTAAGGGGGTCACCCTATACGCTAACAAGAACTGACATACTTGGTGATTCAGGTCCCCCGGGCCCATGCGCCGAAGCGCATCCTTCGTTGTCCGCACCAACCGTTCCACTTGGCCATTCGTGGCCGGGTGAAACGGCGCGGATGTCACATGCCGAATGGCGTTTGCTTCCATGAATGCCCCGAACTCCGAGGAGGTGAAGCAACTCGCGTTATCGCTGACTAAAGTGTCGGGTAAGCCGAACGTGGAAAAGACCCTCCGTAGCTGGCTAATTGTCGTGGCGGAGGACGTGCTCTTTACTGGGATAACCTCCAGCCACTTGGAGAACGCATCCACCACCAGGAGAAACATGGTTCCTCGGAATGGGCCAGCGAAATCTACATGTACTCTGGACCACGGCCCCCTTGCTGTGTCCCACTCCCTATGCGGGAGGCGGGCCGCCTCTGGTCGGGATCCCTGGCATGCCTCACAAGTGCCGACCATGTGCTCAATGTCCGCGTCCAGCTGTGGCCACCAAAAGTAACTGCGGGCCAGTGCTTTCGAACGAACGATCCCCGGGTGGCTGACGTGCAGCAGTTTGAGCACCCTCGGCCGCATGGCTGCAGGAACCACCACCCGTTGGCCCCACAACAGGCACCCCCTTTCTAGGGACAACTCTAGCTTTTTCCGAAAGAATGGGTCGAATTCCGTGCTCGGGGATGATGCCGGCCACCCCTTTTGTACCCATGAGCTGACCTTCTCGAGCGTTCTGTCCTTGCCTGTCGCCCTAGCAATATCCGCTGGAACTATTGGGGGTGCATCTAAAACCTCGATTAGCAACACCTGGCGGTCTCTTCCTACTCTAGCCTTTTGGTCGTCCGACAAGGGCAAAGGGGATCTCGAAAGTGCATCAGCATGGCTGATCTCTTTTCCGGGCCGGTACTCCAACTCGTGTTGGTATGCGTTGAGAAAAATGGCCCATCGCAACATTCTCGGTGATAGGATCTGCGGGGTGGGCTTGCTTGCCGTGAAAATCCCTAACAGGGGCTTGTGATCCGTCACGATTTTGAACGGGCGGCCATACAAAAAATCGTGAAACTTTTTGGTCCCCGCTACAATTGCCAATGCCTCCCTGTCGGTTTGTGCGTAATTTCGCTCTGCCTGGGACAGGGACCTTGAATAAAATGCAACCGGGGCCTCCCTTCCGTCATCCAACACGTGGCACAGTACCGCCCCCACCCCCACCGGTGACGCATCACAGACTAGGACCACCGGCCGTTTGGGGTCGAAATGCGTTAGAATTGCGTCAGAGGTCAAGAGTTGCTTTAATTCTTTGAACGCCCTCTCGTGCTCGTCACCCCACACCCAAGTCTCCTCTTTTTTAAGCAACCGATGAAACGGTTCGGCCACGGACGCCTTCCGCGGGAGGAATGTATGGTAAAAATTGAGGAGCCCCAGGAATGACTGTAGCTCGGTTTTGGATGTGGGGCGAGGGGCCTTTTTGATGGCTACTACTTTGGATTTGGATGGCTTGATACCCTCGGGTGTGATCCTGAACCCTAAGAACTCGACCTCGGTTTCGAAAAAAACACATTTGTCCTTCCTCAGTCTCAGCCCCGCTTTCTCGAACACAGTTAGTACTTTGTCCAATCTCCGTGCCAGTTCGGCCTCACTCCCCCCTGTTATTAGTACGTCATCAAAATAAGGTAACACCCCCTCCAGCCCCTTCAGGAGGCGTTCCACAAGCGACTGAAAAAGGCCGGGTGCCGAGTTCACGCCGAACTGTAAACGCGACACTTGGAATGCTCCTTTATGTGTGACTATCGTTTGTGCCGCGGCCGTGGCGGGTGTTACGGGAAGCTGCTGATAGGCTTGTGCCAGGTCGAGCTTAGCGAAACACTTTCCCCCATTCAGTCTGGCCAAAAGGTGGCTGACCACCGGCACCGGATAAGCATTAGGGCGGATCGCCTTGTTAATCGTACACTTATAATCAGCGCAAATGCGCACCTCCCCGTTAGCCTTCAGAGCTGTTACAATTGGAGTTTCCCACTCCGCGGAATCAACAGGAATAAGAATCCCCTGGCCCACCAATTTGTCCAGTTCCGCCTCTATTTTGTCCTTTAGTGCGAAGGGCACTCTGCGCGGTTTGAGTCTTATCGGGCGGACCTCCGGATCTAGGTCGAAGGCTACAGGGGGTCCCTTGAATTTTCCGAGTCCTTTTTCAAAAACGGCGGGATGCGCATCGCACACCGCTTGTATTGGGTCCACCCCCACTGCATGTACTCCCCCTATAAACAGGCCTAAAGGCTGGAACCACTGTGTTCCTAGGAGGCTACAACTCCCCCCCTTGAGGACAACTAGGGGCAGCTCCGCAGAGTGTCTCTTAAACTCAACCCGAAATTTCCCGACCCCCAACACCGGAATGCTGTTCCCCTGTACATCTCGTAGCGTGGACCTCAAGGTTTTAAGTTTGGGCCGCACGTGGGGGTCGATTTTTAAAAACTCTTTCTGGGGAATTATGGAATAGGAGGACCCCGAGTCAATTTCCATCCTGATGGGGGCCCCTTGTACTAGTACCTCAACGAAATAATGGGACTGTTCCGCGGACACACTGAGCACTGGGACGTCGTCCTCGCTGCTGTCCGAGACGCGGCCCACGCCGTCCTGCTTCCTCGTGGTCTGGACGCCATCTTTGGCCCTCGCTGAACGGTCCGGCCTGGTCGAACGGTCTGGTGACTGCCTCCGGCCCTCCTTCCGTTTTCTGCATGCCTTGGCGATGTGCCCCCGACGGCCGCAGGTGTAGCATTCGGCCTTTCTAAACGGGCACCTCGCACGCTCGTGGGCCGCTCCGCAACCATCGCAGCGGCGCCCGCCTTTTCGGACCTTCTGGACCTCCTCGCCGTCGCTGCCATCTGAGGACGACTTTGAGGCCCGTTGAGTTGCATGCACCGCTTTTTCCGCCTTGCCGGCCCTGGGACGCCACTCACGCCACTGGTGCATCTCGTCCACTCCAGCACTCGTGGACTCTGCGGCTTCTGCGGCCTCGACGACCTCTGCCAGCGTGGGTGGCGGCTCCTTATTCATCAAGCTGCGCTGCACCTCTTTGTCCTTCAGGCCGCACAGCACGCCGTCCCTGAGGGCCATTTCTAGGATGTTGCCCCATTTACAGGGGGCGGCGGCTACCCTCATGGCGGCCACGAATGCCTCGACCGACTCGTCCGGCGCTTGGACTCGCCTCCAAAACGCGCTCCGAGCGGGAAACATCGCCCTCGAGGGTTGGAAGCGCTCCCGTAGCAGCTTCATGATGTCGTCCGCCTTAAATTCGCTCACCTTCTTCGGAGCGATGATGCCCACCAGCGTCCGCTTGGTCTCCATCCCAAGCATGCGGGTGAGGATGGCCCTCTTCCTCTCCTCATCGTCTTCCTTGACTTTGAGTTCCACCAGCGCCGCATGGAAGTCCATCTCCAACAGCTCCCAGTCTTGCGGTTTGGTGATGTTGAACCCGCTCTGTGCCCTGGCTGCTCCTTGGGGATCCATTATCCCACCTTCGTCGCCAATTTAGTGTATTAACTAAGACACAGGACACAGCCTCGGGCTGGGTTAACTCAGGTTTATTGCATCGTGGACAGAGGGAACATGAGGTAATGGCGGATCGATAGCTCTTTATATACAGTAGGGATACATTTGAATGTGGTGCCATGGTAGCCCATTGGCTACTGTCTGCGTGACGTCATTGTGGGTCACGCCCTTCTTGTCCAGGTGTAGGTGGTGGCGGGAAAGCTTCCCGCGCTGTTGCCTTTGATGAGTTCGGACCAAGAGAGCTTGGACGCTCGCTGCTGCCAGCTGGTGGTCATTAGCTCGCGTCCTATTACAGGGTTTATATGATACAGCTGAAGGTTACATTGTTGCTATAAGCAAGGTTACATTGGTTCAGATACATTGTAATCCATGTGGAAGGTAAAACCATTAGAACACAACACTAAACATTTAGGAATCACATATGTTGGATTGTTTTTATGAATAGTCAACATCTTAGTCTTTGTTTCAAGCATATCAGAGAATAAAGAAAACAAAAGCATTGCAGCACATTGAAGACTAACTGACCAACATGTGCTAGAGTTACACCTGTGGGCTACTAGGCACAAATTCCAATGAAGAGGTGAGAGGCTACATGATACCTCTTTGACTGGGATTAAGCAGATACTAGAAGTTTTGCTGTCACATCTTCATGAGATAAGAGCCAAACTAATTTATTTATTTATTTCTCGCATTTCTACTGCCGCCCCCTCACTGAGGCAACTCCGGGTGGCTCACAACAAATAAAAACTCACAAAACCATCAAAATAGCATTAAAATTGAATTATTTAAAAATAAGATTTTTTAAAAAAAATTTTTTTTAAAAAAAATGCCCTCCCATACTAAACTGACATCCTGAGCAATAGTTAAACAAGCCAACCCAGGGTGGTTGTTTCCCCAGCCGCCCCACACACCCGCTGCACCAGCCAGGTCTTAAAACTGTTGCGAAAGGATAAAAGCTGTGCCTGGAGGCGAAGTTTGGTTGGCAAGAGGTTCCACAGGGCCGGAGCAGACACAGAGAAGACCCTCCTTCTCGTGCTAGAGAGGCGAGCCTCCCTAGCAGATGGAACTATCAGGGAGCCCCTCCGGTCTGCTCTAGTGGGACGGGCAGATGTCCTTGGGGTGACACAGTCTCTTAAGTACCCTGGTCCACTACTAATCTAATATCTAAGTTGGAATGCCATTCAATTGGGCTTTAGTGTTGTCCTCCTTCTTAATGTTGTGATGCAGTTCACCAAACAAAAATGTTGGTGGAGATATAAGGTGCATTCCCAACTTCCAATTCCTATAGAGGGGAAAGGACAGAAGAGCGAGTGAGCAGAGAATTTGCAGCTGCTGTTTCGATCGGCAAAATATACACAGGTTCAAAAAAAATTAAATTAAGTGGTGCATAACCATAGTGACGGCCTAGAGAGATGCAAAATTAATTATTTCACTTCCCCTTTACAAATGATCAGGGGAACTGATCAATATCCAATATACTGAAGGAGCTCATTAGCCTCTTCAGTAGGCCAGATGTTTGCACCGCAAGCAGCCTTTGATACCTGCAAGGCTCCCATATATAACATTCCCAGGATAATGGCTGAGTGCCTGATTTCAGACAATTGGGGAGTTGTTGAGTCCGGCGCTTAAGAAGTATTCTGACCAGCAGGATTGGGTCAAACACAAGTGATTTATTATTCAGCTCAGAGATACCAGACTGGGGAACATGTACAAGGTGGCAGCTTATATACAGTGAGAATGGCACTTACACAGGTGGATACATTTCGGCGGGTTTCCGGAGAAGCGGGAAGTTTGTACTGATGAATCAGCTATTTGGATAATAGTTTGAAATTGGCGCCTTTACAAAAAGCGTGTTATTCCACAGTAGACTTTACGGCGCTAATAGCGATTTTAATAAATAATGCTTGGACACAACAGGAGTGCAACCCTACAGCCTTTAGTATCCTTTAAACAGCAAACAAACTGGATTTCCTGTGTTGGGGAGGGAAATCATGAGTTTGTTTCATTATGTAAAAGTACCGAATGATACTTTTACAGTTAACAATGAGGCTACTGGAACTTCTTGTAGTGCTGCTTGAGTGCATGTTTTCAAGTATTGGAGTAGGATGGTGAGATGTTTTCAGCCTGAACAAAGCCATTGGTGCAGTGGTTTGTGTGAGTGTGTTTTTCCCATACCAGCCCTGTTATCTGTGCAGTAAGGGAGAAGATAATAGTGGAGAGGGTTAAGAAAAGGAGGGAAGATAAGAATAGCAGAAGCAGAAGCCTGGGGCAGCAAATCTATTTGCTTTCTTTTGGAGATGGTTTAACCTCTGGATGGCTTATATTGGCCTAATTCTTTAGACTTCAGCCATATCTGGAAAGTTATATAAAAATTGGGAGGCAACTCTGATAAGCCTCTTAAACCCATCTTTGTGACACTCACTAAACTGAAACTGGGCAGAAGCAAATATTAAGGAGCAGTAGCCATCATAATCTTAATTAGAGATAGTTAATCTATTTTCCATCTTCCCAGTCATCAGTTTGCTCCATCCTGTTTCCGTGTCATTTTTTAAATAGTTTGCACACAAATATGTATGCATTTTTGGGCATTCCTAACACACATTTTTGTACACATTTCTCTCTAATATGCCCACTTATTCTTATGCAATGCTTTTTTATACTTTTGCCTGCTTTCCTACTAGATATGTGCAGGGACACGTTTTTGATTTTAAAAAATTAAAAGATATGTCAACAACAACAAATGCAACACATTTTTGCCTCTCAGAAAGATGACGTACTGAACTGTTATAACATTTTGCATCTTCAGTTATATTGTTCTCAATTTTTGATCATGACTTTGCTTAGTCTTCCTAACAGCCAAAGTATTTTTAAACATTCCATTGTACCTTCAAGACCTGTGGTGGTGTTGTGGCATAGGTTCTGATATTCTCTAACATCATAGGCTGAAGCAGTCTAATGAAATGAAAACTACAGGAAGGAGAATAGCTTTTATAGTAAAGACTCAAAAGGCAGTCGCATCTGACTCTAGGGTGCGGTGGTCATCTCCATTTACAGCCAAAGTGCCAGTGCTATCTACATCTGAAGAGGTCTTCATGGTCATGTGGCAGCCGCAGCTAGACACCAGAGTGCACAGAACACTGTGCTTTCCCCAACAACGTTGTACCTAAACTTTTTCCCCACGGGCCAATCATGTGGTTGAGCTGGCTGGTCACGTGGTTCCTCCCACCGGAAGTGGAAGTAAAAAGTCAATGAGCAAAATGCTGATGTAAATGCACCCGCCCCCAGCTGTCATAAATGTGTTTACTACAGCATTTTGTGCATGCACAGGCGTGTTTTACTTCCACTTCCAGGAGCAGCGAGGGTGGCGTGGGCCAGATGATCTTGTGCTGTGGGCCAGATCCAGCACACAGGCTGTAAGATAAATATTTATTGTCATTGTCTCCTTGCGGGAACAACAAAATTTCTTGGTTGCTATATATCAACTCGAATAAGGCATACCCCATAATTTAAAACAGCTACAGAAACACGAATTAAGACAGTACCATACAGTACAATATAAAAAAATTAAAAAGATAAGATGACTTTAGAGTCCAGAGTTTCCATTTAAGGCCAAAATTGCTCTGGAGAAGAAACTGTTCCTGAGACGGCTCGTTTTTACCTTCATTGTTCTACCTTCATTGTTCGGCCGGGAAGGAAGACGAGCGGCACCTGAGGGCAGTTTCGACGCCCTCAAAAGCCGCTCGCCATGCCGCCCAGACCACCACCTCCACTCGACCGGCGGCCGGCCGGGAAGGAAAACGAGCGGCACCTGAGGGCAGTTTCGACGCCCTCAAAAGCCGCTCGCCATGCCGCCCAGACCACCACCTCCACTCGACCGGCGGCCGGCCGGGAAGGAAGACGAGCGGCACCTGAGGGCAGTTTTGACGCCCTCAAAAGCTGCTCGCCATGCCGCCCAGACCACCACCTCCACTCGACCGGCGGCCGGCCGGGAAGGAAAACGAGCGGCACCTGAGGGCAGTTTCGACGCCCTCAAAAGCCGCTCGCCATGCCGCCCAGACCACCACCTCCACTCGACCGGCGGCCGGCCGGGAAGGAAGACGAGCGGCACCTGAGGGCAGTTTCGATGCCCTCAAAAGCCGCTCGCCATGCCGCCCAGACCACCACCTCCACTCGACCGGTGGCCGGCCGGGAAGGAAGACGAGCGGCACCTGAGGGCAGTTTCGACGCCCTCAAAAGCCGCTCGCCATGCCGCCCAGACCACCACCTCCACTCGACCGGCGGCCGGCCGGGAAGGAAGACGAGCGGCACCTGAGAGCAGTTTTGACGCCCTCAAAAGCCGCTCACCACGCCACTGAGACCACCACTGCCACACAACCGGCGGCCAGCTAGGAGGGAAGACGAGTGGGCGGTGGGAGCGCAGCTGAGCCCAGCTGATGACCATCACAGCGGGGCCTCAAAAAGCCGCTCCCGCCGCTCCCAATGCTAGCATCAGCACCTTTGGTTCCCTTCCGTGGCCTGGCCGGTCACGGTGGGGTGGGAGCACCGCTGAGGCTTGTCCTGTCACTGCTCAAGTTGATGGGAGCACTCCCGGGGGCAGAAGACCGCTGCCGCTAACCAGCTGAGGTGAGTCCTCCCCTTCCTCCCATTGCCGGGAGAGGTAAAGACCTGCCTCTGCCCCGAGGACCATTGCCGCCTGCTAGGAGCGCTAGGACTTGTGCACGCTCTCACCCCCCCCCCCCCGGAAGGACTTGAAAGGGACTGTGTTGGGGTATATTTTTATATTGCTATATTGTTATTTTGTGATTATTTGCATTTGGACATTTTGAATTTTATATATTTTGTATTTTTTGATGATATTGATGTTTTACATATAATTTTATAATTGTGATTTTGTATATTGTTTGAATTGAGAAATGTATGTTGCTTTTGTACTTTGGATATTGTATTTATATGCTGTAAACCGCTTTGAGTTCCCCTAGGGGAAGTAAAGCGGTATAGAAATGTAAATATAATAATAATAATAATAATAATAATATCTCCGTCCCGATGGCAGAAGCTCAAAGAAGCAGTGGCCAGGATGTGATGGGTCTCCTACTATATCTAATGCTTTTCTGTGGCACCTGATGGTGTAAATTTGTTCTAAAGTGGAGAGTGGATAGCCGATAATGCTCTCCACTGATTTAATAATTATGTAGTTTGACCACCCCTGCCCTTAACCATCACTATTGAGTCTATCACAAATAATTTCACAAACCCAGAGTTCTAGCATCCATAAATCTAGCATGCTGATTGTGACATTTACAAAGATACAGTTTTTGTACATTTCTGCATGTATGGCAGACTGTCTGTATGTGTCCCATTAAAGTGTGCACAGATCCTGGGTTGTAGTCAGTGAGTGAACAACATCAGGGAGGACTCAAGAATGGTAATCCTTCTCAACATGTAAAGTAGAACCTGGAATCTGTTTTATTCTTTTGAATCACAGCTCTTAATGTGGCTTATTGCCCACACTGGCTCAAAGATCCTGATAGTCCAGAAAGACAACTCTTATGACCTCTAAGGTAGACCCTGTTAGAGTATGGTGCCTAGGCAGCTGGAAAGTAACACAAGCACAATGATAACCAGGTAACAGCCAAATAATAACCATATCACAGTCCAGAGCCCAGGTTCAAAATCAAACTCATTGTAAACAGAAATACAAGGTTAGTCCAGACTACAGAGCATAGTCCAAGCAAGCCTTAGAGACCGCAGGTTACCTTAGAGACCGCATCGCCCTAAGGACATCTGTCCGTCCAACCAGAGCGGACCGGAGGGGCTCTCTAATAGTGCCATCAGCCAGGGGGGCTCGCCTCTCTGGCACAAGGAGGAGAGCCTTCTCTGTGTCCGCACCGGCCCTTTGGAACTTCCTGCCTGTGGAACTGCATTTCCAGACGGAGTTGTTGCCCTTTAGAAAAGAACTAAAAACCTGGCTGGCGGGCCAAGTTTGGGGTGCAGGTGGAGGGGTGGCTTCCGTTGGGTGATTAATATAGGGGAGGATGCCTGCCCCATGGTTTCTTGAGTTCCTGCACCCCTCTCTTTTTAGGGGTGGGTTCTTATTGCTGGTTTTTATCTGTTTTATTTGTTTGTATCTGTTTTTACCCACTGTTGTGAACCGCCCGGAGTCGGCTTTGGCTGAGTGAGCGGTATAAAAATTTAACAATAAAATAAAAAAATAAAATAAAAGCCAGAAGTCAGATGTCTGAGAGAGAGCAGACAAAACAGAGTACCTTCAGAGACTGGAGAAGGGCAAGGATGGGTTCAAGGATCCAAGTGAAGCACAACATTAATCCACAGGAACAGGGCAGGAAAGTCTTCAGAAGAAAGAACTAGGAACAAGGTAAGAGATCTTCTAAGGCAGGAATCAGGAGTAAGACTTTGACACCAAGAACAGGGCAACAGATTTAGGACCCAGGTAATAGAAAATCCAATGATCTTCCTTGCTGAGGCAAGCTCTGGAAGGAAGAGCCATTTCTTATATAGCCAACCTCCCAGGCATACCTGTCAAGCACGGCTCCTGAAAATATGGGAACTGCTCCAGCCGGGTGTGCATGCACTGCAACAACACATCTGCACGTGTACAGAACTTCTCTGTGTATGCGCAGAACCTATTTGTGATGGGCGTGCGTGCTCAGTGACCCCTTTTCCCACCGTTGAAATATGGGATGGCAGTGGGAAAGGGGAGGAACGAGTGGAGAAATACAGGAAATCCCGGCCAATCCAGGATACTTGACAGGTATGCTCCCAGGGGCCCAAGGTGGAGCTTATTATGGACGGTCCAGAACCTTCCACAGGGCACTCAAGTGGGAACTAGCAGCTGCAGCAGTTCCCACTTCCCAAACCTGCAAGCAAAGCAATAGAGCTGGCCTACAGGTTGGGCTTCCAGTCCTGCACGCATCAAGCTACCTCTGCGAAACACATTCTGCAATTACTGGAACTGCGTCAGATCCCTGACAAACCTGTAAACTGTCTAAATCTTTATGAATGACTGCTCCTCTCATTGGCTAGGCTGGCAAGGACTGAGGAGCAGAAATTCTTTGAGAACTGGGGTGCCTTGGGTTCTTTAGCCCCAAGGTGGATCATATCCATTGAGCTTTACTTTAAAAGGAACTAGCAAAGGTACCCAGCATTGCCCGGGTGAGGGACCCAACCCGGGGCATAGATTTCACCCAGACACGTCACACACGACACAACACAAATTACACAACACACACCCACACACGGCACACCCACACAACACACACCAACACAAGATACACCCACACATGACACACCCACATAATACTCACACCCACACACCCACACCCACCCACACACACACACACACACACACACACACACACACACAACCCACAGCCAACACAGCTACACACATCCATGCACCCTCTCCCACACACACATCCATGCTCTCTCTCTTTCTCCCTCTCTCTCTCACACACATATACACTATCTCTCTCTATTCCTCCTCGGGGCACACACACAGACCAGAGGTACTGTGACTCTGCTCTCTCTCCCACTCTCAGATACTCTGTCTCTCCCCCCCTCTCTCTCACACACACACAAACACACACACACACTCCCTGGCCTGTGTCTCCAGGCAACAGCCTGCTTCCGGAAGCGCTGGCCGTTGCCTGGAAACGCAGGCCATGCTGCTGGGAGACATGGGTTACCACTGGGCTGGACTGCACGGAGGCCTTCATACACACCCCGCCCTGCCCACCCCACAGCGCTCGCCTCACCTGTGGGGCATCCTCCGCGCAGCCCAGCTGGGTGGTAACCCACGTCTCCCAGTAGCGTGGCCTGTGTCTCTAGGCAATGGCCTGCTTCCGGAAGCGCCAGCCATTGCCTGGAGATGCAGGCGATGCTAGCGGGAGACGTGGGGTAGCACCGGGCTGGGCTGCATGGAGCCCACACACACAGCGCTCGCCTCACTTGCAGTGACTGACCGAAACGCGGGCGCAGGCTGGTTGGTCGATGGGGACTGTGGCATATGCGCAGTCCCCTCTGTCCTTTCCGGCCTCGCTGGGAGGGCTCTTCCAGGTTGTGCGCACATGTCATGCATGCATAGACCCACCTTCCCTGCCAGGCTCCCTGGCGGCTGGGGACACCCCCTTCATGGCCCCTTTTTTGGGGTGAAGGAACCCACGGTGGGCTGCCGGTACCCCGTACTGATACAGCTTAAGGGGCAAGGTAAGTAATGGGCACGGTTCCAGGGGGTTTGGCGACCAGGTGTTGTGGCACATATGCGTCTCACCCAACGACACCTTGGTTTTATATATTAAGATTGAAATCTTTACTTGTTCCTGATGGTTTGGATTGAAATGTTCCCTTGTAGTTTTCCCTTTTGCTCCTTGGTCTGATATTTTATTTATTTATTTATTTATTTATTTATTTATTATTTAAATTTGTATTGCCGCCCACCTCACCAAGGGCGGCTCTGGGCGGCTCACAAAACTGCATTAGGTTTAAATAAGAAAACTGTGTTCAAGTTAATTTGGCATTCATGCCTTTTAGAGACCGAGAGGGAATAAAACCTGTAAATTAGCAGGTTTCGCTCTCCAAAACACAAATTAAGACCAATAAATGCTAATATAGATTGTGGTTTCTCTTTGTTTCTTTTCAGGTTTCTGAACTTGCAGGGCTGCATATTTTGTTAGAAACCTGAGTGAAGTTATTGCCATTTTGCTGCACAGGGAAGGGTGGTTTTGCAATACTGTACTATATTTAGTAGCAGAACGGCTAGGCTTCCCTGCTGACACACAAGTGTTGGTATTAAAGCTAAAGATAGCTTATACATAGAAAACTTAACAGATTGCCATAAGGGACTCATATTGCAGATGTGGGTCAACAGTTGATCAGTATTTATCAGTAGATTGTTAGGTAATTTGCAATCTGCAAGAGTTAATGATTCTTAATTGTTTAAGAATAGTGAAATTAAAAGGCCTTCCTAACAAAGCTGAGGGAAGCTTGGGATAACAACTGGGAGTGGAATGTTCTCTGACTTACACTGTTGTTCTTTCTTTCTTAATTTTAAGTTTCTGGGTCAGATGTGTTTGTCCCAATTACAATAAACCTTTTAAATCAATGGAACTTACATAATTGTTGACTTTACAAGACTTCTTCAGTAAGTGTGTCTTTTCTGGTTGGGACTATCTACATGCATTCAGTATATAGCCTCAACAACACTGGGGGATTGGGGCAAGAAAGAGGCCGACAGATCCTAAAGTAAGGGTAGGAACATAGCTTATTTTGTACAGTAACTTGAATTTATTAACCAAATACCGTAACTCCAAACTGCTTTAATCATTTAAGTTCTCCATTAGGTTGGTGGCATCCTATATGTTCAAAGATGGGAAGTAGTCACAGCACCCTTCCCATACAAGTCTTAGAACTGCCTTCATCTCTCACCCATGCTACAGAAGGAAGATGTCATCTGCTGGATAGTCAGAACTTCAGCTTCCAGTTCTCATAAGCAATTGGACTGTCTCTGCCTCTTCCACCATTAAAACTGCACTGGGATAGTTGCTGGCAGAGTGGAATCAACTGGTGGTTGCTAGCATCTCCTTTTAGCTATAACATCCCTTGTCCAACTAAAGCTCGTGGCTTGCAGCAGATCTTTAGGCAGTCTGGCGCTTCAACCCAGGTGCCCCTTCATCATTCTTCTACTGTTCACTGCCATTCCTCTACTGTCTTGTCTTCTTCCTCCCTTTTATACTCTATGGGCCTCCACCTTCCCTTCTAGATCTTTTTGACCCTCTTTCTTTGAGCTTCATTCCTTCTAGAAGGTTCCTTACTCTCCAACATATTGCAGATCAATCAGAGCTTTGACAATATACCCACCTTTGGTTAAGAAAATAATGGCCGTTTTCTTCTTAGTAATGTTTTGCTTTCCATCATCCACCATAACAGTTGGCATACAGATGTCTCCTATCATACTATGATGCACTGCTCCATTGACCTTCAAGTTCAACCACATTGTTTGTCAGTGACACACACTTTGTAATTGTTGCTAAAAAGTCCAATGCCTACATCATCAGAAGAGCACATCCCCATTACATCATAAGGGCATGCCCACTTGCTCTCAAATGTTGGCCCTGAGATCTGAGGCATTGGGATGCTATTGACCAGTCAACTACTCTTTCTTATGGTTATTTCTAGTGTTCTTAAGGTTTGTGTTTTCAGAAAATGACTCCCAGAATTTGCTAGGCAGCTATGACTTAAGGGAGACTGTGCAATCTGATAAAATCTTTTCAATTTCTTCCCAGATTGCAAACTGTGGTGAGAGTTCAATGTGAAGAAAGTCAAGATGAAGTGAGAGACAGGAGTTCAAGTTATTCCCTGATGAAAGTGATTATCTCAGTGGAGTTATATTTTAATGAGGCTGCATATTTGAACGAGTCTTTCAATATGAGGACAGAGGGAAGAAACAACTGATCCTATATTTCATCTTTGGCTCTTACAGTCACTCTTGATTTAAATTACTTATTGAGAACATAGACAGGTCTCTGATTATGATTGCTTTTTTTCTCACAGATTTACAGGAGATTAAAAGGTAAAGGTAAGGTTTCCCTTGCTCAAAAGCCAGTTGTATCCGACTCTAGGGTGCAGTGCTCATCTCTGTTTCAAAGCGGAAGAGCCAGTGCTGTCTGCTGCTGCAGACGTTTCCGTGGGCATGTGGAAGGAATGACTAGCCACCAGAGCGCACTGAACGCTGTTACCTTCCCACCACTATATCCTTCTTCTTTTATGTCCCAAGCAATCCCTGGGCTGCCAAAATGAAGCCACTTTCCTTGCTTTGTCGTTGCCCAAATTTAAGTCCTCATCGGTGCATGTTTCTGGCAGTAATTGGCAGATCAATAAATGAGTTGGATTCTGTATCTATCCACAATATATATACCTATATTGATTAAATGCAGAGGGGGAGGAAAATCATATCACTAACAGGCTCCTTGTTATATGCCTGATCTCCCAGTGGTTGTGAGATAATTCACACAAATGGTCACACAATGGGGAGCTTTTGGGAGTGGAGATGGGATGCTTGTACTGTTTCTCTTCATAATAGTACATCTTACCATAAAATAGATCTGTGGTAGCAGAAACATAGACATTTCTTCCAGAGTTTTGTGTTGCTTTTCCTGTTAATGGAAATGTAGCTGACACTAGAACTTAAGGCAAATTTTTAGCAACCTATTGATTGATGACACTTCACTCCTAAAGCAAAAACACCCAGACAAAAGAAAACCAGCCCAACTTCAGAACCTAGATGACATGGGCATACTGGAGTTCACTGGGCTAAAGCAGTTTATGGTAATATATTTTCTTCTTATTTTTTAATGTTATAATCAGAATAGAGAACTAGAGACCATGGCTAGAAAAGTTCATTTTATTACTTATACATAATTTAATTATGTATATAAATGTATTAACATGCATGTGTGCCTTCACACACAATCTCTTTCCAAAACAAAACAGAACTTAACATGCCAATACATATGTTTAACATCAGGGTAGTATAAATAAATTCAATTTCATTCCTTGGTCACAGTGGGGCTATGATTTAAATGGATTTAAAATACAAAACTGCATGTGCCCATCAACTTTCTTTGTTAATGAGAGTTAGTACACTTGTTTTAAAAAGCATGCAATTACATTTTTCAGGTGAGGGACAAAAAGAACATTGTGTGTTTATCAATTGCAGTATTACAGTGCCTATGTAAAACTCCCCACCCCCAAAGTCCATTAAACCTGGGATCTAAATTTTTCCAGCTGCATCACTGATGATTAGGGACTCTACCAACACACCTGGCAATTATTCATCCTGCCAGGTAGACTGAAGCCTCCATGGAGTTATTTCCACATCTGTAACCTGTTTTGTTGCATTTTCCACACTGGATTTTCTTTATAGAAACATTATGGGTTTGATGCATCTCCCAACATGTGCTTGGAATTAAGTGGTTGCAACAATACATGACGAATGGTGGGATGGAGGCGGGGTGAAGTCATATTATGTGCTAAGGGTGGATCATGGTCATGACTTAATATTAGAAACATGTGTGCACAGTTATAGAAATGGCTAAACAACTGAAGAATGTAGTGTTACGAACAGTTTATAAAACTCAAGTCTAATAGAACATTCTCCCCCTTTGTGTCAAGATTCCTTGATGTTAACATTGGCCCAAAGAAGCTATTGGTTGCTTCTCCCATTGCTGTGGAATGAACACAGATTTGTTTTGTTCTTCCTCTTTCTTTGTTGCTGTTCCCCTCTCTTTGCCTCAGACTGCCTTCTAACAATCTCCTTGTTCATTGCCCTTATTCTGTTCTGCTTTTCGATTTGCTTTCAAGAGAATGTGTTTTGAAGCCATACTTTATAAGTTTTCATTAAAACTAAACCTATCTTTCTCTATTTCTCAGTTTATATATATTTAAGACTAGAAGCCTGGATTCTCACAGTTCATGTCTCCTATCAGAGTCTGATAGGAGACATGAACTGTGCTCTGTTTTGCCAGACAAGTACTGTGGTCATTCACTGTAGCGCAGTTTTTTTAATACAGCACACACAAAATTATAGCCATGATGTTGTTAAGAAATCCATAATAATAACTGTGTGCCATCAAGTTGATCCCAATTTATGGTGACCCTTGGCAGAGTTTTCTAGGTAAAGAATACACAGAAGTGATTTACCATTCTGGCACCCTGGGACTGTGCAGCTTGCCCAAGGCTGCATAGCCTGGCTCTTCCCTTAGAAGGCAGAGTGGGGAATTGAGCTCTCAACCTCTGGCTCTGTAACCAGATATCTAAACCACTCAGTTTTCCAGCCAGGTATTAAGAAACCCATTCTGGGATATGCTAGTGAGACATATCCCATTGCCAGCTACTTGTTCTTGTTCTGTTTTTTGGCTGATTTTTTAAAAAAACTTCAGAGCTGTTGTAAAGCATATGTGTGTAATATATTTAAAAGCCAGCATTTGGGGGCTACATGCCAGAGTCATATGCTTCCAACTTAATAGCAACTCTAATAGGGTTTTCAATCATACCTGTCAAGTATCCCATATTGGCTGGGATTTCCCGTATTCCAGCGCTCGTTCCTCCCCTTTCCTGCCACCGTCCCGTATTTTGAACGGCGGGGAAACGGGTTACTGCGCAGGCAAGCCCATCAGAGGCAGCAGTGTGCATGCGCAAAGGGGTTCTGTGCATGCACAGTTGTTGCTGCGCATGTGCGCCCGGGCCAGAGCAGTTCCCGTATTTTCCGGAGCCGTGCTTGACGGGTATGGTTTTCAATGTATGTGATATATTTTTTAAAATAGTTTACCACTACAGTACTTTCATCCTCATTTGAACTCCGTTCTCCTGGCTGGTAATCTAACATTCAATCCATTATACCACACTGGCAGTGTAATTTACATATTGACTAAAATCAAGTAGTAACTTGCAGCTTGAGTAGGCTTATTGAATCAGTAGAATTGAAAAGTTGATTCACCAAATTTGGGGCTCCATATGATTTTCTTCTATGGTAGGCAAATGATAGTGTGTTTCAACATACTAACAATAAAAGAGCAAGATTTCCCATGCATGTAATATTTTAAAATGTCTACTTTCTTGATGCACAGAGAGGACCCTTATTCATTATTCTAGACCTGTCAGCAGCTTTTAGAAACACTGAACCAACTTAATGGGTTGGTTGTAGGAATCATGGTATTATATTGATTCCACTCCTTCCTGTGCGTGATCAGTTCTAAACACCTGTTTGACTGCACAGTGTTTGGTCTGTAAGGTCCTAGGCTGCGATGTTGTCTCTCTCGCAACATTTTACTTCCGCCCTAACTGCACCCCAAAGCTGAGCTCCCTTATTTTCTTCCTAGGGATAGCAGCAGGGCACACAGGTGAAGAGGTTGAGGAACCAAGTGCTGCCTTTATGGGACGGATAGGCTGTGCATCAAGGCCCTCCTCTCAGACTGCCAGGCAACAGAATTTTACTCCCACAGTAGGCCTGTGAAGATACCAACAGTCTGAGCCGCCTTTCTTTGATCCCCCCTTCGCCTGAGCGTGTTTCCCAAGGTCTTGCAATGGGAGTCCTACAAGATCTTTCTTTCCTGTAGCACAGTTTATCTCAACACTTGGACCAATAATCTTTACCTATAAGAATGGGATGTGGCCATGCATGTCCGGAATGCGTGTCTGCACACGTCCAGCCAATCCCGTAATGTGCCGTGTACACTTACCTTACGTCCCGAAGATCACTCCCGCAAGGATCCAGAAGCTGAGAATGGGGCCAACACCCCACGAACCTGAACAAAAAAAACTACACTTCCCAGCATCCTCCGTGCCGCGCCACCCCTCAGCCAATCAGGCAGGGGGTCATGAGCATGGAGGAGGTGGGACAGCTGGTGTGCACATAAAAAAAATGGCCGATGCACGCCCAAGACAACTCAGCTAAGGGCCCTGCCTTACCAAGGCAGACAGAGCCCGGGCTGATGGAACGGTCTGCCTGCTGCCCCTTCCGCGCCACCTGAGGGGGAAATGCAAAGGCGGCAGCCAGAGATTTGTCAGGGGAGGTGCTCTCCCTGGCGGATCGCTGGCTGCCGCCTTTGTATTACCCCATCCGCTGTTTCGTGTTAGCTCTCGAAACAGCGGGGGGGGGGGTAATACAAAGGAGGCAGCCAGCGATCCAGCAGGTAGAGTGCCTCTCCTGATGGATCACTGGCTGCCGCCTTTGCATTTCCCCCTCAACTGTTTCAAAGGTTGACACAAAACAACCTTTGAAACAGCTGAGGGGGAAATGCAAAGACGCCGGCCAGCAATCCATCTGGGTGAGCACCACCCCTGACGGATCGCTTGCTGCCATCTTTGTATTACCCCCTCCGCTGTTTCGAGAGCTGACACGAAACAGTGGAGGGGTAATACAAAGGCAGCAGCCAATGATCCATTAGGGGAGGCGCTCTCCCTGATGGATCGCTGACTGCCGCGTTTGCATTTCCCTATCAACTGTTTCGAAGGCTGACATGAAACAACCTTCGAAACAGTTGAGGGGGAAATGCACAGGCGGCAGCTAGCGATCCATCAGGAGAGGCGCTCTCTGCCAGAGAGAGTGCCTCCCCTGATGAATCACTGGCTGCTGCCTTTATATTACCCCCTCTGCTGTTTCATGTTAGCTCTCGAAACAGCGGTGGGGCGTGGGGGTAATACAAAGGAGGCAGCCAACGATCCAGCAGGGAGAGCGCCTCTCCTGACGGATCCCTGGCTGCTGCGTTTGCATTTCCCCCTCAACTATTTCAAAGGTTGTTTCGTGTCAGTCTTCGAAACAGTTGATGGGGAAATGCAAACGCGGCAGCCAACAATCCATCAGGGTGAGCACTTCCCCTAACAGATCGTTGGCTGATGGCTTTGTATTACCCCTCCACTGTTTCATGTCAGCTCTCGAAACAGCAGAGGGGGTAATACAAAGATGGCAGCCAGCGATCCGTCAGGGGTGGCACTCTCCCAGATGGATTGATGGCTGGCGCCTTTGCATTTCCCCCTCAGCTGTTTCATGTCAACCTTCAAAACAGTTGAGGGGGAAATGCAAAGGCAGCAGCCAGTGATCCATCAGGAAGAGCGCCACCCCTGACGGATCGCTGGCTGCCATCTTTGCATTACCCCTTCAGCTGTTTTGAAGGGCTGGCAGTCACCTACCCTCTCCGCAGGGCTCAAGTGACCTGACTGGCAAAGCCAGGTAGCCCATGCTAGTCCAGTTCATAAAACTAAACATCCGTTTGTCTTTTGTGGAAATGAAATCAGTCCTGGCTCCATCTTCCTTTTTATTGTAGAAGCAACGAGAAGCAAAGCATACTCCCACAAAATATCCAAATGAAAAGCATAGCTAAACTTAAGCTAATAAACTCATAACACACTCTACAAATAAAATTCCCCATTCCTGGGTTCCTAACCTAAATCTACTCTACCACGCAACTGATACTGAAAAATAAGAAAACGCGCAGATTCCAAGTATCATCCTGGACTCATCTCTCCCAGAGTTAAAGTCCAGCCTTACTGTAATTTTCCCCTCTTCCTTCCTCCTTAGGAATTTTTAGGTGGCCTTGGACTCAGATCTTGAGATAACGCTTATCTCCTCAAAATCTTTCAAGGTCAGGGCATGTTGGCAAAGTGTCAAGCTCTCATTTTGTCCCCACTCTCATCTCGTTGGCTGGATCATTGAATGATGGTTTAAAAGGACAATGAACTTTAATTACAAGTTCACACCCATTCATTGAACTTTGAGAATCCCTCAGGTGTTTCTTTGTCCACTAGAGGCACTAATCCCAATGACGTAATGCATCCAGGAATCACTTTGAATCGTTGCACTTTTAAAGCTCTGTTTCTCAACCTTGAGACATGGTGACAAGTAACTTAAAGTAACTTTTCCAAGATCATGACAGTCTCTACAACTTTTTGACACCTACGTGGAATTGTTGAAGGCAGCAACACATAGGTTCCAGAGCTGTGACTGTATTCATGAACTGACCATCAAAAGCTATTGTAATACCACATTTTAGAGTATTTGGAAATATCTGGTGCAAAATGCAGCCATTGTGGCATTGATGGAGACTTGGTGTTCAGATTATGTTGTTAGCTGCTACTCATATCTGAGTATACATTTTTTCCTGGAAATCATTTTCAGGAAAATGTCACCGGCATAAATTTGTTTCAGGTGGGTCCCAGTTTACCATGAAATGACACACACACTGTGATCATGGAGCCATCTCCTGTGGCATGTGTGAAATGGGACATGCAGGATTTAACACTGGGGCTGCAATGGACTGCCGCAGCCTTGAGGATATTAACAAGGTGCACCTTCACAGCCAGTCCATCTGGTATGGCCTTTTCCACCTCCATGACCATTGGAAATCAAAATGGTAAAGTGGTTACTCCTCTGCTCATTTTGCCATTGGGCCGAATATGATGGTTTCCATTTCCTCCACTGAGGAGGCATCACCCCACCTAAAGGGACTCATCTGCCCATAGCCGTCGGCCCCTTTAGGGAGTCAGGTTATTTACCACTGCCCAACCCTTGGCATTGAGTCACAGCCTGTACGGTCTACTCCATACTGACATAAAGGTCAGAATATGTAACAGCAATACAACTTCCAGAAACATTCTGCAGGAAGTATTCCTAGTTGCTTCATGGAAATACATAACTAGTTAGCATATACCATTACCAGCATGTGACCCTCCAAAACCTGACTGCAGCTCCTGTATTTTCTAACCTAACCATTGGCTGTGTAGGCTAATTCTGATGCAGTTTACCAATATTTGAAAGTCAACTAGTTCCCATCTCTTGCACAGGGATAGCCTTTTGAATTCTTGTTGTGTCCAAACGTATATTGCTTTAAGTTGCATTCGCCATTAAGTCTTTACTGTAATTGCGCGCCCTTTCTTTAAGGCGCCTTATTCATATGTTTTCAATGTACCCTGATTGGTTTACACAGGTTTTCCCGCGTTAGAAAAGCCCGGGCAAATGTATCACTGTAACTGCCGTTCTGTCTCTATATAAGTTGCTACCTCATCGTCATTTTCCCCAGTCCAAACTGAGCTGTAATAAATGACTTTTTGGTTAACCCCCAATCTGCTGTCGCGTTGCAATTAATACTCGGACTCAACAATTCTGCAATATCTTCAACAGTGCTTTGGATTCTGTGTAAAGTGGCATTGAGCGTTCTCTTTCCCAGCCTCCATGCCTTGAAAAGTACTGTTATCAAGGGCTGCTGTGATAGCCAATTAATGATGTCAGATTCAGAACACCCATCATCACACCCAACAAATGTTATGGCAAACATCACTTTGGGTCTATAAAGGATACAAGCTCTCAGATTAGTTAGGTCTAACTGTATGGTTATGGCACGGATACTTTGTTGTGTTCTTTCCTTTGTGCAACGAAATGCCGCTGTGTGGGTGGTCAGAAGGAAAAGTAAAAAAGAAAATGAAACACCTAAGCCAAGCCTTGAAAATATCCTCTCAAGGGGTCTACAGACTTCAGCAGAGCCTATTCTTCCACGGTGAAGTTATTCAGTTTTGTAATAACTACTCATAATATTATTGCAAGGCTGATTTAATTAATGTTTGTACAGAACTCAGAAGAGGTAAATACTAAGTACTTAATTAATCTCATTGTCTGTTCATTAAGCAGTGACAGAAATATTGTGCAGGGCCTGAAATGGCAAAGGTTACTGATCTAAAGTGTTTAATTTACCTGATTCAGTTTTCAAAACATTTCCTGTGGAAAATGTATCCCCCCCCCCAAGGACTCCAGAGTTTTTGTTGTTGTTCAGTCGCACAGTCGACTCTGACCCTTCATGACCCCATGGACCACTGCACACCAGGCAGCCCTGTCCTCCACCATCCTCCTCAATCCGCCCAGCTTTGTGCCCATTGAGTCAACAATGCCATCTAGACCAGAGGTACATACTATACAGTAAATGCAACTGGTATATTATGTTTCTTAAGGTTTCCTAAGAGAGCTTCCTATATTGAACAACCCTACAGACTTAAATTTTAATGAGTTTACTCAGTAGTTTGGTCATTAGTCCTTGGTAGGGTTGGAGAATCAATCCTTCGTTATTTTTTCAATTTCTTCTCTTCTTATCCATCCTAAGTTCTTTCCATCTTTGTTCCTCAATATGCAACTTTTTTTGTTTAAAATGTGTATGCCTTTTCCCTAATAAATACATTTTTGTGCACATTTTGTTTAATACATACTTTTTATATGGGATCTTACACTATATACAGCATTTTTTGGGCAAAAGGTTTTCTTTGCTTTAATTTACTTATTTTATTTCTTTTATAAATTTAGATTTCTACTCAGCCTTTCTTCCCATGATGGGTCTCAGTCTAGCTTAAAATAAAATAAAATAAAAAGGCCCATATCAAAACATTACAAAGACTAACTAAGCATCCAACTTTAAATAGTTTTAAAAAAATTATCCCCACCCCCACCCCAGCACACTTCCAAAGCATTTTTTGATTGGGGAGCTACTTACATTATAATCAGTGGTGTGCATCAGCAGGTTTGCACCAGTTCGCCAGAACTTGTAGCAGAAATCCTGGCTAGTCAAGCACATCCAAGTTTTGAAATAAAGTAGTCCCAATTTGGGTGCAAAACAGGGCTTTCCCCTGGCCACGCCCACCATACCATGCCCACAATGTGGTAGTAAAAAAATTTCGAGCCCACCACTGATTGTAATAATCCTGAAGAGTGCACCTACCAAGAGATCATTGTGTCTTGGTCTACATATTGAGATGGAAAGAGAGTATTTGAGACCTTACATCAGGGGTGCCCAAACTTTTTGGGCTGCAGCCCAGTCACATGGTTGAGCAGGCTGGTCATGTGGTTCCTCCCACCAGAAACGGAAGTTAAACATGCCTGTGTGTTGTGTTCTAATGGTTTTACCTTCCACATGGATTACAATGTATCTGAGCCAATGTAACCTTGCCTATAGCAACAATGTAACCTTCAGCTGTATCATATAAACCCTGTAATAGGACGCGAGCGAATGACCACCAGCTGGCAGCAGCGAGCGTCCAAGCTCTCTTGGTCCGAACTCATCAAAGGCAACAGCGCGGGAAGCTTTCCCGCCACCACCTACACATGGACAAGAAGGGCGTGACCAACAATGACGTCACGCAGACAGTAGCCAATGGGCTACCAGGGCACCACGTTCAAATGTATTCCTACTGTATATAAAGAGCTATCGATCCGCCATTACCTCATGTTCCCTCTGTCCACGATGCAATAAACCTGAGTTAACCCAGCCCGAGGCTGTGTCCTGTGTCTTAGTTTTATACACTAAATTGGCGACGAAGGTGGGATAATGGATCCCCAAGGAACAGCCAGGGCACAGAGCGGGTTTAACATCACCAAACCGCAAGACTGGGAGTTGTTGGAGATGGACTTCCATGCGGCGCTGGTGGAACTCAAAGTCAAGGAAGACGATGAGGAGAGGAAGAGGGCCATCCTCACCCGCATGCTTGGAATGGAAACCAAGCGGACGCTGGTGGGCATCATCGCTCCGAAGAAGGTGAGCGAATTTAAGGCGGACGACATCATGAAGCTGCTACGGGAGCGCTTCCAACCCGCGAGGGCGATGTTTCCCGCTCGGAGCGCGTTTTGGAGGCGAGTCCAAGCGCCGGACGAGTCGGTCGAGGCATTCGTGGCCGCCATGAGGGTAGCCGCCGCCCCCTGCAAATGGGGCAACATCCTAGAAATGGCCCTCAGGGACGGCGTGCTGTGTGGCCTGAAAGACAAGGAGGTGCAGCGCAGCTTGATGAATAAGGAGCCGCCACCCACGCTGGCCGAGGTCGTCGAGGCCGCAGAAGCCGCAGAGTCCACGAATGCTGGAGTGGACGAGATGCACCAGTGGCGTGAGTGGCGTCCCAGGGCCGGCAAGGCGGAAAAGTCGGTGCACGCAACTCAACGGGCCTCGAAGTCGTCCTCAGATGGCAGCGACGGCGAGGAGGTCCAGAAGGTCCGAAAAGGGGGGCGCCGCTGCGATGGTTGCGGAGCGGCCCATGAGCGGGCGAGGTGCCCATTTAGAAAGGCCGAATGCTACACCTGCGGTCGTCGGGGGCACATCGCCAAGGCATGCAGAAAGCGGAAGGAGGGCCGGAGGCAGTCACCGGACCGCTCGACCAGGCCGGACCGTTCAGCGAGGCCCAAAGATGGCGTCCAGACCACGCGGGAGCAGGACGGCGTGGGCCGCGTCTCGGACAGCAGCGAGGACGACGTCCCAGTGCTCAGCGTGTCCGCGGAACAGTCCCATTATTTCGTTGAGGTACTAGTACAAGGGGCCCCTATCAGGATGGAAATTGACTCGGGGTCCTCCTATTCCATAATTCCCCAGAAAGAGTTCTTGAAAATCGACCCCCACGTGCGGCCCAAACTTAAAACATTGAGGTCCACGCTACGAGATGTGCAGGGAAACAGTATTCCGGTGTTGGGGGTCGGGAAATTTCGGGTTAAGTTTAAGAGACACTCGGCGGAACTGCCCCTGGTTGTCCTCAAGGGGGGGAGTTGTAGCCTGCTAGGGACACAGTGGTTCCAACCTTTAGGCCTGTTCATAGGGGGAGTACATGCAGTGGGGGTGGACCCAATACAAGCGGTGTGCGATGCGCATCCCGCCGTTTTTGAAAAAGGACTTGGAAAATTCAAGGGACCCCCTGTAGCCTTCGACCTAGACCCGGAGGTCCGCCCGATAAGACTCAAACCGCGCAGGGTGCCCTTCGCACTAAAGGACAAAATAGAGGCGGAACTGGACAAATTGGTGGGCCAGGGGATTCTTATTCCTGTTGATTCCGCGGAGTGGGAAACTCCAATTGTAACAGCTCTGAAGGCTAACGGGGAGGTGCGCATTTGCGCTGATTATAAGTGTACAATTAACAAGGCGATCCGCCCTAATGCATACCCGGTGCCGGTGGTCAGCCACCTTTTGGCCAGGCTAAATGGGGGAAAGTGTTTCGCTAAGCTCGACCTGGCACAGGCCTATCAGCAGCTTCCCGTAACACCCGCCACGGCCGCGGCACAAACGATAGTCACACATAAAGGAGCGTTCCAAGTGTCGCGTTTACAGTTTGGCGTGAACTCGGCACCCGGCCTTTTTCAGTCGCTTGTGGAACGCCTCCTGAAGGGGCTGGAGGGGGTGTTGCCTTATTTTGATGACGTATTAATAACAGGGGGGAGTGAGGCCGAACTGGCAAAGAGATTGGACAAAGTACTAACTGTGTTCGAGAAAGCGGGGCTGAGACTGAGGAAGGACAAATGTGTCTTTTTCGAAACTGAGGTCGAGTTCTTAGGGTTCAGGATCACACCCGAGGGTATCAAGCCATCCAAATCCAAAGTAGTAGCCATCAAAAAGGCCCCTCGCCCCACATCCAAAACCGAGCTACAGTCATTCCTGGGGCTCCTCAATTTTTACCATACATTCCTTCCGCGGAAGGCGTCCGTGGCCGAACCGCTTCATCGGTTGCTTAAGAAAGAGGAGACTTGGATGTGGGGTGACGAGCACGAGAGGGCGTTCAAAGAACTAAAGCAGCTCTTGACCTCTGACGCAATTCTAACGCATTTCGACCCCAAACGGCCGGTGGTCCTAGTCTGCGATGCATCACCGGTGGGGGTGGGGGCGGTGCTTTGCCACGTGTTGGATGACGGAAGGGAGGCCCCGATTGCATTTTATTCAAGGTCCCTGTCCCAGGCAGAGCGGAATTACGCACAAACCGACAGGGAGGCATTAGCAATTGTAGCGGGGACCAAAAAGTTTCACGATTTTTTGTATGGTCGCCCGTTCAAAATCGTGACGGACCACAAGCCCCTGTTAGGGATTTTCACGGCAGGCAAGCCCACCCCGCAGATCCTATCCCCGAGAATGCTGCGGTGGGCTATTTTTCTCAACGCATACCAACACGAGTTGGAGTACCGGCCCGGAAAAGAGATCAGCCATGCTGATGCACTTTCGAGATCCCCTTTGCCCTTGTCGGACGACCAAAAGGCTAGAGTAGGGAGAGACCGCCAGGTGTTACTAATTGAGGTTTTAGATGCACCACCAATAGTACCAGCCGATATTGCTAAGGCGACAGGCAAGGACAGGACGCTGGAGAAGGTCAGCGCATGGGTACAGAAGGGGTGGCCGGCATCGTCCCCAAGCACAGAGTTTGACCCATTCTTTCGAAAGAAACTAGAGTTGTCCCTAGAAAGGGGGTGCCTGCTGTGGGGCCAACGGGTGGTGGTCCCTACATCCATGCGGCCGAGGGTGCTCAAACTGCTGCACGTCAGCCACCCGGGCATCGTGCGTTCGAAAGCGCTGGCCCGCAGTTACTTTTGGTGGCCTCAGCTGGACGCGGACATTGAGCACATGGTCGGCACTTGTGAGGCATGCCAGGGATCCCGACCAGAGGCGACCCGCCTTCCGCATAGGGAATGGGACACAGCGAGGGGGCCGTGGTCCAGAGTGCATGTAGACTTCGCTGGCCCATTTCGAGGAACCATGTTTCTCCTGGTGGTGGATGCGTTTTCCAAGTGGCTGGAGGTTATCCCAGTAAAGAGCACGTCCTCCGCCACGACAATTAGCCAGCTACGGAGAGTCTTCTCCACGTTCGGTTTACCCGACACTTTAGTCAGCGATAACGCGAGTTGTTTCACCTCCTCGGAGTTCGAGGCATTCATGGGGGCAAACGCCATTCGGCATGTCACATCCGCACCGTTTCACCCGGCCACGAATGGCCAAGTGGAACGGTTGGTGCGTACAACAAAGGATGCGCTGCGGCGCATGGGCCCGGGGGACCTAAATCACCAAGTATGTCAATTCTTGCTAGCGTATAGGGTGACCCCCCTAGCGTCGGGTTACTCGCCGGCAGAACTCTTGATGCGGCGAAAGCTGACCACGCTTCTGACCAGGCTGGACCCGACGAGAGTCGAGGATAAGGGAAAAAACATAGGATTGGCAGTCTCGAAGGGGTTCGCCACCGGCGACCTTGTTTACTGCAGGAACTATGCAAGCGCAGGGCCAGCCTGGGTGCCAGGAACGATAATAGAACAGACGGGGCCAGTGTCATATCGGGTGGAAACGAGCACCGGTCTCCTCTGGAGGAGGCACGCTGACCAACTGAGGCGCCGAGTGAGTGAAGGGCCGGTCAGTGGGGCACAGCAACAGGATTCAGCGATAGGGTTCTCCCCCACCCGTTTAGCCCAAGGGGGAGAAAATGAGGGACATCAGTCCGAATCCGGGGGGGAAAGCAGTGATCCCGACTCATATCCTTTTGATACCCCAGTTCTATCAGAGCCCGGGGGGAGGGAAAAGGAATGTGCGGCCGCCGCCGCGTCCCCCGAAGGTAATTTTGATTTTGATTTTGCGAGCCGGGGGGGTTTTCAGGAGTGTTCCCCCACCCTTCCAAGCGAGAAGAGGGGTTTTTCGTTAGCCCCCAGTGCCCCCGGTTCCTCCCCGAGAAAGAGCACACCTCCCAACAACGCCGCGGAGCCGCGGCAAGTCACTAACAAGTCTCCCTCTCAAATTACAGGGCAGGAAACCAGGGGACAAAGAGAAGGTAGCAAACCCGGGGAAAGGCAGCCCGCATCGAGACCCCAGCGTGTTCGAAATAAACCATCTTGGCTGAGAGACTTTGTCTCCTAAGGGGGGGGAGTGTGTTGAAGTGTGGGCTCGAGACATTGTCTCGTCCTAGGGGGGAGGGATGTTGTGTTCTAATGGTTTTACCTTCCACATGGATTACAATGTATCTGAGCCAATGTAACCTTGCCTATAGCAACAATGTAACCTTCAGCTGTATCATATAAACCCTGTAATAGGACGCGAGCGAATGACCACCAGCTGGCAGCAGCGAGCGTCCAAGCTCTCTTGGTCCGAACTCATCAAAGGCAACAGCGCGGGAAGCTTTCCCGCCACCACCTACACATGGACAAGAAGGGCGTGACCAACAATGACGTCACGCAGACAGTAGCCAATGGGCTACCAGGGCACCACGTTCAAATGTATTCCTACTGTATATAAAGAGCTATCGATCCGCCATTACCTCATGTTCCCTCTGTCCACGATGCAATAAACCTGAGTTAACCCAGCCCGAGGCTGTGTCCTGTGTCTTAGTTTTATACACTAAACTGTGCATGTGCAAAACACTGCCGTAAGTGCACCCACGGCTGTCATAAATGTGTTTACAACAGCCATGGGTGCTTTATGGTCGTGTTTTGCACATGCGTGTGTGTGTTTAAATTCTGCTTCCGGGAGTGGTGTGGGTGTCACAGATCTGATCCACGGGCCATAGTTTGGGTGCCCCTGCCTTACATCAAAGTTGAGGTGGGACTGGAGTGTAAGGAGGAGAAGCAGAGGGTAATTCATGCACATTTTGTGAGTCTGCAAATGACTGCAGCATTAAATAAACACAGGGCAACAAATGTAGGCATTGGCCTGGACACATCTTTATATGTGAGATGGAGAAAATTAAAGCTCACAAAAATGCAGGAGGAGACTGACAGATTTCCCTATCCCTGCTATAAATTTAAATTAATTTTGTATTTTTCAGAGCAACATCTCCAACTTCGACATTGTTATGGAATCTGATGAGGGAACATTCATGCCCACTGGTATCGCTTTTACAGGCAGTGATAATGCTCGTAATGTCATAAAGGAAGTCATGAAGCTCCTGAAGCCCATCAATGTTACCAAAGTCTATCAAAATGGTGGAGGAACAGACATCAATTACTGGATCCATGATGGAGTACCAGGTAAGACTTTTCAGTGAATTTGGGAAATGGTTCAGATTTCTTACCAGTTTCAAAAGCTTTTTTGCTCTTTTCTCCTTTTTGTGGCATTTTTTCTCTTGAAGAGCTTTTTATCAGGAATTAAATTTCTTTACATATCTCATGGGTAGCCAGCCTAAAGAAGCTTGGTTATACAATGTATGCTTGAGCTTTGTTTTCAAAAGTTTTTGCTGATGTGAGGATAATAAGCCTACAATCTTCTTTTAGGCTTTTGGGTTTAAAATAATATTTCCTAGAGCAGTGAATTAAAAAAATGCAGAATATTATGCTTGGACGGAAGGGGAAGCCATGCAAACCAAATATAATTCATTAGACCACAGCCTTTCCTCCCTCCTCCTACAGTTCACATTTAATAGTTGGCCTATAGAGAGCTAACTCTCATTACAAATATCTGGATAGTGAGATGTTATGTATTCCCAGTGTTGCTATATGGAGTTGAAGCTTGGAAATTGACTAAAGCATCTAAAAAGAGAATCAAAGATGTTGAGATGTGGATCTACAGATGCTTGCTAAGGATATAATGGGTTGAACATGTGACTAATGTAGAAGTGTTGCGCCGGATGGATAAAGAACAAGAACTGTTTTAAGATCATTAAACAAAGAAAGCTCCAATACCTTGGCCATATCATGAGGAGCCACATAAAGTATAGAATACTCCAACTTGCTCTGCAAGGAAAGATCCCTGGGAAGAGAGGCCCTGAATGTAGACGGACTTCATGGCTGAAGAACCTGAGAGACTAGTGTGGCATGTCCTTGGAAGAACTGTTCCTAGGAGTTAAGAACAGGAAGACTATCGCCATGATGATAGCCAATATCTCAAAAGGATACAGAAGAAGAAGAAACAGTCTTCAGTCTTCATGAACAGCCACATATGTGGTCATGTGATATGACAGGAGCTTATAAAAAATTCTTTGTTGGGCTACATTTCTCAGAATCTCCTATCCAAAGTAAGGACTTCTAGATGGAGGAAAGCCTTGTAGAAGGAAACTGAACTACTGTTGTCTCAGCTTCAACAATTTTAGTTGTCTCAGAATAGGAACTTAGCTCTCTTCTTCTCCCTCTTTTTCTTAGTCCCATCTAGACCACCTCCAACTATTCCTCCTTTTTCCTATCTTATTTGAAAGCCCTGCCTTTTTTAGGTCTGCACTCTCCCAGAGCTTTTAAAAGTTTTCTTCAGGTATAATAAGAATTGTTGGAGATGTAAAAAGAAACTTGGAACATACAGTATGGTGGGATTATATTTATGTAAGGAAAATGTGGGGGAAAGTGTTTTTAGAAATCAAACAAATATTTTTTGATACATATGGAGATATCTCCCATGCGTCTCCCATTATTGATGGATTTTGGAGCTAAACAAATTGAGAAGAATAAGAAAGAAATGATTATTATAATGGTAACTACTATGAGATTGTCTATTGTTAAAAACTGATTGCAAGATAGAACTGGAAGATTGGTAAAGAGAAATAATGGACAGCTAATGTTTAATGCATCATGTTGTCCACACAGTTGTATGTCCCACTCTTCAGGGCACTGAAAGGACCATTGATCTGCTATTTTTTTTCCAGGCATCCACATGTGACGTGTGATGGAGAATGCAATCTTTTGTAGCCCTCATCAGAGGGATTCTATTGTTTTAGGGTGCTTTCTTGCACTCCATTCCCAATGAGTGTGGACCATTATCTAGACCAGGGGTGCCCAAACTACGGCCCACAGGCTGGATCCAGCCCCCAATGCCAATTCATCTGGCCCGCACCACCCTCGTCACTCCTGGAAGCAGAAGTAAAACACGCCTGTATGGAGCAATGTGGGTGGCGTGGGCTGTATGAATTGGCATCGGGGGCCAGATCCGGCCCATGGGTCATAGTTTGAGCACCACTGGTTTAAGCAGAGAAAATGGCAGCTTAAAATATATCTCATCCTGTTGCAAAACAGATTGCAAGGCACGTTTTACCTCCATTTCTGGTAGGAGGAACCACACGACCTGCCCGCTGAACCACACAACTGGCCCAATGAACCACAAGACCAGCCTGCGGCCTGAAAGGTTTGGGCACCCCTGATCTAGACCAGGCAAGTTCTCCATCCAGCATGTGAAAGTGAGCTAGGCTCCCTCCCACTGCAGTGTTAATTTGCTTTTTAAGCGCCACTGCCTCTGATCAGTGCAGTAATAGGCTGGCAGGGTGTGTGTGAAGATGATCTACAACTGAAACACAAGAAGGACTTGGAAAGGAGCCGATTTACTCAATAAATAACATATTTGACAGACACAAAATCAGCAAGAGTAAATTTTAATAAGTGGAATAGAAGGAATTGGCTTCTAAGGTTGGGCTTGACTATACCGGAGAAAGCAAATGTCTGGGTTGCAAAAGCAACACGCATAAGATCGTCAGTTCCAGAAACTAGAAGGTCAACTAGCAAAGAACAGTAACACAACATCTGAGATGTTCCTTCAGCTTCCCCTCCAAAAACACTATGCTATAAAGTCCTAGTAAAGTCGAGGCTTGGCTAGACAGACTAATTGGAGCAGGTAGAATGGGGCTTCAAATAGTAACTTAATGATAGTTAAGGTTGGACAGAGATGTGTGGTGTGATCTTACATCCATGTGCAAGGATCAGGTGTGTTTGTTTCAGAAAATGACATCACATTTCAAGTGACCTTGTTTAGCACAATCAACATTTTCTTGCATTTTAACGGAAAGATTTTTTTTCCTTTTTAAAGGAAAATATTTCTACAGATCATTATGGCTGTCCTTTGGAGGGCAAGGCAGACCGATTTTGAGAAATGAGAAACTTTCTCTTTAATTATTTCTTGCCATTTACCTACAGAGGGGAAAGAAGTAGGAAATTAGCTTTGCTTTTTAACGGGGGCTAACTGACATGGCAAATCAGCAATGCTTTGACAGGGCTTTTTTTTATAATTAAAAAAAACTTCCAAAGGATTGTTGATACCTTAGGCTTAGACAAAGGTCTCCCTTGCTCAAAGGCCAGTCGTATCCAACTCTAGGGTGCATTGCTCATCTCAGTTTACAGCCAAAGAGCCAGTGCTGTCTGTGTCTGCAGACATTTCCGTGGTCATGTGGCAGATGACTAGATACTAGAGCACACAGAACACTGTTACCTTTTCTGCAAAAGCAGTACCTATTGATCTACTTGCAATTTCTTGCTTTTGAACTGCTAGGTTGGCAGAAGCTGGAACAGACAGGAACTCACTCTGTCACTTGGGTCTCAAAGTGCTGACCTACCAACCTTCCAGTCATCAAGTTCAGCATCTTAATCACTAAGTTTAGTGTATGGGACCAAAGACGACCGGACAACCGAAGGGTTGGTTTAACACAGGTTTATTGCATGAGGTTCCAGTTAAGCATGAGGTAATGGCGGTGATACATCTCAATATATACAGTAGCGTTCTTCATTTGAATCCTGTAGCACGGTAGCTCATTGGCTGCTACCGGCGTGGCCTCGCCCAGGCACGCCTCCTTTCCTGCTGCTGTTTGCGGGGAAGGTTTTCCCGCGGCTGTCCGTGATTGCGCAATGTGAACCATGTGAGAGTGAACGCTCGCAGCTGCCCTCTATAGGCTGTCTGCTCGCGTTCCTTTACAGCTGATATCGTTTGTATCTGGAGTGGTTACAATCTTGCCTTTACAGTATCATGGCATGCATACATACATACATAACATCCCTCCCCCCTAGGATGGGACGAAGTCCCGCAACCATTGTGGCTTGCCGCACGTTCGCTTGGGGCGTGCTTGCGCCTGCCCTAATTCTGGAGAGCCCGTGATCCCTGACTCCGCGGGTGCTTGTCCTGCAACGGGAAACGGGGATTCGTTAGTGGCTCTGTGGGGCGTCCGTGCCTGCCTTGCGGTTGGGGAAGGGAATGGGATGAACAGTTGGGAGGTAAATCCCTGCCTATTGCCCTCGGGCCCCGGGGACCCTCCTAGTGTGAACCGCGGAACCGATGAGGTCGCCCTTGGGGAACGGCTACCTTCTGATCCCTGCTCGGGGGACCTTAAGACAGTGGTGGGCGGACTCGCTGATGCCTCCGGTCTTGGAGGTGTCGGTCTCCGGAACATGGGCGCTATGTTGCATTCTAACTCACAGGGGCTACTGGGACTGGAAGTACCAGGGGCTGAACTGAAACCCCTCTTTTCGCTAGGACGGGTGGGGGACCACTCCGCTAACTCCCCCTGGTACTGTAAATCAACGTCTAAACTTCTATGGGCCTCTGAGCCTCTGGGGGACTTCCGCGGTTTCCGCGGGGTATGAGTGTGGTTGGGGCTCCTCCTTTCTGACGGGGACTCCCGCAACCCGGGGCTCCTCCTCTCTGGCGGGGACTCCCGCAAAAGATTTCCGTGGATCGATTGCCTTTCCTCCCCCCTTGGTGGGGACCCATGCTCCCCTTTTCCTCCCCCTTGGGCTAAACGGGTGGGGGAGTACCCTAACGCTGATTCAATGCTGATCTCCTCCGCATCTTGCTCTCCGGGGACCCTACGCCTGAGTTGGTCCACGTGTCGCCTCCACAGGAAACCTGTACTGGTCTCTACGCGGTATGAGACGGGGCCGGTTTGATCTACTACGGTGCCCGGCACCCAGGCTGGCCCCGCGCTGGCGTAATTCCTGCAGTGTACTGGGGCGCCTATGCTGAAACTCTTTGTGGGTTCCACCCCTATGTTCCGCCCGTTGTCCTCTACTCTCGTGGGGTCTAGCTTGGATATCCCCGTGGCCAGCTTCCTGCGCATCAACAGCTCCGCGGGGGAGTACCCTGACGCTAATGGGGTGACCCTGTATCTCAGCAGGAATTGGCACAATTTCAGGTCGAGGTCTCCGGGACCCATGCGCAGTAGCGCGTCTTTCGTGGTGCGCACGAGGCGCTCTACTTGGCCATTGGTGGCCGGGTGAAAAGGGGCGGAGGTGACGTGCCGAATGGCGTTGCGCTCCATGAATGCCCTGAACTCGGCGGACGTGAAACAGCTAGCGTTATCGCTGACGAGGGTGTCGGGTAAACCGAACGTGGAAAAGACCCTCCTTAACTGTTTAATTGTTGTGGCCGAGGAGGTGCTCGAGACTGGAATGACCTCCAACCACTTAGAGAACGCGTCCACCACGAGGAGGAAAAGCGTTCCCCTGAACGGGCCAGCAAAGTCTACGTGTACTCGGGACCAGGGTCCCCTTGCAGCGTCCCATTCCCTAGGTGGCGAGCGAGCCTCTTCTGGCCTAGAGCTTTGGCACGCCTCGCAAGTGCCGACCATGTGTTCGATGTCGGCGTCTAACTGGGGCCACCAAAAATAACTGCGGGCTAGTGCCTTAGAGCGTACGATCCCCGGGTGGCTGACGTGCAGCAGTTTAAGCACCCTCGGCCGTAGAGACGTGGGGATCACTACCCGCTGTCCCCACAAAAGGCAACCCCTCTCTAGGGACAACTCTAATCTCTTTTTGAAAAATGTGTCGAATTCCGCTGCTGGGGAAGACACGGGCCACCCTTTCTGCACCCAGGAGCAAACTGTGGCCAGCGCTTTGTCCTTGCCTGTCGCTTTGGCGATTTCGGCCGGTACTACTGGAGGGGAGTCTAGGACCTCTATCATTAAGACCTGGTGGTCCCTCTCTACTCCGCCCACGTGGCAGCAATCCCGGGGAATGGGGGACCTCGACAGAGCGTCGGCATGGCTTATCTCCCTCCCGGGCCGGTATACCAACGCGTGCTGATACGCGTTGAGAAAAATGGCCCACCTGAGCATCCTCGGGGACAGGATCTGGGGTGTGGGCTTATCTGCGGTGAAGATGCCCAGCAAAGGCTTGTGATCAGTCACTATGGTGAAGGGGCGGCCGTACACAAAATCATGAAATTTCTTGGTCCCCGCAATTATTGCTAGTGCCTCCCTGTCTGTCTGAGCATAGTTCCTCTCCGCTTGGGACAGGGATCTAGAGTAGAAAGCTATCGGGGCCTCCCTACCGTTCTCCAGCACGTGGCAAAGCACCGCCCCCACCCCCACCGGGGATGCATCGCATATCAGGACCACCGGGCGTTTGGGATTGAAGTGGGTCAGTACAGCATCTGATGCCAGGAGTCGCTTCAGGTCATTGAAAGCCTTTTCCTGGTCGTCGCCCCACTTCCATGCCTCGTCCTTTTTTAACAATTTGTGTAGCGGTTCTGCCACGGCTGCCTTCCGCGGAAGGAAGGAGTGGTAGAAGTTGAGCAGTCCGAGGAACGACTGCAACTCGGGCTTGGAGGTGGGGCGAGGGGCCTTTTTGATGGCGGCTACCTTGGATTGGGCTGGCCTAATTCCCTCGGGAGTGACACGGAACCCCAGGAACTCAACCTCTGTAGCGAAGAAGACGCATTTGTCTTTCCGCAACCTCAACCCCGCCTTTTCGAATATTGTCAGGACCTTTCCCAACCTTGTTGCTAATTCGGCTCGGCTCCCCCCTGTAATTAATACGTCATCAAAATAGGGTAACACCCCCTCCAACCCCTTCAGGAGGCGTTCCACCAATGACTGGAAAATCCCGGGCGCCGAATTCACGCCGAATTGGAGGCGCGAAACCTGGAACGCCCCTTTGTGGGTGACTATGGTCTGTGCAGCAGCTGCGGCGGGGGTCACCGGGAGTTGCTGGTAGGCTTGGGCCAGGTCGAGTTTGGCGAAACACCTCCCCCCGTGTAACCTGGCCAACAAGTGGCTGACTACCGGCACCGGATACGCATTAGGGCGGATCGCCTTATTGATGGTGCACTTGTAATCAGCGCATATGCGGACTTCCCCGTTGGCCTTAAGCGCTGTTACAATTGGAGTTTCCCACTCCGCAGAATCAACAGGAACAAGAATCCCCTGGCCCACCAATTTGTCCAACTCCGCCTCTATTTTGTCCTTTAGTGCGAAAGGCACTCTGCGCGGTTTAAGTCTGATTGGACGCACTCCAGGGTCCAGGTCGAAAGTCACTGGGGGGCCCTTGAATTTTCCTAGCCCCTTTTTAAAAACCTCGGGGTGCGCGTCGCACACACTCTGTATTGGATCAGTCCCGGCGGCGTGTGCTCCCACGGCGTGCACCCCCCCAATGAACAACCCCAGGGGCTGGAACCATTGAGTCCCGAGGAGGCTGCATTTACCTCCCTTGAGGACGACTAGGGGAAGCGTTGCGGTGTACTTTTTGAACTGGACCTGGAACTTCCCAACCCCCAACACTGGGATGCGGTTCCCTTGCACGTCCTTCAGTGTGGCCCTCAACGCCTTGAGCTTGGGCCGCACGCGGGGGGCGATTTTCATGAATTCCCCCTGGGAAATAATAGAGTATGAAGAACCCGAGTCCACCTCCATTCTAACAGGGGCCCCTTGTATTACTACCTCAACGAAGTAACGGGGGTGCTCCGTGGAAACGCTGCAAACCGGCGCGTCGTCCTCGCTGTCGTCGGAGACTCGCCCTACTCCGTCCCGCGTCCTCGTGGTCCGGGTGCCGTCCTTCGGCCTCGTGGTGCGGTCCTGCCTCGTGGTGCGGTCCTGCCTCGCCGAGCGGTCTGGAGAACTCCGGGTGGCCTCGCGTCGTTTCCGGCAGACCTTGGCGATGTGCCCGCGCCGGCCGCAGTTGTGGCACTCGGCCTTGCGGAATGGGCATTTGGTGCGGGCATGGGCGGCGCCGCAGCCATCGCAGCGCCGGCCCTCTCTCTGGACCCTCCGGACGTCCTCGTCGTCGCTGCTCTCTGCAGACGAGTTCGAAGCCCGCCGGGCCGCGCGCACCGAACTCTCTGCCTTGGCGGTCTTCGGGCGCCAGTCCTGAAGCTCGTGCACCCCGGCCGACGTGGCCTCTGCGGCCTGTGCCGCGTCGAGGACTTGTTGCCACGTGGGAGGCGGTTCCCTTTTCATCAGCGCGCGCTGAGTCTCTGTGTCCCTCAGCCCGCAGAGCAGGCAGTCCCGGAGGGTGACGTCGGGGAGTTCCCACTTGCATGGGCCGGCGGCCAACCGCAGGGCCGCGGCGAACTCATCGACCGATTCTCCGGGTGCCTGGACTCGCCTCCAGAACGCGCTCCGAGCGGGGAACATCGCTATCGCCGGCCGGAGATGGGCGCGCAGCGCCGCCAGGAGCTCTGTGGCCTTGAGGTTGCCCACCTTCCTCGGCGCGATCAGGTCCACCAAGGTCCTCTTGGTCTCTTGTCCGAGCATGCGGACGAAGATGGCCCTCTTTTTGGCCTCGTCTGAGACTTCGAGCTCCACCAGCGCAGCGTTGAAGTCTATCTCAAACAGCTCCAAGTCTCCCGGCTTCCTGATCTCGTAGCCGGCGCATGTCTTGGTCCCGTGGGCAGCCATATCCCACCTTCGTCGCCAATTTAGTGTATGGGACCAAAGACGACCGGACAACCGAAGGGTTGGTTTAACACAGGTTTATTGCATGAGGTTCCAGTTAAGCATGAGGTAATGGCGGTGATACATCTCAATATATACAGTAGCGTTCTTCATTTGAATCCTGTAGCACGGTAGCTCATTGGCTGCTACCGGCGTGGCCTCGCCCAGGCACGCCTCCTTTCCTGCTGCTGTTTGCGGGGAAGGTTTTCCCGCGGCTGTCCGTGATTGCGCAATGTGAACCATGTGAGAGTGAACGCTCGCAGCTGCCCTCTATAGGCTGTCTGCTCGCGTTCCTTTACAGCTGATATCGTTTGTATCTGGAGTGGTTACAATCTTGCCTTTACAGTATCATGGCATGCATACATACATACATAACACTAAGCCACCACAGTCCATCCTAGCCCCACTTAAAAATAGTAGCCTCTTGACAGGGAGCCAGAAAGTTGTGAGTAACAATGCTCTGGGTCCTGGATGGTTTGTGCTGGCACTTATTTCACCTGGCAAAAAGAACAGACCAGCTCACCATGAAATCCCCGTGTAGCTGGGCACTCCTTCTCTTATTGGAGGCCAATCGTTGTCAGTAATAGCTATGTAATTATCTGGCTCAATATACAAGCTAATCACTATTGCTGCTTTCTAGTCACCATTGCCTTTTCTGCCATGAATCATTCAGGCCACATTGTATTCTGTGCATACGTGTCAAGTATCCCATATTGGCCGGGAAATACAGGTTTTTGCTCCTCTTTCCCGCTCTTTCCCGCTGTCATCCCATATTGGAGTGGCCAGAAAAGGAGTTGCTGCACATGCGCACCTGTCAGAGGCAGTGGTGCGCATGCATGAAGGGGTTGCTACACATGCACGAAGGGGTTGCTGCACATGCGCGAAGGGGTTGCTGCGCATGTGCGCTTGTGCCTGAAGAATTTCCCATATTATCACAGGCAACACTTGACAGGTATGATTCTGTGTGTTGCCCCTGGGTGTGCAGGACTTGCTCCCAATTTTAAAACTGGTTTTGGTGGCAAAAGAGGTTGTTTTCAGATATTTTAGATAAATAGTTTTGTTTGCCAGCACTCCTTCCAATGAAGCCTAAGAGTATTCATGCGTAAATATAATTTATTTCAATTGTTCAAGACTAAGCATGCTGAGCCAATTCCAGTGGCTCTGCTTCTTTTCCATAGATTCATAATCAGAAGATCATTTCATAGAAGTATAAAAATGAAATGTTCTTAATTTTAGCTCAAGCAATCCACAGTGTGTACACATGGGTGGTCTTTTCCTTTCTGGCAAATGCAAACCAACTTTACTTGAATTAAATGAAATCAATTATATCTGATTGTCTTTTGATTTGTGAAGATTGTTGGCCCTAGGAGAAATAGCTTCATTCAAGGAAATCTTCCTCAGTCAATTTCATTTAATTTGTCTTTCATTTTTGAACTTTAGTTGCACAGAAAATGTTTTTTATTACTACATATGTGATCTAAGCAACAGATTCTGCTCATTGTTGGTGATGAGAACATGATGTGTGTACAGCATTAGAACAGTCTTGCTTGCATAATGTTCTTAGTGGGGAAACCACACTCAGATTCCAGCTAGACAAATGTTCAAATATTCTTTGCAAGTACACAAGTGATGAAGTTCAAGAAAAGGAAGTCCGTTCTCTCTTATTTGCTCAAATGGATTATTTGCCCAGATATGAAGTTGGTTAAAGAGCAAAGTCCTAAACTAGCCATATAATAATGGAATAATCTTTTTTTTTCATGAAGCTCTAGCTTTAACCTTTAACCCTCACTTCAGACTGAAAGTATATCTGAGTACCAGATTGTATGTGATATCAGCTTCACAGTTAGAATCAATACTTAAATCAATACCAATAATGGCAAAGGAGCTTTCCTTAAGAGGTAACAGGCCTTTTTTTATAAAAAAACTACTGCATGGTTTCTGCAGCACTTCGAGCACCATATGAGCTTGATTTTGACAGTGGTTGGACATTGGAAGTGGTGCAACAGGCTTTGTGCAGTTGAATGTAGAGCTGAATGTGCAGATATGGCAGTTGTGTAGGGTTGTCTCTCTGAAAAAAATAATGTTTTATCGCCTTCTAATTGTAAGCCTAGCACCTTGTAGAGATGTAAATACGTGTACTGAGGCATCTTAGTAGTAGGGTAGTAGTAGGGTGGGGAAGTGAGTGGGCGATTTGGGATTTTAAAATCTGTTTTTATACATTTGTAACTGTTGTACGCCGCCCTGAGTTGGGTTCTCCTGATTGGACAGCATATAAATTTAAATAAATAAATAAATAAATCTTATTGGAAGTGAGAAACAGCTCTTGACCAATTGTATGAAGATGTTAACATGAATGTACTAGGTTTGTCACCAGTGGTGGGCATCAGCAGGTTCGCAACAGCACACGCGTACCGGTAGTAAAAATGGCTGGCCCTGCCCACCTCCCTGCCCCGCCCACCTCCTCCTCCTCCTAGAAGAGGCTTCATGGGGGGCGGGGGGCTGGCTCCATTTCCCCCTTCATCAAAGGCTTTTCCTGGGCTCTGTTTCACCCCAAAGCGCATCCCCAGCCACTCCGGAGTGAACTCTGTGCTGGGAGTGGCTGGAGATGCACTTTGGGGTGAAACCGAGCCCTGGAAAAGCCTTGGACAAGGGGGAAATGGCTTCAGAGGTTCACTATAGAGTGATGAAAATAGAAGAGGCTTCTATTTTCATAGTTCTATAGCGAAGAGCAGTCACATGGCCAACAGGCCATGCCCACCCAGGTACATGGCCATACCCACAGTGTGGTAGGAATTTTTTTTGATGCCCACCACTGCCTACAACACTATTAATGTCCTGGAAAGTTGAGGTTTCATGTAAAATTTCTTCCATGGAAATAAAAGCACTTACTACATGGTCAGAAGTGGCCCTCTTCAGAATGAAGCTGGTCACATGTCGGTTCAAAGCATAGCTGATATAGGTCAAATCTCACTGTACACATTCCTGCTGACCCCTTCAGGTTTTTGGTAGCCAAATATACAAAATACCTAAAGAAGATTATGGGTCCACAAACCATTATTCTCACCCAAACCTTTCAAAACTGTTATGATATGAAGTTATTGGCCAGCCATTTAGATAGCCATGGAACACCTGTGGACTTCAATTCCCAGAAGCCTCATTCAGTACATTGGCTGATCAGTGCTTTGGGGAATTGACTTAGGTTTCTGGTAAACACCACAATGCACCACTGGGCACAGAGAGGGAAAAGAAGCATGTTCCACCTGAGTGAGCCCTTAGATCAGTGGTTCCCAATGTGAGTCCCAAATTGAATAAATAAATAAATAAGGTGCTGAGCTTGAAGACTGGAAAGTCGGGGTTCAATACCTGAGTGCTGCACGATGGATCTTGGGAACATGAAAAGAGCCTCATTCAGGTGTCCCTTGAGCAGAGTTTCTCCAGCAAAAAACCTTTCAACTCCAAGTAATTTCTGATATGAAATTTATTATTACTGCCTTAGCTGAATGGGAGAAAGGCAGACAAGTAGGCAGGACTTGTGCAAAAAGAAAAAATAAAGAGCGGGATTCTGAAAAATTAATGTAAAAACAGTGTTTAGGGTGGGAGACAGTGCAAAATGCTGGGAAAGAACCAGTGGTGGGCTCCCAAAAATTTTACTACCACACTGTGGGTGTGGTATGGTGGCTGTGGCCAGGGGGAAGCCCTGCATTGCACCCGAATTAGGACTACTTTATTTCAAAACTTCGATGGGTGGGGCCAGCCAGAATTTCTGCTACCGGTTCTGGCGAACTGGTGCAAACCTGCTGATGCCCACCACTGGAAAGAACCAAAGTGCAAGTGCTTAGCTGTTGCCTACTCAGACCACGGTGGCTTAGTGGTTAAGATGCTGATCTTGATGACTGGAAGGTTGGCAGGTCAACAGTTCGAGACCTGAGTACTGAGCATCCATCTCTGTCCCAGCTCCTGCCAACCTAGCAGTTCAAAAGCAAGAAATTGCAAGTAGATAAACAGGTACCACTTCGGTGGGAAGCTAAACAACATTCCATACACTCCAGTGTTTACTCATGCCTGCGACGTGTCCACAGAAATGTCTGCAGGTGCAGACCACCCTGGCTCATATGACTCGCTTTTGAGCAAGTGTGACCTTTACCTTTACTCAGTAATAGCATCTCTGTCTAAATGGATAACTAGGGAAGTCGGACTGGAGAAGACTTCTGCCTACATCTGAAAACATAAGAATTGCTGACAGCTGAAACAGCCTTTAGCCAACTTTGGGCTAAATGGACCAAGGACTGAATCAGCAGCCTTGTAATTTGTTTATTTTCCAAGCTAGTCACATGAACAACCTCTTAAGTGAATGTTAACACCTCTTTACTTTCATGGCATTAAAAAAATGAAAGTAGCTACAGGGTCTACACCCATTCTTCAGATTATTTTGAGATGGTGCTAAGCTGCTATGATACAAACAGAAGCTGGTCAAAGCCTGACTTGAGAAAGAAATCCCTGATAGTACCAGGTAGACTGCAGGTGTTCCTGATACAGACTTCACTTAAAAGTACTGTGAAGTTGATAATGTTAAAGGTGAGCAGCTCAGTGTGAGATGAATAAACTATTAATTCTGAGCAACTCCTTTCTGCACAAGGACACTTCTATAGCTGAAAAGCACAATAGCCTTTGTTGTGTTCTAATGGTTTTACCTTCCACATGGATTACAATGTATCTGAGCCAATGTAACCTTGCCTATAGCAACAATGTAACCTTCAGCTGTATCATATAAACCCTGTAATAGGACGCGAGCTAATGACCACCAGCTGGCAGCAGCGAGCGTCCAAGCTCTCTTGGTCCGAACTCATCAAAGGCAACAGCGCGGGAAGCTTTCCCGCCACCACCTACACCTGGACAAGAAGGGCGTGTCCCGCAATGACGTCACGCAGACAGTAGCCAATGGGCTACCATGGCACCACGTTCAAATGTATTACTACCGTATATAAAGAGCTATCGATCCGCCATTACCTCATGTTCCCTCTGTCCACGATGCAATAAACCTGAGTTAACCCAGCCCGAGGCTGTCTCCCGTGTCTTGGTTTCATACACTAAATTGGCGACGAAGGTGGGATAATGGATCCCCAAGGAGCAGCCAGGGCACAGAGCGGGTTCAACATCACCAAACCGCAAGACTGGGAGTTGTTTGAGATGGACTTCCATGCGGCGCTGGTGGAACTCAAAGTCAAGGAAGACGATGAGGAGAGGAAGAGGGCCATCCTCACCCGCATGCTTGGGATGGAAACCAAGCGGACGCTGGTGGGCATCATCGCTCCGAAGAAGGTGAGCGAATTTAAGGCGGACGACATCATGAAGCTGCTACGGGAGCGCTTCCGACCCTCGAGGGCGATGTTTCCCGCTCGGAGCGCGTTTTGGAGGCGAGTCCAAGCGCCGGACGAGTCGGTCGAGGCATTCGTGGCCGCCATGAGGGTAGCCGCCGCCCCCTGCAAATGGGACAACATACTAGAAATGGCCCTCAGGGACGGCGTGCTGTGTGGCCTGAAAGACAAGGAGGTGCAGCGCAGCTTGATGAATAAGGAGCCGCCACCCACGCTGGCAGAGGTCGTAGAGGCCGCGGAAGCCGCAGAGTCCACGAATGCTGGAGTGGACGAGATGCACCAGTGGCGTGAGTGGCGTCCCAGAGCCGGCAAAGCGGAAAAATCGGTGCACGCAACTCAACGGGCCTCAAAGTCGTCCTCGGAAGGCAGCGACGGCGAGGAGGTCCAAAAGGTCCGAAAAGGGGGGCGCCGCTGCGATGGTTGCGGAGCGGCCCATGAGCGTGCGAGGTGCCCATTTAGGAAGGCCGAATGCTACACCTGCGGCCGTCGGGGGCACATCGCCAAGGCATGCAGAAAACGGAAGGAGGGCCGGAGGCAGTCACCAGACCGCTCGACCAGGCCGGACCGTTCAGCGAGGCCCAAAGATGGCGTCCAGACCACGAGGAAGCAGGACGGCGTGGGCCGCGTCTCGGACAGCAGCGAGGACGACGTCCCAGTGCTCAGCGTGTCCGCGGAACAGTCCCATTATTTCGTTGAGGTACTAGTACAAGGGGCCCCTATCCGAATGGAAATTGACTCGGGGTCCTCCTATTCCATAATTCCCCAGAAAGAGTTCTTGAAAATCGACCCCCACGTGCGGCCCAAACTTAAAACATTGAGGTCCACGCTACGAGATGTACAGGGAAACAGCATTCCGGTGTTGGGGGTCGGGAAATTTCGGGTTGAGTTTAAGAGACACTCTGCGGAACTGCCCCTAGTTGTCCTCAAGGGGGGAAGTTGTAGCCTCCTAGGGACACAGTGGTTCCAGCCGTTAGGCCTGTTCATAGGGGGAGTACATTCAGTGGGGGTGGACCCAATACAAGCGGTGTGCGATGCGCATCCCGCCGTTTTTAAAAAAGGACTTGGAAAATTCAAGGGACCCCCTGTAGCCTTCGACCTAGACCCGGAGGTCCGCCCGATAAGACTCAAACCGCGCAGGGTGCCCTTCGCCCTAAAGGACAAAATAGAGGCGGAACTGGACAAGTTGGTGGGCCAGGGGATTCTTATTCCTGTTGATTCCGCGGAGTGGGAAACTCCAATTGTAACAGCTCTGAAAGCTAACGGGGAGGTGCGCATTTGCGCTGATTATAAGTGTACAATTAACAAGGCGATCCGCCCTAATGCATACCCGGTGCCGGTGGTCAGCCACCTTCTGGCCAGGCTTAATGGGGGAAAGTGTTTCGCTAAGCTCGATCTGGCACAAGCCTATCAGCAACTCCCCGTGACTCCCGCCACGGCTGCGGCACAAACGATAGTCACACATAAAGGAGCGTTCCAGGTGTCGCGTTTGCAGTTCGGCGTGAACTCGGCTCCCGGCCTTTTTCAGTCGCTTGTGGAACGCCTCCTGAAGGGGCTGGAGGGGGTGTTGCCTTATTTTGATGACGTATTGATAACAGGGGGGAGTGAGGCCGAACTGGCAAAGAGATTGGACAAAGTACTAACTGTGTTCGAGAAAGCGGGGCTGAGACTAAGGAAGGACAAATGTGTTTTCTTCGAAACCGAGGTCGAGTTCTTAGGGTTCCGGATCACACCCGAGGGTATCAAGCCATCCAAATCCAAAGTAGCAGCCATCAAAAAGGCACCTCGCCCCACATCCAAAACCGAGCTACAGTCATTCCTGGGGCTCCTCAACTTCTACCATACATTCCTCCCGCGGAAGGCGTCCGTGGCCGAACCGCTTCATCGGTTGCTTAAAAAGGAGGAGACTTGGATGTGGGGTGACGAGCACGAGAGGGCGTTCAAAGAACTAAAGCAACTCTTGACCTCTGACGCAATTCTAACGCATTTCGACCCCAAACGGCCGGTGGTCCTAGTCTGTGATGCATCACCGGTGGGGGTGGGGGCGGTGCTTTGCCACGTGTTGGATGACGGAAGGGAGGCCCCGGTTGCGTTTTATTCAAGGTCCCTGTCCCAGGCAGAGCGAAATTACGCACAAACCGACAGGGAGGCATTAGCAATAGTAGCGGGGACCAAAAAGTTTCACGATTTTTTGTATGGCCGCCCGTTCAAAATCGTGACGGATCACAAGCCCCTGTTAGGGATTTTCACGGCAAACAAGCCCACCCCGCAGATCCTATCCCCGAGAATGCTGCGATGGGCCATTTTCCTCAACGCATACCAACACGAGTTGGAGTACCGGCCCGGAAAAGAGATCAGCCATGCTGATGCACTTTCGAGATCCCCTTTGCCCTTGTCGGACGACCAAAAGGCTAGAGTAGAAAGAGACCGCCAGGTGTTGCTAATTGAGGTCTTAGATGCACCCCCAATAGTACCAGCCGATATTGCTAGGGCGACAGGCAAGGACAGAACGCTGGAGAAAGTCAGCTCATGGGTACAGAAGGGGTGGCCGGCATCGTCCCCAAGCACGGAATTCGACCCATTCTTTCGGAAAAAACTAGAGTTGTCCCTAGAAAGGGGGTGCCTGTTGTGGGGCCAACGGGTGGTGGTCCCTACATCCATGCGGCCGAGGGTGCTCAAACTGCTGCACGTCAGCCACCCGGGCATCGTTCGTTCGAAAGCGCTGGCCCGCAGTTACTTTTGGTGGCCGCAGCTGGACGCGGACATTGAGCACATGGTCGGCACTTGTGAGGCATGCCAGGGATCCCGACCAGAGGCGGCCCGCCTCCCGCATAGGGAATGGGACACAGCAAGGGGGCCGTGGTCCAGAGTACATGTAGATTTCGCTGGCCCATTCCGAGGAACCATGTTTCTCCTGGTGGTGGATGCGTTCTCCAAGTGGCTGGAGGTTATCCCAGTAAAGAGCACGTCCTCCGCCACGACAATTAGCCAGCTACGGAGGGTCTTTTCCACGTTCGGTTTACCCGACACTTTAGTCAGCGATAACGCGAGTTGCTTCACCTCCTCGGAGTTCGGGGCATTCATGGAGGCAAACGCCATTCGGCATGTCACATCCGCGCCGTTTCACCCGGCCACGAATGGCCAAGTGGAACGGTTGGTGCGTACAACAAAGGATGCGCTGCGGCGCATGGGCCCGGGGGACCTAAATCACCAAGTATGTCAGTTCTTGTTAGCGTATAGGGTGACCCCCTTAGCGTCCGGTTACTCGCCGGCAGAACTCTTGATGCGGCGAAAGCTGACCACGATTCTGTCCAGGCTAGACCCGACGAGAGTCGAGGATAAAGGAAAAAACATAGGGTTGGCAGTCTCGAAAGGGTTCGCCGCCGGCGACCCTGTTCACTGCAGGAACTATGCAAGCGCAGGGCCAGCCTGGGTGCCAGGAACGATAATAGAACAGACGGGGCCAGTGTCATATCGGGTGGAAACGAGCACCGGTCTCCTCTGGAGGAGACACGCTGACCAACTGAGGCGCCGAGTGAGTGAAGGGCTGGTTAGTGGGGCTCAGCAACAGGATTCAGCGATAGGGTTCTCCCCCACCCGTTTAGCCCAAGGGGGAGACAATGAGGGACATCAGTCCGAAACCGGGGGGGAAAGCAGTGGTCCCGACTCATATCCTTTTGATACCCCAGTTCTATCAGAGCCCGGGGGGAGGGAAAAGGAATGTGCGGCCGCCGCCGCGTCCCCCGAATGTAATTTTGATTTTGATTTTGATTTTGCGAGCCGGGGGGGTTTTCAGGAGTGTTCCCCCACCCATCCAAGCGAGAAGAGGGGTTTTTCGTTAGCCCCCAGTGCCCCCGGTTCTTCCCTGAGAAAGAGCACACCTCCCAACAACGCCGCGGAGCCGCGGCAAGTCACTAACGAGTCTCCCTCTCCAATTACAGGGCAGGAAACCAGGGGACAAAGAGAAGGTAGCAAACCCGGGGAAAGGCAGCCCGCACCGAGACCCCAGCGTGTTCGAAATAAGCCATCTTGGCTGAGAGACTTTGTCTCCTAAGGGGGGGAGTGTGTTTAAGTGTGGGCTCGAGACATTGTCTCGTCCTAGGGGGGAGGGGTGTTGTGTTCTAATGGTTTTACCTTCCACATGGATTACAATGTATCTGAGCCAATGTAACCTTGCCTATAGCAACAATGTAACCTTCAGCTGTATCATATAAACCCTGTAATAGGACGCGAGCTAATGACCACCAGCTGGCAGCAGCGAGCGTCCAAGCTCTCTTGGTCCGAACTCATCAAAGGCAACAGCGCGGGAAGCTTTCCCGCCACCACCTACACCTGGACAAGAAGGGCGTGTCCCGCAATGACGTCACGCAGACAGTAGCCAATGGGCTACCATGGCACCACGTTCAAATGTATTACTACCGTATATAAAGAGCTATCGATCCGCCATTACCTCATGTTCCCTCTGTCCACGATGCAATAAACCTGAGTTAACCCAGCCCGAGGCTGTCTCCCGTGTCTTGGTTTCATACACTAAAGCCTTGTGACCTCTTGTTCTTCCTTCTGGCCTTCATATCTTCATTCAGTCTAATCCTGTGAAAGTTGCTACATCCCCCTTTACCAGCAGAAAAAAGAGTTATGCAGCTATTAAGCATACTTCTCCATCTCTCAGTGGTATGGTACTACAAACAGGGGGGGGGGATTAGGATTCCATGGTAGGAGTCGTGCCATCTTTTAATATAGTCATGTTTATTTATTAAATGTTTAAATATTGTCTTTCTCAGAGAGGTAAATACTACTGTTATCCAAAATTTTAGAATCAAACTAATAATTTTTCAGTTACTTCTTGGCAAGAAATCAAGCTTTAGCACATTTTAATTGCTGATCAGAGTTGCTTTACTGGAGAGGATTTGGATTTGAACCTGCAGCAATGGTCTATCCCAAAGGTTCCCAACCATTTTGCACAGTGGGCCAGACCATGCCCCCCATACTGCTGAGCAGGTCGGGCACGTGGTTCCTCCCCCATAAATGCTGCATTTACGACAGCCGCAGGTGCATTTACAAAAGCAGTTACAACAGGTGCTGATACATTTATGCATGCGCAGGTTCATTTTACAGCTGTCATCAATGGATCTGCTTCCACTCCCAGTAGCAACAAGGGCAGTGACAGGCCACATGAAATGGTGTCATGGGCTGGGGCCAGCCTGTGGGCCGTAGGTTGGACAAACCATGCTCTATCTCAAGACAGGTGGGTAAGACACAATGCTCAGACTGTTACATGTTTATATACAGTAAAAGGATACATTCAACATTTATACAGTCATAAGACAAGACTATTGGTTGCTGCCAGGGCCGTAGCCAGGGCAAACCTCCTCCTGAATTAACACACACACACACCCCGGCGCCAATGTTACATATGTGAGTGTGACATTGTTACCCCAAAAAAAATTTTTTTTGCCCCTCCTGAAAATTTTTACATCCCCCCCAAAAAAACAAACAAAAACAAAACACCCCTAGAATCCTGGTTATGGCTCTGGTTGCTGCTGAATATATTGGAAAGTAAAACAAAGGATACTCTTGTGTAAGTACAGTCTATCTGTGAAGTCTTGAGTCAATGTTACACATTTGACAAAAGGATCACACACCTGGGCTCAAAGGAAAAGAAAGGGTCTCAAGAAAACCTGTGGCCATCCTTTCCTGTTTCAAATAAGCTTTTTGACTAATCCCTTTGTGGTTTTTTTGTTAGAGTCCCAGCTTGGAAATTGTTACAGCCAAACAAAGGGATTTGATCAACCAGCCTGAACCATGTGTATGACCTGAGGTAACCTGGCTTAATTGCTCCCCATTTTCTCTGTGTAAAACACTGATAATTACAGGTTTGCCTTTTCTTGGTAGATTCATAAGACTCCCCCCCCCTAAAACTGTCAAGGCACAATCATCAACATAGATGAAACTCCTGGAGTATGGAACATCAGTTAATCTTTTGCGTTCCTTTGATTTCCCAGTGACTGTGTCTTCCTTGAAATTCAACAAATAATCTTTGGTTTTGAAATAGAACATCAACCATTTCTGTTAGTCCATAATCTTTAGTAAAGGAGGTAGAACTTTTGGAGGAGCAGTTGATGGTGGACAGTGTTGTCTGCCATTGTAGGGCCAACAAACACAGCTCCATTACTTTATGTCAAGGGTTCCCAACCTTTTCAAGCTGGCAGCCAGTTCACGCTCTCTCAGTCAGTTTCAAGGGCTGGATGGCCATTTTGCCCTGCCTGCATGATGGGGGTAGCCATTTCATCCCAACAGCTTCAAAGGGGAGGCCATTTTGTTTCTCGAATGCCCTTGGAGGGGTGGGGGTCCACATGAAATGACATCATGGTCCTTAGGTTGAGAACCCCTGCTTTATGTGTTTCAAAACCACATTTATATACTGGATTAGATTTAAGATTTGAAGCTCACAGCTCTTGTCAGGTCTAAAGGCTGGCTGTTCTGGAATTGGAAGAAGTTCTGTTTTAGGGGCTAGTTCAAACACTTTGTATAAGTCACATAGTAGTGAGATTGTTCTGCAACTTTTGGTTATCCAAGGGTTATTTCTCTGGTTTCAGTATAGCAATTACTTTGTCTTTCATCATATTTGGGGGATTTGTTTGCTACTCCAGCAGTTATTAAATCCTTTGTGATTTGCTCAAAATGTTTCATTTGCTCAATCCAGATACTTTTGAATCCTGCTGTTTTGCCATTCCTACATCATGGCTTCCTCTAGATCTGCCGATATGAAGGCAGTAGAAATTTTATTGGATTTGCCCTGAATATTCCTTTGATATATTATTTTTATTATGTGTCAACTGGTCTTCTGCCAAGAGCAGCTGATGTGCTGTTTGGTTTGGGGATACATTTGCGTACAGTATCCTTTTGTTTGAATTATTGTTCAGTCTTTTTAGTAGTCTCCAAGCTTTCTGGCAGCTTCTTGCCATGTCAAATGGTGCTATAGTGTTTATCCAGCAAGTTCTTTTTGTTAGACCTTAGTTAGATTGATCCTTAGAAATAAAATAAAAACAGGGGTGAGAAACAATTGTTTTGAACTATAGCTGCCATAATCCCATAGTTAACATGCTGTGGTGCAAAAAATACCCTTCACAAACAGTTCTCAACTCTAGCTTAAAATGGAGCTGTGAACATTAAGAGTTTTGTGTTCTACATCGAAGAGTCATTACACACTTTTCAAGAGCTTCACAAAGTTGCTTTTTCGGACTGCAACTTCCAGAATTCTTCAGCCCACAGAGTTGTTGTCCAAAAATTAATTTGTATTCCTTCAGTGTTATTTAATTATCTGCTCAATTATCTGGTTCTGTTGTGTGACATTATACTGCACCTCTTCATCCTAGTCCTTGGTGGTGGGGAGAGGGGAACTCTTTAAAATTATGAATCCCATAAGTGCAGAATAGCATGGATGGCAGCTTGAAGAAATCTGACGTTCTAGTGCTTTTAAAAAAAAGATAACTGCTCTTCCTATAAACTTGCAGTCTCTGAAGTTGTTTCATTAGAAAGATCAGCCTATTAACTTGTATAATATTGTTGTTGTTGTTGTTGTTTTGTGTGTGTGTTTGCTTAGCAGCAACTGATGTCCAAACTCTGCTGAGTTAACCTTAGACATCAACTGCTAATTAAAAAGCATTCCTGTTATGAAAAATGTCTTGACAATGTCTGAAAGTGACAGTTTCTAATTGCATCATTTTCTGTAGAGTCAGTAGAGATAAAATATGTCATGTACTTCCTTTTTGAAGAACTAAGTTGCATCAGTAGGACAGGGTATAAAATGTAAATAAACAAACAAACAAGTATTTCCATGCAAGTCCCAGATATGCCAAGAACCGTACTAGGAACCTTTTGGAAGAAAGACTAGCTAAACCATTGAAAAATGTAGCTTATGCTGTCCTGTTAAAGATCCCTTCAGTGCAGGAATACATTAGAGGTAAAGGGCCCTTGCCGGAAAGCCAGTTGTATCCAGCTCTAGGGTTCGATGCTCATCTCCGTTTATAGGCAAAGAGCCAGCACTGTGTCTGCAGACTTATTCATTGACATGTGGTAGGTATAACTAAACACTGGAGTGCACAGAACACTGTTTACCTTCTCTCTCAAAGTGGTACCTATTTATCTACTTGGAATTTCTTGCTTTTGAACTGCTATGTTGGCAGCAGCTGGGACAGAGACAGAAGCTCACTCTGTTGTGCAGCACTCGGGTCTCGAATTGCTGATCTGCCGACCTTCCAGTCATCAAGTTCAATGTCTTAACCACTAAGCCACTGCAGTCCCACTACAAGTACCATAATTAATAATAGTATGTTTCATTCATACATTTGTTTTGAAATGCAAAGTATTTGTCCAGGAAACCTCACCTTAATAAGGTTTTAACTTTGAAAATCAGATCTCCATGCAATGTTTTACTGCCGTGAGTTTTATGTCTGGGTCCTGAAAAGAAAGCCAAAATTTTCTAGTGTCTTGAAAGTGAAGGATTTTGTGATGAGGTGATGTCTGTTCCAGCAGACTGCAGGTCTGTGCCGTTCTCCAAAGCAAAGTCCACCAGAATGTGTATATATGTGTGTAATGAGCCTACATTAACCCCGGAGATTATAAATCCAACCTTTCATCTAATACAGTTGTCCAATTTAGTTTTTTGCAGCACCAGACCTTCACCCCCATTCCCTAAACAAACTCAGTCACACCAATTACGGGAATAGCAATCTTATTTCCAGGCACTGTTTACTGGAAAAGGTTGTCGTTTTTGGACTTTGTTGTTTCACTGACCAAATAAAAGGCCATGTACCACACAGTTTTGTATAAATTTAAACAAGAATCTCCTGTGAATTATGGTTGTCCTTAAAAAAAATACCTCTGACATTTCTCCCAATGAAAATAAAAATACTAGCCCCCATGTTAATGACCATGTCAGTATAGGGGAACTGGTACTACTTTGTAAGCAATTAGCTTTGATATTAGATTACATGAAGCTGGAGAGTGTTTGATGCTGGAAGTGTCTAACTAGTAGGTAATGAAGCATAGGTTCCTCTTTTTCTAGTACAAATCTTCATGTGAGAGAGAGAGCATGAGAATGAGATGCATACTAATAGAAATAAGTAGGTAATTTTTGGAAACCCATCTCCCCACCATTTAAAATAAGTATTTTATAAATCTTTTCACATCTATTAATTGTTATTTTAAAATACAGTAAAACCTCACATAAAGAGTGCCTCACTTAGACATTAGTTCACTTAACCAGCTCCATCAATGAAAGCACCTCACTGGATGTTGTCCACAGTATCTCATTTTAAAAACCGCTGCTACCTATAAATTGTTATCAGATTGTGGCTCCTCCTCTTCCTAGGATCAGGGGTTTCGAACCTACGGCCTGGGGCCAGCCCTTGCCCACGGCGCCATTCTATGTGGCTCCCCACCTCCTCCGTCGCACCTGGAAGTGCTATGTGTGGTTCCTTTTTAATGTTCAGGATGGCCTGTAATTCCCTACGCACACAGCACGCAAATACACTGGATACATAAGTACAGTAAAACCACCAGAAGTCACAATTGGTTGCTTACAATGGTGTTTCGCTTAAAGAGCAAACTCGCTTAAAGAGCAATCCCATGGAACGCATTATGCTCTTTAAGCGAGGTACCACTGTATTGGAAATGTTAATGATTATAGAATAGCTGAGTTGGAAGGGACCTTTTAGGCAATCAGTCCAACCAGTGTTGGGCACCAGCAGGTTCGCACCAGTTCACCAGAACCGGTAGCAGAAATTCTGGCTGGCTCCGCCCATCCAAGTTTTGAAATAAAGTAGTCCTAATTTGGGTGCAATGCAGGGCTTTCCCCTGGCCATGCCCACCATACCACACTGTTGTGTTCTGTAAAGCTGTGCCTTTAACAATGTACCTTAGCCATGTGGTAACAATGTAACCTTTCTGTGTGCAACATTATAACCTTCAGCTGTATCAATGTAAACCTGATAAGGGGACGCGAGCTAGTGACCACTAGATGGCAATAGCGAGCGTCCAGCTCTCATGGCTCAGATTCACCTGGATCAGCAGCGCGGGAAGATTCCCCGCCACCTCTTCACCTGGTCAAGAAGGGCGTGACCTTCTACGACGTCACACAGGCAGCAACCAATAGTCTGTCGACGAGCCACATTCAAATGTATAGCCAGCTGTATATATTGAGCTACCCATCTGCCATTACCACATGTTCCTCCGGATCATCATGCAATAAACCTGTGTTAAGCCAACCCTTCGGCTGTTTCGTTGTCTTTGGTCCCTTATACTAAATTGGCGACGAAGGTGGGATCATGGCAGCCCACGGGACCAAGACATGCGCCGGTTTCGAAATCAGGAAACCGGGCGACTGGGAGATCTTCGAAATGGACTTCCAGGCAGCACTGATTGAGTCCGAAGTCACGGAAGAGGCAAAGAAGAGGGCCATCTTCACCAGGATGCTCGGACAAGAAACCAAAAGGACCTTGGTGGACCTGATCGCACCGAGGAGGGTGAGCGAATTCAAGGCCAAGGAACTCATGCAGATGCTGCGTGAGCACGTCCGGCCCGCCACGGCGATGTTTCCTGCTCGGAGTGCGTTCTGGAGGCGAGTCCAAGCGCCCGGGGAGACGGTCGCCGCATTCGTGGCGGCCCTGCGGCTGGCGGCCGGCCCGTGCAAATGGGAGAATGCTGAAATCACCCTCCGGGACTGTGTGCTGTGCGGCCTGAACGACGCCGAAACCCAGCGCACATTAATGAGCCAAGAGCCACCTCCCACGTTGCAGGAGGTCGTCAGAGCGGCACAGGCCGCGGAAGCTACAAAGGCTGGGGTCCAAGAACTCCAGGACTGGCGGCCGAAGTCGAGCAAGGCAGAGACTCCGGTGCATGCGGCCCGGCGAGCTTCGAGGTCGTCCGCAGAGAGCAGCGACGACGAGGACGTCCGGAGGGTCCGGAAAGAGAGCCGGCGGTGCGACGGCTGTGGAGCGGCCCACGACCGCGTAAAATGCCCGTTTCGGAAGGCCGAGTGCCACAACTGCGGCCGCCGCGGGCACATCGCCAAGGTGTGCAGGAAGAGGCGCGAGACCCGGAGAAGCTCAGCAGACCGTTCCGCGGGACAAGACCGCTCAACGAGACCCAAGGACGGCGCTCAGGCCACGCGGAAGCAGGACGGCGTGGGCCGCATCTCCGACGGCAGCGAGGACGACGCCCCAGTATTCAGCGTGTCCGTAGGACACCCCCGCTACTTTGTTGAGGTACTAGTTCAAGGGGTTCCCATTAGCATGGAAATTGACTCGGGGTCCTCATATTCAATCATTTCCCAGAGGGAGTATTTGAGAATTGCCCCCCACAGGCGACCCAAGCTCAAAGCGTTGAGGTCCACACTACGGGACGTGCAAGGGAACAGCATTCCAGTGTTGGGGGTTGGAGAATTTCAGGTTAAATTCAAGAAGCACGCCGCGTCCCTCCCTCTAGTCGTGCTTAAAGGGGGAGATTGCAGCCTCCTCGGGACTCAATGGTTCCAGCCCCTGGGGGTGTTTATTGGGGGGGTGCACGCCGTTGGGATGCACGCCGTTGGGTCTGACCCGATTCAGGAGGTGTGCGAGGTGCACCCCGAAGTTTTCAAAAAGGGACTGGGGAAATTCAAGGGGCCCCCAGTGACTTTCGACCTGGACCCGGAGGTCCGCCCAATTCGACTCAAACCACGCCGGGTGCCGTTCGCACTCAAGGACAAGATAGAGGCGGAACTGGACAAATTGGTGGGCCAAGGAATCCTTGTGCCTGTTGATTCTGCGGAGTGGGAAACTCCAATTGTAACCGCACTAAAGGCCAATATGCGCCGATTACAAGTGCACCATCAACAAGGCGATCCGCCCGAATGCGTATCCGGTGCCGGTAGTCAGCCATCTGCTGGCCAGGTTACACGGGGGAAAGTGTTTCGCTAAGCTCGACTTAGCACAGGCCTACCAGCAGCTCACGGTGTCCCCTGCCGCAGCTGCTGCGCAGACCATAGTCACCCATAAGGGGGCGTTCCAGGTGACGCGCCTTCAGTTTGGCGTGAATTCGGCTCCTGGAATTTTCCAATCACTCGTGGAACGCCTCCTGAAGGGGCTAGAGGGGGTGTTGCCTTATTTTGATGACGTGTTAATAACGGGGGGGAGTCGGGTCGAATTGGCCAAGAGGTTGGGGAAGGTCCTGACAATATTCGAAAAAGCGGGGTTGAGACTGCGAAAGGACAAATGCGTCTTCTTCGCGACCGAGGTTGAGTTCCTGGGGTTTTGTGTGACTCCTGAGGGAATAAAACCATCCAAATCCAAGGTGGCCGCCATTAAGAAAGCCCCCCGCCCCACCTCCAAGCCCGAGCTGCAGTCGTTCCTAGGGCTGCTCAACTTTTACCACTCCTTCCTCCCCCGGAAGGCAGCAGTAGCTGAACCGCTACACAAACTGCTTAAAAAAGATCAGACATGGAAGTGGGGCGAGGACCAAGAAAGGGCATTTAGCGAACTAAAAAGTCTCCTAGCGTCTGATGCCATACTGACCCATTTCAACCCCAAACGCCCGGTAGTCCTGACCTGTGATGCATCCCCGGTGGGGGTGGGGGCGGTGCTGTGCCACGTACTGGAAGACGGAAGGGAGGCCCCGATAGCATTTTACTCCAGGTCCCTGTCCCAAGCGGAGAGAAACTACGCACAGACAGACAGGGAGGCACTAGCGATAGTTGCGGGGACGAAAAAATTTCACGATTTTCTGTATGGCCGCCCCTTCACCATTGTAACGGACCACAAGCCCCTGCTAGGCATTTTTACCGCAGATAAGCCCACCCCACAGATCCTGTCCCCGAGGATGCTCAGGTGGGCCATTTTTCTCAACGCGTACCAGCACGCGTTGGTCTACCGGCCCGGGAAAGAGATCAGCCATGCGGACGCCCTATCAAGGTCTCCCCTCCCCCTGACGCCCAGCCAGGTGAGCAAGGGGGAGCGAGACCATCAGGTTCTTATGATAGAGGTGCTGGATTCGCCCCCCGTAATGCCCGCCGACATTGCCAAAGCGACAGAGAAGGACAAGACGTTAGCGGCAGTTAGCTCCTGGGTGCAGAAAGGGTGGCCGGCATCCTCCCCAGCGGAGGAGTTCGCCCCATTTTTCAGGAAAAAGTTAGAGCTGTCCCTAGAGAGGGGGTGCCTCTTGTGGGGGCAGCGGGTGGTGATTCCCACTTCCCTTCGGCCGCGGGTGCTCAAACTGCTGCACGTCAGCCACCCCGGCATCGTGCGATCCAAGGCGCTGGCCCGGAGTTACTTCTGGTGGCCCCAGCTGGACGCCGACATCGAGCACATGGTCGGCACTTGTGAAAGTTGCCAATGCTCCAGACCAGAGGAGGCCCGCCTTCCCCACAGGGAATGGGACTCGGCCAAGGGGCCGTGGTCCCGGGTGCACATTGATTTCGCGGGCCCGTTCAGAGGCACCCTGTTTCTTCTTGTCGTGGACGCCTTCTCCAAGTGGTTGGAGGTTATCCCAGTCACGAGCACCTCCTCGGCCCAGACCATTAAGCATTTGCGGAGGCTCTTTTCCACGTTCGGCATACCCGACACGTTAATTAGCGACAACGCTAGTTGTTTCACGTCCTCCGAGTTCAGGGCATTCATGGAGATTAACGCCGTTCGGCATATCACCTCCGCCCCGTTTCACCCAGCCACCAATGGCCAAGTAGAGCGCCTCGTCTGCACCACGAAGGACGCGTTGCGGCGCATGGGCCCCGGGGATCTGAACCTGCAAGTGTGTCAGTTTCTGCTAGGGTACAGGGTGACCCCGTTGGCGTCAGGATACTCCCCCGCAGAGCTCCTAATGCGGAGGAAACTGACCACCATCCTTACTAGGCTAGACCCCACGAGGGTAGAGGACAAAGGAAGGAACATTGGGCTAGAGGCCACAAAGAGTTTCAGTGTAGGCGCCCCCGTACATTGCAGGAATTACGCCAGCGCGGGCCCAGCCTGGGTACCGGGCGTAGTTGTGGAGCAAACCAGCCCCGTGTCGTACCGCGTGGAAACCAGCACAGGGCTACTGTGGAGGCGGCACGCGGACCAGCTCCGACGCAGGGTCCCCGATGAGCAGGGCGCAGACCAAACAGAGAAAAAATCAGTGTTAGGGTTCTCCCCCACCCGTTCAGCCCAAGGGGGAGGGAAAGGGGGCCGCGGGTCCCCACCAAGGGGGGAGGAGGATGTTCTCGTAGATATCCTAGGGGATCTTTCTGAGGAGGAGGAACCCGACCCCATACATATCTCGCGGAATTCCCCCACAAATGCGGATACCCCAACTGAGTTAGAATTTGATTTTCAGAACCGGGGGGGTTTTCGGAGTGGTCCCCCACCCGTCCAAGCGAGAAGAGGGGTTTTTCGTTAGCCCCGATTGCCCCCGGTCTGCCCACAATGGAGTTCTTCCCTTCCCCTAAGGCCGCCAAACCGCGGCAAGCCACTAACGAGTCTCCCTCTCCCGTTACAGGACAAGGGACCAGGGAACAAAGAAGCAGTAGCGCCCCCGGGGGGGGGGTCAGCCCTCATCACGGCCCAAACGCACATGCAATAAGCCATCTTGGCTGAGAGACTTCGTCTCATCCTAGGGGGGTGGGATGTTGTGTTCTATAAAGCTGTGCCTTTAACAATGTACCTTAGCCATGTGGTAACAATGTAACCTTTCTGTGTGCAACATTATAACCTTCAGCTGTATCAATGTAAACCTGATAAGGGGACGCGAGCTAGTGACCACTAGATGGCAATAGCGAGCGTCCAGCTCTCATGGCTCAGATTCACCTGGATCAGCAGCGTGGGAAGATTCCCCGCCACCTCTTCACCTGGTCAAGAAGGGCGTGACCTTCTACGACATCACGCAGGCAGCAACCAATAGTCTGTCGACGAGCCACATTCAAATGTATAGCCAGCTGTATATATTGAGCTACCCATCCGCCATTACCACATGTTCCTCCGGATCATCATGCAATAAACCTGTGTTAAGCCAACCCTTCGGCTGTTTCGTTGTCTTTGGTCCCTTATACTAAACACACCCACACTGTGGTAGTAAAAAAAATGAGCCTACTACTGAATCCAACCCCCTGCTCTATGCAGGAATCAGAATCAAAGCAGATATGACAGATGGTTGTCCAATTCTCTCTTGAATACGTCTAGCGTTGGAGTGCTCACCACCTCTCAAGGCGGTTGGTTCCACTGTCAGACTGCTCTAACAGTTAAGATCCCCACCACCACAATATTCAGCCTATATCTGGCTTCCTGTAGTTCTAGGTGTGGTATGAGTAGTTATCACAGGACTATAAAATGCCGTGTGCTGTATTTTTGTCACAAGTATTTTTCTCCTAAAACTAAGAATCCTGTGGTGCTTTATTAACAGGTTGAGTTCAAGGTCTGCCTCCCTCAAGCCGAAGTTCCCTTTAACCGATCTTGATAATCATCTCCTTTCTGTTTTCTCAACTTCCTAAGTGACACCCTTCCCATTCTGTATTATTCCTTGACCCTCCCTAAAACATTTTAAGGACATCAGAACAGCTACCCTGTGGGGGAAGGCGCTGATGTTTATCACTTTTACAATTGGTCATTAGGTTTTAAGCAGTACCAAAAACAGCCTCACTCACAGTTCTTCAATATGGTACTTTTAGCTTTGATTATGGAATATCTGTATACCTTGAGGGCCCCAAGTTGTTCCATAGGTGATGTGTAACCTGTGAGGGAAGGAGTGCATCTCGCATGCTGTAACCAAGAAAAGACCTTCATCCAAACGATAGCTTGCCTTGCCTAATTTAAGGCAGGACATTGGGAAAGAGGTGTAAGTTTTAGGTAGCTTTATATAAATGAAGTTTGCTTCCTTTAGGGCTTCAGAGATCAAACCAGAAATAGATTGTGAACCAATGCTGTTAATCAGGTGATACCCTTCTTGGTCCCCAATCTGGACAAACTAGGTTCCATCTTGTTTTTAATGGAACCCCACATACAACAACTTGCTACAGTTGAAATGGGAGAGTCAAAAACCAGTCCTATTTGACTCTAGGATAGGCTGCTAATCTCCATTTACAGCCAAAGAGCCAGAGCTGTTTGTGTCTGCAGACATTTCTGTAGTTATGTGGCAGGCATGACTAGACACCGGAGTGCATGGAACACTGTTACCTTTCCCACCAAAGCAGTACCTATTTATCTACTTGCACTTTTTTTCTGCGTTGGGCCTCCATTACCCTAAGAAGTAATCCGTTATGCATATGCCAGAATACTATTGCCTATTTACACTTAACTGAAATTGCATGAAGCTTTAAAGCAGATTATCACTCATTATTGAGGTGGATGCATGCCTGATTGTACAGTTGTACCTGCTTCCAGAAATGCAAAAATGCATGGCAATTTGCCATCAAGGCCTAATGATTTCCCTTATGCAAATATAAATCAGCCACAGGATTCTAGTTGTAATTGCCTTACTTGAAATATGTTACTCCCAGGCTCTGTTTAAATGAGCACATTTGGCTTTAAGAACCTATTTTTATGAACACAATAGAAAAGTAGGTGTGTTTCTTTTATTTTTCAGTACTTCAGCTTCCACAAGCCACTTAGTCTTCCATAAAATCTTTTTCTCCTGGTGAGAAACACCACAGCTGACAAGCTAGGAGCGATTACGTCAAAGCATCCAGCCAAGAGAGCAGTTTTAATTGCTTGGCACTTAGAGACCCAACTGCAAATGTTAGATCCATTAGTCTTTTTTTTTAGTCTTGATTGCATCTGAAGAGCATGTTAACCTGCAAAATCATTTTTGTGAGCCCTAAATTTTATTGCCAATTATTGAAAATAAGCTTTGAAAATTTAGGATAGCTCTTATGGCAGGTTTTTCCACCTCTCTACAGCACTAGGAGGGAGGAATTATTAACCTTTCCCCCCTCCTTCCACTTTCCTATGGTGAAAATTTGGATAGTCTTCAGGATAGACCTTATGTGTCTTCTTTTACCCTTTGGGTACTCTTATCACTGGCTCATCTACCCAGGCTCATTTAGAGTGGGGGGTGCATGTGAAATAGGGTCACTTGGAGCTGAATAGATTTCTGGTATGTCATTTGGTGCAATCCTTGCCTCCAAATGCCATATCACCTCAGGTGACCCTATTTGATCTACCTGCCTATTGAAAACAATTTTTTAAAAAAATCTTCCTCATTGTTTCTTTCTGTCTCCTCCCACTTCCAGGAGAAAGTTTTCAGTTCAACATTGCGATAATATAAAGTAGTTTTGTTTTTTTTAAAATGAGGGGATTTGGGCAGGTTCTCAACTGAACCTTTCAGAAAAGAAAAGAAAAACCTCCTTGCCTTCTGCTCTGTCCCCTCCCAGTTTATTCAGTTTATTATTCTTATTCTTATTAGTTTTGTTTAATTGATGAATTTAATCCATGCTGCCTTAATACAGTCTGATTCTGACTTGTTCCATTTTCATAAGCATTCATTTGTAAGCCTATTCCATTCCCTTTCTATATGGAAGTTCTTAAAATATGAAAATTCACATTCAGATTCTGTGTTTGGAATTTGCTTATTTCTGGAGGCATCTTTTCCAGGCATTTAGGAATATATTTTAACCTAAAACCACCCACCACTCTGGCCAGGTTATCCTGCTATGGTAATAGAATAGACCATACTGCCAGTGACTCAGTGCTGATCATCAGGCAGTGGTTAACTAACCTGACAAGCCTGACGACTAATAGGGGCAAAGTATACAGAGAAGGGTGATGGTTCCCAAGTGGATTAAATCTCACTTGAATCCATCTTGCTGGAGGACAGCAGCTTTATCAATACTAGTCTGGGGCTGATGAAGACTTTGTGTGCCAAAAGGGCTCAGGACCAGAAAATGACTCATGGAACTGGATCAGTGGTACGGTTGTCATGCTGCGATGCAGAAGACAAATGGAAGGCCATCACATTATATTCTCAGGACAATCTTCATGGCTGATCACCATGATGATAGCCAATATTCTGTTGGAATTTTTTGAGAGTGTCAACAAGCATGTGGATAAGGGGGATCCAGTTGACATTGTTTATCTGGACTTTCAGAAGGCTTTTGACAAGGTCCCGCACCAAAGGCTCTTGAATAAACTTACCAGTCATGGAATAAAGGGACAGGTCTTGTCCTGGATCAGCAACTGGCTAAGGGACAGGAAACAGAGGGTAGCATTAAATGGACACTTCTCCAAGTTGAGGGAAGTAAAGAGTGGGGTTCAGTACTGGGACCACTGCTTTTCAACCTCTTCATAAATGATCTAGAAGTAGGAGTAAATAGCAAGGTAGCCAAATTTGCTGACAACACTAAATTATACAAGGTAGTGAAAACTGTGAGAGATTGTGAGGAGCTCCAGAGGGATCGCTTGACACTGGGGGAGTGGGCAAAACAATGGCAAATGAGTTTCAACTTTAGTAAGTGCAGATTGATGCATGTTGGGGCAAAAAAAATCAATTACATTTATAAACTGATGGGGTCTGAACTCTCTGCGACAAACCAGGAAAGGGACCTTGGTGTCCTGGTGGACAGATCAATGAAGGTGTCCACCTAGTGTGCCTCAGCAGTGAAAAAAGCAAACTCAATGCTAGGGATCATTAGGAAGGGTATAGAAAATAAGTCAGCAAGTGTCATTTTGCCTCTTTATAAATCTATGGTGAGGACCCATCTGGAATACTGTATGCAGTTCTGGTCGCCATACCACCAGAAGGATATTATGGAGCTGGAAAAAGTGCAGAGGAGGGCAACCAGAATGATTAGGGGACTGGAACACCTTCCTTACCATCTGAGGATGCAACGGTTGGGCCTCTTCACTCTTGAACGACGGCATCTAAGAGGTGACCTGATTGAAGTTTATAAAATCATGCACAGTGTGGACAAAGTAGATAAGGAAAAACTGTTTTCCCTATCGCACAACACTAGAACTAGGGGCACTCCATGAAACCTTTGGGTACTGGTTCTCAAACAAATAAGAGAAAGTACTTTTTCACCCAGAGGATCACTGGTCTATGGAACTCCCTGCCAGTCTTGACAGCTTCAAGAAAGGATTATACAAGTTCATGGAGGACAAGGGTATCAAATCAATGGCTATAATTATGGATACCTAAGAACAACCTTCGGGTTGGAGAGATAGGCAGGATATCTCTCAATGCCATTTCCAGGGAATCCTAAGCAGGCGAAGGCATCTGCTTGAGAATACCCTGAAGCAAATGGTGAGCCACTGTGTGAGACAGAATGCTGGACTGGATGGGTTGTGGCCTGTTCCAGCAAGGCTGTTTTTATGTTCTTATGTTAATATGTGGAATCAGATACAGCACCAGAAGAAGAAGAAGAAGACAACTACCAGCTGCTGTGCTAATGTTGAAGCTTTATTTTTCTATTGCTTTGTTGTAAGGGAGCAGAGTTTGGCACTATGATGGTTTCTGTTACTTGAAATATACCTGAAAACTTCCAGTCAGACGTCCATAAGAAAATTTCTACCAGAATTACTATTCTTAAAATAAAGAGAAATAGCTTCTTAAAGAGAAGCAAGTGCCTTTTAAACCAACAGAAACTGGGTGCTTTGTGTGGACTGACCTGTTTAAGTGAACTACTCATAAATGGCCTTCCTTCTGGGAAGGGTGAGGAGAGAATCAGCTAGTATTCTGCCATGCTTTTCTTCTCCAATCCTGAAGTTCAAGATAAGAGCAAAGGATTGATGTTGACCTCATACGGAAATGTTGCATACGTTTATTGACAAGGAGACTGGCAAGATCATGGCAAATGCCATTTTTTTGTTTTGTTGCCAAGGTAAAGGTAAATGTTGCCCTTACTCAAAAGCTGACTCTAGGCATTTTCTGCCCCACCTATATCCCCCTCTTTTTTCCATTAAGTCTAAAACCAAATAAAATGTCAAATTTAAAACTTCAAAACTCAGGCAACAAGATTCTGAAGGGCCTTAAAGGACATACTCTACTTCTCTGGTATGACAGCCAGATAATTTCTGTGGTGCATTATTTTTAAGTATGCTTAACATTACAGCATGATAGATGTGAGCCAGAATGCCTTTTGCACATTTGGAATGTTTTCTTAGCTGAAGTGTAATCAATTATAAGGGACTTTCACCACTTTCTTGAAATACCATGTTGAAATACTTCAGTACAGTCTTTTATGCAGCTATTTTTAACTTCTAGAAAATGGCACAATCCTGGCTATGCTGAAATATGAGGAGGTTATTTATTTTTGCATTTTGTTTGATCTTGAGCAATATAGATTACAGTAAGCCAGTATGGCTGAAAAATTTTCCTTGCTCCCTCTCTAACATGCTATGACCCTGCTGGAACCCTATCAAATTGCTTAAACAGTCATACTTTCATGGTGATTTCCCCCTTCTTAAACCACAAACTAAATTGGAAGCTTATCTTACATTGGAATGACATGACAGGAGACGATTTAGAAGATAGATTCTGAATCTAGGAAATACCTGGAAAATAGAATAGCAAGTGTTCTACAAAAGTATTTGTGTGAAAGATCACGTTAACATTTCCTCAGTAAAATCTGAGTTAATAGATACTTCTTAAAAACAAAATTCATTATTCCAGATGGCTATCACTGCTCAGGTCATGCTCCTAATTGGCACGTCTGTATAATTAAAAGGCTTATAATGAGACTTTTTATAAATAAGGTCTGATATAACCACACACACAAACTGGAAAGGTTATATGAATTGTTTTTGGGCCACTCTGCAACATTTTAATGTGTTTAACCCTACACTTTCTATATTGTTATGATTTCCTCTTCATTCTCTTACATCTCTCTGAAACCTATTTTTACTATCTTCCTCTGAGTAGGTATTCCTTCTGCCAGTGACCAAATACAGCTATTTGTGTGGCTGAAATTGACATCCCTGTTCCTACTCAGGGTAGATTCATACAAGTACAGGAGACTCTGAGTATCAATAGACAAGATGAATCTGGTTTGTGTGCTTTTGGGAGAATCTAGTGCTCTATTATAACAACAGAGCAGATTGCATCTAGACCAGTGGTTCCCAACCTTAGGTCTCTAGATATTCTTGCACAAAAACATCCAGAAGCCTTCAACGCTGGTTGTGCTGGCCAAGATTTCTGGGATCTGTAGTCCATAAACATATGGGACCTGAAGGTTGGGAACCACAGGTTCAGACAGTGTGGGCGTAAGTGACACTTTCTATTGGACAAATGGGCATACCTGTCAAGTATCCCGGATTGGTCAGGATTTCCCGTATTTCCGCGCCGCTTCAGCCACTCGCCTGCCGCCCGCCACCATCCCGTAATTTGACCAGCGGGGGAAGTAGTTACTGCACATGCCCTTCTGTGCAGAACCCTTCTGCGCATGAATAGAAGCCTTCTGTGCATGCGTGGAACCCTTCTGCGCATGCGTAGAAGCCTGCGCAGAAGCCTTCTGCACATGCGTAGAAGTCTTCTATGCAGAACCCTTCTGCACATGTGCAAAACCCTTCTGTGCATGTGCAGAAGGGTTCTGCACAGAACGTTTCTGCACAGAAGGCTTCTACGCATGCGCAGAAGGGTTCTGCGCAGGTCCTGTATTTTCCGGAGCCGCGCCTGACAGGTATGCAAATGGGCCTCACACATGCCAGTTCTCTTGTCATCGTTCAGTGCCTCAGTGGTAGAACAGGGTCTCAGCTCTGGATCATTTCCAGCCCACGTGATTGCTAGAAATGAAGAGGAGCAATTAAATGACTTGAGAAGACAACCATTTCCCAATAATAGGAAATTAAGCATTTCCTTTGCTCCATCCACTTCTACTGCCTCTTCAGGCATCAGGGCCACTCCAAGATATTTTGCTAGCTGAGTAAGAGCAGTCAATATCACCTTCTCCTTTGCCTAGTCAAAGTGTATAGCACCAAAAGCCCGATAAGTTATTTTAGACTGGGGTGCCCAAACTACGGCCCATGGAATCGGACCGTACAGGCGTGTTTTACTTCCACTTCCAGGAGTGATGAGGAAGTCTGGATCTGGCCCACGGGGTCGTAGTTTGGGCGCCCATGGTTTAAGCAGAGAAAATGGCAGCCTAAAATCTATCTCATCCTGTTGCAAAACATATGTGTTGTAAAACAGATTGCAAGGCGTGTTTTACTTCCGCTTCTGGTGGGAGGAACCATGTGACTGATCCACTGAACCATGTGACTGGCCCACTGAACCACATGACCGGCCCACAACCCAAAAGGTTTGAGCATACCTGTTTTAGATCCTGAATTTCAGAAATCTCACTTCTCTCAATCCCTAACAGTAGATACCTAATAATGAGAAGGTCAATAGCTAAAAACCTCCTGATCTTTCAAAAAATCAAATTTCCTACTTGAGGCAATTGACTTTGCCTAATGCCAGTGCCAACCCTGCAGGTGCTCTTGCTGCTTCTCTTAAATTTACAAATTTGGAACCTAGTTTAAATTAGACACATCCATTTCACTGCTTGTTCACTACTTAACAACACAGCAGAGACATTAACTAACTGGTTTTGGTAAGAAAGAAATTTCTGAAGTGCTTAGTTGGCAATGCAGGTCTAAGTGGTCAGTGGTGCTGCACTCAGAAGAATAAATTCAGAAATAAAGTAAAAACAGACTTGTGCTTTAAATCACTGGGGTTTCAACGCTGGCATTAGTAATGTATTTTCACACACAGAGAGAGAGGGAGAACTTGTAGATAAATAGGTACCACTTCGGTGGGAAAGTAAATAGCATTCCGTGCACTTCGGTGTTTATTCATGCCTGCCTCATGTCCACAGAACTGTCTGCAAAGACAGTCAGTGTTGGCTCTTCAGCTATAAACAGAAATGAACAATGAGCCCTAGAATCGACTGGCTTTTGAGCAAGGATGGCCTTTACCTTACTGTTACCGCAAGCTTTCATTGAGTGATCATTCCTAGAGAGCTGTGTAAATCGGGACCAGTTGTGACTAATTGTGACTATTAACGGATTCCAGCCCATCCAGAATTCCTATTCAGAACTAAGGGTGTGATCAAACATCAGGAAAGGCATGTGTGCAGACACACTGGATAAGGTAGCCTATCTTGATATCAAGAGTTGAACATTGACACAATGCAGGATATGTAGGGAAAATGGCAAAATGGTTTTCCTTTCTCCTTTCGTTTTCTTCTGGCTTCGATGTAATTCCAATTTCTAAACTGCATGGTAATGTAGTGTGTACAGAGAAGGGACAAGGAAAGACTAGAAGACACTGATATACTGTATGTGGCTTCTAATGGCTGCAAGCATATCTGAAACCCATCAATACAAAACACAATACAAATGTAACCATAAACTATGTGACTCTAATCCAGTGGTTCCCACAGGTTCCCATGCCCCACAGGGGGACTTCAATTCCCAGAAGCCTAGGTCAGTGCATTGGCTGATCAGTGCTTTGGGAAATTGACTTTGGCTTCTGGGGACTGAAGTCCAAAAGCCAAAGGTTAGGAAACAGTGCTCTAATCAATTGAGTGGATATTTATCTGCAGTCTTCAGCACCATCACTATGTTCAGCATTTCTGTCTCCTCCTGGCTATGCAATAACTATATACAGTATATAAATGTAAAGGTCGTCCTTGCTCAAAAGCCAGTCATATTCAACTCTAGGGTGCAGTACTCATCTCTGTTTTCAGCCAAAAAGCCCGTTCTGTCTGCGTCTGCATATATTTCCATGGTCATGTGGCAGGCATGACTAGACACTGGAGCACACAAAACACTGCTACCTTTCCTGCCAAAGTGGTGCCTGTTTATCTACTTGCAATTTCTTGCTTTCAAACTGCTAGCTTGGCAGGAGCTGGGGCAGAGACAGGCGCTCACTCCATCATGCAGCACTTGGGTCTCATACTGCTGACCTGCCGATCTTCTATTCACCAAATTCATCATCTTAACCACTAAGCCACTGTTAATTTTACACACACACACACACAGACAAACACACACACACACACTTCTGGTGATATTTATCCTCTTTGAATTATTTGTTTTATTTATTTATTTGTTGATTTCTACCCTGCCCTCCTAGTGCAACACACCACTCAGGGTGGCAACAACGAAAAAAGTACAATACAAGAAAGTTAAAACCATTACCAATAAAAACATTACATAAACCCCCCAGCTAAAAGCAGAATTAAAACGCATAAAAACTAACAACACCATCATTAAAAACTACCCTAACCCTCCCTCCACCCACAATAAAACAGAATTACCAAAGAATGGGGTGGGGGGGTGGCCCTCAGTCCCACAACAGGCAGGCTAGACAAGCCAACAGGCTTGAGAAGTGTAGCCTAATGTGCCCCACACCTGATGGCAGAGCCAGGTTTTTAGCATCTTCCTGAAGGGGAGTTGCTCCGACTGGAGACGCAATTCTGATGGAAGGAGGTTCCAAAGGGCTGGGGCAGACACAGAGTAGGCTCTCCTTCTGGTCCCCATAAGAGAGGCTTCTTTTGCTGATGGGACCACCAATGCGCCCCTCATGTCTTCCCGTGTAGGACAGGCTGAAAATTATGAGTAGATGGCCATTTTTCAGCATTTTCTACCATCTTGGTACTTTACTACTACAGGTACTTTGTATGCAATGGCAAGGCTACTGATGCATAATCATTGGCAATTAATTTCAAAGCGGGGAAGGTGTTAGAACACAATGATATACTTTATGTGTATATGTATGCACATGCATACACACACATGTAGCTGTGTATGATTTTTCTCATGTGTCTTGACTCTGAGGCACAGAGTAAAAATAGGCCTACAAAAATAATAATGAGATGGGAAGAAACATCTGTGTCAATGTCTGGTATTCCAGTAGCGCGTTCTGTTTAATAGTAGAGAATTGTCTAGTGTCATGCCTGGAAGAATCGGAGTGGGCATGAGAGGAGTACAGTCACTGGAGTGTTTTATAGCCAAAGGCTCTATCTGTTTGGGCTAGCTTGGGAACACTTTAGGATAAGTTATTTTAGATTGTTGTCAGCTTTTATGCTGTGAAGTGGAACCCCTTCCTTCTCTGAGACATGATTTCACAGCATTTTTATGGACGCCTAGTTTTCAAATCCAGCTGCCACACTTGCTCTGTGACAAAGAGCGAAAGGTTAATGTGCTGCAAAAGTAACTGATCAGCTTGAGCTGTAATTTAGCCCATTTGCTGTATCAGTAATGCTCAGACGAATTAAATAGAACAGGAAATTGGTTCCATAGCTTTCCCCCCTCATCTCCTTCCCCTTGGCAGCCCGCATTTAATTAGCCACCAAGGCTGCTGAATGAGTGCTTTCGTTTTGCCTTTTTGTTTAATTCTTGAATTTTAAAAGTTTTTCAAGAGCAGTGATTCAGCAGGTAAACCAGCAGGACTTCTGATGTTATTTACAAGCTTTGTGCAGGAAACTATTTCAAGGTCTGTGGCAGGGGGTAACTCAAGCTCCATTTGCTTATCCAGTAATTTCAAGGATAGAGACTCTCTGACAGAGCTAATGGCACTGTTGCCCCACTGGAACTGCATTAACTTCTTGATCATTTTGGCTTGATTTGACAGAATTCTCTAAGTATTATCTACCCTCAAAGGCACCAATCGGCTCAGTTAATCTTGTGGAATGGTGCTGGCTTTTCATGTTGTGGTGTTTGAAGCGAAAAATTGAAATGACACAGATTCGCCACGCACATTTTGCCTTTTTAAAAAATTGGTGGCAAGCCACAACTTTCTTTTTTAGAGCAACTTTAAGGTCGCTCACCTGAGAATATCTTCCATCTTGAGTCTAATCTGTAGGGTTTCGGTATGTTTAGTGGTCACAAGTAGCCTGTGTGATGCAGTGCGTGGACTACTGGTCTGACTTGGAAAATCCAGACTGAAGTCTTCTTTCAGTTATAAAACTTATTGGATGGCCCTGGAACAGTCACTTTATCTCACCAATTGGCCTGAATCCTCTTGCTATGCAAAGTGCCTGTCTTGTCGAGGTAAATTGCCTCAAGTTAATAATAATAATTTTGTGTCAGAGATTACTCTGGGTTGAAAGGATGTTTTTAGGGGACGCCCGAATGAGGCTTCTTTCATGTCCCCGAGTGCAGCTCTCGAGTATCAGAACCCAACCTTCCAGTCTCCTGCTCAGTGACTTAACCACTAAGCCACTGGGGCAGCTGTAGAAATCATCATAGACTTTCGTAGTTGCTCTCTGAGTCTTACAACTCAGTATGCAACTGATAATAATCTGTAGTGATTACTTAACTTGAAACAATTTGCCTTCAAAAGTTGCATCCCTGTGTCCTCGATTAGTAGTTTCTTCTTCTTCCTACACTTTTTTCTTGCTAAATTTACCTTAAACAATCAGCCACAACAAAGAAAGAAATCGTACAATTGCGCTCATTTCACACGCTAGCAAGACCATGCTCAAGATCCTATAAGCTGGGCATCAAAAGTAAGTGGATCAAGAACTGCGAGAAGTACAAACTGGGTTCTAAAGAGGCAGGGGAACTAGAGACCAAATTGCTAACGTTCACAAAAGTCTGCTTCATTGACTACGCCAGGGGTGGCCAAACATTTTGGACCGGGGGCCAGTTACGTGGTTCAGCGGGCCGATCATGTGGTTCAGCGGGCCGGTCATGTGGCTCCTCCCACCAAAAGTGGAAGTAAAACGGGGCTTGCAATCTGTTTTGCAACAGGATGAGATAGATTTTAAGCTGCCATTTTCTCTGCTTAAACCAGGGGTGCCCAAACTACAGCCTGTGGGCCGGATCCAGCCCTGATGCCAATTCACCCACCCCACCCTTGTTGCTCCTGGAATTGAAAGTAAAACGTGCCCATATGGGAGCAACGAGGGCGGCGCTGGCTGGATGAATTGGCATAGGGGGTGGATCCAGCCCATGGGCCGTAGTTTGGGTACCCCTGGACAATGCCAAAGCCTTTGATTGTGTGGATTACAACAAACAGTGGCAAGTCCATAAGGAGATGGAAGTACCAGGCCACCTCACCTGTCTTCTGAGAAATCTGTATGTGGGTCAAGAAGTGACAGTTAGGACTGGATATGGACCAACTGATTGGTATAGAATAGAAAAAGGAGTGAGACAAGGCTGTATATTGTCATCCTGCTTGTATATTGTCATTCAGCATATTTAACTTATATGCAGAGTACATTATGCGTAATGCAGGGCTTCATGAATTGCAAACCAGAATTAAAATTGCTAGGAAAAATATCAACAATCTCAGAGATGCAGATGACACCACCCTAATGGAAGGAAGTGAAGAAGAGAGTGAAAGGGGAGAATACAAAAGCTGGCTTGAAACTCAACATAAAAAAACCCCAAGATCACAGAATCTATCTCCATCACTCCCTGGCAAATAAAAGGGGAAGAAATTGAAGCAGTGACAGACTTTACTCTCTTGGAATCTAATATCACTGCAAACGGTGACTGCAGTCATGAAATATAAAGATTGGGAAGCAAGCTATGGGAGACATCGCCCAGTAGACAAAAGTAGTAATGTATGGCTATGAGAGCTGGACCATAAGGAAGCCTGAGCACACAAGAATAGACACCTTTGAAGTGTGGTGCCAGAGAAGCCCATGGGCTGCAAAGAGATCAAATCAGTCAATCCTAAAGGAAATCAACCTTGACTGCTCATTGGAAGGACAGATACTGAAGCTCAGATATTTTGTCCATCAAACAAGAAGAGAAGACTTGCTGGAGAAGGCCCTGATGCTATGAAAGATTGAATGCAAAAGGAGAAGGGAGCAGCAGAGGATGAAATTGTTAGAAAGTATTGTTGATGCAGTGGGTGTGGATCTGGGCAGATTTTGGAGGATGGCAGATGACGGAGGAATCTGGCAAGCTGTGGTTTATGAGGTTACAAAGGGTTGAACTTGACTGTGTGGTTGAACAACAACAACTCTAGTTGCAACTTACTACTGGATTTCAGCCAGAGTCTACTTAGGTCTGAAGTAGATAGGCTTCCCTCAAACACATTTACAGAGGAGAATGGATATGGGGCACCTGACAAAGTGAAGCAATCAGTTCAGGAGGAAATGCAGGGAGGCAGGAATGGCAGCCACCAACCAACATTCCCTCCTGAATCCAGTGGCCATTCTCCATTGTTGGAGAACAAAGGTGAATGTGCCACATGGCCTCTCCATCGCAAACCAGCCTGCTGCCTACATGGGTGACAAAGGATACTCTTTGATGGCCAGCAGCTGAAGAAAGGTTCAACTGCAAGAGGAGTAGAAGGTGGGAGTTTTGACAAGGCTTGTCCTCAGTGGTGGGCTGGCCCATCAGGCAACCGGGACTCAGACCAGGGAGCCCCCCAGTATCATGGCACCCCCCCTTGGGTGCCAATCCAAAGAGCTGAGCTGAGATGCCTGGAACAATCGAGCAAATGAGTGGGGCTCCGTGTTTCTCTGCCTGCCTTCCTCCGCCAAAGATAAGATTACAAAAGCAGCTCCATTGACAGCAGAGCCGCCGTGGCTTAGAAGTTGCAATTTTGCCTTGTAAACAGGAGGTTGTTGGTTCGAATCCCCAGAGGGGAGTTGAAATTAGAATGTGAGTGGGAATGTATATACAGTATTTTTTTAGGGTTAGACGCCCTCATCACTCCCTGTCCAGCGCCCTTTTAGCTTAGCCAGCACGCCCCTGCTTGTCCTTTGCTTCATGCAACAAGATATCTTGTGCTCGGCCTGACTGGTTGAGGCAGACATTTTCTGGCTCATGGTTGTCTACCCTCCGACGTCTGGATTAATCTGCCAAAGATCTACCCAAAGAAAACTCCACATGTTTTCATGTCTTTGATAAAATAAAAGCTGAGAACTGTACCAGGCCATTCAGGAAGCATGAATGCTGATGGATAAAGAGCTCTAATCTGCATGGTGATGGATAGGTCTTATTCTATTTTAGGAGATTTCAGCCAATATATTGCAAGGGTGTGCAATCTTGGCTACCAAATAGCCATCTTGCTTGCTCTCTAGAAGTTCCTCATTTCTTTGAGCCTTTTGCTGCATCAACAGCAGGTATGTCTCAGAGAACAGAAAGACAGTGGGGAAGATTCACAAATGTGTCTACTGGGACCATTGACCAAACTTGGCCTTTCTCTAATTAGTACAGCAGTTTAGCTACAGGAGCTAGAAGAAAAATGCTAAATACTTTGTAACTCCCTAGTCTACTTGAATGCTATTGAAGGTATTAGTGAAGATGGAATTGCAGGGAAGACAGCGCAAACCTAGTGGGAAATACCCAGTACAGTTCATTAATTTCATGAAGCAGTAACTTCAAGTTACTATTTCAGGAACGCAAGAAATGAAAATGAAACTTTGCATAAGGAAATAGGAAAGGTTGCTAGGATCTGCCATTCTCTGTTTTTATTAAGCAGCTGAGATATTAATCTTTCAATTTCATTTTTTCCTACAATCTCATTGCATCAATTTACAAAGTGGTTTGTCAATTTCAAATAGCAAAAAACACCATCAGCTACCTATGCTGGACAAAATCAATGGGGAGAGCTATTTCCAGCATGACAGTACTATATTGTACCTTCTTCCCATGAAGCTGTTAAAGTTTAAAAGTATATCAGAAAACAAAACTGGCAAAAGCAGTGGACAATTCAGCGACACAGATGTGATTTCACACACAAGGATTCACAAGCAGAAATTGAAGAGTGTTAAGCCATGGGTGGTGGGCAGCTGTGATGGGAATCAGTTTTTCACACCTAGCACCCACAACAGATCTAGAAATGGTGAAAACAGTTCTAATTTCAACAAACCAAAAATAGAAGTTATTTTGGGGACACTTTTTGTTGCCTTCCAGATTTGTTTTGTTTTTCTTACTTTTATAACTAGAAAAGAAAAAGTTATTCTGTTCCAATTGACAATTGTAAAAGGCCTCAGTTTTTAGCGTGCCATGCCAACTCTTCACTTTTGAAGTGAATGGTTTTGATTTTTGGGCAGAAGCTAGCTGGAGGATATGACAGCTATTCTAGCAATCAAAGAAAATACATTCTGTTCAATAGCTATGTTTCTTTAAAATCAGCTGTTCCTCCATGTTCCAGAATATTGGAATAGGTAACTATTAATCTGTGGTGTAGTAAAGCCAGGTCTTGCAGAGTCAGAGCCCTAGGACTTTTTGAGGAGCTGGGGCTATTACATCATCTGTCACCCACACCCCCAGGGTTCAAGGTTCTCTCTGAGCATATCTGCAGTTCTCCAAATAGTTGGGAGATAAATGAATTTTCTCAGGAACAGTATGTTGTTATATTTTATTTTTAGATGTATTTATTCTGTTGCCCTGAGTGGGAAATATCCCAGATGAGTGATATAAAAATGCAGTCAATCATTCAGCCAGTCATTCAGTCAATCAATCAATCAATCAATCAATCAATCAATCAATCAATCAATCAATCAATCAATAAGCAAGCAAGTAATGCCTGTTGTAATGCAAAACATTTGAGGTTGATTTGGTCATCAGTGGAAAATTAAGAGATGGTATCTTTACAAAAGGCCTCTTCTTTAATTGTTGCTATCTGCTCATCCAGCATTCTGCCTGGCAGAAAGAGACAAAACTTAAAAATATTATATACTAGCTGAGTACCCGGCTTCACCCAGGGATGTATTTTGTGCCTGTGCCAAAGTTAAAACACACCCATACGGAGGAAGGGTTAACCCAAAAGAGTCTTAACCATACGGGCGCGTTTTACTTCCACTTCCAGGAGCGACGAGGGCAGCGCGGGCCGGATGAATCGCAGTAAACCCATTTATGTGGATTCACAGGGTGCTTGGGCTTCTGGGAATTGAAGTCCAAGAACATTTGGAGTGCCAAGGTTCGCCATCACGGGTTTAAGGCATTAAAACTTCTAACATCTTGCTGTCTAAGTGAAAGGGATTGACAGGGCCTTTTTTTCTTCAAAGGAAGAGTGTGAATGAACAAGGTAGAACCATGCACAAATGTAGTCTTATCTCTGTGGTCTTATCTCTGCTGTTGGCTTTTTTCTACAGCTATTAAGCTGCAGCAGCAAACAAAAAGAAAGGCCCTGTGTTTCCATGTATGTTCATTAAACTCTTCTCTACTTATAGTTCCTTTGGTTTGCAACCAAATCTTTAGGGCTAATTGCTAATGGGTTGAAGGATAGTGTTCAGGAAGTTTGGCTCTTAAGTAGTTTGAGATACCCTCTCTAAAATCTGTTAGGATTTCATGGTCCAGCTACCTCAATGAGCAACATGTAATAAGAATGGACCAGCATGCTAATATAATACAGACATTAGCACCTATGGCAAAGTTTTTCCCCAAGCCTAATCATAAAAACTGTAAAGTAGATTTGAATTACATTAAAAAGCAATGTTGGTAGCACTGACATTCAGTATTATGTATGTATTATGTAAAAGGATCTGCCATAAAGGTCATTTGATTAAAATAAAAAAGCATATTAAAAACTTGAATATTTTGAATCACTTTTGATTTAAAGGTCTTTAGTGTATGAGAACCAAGACAATAGAAACAGCCGAAAGGTTGGCTTAACACATCTTTATTGCATGATGGTCCGGGGGAACATGTGGTAATGGCGGATGAACAGCTCAATATATACTGTGGCTATACATTTGAATGTGGCTCCTCGATAGCCCATTGGCTACTGTCTGCGTGATGTCACTCCCCGTCACGCCCTTCTTGTCCAGGTGAGGTGGTGGCGGGAATCTTCCCGCGCTGTAGGTATTTGGAGAATTGGAACCATGTGAGCTAGGCGCTCGCTATTGCCCCTAGTGGTCATTAGCTCACATCCTAATATGGAGGGTTACATAGTTACAGCTGGTGATTGTTACATTCACTCATTCGAGTGTTACATTACTTAAAGGCACACTATTCCAAACACAACATCCCTCCCCCCTAGGATGAGACGAAGTCTCTCATCCAATATGGTTTATTGCAAGCGCGTTTTGGGCGCAAGGCTGGCTGGCTTGTCCCGGGGGCGCTATCACTTCTGTGTTCCCTGGGCTCTTGTGCTGCAATGGGAGAGGGAGACTCGTTAGCGACTCGCCGAGGTTCCGCGGTTCTCGGGGTAGGGGTAAACTCCATTGTGGGGAAACCGGGGGCATTGGGGGTTAATGAAAAACCCCGCTTCTCACTTGGATGGGTGGGGGACCACTCTGAAACACCCCCCCCCCGGTTTTGTAACTCAAACTCAAAATCATCTCCTGGGGACTCTGTGGGGGTATCCCGCAGGATATCTATGGGGATAAACTTATTCCCTTCCCCCCTTGGTGGGACCACTGGCCCCCCTTTCCTCCCCCTTGGGCTGAACGGGTGGGGGAGAACCCTAACACTGAATCCTGTTCCACGCTGTCCGTGTCCTGGACGCCAGAGACCCGGCGTCGAAGTTGGTCTGCGTGCCGCCTCCAGAGTAGACCTGTGCTGGTCTCTACACAGTACGACACGGGACCCGTTTGCCCAATGACTACTCCTGGAACCCAGGCTGGCCCTGCGCTAGCGTAATTTCTGCAGTGGACTGGGGCGCCTATTTCGAAACTCTTTGTGCCCGCTAACCCGATGTTCCTCCCTGTGTCTTCCACCCTCGTAGGGTCTAGCCTGGTCAGTACCATAGTCAGTTTTCTTCGCATTAGGAGCTCTGCGGGCGAGTACCCTGATGCTAGGGGGGTTACCCTATACCCCAACAAAAACTGGCACAACTGCAGGTTCAAATCCCCGGGGCCCATGCGCCTCAGCGTGTCTTTGGTGGTACGCACAAGGCGTTCTACCTGGCCATTCGTCGCCGGGTGGAAGGGCGCGGAGGTGATGTGCCGGATGGTGTTAATGTCGATGAATGCCCTGAATTCGGCGGATGTGAAGCAACTAGCGTTATCGCTAACAAGAGTATCGGGTATGCCGAACGAGCTGAACACCCTGCGCAATTGTTTAATTGTTGCGGCTGAGGAGGTGTTCGCAACTGGGATAACCTCTAACCACTTGGAATAAGCATCCACTATGAGGAGAAAAAGCGATCCTCTAAACGGGCCTGCAAAATCAATGTGCACCCGGGACCACGGCCCCTTCGCCGCATCCCATTCCCTGTGCGGAAGTCGGGCCTCTTCGGGTCGGGAGCTTTGGCAACTCTCGCAAGTGCCCACCATGTGCTCGATATCGGCGTCCAACTGGGGCCACCAGAAGTAGCTCCTGGCCAGTGCCTTGGAGCGGACAATCCCAGGGTGGCTGACGTGCAGCAGCTTGAGCACCCTTGCTCTCAGGGACTCAGGGACGACTACCCGCTGGCCCCACAGGAGGCAACCCCTCTCCATAGACAGTTCTAACTTTTTCCTAAAGAATGGGGCAAATTCCGCCGCCGGGGAGGACATTGGCCACCCTTTCTGCACCCAGGAACTAACCAGGGCCAACGTTTTGTCCCTGCCCGTCGCCTTGGCGATCTCTGCGGGCACTATGGGGGGTGAATCCAGGACCTCTATCATGAGCACTTGGTGGTCTTGTTCCACCTCGCACACGTGGCTGCCCGTGTGTGGGAGGGGTGACCTCGACAGGGTGTCCGCGTGGCATATGTCATTTCCAGGGCGATACACCAGCGCGTTCTGGTACGCGTTAAAAAAATGGCCCACCTGAGCATCCTGGGGGACAGAATCTGTGGCGTGGGCTTGTCTGCGGTAAAAATGCCTAGCAGGGGCTTGTGGTCAGTCACAATGGTAAAGGGGCGGCCGTAGAGGAAGTCGTGGAACTTCTTCGTCCCAGCAATTATCGCTAATGCCTCCCTGTCTGTCTGTGCGTAGTTACGCTCTGCCTTAGACAGGGACCTGGAGTAGAATGCCACCGGAGCTTCCCGCCCATTTTCCAACACGTGGCACAGGACCGCCCCCACCCCCACTGGAGATGCATCACATACCAGCACCACTGGTTTCTTGGGGTCAAAATGGGTTAATATGGCGTCTGAGGATAAGAGTTGTTTCAGCTCATTGAATGCCCTCTCTTGACTCTCGCCCCACTTCCACGCCTCGTCCTTTTTTAGCAACTTATGAAGCGGCTCCGCTACCGACGCCTTCCTAGGCAGGAAGGAATGGTAGAAGTTTAAGAGCCCCAGGAACGACTTCAATTCGGGCTTGGAGGTGGGGCGAGGAGCATTTTGAATGGCGGCCACCTTTGATTCGGAGGGTTTAATGCCTAAAGGGGTTACCCGGAAACCTAGGAATTCAACCTCCTTTGCGAAGAAGACGCATTTGTCTTTCCGCAACCTCAACCCCGCCTTTTCAAATACCGTCAGTACTTTGTCTAGCCTCTCAGCCAATTCTGACTCACTCCCCCTGTTATCAATACGTCATCAAAATATGGCAAGACCCCCTCCAGACCCCCTTTAAGAGACGTTCCACTAGTGATTGGAAGATGCCTGGCGCCGAGTTCACGCCAAACTGCAGGCGCGTCACCTGGAACGCCCCCTTATGAGTGACTATCGTCTGCGTAGCAGCTGCAGCTGGGGTTACCGAGAGCTGCTGGTAAGCCTGCACCAGGTCAAGCTTTGCAAAGCACTTTCCCCCATGTAACCTGGCCAACAGGTGGCTGACTACCGGCACCGGATACGCATTTGGGCGTATCGCCTTATTAATGGTACATTTGTAATCAGCGCATATTCGAACCTCCCCGTTGGCCTTAAGCGCTGTTACAATCGGAGTTTCCCACTCCACGGAATCAACAGGAACAAGGATCCCCTGGCCCACCAATTTGTCCAGTTCCGCCTCTATTTTGTCCTTAAGTGCAAAAGGCACCCTTCGCGGTTTGAGTCTTATTGGGCGGACCTCCGGGTCCAGGTCGAACGCGACTGGGGGCCCCTTGAATTTTCCGAGTCCCTTCTTGAACACTTCGGGATGCGCGTTACACACCTCCTGTATTGGGTCAGTCCCAACGGCATGCACCCCCCCAATGAACAAACCCAGGGGCTTAAACCATTGAGTCCCGAGGAGGCAACAACTCCCCCCTTTGAGAACAACCAGGGGAAGTTCCGCGGTGTGTTGCTTGTATTGGACCTTGAATTTTCCAACCCCCAACACCGGAATGCTATTTCCCTGCACGTCCCGCAGCGTAGACCTCAGTGCTTTGAGCTTGGGCCGCACGTTGGGGGAAATTCCCAAAAACTCCCTCTGGGAAATGATGGAATATGAAGAACCCGAGTCTATCTCCATCTTAACAAGGACCCCTTGCACCAGTACCTCTACAAAGTAACGTGGGTGTCCTAAGGACACGCTGTGGACTGCCGTGTCGTCGTCGCTGTCGTCGGAGATGCGGCCCACGCCGTCCTGCTTCCTCGAGGGCCGGACGCCTTCCTGGTTCTTCGGTGAGCGGTCTGTTGAGGCTTTCTGGTCTCTGTGCCGCCGTCTGCAAACTTTGGCTATGTGGCCTCGGCGCCCGCAGTTGTGGCACTCAGCCTTCCTGAACGGGCACTTGATGCGGTCATGGTGCACCCCGCAGCCATCGCAATGCCGGCCATCCTTCCGCACCTTCCGGATGTCCTCGTCCTTGCTGCTCTCCGTGGAGGAGTGTGGGGCCCGCCTGGCCGCTTACACCGCGCCCGCTGCCTTGTCGGGTTGTGGGGGCCTTGCTCTGAACCCCTTAACCCCGGCCCTCGTGGCTTCCGCCGCCTGCGCCTCCTTCACGACCTCTTGCAGTGTCGGGGGCGGCTCCTTGTTCATCAGCTTTCGCTGAACCTCCTCATCCCACAGGCTGCACAGCATGCGGTCCCTGAGGGCGATTTCCAGGTTCTCTCACTTGCATGGGCCGGTGGCCAAACGGAGGGCCGCTGCAAAGGCAGCCACGGACTCACCCGGCGCCTGGACTCTCTTCCAGAACGCGTCCCGAGCCGAGAACATTGAGACCGAGGGGTGGAAATGGTCCCGCATCGCCTTCAGGAGCTCCTTGACCGGCACTTCGTTCACCTTCTTCGGAGACACCAGGTCCACCAATACCTTCATGGCGGGGAAACCGAGCATTCTGATGAGGATGGCCCTCTTCCCCTCGTCTGAGATGTCGGACACCATCAGTGTGCTTTGGAAGTCCATCTCGAACAGCTCCCATTCTTCCGGTTTGTTGATGTTGAAACCAGCCTGCGTTGTCTTGATTCCATGGGGATCCATTATCCCACCTTCATCGCCAATTTAGTGTATGAGAACCAAGACAATAGAAACAGCCAAAAGGTTGGCTTAACACATCTTTATTGCATGATGGTCCGGGGGAACATGTGGTAATGGCGGATGAACAGCTCAATATATACTGTGGCTATACATTTGAATGTGGCTCCTCGATAGCCCATTGGCTACTGTCTGCGTGACGTCACTCCCCGTCACGCCCTTCTTGTCCAGGTGAGGTGGTGGCGGGAATCTTCCCGCGCTGTAGGTATTTGGAGAATTGGAACCATGTGAGCTAGGCGCTCGCTATTGCCCCTAGTGGTCATTAGCTCGCGTCCTAATATGGAGGGTTACATAGTTACAGCTGGTGATTGTTACATTCACTCATTCGAGTGTTACATTACTTAAAGGCACACTATTCCAAACACAACAAGGTCGTAAGCATCATTTTTAACTGAACCTGGGAATGAACTGGCAGCTAATTAAGCTGTTGAAATGTGGGTGTGGGTCTCACACCATCCCGATCAGACACAGACAATAGTCTGGGTTCAGTGTTTGGCACCAGTTGGCATTTCCAACAGTCTTCAAAGGCAGTCCCATGGAGAGCACATTGCAGTAATCTAAATGGCAGGTAATCAGAGCATGTGCCACCATAGCCAAGTCAGGCATCTCAAAGAACAGGTGGAGTTGGGGCACTGATTTTAAATATGCAAACACAATTTTGGCCATTTCTGAGTCCTGGGCATCTAGGCTGAAAAAGGAATGTCAAACAGGTGTTCCCTCAGCACCCTATTCTGGGCTCACTCCTCCAAAAAAGACTAGAGCCACTGTAACACAGTGCTTCCAAGTCCCATCCCAAACTGGGATGGTATTGAAAGAAGTCCAGCAGAACCAACAGGAACACATACCATCTAATTTCCAATGTAGATTGTTAACCAAGGCAACCAAAGCAGTGTCTGTCCTCTAACCAGGTCTAAAGCCCAAATGAAATGGATCTAGCTACAGTAATTGATCTTATCAAGGTGCCCCTGGAGCTAAGAAGCCACTATGAGAACAGGTTCTGTCAAGGCCAAATTGGACCCTAGATGAGAACCAGTGCTTCCTATGCAAACTACACAGTAAATGCTTGTCCTCTACCCCTAAAATCCAAATTTCAGGTTCTTTGCCAAAAACCAAAGTTCTTCCAAAAAAAAAAGTGTTTCCAGCATCCCTGCATAGGTTTATTTGCAGATACACCCTCTTTTCCAATTATGGAGAGACAATGAACATGGCAGAGGAAAGAATTCCCTTTCAACATTTATTCAACATTTACTGTATATATTAATAACCAACTACAGCAGAATAGACTATTATAAAAAATGACAAAAACAGTGTTAGAGAATACTCATGGCTTATATCAGTTGTTAGCAGAATAAATGTGACAAGTATATATGGCTTTATAAAATAATCCTCCAATCTACTAAAATGCAATTAAGTAATTTAGCAATCTAAGATATTAATATGCCTTATGATTAAAATAGATATCAAGTGCACGGTGTGGACAAAGTAGATAAGGAAAAACTGTTTTCCCTATCGCACAACACTAGAACTAGGGAACACTCGATGAAACTTTTGGGTACTAGTTCTCAAACAAATAAGAGAAAGTACTTTTTCACCCAGAGGATTACTGGCCTATGGAACTCCCTGCCAGAAGAAGTGGTGACAGCTGTCAGTCTTGACAGCTTTAAGAAGAGATTAGACAAGTTCATGGAGGACAAGGGTATCAATGGCTATAATTATGGATACCTAAGGACAACCTCTGGGTTGGAGAGATAGGCAGGATATCTCTCAATGCCATTTCCAGGGAATCCTAAACAGGTGAAGGTATCTGATTGGGAATACCCTGAAGCAAATGGTGAGCCACTGTGTGAGACAGAATGCTGGACTGGATGGGCTCCTGTGGCCTGTTCCAGCAAGGCTCTTCTTATGTTCTTAAGTGCTTCCTTCAGTGTGGAACACTGGGGCAAAACGTAATGTTGCAGGATTAGTTGATGGTTAATAACAAAGCACTTATTAAACTAATAACAAAGGAGAATACAGTAATACCTCATACAACATCGAATTCATACAACATAACATAATTCCTTGGAAAATGTTGCCTCATACAAAGTTGCTGCAACTTTGTATGAGGCATTGGGGTTTTCCCCAGATTGCATTGTGCCTGGGCAGTATAAAAGGCAGAATGCATGCGTGCATTGCTCTTATGGGTTTTGCACGAGGCGAAGTGTGTTTAGGAGTGGTTTTGAACACGATTTTGAATTTTTTGAATTTTTTCATCAGAATTTTTGAAAGCATTCCTGGGATTTTTGCAGCATTCTTCAGGTTCTTGGACCATTCTTTGGCACAGTGGTAGGTAAATGAGGTTTTCTGTTTCCAATTGGCTTGGGATGGGGAGGTGGATGGGGGAGGGCAATTTTTTGGTAGGGTGGGCAATTGTTTGGTGTTTGCTGTTGTTTGAATGATTAACACTGTGCTGCATGATGGGACATGTTAACTTTTAAACCTGCACTTCCTAAAGTTTTCAAAAGTTAAAAACTTGTTGTATGGTTTATCCCCTAAAATCAGGGTTGTTTGACATGTTTTTGTAATGTATTTAGTCTTTAGACAATGATTTATTAAAGTTCTGTCAGTTTCCTGTCTGCTTCCTTGACTTTGCCTTGAAGTCTGTGTTGTTACAGTACAATGTATCTCTATGGGAACGATGTTGTACGAGGCATCGCAGCAAGGATTTGGATGTTGTATGAGGCATTGCGGCTAGGATTTTGCATGCCTCATACAAAGTCCAAATCCGCATAAAGTCCAAACTGTAGAACCATGTTTGGACATTGTATGAGGTATCATGTAATATTAAAGTGTGTGGCTCAGGAAACACTTGAGTTCTTACATTGTGAGCAAGGGGAAAAAAACAGGAGAACGCCATCCCACTGTTAAAAGCTATACTTTCAGTTTTACATATAGAAAACTGTCACAACCCTCTAAATCACAGCAAGTTAACTTCGTACTTTAAATCCGGGTAAAAAGGTACTCCCAGCACTTAAACTTTTAAGACAAACGTTTACCTTATTTCAATTATGATGAAAACACAGTAACACTGTTAAACACAGAGGCAAATTATATCACTTTGAAAACACTACTGTCTCTTGCTTTTAGCAAACTCCTGTAGTTAATACTGTATCATATTACAGGAAACAGTTCATATCCTTTCTCTTGGAAGATATTTGTCAGCAGTGGATCCTCCTTGTTCCAGCAAGGATTGGCCCTTGAGCCAATCAGTGCTGGGAATCAGTTGGGGGAAACCTAATTTATAGCCTGGAAGGTGGATGACATGATATTTAAAGGTAAAGGTAAAGGTTTCCTTTGCTCGAAAGCCAGTCGTATCCGACTCTAGGGTGCAGTGCTCATCTCTGTTTCTAAGCCGAAGAGCCAGCGCCGTCTGCTTCTGCAGACATTTCCGTGGTCATGTGGCAGGCATGACTAGACACCGGAGTGCACAGAATGCTGTTACCTTCCCACTGAAGTGGTCCCTATTTATCTACTTGCAATTTCTTGCTTTCGAACTGCTAGGTTATTAGTTCTTCCTGCGACCCTCTCCTGCCCTGTGAGAAAAGGGGCTTCTCCCTCCCCTGTCCAAACTTCCTTGTATAGGTGTTTCTTCCTTTTTGCTGCCTTACCCAGCTGCATTCCTTAGCTTAAACAGCAATTAACTGATGCATTTTGCTGGCTAATATAAATTCTTTATTGCCTTTTTGAAACAATGCTTTCAGGCCATATCTTATTAAAAAATATACCCTGACACCAACCACCATCCATTTCAGAACCATAACCAAAAACTAAATATTGGAAATTGGACAGTAACTGTCCAATATAGAGTAGATGGGTCATTCTTACAGCTGCAGCACTGTTAAACACAGAACAATACCCTAAGAAAGGGCTGTGGTTGTTAAAATATATCTTAAAATTACACATTTTTGACATTTTTTCTTTTTAATTTATAAGAACATCTAGCTAAATGCGCACACCAAAGATGCTTTATTCAAAAACAAATACAGTAAAACCTCAACATACGATTTTTTTCCCGTTCCACAAGGTTATTTGTATGTTGAAAATTTTGTGTTGAAAATACATTGCATTACTAGAAATGGCCACAAGATGTCACCATTTTTTGTATGTTAAATTTTTCCTATTAAAATGTTTTGTTGTTGTTCAGTCGCACAGTCGATCCCGACCCTTTGCGACCCTATGGACCATTTTTTAAACCAGGATTCTTATGTCGAATTTTTCATTAGTTCATACGTTGGCGTTCCACTGTATAGAGCAGGAGTTCTCAACCTTTTAAGCTGGGGGCCAGGTCACGCTCCCTCAGACAGCTTTGGGGACTGGACAGCCATTTTGCTCTTCCTCATACCTGTCAAGTATCCCAGATTGGCTGGGATTTCCCGTATTTCTCTGCTCGTTCCTCCCCTTTCCTGCCGCCATCCCGTATTTGAACGGTGGGGAAATGGATTACTGTGCATCCGTGCCCATCGCAAATGGGCTCTACGCATGCACAGAGGAGTTCTGCGCATGTGCAGATGAGTTGTTGTGGTGCATGCACACCTGGGCCGGAGCAGTTCCCATATTTTTAGGAGCCGCGCTTGATGGGTATGCCCTTCCTCCACCACATGGCACTTTCAGGTGTGGTGGAGGTGGGGAGCACATGAAATGGTGCCATGGGCCGCATCTGGCCCATGGGCCACAGGTTGAGAATCCCTGGTATAGAGATTTAAAAGCTTAGGGTTAGACTACTAGGTAAAGGTCGCCCTTGCTCGAAAACCAGTCATATCCAACTCTAGGGTTCAATGCTCATCTCTGTTTCCAAGAGATTTAAAAGGCATTCCATGACATTTTGGGGTTAGTGGAAGATGGGAGAAACTCGAGAGAATAGCAGAACAATTTGATGCATATCTAATGGGAAGTAAGCAGCTTTCAATTCAAATTGATTGACTTCCAAATCAACATGATGGAGAATCAGAAATCATTTGAAGTAACAAAACCAGGAGAGAATTGTTTCCATGTGTTACTAAACCAATTTTTTGCAGTTTTAGTCAAACCATGATTTCTTCCCAAGTGTAGTTCAAATAGTCAATTCTTCCCAGCAGCTTGGTACATTCTGGGGGAAATGTTAGGTAGCCATTAATTATGTTAGGCAAACTCTTAAAAAGTTAGCTTGATCCTAATCTTGTACGCAGGTCCAGTGTTTTCATGTTTGCACAACCATATATTTGCATCATTTAGACTGTGGACACAATAAATATTCTTTTTAGCACATCCCTTTCTCTGTGCATTTATAAATGATGCTAAATGTTTTCTGATTGCATAACTCTGCTGAAAGAGGTAATTTGAGGAACTTTGGAGTCTATTTTAATGTCCTTTATGGCAACACTTTCTTGAACATGATAAATGACTTATTTCCCAGCCTTGCTGTTGTTCTTACCTAGGGAATACTTGAGGTCCCATAAAGTTTTTAGAAAGTTAGACACCCTTTGAATTTCCTGGCCATAGTATGAGTGATTACATATGTCAAGTATTCAGGCAGAAGCAAATAATGGGCTCAAAATAGCGTTAATAGGGAGTCCGGAAACCAAGTCTTTTCTTCAATGGGACAGTCATGAGTGGTCAGCTTTAGCATCCAGGAATGACTTGATTGCTGCTGCAAATCATTGGGAAAGGAATGTGGCTAGAATCCAAATTTCCCACTGCTTCACATGAACATGGGGAAATTTTTACCTTGCAACAGCCACCCTTTATCCCTTATGGAAGGGTGGGTTCCAGAGAGCATCTTTGCAGGGCTGAAATCACCATGCATCCAAGTAGAAGACCAACTGCAGCGGTCTAGGCTTCTTGCATTGCTTCAGTGTATCTGCAGTTTATATCATATTAACCTAGCTAAGTAGTTAACAATCCCCCAAACACTAAAAAAGAAGGAATTCTTTAAATACATTAAATGGTGTTGTTGTTTTTTTAAAAAAAACTTTTTTAAAAACCTCCATAATTGTTCTATGGAACACCTGGTATGCCATTTGTTTCTGTAATTAATCTGAGTTTTTAGAAAAGAATAGTTTAAAAAAAGTTTTCTACGGTTTTTGACTTAACGTGCATATATGGAATAACATTTTGAACAACAATGTCAAGAGAACTTGTTTGGACACTATGAAGCTGTCCCTTTTAAGACGACCCATGACACCAGTAGCATGCAGCAAATTATGCCACCAGTTTCAGTGCTAATATCCTTTGCCTTTCTGTTGTTTTCATCTCAGTCCATATTTTTGGTGTGCAAACTAAGGAAAGGAGAGACTCTTCCCTCACGCACTCATTTGTGTCACAAAGAGGGGAAAAATAATCTCATTGATGAGAAATGTGCTGGCAAGAAAACCTCGAGTTGATCTTCAGTCAACCCAGTGCCATATAGAGAAACTTATGTGAATCCTTTCAAAGCCAAAGCAAGTGGGGGAAATCTAAATTATAAGAAAATGACTTTCTTCTATTCTCTCCACAGGTGCCAGCTTGCATGATGATATCAATAAATATTTCTGGTTTCATCATACCCATGGAGATACAATGACCGTTCAGAATCCAACTGAGATGAATTTCTGTGCTTCCGTTTGGACAGTTGTATCCTATGTAATTGCTGACATGGAGGAAAAGTTGCCACTGTAATTAAAAAAGAAAAGCAAAGAAAATGGTTAGGGTTTCTTTCAGTTTCAACTAGGAAGACATACGACCTACTACTTTAGTTAAATCCTGTCTTGTCTCAGAAAGCTAACTTTCTCGAGTCTGAGCTTCAGGGATGTCCTTTTTTATCATGTGTACTTGTTTCATTTTGCTAATTTAATACCACCTTCTTGTGATTTTCATTTCCTGCTACTTGTAATGAATGCTTTTGGGCTTCAACAGGTGCCTAACCTGCACCTTGTTAAAAAAATAGGTGAACTTGTTTATCTGCCAAATGCTTAAAATAAAACTGTTGCATGGACTTATTCATGAATAACTGTTTCATACTCACTTTTAGAAGAATGGGGCAAAAGGAAGAATTAAAGTGAATAGAAAAAGTCCAATGCTTACCCTGATTTTCAGTGTGGTAGGGCTAGTACTCTTAGATTCATCCCTCTGTTACCCAAATTGCTTTAATCTATTTAATTGTGTGAAGCATTTTCTTGAGCTTTAAAATGGCTAGCAAGTACGAAAGAAATTGTTTCTCCACCAAATGAAGAAACATACATACACCCATGCCTAAGTAGCAGAAAGTATTTATATGAGTGTATTATTCCATATATCATTTAAATGCTGATGGTATTGCGATAGGATAATTATAATCTGGAGACAGAAATTTTGGGATAAACCACAAGAAAATAACGCCACATCACCTGTGGTGTTATAAATGGTTTCATCTGTTTGAGATTATGCATTTGGATTTATTTCACCAATAGGCTGTTCTAGAACTTTTGAAGGGCAGAGGAAAATAAGAAGCAATGCTGCTTTTTTTAGCAACACCTACACTATCGCTCTTTCACAAACCCACAAACTGAGAATATGAGCCATACCGGTATATAACGTTCTACATTGAACACTTTTTATTTGTCCAAGCCCCATCCTCTACAGATGTTTTTTTTAATTGCTACAAACTCAAGGTTGTCTTGAGAAAGTACCCTCCAGTAAGCCTCTTCCTTCATCTCTAGGCCCTGGCAACAGTGGTAGCAGTGAATTCAGTGATTTTATGATTCTATGAATCAAACAATGCAAGGCAAAAGAATGTAGCTGCACTTTCAGTTTCTCATGATGTCCCCACATATTAGCTGAATTCCTTTTGCTTTGTTACACATGTTTAGTGTATGAGAACCAAGACACAGGAACAGCCGAAGTATTGGCTTAACACATCTTTATTGCATGGTGGTCTGGGGGAACATGTGGTAATGGCGGACGAACAGCTCAATATATACGGTGGCTATACATTTGAATGTGGCTCCACGATAGCCCATTGGCTACTGCCGGCGTGACGTCATTTCAGGTCACGCCCTTCTTGTCCAGGTGAGGTAGTGGCGGGAATCTTCCCGCACTGCAGTTCTTTGGGGATTGGAACCTTGTGAGCTGGGCGCTCGCTATTGCCACCAGGTGGTCATTAGCTCGCGTCCTAATTACAACGGGTTACATTGATACAGTTGGTGGTTGTTTAAAGGCATAGAATTGAGAACACAACATCCCTCCCCCCTAGGATGAGACGAAGTCTCTCATCCAAGATGGCTTATTGCAAACGCGCTTTGGGCGTGATGCTGGCTGGCTTGTCCCGGGAGTGCTACTGCTTCTCTGTCCCCTGGTTCCTTGTCCTGCAACGGGAGAGGGAGACTCGTTAGTGACTTGCCGCGGCTCTGCGGCTTTTGGGGAAGGGACGGAAAAACCGGGGGCACTGGGGACTAACGAAAAACCCCGCTTCTCGCTTGGATGGGTGGGGGACAACTCCGGAAAACCCCCCGGTTTTGTAAATGAAAATCAGAATTATCACCTGGGGTGTCATTAGAAGGATTCCTCAGGATATCTATGCCTGGGGTGTCATTAGAAGGATTCCTCAGGATATCTATGAGGACAGATTCCTTCCCCTCCCCCCTAGGTGGGGACCACTGGGCCCCCTCTCCTCCCCCTTGGGCTGAACGGGTGGGGGAGAACCCTAACGCTGAATCCTGTTCCGCGCCGTCCGCGCTCTGGTGTTCCTGAACCCTGCTACGGAGTTGGTCTGCGTGTCGTCTCCAGAGCAGACCCATGACGGTCTCTACGCAATACGACACGGGACCCGTCCGTCCAACAACGATGCCCGGGACCAAGGCTGGTCCCGCGCTGGCGTAATTTCTGCAATGCACCGGGGCACCGACTTCGAAACTTTTCGTGTCCGCTAACCCGATATTCCTCCCTGTGTCCTCCACCCTTGTGGGGTCTAGCCTGGTCAGAATCGTGGTCAGCTTCCTACGCATCAAGAGCTCTGCGGGCGAGTACCCAGAAGCTAGGGGGGTTACCCTGTAGCCCAGCAGGAACTGGCACACTTGTAGGTTGAGATCCCCGGGACCCATGTGCCTCAGCGCGTCTTTGGTAGTGCACACGAGGCGCTCGACCTGGCCGTTTGTTGCCGGGTGGAACGGGGCAGAGGTGATGTGCCGAATGGCGTTGATCTCAGTGAATGCCCTGAACTCTGCGGACGTGAAACAACTAGCGTTATCGCTAATTAGGGTGTCGGGTATACCGAACGTGCTAAAAACCCTATGCAAATGCTTCACTGTCATTGCCGATGAGGTGCTCATAACTGGGATGACCTCCAACCACTTGGAGTAAGCATCTACTACGAGGAGAAAAAGTGTCCCTCTAAATGGGCCCGCAAAATCAATGTGCACCCGGGACCACGGCCCCTTTGCCGCGTCCCATTCCCTGTGCGGCAGACGCGCCTCTTCGGGTCGGGAGCATTGGCAGCTCTCGCAAGTGCCTACCATGTGCTCGATGTCGGCGTCTAACTGGGGCCACCAGAAATAGCTCCTGGCCAGAGCCTTGGAGCGGACAATTCCAGGGTGGCTGACGTGCAGCAGTTTGAGCACCCTCGGCCTCAGGGATTCGGGGACCACCACCCGCTGGCCCCACAGAAGGCACCCTCTCTCTATGGACAACTCTAGCCTCTTCCTGAAAAACGGGGCGAACTCAGCTGCCGGGGAGGACGCTGGCCACCCTTTTTGCACCCAGGAGCTGACTAGAGCTAGCGTTTTGTCCTTTCCGGTCGCCTTGGCGATGTCTGCGGGCACAATGGGGGGCGAATCTAAGACCTCTATCAGGAGCACTTGGCGGTCTTTTTCTTCCTCGCCCACGGTGCTGCTAGTGAGGGAAAGGGGAGACCTCGACAGGGCGTCCGCATGGCTTATTTCTTTCCCTGGGCGGTACACCAACGCGTGCTGATACACGTTTAAGAAGATGGCCCACCGTAACATCCTAGGGGACAGGATCTGAGGTGTGGGCTTGTCCGCAGTGAATATGCCTAGCAGAGGCTTGTGGTCGGTAACTATGGTGAATGGGTGGCCGTAGAGGAAATCGTGGAACTTCTTAGTCCCCGCTATTATTGCTAGCGCCTCCCTGTCTGTTTGGGCGTAGTTTCGCTCAGCCTGGGACAGGGATCTGGAGTAGAATGCTACCGGGGCCTCTCTCCCGTTTTCCAGCACGTGGCACAGCACCGCCCCCACCCCCACTGGGGATGCATCACATATCAGAACCACCGGCTTCTTGGGGTCAAAATGGGTGAGAATGGCATCAGACGCTAGGAGTTGTTTCAGTTCAACGAATGCCCTCTCTTGGCTCTCGCCCCACTTCCACGCCTCGTCCTTCTTGAGCAGCTTATGCAGCGGCTCTGCTACCGAAGCCTTCCGAGGCAGGAAGGAGTGGTAGAAATTTAAGAGCCCTAGGAACGACTGCAATTCGGGCTTGGAGGTGGGGCGAGGGGCACCTTGAATTGCGGCTACCTTAGATTTGGAGGGTTTAATTCCCGCAGGGGTTACCCGGAAACCCAAGAACTCAACCTCTTTTGCGAAGAAGACGCATTTGTCTTTCCGCAACCTCAACCCCGCCTTTTCAAACACCGCCAGTACTTTGTCTAGCCTTTCAGCCAACTCCTCCTCACTCCCCCCCCCCGTTATCAATACGTCATCAAAGTACGGCAAGACCCCATCCAGTCCTTTCAAGAGGCGTTCCACAAGCGACTGGAAAATGCCGGGCGCCGAGTTCACGCCGAACTGTAAGCGCGTCACCTGGAACGCCCCCTTATGCGTGGCTATTGTTTGCGCAGCAGCTGCAGCTGGGGTTACTGAGAGTTGCTGATAGGCCTGCGCCAGGTCAAGTTTTGCGAAACACTTTCCCCCATGTAATCTGGCCAACAGATGGCTGACTACCGGCACCGGATACGCATTAGAGCGGATCGCCTTATTAATGGTGCACTTATAGTCAGCACATATGCGAACCTCCCCGTTGGCCTTCAGTGCAGTTACAATCGGAGTCTCCCACTCCGCAGAATCAACAGGAACAAGAATCCCCTGGCCCACCAATTTGTCCAGTTCCGCCTCTATTTTGTCCTTTAGTGCGAAAGGCACTCTGCGCGGCTTGAGTCTTATTGGGCGGACCTCCGGGTCCAGGTCGAACGCTACTGGGGGTCCCTTGAATTTTCCGAGTCCTTTCTTGAATACTTCAGGGTGCGCGTCGCACACCTCCTGTATTGGGTCAGTCCCAACGGCATGCACCCCCCCAATGAACAAGAAGTTTGTCTTGTCATTTGTCAGGACATAGTTTCAAGAAGAACACAAAATGGAGGATCACCCGATCCCAACAATTAAATACATACTGTTAAACAACACATTCAATTACATACACAACATCTCCATAGCCTGAAGAGTGATTAATTTTGCTTAAGAAAATAGAATGTGTCCAAATAGAAAGGACTGAAAGCCATTATTTTCTCAGACTTTCTCTTCTTTAGAAGAAATTTGTGTTATGTGCCATCAAGTCAGAACCAATTTACAGCTACCCTAATTGGTTATTATTGCTTACACTTAATCCAGAAACTTCTCATCTACTATGCTCTGTGGATGTGCATCTTCACACAGAAGAATACTGTTTGTTATCAAAATGATTTAACTTTGAGATAATTTGAATGCTGAACATTTTCCACAGTAGATACTTCTGCCCATGTATTTATTTTATGCTTTATTCAAAAAGATCTGAACCACTTCCTCTTACTGCCAGTGAATGTCAAAGTGATCTTGATGTCTGTATCTGCCTCATGAAATATATATCACCATCAACTGTACCCAAATGACTAATTTTCTCCTCTTTATTGATTAGCATAATAAAAATCTCATGACAACAGAAGATTAAAAAGTTGCCATTAATTGTGGGCTGAAATGAGCAGTGTTTCTTGCATAGCAATTAAGCAAGCATCGTCCCCAGTGCATTGGCAGAATTCGACAGATTGCTTGGGTTGGGAAGTTGTTTGAATTTTCCACTCAGAGTACTAGAAATCTAATCATTTCTATTAAGAGGGAACCGGAGTTTCTATTTGGCAGCACTAATATTGAAGAGAAACTGTCAAGTGCAGATTTAACCTACCCAGGGTCTTATAACTAGATTCTTAAATATTCATTAAAACAGTGGAGATTATTTATCCTGTCATTAAGAAAGAGAAAACTGGCTCAAAAGATCTAGCCTTTTAACGAACAATGATAATGAACAGTCACTGCACTTTCAACCAGCCTATTGCTTACTCTGGATAGAGAATAGGTAAATGCCAGGCCAGAATGGGTACTTCTTCATAAAAATCTATACCTATAAGAAAGGGGTTGGGCCGTGCGTGTGCGGAATGCATTTCCACACCCGTCCAGCCTATCCTGTAATGTGCCGTTCACACTTACCTTACTTCCCTGAGATCATCACCGCAAGGGTCCGGAAAATGAGAGTGGGTCCTGCGCCCCACAAACACCAACAAAAACCTCCAAGTCCCAGCGTTCTCTGTGGCATGCCACAGCCAATCAGGCAGGATGGCCCGAGCATGGAGGAGGCGGGACACCCAGCGTGTAAATGCTGAAGCCAACGGCTGCTTCGTGCGCACGCGCACTACAGCTGAGGACCCGACGCAGCCGGGTGAGGCAGTGCCATAGGCACTGCCTCTGCCCTGCCACCTCTTCCGCCCTTAGCCATGCTGCCTGAAACAGCGGAGGGGAAATGGTAGGGTGAGAGGCAGGTATCCGTCAGGGGAGGTGCCTAACCTGGTGGATCCGTGCCTGGCACCTTTGCCTTTCCCCCTCTGCTGTTTCGATGGCTGTCAATGAAACAGCGGAGGGGGAATGGCAGGGTGAGAGGTATCCATCAGGGGAGGCGCCTTCCCTGACAGATACCTGCCTCTCGCCCTGCCATTCACCCTCTGCTGTTTCATGGACAGCCCTCAAAACAGTGGAGGGGAAAATACACAGGCACCAGGCAGGGATCCACCAGGTAAGGCACCTCCTCTGATGGATACCTACCTCTCACCCTACCATTTCCCCTCCGCTGTTTCGAAGACAGCCCCCGAAACATTGGAGGGGGAAATGCAAAGGCGCCAGGCAGGGATCCGCCAGGGAAGGCACCTCCCTTGACAGATACCTGCCTCTCGCCCATGCCGTGTCTTTGGTTGTCCCCTTCTTCCTTTGCCCTCAACCTTCCGCAGCATCAAGGCCTACTCAAGTGAATCCTCTCTTCCCAATTAAGCCCCCCCCAAAAAAAAACCCACCACCAACACAAAAACAATACCTGCCCGGCAAGGCTGGGCAATCAGCTAGTGGGTTCTAAAAATAGTGAGATGTGATGGACAAACATCAGAACAATATTTTAGAGTTAAGCCCAATAAATAGTACTCTGTCAAATCAGCCAGGACAGATGACTTCCAAGTAGGACAACCCAATGTTCTGCCTAGAACAGGTACTAGAATTTTGCCCCACCAAGTAGCTGGGATAGGTGAATTCTAGTGGACCATCCTACTCAGAAGTTGCCATTGCAGCCATTGTGTTCTTTTTTAGCAGCTTCTTTTGGCAATACAAGATAAATGAAAGAATAAAATTTATTTGTTCTCGGGTTTTGTTTTGATGTTTGTTCTTCACAGCCTGCAATTTTTTAGCCTCAGCTTTTGTTAAAAAGTGCCAATTCTGGCTCATTCTGCTTAAGTATACACTAATGTGATTGGATATACAAAGCTCTAAACTCAGACTTCTAAAAGCTGTCCACCCTAGGTTCTCTATCTTAGAGGACAAATCTGGCCATTTTAGTCTCCCACATTAAGTTCAAAATCCTATTGCCTGAATGTGGGACAGAAGAATGAATGTGTATTCATTCTCCCATCTCTGTTAGGCTCCCCATCAGTCACATGACTAGTCATTTGTCAGGAAATATGCCATAGGATTATGCAGTTGCCCTTCTGCACTGATCAACCAATGTACTGACTTAGGCTTCTGGGAATTGAAGTTTCCCTCTAGAGCATGGGCCCACATTGGGAAACACTGGTCTAGTGGGAAACAACATTCATGGCAGCCAATTTTCCCCCCCAGTATCAGTCATATGATTGCTGCCCTTTCTAGTTGGTTGAAGAAAAGAAGAGGAAATATTCCTGAACCTCTTTTTTCAAAGTTGATTTTGTAGCTGTGTAGAGTAAAGGTTGAAACTGGGATGCTGGCTGTGAGTAAATGTATTCCAATGCATGAAATTTTCTCAGCACTTCAGGTCTGAATCAGTTTGTCACATGCAACCTGGCAGTTGGAATTATATGTCATTAGCAATTACCTGCTGGGATATCTTTGAAAGTCGAAGGTGTTGTCAAGATGCAGTTTGCAATATTGTCACCATCCAATGTGTCACAATCCTAAAATCAAATGCATTTTGTACTCCTGTATTTCATGACTCTATTTTAAAAAGGCAGAACAGTGGTGGGTTTTACTGGAGCCTCTGAAAATGTCTTCAAAGTAGATTTATTTTATCTTCTGTCTTAGATGTCCACAAACATTTTCTTCAGCTCTGCCATTAGTCTTTCAGATGTCATTATAATGCTTCCAAATCTATTTAAGACAGTGGATTAAACAAGACATCAACAGCTGGCAAACCATGCAGAGGGAGTTACAAACAGACAGCAAATATCTTAGCATCATTTATTGGCACACAAGGGAAGAATCATTTCCATAAACAAGAATGAAGCTTTTGTATCCATCTGTGGGCTTCTCAGTGAAAACAAGACATTCTCAACTTGTGTCCTTCAGTTGAACACAGACTGTTTACATACAGTAATCATTTATTGCACTGTGCAGAAACTACATCTGGGAAGGCAATAGGCTAAAGACCAGAGGTGGGGCACATTCTGACTCCAGTCACTGAATATTTTGTCTTTCACCTATTGTCAACACACACCAACAGGACCAGTGGCAAGAGGAGAATCTAGGAACTGTAGTTAAAAACATCTGGAGAACATTCCAATCCCCATTGTAAACACTCATGAAATTCAGTCACATGCAGCAAGCTATACGCATCCTGAGAGACATCATAGTTGATGCTCTATATCAGGGATTCTCAACCTTTTCATGCCATGGGCCAGATCAGGCCCCATGGACAGCATGTGGTTCCTCCCACCATTAAACACTGCCATAAAATGCATCCATAGCTGTCATAAAAGCGTCCGCTTCTGGTAGCAGTGAGGGTGGCGGCAGGCCACATGAAATGGTGCTGCAGGGCAGTTCTGGCCTATGGGCCATATGTTGGCCACCCCTGCTCTATATTGTACCTGCTGTAGCCTGCCTGCCATCCTCCATCTTGAAAAGAAAGTCCATTTCTGCTTTAAGCACAATGCAATGATAATTTTAAATAACAAATAATGTATGCCCAAACAAATTTAAGAATATAACAGGCTTTATAACAACTCCAATTCAGCTGTGAGTTTCTTCACTACAGCCTCCATGAGTCGGCTTCGGCTGAGTGGGCGTTGAAAAAATCGAAATAATAAATAAATAAACAGTCTTGGGGTTTTTTCATATTTCACATTTTTGTGAAAATTTTGCAGAAGTGTTTTTCACCACAAAACCTGTACTTTTCACAGAAACTGCATTTTGCACAAGGTTTTTGATGAAAAAAATGTAAGTTTTCCCCACAAGAAGTCAGTTTTTGTAAATGCTGTTAATGAGGACAATTTTCTTCATTGTGAGGAGCAAAAAAAACATCATAGTGGTTGCCATTTTATAGAGGATGTCAGGACGTTCTTTTGCACTAAGGACAAGAAAAATGGTGAGTATTTACTTCCTTATACCCAATCAACATGGGGAATAACATTTTGAACTCAGAGTCCTTTAGCTATTTCTCTTTCTCGCTGGGAAAACCATGATGATTTTACTTTAAAATGACTCATGGGACGAACTCTGAAACTTAAGATAAGTGTCTTCTGAATTATGCTTTTTTTAACTATGAGAAACATACAAAAATATGTCATCTTAAGATAAGAATCAGCCAGACTTACTGCAAAGCTGTACTGTATTTGAGAACCAAATCCAAATGTGATAAGATTTTCCCTCTTTTTTAAGAGTGGGTTGTTGGTTTTGTTTTCGTTTGTTTGTTTGTTTGTTTGGGGGGGGTTCTTATCTGTTTTTATATTTTTTATGTTTTATCTGCTGATTTTAGTTTTTTGTTATTTGTGATTGTGTACTATGTGAGCTGCCCTGAGTCAGGTTTCCCTGAGTGGGCGACATATAAATACGAAAATTAAATTAAAATTAAAATTAAATTAAAATATTCTTAGTATCAAATACCTTTTGTAATTCTGTATTTCTACCTCATCTCCTCTTTAGGAAAGAAATACAAAACAACATGAGTTTGCATACACACACTTACCATTAAATGTTACAACTTATGGTTGGGTCTAGACTTGGTCACAATGACAGGATGCCCAATGAAAACAATAGGACTTATTTTTATCACATCTAGTTTACGGCCCATTGATTTCAATGTATCTTCTCCAAGGATGATCCTAAGTTAGTAGAATCGAGCAAAAAAAAAACCTCCTCTTGGTTATTGTCAATAAAATCAAAGACAAAACACACACACACAAAAAGAAAAATTCATTCCATGCCTTCTGTTTTTTCTCTTCATGTTATAAAATATCACGTCCTGATGGATATTAGCGCTAAAATTTTCCAGTCTAGGTGGAGGCACCCTTCCTAGCACTATTTGAGCCATGGAGAATATTTGTTGTAGTTGTGCTGACAAGAAACAGTTAACCTCCACTTTTTTGTGTGCCATGGTCAAGTAAGTGTATAATGGACACATACTCTTGTATTGTTATTGTTATGTGCCATCAAATCTAAACTGATTTATAGCAGTCCTAACAGTGTTTGCAAGAAAAGTGAGATATGAAAGGATTAGTTTTACCAGATCCACCACCATCCCCAATCAGTTTCCATGGCAGAGACAGAAACAACCAAAATTTCCTGTGTCCTGGTACATAACTGTATCATACCTGTCAAGTATCCCGGATTAGCCAGGAAATCCCGTATTTTGGCGCACATTTGTCCCCTTTTCCGGCGCCATACCATATTTAGAATGGCAGGGAAAGGGGTTACTGCATGCGCGCACGCACACATGCAGAACCCATCTGTGCATGCGCAAACGTGTTATTCACATGCACAAAGGGGTTCTGCGCATGTACAAAGAAGGTTTTTCTGCGCATGCGCACCCGAGCCAGAGCAGTTCCTGTATTTTCCACAGCGGAGCTTGATGGGTATTTACTGTATTCATTACACCACACTAGGTAGCCACTCTTACATTAGCATTCTTTAAAACAACAACAGCCAGCAACATATAAAATTGCATCATCGCTTAGGTTTAAACAAGGCTAAATTACCAAATTTCACCAAGTTAAATCAAAGAATGATACAATCTATGTTCACTTTTTTCAACATTTGCTGGTTTGGTTTTGGTTTTGGTTTTGGTTTTTTTTGTTTTTGTTTTTTTGAAATACAATTTTCTTACATCTTATCTCCACATCAGCTAGCAATTTATTTTAAAGAAATTTTCTTTATGACGTTGGCATACATTTCTCTTGGAATGAACATTTATTTGCACATTTCTATGCAATTTTCCTCAATGCAAGCCTTTGTGTGAGTAGTTTCTCCTCAATATACACTTTTTTCTATAAGATTTCTCTAATGTACAAATTTCAATATGGTATACCATTTCTTTAAATGTATGTATGAGCTTCTTGCTAATATGAGAGAAGTTGCAAACCGAAAAGTAATTGTAGTCTGACACTTGTCTATTAGTTTCAGAAATGTGAATTAGGTTTTTCATATCCCGCTACAATTCCATTTGATTCCACCCCCATCAATCCTATTAATTTAGCTGCTGCTTTTAGTTTGCAAAGGTTCCTTTCTGGTTCCATAAACTTTACAAATTGCACAAACTTCATTTTAAACGTCAACCATTCCTTTTAAATTGCATCAGCCTGTTAGATCAGACAAACTGCTTTCAGCTTAACCAGCCTCCCTTAACATTCACAAATCTCATTTCAAGGTCTGATATACAAGCTTCGTTTTAAATTAAATTATGGAACCCCCATAAATTGTGCCTTTCTCTGCACAAAGTACCGGCTGCCTCAGATGACATAGTTTGTCTCAGCTCATTCAATTCTGCAATGTAATTGGAAAATATTTTCTTATTCAAAACATTCTATAATGTTCACAGGCCTCTAATAACAGCAGCAAAGGAAATGGTAGGCCTGTATCTTCAATTTCCATAAAGTTTTGGGATGTTAATTCAGGATTTTTTTGTGTGAGCTTTTTTCACCTATTCTTTACTTATGTACTCTTGCATTTGCCTCTTGCCAGGTTATTTAAGATTTGGATTTCTGAAGCAAATGCTGTAGCTTGTCTTTTGTAATATCTTGACAATATGTTGAATCTCAACATACATAAGAGTTGATCAAGTAGAATTAATGTGAAGTAAACAGCCTGATCCATTAGACAGACCCTCTGAGTCTGTCTGGAGTGTTTTTGAAGGGAGTTCTAGAATTAAGTGAAATTTTCCCCTTGCTATAAAAAGACACTTCTATAAATGCGTGAGGAACAAAAGTACAGTAGACCCTCGCATAACGACGTTACTGTACTTGGTTCCCCAAGTAGCGTTGCTAAGCAATTTTTGTTGTTATGTGGGTTTCTATGGAGTTTCCTGCGTAACGACGTTTTGTCCGGATAATGACGGTTATTTTAGCATTGTTGTCCGGACAGCGACACTAAAAACATTGTTATGCGAGGGAACACGTGGTGCATAACTGCACGTTGTTAAGTGAAAATGACGCTATCTGAATGCATTGTTATGTGAAGGTTGACTGTACATTAAAATATAACAGTTAGTCTTTAAAGTGCTACAGCATTTTTTGTTTTGTTTTGTTTTGTTTATTCTCTGGTATTCCTGAAACATAGACTAACACAGTTACAATTCAAAAAAAGTACTTGCAGAGCTGATTTGTTGTTCTTTGGGTGTTTTGACTTTACAGTATAGCCAATTTTTAATCTTTGTTTCTTACAACCTGCCGAGAGCCTCGTGAAGTAGGTAAAAGTGAGGGAGGGAGAGCTTTATCGATAGCAGCACCCTGGTTATGGAGTTCATTCCCATATTTGTTTAGAGTAGCTCCACCTCGCAGGCCAGATCTGGGCCCCAGTGCCATTTCATGTGTCCCCCCTCCTCCAAGGGCATTCAAGAAACAAACTGGTCGCCCTTTTGAAGCTGTTGGGACAAAATAGCCAATCCCATCATTCAGGCAGTGCAATAATAGTGTCTGGCCCTCAAAGCTGACAGAGAGCATGACCCAGCCCCCAGCTTGATAAGGTTGGAAACCCCTGTCTTATAACTTCCATGGAAAGGCATGAAATTAGAGACTGAAAATTTCCCTTCTGCTCCTCTGAGTGTTAGTAGTTCATTTTAATATCCATTTATAGTTTAAACTGTAGACCTGCCCTCTACTACCTTATTGATGCCTCATATTCTGGATGGTATTTACTATGAAGTCACCTCCGTTTTTAGCAACCCTTTCAATAAGTCACCTCACACATGTTATTTCATTAAGCACAGTTCATCCAAAGAGGCCCACAGGGGAGGTGAGTAAAGGATCTTGCCCCTCCCTCCCCATCCAAAGACCTGGGGACAGAGAGAAGGACACCTCAGGAGACCCCCGACCACCCCCAGGAGATATCATCCACAACCACCATCACAGCGAGGCCCGAGCCGGCGCCTTTGACCAACTCCATGTGGCCGAAGAGAGGCAAGAGCTGCTGCATTCATGCAAAGGATAAGTAATCGAACTGAAATAATATAGTTGACTAAACATAGATGGCTTATGGCAACTGATATAGTGACTGTACAAGAAACTGACTTACATAGAGACTTGATATAGTGGACTTTTTCTTTCTTTCTTTCTTTCCCTTTCATTAATTAGTTCAACTTTTACTTTGATACTACGTGATAAACTGTGATATTGTGCATGATAATACTTTGTTTTAAAACTGTTTAAACTGTGATAACATATGTGATGGGAAAAGACTGGCGTAGAGACCGGCAAGGCACGCCACAAAGTTTGCCAAGAGAACCCTATGGACCAAAACAAAAGGCAAAACAAGGGGATGCTCAGCACAGCAGATCTGAAAAGGGGGAGGGATATGAAAGGGGGAGGAGAAATGCAGGGAACAATACTGCATAGGGACATGGAATGTGAGGTCTATGAATCAAGGAAAACTGGAAGTGGTTAAAAACAAGATGGAAAGAATAAGCATTAACATCCTGGGCATCAGTGAATTAAAATGGACAGGGATGGGTGAATTCAGCTCTGGAAACCATCATATCTACTACTGTGGGCAAGAAAACCTCAGAAAAAACGGAGTAGCCATAATTGTCAACAAAAGAGTGAGGAAAGCAGTAATGGGATACAACATCAAAAATGATAGAATGATGTCAGTCAGAATCCAAGGCAAACCTTTCAATATCACTGTAATCCAAGTCTATGCACCAACCACTAGTGCAGATGAAGCCACAGTTGACCAGTTCTATGAGGACCTACAACACCTCATAGAACAGACACCAAGAAATGATGTCCACATTATCGTAGGAGATTGGAATGCCAAAGTATGAAATCAAAAAATAAATGGAATAACAGGCAAGTTTGGTCTTGTAATTATACAATTATGCTGATATTTTGCATTTTGTGGATTGTTTTGCTTAATATTGTAATTTGTATTATTGTATTTACTTGAAACATTGTATTTATTATTGTATTTTGAACATTGTATTTTGTATCTTATACGTAAACCCCTTGAGTTGCCCTGGGGTCATTTATATGTTGTTAGCCGCCCTGAGTTGGCCATGTGTTGAGTAGGGCGGGATATAAATTGAATTGAATTATGGACAGAGACGCAGGACATCATGCAGGAGGCAGCAAGAGAAACCATACCAAAAGAAAAGAAGTGTAAGAAAGCAAAGTGGTTGTCTGATGAGGCTCTTAAAATAGCAGAGGAAAGAAGGAATGCAAAAGTCCAAGGAGAAAGGAAAAAATACAACCACCTGAATACAGAATTTCAAAGAAAAGCAAGGAGAGATAAGGAAAAATACCTGAACGAACAGTGCAAAGAAATGGAGGAAAACAACAAAAGAGGCAGGACTAGAGATCTTTTCAAAAAAATTGAGGAAATCAAGGGAACATTTAAAGCAAAAATGAACATGATAAGGGACAAAGATGGAAAAGAGTTAGCTGAAGCAGAAGAGATCAAAAAAAGATGGCAAGAGTACACAGAGGAACTCTACAAAAAGGACCTCAACACTCCTGATAATAACAATAATGAGAAATTTGAACTTGAACCAGACATTCTGGAAAGTGAAGTCAGAAAGGCCCTAAAAAGCACTGCAAACAATAAAGCTAGTGGAAATGATGGCATCCCAGTTGAATTTTTCAAAGCCCTAAAAGATGATGGAATCAAACTACTGCATTCAATATGCCAGCATATTTGGAAAACAAAACGTTGGCCACAGGATTGGAAAAGATCAGTGTAAGTTCCAATCCCAAAAAAGGCAATGCCAAAGAATGCTCAAATTACTGAACAATTACGCTCATCCCACATGCCAGCAAGGTGATGCTCAAGATAATACAGGATAGACTTCAACAACATATGGAGAGAGAACTACCAGAGGTGCAGGCCGGTTTCAGAAGAGGCAGGGGGACTAGAGACCACATTGCCAACATACGTTGGATCATGGAGAAAACAAAAGAATACCAGAAACAAGTCTACTTTTGTTTTATTGACTACACCAAGGCTTTTGACTGTGTGGACCACAACAAAATGTAGCAAGTAATTAAAGATATGGGAATACCAGAACACCTCATATGCCTCATGAGAAATCTGTACACGAACCAAGAAGCAACAGTTAGGACAGAACACGGAATGACAGAGTGGTTTGGAATAGGAAAAGGAGTAAGACAAGGCTGCATTTTATCACCCTGCTTATTCAATCTATACACAGAGCACATAATGCGCAATGCAGGGATGGAGGAATCACAATATGGGATCAAAATTGTTGGGAGAAACATCAACAATTTGAGATATGCAGACGATACCACCCTAATGGCAGAAAGTGAGGAAGACCTAAAGAACCTCTTGATTGGATTGAAGGAGGAGAGTGCAAAAGCTGGCTTGAGACTCAATATCAAGAAAACCCAAGATAATGGCAACAGGTTCCATCAGTCCCTGGAAAATAGATGGGGAAGAAGTAGAAACAGTGACAGATTTTACTTTCCTGGGATCTAAGATCACTGCAGATGGCGACTGTAGCCATGAAATAAAAAGACGACTGATTATGGGGAGCTAATCTATGAGAAACCTGGGGAATATAGTGAAAAGCAGAAACATCACCTTGAAAACAAAAATTCGCATAGTCAAAGCAATAGTATTCCCAGTAGTAATGTATGGGTGTGAGAGCTGGACCATTAGGAAGGCTGAGTGCAGAAGAATAGATGCCTTTGAGATGTGGTGTTAGAGGAGAGTCCTGAGAGTCCCTTGGACAGCAAAGAGAACAAATAGGTCAATACTGGAAGAAATCAATCCTGACTGTTCATTGGAGGGACAAATAGTGAAGATGAAGCTAAAGTACTTTGGACATCAAATGAGAAGGGAGGACTCACTTGAGAAGGCCTTGATGCTGGGAAAGGTGGAGGGCAAGAGAAGAAGGAGGCGTCCAAAGATAAGATGGATAGATGGTATTGTAGACACAATGGGCACAGAGCTTGGTGGGCTGAGGAGAATGGTGGAGGTTAGAGGTGCCTGGAGGAAAATGGTCCATGGGGTCGCAAAGGGTTGGAATTGACTGTGCGACTGAACAACAACAACAACAACAACAGTTCTTACAAACTCAAGGGTGTGGCCTGGGTAGCTGAGTGAATCGGGGAAACAGAGATTGGGATTTTACTGTATTTCCCAGGAGACAAGTCCACTTGTGTAACCTTCAACAGTCTCCACAGACCCAGGATGCTCTAAAGAAATGGTAAATAACATCTGAGTAATCTATATGTAGAAAGCCCTAGAAAAGGTTGCCATAAGTCAGAATTGATTTGACAGCATGCAATCATTAATATTAAACTGTCTGACAAAGTGGAATTAAGCCACAAAAGCTCACATTTAAATACAGGAGTTAGTCTTTAAGGTGCCACAATGTTTTTGTCTTTTTTGTTGTTTTGTTTTGTTTACTCTCTGATCTGCTTGGGCAGACTAAAACAGCTACCACTTCAGTGATCTTTAACTATTACCATTGTGTGTCAAAATGTGAGGTTTTGTTGGTACAGAATGTTAAGATAATTAAGACAAACAAACTAATAGAAGACAAAAACATTGTGGCACCTTAAAGTCTAAGTGCTATATTTAATGTGACCATTTGTGGATCACGTCCATCCACTTCCTCAAACATAAGAATGAGAATATATAGCTGGGGATAGGTAAAGGTAAAGGTTTCCCTTGCTTGAGAGCTAGTCGCATCCGGCTCTAGGATTCAGTGCTCATCTCTGTTTCATAGCTGAAGACCCAGCGCTGTCTGATCCTGCAGATGTCTCCATGGTAATGTGGCAGGCGTGACTAGACACCGGACCGCACGGAACGCTGTTTACCTTCCCACCACAGTGGCCTCTATTTATCTACTTGCAATTTCTTGCTTTTGAACTGCTAGGTTGGCAGCTGGTCAGTAAAGAAAGATGATTTTAAAAAATTGACGTTCTTGAAATATTGTGCTGGATGAAAGCTTTGTGGATACCCTGCAGTGCCAAAAAGAGAAAAAGTGGGTCCTGGAACAAAGGAAGACTGAATTTTCTCTGGAGGCGAAAATGATGAAATGTCCTACTTTGGATACATCATGAGAAGGCAAGACTTTCTAGAAAAGATCAGTGTGGGGGGAGAGGGGAGGAAGATCAAACACGAGATGGATTGATTCCCTAAGGCCCATTAAAGTTAAAGAGGGCTGTTGAAGCCAGGAGACTTTGGAGATTTCTCATTCATAGACTAACCATAAGTCAGAAATGACTTGAAGGATCATAACAACAAACAAGACTGAAGGTCCTGATTGATATTCAGATCTAATCCTGTGAAGCTTTGTTTTGTAAAGTGACAAATGGTTAACAGTAAAAAATTAAAAGGTGTGTGGAATAAATAATCCTGAAAAGAGTGCATATGGTTGCAATTCAGGAGAGGAAAATCAATTTTCCCCAGCAACAAAATATTCCAAACAAAGCAGTGGGAAAATGCAACATCAGCACAACAGAAAGGCTATCTTAATTGCCCGGGCCTCCTCACTCCATTTCTTTCTTTCTTCTATTTGCTTATTGATTAACATTTCTATCTTGCTATTCAGTTAATGGACTTCAAGGCAAGGTGCCATGCAACATTTAAAAACAGGATTAACAATAAACATAATCCAACTTGAACATCAAGCATTTCTTTTTCCGTATGAGCTAAATATTTATTTTACAAAACCTTGAACATCACTTTGCTTGCATGGGGAATTAAAGCAGTGATCCTTTAGTTACTGCACTCCTTGGCATCTCCTGTCTTCCAGATTGGAATGTACATAGTGAATGTTGCCAGTCAGTGGGCAATTGTTTTGTTTTCCATGTTGTTTGTATATTCTTGTTAGGATTTTGACAGCTGTGGCTTGAAACAGTTTCATTAGCTTTCCATCTATCGCTAATGATTTAAATTTTCATAAAAATAAATTTATTCTTTCAAAGCAGCTTTTGCTTCTTCTTCTTCTTCCATATCCGAATCCAAATATTGGCGATCATTATGGCGATCAGCCATAAAGACTGTCCTGAAAATACAATGCAGTGGCCTTTCATCTGCCTTCCACATCGCAGCATTACCCGCATACCAGTGATCCAGCTCCACAAGTCACTTTCTGGTCCTTAGCCCTTTTGCCACGCAAAGTTCTCATCAGGTCAGTATTGATGAAGCTGCTGCCCTCCGTCAAGATGGATTCGAATGGGATTTAATACACTTGGTAACCATCAGCCTTCCCTGTGGACTTCGGCACCCAAGGCCATTAGTCTTCAGGGTTGTCAGGTTAGTTAACTGCCGCCTGACACTGAGTCGCCATTGAGTCGCTGGCAGTATGGTCTACTCTATTACCATAGCAGGATAATCTGGCCAGACTGGCAAGATTCTTCTTCAAAGGATTCATTTATCCTTGAATCTTTTCTGTATAGTTCTAGGCCAGGGGATGGAAAATAAACAAACAAACAAATCTGAACCAATATATATATATATATATATTGGGGGGGGTTAATTTAAGAACAAATTAAAAACCCATTCTTTCAAAACTTAAAGTATTATATATTTTATTCTTAGCAGCAGTTCTTCTTTTAATTCAGATGGAATTTAGCAAAATTAATATCTGCAAGGTCTTTTTTGCAGAGTTATAAATTAAAGCTTAAAAGTATGACGTGTTATGCCATGATTGTTTCAATGACTTGTAATTCAGTTGTGCAAATCCATCAGTTACCCACCTTTGCAAATGTCAGCTCTCAGTTTGATAAATGGTTTTAATTGTATCCTGTCATTGAACAGAATCCCATTAGTACCTGACAACAGGAAATTGTACATATTTGCACTTACAGATGAAGCTCATGCAACACCTTTAAAATGAAGTGTCATCCTTTGTGATTGTTTTCTCAAATGTGTTTTTGGGAATCTGTCTCATTCAAGATTGCAGGAAAGTATGGATCAACATATGTAGCTCCCAAGATGAGTTTTCATGCCCTCCAATTTTAAACCAGTGGATTAAACTATTAACAGAAAAATTATTGCAGATGGATCTAACTAATAGTTATATCAGCTTTATGGTGATTTCTAGAGTTCTTCTACAGATTTCCTAGTACATTCTTCTGAACTACAGCAGAGAATTTGAAGTAGCATAATAAATGTCAATTGCCATGCTTCCTTAGTATGAAATAATGACAGAAAAAATATATATCAAACTAGTATAGCAGTATACTGCAGCTCCACCTCATGTTACCTCTCTGAAAGCAAGAAAGCAAATTGTGGTTCAAAAATACCATAATCTTCTAGGAGGGTCTCTCTGTGTACCCCTAGCTACCAGTGCTGCTAGTTCTGATACTGGAAAATAATATTTAATAATTTTAAATAATATTTAAAAACCTGTATCTCTTGCTACTTAGGATCAATAGGATGTCAAGAACTTTCTCTAAATACCTTTCATAAGTGTCCACATCATCCTTGAGAAAAGGAGACTCGGTGAGGAATATGATTGCCCTTTTTGAATATTTGAAAGACAGTAATAAAGAGGAGTGGTGGGATCTGTTCTGGGTCATCCCAGAGTACATGACACATAATAATAGGCTCAAATTATGGGAAAACTGATAGAGGGTTAATAACAAGAAAAACGTCTTAACTGTTAGATCAGTATGACAGTGGAACCAATTACTACAGGAGGCGGTGAGCACTTCAGTACTGGAAGTATTCAAGAGAAAATTGGACAACCATCTATCAGATCTGCTTTGATTTAGATTCCTGCATTGAGCAGGGGTTGGACTCCATGGCCTCATAGGTCCCTTCCAATGTAATTATTCTATGATTCTATGAAACTTGGAAATACATGTCCCCCCCCCCCCCAACATGCTACCTGCAAGTGATATGTTCCAAGATCTTCAATGGATATCTGAAACTACAGAAAGCAGCAAACCTTGTATCAGAGCACATATACCTAATTTATTCAAACTAATCCTAATCCTGCAAATGCCTCCATTGATCTTTCAGGTCTGCTCAGGAATTGATTCCCTCTAGAAGCACAAGCTATTCCTTCTCAACATCACAATGTAGATAGTCACATTGTAGATAGTATCCCTGTTGAATTTTTCAAAGCCCTAAAAGATGATGGAATCAAAATACTGCGTTCAATATGCCAGCAGATTTGGAAAACAAAACAGTGGCCGCAGGAATGTAAAAGATCAGTATACGTGCCAATCCCAAAAAAGGGCAATGCCAAAGAATGCTCAAATTATAGAACAATTGCGCTCATCTCACACGCCAGCAAAGTGATGCTCAAGATAATACAGGATAGACTTCAGCAGCACGTAGAGGTGCAGGCTGTCTTCAGAAGAGGCAGGGGGACTAGAGACCACATTGCCAACATACGTTGGATCATGGAGAAAACAAAGGAATACCAGAAACAAGTCTACTTTTGTTTTATTGACTACACCAAGGCTTTTGACTGTGTAGACCACAACAAAATGTGGCAAGTTATTAAAGAGATGGGAATACCAGAACACATCATATGCCTAATGAGATATCAGTACACAAATCAGGAAGCAACAGTTAGGACAGAATACGGAATGACAGAGTGGTTTAGAATAGGAAAAGGAGTAAGACAAAGATGCATTTTGTCACCCTGCTTATTCAATTTATACACAGAGCACATAATGCGAAATGCAGGGATGGAGGAATCGAAATATGGGATCAAAATTGCTGGGAGAAACATCAACAACTTGAGATATGCAAACGATACCACCCTGATGGCAGAAAGTGAGGAAGACTTAAAGAATCTCTTGACTGGGCTGAAAGCGGAGAGTGAAAAAGCTGGACTGAGACTCAATATGAAGAAAACCAAGATAATGGCAACAGAGCCTATCAGTCCCTGGAAAATAGATGGGGAAGAGGTAGAAGCAGTCACAGATTTTACTTTCCTAGGATCTAAGATCACTGCAGATGGCGACTGCAGCCATGAAATAAAAAGATGATTGATTCTGGGAAGACAAGCCATGAGAAACCTGGGGAACATAGTGAAAAGTAGAGACATCACCTTGAAAACAAAAATTCGCATAGTTAAAGCAATGGTATTCCCGGTGGTAATGTATGGGTGTGAGAGTTGGACCATTAGGAAAGCTGAGCGCAGAAGAATAGATGCCTTTGAGATGTGGTGTTGGAGGAGAGTTTTGAGAGTACCCTGAACAGCAAAGAGAACAAATAGGTCAATCTTAGAAGAAATCAACCCTGGCTGCTCATTGGAAGGGCAAATAGTAAAGATGAAGCTTAAGTACTTTGGACACCAAATGAGAAGAGAGGACACACTTGAGAAAGTATTGATGCTGGGATAGGTGGAGGGCAAGAGAAGAAGAAGGCAGCCAAGGATGAGATGGCTGGATGGGATAGTGGACACAGTGGGCACGAAGCTCGGCGGGCTGAGGAGGATGGTGGAGGACAGGGGTGCATGGAGGTCAGTGGTCCATGGGGTCGCAAAGGGTCGGAATCGACTGTGCGACTGAACAACAACAAGTCACCTCTAGTGGCCAGGCTTGTATTGCACCTTGGAAATCCATATGTATTTGGATAACTGAAACCGCAAATACTGAACCTATGAATAACCGGGAAGGGGGAGGGGGCAACCTGTGTCTAGAAAACATTGGTTATTACATGAAAAAGTAACATTTAAATACTGGCTATATCACTTTAGAAATGTAACTTAGTTACATTCTAAATTTTGGACAAGTTATTAGCTACCATTAGCTATACTAATCACTTCCAAGCTCTGCTAATAGATCAATTGAAAATAATAAGATAGCCCCTATATTCAGACTTAGAAGCAATAACACAAAGGAAAAGGGGGAAGGAAAAACTCTATCTCCATTCTTAACATTTGCACATCTTGTTAATTGCCAGCTGAAATGGAGACGTCAGGTAGCATTTCCCCCCACCAATTAACTTGGTAGAATGGCTGCTGATAGATGAGTCAAATTGACTAGAATATCTCTGCTTCCGTTCCCTCCATCTGACTTGTTTCACAGGGCAATCCTTTCCAGGCAAGGAAGAGCAAGCCATTTGCAGGTGTCCACTGAGCTTTGATTCTGCTTTACACATTCCAGAAATTAGCTTTTGTCAACGTCCAAGTAAAATGTATTCTGTTTTCTGTTCATGTTAATCTGGAATCAGAAGTACAATTAGCACAAAGTGGCACCAGTGAGTGAAGGTTTTTTTTCTACCCAGGGGATCAACTCCAGTGACCCTGTTTTCACTGTGTGTATAGCAGGAAAGGACCTTCATCCTCTCAGAGCTTGCTTGTCTAGCAACCAAGGAGTACCAGCCAAGGAGCTGCATTGGTTGCCAGTGTGCTTCCAGGTGCAATTCAAGGTGCTGGTAATTACCTTTAAAACCCTACATGGTAGTGGGCCAGGATACTTAAGAGACCACCCCACCCCAAGGATATCTGTCAGTCCCACTAGAGCGGACCAGAGGGGCTCTTTAAAAATACCAACTGCTAGAGAGACTCACCTCTCTAGCACTAGAAGAAGAGACTTTTCAGTATCCGCTCCGGCCCTATGGAACCTTCTGCCAGTTGAACTGCATCTCCAGACAAAGCTGCTGCCATTCCGGAAAGAGAGGAAACTTGGCTGGCAGGGCAGGTGTAGGGAGGTGGAGAGGGAGCAACCACCACCACCACCACCACTGGCTCATTTAGAGCAGGATCACTCATGCTTTTAAAAGTTTTTAACTAGATTTTTAATTGGTGCAAATGGGAGGTAGTTTTTCAGTGTTTATAGGAATTTTAAGGGTTTCTATAGTTTAAACATTGGGGATTTCATGTACGCCGCCCACAGTCGCATGTCGATTGGGGCAGCTATGCAAATTGAATAAATAAAATAAAAGAAGCACATGGGCAGGAGCAGTAGCAGCAACAACATGGGTCTTCTCAGCTTTCAAGACACCATTATCATAGCTGTCAAGTATCCCTTATTGGCTGGGAAAACCCCTTATTTTACCCTATTTCCCGCCATCATCCCTTATTAATTAGACTGCAATGCCCTATTGCCACCATTGGAGGGCAGCACAGGATAAGCATAGCTGTCAAGTATCCCTTATTTGCCAGGAAATTTCCTTTATTTCCAAATCCAAAACTTGACAGGTATGACCATTATTGCCACCCCTACCACTGCTTCCACCATGATCCCTGGCTCCTGCCATCCAAGCACCCACTGGACAAGCAGGCCTGGTGGAAAAGGAAGGACTCCCTTGCCCAGTTGATGGCACATTGGGTACCATTTTAAAGCACAGTAAGACTTGCATCACGTGAAGCAACAGAAGTCGCTTCACATTCAACTCAACGTTTACCAGGCATGTCATTGTGACCAGTGTGCATTATGGCATATTCCAAACTAGAACCTGGATTGCCAATGACCTAGTACAGTGATGGTGAACCTTGGCACTTCAGGTGTTCTTGGACTTCAATTACCAGAAGCTCAAGTCAGTACTCCTGCTGATCAGGTCTTCGGGAATTGAAGTTTAAGAACACCTGGAGTGCCAAGGTTTGACCTAGTACAACAATCTACATCACTGACCTAGTACAACAAACTACCCACTATACTGTATTGTCCAACAACAACTGGAGGGTTGCCAATCCCTGGTTTAGATGTTATCAGTGTGGCATTGCTTGTAGCTTTATCAATGTATCACCACAGAAATAGACAGTCATGATGAGAAAAGATCAACAGTCCTACAAAAATCAAGATCTTGGCTTGTCTTATATCGCTAAAAGTTTGTTTTACAGCTTTAGGGGCCTGTATTGTTCACAAAGCCCTGGTCCTCTTTTTCAAAGCAAGCGTTTCTGGCAGCATCCCTCCAAATTATTTCATGGGAATGTATCCTGAGATGTTTATCTTGCTAGCTGTCAGGAAGAGTAAGTATGCAATCTAAACACTATCATTCAGCTGGAATGAAGAAACAGCTACCACCCGCAAAATCTGACAGAACATGTACATTTTCAAACAACATCTGTCAGATTCCTATACATCTTTTGGCTCAGATCCCATTGTGATTTATCTAAAATGGGACTATACTAACTGGCAACTTAAAACTGTGGCATTTGTGTTTCTCCCAAGGAACGTGTGCAACAACATGGGACTTCTGTCTAATGTTTACATAGGGTTCGTTATTATTAAATTAAATTATGACTACATTTATGTACTTTCAACATCTGGTTATATGGATGTTTCCCAAAGATAGCTTATTGTTGGGGTGTTGATACTAACATGGAGTATAAGCAATGTAACTTCTTTAAGGCAATTGTGGCATCTGTCTTCTCTTTCTACTAATGGCTACCTAACAAACAGTCAATTCATGGGCACCCTTGAAGCCAAGTGAGAAAAATAGTAAGCACATTCCCATTTCATTCTTCAAGGTACAAACATTATTTGGTACTCAGAAGAACTAGGAATTTAGTGCTGCTCAGAATATCCATATACAGTATGACTTTTTGCTTGATCTAAGGTGGATTGGCCCCAGGCTGCTGATAATACGTTTATTTGTTGCTTCCTGTGACCAAGACTGAAGCAACTGTGTGTGTGTGTGTGTGTGTGTGTGTGTGTGTGTGTGTGTGTGTGTGTGTGTGTGTTTCTCTTTCTTTTTTCCTTCCACAGACACAACAAGTCAATCTACACTAATGTCAAACCTCCTTGTTCACATCAGAAAATAGCTAATTCTGGCTCACTTCCTTTCTGGTGTTTACATAGGATGCAGAAGGGGCTAACAGCAGCAGTTTGAAGTTCTTCCAATCCAGTCTGGGTGTCGCCCTCCCTTTTCCATTTGCTTATGTGTTGGCATCTTGTTTACAGGCCAGAGGCTTATGAAACTTCTAAAGAGACTGGTTGGGGGGTAGTAGGGAAGGATTTTGAAAAATATTTGGCAAAATGTCTTCAGATATAAGCAAAGCATTTTAGAAAGATTTTACTTATGAGATACAGGGAAGGATGAATATGTCTACTTCCATTCTTTATTTTTCCTCCTATCTCAAGTATGGTTTGTTCCATAGCATTGAATCCTTTAAAAACTGTGCAAAGTTTTTTGTTCATACATGTGTAGATTTCTCCTAAAATATGTCTCCCAGTACAAAAGTTTGCCTCATATATATACATTTTGTCCAAACAATTACCCACCATACAACGTCTTTCACATTTCTAGTGAGGAAACGGATCAACTTTCAGATGTTACAAGAAGGATACAGATAAGAAAAATCCATTCTCCTTTACTGTTGAAAATTTTAACTTCAGAAATTAGAGATCAAGATAATTATAGATCCCTGCACAATGCATTGAGGATTATTGTCAATTGCCAAAGCAGAATGTTTGCTTGTAGGCTAAGCATAGAAAGCAAAATCACAGTTATGAAAAGGGGGCTTGCTTTCAAATTTCAGTACCAAAGGACTAATGAGATTGAAGTGGATGGGCAAGATCATAGGAAAGTTTGAAAGTGTCATCAGGGTTAAATTCAAGATTTAATTGCAAAAATGCCAATGTTTCAGTTGTTTCCACTCCCCAACTTTTATGTAAGAGGCATGTGCCTTTAGCATACAGGATGAGCAGATGATCAACTAAAAGAGAAATTATAGGAAGCAAACCATTAGACAAATTCACTCTTGGATTTGTTTCCTACTGTGATAACTAGGTGTGGGGTTTTTTTGATATATATATTTTAACCACAAATCCTATTATTCTTCATTCCTTGAGTCCACCAGACATTTATACACTTAAATGTGGCTCACTTGAGAGAAAGTCTTAAGGTAAAAGGCTTTGTGGCCTAGTTTCACCTAGCTTCCTGTACATAAAGAAAGGTCCAGCTAGAAGATTCCTATGTGATAAAGAGAAAAAACCTACAATCCAGGCTGCACGAGAATCAAAAAGAATTCAAGGTGTAGATCAGAGACTCTTGCTGAAATTCACTTGATGACCATTCTATTTGACAAGTCCCAGGATTATGAATATAATTCAGTCATTCCATTTCTTTCCATTAGTCCATTGAATTCTATGTACAGTAATATCACTGATATCATGTTTAAAAGTGCCAAACAGAATGAGCATCAAGTGAAGAAAACAAAATGTACCAAAGGCAGGAAGACAAACACTTGAGTGACTCCATGAGAAGAACAGAATTGAGACTGATAGGTGCACCTTCTTCTCAGACTCTCCAAACTAAAAGACTCTGTGTTGAAACAAGTTGTTTTATGAGGGACCTAAGGATGGAGACAATAATAATAATAATTTCATGTAGGAAATTATTCTGGGTTGAAAGGGATTTTGCGGAAGAAACTCCACTCAGGGAATGCCCAAATGAGGCTCTTTTCATGTCCCCAAGAGCTGGGACAGAGACAGGCGCTCAAACTGTCATGCAGTACCCAGGTCTCAAATTACCAACTTGCCGGCCTTACAACTAACAAGACAAGCTTATTTACCACTGAGCCGCCACAGCCCCAGGATGGAGATGTTCTTCTTATGTGTAAAATGAAGTGTTTTGCTGCCTCCTTCAAGCTGCAGTAGGTAGAAATGGCTGTGCTTCTTGGTTCAGTTCCATGCATGCTGTCTTAGAAGAAAGTCTTGTTAAGGTTAATAAGACTTCATTTCCAATCATTGCATCTGGCCTAGACACAGAAGAAGAAGAAGAATAGACAGAGCTACACAACAGGAAAACTGCTCACTGTTTTCAAGTTTAAAAAAGATTTACAACCACTTGTTGACTTCTAATAGTAATCAACAAGGAGCCTAAAAATGTGGATAATTTTAGATTAGAAGGCTTCTGAACTGGTCCAAATTAATTGGGCTGCTTTCAAAGCAATAACCAAACCCAGCTCTAACTAGGTACCTAAAAGGTGATGTGAAGGTAGAAGAAATGTCCCTCTCTAATATTTTACTGCATCTCCACATGTGTCAGGCCCCAAGTGCAGGTTTTCTACAAGCTTGTAAAAACTGAGCTATTTAAAGGAGGTATTCAATAATATTCTAGAATGATTTTGACTGCCCTTGAAATTATTTTTGGTGTGAGCTGTCATCAGTGAGTTGTTTTAAGTTTTGTTGTTTAATCAGTTTACATCTGTTTCTGGACGTGGTATCTTTTTGTGAAGTTCTCTTTATGGTTTATATTCTATTATTTTTGTTAACCACCCAGAGTGACCAATGGTTTAGACAGACAGACAGACAGACAGATAGGGGTCTGACCCTTGAGCTTAGTGCACCTTCCTAACTGAAAGTATAATCCAAGACTTTACAAAATGGACTATCCATTTTGTAAACTGTACTATAGCAATCTGAACAAATCCAGTCACATCTGAATTAGGAAGAAAAGTTAGGCTTGGTTAGGCATTAGAGCGAAGACCATCAAGTAATGCTGGGGTCTCCAGATAAGGCTAGGAAAGCATCCTGCATGCTACTCTGGAGAGATCTTGCCACTAAGAGTGGACAACATGTTGATCAATAGAAGGATGCTTCCTATGTTCCTAAGTTATTGTTGGTATGTGCTACCAAGTCAACCTTATGAATGAATAATTCCTAAAAGAAAGGCGGGCAGGCAGGCAGGCAGGCAGGCAGGCATAATAATAATAATAATAATAATAATAATAATAATAATAATAATAATAATAATAATAATAATAATAATAATAATAATAATAATAATAATAATAATAATAATAATAATAATAATAATAATAATAATAATAATAATAATAATAATAATAATAATAATAATAATAATAATAATAATAATAATAATAATAATAATAAAATTTTTTAATTTATATCCCGCACTTTCTCGACCAAAGCTGACTCAAGGCGGCCATTACAACATGTAAATACCATACAATATAATAATACAATAATAAAGAAACATGAAAAGTAAATTCAATACTCAGTAATAAACATAAATTAATCACAATATAAAGTATAAATTAAAGATACAATGGCAATAACTATTAATCAATAGCAAAAAAAATTAATCCTCCAAAGCTTGCCATGCACCTACCTCCCACGAACGACCGGTCCACACGGTCATTGTCAGCACCTGATGCTGAAACTCCCACCAATCACATAAATCAATTCATTTCATCTTAGACCTATTTTGCAACCACTTTCCACTGTTATTGTCTTTTATTTATTTATTTGTTTTGTGGATTTGTATCCCGCCCTCCTGGTGGGGAACACCACTCAGGGCGGCTAACAACATGCAAAGGCAAGAGAACAACAATACAAACAATTTAAAATAACAATGAGCTAAAAACAACAGCAGCTAAAAAACAGTAATTAACCCCACCCTCACCCCACTAAAAAAGGTTAAAACACATAGAACCAATCAGATTATCAATAAAAACTACTCTCACCATCCTCCCACCTACATTAAAATAAAAACAGACAGAAACAAGCAGGATCCTTCAGACAGGCTAAACAAGCCAGCGGGCTTGCGTGGTAGAGTCAAGCATGCCCCACATCCGCTGGCATAGCCAGGTCTTCAGCATTTTTCTGAATGGGAGAAGATCCGACTGGAGCTATAGTTCTGGTGGTAAGAGATTCCACAGGGCTGGGGCAGACACGGAGAGTTGTCTTCTCAGGTTATGTCCAAAGTTGAATACAGTTTAGTCATTTTAGCTTCTAGTTAGAGTTGAGGCTTGATTTAATCTAGAACCCATTGCTGTAATTTGTCTTTTTGACAATCCATGATCTTTGTAAAAAGTTCCTCTAAAACCCCTTTGCAAATAATGTTTCTTTCCTGTCAACTTTCTCCCACAGACAATAAGTGGGTATCATATCAGAGTATGAATGATCTTGGCCATGCTTTCCAGCAGTGCATCCTTATTCTTGAGTATTTTACTGAGTTCCTTCACAACAACTCTCCAGTTTCTGCCTGATTTCTTGGCTGTGGTCTCCATTTGGGCTACTGATTGAACCACGGTACAGAAAATATTTAATAATTTCTGCTTAAGCGTCTCCTGTGTAGTTACATCATAGCAATACTAATTTTGTAATTTTTGAAGACAAATTGCCTCAAGTTTTTAAAAAAATCAGCATAGACATCATCTGTTGTAAGCTGATTTTGATTATGCCTACAACAATTTCTCATCTTGTGGCAATTCAACACACAAAGTTATGCTTTTAGTGTTATGCCACTGTAATTCTGCAAGATTTTCACCATTAATTTTTCAATTTCAACATGAAGTCTATTTATTTCTACAATCGTGAGTTTTATATTGTTATTTTACAGCTAGCTGGTTGGATAGAGTTTAGACATCTGGCCATGAAGTCAGAGGTTGGCAGTTCAATTTCTCATTCTGCCTTGTGGAAGAAGAGCCAGTCACTGGCAAGCTGCACACAGTCCCAGGATGGCCTTTCTGGCAGAGATATGGAAATTTCACCCATCCCTACAACAACAACTCAGACAACAGGAAATTTGACCATGCACCATTAGACTTTCCTTTATTTATTTATTTTTTACCTTTACGTGGTCCAGAGTTTGGCAAATTTCCATTTTAGACTCTAGTTCCTAGACTATCCCAGTCAACATAGCCAGCCACAGTCCAAAAAAGAACGTTCACAAGCTCTATGTTAAAAATGCAAACATTTTATCATTAAAAATAGCCTTGTGACATTGAATTATGCAAATTGTGCATAATCAAGACTCCAATGTGTGTATGTGTGTGTGTGGGGGGGGGGGAATCTCCCTATCTTGTATGGGAAATTACAATTCCTAATAGAGTACTTAGGGGTTAGTATATTTGCTTAGTAAGCTGCATTTCAGTGTTGGAAGTGAAAGTGAACAAATGAGGAGATCCAATTTCACCGGTAACTATGAAATTGCATCACCATGTTGTTAAGAAAAAATATCTCAGCAAAGAATGAAAAAGAAAAAAGTGGGGTATGTAGTGTGAGTTTTGCTCTTCAAAGTTGCAGGATAATTGTGTACCTTCAAGTCAATTCTGATTTATGTCGACCCTTTCCAGGGTTTTCTAGGTAATACATAGACTTGTTTTACCATTCCCTTCTTAGGTGTCCTGGTACTGTGCAACTAGCCCATGACTACATGGTCTGGCTTTTCTCTGGAAGACACAGAAGAGAATTGAACTCCCAACCTCTGGTTCCTCTGCCAATTACCTAAACCACTGAACTATCCAGCAGATGTATCCAAGTTGCATAGTTAACACTAATTAAAGACATTGTGACTGTTATTTTTGTAAGGGTGCCACTGGGGGTGTATTTGTTTTGTTATGTTTTTGTATCAGGTTTTAATAACACAGTCTCTGTGACACTTCAGAGAAATTTTCCACTTTATTTTTAGAAAAGGGAGGTATAGTCTATGAGAAAACCTTATTTGCCCAAGGAAACTTTCTTCTTCTTCTTCTTCTTCTGGTGCTGTATCAGTTCCAGATATTGGCTATTATCATGGCGATAGTCTTCCTGTTCTTAACTTCTAGGAAAAGTTCTTCCATGGACATGCCATAACAGTCTCTCAGGTTATTCAGCCATGAAGTCTGTCTACATCCAAGCCTCTCTTCCCAGGGATCTTTCATTGCAGAATGAGTTGGAGTATTCTACACTTTATGTTGTTCCTCATGATATGGCTAAGGGGTTGCCAACCTTTTGAAGTTGGGGGCTGGGTCACGCTCCTTCAGACAGTTGGCGGACTGGACTCATTTACGGCTGTTGTAAACACATTTATAACAGCCATAAATGAGTCCGTGGCCGATTCCGGCAGCGGCAGTGGCAGCTAGAATGAGGGTGTAGGCTGGTTGATTTGGCATCATGGGCCAGTTTTGGCCCATGGGCCGTAGGTTGCCTACCACTGTATTGGGAAAAATTGCGAGGGGTCCACCCGAAAAAATGGGCGATAAGAATGAATGCTCTTAAAATGCTCTTTAATATAACATGGGGAACAAAGAATGCTGGTGAAAGTACCCCTAGTAAATAATACTGTGTAATAAAGTAGCGTCTCTAGGTACGCTGACAGAATGAAGTCATAGAACACTTAAATTACATTTCGAGCAATTACGATGATCTTAAATGCATACATATATATCTTATAAAATACCCAGCTAGAAAACCATGAGGTAAACTTGATGAGGTAATACAAGTTACAAAACCACAATAATAATGCAAGGAAATCTGTATAAAGACATGTATATCATATAAAGTACTTAGTTTGAAATGCAAAGATAATGCAAGGAAATCTATATAATATCATTCATTTAGAAGAAAAGTTCCATGAGTAACAATAAGAATAACAAAAGTCAATGAATCAACTCTGGTGTAATCCTTCAAAATTGTATCTAATAGTCTGAGTCTTGAGTGACTTCCTTAGGAGTATCTGCACAGGGGGTCACAATGCTCCAAGTGTTCGGAACCATGTGTGAAAAATGACCATATAGATAAAAGCAGAACTTCAAAGTCGATATCAGTCCGATTTGCTCAGATATTTCGTATCTTTCTCAAAATTCTGCAATATTATAATAATAACGTCATTTTTATACATCCCGTACAGTCTTTTCCTCAGGGCGAAATGGAATTCAACCTTTGAGCCAGATTTCAACAGAGCCGCCAATAAGATCAGCCAAGCCCTGGTAAGACGAGGATATCCGAACCAGGTCATTAACACTGCATTGTCCAAAGTGAAATCACGACCCCGTTCTGATTTATTCCAACGGAAAGATAGATCTACAAATTCCAACAACATTTTCTGGACGCTTGACTATACTCCTATGGCTCAGGATATTAAAAAGATTATATTCCGACACTGGCACATTTTGGATGCCATACCAGGGTTATGAAATCGCCCTACTATAGGATTTAGGAAAACCAAAACCCTGGGTAATCTAGTAACGAGAGCCAATTGCTTACCTAGATCCACTAACACCTCGACTCTTCCCGCAGGCCACTATAGATGCGGGCACTGCAAGTTTTGTCCAAATATGCTACAAGTTGATAAGATTCGGATCCCCAGTAGCGAGTTCGAATTAAGGTTATCCGGCTTCTCCAATTGCAGTTCCAGTGACTGCATCTACATGATCATATGTGCCTGCAACATGGCTTACATTGGTAAATCAAGACGCCCCCTTAAAGTTCATTTAAGCGAGCACCAATCGAGGATCAGGAATAATATCACCACCGCCCCCATGGTTTCCCACTTTCTGGAAAATAATCATGCATTCAATGATATAAAAGTGGTTATTCTAGAAAGCTTTAAACCACATAAACATCAGAAAGTGGACATTGAACGCTTCCTTCTCCAGAGGGAAGCGTTCTTTATACACCGGTTCGCAACCCTGACACCACCACCACCACCACCCCGAGGGCTAAACACCGATTTAGATTTTTCGGCTTTTTTATAATTATAATTTTAGTTATCCTTGTTCTCTTTCCTCGTGGACACTTCAAGCCCCATTGACGTCTGCAAGAATAGCTATCAGGGAACCTCTATGTGTTCTCCTTTAAAAAATCTCATCCTAGTTTTCTCTCCTGAAACACACCTGCCCCAGATATATCATTAGGAGTGCTTAAATTCACACTTGTAGAATAGCTTCCAATGCTCCAGCCCAGTAAGAGAAAGCATCAGGAGGTGACTATAGAGCGTGTTTTAAGTAACTGTCTTTCAGGTAGGAAGTATAATGTTGGCATTTATATTGGTACAAATCGTTTTATTTTTATTTTTTCACGGGCTGTATAAAAATGACGTTATCATTATAATATTGCAGAATCTTGAGAAAGATACGAAATATCCGAGCAAACCGGACGGATATCGACTTTGAAGTTCTGCTTTTGTCTATATGGTCATTTTTCACACATGGTTCCGAACACTTGGAGCATTGTGACCCCCTGTGCAGATACTCCTAAGGAAGTCACTCAAGACTCAGACTATTAGATACAATTTTGAAGGATTACACCAGAGTTGATTCATTGACTTTTCTTATTCTTATTGTTACTCATGGAACTTTTCTTCTTAATGAATGATATTATATAGATTTCCTTGCATTATCGTTGCATTTCAAACTAAGTACTTTAAATGATATACATGTCTTTATACAGATTCCTTGCATTATTATTGCGGTTTTGTAACTTGTATTACCTCATCAAGTTTACCTCATAGTTTTCTAGCTGGGTATTTTATAAGATATATATGTATGCATTTAAGATCGTCGTAATTGCTCGAAATGTAATTTAAGTGTTGTATGACTTCATTCTGTCAGCATACCTAGAGACGCTACTTTATTACCCAGTATTATTTACTAGGGGTACTTTCACCTGCATTCCTTGTTCCCCATGTTATATTAAGGAGCATTTTAAGAGCATTCATTCTTATCGCCCATTTTTTCGGGTGGACCCCTCACAAGTTTTGCTATTTTACCCCCAAGCCGTCTCTCCCTTTTAACCCTATATTGGAGCTTTCTTTGCTTAATGGAAACTACACACAGGCAAAACAGCCAAAAAGATTATTCATCTTTGAATTAGATTTTTAAATTAATTTTCTTGTGACTTTGGACATGTGGGTTCTCACATTTTGAAGCTGGCATGTGCTGGTTCATTCCAGGTACCAACAACATTTTGAGGATCTCATTTGCAATGGAAAGTGCCACATCCAGACCTGGAGACCCTTACAAAGTACCTACCCAGGCAAGGCCCAATCTGTATCTTTAATTTATGCAGCCCTGATTTATCCCCCAGCCTCGGCCATTTAGAATATGTCAATCAGGGTCAAATTTCAACATGACAATATGTCACTAATATAGGCCAAAATACAATCAAGGCAAGCGTGGTGCCAAAATGGCCACTGTGCTCTTTGCGGGGGGGCACCCCGGACTCAGACATCCGGGTAGTTAGGGGGCATGGCCAACCCCTTTATAAAAGGGGTGGCCACGAGGCGGCCCCTCCGCCATTTTAGAGAAGCGATGGAGCAGAGAAGTTCGCTCCAACGCTTTTAGTTCTGATTTCTTTTGCCTCCTGTGGCTCGGGTGGTTAAGACGCTGACTCGGAAGGTCAGCAGATTGATTCTCGAGTGCTGCAGGGCGGTTGGAGCTTGCTCACAACGTCGGAGGGGGAACCCTCTCCGCTTCACATTTGTTCAGTCTCGCATTGGGACACTGATTGGGTGGCCATGGCCCCCAAGAAGAAGAAGAATGCCGCGGCCGCACACACAGGGGAGGGCTCGCTCGACCCCCGCACCCACCTCTCCCGGTGCCACCTCGGGCCGGAGGGCTCGTTTGGGGGCTCAGAGAGGGGTTGGCAGGGTTTTGTTACCCACTGCCACCAATGATGGTGACCAGGCCTCTGCCCCCCCCCCCCGCCCAGTCGGAGGACTCGCACGGAGGTGGCACCAGCCTGCCCCACCGGGGCTTCTTCCCCCATGGATTCTGGGCTGCCATGCTTGGCCACAGGGCCATCGGCTGCGTACGCCACAGGACAGGGCGGCCTGAATTGGCATGGTGTGGGATCACGCCCCGCCATGGCCCCTGCACCCCACGGGCCAGACTATTTGGCTTGGCCATGCTACGGCAGGGGGCTGGCACGGGGACTTGCCCCTCCGCCCGCTATGGGCCTTGGGCTGGGTCGTGGACATCCGCCCCATGCCGGGCAACATTTGCCCGGCGGACCGTCTGGCCCATCCGGCCCACCTTATTCTGCTGGGTCGGATACGGTTGATCTGCTTCTAGACCGCATAGCGGCCCTGGAAGCATCAATGGGGATCGCCCCACCACCTATGGACACTGGGTTTGGGCCATCTACGGCCACTACCCACATGCCTCTGCAAACCTCTCAGCGGGCCATGAGCTGGGTTGAGCTGCTGGAGGCCATCAGGCCCACGCATGGTGGTGCTCCGCAGCTCCCTGGGCGGCCGCCCCTACAGGGCATCTCGTTGGTGCCCGGGGCTACTTGGACTGGAATGGCGGCGGCCCAGAGCTTGACCTCTGTCACGAGCTCTGATGCCCACCAGAGGCCGGAACCCCCTGTGGGGGCGGCCCAGGGGGGTGCAACAAGTGAGTATAATTGTCAAGTTAGCACTCCACCCATGCTAACACAACATACTAGTGGGGTACAGTGGCCCTGGCCTCACCAGGCTACTTCGGGTGGGCAGTTCCCTGCTCAGTACCCTTTGACCACCTGGGCTCCTACCTCTTCCCAGGTTGTGCCGGGGATAGCCGCCCCATCTGTGCCAGCTCAATTTCTTGGTGGGCAACAGGGCACATTATTTGCTCCCCCACTCCGATACGTGCCGACTACGGCCATGCCGACAGCCGGCTACTCCCTTCCCCTGGGTGATCACTTGTCTCAGGCCACCAGGGAAAAGAAACGGTGGGGGGAGTACATGGATATTTTCACTCTCCTTAACCGTGAACCTACTAAGGATGAGAAGGAGGGGCAGGATGACAGGGACAAGGAATTGTCCCATTGTCGTAAGCCCCCCCCCCGTACCTGGGCCAACTGGTTACCGGCCTATTTAATATACATGGCAGTATATCTTAGGGCTCGTCCTGATTTGGCCATTCCGATGGTCCAGTACCTGGACAATATTTACCGGGCTGTTGTCGATTTCCCTAGCCCGTCATGGTTAGCCTATGACGAGGAATTTAGGATGAGGGCGGCCCTTCACCTGGAGATGCAGTGGGATGAGCCCTGCCAGCAACTGTGGCTCCTTTATATGACCCCTACACGGCCAGCGCCGGGTGACCGGTACCACTGCGGCCATGTCGTACAGCGGTCTGCCACTACACAGGTTCCCCGCCAGCTGGCGGAGCAGGGGGTTCCAGCCCGCCTGCTGTGTTTGAGCTACTCTGCCAATGGGGTGTGCAACAGGCGCCAATGTAAATTTCGGCATGAGTGCCCCTCCTGTGCCGGCCCTCATGCTGCCTCCGCGTGCCCATGTGACCATGGGCCGGTGGGTCCCGAAGTAGGGAAAAGGGATACCAGGGGTCGGCCAGAGCTCCCTCTGACACCGCTATGCATTCAAAAGGCCCCCTCCCCAATTAATCTCAGTATGCTTGAGCAGTGGCTGCACATCTATCCTAGACAGGATGGTGCGATCTACCTGCTTGAGGGTTTTACTTTTGGCTTCTGCATCCCGTTCAGGGGTGTTCGCACACCTCAGGATGCCCCGAATTTGCTATCTCTCAGGGGTAAGGAGGGCTTTGCTGCGGAGAAGATAGCCAAAGAGGTTAGAGAGGGTAGGGTTGCCAGACCATTTGACGTGCCCCCATACTCAAATTTAAAAGTATCCCCTCTTGGCTTAGTGCCTAAAAAGTCAGGTGAATTTCATTTGATTCACCATCTTTCTTACCCTGCGTGTTCCTCGGTTAATGATGCTATACCGGATGACCTTTGCTCGGTCATCTTTTGACCAGGCCTTGCAGATGGTACGCTCATGCGGTCGCGGGGCGCTAATGGCGAAGTGCGACATCAAATCGGCATTCCGATTGTTGCCAGTACACCCTGACGACTTTTGAGCTTTTAGATTTTTCTTTTCGGGGCCAGTTTTATGTGGACAAGGCCATGCCTTTTGGCTGCTCCATTTTGTGCTCGGCCTTTGAACGCTTTAGCACCTTTCTTCAATGGGCTTTCGTTTGAAGGTTGGGATCCCGGTCTGTGGCACACTACCTCGACGATTTTTCGTTCGGGGGTGAACACGACTCGGGCACATGTGGACGCCTGCTCACTATTTTTCAGGGCCTCATGGAGGAACTTGGTGTTCCTCTGGCACCTGAAAAGACAGAGTGCCCAGCCACCACCCCTACCTTTCTTGGTATAGATATTGACACCGTTGCCCAGACATCCAGGTTACCCATGGAAAAGGTGACTCGGATCTCGGATGCGATCTTGGCAATGCTTGCCAAGCGCAAGGTGTCTCTCCAGGAGTTGCAGGTGCTCCACGGTCACCTTAACTTTGCCTGCAGGGTGGTGACGCCGGGTAGAGCCTTTGCCAGGCGTCTTTGTGATGCTATGGTGGGTCTTTCCAAAAAGCATCACAGGGTCCAGCTGACCAGGGGTTTATGGGCTGACCTGTCGGTCTGGCTCACGTTCCTACAGGGCTTTAATGGCATCTCCTTTTGGAGAGCGGAGCATATGGTCAACCCCCAGTTCCAGGTCCGGTCGGATGCCTCAGGTTCCCTAGGATATGGGATTTATTTTGAGGGTAGGTGGGCCTATGAAAAGTGGCCCCAGGAATGGCAAGGCACGGATCGCTTATGCGATCTTACGTTCCTTGAGTTTTTTCCAATTTTAGGTGCACTTATGCTCTGGGGTGACATGTGGGCTAACTCCGTAGTTCACTTTTGGTGTGACAATGCTGCCGTAATGCATATTGTTAACGCCCAAACATCTAAGTCTCTCAGAGTTATGGCCTTAGTTCGACAATTTGTCCTTAGGTCCTTGCGCCTTAATGTGCTCTTTAGGGCCAGACATGTGCCAGGCATTGACAATGATATTGCTGATGCTTTATCCCGCCTGCAGATCTCCCGGTTCCGTGCCTTGGCTCCAGACGCAGAGGAACTTCCCTCTTCACTTCCAGCCAAGATGTGGACCTTTGGCGAGGAGAAGTGAACCGGGCGATAGGCATGTCTTTGGCCCCACGCACGCATAAGGCATATCAGCACATGCTCCTACAGTTTAGGGCTTTTTGTAGGGAGAGGCAGCTCCCTGCCACGTGGCCGATCCTGGTTGATCATGTTTTGCAGTACATGGTACACCTTCGTAGTCAAGGTCTGGCCCCACGCACCATTGCCACCAGGCTCTCGGCATTGGCATTTATGGCTAAGGCACGGGGCTTTACTGATTGCATGGGTGACTTCCGTATTCGCCATGTGTTGGAAGGGTGGACACGTGAACGCGGCCGCCGCCCGGACACACATCAGCCTGTTTCACCTTGTCTTCTGGCACACCTTGCCCGAGGCTGGCGTGGCATGTGTCATGATAGGTATGAGGAGTCTCTTTTTCATGCAGCTACCACCGTAGCTTTCTTTGGACCTCTGAGAATCAGCGAGCTGGTCCCACTTTCAAAAGGGGACATGTCCCGTAGGGCACTGGAACTAGAAGTTGTGTCTCTCAACCAGGAATGGGCTCAGTTGAGGATTCGTTCCTCGAAGGCCGATCAGCAAGGGAAGGGTAGTAGCGTGATGCTTCTACGATGCACGTTTGCTGACATCTGTCCGGTTGGTGCCCTACATGCTTTTTTAGCAGTGTGTGGTTCACGCCCTGGCCTGTTGTTCTACCACCAGGATGGGTCTCCCCTTACCAAATTCCAATTCTGGAGGGTTACTGGGACTGCACTTCACAGTGCGGGGGTACCTGGGACTCGTTATGGTACCCATTCGTTTAGGATAGGTGCCGCATCAACTGCTGCGGCATTTGGGTACTCGGAGGCTGATATACGTAGGATGGGAAGGTGGGGATCTGCGCACTTTTCTTTGTATGTTCGTCCCCTCACTACATGAGTGCCTCGTTATGCCCTCAATTCTCTCTCCTTCTTTTACAGACCCTGTGTGTTTCTGCACACCGGTGGCAGTGTGGCTGGTGGGCCACAGTTATGTGCACCGGGCGGCGCAGTATGCTGCCTCGACGGAGTGGGGACCCCATCTCGGGCTACGTGCATCCGTGCGTATGCAGTGGTATGGTGTGCGCGGCATGAGGTGGCGGGAACTGTTGCCATTCCTGATGTCCATCGGGGATGCCGGACTACCAGATGTTTTGATTCTGCACCTCGGCGGCAATGATCTTGCACAGATCACTGGCCTTGCTTTAAAGATGTCGGTGTGCAGTGACCTGGCGTTCCTTCACCATTTATGGCCGTACACACGGTTGCTATGGTCAGACATCGTGCCGAGACACTGTTATAGGGGAGGCATTGATCTCCGTGGTTTGGACCGTGCCCGGCGGTCAGTGAACAGGGCTGTTGCCCGGTTCCTTATTGAGAATGGCTTGGGGACAGCCATTCGACACCCAGGGATAGGGTTACAGGATTTTAGCCTGTATTCTGGAGATGGGGTTCACATGTCGGCTAGAGGTATGGACCTCTTTTTGGAGGACGTGCAAGCGGGCCTGGTGACCGAGCTGTCGGTCGGGGGGGGGGCGGTGAGTCATCATGGATGCCTCCCCGTGTGGCGGGTAGCACTGGTAAGGTAAAATTTATGACCCATAGGTATCCGGCAGGTTCGCAATTGATTGGCCAACATGTAGATAGGTACAGGGGAAACAGGCTTGGCTGGTCAAGGGCGAAGCATGAACGGGGTGATGCTAGGAGCTTCACAGCCTGCATCACCTTGATATTTTAATGGATACACATCAGAGGGTGGGGTCAATAGATAGTATATTGACTTCGGTCAACAAGTTGTTTGTGATAACAAACAAATTGATACAAATTAATACATAATAGCCAATTGCCATTGGCAATTTGGGTGGAACCTTACCAGTGCTACTGCGGCCTGCTTGCCTTAAAGAATTACAATTGGATGATACACCAATTGAAAGTTATAATTCGGACTAGGGCATTATTTAATAAAAGTGGCCCAATGCCTTTAATCCAATACCGGTGTCTGAGTCTTTATTTGGGTGGATGCGCCTGCAAAGACACACATACCCTACCACCTGAACTAGTAGAATATGGGAAGACTTATCTGCTGCCTACACTTGATGTTTTATCTTGTCTTCTTTTCTTTGAGTCTATCAAGCAGCTTAAACAGGCAACAGCAAAAATAGGGAATGAGGGGAAATCCGCCAAAAAAAAATGAAGAGGAAAAGGAAGAATGGAAAAGGTACGTGATGGAGATAAAGAGGAAGGAAGGCAGCTCAATCCAACACATTTTCTGGGCAATTAGGCAGATAAAGGATATAGCAAAAGAAGGAGACATGAAAAAGTATAAAACTGCTGCATACCCCTCTTTTGCAAGCGCGGCGCCAAAA